>CM057453.1:365202500-366452500 GCA_016271365.2 Neoceratodus forsteri | reverse complement strand
TGATGCGGCTGCCTATACATACAAATTGGGACATTTACCATGCTGGCAAGACTTCTACCTAGCCACCACGGTCAACATGATGTACAATATTTTTAATGAAATTCTAGTAGGAGCCCTAGATGCACATGCCCAGACGGTAAAAATCTGAGTAAAAAGCAAGACTTGTCACTGGTTCACATCTGATCTGAAAATGGCCTGCTAGGCAGGGACAAGCTCTGGAAAAAGGCGCAGCAGATGAAACTGGACTCAGACTTGTGCCAATTTAGGAAAGCATGTAATGCATGTACAAAAGAGACACCAAAGCATCATTTTATCTTAAGGAGCTGGACTCTACTGCAAAGTGCTCATCTAAATTCTGGAGGACAATCAAGGATATGTCCAGTCATACCCCAGGTAACTCCTTTCCACCAAAAATCACATCTGAAGGGAGAAATTTGTGTGATAAACAGGGGATCTTAGAAGCTTTCAGCAATCATTTTGCCACAGCTGGTCTGGCCTTTGACAATTCCCCTGCAGCCCTGGCCAGCTCCAAGGTAAGCGTCCCTTGTGTAGACACCATTGCCCCGGTACCTGGGTTCCCTTTCCAACCTATACCACTGAATGAGGCTGAAGATTTGATACTTCAGTTGGATGTAAAGAAGAGTGCTGGAGCTGATTCTATGGATCCCTACTTTATAAAATTACATATCACATCCTTGCTGTCCCTAGCACACATCTATTTAATTTATCACTGTCCCAAGGGTCCCTTCCTATCATTCGAAAACTGCCTATGTTATCCCATTGTTCAAATCTGGGGATACCTGTGACTTCAATAACTATAGACCAATTTCTTACTGCCAATCTTGTCTAAGATCCTGGAAAAGGTTGTCAGCAATCAACTTAGAGTATATCTGGAAGTTAACAACTTACTAAACCCTATGCAATTGGGCTTTAGGTCTAAACATAGCACTATCACAGCACTTGCCAAGGTAACTAACAACTGGTACAGTGACCTTGACAGCAGAAACGTTGTCTGTGCAGTTTTCCTAGACCTTAGCAAGGTTTTTATACTGTGGACCATGACCTGCTAATCTCCACTCTGTAGGCGTTGGTCTTGATTCAGCATCCTTGCACTGGTTGCTGGAGTACCTGGTAGGATGGCGTAATAAATTAAAGCTATGAAGTTCTCCCACTCAACTTTTCTGTTTAGGGAGGCAAGGATCTATTTTGGTCTACTGCGTTACCTATATAAATAATATTATGTAGGTATTGCTGGGCATACATTGTTGTTGATGACATAGTGGTTTATATAGTTATTGATCGGTGTTTGTAAGAATTTGATTTGCTTAGACTCAGTTTTCCATAAAAGTTACTTTAAATGCAAAAGATAGGTAATGCTGTTCACACCGTATAGTCGAATAACAAATCCTGCCAGCTCCGGTCACTGCCTCAGATCACCACATTTCTGGGAGAGAATTGAATTTTTTCCCCAAGTTTAAATACTTAGGAGTGTGGCTAGACCAGAACCTTGCATTATCTGAGCATGTTGAAGATTGAAGACCTGGCAAAGAAGCTAAATCAGAGGTTGGGTCTATTCTATAGAATTAGCCAGTTCCTCACTCGTGATGCCAAACTGCGACTAGTCCAATATACTTTTCTCTCCCTAATCAACTAAGGAGATTTTCTATATAGCCACTGTCCTGAAGCCTTGCTTAACAACTTGGACACACTTTATCATAGGGCCATCAGGTACATTACCAGTCTTCCCTCTCTACCCATCACTGCCTATTGTACAAAGCTGTAGGATGGTCCTCACTTATATTCAGGCGTGGCTAAATGCAGTCCTTTGGACCTACAGAGCTATCTTAAAAAGGCTCCCACATTATATTTCTGAATGTCTTCCCATAAGTGAGCTGGGACTGTATGACTTAAGGAGTGCATCATATATCTTTGTATGCATCCCTAAAGCTACCATCCACTCTGGCAGAATGGCCTTTAGCTTCACATTGACAACTATGTGGAAACAAAATGCAAAAACTACTGAAACTAAGTTACCTCCAAAGTATTAATGCTTTCAGGTCATAATATGGCCAAGATGTGTGTGTACATTGCAACTGTTACCCCAGCTCTTAATCATTAACTGCTGTTAGCCTGCACCCCAAAGGTTGGCCTTAGACATGACCGGCCATACCCCAGGTTAATATGTGCATGTTTTATTAATCCACGTGAACTTATTACTTCCAGTTTCTGTACCCCTCTCACGTGATATAGATAAGTCTTACAGAGACATCTGAACCCAAAGCACAAAATCTCTACCTCCTGGGTAGTTGCACCTTCACAAGCCACCATCCGAGACTATTCACCCAGATTCTTCTCCAAAAAGCACTGCTAAAGCCACCAACCAATTGGATCACGGCGCCTTCTGGCCCCTGCTCCAGATTGGCTCCTGCAGTTCTTTTCGTCGATCCTTCCAATGCCGGCAAAAATTGAATGGTCAGCCGTACTCTGCTAAAATAGCTGTAACCGCTTCATTCCCTGACCGATGCAATCCTTCCATACAGCTGAAATGTTATTATCAAGAGTATGAGTGATTAAGCTCCCTTTTGAATCGTTGACCGAGACTGGCCCCAGGCACCCTAGTGTATTCATACCATCCCTGCCTTGTGACCTTCCCGTGGCCTGAAGGTCCATTGTACCTGGACAGCTAGCACCTAGTCTTGGATAATATATGTGGTAGATGCTGTTCCACCCATGCCTCAGTACCTTGCTCACACCTTCCTCCAGTGTGCCATGGTACAGCCACCCATGGCCCCAATGTAAGCTCTCCCTGGAGATGCCGTGAGAGTGCCTGGCAGGCTGCCGGCTTCCTTCAGACATAGCTATACCTGTTTTATTCATTTTTGAACCAGTCAAGAAAAAAGCTGTTATCACTTATTTCTGTCTCTTTGCCAATATAGCGATACCTGGAGCTCTCCTGTCCCTTTTTTCTTATGAAAATTACTGTAACAATATTCATCTATGTATCTCTGTGAAATTGCCTGCTTCTACTGCTGACTGGTCTATTGATGCTCTAGAATCAACTGTTGTGCTATGTACATTTGTATATCCTGATTTGCACTTCTACTATGTTTTATTCCCACTGTAAATATTGCTGCTTGTTTGTAATATAATCTGGACATAACCAGGTCCATCTTGTAAATGAGCTTGCTCAACAATTTTCTCCTGGATAAAAAAAGATTTGATTGATTGATTGATTGATTGATTGATTGACTGAAGCAGAAACAATAATGTCCAAATGTGTGCCTTCTTCCCTTTGATTGCATTCCTTGAAAGAAGGTCTGAAATGTCTTTTAGCGAGTCATTGCAAAGTACATGAGGGCATGCTGTGAACAGCATGAGGATGTCATAATTATTAGAAAGTCTCTACCAGCAGATAACATGAGACAAAATGGTTGATTTATGGCAGGCAACATAGCTGGCTCTCTCCTTAGACTGTACTTGAAGTCATGAAGTTCTGTGGCAACATGCCACAGCGTAGTTGGGGTCATCAGAGTCAGAAACACCACTGTCATGTTGTCAGCTTCTGAAAAACAGAAGAAAGAAAAAGGAGGGCAACAAAACTCTACCTCATTACATTAGTGCTGGATACATTATTTAGTGTTGTCCAATAGAGCTGGTATCTCCTGAATATGACATCTGCTGCCCTCCCACTTGTATCTGCAAGCCACACATTACTTGATTTCTGAAAAACAGAAGAAAACAGAAACAGAGAGGAGGGCGTCCCCTCCATCACTGGTAGGTTAGTGACCAGTTTCAACTGATTTACATGAAATCACTTGTCCCTATGCTGTTTCCTTGCTGTTCCTGTACTTTTGATGTTACACAGGGTAAAGCTGCACTGGTTTGTTACAGAGTAGGGTTCTCCCATGATTTGGAGAAGGGTCCCTCTTCATCATAAATGTTGATCAGTACCATGTCTCCAACAGCTAACTGCATTTCATGGCATTGTTTAGCGATGACAATTTTATTTACATGTTGAGTGACACCAATGTTCATAGCACCAGAAAGGTAAATAGCTTTCAAAGTTTTTCGTTAACATCTGCACCCACACAAACACCCTTTGTCTGGTGAACCATGAAAAGGTCTTGTACCAGAGTGAGTTTATTTTTGTGGGAGAGGTATACATCTGCCACCATTTCTAGAACATAATTCTTATTTAGAACACATTGACATGAAACAATTTGTCACTGAATACTTTTAACCCAAACAATGAAACTGGCATTCAAAAATGGTTGTCTGCCTCTCATGGGCACATCAGTATTTTTTCATGCCTTGTTTAAATAGTTGTGAATCAGCTACAACTAAAAGCAATTAGTTATGGGGTGGGGGAATATGAAGGATCCATATCTCTCCCGTCAAGCTCCTTGTTAATCAAGGAGATCGACTTGGCATCCGTTATAAAATGGGAACTCAACATAAACGTGACAAACTGCAAAGGTTGCTAAAAGAAACAAGAAAACACAATGTAAAGTAAGGTGTGATTTTCGAGGCATTGAAATCCCAGTATGGAGTAGTTAATCAGTGGTTTGAGATGACCCTCCCCAAACAGGACCATGTCAATAATACAGACCATGTTCACACAGTAACACTGGCATTTAATTTTAAGAAAAGGATACAACTTTTAAATTATCAACAAGAAGTTTGATCCAAAATATAAACTTCACTGATTTTAATGAGCACTTCACAGTAAAATTCTTTTGGTCAGTTGGATTGGATTTCAGTCAGTCACTTCTTCTCAAAGAGAAAGGCTGAAAACTCATGGCTGTAAGATTTAGTTTGAACATGCCTTTTATGGAAATGCCCCCCCCCCACAGGGAAAAAGAATTTAAGTTAAAGTCAAACAACTTTAAACCTCTAATGCTTAACAAGCAATACAGTACAAGGGGAAAAACTGTTTCTTACACAATAGTGGTATAGCAATATTTGGGACTCCCTTGCATTTCAGATTACACAAATCACCAATTTATTGAAAAGCAACAAATGACTTTAAAATAAATATTAACAACAGAAGGGAATAACCTTCTTGTATTCTGTTTTACAGTTGAATATTTATTTAAGTAAAGCCCCCCCCCATCAGCTATGTTCAAACAAGTGAAAGCTGTGGCAGACTGTCAGATGCCTTGAATCCATTCCCTGTAAAGCACTGGTTCATTGATAGGGGTTAAATCACAATAGTTTATACCACCCCAAACTTTTTTTTTTCATTAAAACAGCACTTTGCACTTTCACAAAACATTCATATGCATTCAAGCACAGAATAAAATGTAAAAACATTAAACGCAGAATATGGCATAAATATTGAAATCAAATATTAAATAGCACTATGCATCACTTCATAATGGATTGCTTTTAACTGCAAAGCAAGAACATAACTTTAATTGCAGTACACTATCTGTCTTTTCTCTCATGAGGAAAAAAAAGTATTTCTGTACTGACTTAGATAACTGTTCCAAACATACACAAGACATTGCAAAGTACTTGGCCTTAGAGATTTCCTTTAATCAGAGTGGAAACATCCTACCTCAGATTCATGGAACACACAGTAATATAACATCTGAGCATTTGTAAAATGTATTTAGCAACACTGAAAGCAAAATCAGTTCTCTACATTTCTACAGCATGCGTGTGTGTGTGTGTGCATGTTTAGAGAAATATAAATACAACACTAAACGATTTCTTCTCCCTTAGTGAATCAGATCGGGAATGAGATGTGTAGTTACATTAGTAAGTAAAATCGAAAGGAGGCTGGCCAGCCAGTAAGGAGATCAGACAAATCAGACAGATGAAAAGTTATCAAGTGTGTTGTAAGTCCATTTAACCTTTGTCAATAACAAACATCAATACTGGAATAGGGAAGTACCTCACACTCCCATCCATAGATACATAGACATTGTTGGTAGATAAGGACTTAGCATTTAGTTTTGTTTGTTATTTTTTATATTTTTTGGCTAGTGTTTTGTTGTTTCTTTTTACTTTTGGATTTGTATTTCTTATGTTTATTCTATGTATTTTTAGATTCCTGATTTTTTTTTTTAGCTTTCTTTTTTTGTTGTTCTACTTGTTCACTACTTTTTTTGTGGGGTGATTTTTCTTTGTTTTTTGAATTACTTTCTCTTATTCTTATGTTTTTGTTTAAAATTTTTTTTTATTGGAAGTTGTGTATTTGTACTTTGTTTTCTTGTAAATATTGGTTTGTTTTTTGTTCTTTTTTGGCTTTGTTTCTAGGTAGTATATGTTTGGTATTTTTAAGTTGTTTTTAGGGATGGGATGTACCTTGTGTTATTTTTTGTGTTTTTCTTTGGAATTATTCGCTATGTTCTATTCTTGCTTAGGTGGTGGTTTCTAGAATGTACATTGTACTGATGTGGGTCTTCACTAGTGTTTTGTATAGTGGAATTATGGTGTCTTTTCTTGTTGTTGATGCCTTGCTTATGCATTCTAGTATCCTATATGTTTACTTGCTGCTCTTGTTGTATTTTTCTCAAACTTTGAGGTCATCAGAGATTATAACCTCTAATGTCCTTAAACCTTTACCATTCTTCAAGCTTTCTGCATGTTACTCTCATTCTGTTTATATCCTCAGGTGTGTCCACTTTATTACAGAGCTTTGTATCATCAGCAAACAGTGAAATTCTGCTTTCTACATTTGGTGCAATGTCACTGATGAAGATGTTGAATAGGACAGGTCCCAGCCCTGATCCCTGTGGTACCCCACTAGTCACTCTTCCCTCTGTGGAGTGATAGCCTTTTACCACGACCCTCTGTGTTCTGCCACCCAGCCAATTACCCACCCAGCACACTACTGTCCTGCCCACTCCCATATTCCCCAGTTTGTTTAATAGCTTTCTGTGTGGCATAGTGTAAAAGGCATTGCTGAAGTCCAGATAGACCATGTCCACTGCCCTCTCCTGATCTACCTCCTTGTCACCCAGTTGAAAATTCAATGAGGTTGGTCTGGCATGAATTCCCATTCCCCCAGTGAAACCATGCTGCCTTGGGTCCTGTAGTCTGTTTCATTCCATTTCTTAAAATACCCACTTGCTACTTTAAGTTTAACACAGTTCACTCTAGCTGAATCAAATTAGGTCTTAGTGCCTTTAATACATTACTGTTTACACTTTCTTCCTTGTTTTTTTCTCAGTTTCCTTTGATCAAAGAGTTCCTTACAATCCTCCCACAGGTCTGCTGTCCGAGGACAACTTTGTCATCATTTGAGACTGGGAAGAGCCAAGCATCACTAAAAGCTCTCTTCTACTGAGAAAGGACTCCAACCAGTGTAACACAGTTACATGCCTTCTATCTAACCCCTCGAAGTTTGCCCAGCAAACCAGCATGGTCCAGCACCAAATACAGAAAAAAGGAAAGGGAAGGTCAGAATCATGAAATCTCCTCAACCTTTTGTCAGGAAAAGATCATTGCACATGCTGATCAGGACTGTTTTAGTGCTGTGCAAGTTCCAGAAACTGGATTTAAATCACTTGAAGCCATTTTGCCTTAGGTTATCTGTTTGCTGAGACACAACCACTTTCTTAGCAACCTTGCCAAAACGGAAATGTTGGAGTCAGTACAATAGTTGACATGATTGTCATAATCTAATCATACCTTCATTAGAAGGTGTCACCAATGCCTCCTTAAAGGACACCTTACACAACTACTTTTACAAGAAACAAATTGAAAATCTGGCTTCATACAGAGGTAAAGAAAAGGCTAGTCATGCACATAACATAATCGCAGTTTCATAACATTTGAAAAATGTAAACATCAGCCTTCCAATTTCAAAAGCCCGTTCTGCCTGCTCCCTAAAATGGCTGCCAAATGTGTTAAGTGAGTACAATAACTGGAGTAAGAGGCAGAGAGCCACATGACTCTGTATAGTGCTAACTAGTTCTTTTTCCCCCTCTGTTTAGAATTGTTTCACCAAAATGATCAAAACTGTGCATTAACAAATGGATTATTTGATCAGTACACATGTATGGCTATGGTTTTGTTCATTTTGTTTACTTTAACTTGCAGAAATTGTGTTGTAATCCAACAGATTTCTCTCCGGCATACCACAGTACAGTATAACTCTTCAAATACAGTACCTGGTGGTCTAGTGGTTATGTGATTTCTCAAAATTTGTAGAGAAGTACTGGTCTGCTCTTGGTAATATGCTTATCTTGTAGTCTTCATTTTCCACAAGAACATCCCTGCATCTTGCCTGCCCTCCACTGAATACCCCACCACTCACACTCCATCCATAGTACTGCCTGAGGCTGCATATGAGCTTGCATTTGAATGGAGAGAATTACCACACTTCAGATTGTAAAATTGTACCTCAGAAAGTTGTGCACACCTATACTGATATGCTTCATTGGCTGGCACTGTTAAATAATACCTCCCAAATCATTCTCCAGTCAGTGTTTCAATTCTGCTCCCACAGTAAACATTGAGCAGATCACCACCCTTCTGCACAATGAAGGTATTATGTACAGTCCCCCTGTTTTGTTTATTTCCCGCCTCATTAACCAACAACCAGATCTTCCCGGATGGCCAAGCAATAAGCATCAGGACACACCAGAAAAGCTGCTGTTTATACCCTCATAAGGGCTGGACTTACCATGGACAAAAACATTATTAGTAGGAGAGGCATACTAATGCCTTGAGCTAAGCCACCTGCCCTCCAGTGTCAGACTACTCCCTTGCCTGTGATCTGCAGAATGCCGCAGGACAGTTCTCAACAATCCTTCCTCAGTATTTTTCTGTGCCTACTCCACAATGCAAGTTGGCTTGCCACCACTCTTCTGAATCTTGAGTGAGCTACAGACAGCTCCCTCAATACTGTCCCAACAAACCTCAACACCCCCTTGAGGGTTATATCCTTACACTAAATCCAAGTAACAATTTAGGTGCAGCCCTGCCATTCTGAGTATTTGTCATTGCTGGCTGCTCTCATTCATATGGTCAGGTAGTGATCACAGTGCTGGCAGCCCCATATCTCAGATTTCATAATTATCTGCTCAATCCTCAGTCTTCCCTACCCTGAATATAGCTGTACAGTGCTGGAATTGCCTCGTCACCCACTCTGGCACTCATTCTTCTCTCTTGCTCCCTAGCACCAAAGTTGGTGCATTTATCACCGCTCGCATCATGAATGCAGTTATACAGTTCATCATTAGGTGCTATTAAATGACGTGCAGAAAGATCCAACCCACCCCACGCCCATCTGTAACTTCCGTGCATGATGACCTATAATACTTGTAGCTGCTAGCCTCTAAACTCCCCCTCAACTTAGAAAAAAAAATACTGGGTCAGTAAGACTACCCCAAATAAGCATACCAGTACCAAAACATAACCACTGACTGGGTTAAAGAGGTTAATAAACACATTATGAAAAAAAAATAGTATATGTAAAAGCAAACAATGCAGTAGTCTCCAGTTAACAGTAAATCCAGTTATCATAACATGTCTCAAATAATAAGCTTATGTCCAATTGGAGTCTTGGAAAAAAAAAGGACTACACATAACACATATAAGCCAGTCCAGTATGGGTCATGCTGGAGAGAAGAAATATACTGCAAAACCTTCCATCAATCAGGGTACAAGGACTCCCACACCCAATCTCAAAAACAAAACAGCCTAACCTGGAGCGCGTCCCATAGCCTCTTTGCCCAGTCATCTCTGGGAGGCACCATCACTGGAAACATTTAAATATAAATTAAAAACGTTCTTATTTATACAAGCCTTTCCTGGATCTGAGGTAGATGTTTTAACTGTTTAGATGGAGAGCTGTTTTTAGTTGTTTAGGCCTTGATTTTAATTGTTGTTATCTTTTAGTATTTTTTTTTAGCTTTACTGTTATAGTCTTATATGTTTGTATTTTAACTGTTTTGTAAGGGTGCCCTGAGCCTTTGGAAAGGGCGCCTTAAATAACTAAAATCTACTACTACTAATACATACACTGAAAATGCACTATGAAGACTTACATGGGAGAGAGACTGGTGGAAAAATTCCAAGACTGACAGAACCCATAATGCTCACTGAGCATGTTAGATTAGAAAAGAATTTCAAAATAAAATCTGAAGTGAGCCCCATGAAGAAGCAAAGTACCAGCCCTAAGCTGTCCAAAATCCTGGTGTGAAACAAAAAGGAGCCATACCATCATGGAGATTTGTCTTTACTGCTCAATAAAATGCCCAAATATACCACACATAAAGTTGGATACACTTGTCCAGGTCATAAACAAAAGAAACTCATAACCTGTATGGCAGCCAGAACAGAAGTAAGGGCATATAGGGCTTCACAAAATCAGTAGTAGCTGATATGGCGGTGAGCATTCCAGAAGAAGATGATAATGAAGCAGAATCCTTATTTGATTCAGGATACCAATTCGAATGCAAATTTCGACCTGAACTACAAATAAACTCCAGCATGCAGTCCAAAGGAGAACCTGATGATTTAAATTAAATGCAGGATGGTGAAGGACCAAAGTTTACTCCACAACAAACTTAATTCCCCCCAAAATAAACCCCGAGATAATTTGTGAAGTATCACCCACATCTGCAAAAGAAATAAGCAGCACAATCAATTGAAGGTCCAAAATGCAGTCTTTGAAAACAGGGAAGTAAGCAGAGTTGAGGCAGACGTATGGAAAAACACAGAGGCCCAGATAGTCAGATTGCGCTGGGCAGTGGCGCAAGCTTGGGTGCAACTGGGATGTACCGTGGCCAGGATTAGGTGATATTCAACGGTGATGCACCATGGCGCAGCACCATTGAATATGGCACTGACTGAGCACAGCGCAATGGCACTGCTCCAGTGCAAGCCACGGTTAGGGAGCACAGGGATGCACCAGTGCAACTGCAGTTGTGCTAGGTGCATCACCCGTGATATTCAGCGGAGGGCATGCAAATGAGGCCATAATATATGCAAGGTACAAATGGGTCCATTTGAATGTCATTATGGCCCCATTTGCATGCCTTGCACAGGGAAGCCTGGCGACTTGCACCTGGCACCCTGCACAGCATGACGTGTGCAATGGGGATCCTGGGGCATCCCCTACCCAGAGCTGCAATTGCTGCACTGTCTACCACACAAGCCTTGAGCAGGGCAGTCCGGTGACTTGTGCCTGGTGCCCTGCACAGCATGATGTGTGCACAGTGGGGGTCCCGGGCATCCCCCGCCATAGCAGCGATCGCGAACACCACTGTAACACACATTCCTGGTAGTTTATTGGTACCCTCCCTCCCGATTCCCTGAGATATGTATAGTAAGACAATCCCTGGTAGTCTAATGGACCCCTCCCACCCAGGTCCCCAAGAAATGTATATGTTCCCAGTCCCTGGTGGTCCAATGGACCCCCTTTCCTACCGTGTTTCTGATCACAGTAAAGCACCCATCCTATAACTACCTGGTAGTCCAGTGATACCCCCTCCCTCCTGATTCCCCAGAAAATGTATAGTTGCCCATGCCCTGGTGGTCCAGTGGCCCCTCTGCCCTCCTGATGCCCCGATTGCCGCTATATGTAGCTGTAGACACTAACTGGTAGTCTAGTGGACCTCCACCTGCCCGATTCCCTGATCACAGTAAATCGCCGCATCAGATGTCCCTGGTGATCAGTGGCACCCCCGACCCCTCCCACCCACACAGGCTCCTTGACCACCCCACTACCCTCATCTTTGGTGAGCGGCTGCAACCCACCCTCATACTGCCCAGCCACCCGCTGAATGGCAGGGACAGTATGGGCTGTAAGTCCTTTGATCCACAATGTGGACCAATGGGCTTGCATGGCATACTGTACTAGACAGTCCAAAATATGTGAATGAAGTCATTCACGTATTTGGGACTGTTTAGTGCAGCATACCCTGCAAGTCCATACTGTACCTGTCATTTGAGGCGTGGCTGAGAGGTATGCATGTGGGTTGCAGCCGCCTGCCGAAGACGGGGGGAACAGTGTGGGCAAGGAGGCCTGTGTGAGTGGGAGGGGTGGGGTGTGCCACTGTATCACCAGGGACATCTAATGCGGTGATTTACTGTGATTGGGGAATCAGGCGGGTGGTGAGCCCACTAGACTACTAGGGAGAGTCTACAGCTACATATACTGGTGATCAGGGCATTGGGAGGGCATGGGGCCACTGGACCACCAGAGCATGGGTAACTATACATTTCCCAGGGAATTGGAGGGAGAGGGTTACCACTGGACTACCAGGGAGCCATGGGTGCTTGTGGACGGTGTTCTGAGTGGGTAGGTGGCCACCTACATCTGGCTGCTGCTGTGTTTCACCCTGCAATACAGCAGCCTGCCTGTGTGTGGCCATGAGTTGTTCCCTCTTTTCATGGGCTCAACTTTGAGCCCTCCTATGTGGCGCAATGCAGGGTTGTGCCAGCATATGCACCAC
This sequence comes from Neoceratodus forsteri, assembly GCA_016271365.2. Lineage (NCBI taxonomy): Eukaryota > Metazoa > Chordata > Ceratodontiformes > Ceratodontidae > Neoceratodus > Neoceratodus forsteri. The sequence goes on along the minus strand of CM057453.1, from coordinate 366,440,084 downwards.
ACATCCCGGGCTGAATATCGGGATGTGCCGCATATGCATGTGCACCCACCCCTGCAGCTGTGCCGCATACAATTACATTGCAGCCCGGCGCATCAGGACTTGCGCTGTATCAGGCAACCCTTTCAATATCCCACTGAGGCACAATGCGGAATTACACTGGTGCAACACATTTGAATATCCGGGCCAGAATCTTTAGTCAAAATAGACCCAAGTGACCAGTGAAATAAACAAGCTCTCTGGGAGAAGGGATCAACTTCATCAAAGCTTCCAGAGCCTAGCATGCCAGAAGTTATGATCCTCAATTGAACCAGGCTTGCCTTTTAGTGCTAGAATTAATATCAGTACTGACATTAAGAACACAGTTCAAACAGTGTCTACAAAGGAGAAGGAGCTACCAGCATCTCACCAGGCATTAATAAATGCAAGGAAAGGTTCATTGCTTGATTAGAATAAAAACTATTGAGAAGCTGTCAGCATGAAGCCAGGGTATTACAGTTTGACCAGAGTACTAAACCAGTCCATGGGAATAGAAAAGACAACGACAGCTGGTCTCCCAGAGCAGGACCACCTGTAAGTGAAATCCCAGGTCAGGTTAAACTTTGACTGTGAATCAAGAATCCATCTGTATTGCAATTAATTACAAAATTTGGGCAGCATCTACACAACAGCAAATGGCCATCTGTCACCACCAGTCCTTGAAAAGATCAGGAGGAGTTCTTTAAGTCCATAGCAGCCTGATCTGCAGATTCAAAAGAACACCCAACCCCTGAATCAGAACTTGTAGATGGGCCAGGTATGAGGACGCTAAAGTGGATCCCCGCAGCAAGCAGCTTGGTGACCACTGGGTGGTAGGCAGCCCTCCTCTGACAGACCGAGGCAGGCAAATCTTGGAGCGAGTCTGAGTTTCACTCCTCCCAAGAAATTTCACAGAGCTCTCAGACCTTCTGTAAGACATGTTTCTTGTCCAGGAAGTTTAAGAATTTTAAAATGAAGGGTCTTGGGGGTGATCCCTCTGGTGGCACCAGCTGAAGGGAGTGGTGTGCCCACTCAATAATGCAAGACGGGCTGTTGGGCAATGGTCCCACAATTTTAACCAGTAACTTCTGGGCAAAGGTAATAGGAGCCGTTCCTTCTGCCTATTCTGGGAGGCTGAAGATGAGTAGATTACTCCTCAGTACCCTTCCAAATCCTCTAGCTTGCTCTCCAAGTGAGATAACTTTTGTTTCATTGCAGACATCTGAGGATCAGTTCTATCCTTCCACTTTTCCAAAGAATGGGTGCAAGTCTCTGCATTACACATTCGGTGACCAAGGTTCCCAATATGCATCCAGAGTGATTTCAGCTCCTGGGTGAGCTTGTGCAAGGCATCCTTAAATAGGTTAAACTCACTCCGGAAATATCCTTCTGAGAGAGGAGTGGGTACCGATGCAGTGGTAGACTGGTTCCCTGCATTCAGCCCTTGGTCTTTGAAACATTTAGTCGACTTGTCAGGCATTGAAAGCTGCATGTGCATTAGTGAGGCTTGCCCCACATCCACATCAGTTCTGGTGATTCCCCTGACCAATGCTTGGCTCCAACAAGGTAAGAACGATTTAACCAATGCATACTGATTATAAAAAATAATAACTGAGCAGAAATACCGGTGACAAACTTAATTAAAATAAGGAGCAGGTTCGAGTTGTTGCTATGCGACTTGAGGCATCACGTGACTCCCCAAGGGATGCAGTTCTCTTGATAGCACAGCATTTGGCCATGCTGTCTATGCTTTTGCAGTTTTGCCATGGAACCACAATTGTATATTCACAGTGAAAAATCTGTGGTATAGTTTCAAATTTGTTTTGTCAATTTATGTAAAAAATTGCCAAAAATCTAAATTCTAGCATAGTTTTTGTTTGTTTTCTTAGAATAGGACTTGTGGGCTATATTGCTTCAAATTAGAGACTGCATGAAAAATTTCTCAAGAGCTGGAATAATGGCCCACTCACCTAATATAGTATTCAATCAGAAAATGTCTTTTTATTTTATTTTTAAGGTCCAGAAATGATCCTACATTTCCAGCAAGGCCCTTCATCAGGGAATCTGGTTATTCATTCTAAGCAAATAATGTCCATTCCATGCCTGTTTCCTGTCTATGTTTATGGATTCTACCTCGGGTCAGGACCTCTTCCGTTCTAGAGCTGATGTTTTTTTTTAAAGTGTTTCGTTTAATTATTTTAATACTACTGCACCTCAGCCTCCCTGGTGTGTTCTGCATGGTGGAAGTCACCATGCAGAACACACTATGCTAGGTGAGTGAGCCATTATTCCAGTTCTTGAGAAATTTTGCATAAGCCTAAATAACTTGTTTTGGCCTTTCCCCAAGCTTATTACCTCTATTTTATTATTTTTACCTGAGGTTGGCTGAGCTGGGGATCATTGAGACTGCATGAAAACCTGCAATCCCCATAAATCCAGGAATTTCACACAGAGAAAAAATATGGATTACAGATTTTTGTATTTTCAAGAACTCCTATGCATTATCTTGCCAAGAATCACAAATTAGTTGATTTTTTTTCCTTGAGTCATGTATATTTTTTTTATTTCTATTTCCTTACATGTTCTTCTCATATGAGAGGCTATGGACTATTCCGGCCTGGGTGCACATGAGAGGCACATGCCTGGCCCAACAGCTCTGCAGTCATGGAGAGTTATGTGAAGGTTGGCATACATGATCATGGGCCACCATCGGTGCCTGTCTGCAGCCCTGCTCACCAGCATGCAGGTGCACCGGGGGAAGGTCAGAGGATACAGGCAAGCATTCGATCAGATGGCCCAGTAGTGACTCCCTTGCTCTGAATGGACTAAAGGACTGTGGGGCCATGCACTTTCTTAGTTTTAAAATAGGCGGTCGACTACATGAGTGGCTGTCCCAACCCTCTCTGCCTGGCTAGAAGACTGGGGCAGCATAGTTGGGTAGTTGGGGAAATGTTTCATTCCACTACAGCCAGCGGGTGTGATCTGTGTGTGGGGGTACACAACAGATACGGCAGGGTCTCTGTTGCTGTATTTTGCACCCCCTCGACATCTTTCCCAGAATCACAAATTAGTCAAAAATGCTTTTTATGAGTCATATACAGTATATATTTATTTTGATTTCTATATCATTTGCATGTTCTTCTCATATGGTGGTCTGTGCACTATTCCAGGCCTGGTACACATGAGAGGCACTTACCTGGGCCACATACCTCTGCACCCGTGGACAGGTATGCGGTGGCAGGAATTCATGATAGCAAGCCACCACCAGGTACCTGTCTGCACTTCTGCCACAAAGTGTGTAGAGGAGGACATAAGTGAGTGTACAGTCAGATGCCCAACCTGGTCCAGAAGTGGATCCTCTCCTCCACATGGGGCAGGGGATTGTGGGACTGCGTGGGTCCTTAATTTTAAAATAATCTGTCCAGTGCCTGAATGGCTGTCCTCAGCCCATCCTTACTGACCAGACAGCTGGGGCAGCATGGTAGGGGAGGTGTTTCATCTCACTGCAGCTGGTGGGTGTGATCTATGGTAGGCACACAACAGATATGGCAGGGTTCCTTTTGCTGCATCTTGCACCCCTTTGCCTACCACTCCATGCTATCATGAATGGCATGGAGTTTGGGAATGATCCTGCCACTCCCCAGACTGTCCATACATGTAGCTGTGTGAATGGTCAGGGGATCAACAGCATTAGGGGCACCCACTCCTTCTGACAATGCTGCTGGTGTCCATCAGCCCCCTGCTGTGGCATTCCAATGTGGGGTTGCCTACATGCCTCAGGTTCACAAGCATGAAGGCAATTCCTTTTTGTGCATAAATCCTAAGGTGAGTATTTGTAGCATGCCACAAAGACACTTGTACTGTATAATAAGTTCAAAATGCTGACATTTTGGAACTCTTCTGTACCTCTATCAAAGCTATGGTCCTCTGTATAAACTTAAAACGTATGAAAAACATAATGACATAACAATATTTTATTTAGATTTTCTGTTAATTTTTTTTTCAAAGAATAATAGATGAAAGAATCTGCAAATCCCATAACACAATTACAGGATCACCAACTTCACAAATTTTGGGAAGTTTTTTCCAGACTTGCAATGGTGACATTTTTCATTTTTTTCTGGCTCAAACAAGCATATCATACATATTAATTGATTAATAGAGAGAACTTCCATAAACACGCAAACATACACATGCACACACACACGTGCACATACACACACACACACACACACACACACACACACACACACACACACACATATGACAGGGCCACTGTTTGGAATGGCACATTGAATCCCTCCAGCCAAGGAACTTGACAGGATCTTAGTTGATGTAGAAGATGTATCTGGCAGGATACTGAGGTAAGACTCATACTGTAGACAATATATATATTTAGAATTGGGAAGGGAAAATGAGATAAAGGCAAACACTTTTATGAAGTGTGTGTATGTTTGTTAGTTTGCTTAAGAAACATTTGCGCACCCGCATGCATGATCGTGTGTGTGTGTGTGTGTGTGCATGTAAGAAAAATGGAAGACAATATTTATATAAAGTATGGTAATCTGGGTTTTTATCTAATCACTTGAAAAACTAGAGTTTAATATTTATTTATTTATTTGTTTGTTTGTTTATATATTTATTTATTTCATTTCAATTTTTTAACCAGGTAGGTCCACTGTGCCCAAAGGTCCCTTTTTTTCAGGGGTGACCCTAGAATTAGTTACATAAAGTCCTGCTGCATATTTAGCAGTACAGAGAAACAAGGCAATTACAGGACAAATATCGATTATAGTAGTTTATTTAAATAGTGTCATGTGAAACAAATTTGTAAATCTTCTTCAAATATAATCTAACCTTTCTTCATTTCAGTAGTTAACTTTTATAAAGTTTTTATAACTCTAATAAAAAAATAAAGTTTCAGAGTACTGCTGTCTGAAACAGTAGCAGTCTTTTATCACTAGGCAGGCATGTTCTGTGTATAAAAAAGAAATTGATGTAGGATGAATGTTTTTTTTCTCTCCAGTCAGCATGTAATGACTTTTCAGGAGTGTTCAACTGTTAGCACTTTAGCAGTGAATTGCTAATACGAAGACAAACATGCTAATGAAGCCTAAAATTCCTGCAGAGAAACAATAAAAAGCCTTTTAAAATGACTCTTTTAGTACTGACATGCATTTTTTCCCAAAAAGCAATTTTGCCATATAGCCTTTTGCTTTCACTTCATGATGACCAGGAATGTTTGGATATAATGAGTACAGGATGAAAAGTACAACACTTTACTGCTCCGATGATGGTGACAGTCGGAGCTTTGCATAAATCTGGGCCCTATCATCTGGCTGCTACTACTATTACATTGTCTTGATTCAGTACTAATGCTTCCAGATCAACACAATTTTCTGTGTATCTGTCACTTATTTCACTAAAGTATGGCAGAAATATAGTACAATATGATGATCTGAAACCCACATTATGGTGCTATGATTAAACATGCACTGAATATAAATTTGTGAAAGAGTGCATCACTTAGCTCAAGGGGATGAGACATCCAGTACAATTTATAATGTGTCTGCTAATGGAAATTTTAACATTATGCAATTGTATTAAAAGCAGGCCCAGTAATGAATCACATTAACATATTACAAGCCCTGTACAGCAAGTAGAAGTACAACAATCTATATTTTTGGTGGGAAGGGGCTTCTTCTCCATATGGACAGGATATCTTTATTTTTACTAATGTAGTCATTGCATTGGTTTGTGTCTTGGGCTTTTCCCTTCTCTACTAACATTTCCGTAGCAGGGCTACACTCAGATGCACAGTGGAGCAGCACATTGGTCAAGTGCATTGTGGCATCATGGCATTGAGTATCAATTGAATTGTTGCACTCCTGGAGGATCACACTGAGGCAAAAAAAAAATAACTCCTCAAGAGAGTCCTAGGGCAGAGCATTAACAGTAGTAGTTATGGAATCAAAGTAACAATTACACAATTGCATGTCATACAGCATTAGAAAATAAAAAAAAAGGACACGGGGTCATAATGTCTCAAGACATTATGCCGCATGGCAAAATTGTGCTGCCAATACAGCATGATATTGCCATGTGGCATATCTCTTATTTCTTGGGGGGCTCTGCCCCCACACACCCCGTTGTGGGTGGCTGTACCCCACAGACCCCCTCACTAAGGATTCTCAACTCCGGGAGGGGTCCAACTCGGGGAGCACACAAAATGTTTAAAAAAATAAAATGTCTAGGACCAGGAATCAAACCCGTCCCAGATGCAACACCTGGGTTCCTGCTGCTGTAGCTCAGTCCAGTGAGCCACAGAAGATGCTCAGCAGAACCCATTCCCAGCAGAGCTCTTATCCTCTGTTTGGGAGTGTGTGAATGGTGCAATACCATATACAGCAATATACGTGTTATTGCACCATTTGCTGTCCTGGACAGCACTCTTTTAGGTTAGTCATATTGTCGTACGCTATTAAGCATGTGACATTATGACCCAGTATGAAAAAAGTATGCTAAAATTGAAATCTCAATGTAAAGTATGAAAGTATGAGGAGAAAGTGTTTACCATCTTGCATGTGGATAGGATAGGGAAGATGACAAAGGAAGTGGAGGGGGCAGCTTAGTGTGCTGGTACACTTCTGTATCCAAGATCTGGAAAACCAGTTTATTGAAACTGTGAAGCACAAGTTTCAGAGGTGAGGTTAGAGATTGCAGACACACCCAGCTTTCCTGTCCTTCTTTAAGGTTCTGTCTGTGTGGGGTAGGTGGAAGAGGAAGAATACAGTGAAGAAGTAAAAGATTAAGGAGTTTAATGTGGAGTTTAAGATATGGTGTCAGGAGATCAGGTAGCATTCTGTGGGAGACTGAGGGGCTTCTAGGATGGATGTACCATACCACAGTGACAACACTGTTGTTGACATCCAGGACAGTGATGGGCACAATGCTGATAGTCGGCATTTTGATGTCCAAAAGAAAATGTTTTTTTTGCAGAGGGCTTTTCTACCCGCACCCCCCATGTGGAGGTCTGTGCCTCCTGTACCCCCCTTATTAAAATAATCAGCTCTGGGTTGGAGTTGTTTCAGAGTTGGGGTATAACACTGGGAGTTACAGTGCTTTTGTAAAGTTGGACCATTACAGAGACCTGCCAATATTTGTCACTGTAATGGTCTTGCTGTGAAAGTTTCATTGTTGTGAATACATTCTAGGATAGGGAATATTTCAAGGGTGATAGTCATCACATAACATGAGAGCTGGCTAGTGCAGTAGGGCAGAAGTTTAATATCTACATTGTTGGAAATATACTTTGTGAGGGGAGGGCTGAGGTTGGGAGAACTACAGAGCATGGAAAGTAAAAAGGAACCTAGACAGGACTCTTTCAGAAATGGGGGTATGGAGCAATGGAGACGGAAGCAGCAAGGCAAGGAGTCATGTTACAGTAAAAGCGTGCCAAGGAAGGGGACCTTCAAAGCCAGCAAGGGGCAGAAAAATAAAGATATTATGGAGGAAAGAAGAGGACAAAAGGAGAGATGTCAGAAAAGGGAATGGTATAGGCACATGATGGAAGCAGTCTGCCCTATTGCAAGGAGTCCATGTTACACAATTAGCAAGCTCCAGTCAGTGGCAGCAGATGTGGGGTTAGACCTCAAAGCATTGCAGAGACATGGGCCACAGGGAATAATGACAGGGACTTTGGCAGTACAGGGTACAGCATATGTACAGTAGGTGAGATAGGGAGAAGGGAAAAGGACAAGGAGTATCCCCCTGTGTCAAAGAAGGAATAGAAGCAGTAGGGGATGGGTCCATTAGAGGAGATAATGGGGGATAGAATCACTGTAGGTTCTGCTCATGACAGCACTAGGTCAGTAGTTGCACATGGGGAGATTTATAGACTGCTACGATGGGGGGGGTGAGGGAGATAGGGAGCTAGGAGCAAAAATAATAAAGTAGGCTACAAAAGGGGAAGTAGTGGTGGTGGTGTGGGATCTCAGCCTACCAGACTTGAATTGGGACATTCCAGCAGCTGAGAGCATCAGTGGCCTGTTACACAAAACATGGCTTAAAATTAGCCTAAATATATGGTCTTATGACTTAAAAGTGGTCTTGTCTAAGTCGTGAAGGTAAGACTGTTGCAGGAACAAAAACTGTGTTAACTTAAACAAGACAGGTCTTGCCAGATGTTGCCTAGCAACATAGACAGTCTTTAAACTGGACTTACTGAACAATGCTGAAAGCAAAAAACAAGATGTTTACCAAAAGCAAGAACAGAGGTGTGCTGATGCAGTCCTAAGTTCATTAAACGGCAATGTCGAATAAACTGTTACTTTGCAGTGCACGACTGGTAATAAAAGTTTTTTTTTTATTTACTGCTTATTTTAATCTTTTGAAGTCATAGGTTATCTAGTTCCTTGTTGTTCTCTAATCAGAGGCTGACCATTTGCAGCTGCTCTCGGCCACTGTGTAGCATTCTATCCCCCCATGCTCAAAATGGCAGTTTAACTGCCAGCACTTGCTGTCTCCCGATGCTACCCTACTGGCCCGCCCCTCTGACTTGTACCAAATGCTCACACGGTGCACTTGTAGCCACGCTGCAGCTCAACTGAGAAAATGTAAATAGCTTCAAGTTCAGCTCTCTTTTTGGCAGCCTCATGATTTCCAGCCTCTAAGGTCAATTACATTTTCCACCAAAATGGTGGCTCAGGTAACTGGTGGGAGATGCTTCTGCCCAGACCTCCTCCACCTCCCAACAAGTTCTTCTCCCCTCCTCTCCTGCCCATACGGAGCAGGCTGCAGACTGAGCTCTGCACATGCTATGAGTATACAGCACAGCCTGGTGGTTTCATTTTTAGTGCATTCGCTCGCATTAATTGCAGCAGCTTCCCCCTGTTCCTGTCAGGCTACCTTAATGTCTGGCTGCCCCAAAAAATATGTCTATCAGGGACACCCTATCATTTTATTTTAATACACTGGCCACCAACAAGTTCCTTTCCCATCCACATGGAGCAGATTGCAGCCTGAGCTCTCTATGAGCTAGGAGTAGGAAGGGCAGCTTGGCAATTTTCTTTCAGGTGGTCACTTGCTCTAACTGCAGCAGCAGCTGCAGCGTATTGTGTCCTCTTTCTCACATACCAAATCCCTGCATGCTGAAACAATACTGTGGTGCAGGGACCCCCTAGTAGACAGTAGGGAAATTATTATTTTAATACATTGGTCATGAGGAAAATCAACCCACCAGGGATATTATAATGGCCCCATGTGGGACAACTATAACACCCTGGATTACCCATGTTAAATTTGTACTAGGGTAACAAGCACAAAAGTGTCAGCACTAGCCCACTTGGGTTACTGCTTTTAATTACTGGCCACTAGGCCATCTAGGGTCATAAATAATTTTGCTGAGCCCCCCCCCCCCCACCACCACAACCACTGTTTTTCTCATTTTTGTTTTTTCCCAAAATATTCTTTATACTCTTCTGTCTACTGACTAAGATGTGCTTCTGTTTCCTCCTAAGTGAGCTACCCTCCCTATCGAGACACTGCTGCTACTTCCTGGTCTTTACACCCACCTGCAATATAGCCCTGTGCTGCCCCTAGCTTACCCCTAGTGCTGTGTACATCATCAGCCATTGACATTTCTTCCACGCAGTGATCTGGCCATGGGGGGCATGTAGGTGTTGGTCAGATCCAGGGGTGCTGTAGCTGGGGACTGATGCAGGAGTAGGCCACCACAGGGGCTTCACCTTTCTTGCCCTTGCATGCTGTTTCCATGTTCTCTCTGCTCTCTCAGCAAGCGCACACATTGCAATTGGCTGCTGGTGAGGCCTGGTACAGCCAACCTGTGGGTGTACTCCAACGGCATTGCCTCTCACTTGTGGATCCCCTGCACTGCCACCTGTGGGTACCCAGGTGGTGGTAGAGCAGTGGAACATGAGTCCCTTCCTCCCCACATGAGGAAAGTAGCCTGTACTCCTCTCCTGGGCTAGTCCTGTGACAGTCCAGACTTGTACCCAAAGCTGGGTCATTGACATCATGAGCAGTAGCACTACTGCTATGCTGGCAGGCCTAGCTCTTATCTGTGTATTACTTTATTTCCTTTCTCTGTGTTTCTGTCTTCCTGCTTCATTCTGGCCCAGATATTCAGACTGCACTGGGCAGTGGCACAAGCCTGGGTGCAGCTCAACTGGGCTGCGCAGGGGCCAGGACTAGGTGATATTCAATGGTGATGCACCATGGCGCAGCACCGTTGAATATGGCAAGGTTGGTGCACAAACTGCACATGGCACAGTGACACTGCACCAGTGAAAGTCACAGAGAAGGAGCACGGGGATGCGCTAGCACAAGTGCAGTTGCGCTAGGTGCATCACCCCTGATATTCAGCAGTGGGTATGCAAATGAGACCATAAGATATGAAAGGTGCAAATGGGGCCATTTGTATGTCATTATGGCCCCATTTTCAAGCCTTGTGCAGGGAAGCCTGGCGACTTGTGCCTGGCGCCCTGCACAGCATGACGTGTGCAGTGGGGTTCCCTGGGCATCCCCTGCCTGGAGCCGCAATCGCTGCATTGTCTACCACACAAGCCCTGGTAGTCTAGTGCCCCCCCAAGTCCCTGAATCCCCAAACAGTGTAATGACAGCCCATTCCTGGTGGTCAAGTGGTCCCCCCTCCCACCCAAGTCCCCGAGTAACGTCAAATGACCGTCCCTGGTGGTCTAATGGAACCACCCCTGCCTCTAGCCATGATCACAGTAAGTCTCCATAAGGAACAGCCCTGGTTATCCAGCGGCACTCCCACCTCTCCCACTCACTGAACCCCTTGTCACCCGCTCCTCCCGTCATCGGGTGAGGCTGTAACCAGCGCACGGCTCGACCACCTGCTGAATGATAGGTACAGTATGGGTTGTAAGCTCGTTGTCCTCAGTGTGGATCAATAGGGCTTGCAGGGCATACTGTACTAGACAGATCACTTATGTGAATGACTTCATTCACATATTTTGAACTGTCTAGTACAGTATGCACTGCAAGCTTCATTGGTCCACACTGGGGACCAATGTGTTAAAGCCCATACTGTACCTGTCATTCAGCGCAGCCGGTGGTATGTGGGTGGGTAGCAGCTGCCCGCCAATGATGGGGAGTGGGTGGGCAAGGGGTTCAGTGGGTGGGAGGGTGGAGCTACCACTGGATCACCAGGGCTGTTCCTTGTGGAGAATTACAGCAATCATGGCTAGGGTTGGGGGGGTTCCACTAGACCACCAGGGACAGTCAGTTGATGTTACTCGGGGACTCAGGTGGGAGGGGGACCTATCTGGCTGATGAGGCGGAACAATAAGAAAGCTATGCTGAAATGTTGGTGTACAAATATGGTAAAATCTGCAGTTTATGAGTGAACATTGCAGTATTTCAATATTCACTCAAAGCGTCACTAATTTTTGATATTTTGACTCCAAACTTTTAAGATAGCCATTTTTCTACACCATCTCATAAATGTGACATGAGTCATTTTTAAAATTCTGGATGAGACATGTTTTCACACTTCTGGTGTGAAATGACATTTCGGATAATATACTATAAATGGCACAGTGCATGTTATGTTTGTAAGGTGAATCATTAAACAAGTATCTTGAAAATTTGGGGTCAAAATTTAAAAAAAAGAATATAATTGTTAACAGGCTTTGTGTATAGTTCCAGTCCTGAGCCCAGCAGGTATGCTTTGGGATGCCATGCCAGTGATCTGAGTTTGGGGGTGAGCTCAGTGACCCAGTTGGATGGGGTGAGGGGGATGCTCTTATGAAACAACCCTCCCATCAAGGGAATGAAAGGTGTAAGGTTGTCTGCACAGGTCCAGGTACCATGTAATGAAAACAACTGCCCTCTTGGTATACAGCCCTGTACCTTTCCACCTATAGGTGACAAAGGGTCCTGTGCAATGACTGACAGATGCTGTCTTTGCTCTGTGCATCTGTATCTGTATCTGTATGTGTGGCCACATGGAAGCATAGGGTCCTCAGGGACCTGTGCTTCTTTAGCCCAACACACAGACCCATAAATTCTTCACATCCATCACAGCACAGAAGTACAGGGCCCTTGCAGGCCCCACACTTCTGAAGGAGGACAGAGTCTTCCCCTGGCACAGGGCATTTGCAACTTTTCATGCAGGTCCCAAAGTGATCTGTGTGAATGAGTATCCTATTCCACTATCTCAAAAAGAAGTGAAATTATTTTCAAAAAACATTGTTAATGGACCAGTTAGGGTAACTTAACACCACTAAACTAGGAAAATGTAGCATTAGGGTTTCCAACCCTAACTCCCCACCCCAACCCCAGCTGCCCAATCAGCAAAATGAAGAAAACATTCAGGTGTTTGGTCTCCAGAGTCTCGACGGAATTAGTGGTGAGGTATTCACTGGGGTCTTTAACCCTAATGTGCAACCCATTCCCTGAGCAAATAATGTCACACATGATGTCCTTTCTTCATGCAATTCCTGAAGAAAGCTACAACAAACTGTTAGCAACATGTGGCTAAATGTACTTCTCTACCATTGAAGAGTGTATCACTGTGAGGCATTGGGCTTGGAGCTCTACCTTGTGCTTGAGACAGGAGACTATGGACTCAGGGGAAGAGTGAGCACTAGGGTTGACAACCCCAAGGAAGACCCCACCACTGATTTGTCAAGACTCTGGAGACCCAAAAACCTAATGTTTTTTTTTTCCTTTTGCTGCTTGGGGGGTGAAGAGATAGGGTTGGAAACCCTAATGCCTCATAACCTTAGTTTTGAGGCATTAAGTTGCCCTAACTGCTGCATTAGCAAAGTTTTTAGCAAAGACTATATGTTTATATATACAGTTACTGTGTCTCTCGTGGTTATAAGAGTGCATTCTCAAGTTCTTTGGGTGTGAGAACTGCAAAGTAAAGCTGAGCAGTTCTGGCACACATATAACTTGAAAATGCACTCATAACCATACCCACAAGAGACACAGTAATTGTACATATAAGTATATTATAAATCATGCTGAAGATTTATGTTTATAAAGTAAAATTTGAATATACATTCAAAATGTTTACTCTGTAGAAACCAAGAGAAATCTTTGTGTATGAAATTTACTATGCCACCTGAACTTAGAACTTTAGGATTTTAGAACCAGTTACACGAGACAACCTCTTGTTGCTATAAGAATACCTGGAATGTTTAAAAATAAGCAATCCTGATTGGATAAGAATGATATCATGATTTATTATCTTCTTTAGAATTTAAACGCATTTAGCTGTAGGACTGGAGAGGATGCAAGATAATGATACTGAGAGAAGAATAAAACATAATTATAAAAAAGGTCTGAGAAATATTAAATTCTGACTGGCCAATAACATTTATTTATTTATTTATTGAATTTTGATGACCGGGTAGGCCCGCTGGGCCCCAAGAGGTCCCTTTTTCAGGGGCGACCCGGGTGAAACAACAACGTACAGGTAACAGATCAGTACAGTCGGGAGATTGAATAGTTTTTAACAGTAAGAATACATATGTTTATGGGCAGCAGGTAGTGGAAGACATGCAGGCTGTAAGGACATAGAGTTTACACATAATGAGACCATTAAACATTAAACATCACTAGTTATTGATTAGATTAAAAGTGCTCTGGAATAGTGAGCAGCAGCTAAAGACCTAGGGTTAGCTGCTGTGTGAGCAGATTAGAAGGGGGATAAATTTGGGACATAAGTGCACCCCGTCTGTAAGGGGAGGACCGTTATACTGCCAGGATGGATGTTGGGAGGGTCTATTGAGCTACCCAGGTGGCTGTACATGGTCAGGTACTGTAGCAAAGACATATGCTCCTATTGAGCAGGTGTCCCTTAAGCTTAGTCCGGAAGCTGGTAACGGTCTCAGCCTCCTGTACCTCCAAGGGGAGGTTGTTCCAGGTGGAAGGGGCTGTGTACGCAAAGGACCTAGACCCGGCTTTAGTCCTAATCTTGGGAACCACGAGGAGAGTTTGGTCTGATGAGTGCAGGCACCGTGGGTTGGGTTTCACCCTGACGAGCCCATCCAGGCTGGGGGGAGGTGAGGGACCCAGTAGTTTGAATGTAAGGCAGAGGGTTGGGTAGGAGAGGCGAGCATCCAGAGACGGCCACCTGAGCCTGGATTGGGCCTCACAGTGGTGAGTCCTCGGGTGAGACATGGTGGCAAAGCGAACTGTTTTATTGTACAACGTCTGCAGCCTTCCTAACTCCATCATGGCCACTCCCTGGAGGATCGGGGCCGCGTATGTGAGCTTTGGGAGGAGTACACTAGTGGCAATGGCTACCTAGCTTCCGGATGATCTGTCCTTTAGTCTATAAAGGATGCCAAGTTTCCATGGATGGCTTTGGTGATTTGATCTACATTATTTTTAGTGTGAAGCCTTGGTCCAGGGTAAGGCCAAGGTATTTGGTGGAGGGACCACCTCAAGTTTACACCCCCGACTGGAGTTGAAGGAGATGTGACCTCTCTGTTCCCAGGATCTAGGGCCAAAGAGCATTACCTTCATTTTGTTGGTGTTTAAAACTATTTTGTTCAGAGTGAGCCAGTCCTCCATCTGATGGATGTCTTCTTGGAGGGCTGTCTGCAACTCTAGTAAGTTAGGGAAGCTCTATAAATGACTGCATCATCCGTACTGGATGGGGCTGCTACTCCACAGTGTTTATGCAGATCATTTATGAACAGTGTAAAGAGAAGGGGCCAGATTGACCTTGGGGTACACCTTCTTGAGTAGGGCTAGCTGGAGACTTTATCCTCCCACTTAACCCTCTGGGTGCGTCCAGAGAGATAACTCTTGAACCATCCCAGTGAGTGGGTGTCAAGGCCAAGAGAGCACATTTTTTGTAGAAGGAGGTTGTGGTTTACCAAGTCAAAGGCTTTAGATAGGTCAATGAAGACCGCCCCTGTGCTGACCCCTCCGTCATTATTGCTCAGTACTTCTGTTGAGAATTTAGTTAGCGCAGTGTCCGTCCCATACATTCCAACAGCCCTACATTAATCTTTTAATTAATATACTTGTAGAGCCTGATTAGCAGAGCATTGATTTTGTTTGTGACATCCTACATTTTCAAATAATTCTATAGAAGTAAGATCCACCATGACACAAAGCAACATGGCAAAACTGAGGATATAACATTGCACACCAAAAAAAAACAAACAACAAAAACAGAAAATGCCAGAGGAAAAATCAGTTGCCATGTCTGAATACAAACTGCTTAGGCTTGTGTCTTTCTGCAGGCTTTCATCACCATTATACACTGTGCCCCACCACTCCCATCTCACTGCAGCCCCTGTTCTCTTTTACAGCCACCTGGAAGGTTGCATATAGCCACAGTGCAGCTTGTCCAGTACTCTCCTCAGGAGCGCCAGTCCTGCTGCCTCCAACAGGCTTCTACAAATTCATTTAAGCCCAATGACATTTCTAAAGCCTCAGCATGGCTTAAAATGTGTTACTGCTGCTTTCTCTCCACTTGACCTCAAGAACCCCACCCAGCTCTCTACTATACCCATAGCTGTACTCACTAGTGGATGCTGCCACCCTCCACTACAGGCTGGGAGCAGACACTAGCTACAGGTGCGGCTCTTTACTGGCCTACACTTGCTGCTCCAAACCCCTTCTGGGTATGTACTATTCTGCCTGTTCAGGAAGTTGAGAGGATGTGCATCCACTATCTCCTCCTCCACCTCCAGCTGTCTTCTTTTGGTCTCCTTCTCCCACCCTCATGGAGTATGCCACAGCCTGAGCTCCATGCAGTCTGGGAGTTGCAAGTCCCCTCAGGGGCACTTTCACTTTTGTGCATGATCGCGTTTAGTGGTTGGCTGCAGCCCAAACGTGCATAACTGCTGCTCACCTCATCCTAGGACAAATGTCCAAGTGTCAGATTTGTGTCCTGCAGCATTTGTAATTACCATGTGAATGGCATAGAATATCCTGCAAGAATGTAAGACAATTATTATCATGAAATTATTAGCTATACTGATGTAATCACATTAATTTACAGGCACACCACTGTTTTTTCTGCGCTTTGAGGACAACTTTTTCCTGGAATCATCTGTACTGTTCATGGAATTAAGTCTTGGCAAATCAGGTTGAGATAGTCAGTATACAGTGCAGGGAAAGCAGCTACTGTTCATGTAATAAGCCATTGGAAGAGAACATCAAGGTTCTAAAAAATATTCTAAGGAAGCCAGAAGGACTATTTTACTAAATATCTTTCTTTTCATTTAAATAATAACAGAAACACTTTTAACACAGTTTGTTTCTTTTTAATTTTTATAATAGCAATAATGAATTCTGGTAGATTATGTTAATGTTCAAGTTAATCATCACCTGTGGGCAATATGGCACTTGGCTACACCTCGTGTCACTTTACATTCCAGTGGGTGATTAACTAGAACATTAATGTAACCCTCGTCATTCATTTTTGCTCAAATAAAAGACCCACAAATGCAGCAATAATACTGTGTCACTGCACATGTAGAAAAGAGCACCACATTGTGACTTTCAAAATGCAAATGACAAGTATCACAATTCTATGTTTTTTGCAAATCTGTATTTGATCAATAAATTCTTATATACTGTCTCTGTTTCTAAAACATTTTAGGGTGCAATTCCCAATAATTAGTTTGTTTTCTATGCTTGTATCTCCTGTTTTTAAAATGTCTGAATACATACACACAAAAAAAATATTTAGTATTTAGAACACTATTACTTAGAACCAATGGGTGTTCTAGTTCTAAATTAGAACTCAAACCCTGGGTTTTAAAGGGTTCTGATCTTTATAGAACTAGTTCTGGCAAACAGATGCCTACTTTGCAGGAAATTGTCTTCTACTCCATGCAGTTTTCCAGGAGATCGCCTGATCTGCTGTCTGTAGCAGCTGAAGAAAGCTGAAGTCAGCCATAGATAACAAGGATTACACATTAGATGAGTAAAACCAGAGGGAGGGGGTGGCTAACCATCGAACCTAATGGATGCTTGAGCTCTGAGCTTTCTGAAACCTCACCACAAATCCCTGCTTAATCCACTACATTTCTGCTTCTCGGCATGATTAAAGCCATCGGTACCTCTCTAGCACTCACTCGTCTGGTGGCTCTGTGCTTTTCATCCTCTATCGGCATGGGAAGCAGCAATTATATTTGCCATCTGAGCCCGGTCTGTGGCCTAGTTTTCACTACCGAGATGGAGCCCGTTCTACCATCCATGCAACCAGAGGACAACCTGGCAGAGATTCGGCAACTTTTCGCCGAAATCCTTTCACCACATGGATAACTTGGATCTGGCTACAAAACAAAATACTGCGGATATTGTTGACCTTTCAAAGGGGTGTGCATTCTGAACATAAACTTGCTGGAAGGAGGACAGTTGGTAAAGGCTGGGGCAAATTGCAGGAACAGGATCAGATGATTCATCTACTTTGGACCAGAGTGGAGGACTTATAGAACCGCAGCTGTCGGAACAACTTAAAGTTTGTGAGATTCCCAGAAGGCAGAAGGAGCGATACTATTTCATTTCTTCAAAATGAGCTACCCTCCCCTACTAGACTGGCACTGTGCTGTTCACATGAGATAGACAGAGTCCACAGAACTCTGGCCCCTCGACCTGCCTCCAGGGATCGCCCCGTACCATTCTTGTTCACTTTCTCAGGTTTCAAGACCGGGAATCAATTATCAGATTGGCTTGCCAAAAAAAGAGTTCATTTGGAGAGGGCACAAATACAGATCTTTACAGATTATTCCCAGGAGCTCACAGCACATTGCACTGCCTTTACAGCTGCACGCAGAGCCTGCACCGAACTTGAATTGAAGTGTTCCCTAAGATACCCTGCTTCTTCACGGATCATGCTGAATGGTTCCCCATGGCTATTTGACAACCCATCAGGCACAGAAATGTTTCTGGCAGCCCAGACTCCCAAGCCGAACTGGGGTACACTAAGAGAAATCCACAAGCTTGGGGCCATATCTATGGGTCCTTCCCCGATGGAGACCTCACTGCAAGAGCCAACTGTCTCAACTCCTTTGCCTGCCATACACTGAGCTCCACAACCACGGATCCCGGCTCAGTCCATTTCTCAGAAATCCCTGGGGAGCAAGCAAAAGAACAGCTTGAGAGCCTGGATTGAAGGGGTGCACATCGACAAAACTCCCCGACTTCGATCTCAGAGCCGCAGTGAGGGCCCTGACTCAATAGCCTCACACTCTTCCTTTACTCCTGACATGAGCAACAATCAGTACAGGGCCTTGATGGACTTACCGTCGGACGGCACATTGCAGGACCTTCCTTTGCCCCCCAGGCAATCTCATCACAAGGACAGTAAATCCCATGCAGCAAGAGCCCTTTCCTGGGCAGAGGACACAGCCTTTTTCCACTGATACTACGTTTGCCGAGCCGCCATCTGCTTGTTCTGGAGTGGCTCCCCCCTGCACTTCTACCTCAGTGGGATGAATAAGACTAGGATACATCTCTTTGGTGGTAATCATCTTTTCAGGTCCAGGGTAATTGGCTACACTGCCAAGTCCTCTTCTTCCTGCTCTATGAACAGCACACTAAGACTGCATAACCTGTTTCTGGTTGCTTGTTATTCCTTATGTGTGTACTGTGGTTCCTAAATGGGCCTCTAGGTCGAAAGAAGGACTTGAGTGTGCAATTAACACTGTGGTCCCTGCTTGTCCCCTATCTCATTCTTACTCTGCTAGCCCTTTTCACACAGGCAGTCTATCCAGGGTGGCTCTGTAGATATGGGAGGTAATAGAGAGACCTCCCTTGTTGCCATCTTCAGTGGCCCTACCTGTTATCCATTCCTCGGAGCTAACAATAAGGGTTAGGAGGTTGGTACTTCAGCTGAACAGTGTGTTTTAATACATGGGTGTTAGTTTAGTACACCGTGTATGCAGAATTGTCTTTTTTTTTTCTCTGGGTAGGTGGGGATGATGCACAGAGAGACTCCAGGACATTTGGGTGTCCTATCTCTCTACCAGAGAACCTGCATCTACCTCCAGTGACCTCCGCTGGCATCTGGGCCACAAGCTGGCTGATGCATACAGTGGAAGCTGGTCTGTTATGGGGAAGGGTTTTGGGAGAGGGAGGGTGGGGAAGTGAGAGGGTTATCTGTGTCTGTTGTTTGACACTTTTATTGTCGTCGATTATTTTTCATTTCAGGCACAATACTGCGAATATAGGAAATGTGCAACATTGTTTAGAGTTAGAAGTTTTGGCATTCTGATCTTTGAGATGGTGATCAGACTCTCTGCGAGTTTAACACGGGGAGATTATAATTATCAAGTGGGCTATGGTCCCTTGTCCTGGTGCTTCCGGTTGTTTACCCTTTCAGCCATGATTCATCACAAGCCAGATGGAGACTAGGCTCATTTCCTGGAATGTCAGGGGACTTAATTCACCCATCAAATGGAAAAAAGTCTTGCTCCACCTGAAAAAGTTAAGTCCTATGGTAGTCCTCCTGCAGGAGACAAAGCTATCTTCTGGTGAAGCTAAGAAGCTCCATCAGGGGTTGGTGGTAGAAGAACTTCACAGTGCGGCCGGCTCCCACAAATGGGGAGTATCTATACTATTACACAAAACCTAGGGTGGAAATTTAAAAGGCATACTCAGGATAAATATGGGAGATGGATCATGGCCAAAATGGAGACACCTGGGGTCCTTTGATCTTGACCAATCTTTATGCCCCTAACCAAGACTGTCCCCAGTTCTTTACTCGTAAATCTGGCCTTCACAGACTTTAATACAAACAAGATCCCAGTCCTACTAGGAGGCGATTTTAACCTAGCTCTAATTATGCTATGGATAGAAGCAATAAAGTCCCTGAGTTGCATAGGCAAGCTAAGAAAGCTCTTCAGAGGCTAATGGCAGAACATGGACTGTTGGATGCATGGAAAGTCATGAATCCTGGGATGCGTGATTACTCATACTTTTCACAGTCTCATGGCTCATCCAGCAGAATAGACCTCTGGTTGATCTCCTTGGGCTTTATGACAAGGTTGTTACCACCCACGTACACCCAATCTATGTATCAGACCCTGCCTCCTTGAGTTACTGTGTAGATTAGGTTGGACTCCCTCAACTCTCCTCCTGGTGGTTGGACCACCTCCTCCTTGAGGATCGTGAACTCCAGCAGTGGTTAGGCACTGAAGTGCAGGATTATTGGATTAATAATGATAATAGGGAAGTTTCAGATACGACCCTCTGGGAAGCTTTCAAGGTGACAATAAGAGGCAGAATAATTGCATTCACATCAGCTAGGAGACGTCACTGAGAGGCTGACCAGAGGGCCCTAGTGAAACAATTACATCTTTTAGAAACCAAATATAAATACCTCAACTCTAGGGTCCCATCTGCATCTTTGCTTGCACACTGGCTAGCACTAGAATATCATTGGATGCCCATTTAACCCACCAAACTGAGTTGAATCTCCAGCTGCTAGCGCCACTTTTACTGGGGTGAAAAGGCCAGCAAACCCTGGCATACTGCCTTAAACATCAACAAATGTCCAAGAGGACACATGCTTTAATGGATAGCAATGGTATCCCCTGCTACTCTGGCAATTAGGTGAATGAGATCATGACGCAGTTCTACGAACAGCTCTATGCCTCCCCACATCCTCCAGATCTGTTTAAAATTCAGGGCTTCTTGGCCTCATTACTCATCCCAAGCATCCCCCAATAGATTCCAAAATGCTGGAAGCCCCAATTATGCTGGAAGAAGTGGAGAGGGCTATCAAGTCCATAAACCTCCACAAAGCCACAGGGACAGATGGGCTGCCCATTGATTTTTATAGAGTTCAGGGAGTCAACCTTGTCCCTTACCTGGTCAGGGCTTTCAAACTTTCACTGCATACGGACACCTCCCCTTCCATGAGGGAATAAACCATTACAGTTCTTCTCAAAAAGGGAAGGATTTACTCTCCCAGGCAGCTATCGCCCTATCTCTTATTAATGCAGATGCCAAATTTTGGCCACGGTCCTCACCAGTAGGCTTGAACCTCTCCTTCCAGGTCTCGTTCACCCCACTCAAGTGGGGTTCATTAAAGCCGTCTGGGTCAGACCATCATAGGACATTGTTTTGTTAATGCACTGCACCAAATTGTCCCCAAAATTTTCTGTAGCCTTAGCCATTGATTTTGAAAAGGCGTTCAGTTCCATCGAATGGCCCATCCTTTTTCAAACCCTCTCCCTAATGGGCAAGAGACCAGGTTTTCTTTCCTGGATACAACTGCTTTATGCATCCCCCTTGGCTAGGGTACTGATGAACGGTACGATGTCCTCACCATTCCAATTGCAGAGGGGTATGAGACAAGGTTGCCTCCTCTCTCTGCTGCTGTTTATTTTAGCCATTGAGCCCCTGGCCATAGCGCTCAGGGAATCTTACTCTATCCTCGTGTACAGGTGGGTGATACCACCCTTAAACTTTTCTGTATGCCGATGATCTCCTTGTCACCACTGAGTGCACTCCACAAGTGATTCAAACTATCCTTACTATCCTGTCTGAATTTTCCAAGGTTTAAGGTCTTAAGATAAACCAATACAAAACAGAAGTCCTTCCGTTGAATTCTGTACCTCCTAGTACAGACTTTGCTGACCTTGGTCTTAAGTGGTCCCCTAATGGTATAAAATATTTAGGTATCACCTACATCCAAACCTGTCAAAGATGCTCACAGATAATTTTACCACTCTGGTGGAGTCCTTCAGACAGGATATGGAGCATTGGAAGGCCTTGCGGCTCTCCCTTGCAGGCAAGATATACTCCATCAAGATGATGGCTGCCCCAGGATACTATACTTGTTGGCCCATCTCCCTATATCCATCCCACAGAAATGGTTCCAGAAATTAGAAGCTCTGATGGGCAATTTCCTATGGGAAGGATCCCGACTTCGATTCAGTAAACTTAAACTCCATCAGCACTGGAGCGAGGGTGGTTGGGGACTCCATTGGTTAGAACGATATCACATGGCCTTCATCTCAGCCCAAACTACCAAATGGTTTTCTAGAATTGGGTATACCTCCCCCACCTGGCTCCTATTGGAGGCATCATTGCTTCCGGCACCCTCCCTGACGGTGGCCTTGTATGACAAGAAAAATGTATGCCCCAATTTCCCTCCTCCCATCCTGCTGTCAATTTGATATTGACATCGTGTCCTAGTCCACCTGGGTCATGAACCAGCACCCTGGAACTACAGTACATGCCCCTATGGAATAATCGAACATTGAAAGTGGGTCAAAGTACAATCCACTGGAAAATATGGGAGGTCCATGGTATATCCCTAATACAAGATCTAGTGCTCCCTAACTCTAGCACAATTAATACATTCGAGGCACTACAAGCCAGATACCACCTCCCAGCTTCACATTTGTGGAGATATCTTCAAATAAGAGATGCCATATTGTATCTACCTAATTCCCCCAGAATTAATGGGGCACACAAAGCCTTCACCCCTTAAGTATGGAGGCTGCACCACTCCAGGCACAGAGCCAGTGATATCTATAGTGCCCTCAGGATACCTCTGAGAGATCCCACCCAGTCGGCCAGAACTCAGTGGGAGGAGGACTTCAGTCCCCTATTTCTGAGTGCCAATGGGGCCATGACTGGGTAAGAATACATCTGGCCTGCCGAGATGGGCGACCTGCCCTATTATGACTAAGACCCCTTAGATGGTATAGAGACCGGTTAAACTCCAAAAGATGGGACTCATTCAGACTGACACTTGCTGGAGATGCACAGCCCAGGGCCCATCTGTTCCATATATTATGGAACTGTCCTAATCTCCAACATTTTGGGCATCTATCCAAGATATGTGTAGTCAGATGTTTCCAAATAGTCTCCGACCCTCTTCTCCTTTTCTTAGGATGCTCGACCCACTATACCCAAGCATAGTCCAGAGGCCCTATGGGTCACAGCAGTGGGGGCCATAGCTAAAAGACTTATTTTAATGAAATGGAGATCCCCAGCAGTCCCAACTTTTCATGAGTTTCTACTTGCACTTACTCAAGGTGCTATATTTGAGAGACTGTCTAGTTTTGCTGGGGGCACTTTGGTTCAATTCGAGAAATGCTGGCAGCCCTATCTACAATCTAAGTACTGTCATAACACTCATCTCCAGGCTGGCACCTAACTTTTTAAGGTTCCCTGATTTTGCTTTTCCCTTCCCTCCTTGGAGAGTTTAGGACTTCCCTGTCATGCCTTCCACCAGGGTCACATTTGAATCTCAAGATCAGTTTGCCTTTTGTTTTGTTTGTTTTCCTTCTATATAGTTACTAGTACTTCATGCCTGATTAAGGACACATCATAGCTCATCCTAGGTCTACCTGGGCCTCCAGACTTTATATATTACTTTATCACAAGCTACTAACTCATGGCTTTCCCTTTTTTTTTTCCACGAGGGCAAGTAGACCCATCTAGACCCTGACAACCTCTATAACCTGATATTATCCTTTATACTGTACCATATACCTTTCAGGGTGATATTTATAATATTTTGCAGTACCGTTTTCATGCTTAAGTCAGTTCCTTGATCCTTCCGCTCCTACAAAATGTTGCAGTCTGGTACAGAATATTGTCACACTGTCCTGTGCATATGTATATGTTCTGATAAAATAATAAAATCTTAAACTTGAAAAAAGATGAGTAAAACCTCTCAATCAATGGTCAAGTTTAATACTTACCCTTTTCATTACTCTTGCTTATTAAACAAGTCCTAGCCAGAGCCAGTTCAGCTGCAGCCAAGGCCATGGCATAACATGGCACTATCCTCTAGATCCAAGATGGCCACTGGCATTCAGTACTCATGCGCAACAACTCTCACATGCGCACTGGGTTCCAGAAGCCATCTTGGACATAGCAGACTGTGCTGTGTTCCATTCCACTACTGTCAACATTCAGTGTGCATGTGCAATGATTCACATATGGGCACTGGGCTCTAGCTGCCATATTGGACATGGCGCACTGTGCCGTGTTCTGTTCTGCTGCCGCTGCTGGCCAAGAAAGTAGTGAAGTCGATGCACAAGACTGCTGTCCACCTCCAAGTTTAAAAGTCCATTCAGTATCTGGTAAATCCCTTTTCTACAGTGCTTGCAAAGGTGTCTGTAGGGCTATGCCCACTGTAGCCGTAAAAAGGAAACACTGGGTATTTGCAAAGTTATTTTTCCTTTTTTGTATGAGTGATCCACATACAGTCTATTTCCTTCACTCCAGCACTTTTTGGATTAGTTATGCCCAGTTAGTTTCGTTCAGTTCTGTACTTCACAGTTGCTCCCCAGAGATGCATTTTGTGAGTTTCTGGCTGTGGCATCAACTTCACCATGTGGATTTCTTTTTTTTTTAAACATACAACTGTAATAAAACCCCCTCACTGTGCTGTAACACTGCCCATCTTCCACCTCAAAAAGCTTTTTAGCCATAAACCTCCTCCCATCCACTGCTGACACCCTTCTACCCCTCTGCCCTGGTGAATTTCAACTCTTAGACTTAAGTTCAATATACCCTTCCCCCAACCTGCATACCAAATGCACTGCCCCACCTTCCCCACCCAACTCCCACCTGCCAGTCCTGTGGAGTCATGAGACCTTCCACACAACTACCTCTCGCTTCCACCACCCTACTTCCCCAGTGGCACCAGAAACAATGTGAGCTGTAATAAAGAATAATGGTCACCTGGTGCAGAGCATCTCCTCTGTTCAGTATTCATCTTGGTAATAGCACTGGCACATGGGTAATGGTGACATCTTTCCTCCTAGTAAAACCTGATTGGCTGAATTTTTAGCCAGTCAGAATTTACTAGGAGCAAACTATTGTATGTCAGCATTCATTCATGCAGGGCCATTACTGAAATGGGCAGTAAACAGAGCAGACACTCTGCACTGGGGGAATATTTTCTTTATTACAGGTCATATTTTTTCCAGGTGATGATGAAGGGAAGAGGGTAGTGGAGCCAGAGGGAAGTTGGGGTGGGTATTATAACTCATGGACCTGGTGGTGGGACTTGGATGGGGGAAGCAGGGGAGAATGTATTTGGCCTGTGGGTGGGGGAAAGGTTGTATTGAACTTATGTCTTGTTGAACTTTGCCTGAGCAGAATGGGAGGAGTGTGCCAGCAAGGGATTGTGTGGGAGTCATGATGACTATAACATTTTTGGGAGATGGAAGGGGGTATTTTTACAGCACAGTGGGTGGGGGAGGTATTTCTTTACAGTAGGATAACAGTTATAGATACAAACATGCAGGGACTGCAATTCTATTACTCTTTTACCATTAAATTGCACAAATTCGCATGGCACACTATGCAGATTGCCTAAATTCTTCAGAAAGTAGGCAATTTGTATAGATTCACTGCACCAATTTAGTCAATCCCTTAGCCATATAACAACATATATTGGAGATACAGTGAAGCAAAGTTGCCAAAGTGAATTTTGACAACTTTGCCTGTCTCAAACCCTCCCAAAGTTTGTTTTTCAGTACCAGGTGCTAGAACCCCTCACTCAGCAAAGCGCACATTGTGGTTAGCACAGGATCATTCTTCACATGATGTCACAGTCTTCTGCTTGTTACATCACAGCCTGGTGCTTTGGAATTAATTAAAATATGACACTATCACAAGCAAGGTGTATAACTTCAGGTAGTCAAAGAGCAGCAGGTGCCAATTTTCTGTAGTCCTAATCCACAAAAACAGATGATATTTGCTGGCCAAAAACCCTGTTGTGTTATGCCACTGTACGCAACTGTATCAACTTTACTGTACCATCCAGTATTTGAAAAATCAAAGGGCAGTTAACTGATGTAATCAGCCCTATTCTTACCCTATAAACAGAATTTAGAAACATCCCTTGACCTACACATACTCTGAAGCAGTAAATAAAATAACATAAATACTTTTATGAAGGAGGAAAAATCACCAAACATACCAGAGGATAGAGAAAGATTATATGAAAGGAATAAAGAATCATTTGGTTCTACAAATTTTGATAACTGTCCTATCACTTTTACATATTTTTAAACAATTTTGCTCCCCATGAGGGTGTTGTTCTTGATGACCCACACCTTCAAGCACATTTGATTACCTTTGGAGCCAGCTGGGCACATTTCTTGTATTTTTGAATTTTGCTTCATTTTCAGTATGAGCAACTAAAATTGTTGAGGAGTAGTTTATAATGAAAACCTGTAAAGTTTGAAGAGGACTGAAATCTGGGGCTGAGATTCTCCTTGGCCAGTTCACCCATCCCTATTAAAGCAGCAATATTTGCCAGGGGCATGCAAAACAGTCCTAAAATGAACCCAGAGACCAGACCTGCCAGCAAACTGCTAGTGGGGCTAATCCTTTATCTTGAGGCTAGATCCTGTCACCCAGTTGTCAATCAGGACATTGATCCCATTGCTCCCTGCTGGGTCATTGGCTGGTCTCACACCCAGACCCCAGTCCTGATTTGGAGAGGTTCTTCTTCAGCTCTCTTTCTGGTGCTGGCCACATGTGCCAATATAGGAACTTTATGCAGACTTTCTTTGACAAGGCCCATTAATCAGGCAATGGTTCTCTACCAGTGTTCTTGCCAGCCCTCACTTGGACTGCTCATTAGCATTTGACCTAAGCACTGGAATTCCCCCTCATAACTGGGCTCCTGAATTGTAGCCATAAAAAAGCTAAAAACAACTGGCTTTAAGCTATTGCTCACAGCAGATCTGGGCTACCATTACAGGCATAGTACCACACTGCAGTTAGTGAGCTGGTGCCACTCTTCTTTACTAGGTCATAGGCACGTGGTGGGGATAATTGACAACTGCCAAGATCTAGTAATTGGACCAGTCACAATGATACATGACAATATTGCCCACTGTAATCAGTAAAATATGTGGATAACTACAGTGCAATAAAAGAAAAAAAAACTACTAATCAATGATCCTCATGTTACCAGCACTTTCTTTCCGTGATTTGGTAGACACAAATTTATAACCCCATGACCACAGTATGCCACGACCATGGCAGCAGCTACATTTTGTAGATGATTTGTTTACTGCTGCATGTGTATATGAATCTGAGGAAACAAAAGCAAAGGGAAGAATGGACTGACTAAAATCATGGGAACCTAAAGAGGAGAGTTGCTCGAGTATTTGGACTGGAGCAAGGGAAGGGGCCTACAAATATAGAAGTAGAGGGCTTTCAACAAAAGTGATGGTGGCTTGCAAAGTAAGAAGGAGCTAGGAAAATGGGTAGTACAAAGCAAAGGAATTGGCTGTAATGAAAGGAGGGGCACAAAACAAAGGAAGCTACATACATAGCAAGGGGGGCTATTTAAAAAGAGAGGATGCAAAGCAATAGAGGGGCTATTAAGAAAGGCTGCAAAGCAATGGGTCTATAAAGAATGAGGCTACCAAACAAGGGGACTATTAAAGGAGAACTGCACTGAACCTGTAAGTCATTTCTCCCCAATAGAAGCTGTTTTTTATGTACTGGTTACATTTGTGTTATTGTTTCATCTATATGTGAATTTTAGTAACCCTAGTGGGTGTTTTTGCTTTATACTCTAGTGTTACGTGCCATTTTAGAACTGTATGATGTAGTTTATGTCCCTCTTAGTCACAGAGTTTTATAAAGAACATGAATGCATTGTGCCAACAATTGAAGAGTACAACAGGGATATAAACTACATCATACAGTTCTGAAATGGTTCTTATCAGCAGCATGTAAATCAGAAAGACTCACTAGGATAGCTAAAAGCCTAAATAGTTAGAGCAATAACAAAATTTGAACCAGTATCTTAAAACAGCTTCTACTGTGGAAATGACTCCTAGATTCAGCACAGTTCTCTCCTTTAAGAAAGTGGGCTATAAAACAATGGGAGGGGCCATAAAACATGAGGGGCTGCAAAGCTTAAATCCCTCCACAGTTGTACACTCACATAGCCAACGGGGTAGAGAATTCCAAAGGGAAGGGGCTGCATAGATAAAGGCTGTCACCCCAGATGATTTTAGACATACCCTTGAATTCTAGCAACCCCTTGTCGGTAGAGGAGTGATCATCCAGGGTGGTAAGAAATCAGGAGCTCTTTCAGGTAATCTGGGCCCAGTCCATGTAGGGTTTTAAAAGTCAGTAAGTCAACTTTAAAGGTGATCCGCCACTGTATTGGCAGCCAGTGCAGTTCACGCAGCACAAGAGAGACATGACAGGATCATGCAGATCCTGTCAAAAGCTGGGCTGCTGCGTACTGCACCAGCTGAAAGCAGTGTGGATTTCTACCCCTGGTAGCCCTAGGTAGAGCGAGTTTCAGTAGTCCAAGCGCGAGGTCACAAAAGCATGGATCAATGTAGAAAAGGTCGTCAGATGGAACCAGATACTTAATCCTGGCAATATTCCTAAGATGGAAAAATGAAGATTTGATGACAGCAGACACCTACTAATGCAAGGTCAGCCCTGCATCAAAAATTACCCCCAGGTTACTCACCTGTTTAGAGGTCAGGAGTGAAACACCACCGTGAAAAATTCCCAGGGGTGAAACAAATCCCACCCTCCCTATCCGATGACCTGGATCCACAACTAACACCTCAGTCTTTTCAGAATTCAACTTTAGCCAACTGGAATCCATCCACTCCTGGATTTCTTTCAGACAGTTATTAAAAACTGAGACAGCTCCAATCTGGTCGGGTGCAAAAGAAAGGTAGAGCTGGGTATCATCAGCATAGCAGTGAAACCTCAGCCCATACCTTCTTACAATGTCTCTGAGGGGTAGCATGTACACCGCAAACAACATGGGGGAAAGCACAGAACCCTGAGGTACCCCACATGACAGAGAAGTAGGGCCTGAGGGAAAAAGCCCAGACACCACTCTCTGAGTTCTACCCATGAGGAAAGATGAAAACCACCTGAGGACTCTTCCCAACAGTCTGCAGATGAACCTCAGATGGTTCAGCAATATCCCATGGTCCACAGTGTCAAATGCTGATAAGAGATCCAAAAGAACCAAGATGGAGTGGCTCTTCTGATTTCTAGCCATCAGCAGATCATTGAGCACCCGAACCTGCGCTGCCTCAGTGCTTTGTCTCTTGCGAAAACCGGACTGGAGCGGTTCATAGATGTCATGGTACTGCACCCTCTCGCTGTCCCAGGCAGAGGATAAGAACTCTGCCAGGATAGGATTCCACCTAACAGCTGCCATAGCTCTATGAGATCAGCCACTGGCAGCAGGGAATGCAGACACAGTGTTTGGGACAGAGTTCAATTCCCAATCCCAGACTCAAGTTAAAAACAGACTTATGAAAGAAATAGCACTGTATCGGCAGCATGCTTTTTGCATGTGGCATAATGTCTTGCAACATTATAATCCTGTGCCTCTTAAAACTACTGCAAAATGATTGATTTTGGCCTGAATGCAGTGGCTGCAGGCATAGAATAAAGCTTGTTTTATGCCTGTTCATATACAATACTGAAAAGGACTGATTTAATATTTCTGGTATAGAATAGTGGAAATACAGACACCGAACAGGCCATTTCTTTTCTCCAGGGCTTTACTTCCCTCATGATGCTCTCAGCAGGGGGCATTCTTCGGACAACTAGTCAGTGAACCCACTCATGATCGGGCAATACTGGACCTGGTACTCACTAACAGGGACAGTGTTGCAGACGTTAAGGTAGGAAAGCTCTTGGGGACCAGTGATCACCATATGATGTGGTTCAATACATGGACCAGCTGTGGAATCAAACCACTCAATGGTGGAATCTGGACTTCAGGAGGGCAGATTTTAAAAGATGGGTGAATGCCTTAGGATGACCTAGCAGGGTGGGTGACCTGGGTGGGGTGGAGGAACAGCAGGTGAAGATAAATGGAAGCATAGTAAAGGCAACAAACCTCTGTGTCAAACAAATGAGCAAAAGAAAGAGAAACAGAGACCACCATGGTTTTTGAAAGAGGTGGCTGAAAAGGTAAAAGCTAAAAGGGCAGCATTTAGAATGTATAAAGAGATGCAGAGGGAGGAGGATAGGGAGGTGTATTGTGGGAAACAGATGGTAACAGGGAAAACAGAAAGGAGTACAAAGGCACAGACTGAAGAGAGAATTGTCCAGGAGGTAACAAAAGGGGTCAAAACTTTTTTTTTTTAAAAAACCCTCCCGAGCGCATCGTACTTATCCCAAAATATTTCAGTTCTGCTCAAACAATCATTTTTCCACCAGTGTACCAGGGAGATTTCTCACTTTATCTGGATGGGTCAGCATCCATGAGTTAAACTGTCTGTGCTTTGTCTTCTTTGAGATGAGTGAGACCTAGCTGTCACTCTTTTTCAAACATATTACTGATCCTATGATTCACCTTTACCAGACACTTGAGTGGGACTCCCTTGATCTGGCTCAGAGCGGAGAGTGAGATATTTTCAAATTACTCTTATATCACACCAATGCAGGAATATGCCTGGATTCGCTTACTTGGTATTTCTGAATGACAGTCATAATGGCAAACTACTCTGCAAACCATGAATCCTCATGTTGGAGGCAATGTGGTGAGGCTAGGGCGCATCTTATTATTATCGTGTGAACATGTCTGGTTCTGGCCCTTTCTTCAAGGCACTTGAAAAAGCACTGGAGGAGCTTGTGGGGAACTATTCAGCCTAACAGCTGAGAGTTCCTACTGATGGATTTCCTAGGGGTATACATGACCTCCTTTCTACTTATTGCCTTAGATTACTGTATATCTCACCGTGACCAAACAAACTTAGGGTTACCACCTTTTAAGGAGCCCAAAATGGGCCATTTCTTACTGAAACACGATTTTTTTGCAGGACAATATGTAACCTCAACTACTGCAACAGACTTGTTTTCTCTAATTAATCAGAATTAAGACTGAGTGCTGCAGTTTTCTTGTTGTTTCTAGTGTTTCTGATCATATTAAGGCATTTTAGTTAAGATATTATAGTTTTTTGCAACATTTGGATGAAAGTAAGAAAACAATTTTTCTACTATAATGTCAGGGCATGTAATGTTTTCCATGTTGTTTGCAGGACACAGCTGCCCAAATCAGGACTGTCCTGCAAAAACTGGGACAGGTGTAACCCTAAAAAACTATAACCAAGCTAGGCTTAAACAAAAAATACTCCCTCTCACTACGTGGTGAGACATAATTGCACAAATATATCATATGGAAAAAAATCACCCATTCTTTAAATGATAGGCAGGAGCTGTTCTCTTCAAGATGGAATGTCTGGGTCTCTATATAGTGCTCAAAGATACACATTTTCTCCCCTTAATGATGTGAGCTGCATCATCTGAAGGATGAAGTTCATAATATCTTTACATACTCCTTTGTTCCCATTAAGAGTAGATGAGAATTGATACTCACACTTTTATAATCCTGCACCAGGTTTATTGAGGTCATATGTAATGAGTTTGTTGTTTCAGACTTGGTCTTTCCCTTCCCCTTTCCCCAGGGGTGTGGGTTCTAGTACTACCTAATATACTTTGTTTGCCTGTTTGAATTTGAATTGCTCACAAGTCTTTCTGTGTTGAAACTCCTCCCCACAATGCTGAGCCATGTGGGAGGCCACAACAGGGATTACTAATATAACTTAGAGTCATAGGCCTAGATATTCAAAGGAGTTGCACCAGCACAACCCCAGAACTGCTCCCCAGGACAATATTCAAAAGTGGGAATTGGCGTAGTGCACCATTAATGCCGTGGGTGCAAATATAGTGTATGCGCGGTACATCTCCAGGGAGCTGCCCATGCATATGTGGCACATGCTGATATTCAGCCCGAGATGTGCGATGCATCTGCTGGCACAACCCAGAGATGTGCCGCATACCTGGGCTCAAAGTTGAGCCAGTAAAAAATGGCTCAAGTGCTAGCCTCCCACCAGCAGGCCACTGTGGTGCAATGCACAACACAGCAGCCACTGGCCATGGGTGGCAAACCCCCCAACACCATGCACAAGCACACACAATAGTCCGTGGTAGTCTAGTGGTACACCCCTCCTCATTCTGTTACTCTGATTGCCCCAATAACATTTCTGCACTATCCCTGGTGGTCCAGTGGTTCCCCCTCTCCATCCTGACCCACCAATCACCCAAATATGTATATTTCAGATCCCTGATAGTCTAGTGATACCCCACTCCCTACTGGTAGCCCTGATCACCCAAAAAGTTAATAAAACTGTTCCCTGGTGGTCCAGTGGTACTCCCCTCCCCTCCTGTACCTCCGATCACCATGATAATATTAAACATAATTTCCTTGGTGGTCCAGTGGCTCCCTCATCCCCACCTGAATCTGTGTTTGCCATCATAATGTGACAACCACCCTTCCCGGTAGTACAGTGATACCCCCCACTGCCCCACCCATACAGGACCCCCAGCCTACACAGCTCCCCCCCCAGTCATCGGTGGTCAGCATACCCAGCCACATACCACCATGGCTGCCACAGAATGACAGCTTACAGAAGTTGCTGCAAGCTCATTGGTCACACTGTGGACCAATGGGCTTACAGTGCATTCTGTAATAATTCACAACTTTGTAAATGAAATGATTTATTCACAAAGTTGTGAATTATTACAGTATGCACTGCAAGCCCATTAGTCCACAATGTGGACCAATGAGCTTGCAGCAACTACTGTAAGCTGTCATTCGGTGGGCAGCCGTGGTGCTCTGAGGGCAGGTATGCTGACTACCAATGATGGGGGGAGCTGGATGGGCTGGGGGTCCTGTGTGGGTGGCGGGTACCACTGGACTACCAGGAGGGTTCTTGTCGCATTATGTTGGTGAGTGGAGATTTGGGCGGGGGGGGAACCATTGACCACCGGGAAATTAAATGTAATATTATCACAGCAATGGAGGTACAGGAGGGAGGGGAACCACTGGACCATCAGGGAAGTTAAATTAGAATATATCATGGTGCTCACTGTTACGGGTTGTGAGGGGTACTACTGTGGTCCCTGGTACAAGTATCGCATGCTGACAAGGTGCCAGGTGCATTTTGCTGGTCAGCCCTGCACAACACATGCAAATGGGTCAATAATGACATGCAAATGGCTCCATTTGTGCCATGCATGCATAATGGCTCCATTTGCATATCCAGGTTTGAATATCTGGATATTGCACATGGTGCAGCTACAGCTGCACTGGAGCATTCCCAGTCCTGGTATTCAGTCCGGTCTGGGGATGCACCAGCACATTGTATTTGCACCAAGAGGATTATTTGCCATATTCAGAAGAGATGCGCCATGGCACATCTCTTTTGAATATATCCCTTAGTTGCTCCAGCACAACTCAGCTGTACTACGCCACCACTTGCACCATTGCCAGGTGCAAGTCTGAATATCAGACTCAAGGAGTACAATGATGAATATAAGAATGCATACCCAAATTCCACAGTGACTACACTTGAATACTGTTTTGTTGTACTTGGACAATGTGTACAGACGGTTCAGTAAAAATATAGTCATCCAAAATACATTTCTAGGTGTGTAAGTGAAAGAGGAAGACCAGTGATGGGATTGTAAGGTTAAAAGGCAAGTGGGTACTGTGCAGTGGGGACCAAAAAAGGCAGACATCCTGAACAAATACTTTTGACTACTGTTCACAGAGGAAGGAGAATGTGAGGGACCACACAATAGTAACAAAAGCTTTGGAGGAAGGAGTGTTGACACTATTCTGTTTTTTGGAACTGAGAGTCCTGAAAGGACTTGCTAACCTGAAAGTAGGCAAAGCAATGAGACCAGATAGGGTGCATCTAAGGGTATTGGGGGAATTCAGGTAAATACTGCCTGCACCTCTGAAAATTCTTTTTAACAACTCACTGAAACAGGAGTGGTTTTGGAGGGCAGGTGGAGGGTGGATGTAGTCCCATACACATAGTGGTAGCATGGAGGAGGCTTGCAATTATAGGCCAGTCAGCCTGATATTGGTGCTGGGAAAGTTAATGGACACACTGCTGAAGGAAAGGATTGCAAAATATCTTGAATTCAGTTGGTTACAAGACCCAAGGTAGTGTGGTTTCACAGGGGAGGTCATGCCAAACAAATCTGATAGATTTCATTGACTGGGTGACCAATGAACTAGATCAGGGTGGAGCAGTGGATGTGGCCTACCTACAGTAGATTTTAGTAAGGCACTTGACACAGTTTCACACAAGAGACTAGTAAGCAAGTTGGGTAGCTTAGGAGTGGGTCCATAGGTGGTAAACTGGGTAAGAAATTGATTAGGGGATAGGCGTCAGAGGGTGGTGGTAAACAGTATTCACTCCAAGGAAGGAAGGGTGACCAACAGGGTGCCTCAGAGATCAGTGCTGCTACTGGTCCTCTTTAATGTTTTTTTAAGTGACATTGCAGAAGAGCTGGAAGGAAAGATTTTCCTCTTTGTGGATGACATCAAACTCTGCAATAGGTGAACACTCTGGAGAGGGCAGAAAGAATGAGCAGAGACCTCAGAAAAGTAAAAGAGTCCTCGGGTATGGCAACTGGGCTTCAATACAAAAACTGCAAAATAATGCACTTAGGGCACAGAAACCCAGAGGTGGGAGTACAAAATGGGTGGAGTGGTATTGGCGACCACAAAGCAGGAAACAGACCTGGTGGTAATCACATCAGATGATCTAAAGGTGGCCAGGCAGTGCGATAAGGCAGTAGTGAGGGCAAGCAGAAAGGAAAAGATGGTGTTGCTTCTGTATAGATCACTGGTAGAGTATTGTCTCCAGTTCTGGAGACCACATCTCTAGAAGAACAGAGTGGAGATGGTCCAGAAGAGGGCAACTAAAATGGTACAGGGTCTTCATCAAAAGCCCTATGAGGAGAGACTAAAGGACTTCAATATGTATACCATGGAATAGAAGAGGGAGAGGGGAGATATGATTGAGACCTTTAAATACCTCACAGAGGTAAATAAGTTACAGGAGTGGAGTATTTTTAAATGAAAAGCTGCTCAAGAACAAGGGGACGTGCTTTGAAACTGGAGGGGGGTTGATTCATGAGAGATGTGAGAAAGTACTTCTTCACAGAAAGAGTGGTGTATTCCTGGAACAGCAGAGGTAGTGGAGGGGGCGCAAAAAGAATGGTTGGGGTTCAAGAATGCATGGGATAATGCATGGGATGAACACAAGGGATGCGTAATGAAAAGGAAGTGGGGGAGGGACAAAGAGCTGTAGATTGGGCATGGTCTGCAGTAATATTGTAGGTACGTAGAAACTGGCAGACTGGATGGGCCAAGTGTGCCTTATCTGCCATCGAAATCTATGTTTCTATGTAACCTTGATGGAGACTACTGTGAAGGAATGACTAGTAGACTACTTAGAGAATAATGAACTGCAGGACAGCAGGTAGCATGGGTTTGTGTTGGGAAGACTGTGTCAGACAAACCTGATTGTATTTTTTGACACCATCCCTAGGGAGGTGGGCAGAGGCCAGGCAGTGGATTAACACCTTCCTTGTGTACTTCTGAAGCATTCTTTGAGAACTAGAACACATAGGTCAGAGAATGAATGATCAGAATGAAACAAATGGTGTCCCACTGGTGGTCGTTTTCTCCTTTATGGTGCGCCTTTGTAAGTTCATTCGGGTTCAGTGGGGTTGTTTGGTTTCTATCACATAGCCTGTATGTAGTCACTTCTTGCACTAGATGTAATTGACAACATTCTGTGATTCACATGTATAGTCAATTCCTTTACATCTTTGGGGGTGTTGAGAAACTCTGCAGTTGAAATGTGCTCATGTTTTGCATGTTGCAATGTTGCAGGGTTTAGCACCTCCAAGTGTTCTGCTGTTTTAGGCAGGTGTAAATTTGCTCCTTATAATCAGGTTGGCAAAGTTTGGTGGTTGTTTGAAAAACAGTTAAGGCAGTTCCTGAAAACTATACAACAGATTAAGGTTAAGCAGACAGAGAAAAGAAGTACATCAGTTACAAAGAACATTTAATAGCAGAGTTCAACTAAAATCCATACATTTAGACCTTAAAGGGTAAAGGTATTGAAAACATTTGTCTTAGAACACAGTGTATTGCAGATGCAGTGGTTTGAAAAGGTATACTGAAGAGCAACTACTGTTGTCTCAGTCAGCTCCACTGATGCATCAGCTAACCTTCTAAAATCAAAATTACCTCAATATGATGGAAAAGTAAAGGCCATTTTAGCATTTAAAGATATGACAAATTTCTCATACATTTCAGCAGCTTCTACAACATTACAGCTGACCTAAAGCTGGTTTTAAGTAGGAGACATGGGCTGTTCATATTCAAAACCACTAAATAAAGGTTGAAAGCGTTTTGAATAAACAATGATTGCATTTCTGTTGACATCAGATTAGCTAAAAAACAGTAATTGTTAAAAAAAGTTCTGTTGTTAAACGTAATTAAAATGTTGAATCAAATATAAAATGAAATCCATGTACTGTAAGTCAAGCTATGAGAGGATTTAAGAACACGCCATGTAATGAAAATGGTTTAAAGTTTACATACAGTATACTGAATGAATAACATTTATTTTGCAGATTACAGAATATTTTCAGTTTTCTTTTGTTTAGGTTTTAGTAGATGACATCTGAAAGTCAGTACTCTGTCCCATAAGGCACATGTATTTTTTCAAACAAGTTCATTTAATTTCATTTTTATTTTTATACTGTAAAATTAAACATGTTTTTGTTTTATCTTTGGGCTTGTGGTTGTTAAATATTTATTTTCAGCAGGATTGACAATTATTCATGATTTAAGAAGAAAGTAACTCTTATAGATTCATTCAATTTTGTGTTTACTTGTTATACCACAGAGACATCTGGGGGATGATATACTGCATGAGACTGTAGTGGTTCATACTCTGATTGGTTCCCTAGTGGCCATTATACCACTGGCAAAAGAACACTATTGTAAACAAAATGCCTGAACTGTTCTGCATGCTCAACTCTACAACAGTTTTTAAAATATTTTTGTACCAATTTTAAAAATAGTTTATTTGCATTATTTTAAATTAAAAACACTGACAGGAGATTTATAATAGCCACAAACTCATCCATATTAGGCCTCATGTGTCACCAAAAGCCTGAGAGATGCTCACTACACCCCCCACAGGCATTATCTGAACCATATGGCCTGCTACCATGGACCTAAATACTCAACTGTAGAAGCTATGAAAATAACTAATCTTGTTTCCCCATATGTTGGTGTTTAGACTAATTTTATTACACATAATTTAAAAATGGCAAGGTAGCAAGACACAATATAAAAAAGTTACAAAATAGGCTTAACATTTATATCATGCTAGTGGCAAAATGCATTTATAACACTGAAATGGCATTGTAAAAACAGCTTCAAATAAGTATTAGTGTGCCGTGTATTACATTGGCAGCGAGATCAATAGTAATACATCTCATACAAAGCAAATTCCATTCATTTCAGTGGGATTACACAGAGATACAGTGTATCTAAATATATGGCTACTCATTCTGTCTGACAATTGTAACAGTACCTGGCCAGAATTCAATCTGGTATGGACACTAACCAGAGGTGGGAGCTCATAAAGCTGGGGATAGTGGAGGCAACCAAATCCTGCTGCAAGGCCCAGAGCAAGAAGGCTAGGGCTAAGAAACCGAGCTGGTTGAGCAAGGAGGTCATGGAAAAGGTAAGGAGGAAAAGAGCTGCCTTTAGGAGATACAAGAAAATAGGGAGGGGGAGGACAGGGAGGAGTACTTGATGGAATCGAAGGAGGTGACAAGGGCAGTAAGGGGAGCCAAGGCAACTATGGAACTCAGGATGGCACAAGGCATTAAGAAGGGGCAGAAGGACTTCTTTGGGTACATCAGAGAGAAAAGGAGCTGTAAGGACCACATAGTAAGGATTAGGAAGGAGGGGGTTGGGTGGAAGCAGGGTGCGATAAGGCAGAAGCACTAAATGATTACTTCTGCTCTGTATTTACTAAGGACAAGAGGGGGTGACACCCAAGGGGGGAGGAATGGCAGAAATGGGGGGAAGGAGTGACAGATGGATGGGGAAATCATGGAGAGCAGAGTTTGGGAGGGTTTGAAGGCACTGAGGGTGGACAAGGCGCCAGGCCCAGATGGCATCCACCTCAGGGTACTGAAGGAGCTGGCAAAAGTCCTTGCTGGACCTTTGGCAGATCTATTTAATGCCTCACTACATTTGGGGTGTGTACCTCAGGACTGGAGGATGGCTCATGTGGTGCCCCTCCACAAGGGTGACCCCAAGAATGAACCGGAAAACTACAGACCAGTGAGCCTCACATCCATCATGGGTAAGCTAATGGAGACAATCCTGAAGGACGGGCTGGTGGCCCTTCTAGAGACCAAAGGACTACAGAACAGCAGACAGCATGGCTTCATACATGGCAGATCCTGCCAAACCAACCTGGTGGAGTTCTATGACTGGGTAACTAGGCAACTGGATAGGGGCCATGCAATGGATGTCCTGTATCTGGACTTCAATAAGGCATTCTACTGGTGCTGCATGGAAGGCTGGGAGTAAGTTAGTAGGTACAGGGAAGGTGCAAAGCTTGCGAGATGGGTGAGGAACTGGCTTCAGGAAGGCAACAGAGGGTGGTGGTGGGTGGGGAGCTCTCACACCCAAGGGTAATGACAAGCGGTGTTTCACAGGGCTCGGTGTTGGGACCAGTGTTGTTTGGGATATTCATTGCAGACATATCATTGGACATCAAGAACAAGATCAGTCTGTTTACTGATGATACCAAGGTAGGAGCAGTAGTGGATGGCCGAGGGGGATGGCAGGGGTTGCAGGATGATCTGGCAAAGTTTGAAACCTGGTCAGATACCTGGCAATTGGGGTTTAATGCCAAAAAGTGCAAGGTGCTGTATTTTGGGATGAAGAACCCAAGGAGGAGTTACCAGCTGGGGGAGTGCAGCTAGCCCAGACAGAGGAGGAGAAGGATCTGGGAGTGCTCATTACAGGGACAATGAACAACTCAGCACAATGTAGAAAGGCAGCTGCAAAGGCCAACAAAATGCTGGGTTGTATTGCAAGGGGTATATCCTCGAGGAGGGAGGAGGTGATCCTGCCACTGTATAGGTCATTAGTTAGACAGCACCTGGAGTGCAGTACTGGTGCCTGTGTCTGAAGAGGGACATTAAGTTACTGGAGGGGGTGCGGTGCAGGACGACAAAGATGATCAAGGGGCTGGGGGACTTTTCATATGAGAGGAGGCTGAGGGAATTGAACATGTACTTGCTGGAGGAGAGGAGGGACGGGGGGACATGAATGAAACCTTTAAGTACGTGAAAGGAATAAACAAGACAGGTACAGCGGGGCTGTTCAAAGTAAAGGAGGGGAGGGACACCAGGGGGTCATGATATGAGACTGGAGGGAGGAAGGTTCAGGAGGGAGATGAGGAGACACTTTTTTACACAGAGGGTGGTGGCTGGGTGGAATGCATTACCTGCAGAAATGGTATCCAGTAGAACAGTGGACTGCTTCAAAAGGGATGGGACAGGACAAGGGTGGAGGGAGGGGCAGCTGCAGAACAGTAAAAGAAGGTACATTCGAGCAGACTTGGATAGACCTCTATGCCTTTATCTGCTGGCAAATTGTGTATGTTCATAACTGAAGTAAGTAGTCCAAAACTCTACATTGAATGTACTGAATAGGGATGGCGAACCTGTTCAGGAAAAACTGACCCCCACCCCGAACCAACAATATTACAAACAGTTGAGCCACATCTTGCTTCTTCAGTTCAGACTGGTTTGGATACAAAATTAAATTGTATTTCTTACCAGTGCGAATGAGCTGTGCTGAAAAATACAGCAGCCTTTTCTTCCATGGCTCCTGCTTCTACCAGTATCATTTAGCTGGCAACACCATCTATGTGACTGTGCATGTGTAGCTCAACCATTCCCCATCCCCAAGAGCACCTGTTTATTGATTTACTTGTATGCACTCATTCATTGACAGAGTTAAGTCCCACGGCCAGTCGTGGTGGAGAGCAGTGGGCTGTGCTGGTCACCAGCTTAGGAATGGGGAGGAGGGAGCGAGGTTGTGGGATGCTTCCTGCCAGAGTGGGGTCCACTAGACACCAGGGAAAAGTTCCTATTTGATTTTAATGGGGACACGTAGGCCAGGGAGGTGGTCCACTAGACACAAGGGAAATTAATATATGGGCACTCTTGGGATTAGGAGGTGTCCCTAGACATCAGGAAAATTATTTTATGAGTGCTCTAGGGATAGGTGGGGTCCACTAAACACTTTATATAAGGAACTAGAAACTGCTTTTTGTTTTTGTTTTTTTTACAGTTACCCAAATGCATGAAGGTTTTAAAAGGTCTGGATCAAGTTTACATAACTATCCAAACCTGTTAACCTGTTGTTGCTTATCAAAGCCTTTTAGAACCTCAGAACATTTTGATGTTCACCCAGGCCATCCCTATTGCTGAAGTCAGTTAATTCAGATAAGTAAATTTCTTCATCAATTTTAACTTTTTATTCTACTGCTTTATATGACATGGATTTAACCTGTGACTTCATTGACTTAGACAATGAAAGAAAAGGACAATTGTGTGTTACCTGTCTATCACTTTCATTGTGCTGAAAAGCTCTCATGAAGGACATGGTCCTACATTATTTATAAGATACTGCCAAAACATTGGAGATAACTCAGTGAAGTCAGTTTTGTAAGGTGGCATATACAGACAGACTTGCAGAACAACGCATAATAAAGATATTATGGCACTAATTTCCTACAGAAACATCTTTTGTCTAACAAAAGTTAGCATGGGATTGTTTGGTATAGTATGGTACAGAATGGTATTACTGGATTTTTTTTATGAAAAGGCACCCACCAGTGCTTGGAGCACCTGTGCAATATACAATGGACAGTCATTAAAAAGAATAACTATACAATAATAAAACATCATATCACATAAATACACAAATATACATAAACAGACAAAATCAACATGCATGCCTACCCAAATGTCTGCTACATAATATATAAGATAGTGTATGGGAGCCCATACGCAGGAATGCTATTCTTACACACAGAGTGGTAACTGTGAGGATGAGGACGTCGAGATAGAAGCTTGAGATGTACCTCTGTCATCATGGAAACAAGGATGAAGAATAGCAATGTTGTATATTTGGGCTATCATACTGTGCATTATTTTATATAGTGTATGGTCCAAAAAACACACAATTGCTTACTTTTGCTTGCAAAAGTAATCAGACTCTACTGTCCACCACCCATGCTTCATTGCCATCCACCCACCAGCCAGCTCACGCATGTAATGCTTCAAGCACACCCTGTCCTATTAACAATGCTGATGAGGACAACTGCATTGTAATGTTGCTACAAAAGCAGAATAAAAAAGTAATTCTGCTTTAGTGTCTAGGTCACTACTGCAGCAGAATGACTTTTTCAAGTGTACGGCTCTCCATACATATAAACACTCTACCATATATGTGGCATTTCAGCTTAGATTAGAAAGAGGTCAGGGAGTCAGCAACATATAACTCTTCAAGTGAGTTCCAGAGAGCAGTGGTCATCACCACAAATGTCTATCCCTCTGCAGACTTTAAGTGAGACAGTTGCATTCCCAGCAGCCTCCATCCCCTGGCCCTCAGCTCCCTTATGCATACGTAGGAACTCAGAATCTCACTGAAATACTGGGGAATCAGACCACTGAGGGACTCGTAAGCTATAAAAAGTACTCAAAGTCATTGTGTCATCCATCTGGCAGCCAACCCAAACCTGTAACTAATGACTTGTGTGACCTGACCTCAGCATGGATGTCAGTAGTGTAAGGAAGGTTTGGTTAGTCTTTGTGGAGGTACACATAATAATAGATACACAAGACACAATGAAAACAGTAAGCTTCCTTGTATATTTTGCAGTTAGCGCACAGAAAACAGTACAAGGTTCTTGGCACAGTTTTTCTTAGATAAAAATACTGCATAGCGAATGACTACAGAAGATTAGCAATCTTCTTAGTTTCCCTCTTCCGGTAGACAGGTGCAGTAGAGAAGTTCTTCCCAATGGATTCCCTTTCTCAACTCCCTGTTGTCTGCAAGCCATTATTATACCCAACTTCAGGTATAGTTACATGATGCATACAATAACTAAGGCATCTCAGTTCCAAGGACTGCTTGTTATTCGGCACTGGAAGCTCAGTTCTTCTAAGCAATAGACCTCATCCTGCTGTCCCTCCGACATACAGTAACAGTTTGGAAGTGGTAAACAACAATGTTCTCATAACAATATTATTTTGCAATTTGGTAACTGTGAGTGTGTGTGTGTGTATGTGTGTGTGTGTGTGTATGTGTGTGTATGTGCATGTGTGAGCAAGGCTAATGTAAAACATCTCTATTTTCTGATGTGTACTCGCTAGGCTGCTATATACCTTTGTACCTCATCTACCAAAAGAAGGCCTTTGCCTTGCAGAAAATAATAAGCAATATGTATTTGATATACTCAGTGAGAATACTATTAACTACTAACAAGTGCAGAACCCCAACAGTAACAATGGTACATGGTACACTAAGCAATATAAACAATAACACCACAATAATAATGAATGCATAAGCATTATGAGCAATAATGAAAATAGCAAGCTGTTTCCATTCAATCCCACCTTTGACATCATGTATGCAAACATACAAAATCGTGTCATAAAAAGAAAAGAAACAGTATGTCATGTGAGACAGAAACCAGGTGTTTGAGATTCAGTAATCACCATCATGCTATCAAGCATCTAAAAACTGTTGAGCATATTGCACATCATTGCTAATTTGAATTAAATAGTCATTTGTGGTTAAGCAAAAGCTTCAAGCTTAGGGAGAGTGGAGAAATCTACACATTCAGTTTTGGAATGTAACTTACTACATAATTTTGATGGGCAGGTCTTCTAAGTATAAATTTTT
This sequence comes from Neoceratodus forsteri, assembly GCA_016271365.2. Classification (NCBI taxonomy): domain Eukaryota; kingdom Metazoa; phylum Chordata; order Ceratodontiformes; family Ceratodontidae; genus Neoceratodus; species Neoceratodus forsteri. The sequence continues at coordinate 366,397,222 of CM057453.1, read as the reverse complement.
CCTTGTGGCACGGTACTGGCAACATAACTGTCCAATGACAGTGCAAACAACAGGTGCAGAACAGAATTTTGGAGTGGTCACTGGATATGTGAGTGTACCATAGGTATAACATAAAAAATTTGTAACTAGACAATACTGACCAGTGATATCGTAAGTGACTTTTGCCATAGGAAGGTGCCATTTTGCTAGTCTCACTGGACTGGGGCTATTTTGGACTGATAGGATGATTATGTTTTGCTGGGAGCCTCCACTAAGACCACAGACAGGTGAACCACATCAGATACATCGCATTGGCATACATAGTGATGTCCTCTTCTGAATAGCAAGCAGTATGTGGAACCTGCCATCACATTGTGGTGGGGTTCTACATGACCAAGGAGGGATTTCCAAATCCATTCCTTGTAGATGTCACCTTCCATGTAACCCATAGAATGGACCACAGCCAGTTTGTCAAAAAAAGCCACATCAGGCTCCCATAAAGGTAAAGCAACTGAAAAAGAGATATACAAGATATCGCATCTGGTGCATGACTTACTAGAGTAGCACTGGTCTTGACTGGGATGCAAGGAGACATAGGGCAAGTTCGTAGCTGTGACAAAAGAAAATCTCTGGCAGGACTCAAGACATGTCATGTGGACATCCAGTGCCCTGGTTACACATGCTGGGTAATACCACTTGGCCAAATAGTTATCAGAGATGAGATCTGGGAAAGGCCATTGTTTCCACATCTCATGAACCAATTATAAATTACTGTGAATACATAATTCCCATAGGCTGTGCATATAACTCCTTTACCTCAGTGTTTGTATCAGACTTAAAAAAAGTTTGTAACTGATGCATTGAACTCAGATTGTTTCAGTAAACAGATAATGCATGTATATTGACATGATATACATATCATACATACTTTTCTTTTTGTGCTAGGACTGCAATTCCATATTTATATATAAATTTAGTAACTGTGTCTGCATGGTGATGCTTAAAATAATCTCTTTATCATCTCCATGTCAGTCCTATCCCATGTGGTCAAGCCAGATGCAAATAAGCCTGAGATGGTGCCAGTAAAACCTTCCAGGTCTGAATCTGTCTGGTATGGAAAAAGCCATGTTGGGGTCTCCTGTTTTCCATAGCTATGGGATCTTGGGCTCTAGCATGATATGAAACTGCAAAATAAAAATAAACTTTTAAACCATCAAGACCATGTAGCACAGGCTTTGTACCTTTTGCTTTGGTTTCAAAGTACCCAGTATGTTGCCTTATGGTATGCCCTCCACACAGCAAAGCCTTTACAGTGAACATGTTGATGCCAACAACATTGACAGTTTTCTGCAAAAGTACACCCTTTTCTCCAGTCCTGCATCCCCTCCCCAAATCAACTGTGACTCAGAATTGATTATCCCTAAGTCAAGTGGGTGCGGGGGGCAGAGACTCCATATGGAGGGTTATGGCAACAAAGCCCCCTGATGAATAGCAACTGTTTCTCCACTGGATCAATGCCAACTGCAAATTGCGGTCGAAATAAATCCATCACTGTAGCATTGTGTCTGAAACACATTGTTGGTTTAGCATCGTACAGCCTTGCCTTATAGCCTTTAAATTGACTCTGTTTTAAATTGACATCCTTACCCAAATAGACTAGACACAAACCAGACAATTCTTTTTGGCCCTTGTAGATGCCTAGAGCGGAATATACCATGTTGTTAGTAAGTTTCTTGCCTCATTACAGGATCTTGTGTTCTTGCCTAACAGGCCACTATAATAGCTATACATTTGGCACCACACAGTATTAAACATACATTAGTAGAGACACATGAATGACTATGTTTAGACTTGCTAAATGAGGAAACATTCAAAAGCACAGAAGTATGCATACACTTTTACAGTACAGAATATTATCAGATCTTGCCGGATGAAGAGAAATCACATCTAAAAATAAAGAAATATGAAACAATAATGTATATGTTTTCACATGTCATAATAGCAAAGTCACATATTCATATAACACGCTTATGCATAAACAGTACATTATTAAATAAAGTCCTGTGGTTAAAGTAGCAGTCAAACCATTACGTGGGACCCATCCCACTATAGGAGAATGTTTCATCTCTTCAGGCATTCTTGTCACACAGGTGGTGATGTGCCATTGGAAAATTATCAAGTTCATTGTAAAGTGATGCTTTGTACCACCACAGTATTCACAGTATTGTATAACACAGTACTTGGGTTACCCTTGGATATATCATTAATTGTCAGTGTCTGTATCTAAGCATTGTACTGGGTCAATCACCAAGGATACATTGTCCAGAATATATGTATGTGAAGATTCTGTGCAAGCTTTCTAGGGGTCTCCTGCCCCACAGGCGCAGGCTCTCGGACACCAGGCAGTCGGGGTTCCATAGCCACCACCCGAGACCTCAAGCCTGGACTCTCCAGGCTCAAGGTATGGTAAAAGTTGCTAATCAATCGGAATGCGAGCGCTCTCAGGCTCTGGCCTCTGATTGGCTCCTGCAGTATGCTTCTGTTTTTCTTTCAAAATCCTGCCAAAATGTATCTTGCTAACTGAACTCTGCACAAAAAAGCTGTATTTACTTGTTTCCTGTTTGTTAAAAGTTAAAATTTACCAATGTTTAGAGTGTACAGGGTTAAGATTTTAAGTGAGTCAGCTCCTTTCTGAAACTTGTATGTGTGTCAGACTTTAGGCGCCAAGGGGATACACATCCCTTTGTCCTGCAAATATGGCTCTCCTGCTGGTGCAGGCAGTCCTTTGCCCATGGCCAGCACTTAAACCTGTGCTTTTCCCCTCTCCCAGCCGAGATCAAGCTCTCCAGGGCCCCCTGCCCACAGGCACAGGCTCTCGGACACTGGGTGGTCGGTGCTTCCACAGCCACATCCTGAGACCTCAAGCCCGGACTCTCCAAGCTCAAGGTGCAGTAAAAGCCACTAACCAATTGGAATGTGAGCTCTTGGGTGCTGGCTTCTGATTGGCCTGCAGTCTGCTTCTGCTTTTCTTCAAAATCCTACCAAATGGAACTTGCTTACTGAACTCTGCACAAAAAGTTGTATTTACTTGTTTCCTGTTTGCTAAAGTTTAAATTTACCAATGTTTAGAGTGTAAAGGGCTAAGATTTTAAGTGATTCAGCTCCTTTCTGAAACTTGTGTGTGTGTCAGACTTTAGGCGCCAAGGAATACACATCCCTTTGTCCTGCAAATATGGCTCTCCTGCTGGTGCAGGCAGTCCTTTCCCATGGCCAGCACTTAAACCTGTGCTTTTCCCTCTCTCCCAGCTGAGATCAAGCTCCCCAACGGCCCCTGCCCCACAGGCGCAGGCTCTCGGACACCGGGTCGTCAGCGCTTCCATAGCTGCCACCCGAGACCTCAAACCCAGACTTCCAAGCTCAAGGTATGGAAAAGGTACTAATTTCACCAAACCACCCATCCTCCACCCCTCCACTTATTAAACACACCATTTCCCACCCACTTCTAAAAGCACTACAAAGTCTTCTTGATTCTCCATTTCTTCGGTTGTCCACTTAGGAATGCCCCTAAGTTAGCCGCCAATATCACAGATGCCTCCTCCTAAGGTTCCTTTGCCCTAATCTATATTGAACATTACCTCCTATTATGTCAACATGGGGGCCTGGATAGCACCTTCATGAAGGGTTCCTTGCTAATATCTGTACTGATCATCCTCTGTAGTGCCCAGGTGGAATTTTATCCTCAGGCGCCTGTGCATGAGAGACTGACCCCTTAAAAATTAGTTCCCCATACACTGATTTACCCACTAGTTATTTATGTGCCATGCAGATAGTACTACTGTCTGAGCACAACCTGGATACCTGTGGTGTTGGTACCCATATTGAGCCGCCTCCTCAAGTTAGCCCTTCTCTTCCATACTGTATTAGCCACCTCTGCACATCTCGGTCAGGGTATTGCTTCACCTAGCATTAGGCAGTACACCCTTAGGGGCTGTGATAGGCTAACACAACATGTTAAGAATCATAAGCGATTCCAGGGCCAAGCTTCTCAAACTAACAATGGTTGCCTTAACAAAGCTTCTACTTCTCCTACTGATATGCTCAGGTAACATCTAATTAAACCCTGGTCCCATCTCTCCCCTCTTTTCTCCATCAGATATGGCCACTCTCAAAGGAATGAGTTTCTGGCACGTCAATGTCTGTAGCCTCCTAAAAAGTTCACCATGGTACAGGCGTGGATCAGCCATACCCGACCTGATGTCCTGGAAATATCTGAATCCTGGCTCAGGCCAGCCTCTCAGGACAGTGAGATTAGCATCCCCTCCTACCGGCTATTCAGAACTGATAGACACACTAGGGGAGGTGGAGTGGCTATATATGTTTAGGAAAGGTTTGCAACATCCTGTATGGATTCAAGCTCTGTTAAAAATGAGTTTGAATGTCTGACACTCAAGATTGAATTATCCAGTTCTCTGGCCAGTAGAGTGATTGGTTGTTATAGACCCCATACGTGGGAACACTACTCTTATCTCACCTTGGTATCACATTGAGAAGAGAATCTTGAAACAATCATATTTGGGGACTGTAAATTTGACTGGCTCGCCAAGGCTGCTTCCTCTAGACACCTTTTGTGCGCTCGTGGGTTAACGCAGTTAATTCAGGAACCTACACCTCTAATAAAAGAACCCATGTAATAGCTCATTACTGGATGTTATATTAGTTGATAAGCCACACCTTTACATGCATGCTGGAACTTTCTTCGCTGATGTCAGTGACCATTGTTTTATTGCCACAGTTAGGTCACTACATCTCACAGGTTCTTCAACTAAATTCATCACTAAAGGACATGGCACAACTTTGATCGACTTGCCCTACATACAAATTGGGACATTTACCATGCTGGCAAGACTTCTACCTAGCCACCACGGTCAACATGATGTACAATATTTTTAATGAAATTCTAGTAGGAGCCCTAGATGCACATGCCCAGACGGTAAAATCTGAGTAAAAAGCAAGACTTGTCACTGGTTCACATCTGATCTGAAAATGGCCTGCTAGGCAGGGACAAGCTCTGGAAAAAGGCGCAGCAGATGAAACTGGACTCAGACTTGTGCCAATTTAGAAAGCATGTAATGCATGTACAAAAGAGACACCAAAGCATCATTTTATCTTAGGAGCTGGACTCTACTGCAAAGTGCTCATCTAAATTCTGGAGGACAATCAGGATATGTCCAGTCATACCCCAGGTAACTCCTTTCCACCAAAATCACATCTGAAGGAGAAATTTGTGTGATAAACAGGGGATCTTAGAAGCTTTCAGCAATCATTTTGCCACAGCTGGTCTGGCCTTTGACAATTCCCCTGCAGCCCTGGCCAGCTCCAAGGTAAGCGTCCCTTGTGTAGACACCATTGCCCCGGTACCTGGGTTCCCTTTCCAACCTATACCACTGAATGAGGCTGAAGATTTGATACTTCAGTTGGATGTAAAGAAGAGTGCTGGAGCTGATTCTATGGATCCCTACTTTATAAAAATTACATATCACATCCTTGCTGTCCCTAGCACACATCTATTTAATTTATCACTGTCCCAAGGGTCCCTTCCTATCATTCGGAAAACTGCCTATGTTATCCCATTGTTCAAATCTGGGGATACCTGTGACTTCAATAACTATAGACCAATTTCCTTACTGCCAATCTTGTCTAAGATCCTGGAAAAGGTTGTCAGCAATCAACTTAGAGTATATCTGGAAGTTAACAACTTACTAAACCCTATGCAATTGGGCTTTAGGTCTAAACATAGCACTATCACAGCACTTGCCAAGGTAACTAACAACTGGTACAGTGACCTTGACAGCAGAAACGTTGTCTGTGCAGTTTTCCTAGACCTTAGCAAGGTTTTTGATACTGTGGACCATGACCTGCTAATCTCCACTCTGTAGAGCGTTGGTCTTGATTCAGCATCCTTGCACTGGTTCATGGAGTACCTGGTAGGATGGCAGCAACAAATCAAAGCTATGGGGAAGTTCTCCCCACTCAAATCTCTGCTCAGGGGAGTGCTACAAGGATCCATTCTTGGTCCACTGCTCTTCACAATCTATATAAACAATATTGATGTAGGCATCAACAAGGCATAAATACATCTGTTTGCTGATGACACAGTGGTTTACATAAGTCATCTGACTGCCGAAGCTGCCTGGGCAGACCTACAGGAAGAATTTGACCTGCTTCAGACTCAGCTCCTCCATAAAAAGCTACTTTTAAATGCAAAAAAGACAAAGGCAATGCTGTTCACACCGTATAGTCGAATAACAAATCCTGCCAGCTCCGGGTCACTGCCTCAGATCACCACATTTCTGGGAGAGAAATTGAATTTTTTCCCCAAGTTTAAATACTTAGGAGTGTGGCTAGACCAGAACCTTGCATTATCTGAGCATGTTGAAGATTGAAGACCTGGCAAAGAAGCTAAATCAGAGGTTGGGTCTATTCTATAGAATTAGCCAGTTCCTCACTCGTGATGCCAAACTGCGACTAGTCCAATATACTTTTCTCTCCCTAATCAACTAAGGAGATTTTCTATATAGCCACTGTCCTGAAGCCTTGCTTAACAACTTGGACACACTTTATCATAGGGCCATCAGGTACATTACCAGTCTTCCCCTCTCTACCCATCACTGCCTATTGTACAAAGCTGTAGGATGGTCCTCACTTATATTCAGGCGTGAGCGAAATGCAGTCCTTTGGACCTACAGAGCTATCTTAAAAAGGCTCCCACATTATATTTCTGAATGTCTTCCCATAAGTGAGCTGGGACTGTATGACTTAAGGAGTGCATCATATATCTTTGTATGCATCCCTAAAGCTACCATCCACTCTGGCAGAATGGCCTTTAGCTTCACATTGACAACTATGTGGAACAAAATGCAAAAACTACTGAAACTAAGTTACCTCCAAAGTATTAATGCTTTCAGGTCATAATATGGCCAAGATGTGTGTGTACATTGCAACTGTTACCCCAGCTCTTAATCATTAACTGCTGTTAGCCTGCACCCCAAAGGTTGGCCTTAGACATGACCGGCCATACCCCAGGTTAATATGTGCATGTTTTATTAATCCACGTGAACTTATTACTTCCAGTTTCTGTACCCCTCTCACGTGATATAGATAAGTCTTACAGAGACATCTGAACCCAAAGCACAAAATCTCTACCTCCTGGGTAGTTGCACCTTCACAAGCCACCATCCGAGACTATTCACCCAGATTCTTCTCCAAAAAAGCACTGCTAAAGCCACCAACCAATTGGATCACGAGCGCCTTCTGGCCCCTGCTCCAGATTGGCTCCTGCAGTTCTTTTAGTCGATCCTTCCAATGCCGGCAAAAATTGAATGGTCAGCCGTACTCTGCTAAAATAGCTGTAACCGCTTCATTCCCTGACCGATGCAATCCTTCCATACAGCTGAAATGTTATTATCAAGAGTATGAGTGATTAAGCTCCCTTTTGAATCGTTGACCGAGACTGGCCCCAGGCACCCTAGTGTATTCATACCATCCCTGCCTTGTGACCTTCCCGTGGCCTGAAGGTCCATTGTACCTGGACAGCTAGCACCTAGTCTTGGATAATATATGTGGTAGATGCTGTTCCACCCATGCCTCAGTACCTTGCTCACACCTTCCTCCAGTGTGCCATGGTACAGCCACCCATGGCCCCAATGTAAGCTCTCCCTGGAGATGCCGTGTGAGTGCCTGGCAGGCTGCCGGCTTCCTTCAGACATAGCTATACCTGTTTTATTCATTTTTGAACCAGTCAAGAAAAAAGCTGTTATCACTTATTTCTGTCTCTTTGCCAATATAGCGATACCTGGAGCTCTCCTGTCCCTTTTTCTTATGAAAATTACTGTAACAATATTCATCTTATGTATCTCTGTGAAATTGCCTGCTTTTACTGCTGACTGGTCTATTGATGCTCTAGAATCAACTGTTGTGCTATGTACATTTGTATATCCTGATTTGCACTTCTACTATGTTTTATTCCCACTGTAAATATTGCTGCTTGTTTGTAATATAATCTGGACATAACCAGGTCCATCTTGTAAATGAGCTTGCTCAACAATTCTCCTGGATAAAAAAAAGATTTGATTGATTGATTGATTGATTGATTGATTGACTGAAGCAGAAACAATAATGTCCAAATGTGTGCCTTCTTCCCTTTGATTGCATTCCTTGAAAGAAGGTCTGAAATGTCTTTTAGCGAGTCATTGCAAAGTACATGAGGGCATGCTGTGAACAGCATGAGGATGTCATAATTATTAGAAAGTCTCTACCAGCAGATAACATGAGACAAAATGGTTGATTTATGGCAGGCAACATAGCTGGCTCTCTCCTTAGACTGTACTTGAAGTCATGAAGTTCTGTGGCAACATGCCACAGCGTAGTTGGGGTCATCAGAGTCAGAAACACCACTGTCATGTTGTCAGCTTCTGAAAAACAGAAGAAAGAAAAAGGAGGGCAACAAAACTCTACCTCATTACATTAGTGCTGGATACATTATTTAGTGTTGTCCAATAGAGCTGGTATCTCCTGAATATGACATCTGCTGCCCTCCCACTTGTATCTGCAAGCCACACATTACTTGATTTCTGAAAACAGAAGAAAACAGAAACAGAGAGAGCGTCCCTCCATCACTGGTAGGTTAGTGACTAGTTTCAACTGATTTACATGAAATCACTTGTCCCTATGCTGTTTCCTTGCTGTTCCTGTACTTTTGATGTTACACAGGGTAAAGCTGCACTGGTTTGTTACAGAGTAGGGTTCTCCCATGATTTGGAGAAGGTCCCTCTTCATCATAAATGTTGATCAGTACCATGTCTCCAACAGCTAACTGCATTTCATGGCATTGTTTAGCGATGACAATTTTATTTACATGTTGAGTGACACCAATGTTCATAGCACCAGAAAGGTAAATAGCTTTCAAAGTTTTTCGTTAACATCTGCACCTACACAAACACCCTTTGTCTGGTGAACCATGAAAGGTCTTGTACCAGAGTGAGTTTATTTTTGTGGGAGAGGTATACATCTGCCACCATTTCTAGAACATAATTCTTATTTAGAACACATTGACATGAAACAATTTGTCACTGAATACTTTTAACCCAAACAATGAAACTGGCATTCAAAAATGGTTGTCTGCCTCTCATGGGCACATCAGTATTTTTTTCATGCCTTGTTTAAATAGTTGTGAATCAGCTACAACTAAAAAGCAATTAGTTATGGGGTGGGGGGAATATGAAGGATCCATATCTCTCCCGTCAAGCTCCTTGTTAATCAAGGAGATCGACTTGGCATCCCGTTATAAAATGGGAACTCAACATAAACGTGACAAACTGCAAAGGTTGCTAAAAGAAACAAGAAAACACAATGTAAAGTAAGGTGTGATTTTCGAGGCATTGAAATCCCAGTATGGAGTAGTTAATCAGTGGTTTGAGATGACCCCCCTCCCCCCAAACAGGACCATGTCAATAATACAGACCATGTTCACACAGTAACACTGGCATTTAATTCTTAAGAAAAGGATACAACTTTTAAATTATCAACAAGAAGTTTGATCCAAAATATAAACTTCACTGATTTTAATGAGCACTTCACAGTAAAATTCTTTTGGTCAGTTGGATTGGATTTCAGTCAGTCACTTCTTCTCAAAGAGAAAGGCTGAAAACTCATGGCTGTAAGATTTAGTTTGAACATGCCTTTTATGGAAATGCCCCCCCCCCACAGGGAAAAAGAATTTAAGTTAAAGTCAAACAACTTTAAACCTCTAATGCTTAACAAGCAATACAGTACAAGGGGAAAAACTGTTTCTTACACAATAGTGGTATAGCAATATTTGGGACTCCCTTGCATTTCAGATTACACAAATCACCAATTTATTGGAAAAGCAACAAATGACTTTAAAATAAATATTAACAACAGAAGGGAATAACCTTCTTGTATTCTGTTTTACAGTTGAATATTTATTTAAGTAAAGCCCCCCCCCATCAGCTATGTTCAAACAAGTGAAAGCTGTGGCAGACTGTCAGATGCCTTGAATCCATTCCCTGTAAAGCACTGGTTCATTGATAGGGTTAAATCACAATAGTTTATACCACCCCAAACTTTTTTTTTTCATTAAAACAGCACTTTGCACTTTCACAAAACATTCATATGCATTCAAGCACAGAATAAAATGTAAAAACATTAAACGCAGAATATGGCATAAATATTGAAATCCAAATATTAAATAGCACTATGCATCACTTCATAATGGATTGCTTTTAACTGCAAAGCAAGAACATAACTTTAATTGCAGTACACTATCTGTCTTTCTCTCTCATGAGGAAAAAAAAAAGTATTTCTGTACTGACTTAGATAACGTTTCCAAAACATCACAAGACATTGCAAAGTACTTGGCCTTAGAGATTTCCTTTAATCAGAGTGGAAACATCCTACCTCAGATTCATGGAACACACAGTAATATAACATCTGAGCATTTGTAAAATGTATTTAGCAACACTGAAAGCAAAATCAGTTCTCTACATTTCTGAAGCAGCGCACCTGTGTGTGTGTGTGTGCATGTTTTAAGAGAAATATAAATACAACACTAAACGATTTCTTCTCCCTTAGTGAATCAGATCGGGAATGAGATGTGTAGTTACATTAGTAAGTAAAATCGAAAGGAGGCTGGCCAGCCAGTAAGGAGATCAGACAAATCAGACAGATGAAAAGTTATCAAGTGTGTTGTAAGTCCATTTAACCTTTGTCAATAACAAACATCAATACTGGAATAGGGAAGTACCTCACACTCCCATCCATAGATACATAGACACTGTTGGCAGATAAGGACCTATGGGCCACCCAGTCTGCCTATTACAATTGTAAGTTCCCTTTACATTTTACCAGAAGTCTGTTGCCCCTTACCCCTGACCTCCAGAATTCCCTTATGTCTATCCCATGCATTCTTAGATCCTGTGATTTTTTCAGACCCCTCCATTTCCTCTGGCAAGCTGTTCCACTTGTCCACCACCCTTTCTGTAAAGAAATTCTTCCTCTCATTTCCCCTGAATCACCCTCCCTCCAACTTCATCCTATGCCTTCTCGTTCTGGAACATCTTTTTCACTGGAAATTAGTGTAATCCTGCACCCTGTTTCCTCCTGTAAAATACTTGTATGTCTCTATCATATCCTCTCTCTACCTCCTGTCCTCCAGGCAGTACATGTTCAAGTACCTCAGCCTGTCCTCATAGGACTTGTGATGCAATCCCTGTACCATCTTTGTTGCCCTTCTCTGAACCATCTCTACCATGTCTATATCCTTACGTAGGTAAGGTCTCCAGAACGGTACACTGTACCCGATGTGGGTCCTCACTAGTGTCTTGTATAGTGGAATTATGGCCTCCCTTTTCCTGCTGTTGATGCCTCTGCCTATGCATCCCAGCATCCTATATGCTTTACCTGCTGCCTTGTTGCACTTTTTCCCCAACCTTGAGGTCATCAGAGATTATAACCCCAATGTCCCTTAAACCCTTTACCATTCTTCAAGCTTCTGCATGTTACTCCTCATTCTGTTTATATCCTCAGGTGTGTCCACTTTATTACAGAGCTTTGTATCATCAGCAAACAGTGAAATTCTGCTTTCTACATTTGGTGCAATGTCACTGATGAAGATGTTGAATAGGACAGGTCCCAGCCCTGATCCCTGTGGTACCCCACTAGTCACTCTTCCCTCTGTGGAGTGATAGCCTTTTACCACGACCCTCTGTGTTCTGCCACCCAGCCAATTACCCACCCAGCACACTACTGTCCTGCCCACTCCCATATTCCCCAGTTTGTTTAATAGCTTTCTGTGTGGCATAGTGTAAAAGGCATTGCTGAAGTCCAGATAGACCATGTCCACTGCCCTCTCCTGATCTACCTCCCTTGTCACCCAGTTGAAAAATTCAATGAGGTTGGTCTGGCATGAATTCCCCATTCCCCCCAGTGAAACCATGCTGCCTTGGGTCCTGTAGTCTGTTTCATTCCATTTCTTAAAATACCCACTTGCTACTTTAAGTTTAACACAGTTCACTCTAGCTGAATCCAAATTAGGTCTTAGTGCCTTAATACACATTACTGTTTACACTTTCTTCCTTGTTTTTTTCTCAGTTTCCCTTTGATCAAAGAGTTCCTTACAATCCTCCCACAGGTCTGCTGCCGGAAGGACAACTTTGTCATCATTTGAGACTGGGAAGAGCCAAGCATCACTAAAAGCTCTCTTCTACTGAGAAAGGACTCCAACCAGTGTAACACAGTTACATGCCTTCTATCTAACCCTCAAGTTTGCCCAGCAAACCAGCATGGTCCAGCACCAAATACAGAAAAAGGAAAGGGAAGGTCAGAATCATGAAATCTCCTCAACCTTTTGTCAGGAAAGATCATTGCACATGCTGATCAGGACTGTTTTAGTGCTGTGCAAGTTCCAGAAACTGGATTTAAATCACTTGAAGCCATTTTGCCTTAGGTTATCTGTTTGCTGAGACACAACCACTTTCTTAGCAACCTTGCCAAAACGGAAATGTTGGAGTCAGTACAATAGTTGACATGATTGTCATAATCTAATCATACCTTCATTAGAAGGGGTGTCACCAATGCCTCCTTAAAGGACACCTACACAACTACTTTTACAAGAAACAAATTTGAAAATCTGGCTTCATACAGAGGTAAAGAAAAGGCTAGTCATGCACATAACATAATCGCAGTTTCATAACATTTGAAAAATGTAAACATCAGCCTTCCAATTTCAAAAGCCCGTTCTGCCTGCTCCCTAAAATGGCTGCCAAATGTGTTAAGTGAGTACAATAACTGGAGTAAGAGGCAGAGAGCCACATGACTCTGTATAGTGCTAACTAGTTCTTTTTCCCCCTCTGTTTAGAATTGTTTCACCAAAATGATCAAAACTGTGCATTAACAAATGGATTATTTGATCAGTACACATGTATGGCTATGGTTTTGTTCATTTTGTTTACTTTAACTTGCAGAAATTGTGTTGTAATCAACAGATTTTCTCTCCGCATACCACAGTACAGTATAACTCTTCAAATACAGTACCTGGTGGTCTAGTGGTTATGTGATTTCTCAAAATTTGTAGAGAAGTACTGGTCTGCTCTTGGTAATATGCTTATCTTGTAGTCTTCATTTTCCACAAGAACATCCCTGCATCTTGCCTGCCCTCCACTGAATACCCCACCACTCACACTCCATCCATAGTACTGCCTGAGGCTGCATATGAGCTTGCATTTGAATGGAGAGAATTACCACACTTCAGATTGTAAAATTGTACCTCAGAAAGTTGTGCACACCTATACTGATATGCTTCATTGGCTGGCACTGTTAAATAATACCTCCCAAATCATTCTCCAGTCAGTGTTTCAATTCTGCTCCCACAGTAAACATTGAGCAGATCACCACCCTTCTGCACAATGAAGGTATTATGTACAGTCCCCCTGTTTTGTTTATTTCCCGCCTCATTAACCAACAACCAGATCTTCCCGGATGGCCAAGCAATAAGCATCAGGACACACCAGAAAAGCTGCTGTTTATACCCTCATAAGGGCTGGACTTACCATGGACAAAAACATTATTAGTAGGAGAGGCATACTAATGCCTTGAGCTAAGCCACCTGCCCTCCAGTGTCAGACTACTCCCTTGCCTGTGATCTGCAGAATGCCGCAGGACAGTTCTCAACAATCCTTCCTCAGTATTTTTCTGTGCCTACTCCACAATGCAAGTTGGCTTGCCACCACTCTTCTGAATCTTGAGTGAGCTACAGACAGCTCCCTCAATACTGTCCCAACAAACCTCAACACCCCCTTGAGGGTTATATCCTTACACTAAATCCAAGTAACAATTTAGGTGCAGCCCTGCCATTCTGAGTATTTGTCATTGCTGGCTGCTCTCATTCATATGGTCAGGTAGTGATCACAGTGCTGGCAGCCCCATATCTCAGATTTCATAATTATCTGCTCAATCCCTCCAGTCTTCCCCTACCCTGAATATAGCTGTACAGTGCTGGAATTGCCTCGTCACCCACTCTGGCACTCATTCTTCTCTCTTGCTCCTAGCACCAAAAGTTGGTGCATTCATCACCCTTTCGCATCATGAATGCAGTTAGTACAGTCTATCATTAGGTGCTATTAAATGACGTGCATAATGGTGTGCACACCTGTCATTTAATAGTACCTAATCAAAGGCAGCCTATATCATTTAAGGATAGGCAATCACATATTTCCCCTTGTGCCCTGATGTTATAGCCTAACTTACTCAAAAGAGTATGTTTATGTTTGATATGTCAAAAAAACCCAGGGGACTGTAATAGCTGCATTCATGATGCAGAAGGGCGATGACCTCACCAATTTTCATTGTGGGGAGTATGAGTAAAGAATGAATACCAGAGGGGGACTGAGGAGGCCATTCCTGTAGGTAAAAACTCCAAATTACTGGTTCCCTGAACAGAACACTGCAGAATGTTGTCCATAAAAAGAAAACAAAAACAGAGTTTTTCACATCAGTGTTTATTAAAGGTACAGTTAAAGATGGCTCATTTTGAGGGAAATCTTTCATTTTTCAGACTAGAAACATTACTAACTGCTACCAATTAGCACAACTTTCCTGTTCCCTTTAAGGATGAAGTGTGGACAGCAAAGTGTGCTAGGATGGATGGGCTGCATGTGGGTGGGGGGCTCATACCTAAACATACTGGATCCTCATAGTAACCTTCACAATAATTTCATAAGGAAACATACAAATTCCCTTTAAGCTATGAATTATGTAAGACAACTCAGCCTTACTGACAGGAGCCACAAGATCCAACATCTGTTGATCAGAGAGGGTAGGAACACAACTGACATGGAGTAAGAGATCCATATGGGCTGTACCCACAAAAGGATGTCCAAACTTTTGAACTATGTGTTGTTCCACAACTCACAAAATATTAGCCTTATTGGAAACCATGTGACCTGCCCCATTTTGCAGAACTCAGATACACTTCCTAGAAATTTGGTGATGGCAACTCTCAAAGGGGTTAACTCAGATCTTTTTACCTTGGGTACCAAACTTTTGTTGATATTCCAAAGACCATGATCTATTATATTGAATGTCAGCTATTTCCTTCTTATCTGTAGAGATTTGTGCTGAATATTCAGAAACATTTTCATTATGCAAAGACAGTAGTTTATAAAGTGTATCCCTGAGATCAAGATATTTGTTACATTTAAGATGACACAGCTGCCTTGCAATTGATTTAAAACAATTTCAAAAATCTCTCTTTGAATCTTCCCACCAGAAAACTGGGGAGTCATACATACACAGGACAGATTTTTTGTCCTCAAGAATGCAATGTAGATCAGGCAAAACCTGAGAGTCATGCAATAAACTGCTGTTCAGATGCCAGACACCCTGTCCCATAGAAATAATAGAAACCACTGAAATTCTCGGGCGATCTAAGCCATGGTCAGAGGTTGCAATAGGGACTACCTGAGCCTGTGAGATAGGATGAGTGGCTGAAATGAACCAGTAGTCTATGTACATAGACAGAACACCTCTATGATAATTATGTTGTGGAGTAGCAGTATGAAGGGTATGCGCGTCCACTAAGTCGGCATGGGAAATCATCATCCTTAAATGGTAGTGACACAGAAGACCTTAGTGGTCTTAACTCCATTACCAGTGCCTAGAAGACTACAATTAAATTCCCCAGAATACTAGTATACAAATAGGGTTAAATTAATTTAAATAGAGCAATCCTAGAGGTTTTCATCTGAGGAATATATACCGTGATGAGGCGAAGAAGTTGATTACATATTGAAACATCTAACAACAAGGCTTTGCCAGGAAATATATCAAACAGCTGAAGAACAGTAAACCCAGAAAATCAGAAACAAATGGACACCCCATTACTCAAATCTTCCCTAAAAGATCAAAACAATGGATCCCAGAACCATGCAGACTGAACAACTTGTATGTCCCCAATGTTACTTAAACGTATCCTGTAAAACAATATGTAACAAGAAAACTAGATGAACACAGCAAACATGGCTATTCTCTGCCTAGCAGACTTTACACTAGTAGCATTTAATGTAGCAAACCCCAGATCAGGAAGGGCACACATCGCAAAGTATGAAAAAGTCAAGTCTTGGAAGAATGCCAAGTCTCCAGACAGATCCCCCAATGTCTTCCTCCTAGTAGCAGGACACACAGGGCCAGGATCATCAACCTCAAAAAGAACCTCCTTCTGTGAAGAGGCAATGGAGCAAACATCAGAATCAAATTCCTCTTCTGTGTCCCTCCATTGTTGCAGGGATGCATATTTATTCTGAAGGGGCAAAGGTTCCAAAGGGACTGAAGTTTTTTTATGTTTACCCTTTCCTTTAGCAACAAAACTCTCCAGTTGCTGAAATGGCAGGCAGGGGAGGGCATTGTTGAAACAGAAACAGGGGAGATAGGTACCACCTTGGTCAAGGGAAAAATGATGGAAATGTCCATTAAAGTATCCAGAACCATATCAGTTGAACCTGTAGAGTGTACCTGTGGTAAGGGGTCATAATGTTGATGTTCAAACTGCATAAAACAACAACAGTGCATACACAACAGCATGTGCTCTAACAGCACTGGAACAAAATCCCAACAAGAACTAGAAGAGTGCATGCCTTTGGACTCTCTTGCTGACATGGGGGGGCTTCACCTCCTCCCAGAATTATTATAATCAACTCTGGGGGGTCGTGGATTTCGGGGCAAGGGGAAAAGTTGGGGGGAATTGTTTTAATAAAAAAAAAAACATGCCGTCATATAGTGGGACCTGGAGAGAACTGAACCACAGCCCTAAGTCTCCAACACCACTGGAGGCAGGTGCTGTAGCCACTCCACCATAGGAGCAGCTCAGCCAATCACCCCCCTGGCAGTGTCCTTCAGATTCAAACATTGCAGCCTGCAGCAACAGGTGTAGCGGTTCTTGACATACGCTTAAAGAACCCTGTCACTGTAGAGCCATTCATGCTTCCTACAGCTCATTATTTCATGTGCAGTTTTCTCCATGCTATAGTGACCTGGTACTGTACATGTGAGGGAGGCAGAGCGGAAAAAGTGGATTGCAGTGTTTCCACTGGATGAGGAAAGCTCAGTGCAGCTGAGGGTACCGCAAAGGAGGTAGTCTGGATATAATAGCCCGGTACAAATCCTGCTCCACAGATGTATGGAGGTTAGGGCTAGCCCAAGAACAAGAACAGAAGGTATAGCCTTCCTCCTCCTCACATAAATTACATTTTGGTATGGAAGAACAGTAAAGACCTGGATGCCCAAAGTCACTGCACAAAGTGCACTTAACTTCACACGAGTTGCTTAAATGATGCGAGACCCCACATTTATAGCAGGACTTAGGCTGTCCTGGATAAAACAGGATACCCTGACTCCTCCCCTCTCAAAAGTAAGTAAGTAAAAATGTTATTCTGATATCAGAACAGGATAACCCAATTTAGCGGAAGCTAATTTTCAATGGGGTCCCACAGTGCAGAAGTATCAGTTTCACAATAAAAAATAACCTTTTAAACAACATAAATAGACCATACAAGACAATAACATCTATATAAATACATAATAAATACATATTTCTCAAGTACAACAAGCTTTTGGAGTATTTGCAACATTTACAAGCCAAGATCTTAAAGCATTCCAAGATATTATCAAGATATGACAAGATATCAAATATCAGAAAAGAATACTGGGCAGATGTTGAATACCTTCTTATCAATGTCAAAACTCTACCTTAAATTCCCACTTCCTTATCCAGAAGCCCTCACTATCCATGATGGATTCAGGGACTATCTGAATCTCGCAGCATTTCTGCAGCCAGTAAGAGATATTGTTAACATTAATCCCTTCATTCCAAATCAAAATGGCGACTTCAATGGAATGAGGGCTTGGTAATGGGGATTGCCAGAAATGGAGTCCAGAGGGGTATGTCTTTCAAGTGATGGCACTGCATCCAAAATTTTTCAAGCAGGGCCATTGTCCAAAAACTGACATCAAAACATGACTCCTCAGAAACATGTACTAAAGAATAAACATCCGAGGAGGAGAAAGTCAAGGATTGTTTAAGAAGTATTTTGCACACATAAATATGGTTTTGAGGCAACTCTAAGTCCCCTCAATAATGAAGCTGGACCATATTCCTCCATTTATCAGGCTCCACTGGATGGTGAAACAAGTTAGCACAGCTTGCAGGTTTATCTTGGGTAGAAGCCATGGGGGAAGGGGGTCACCACATAGCTGGTGGAGGGTAACAGGTTAGGAACAGCTATGGAATGTAATGAAACCAAACTACTGGAACTCTCAGGCAGGTCACCCAAGTGCTGTTGGACAGCAGACTCAGAAGAAAGAGGCATAAAGTCAATAATACAAATAGAAGAGGAGGAAGTAAGCATACCTGCAGCCAGAAAAGGTGTGTTCCCACACCCACATGGGCTGTGTGCTGCTGTAACAGCTGGAGATGATGATCCATGATTTATCAGTGGCTTCACTTAACAATCTGCAGTATCTGGAGTAAAGGGGGGTTCAGGTTGTGAATCCGGTTGAACAATGGTTGGGTACAGAATCCACTTTCCATCATTCAGTTAGAGCTATACAGCCTGCAGGAGTGCATGTTCCAGTGACCAGGGAGCTTCTAGCATGTCTTCCAGAGCAACACCCACTAGAAACATCTGAGAAGAAGTCACTGACAGGGCGCCAGCAGTGCGAATTGGAATCCTGTTCAAAGTTTTTGTCCAGCACCCCCTGAGAGTCTAGTATGTAACCGCTTCCATTTTCCTTCTTCTTCCAGCTTTGTTTTCTCCTGAAAAAAGGACATTTTTCTGCCATCATTATGACCAGTAAATGCTTTTTCCTGTCATCAAGATTCTGTTTCAATTTCCTTATACTGTAGCAGTCAACAAATCAGTAATCAAAGGGTCAATAGTCTTCTCCAAAGCATGCAATTCTCCCAGATAAGAATCACCACCACTACCCTCTGCCACCAATATCGGGTCGGGATCCTGCATCCTGACAACAGGAAACAGACAGTCACTCCTGCAGAAAGAGTAGGGGGGTTTCCCCTGTGTCCTGGCTAAAGTTTCCCTTCCCATAAAACCAGATCATTGCAACTGTCTAAGGCTGTGTGTGGGTGTTGACGTATGAAATAGCTGCCACAAGATGTTCAGTCACTTCACTACCAGTCTAGCATTGCTTGTAAAGCACTTTGGGATACAACATGTATGAAAAGTGTTATATACATGCTAATTCTTATTATTATTATTTCCCATGGAAAAAGACAACAATAAGACACACATATTTTGGATTATCCAGAAAATATGAACTCTGGCATTGGTCTAGACCAGAACTTTGCTACAAACATTGGGACATAACATAACCCTTAGACCACCAGGTATTTGAAAATGTGTAGTGCACTGTGGTCTGCCAAAGAGAATGTCAATTCAATTAAAACACACTTTCGGCACATTCAAGTAAATAAAATGAACAGAACCATAGACTAATATGTGTACTGATCAAAATAATGCACATTGTTTTGATCATTTTTGTGAAACAATTCTAACAAAGGGGAAAAAAGAATTTGTTAGCATTATAGAGAGCCATGTAGCTCTCTGCCTCTGGCTCCACAGGTTATTTGAAATTGGAAGGTTGATGTTGACATTTTTCATATGCTATGGAACTGCATTTAGGTTAGTTATATAAATGTAGTTTTAGCATTATTACCCTTTCAGCACTGAAGACAAACTGGTTGCAATAATGTGTCCACTACAAGAAAGAATGTGGCCAGATGATTTCACTCATTAGAAACAAGGTAACCAAAGAACTTCTTGGCTTCTTTAATTGATCCTGCTAGAGTCACATGTCCTTATTAAGAGCTAGGTTGTCAGCATTCACTCTAGACTTCCTGTATTTGTGCTGTAGCCTGCAACCTCAACCTTCAAATGCCAAGGCTCAGAGGAAGATCAAGGAAAGAGGAAGATCAAGAAACAGTTCAAGGTTATCAAATATGAATGGACAATTGCTTGGGAGTACAGAGCCATAAAGAGGATCAAATTATAGGGTTCTATCACAGCAGTACACATGTGTTACAGACCTTAGCCAGACTTAAAGTGTTCAAGAAATCTAGAGACCTGGAATTGCATGGATGGAATCCTGTACCACATGCAAACAATCTTTGTCTTAAGAAATCTATTTAGCCAGTCACATCTTACAACAGAGGTAGGCATTGAGCACTCTGGACACTATAGATACTCTGGTTGCAGTGATGTGTCCACAACCTGAACATGTGTGGATGGACAATTCCTTTCAACAAAAAACAGAGAATCAAAGAACTATCATGCTGGTGGAGCTGCAAATGCTCCTTTAGGGCCAGCTTCTCAGCATCTACAGTACCCTGAACTTCCTCTATGTGTATGCCACTTGGAATAGTGTGACCTGTGAACTTCAAATACAAAAAAAAAAACAAGGAGGAAAACCAAGTAGTGCTTTGGTGCAAGGTCATCAGATATGAACATACTGGTGCCAGAGAGTCTGAAGCTTCACAGAGGGCCTATTGTAGTCCTCCACTAAGGCAATATACCCCCTGGTAAAGACCTCATCCAGACTTAAAGTGTCCAACAAATCAAGAAACCTGTAAGGATCCGGATCCCATTTCATATGGTATTGGACTACTTATGTAGTCAGAGGTGGCCTCTTCAACACTAAATAGTGCAGTAGCCTGAACAAACTGGTTTCACTGAGATGTTATCAGTCTTCTAACCCAACAAGAATAAAAGGTGGATCATGATGCCCTTGAGTGGAAGGCCAAAGAAATGTCTTGCTTGAAACTCAGATACTCTGGGACCTAAAGGGGATTGTTGGCAAATAGATTGGTGGTGTTTTCACCTGAAGTATTAAGGTTCCCAAGGAAAAGTGTCCCCAGGTAATCCAGTGCCCATGTTAACTGAGCCCTCAACAATCTTCTGATGGAAACCTCATTCCCCACTGGGAGGTCAGAATACCAGGGCAAGTTAAAAGATTGGACACAGTTGCGCCAAAACTGATAATTTTCAAGTGGTGTGTTGTGTTCCATGATAGAAAAATAAAATGTTTCTTTTTACATATCTAGGCAGTACAGCATACCTTTATATGGAAGGGAAGTGTGCTTGCTTGGCCTCAGGTACTGAGAGGTCTTTGCAATAGGAGGTTATCCTCAGTAATTACCCTTTTGTTTTAAAATGCCACTGACAACATATCTAAAAAAACATCTTTCTGTAGTCTCATAATGTGTTCCAGTCGTTTAGTCTGATAAGGCTTATTAACTGTGCCCTACCAATTTGAAATGGTTGAAGGGAATTTTTTAAACCACTTTCTATTGACACATTAGTGTGCTGCAATAACCTGAACAGAAAGTTGTTATTTTTGTTACTTCAAACACCCAGCCATTTGAAAAGACTCCCAGCAAATGTTTCACTGGTTAAATAAGGCTTTAAATTCCTAACATCTCCTCTATATCCACCACCAGATTTTCCCAATAGTATCCCATTTTATTACCTGTCCAACCTATTTGCATGACATCTGCTTTGGTTGTACTGCAACATATCCTACTTTTCCCAGAATACCTTATTTATTTATTTGCTTTTGTTAACCAGGCAAGCACACAAGACAACAAGTGCCTATTTTCAGGTGCAACCCAGGAGGTTACAGAGTACATAAGAAACATAATACAGAGTCAGGGTAACATATAGGCCCACAAACAAGTGGGGGGAACAGCAAATGGTACAACTGGCTTTAAATGGTAAGGTTGGCAGTAAGTCAACAAGATACAAAACAGCAATTGAGAGGTAGAATAACAACAGGTAACATCATGACAAAGAATACATCAAAATTATGAGAAAGTACATGAGCACCTATCAAGAGAGAGAATGTGCTTCAAAATAGTGCAGCTAGAAGCGGAAACTGATATGACAAGAGCATCTCAACAACAGGAGGGTGGAAAGTACTTTATGCTGGTTATCAGCAGAGATTAACAGCGGTCGGTGTATCACCTCACAGACTCCCATAGTGCATCAGGGGGGAGGGAGAGAATATTCTGGATCTATATAGTACAAAGTCAGGCAGAGATGGTTTTGAGGAAGTTCCAGAGGGATGTTTTGAAGCAGGAATTGGAGGGAGAGGCATGAAAAAGGGCAGAAAGGGAGTTCCACAGTCTAGGTGCATAGACGGAGAAGGCCCGGTCACCTGTGAGGGTGCGGGTCTTAGGAAACAGGCAGACCTGAGCAGCACTAGATCTTAAGTCATAGGCAGGGGTTTCATATTTGAGGGGAAGGGCAAGTGCAGAAGGAGTGGCCGTTCTAAATATGTTATCAACGAAGTTGTCAAGGACAAATGTGTGGTGTTTTTCAGGGGGGAGCCACTGCAGCCAAGAGTAGAGCTCACAGCAATGCATAGGCGAGTTGCAGAGAGTGCAAAGCAGCATATGTTGTTATAAGCAGTATCCCATTTTGCTAGGCAAGAATTCGGGACTGCGGCAAAGGTTACGAGCCCATAGCAAAGAGTGGGAAGGAGTATCCCCCTGGCTATGGCAAGCAGCCGGGGTGAGGCAATCTTTGGCTCTGTAAGCAAGTCCAAGCTTGCTGTATGTGGTTTTACAGATATTCCAAAGATGCGCGGTGAGATCCAGTCTTGGATCAAGGGTAACTCCTAGATACTTGACAGCATCAGTGACTGGAAGGAGGCAGCCATTAGCTCCATAGATCATTAGAGGAGCAGGGCAGGAAGCAGTTTTGGCCACAGAACCAAAGGGCATGGCCTGGGTCTTTTCCAGGTCGATGGTGAGCTTGTGTCCCTCAAGCCAGTTCTGGAAAAGATCGAAGTCTGAGTTAAGTCAGGAGTTGTTCCTAGTAATATTCTGGGAACCGGACAGTTTGACGTGGTCATCTGCGTATAGAGTTGGGTGCCCATATGTTGCAATGGAGGGTAGTTCATTTATGAAAAGGGAAAACAGAATGGGTCCAAGGATGGATCCCTGGGGGACCCCGCAGTTAACAGGGGAGAGGGCGGAGAGGGTGTGTTTGAAGCAGCTGAATTGCTGCCTTCCCCCAAGGTAGTTGGAAAACCAGACAAGGGCTCAGTGGGAGAATCCAAGGGAATGAAGAATGGTATGGAGGAGGGAATGGTCAACCTGATCAAAGGCCTTAGAGAGATCGATGAAGATGGCTCTGGTCAGTTTGCCTTGCTTCATACTTGTTCTGTACAGTACCATTTTTCATGATGCAGAAGTAACTTTCTAAGGCAATTCACTCCAGACATTTAAATTTGTGATGTGATGAACATTAGTACTGATCCATTTATGCTAAAGTAGTTTATTATCTATAGACTTTTGGTTGGATACATATTCTTTCAGCTGTGTACAATGCTTTTAGATGATAACAGTCTGGAAATTGTATGCTTTGTTGCTTTAGCAAGAATTATTGATACAGTATAAAGAAGTTGACAAAATTAATGATTTCTTTTCTGTTTCTGATAGTCACTTACATAGAAAATATCAATGATTAGCTCTCCAGGGTAAATTACATATTTTATTAGTTTTATTATATGTTCACTGCCTTTACAAGTTGGAAAAAAACACATAAGACATTGTTTTTACCATTTAACAAAATGTCATTTGAACTGGGAGCAAAATGTGTATACAGTACCATCATTAAGGTTGAGGCCAAAATATTTTTATCTCCCAATTTGATATGTTTCTTTATGTTTCTCAAAACTTGTGTCTTACATTAGTTTAAACTGCAGAAAGTGATGGTATCCTCCTTTGCCTTACAGCTCCTTCATGGAAAATTTGTGCAACTCATTGCATTCGGAGAAGCCCAGATATCTGTGTTTGCATCCATGGATTGTTCTCACCACAGGCTAACAGCATTTAAAGGATGTGCCTAGAAATAATTTTGTTGACCTAAATTTATTTATTGAATTTTGTTGACTGTGTAGGCTCACTGAGACTAGAAGTCCCTTTTTCAGAGGTGAACGGGGTGGAGAGGGGGAGATACAGATGGTGACCAACTGAAACTGAACCAAATGAAGCTGTTGGCAGCATGTCTAATGAATGGGAGAAATTTGGCCAGGACACTGCGGAAAGTCACCCACTCTTTTTGAGAAGTGCCATATGATCTTTAATATCCAGCTGAAAAACCACCAGAACAGGCAGATGGGACCTCGGTTTCATGTCTCATCTGAAAGAGAACACCTCATTAGTGCAGCATCCCCCTCAAAATGCTCTACAGTGTCAATGCTGGGATTTACCTGAAGCATCTGATGTGGAGCTAGAACCCACAATCTTTTGATCTTCTGGCTTCAGAGGTACGTATTTATGTATGTTTGTAGTTAGTTACTGTAGTTAGTTAATTAGTTCATTAGTGAAATAGTTTACCAGGAAAGACTTACCAAGCAAAAATAGCTACTTTCCAGAGTTTCCTGGAAGAGGGGGTACTTGGGAGAAAACAGTCCATTAGCATGTATACAACATCAACCTCACTGCAGGTGATAGAAGTAGGCATGGACAAGGAGTGGAGCAGCAATAAATACCCTTGTACAGAGTTACAAGTTACAGTATACATAAAATAATTAGTCCTCTTTTGACTTTTGCTGTTTTCAGCATGTTATTTTAAATCCTGTCCCTTTGCCTCCCCATACAAGTCCTAACATTGTTGTCCAAGTTCTAATCAATATGTGAAAAATATATAACAAAACAGTATGGAAGAGATATACTGCATGTACTGAGCTAACCCATCTCCAACAGTATATTGAAATATAGTAGAAATTCTGATGGGCACCAACCCAACAGTGTAACAATAGCACTACCACTTGTGATGCCAAGTTAAGAAACAAGCCCTAGTGCATTGGAGCAGTCCAGAATGAGGAGGATTGAGCTCCCAGGGGATGATCTACACCTCCTCTAAAGAGGGAGGCCAAAAAGCACTGCTGTGATTCTACCGCCTGGATGACCACAGGTGGCAATACTACTGGAGCAGCTTCCAGGAGGGAGGATGATGGTTGCACTCTGTATGGCCACATACCAGTATGAGCATGCAGAAATGTTGCCCCAGTCACTGGTATCCTGAGGGGGCAAAATGAAGAGTAATAACCTACAGTGAACAAGATGATTCCATCATGTCTTAGGCTCTGCAGAACTCATTGTCCAGACCCTCCTCATACATTAGATGGGCAAAGGGGACTTGCTGCCACCCCCAAGGAATCCACCACAGCTGCAGGAGCTGCAATCTCTAGAATATGAGTGCTAAATAAAAGAGATGGTATGGATGGAGAATTGGAGGTGATCATGCAGAGTACTGCAACACCATGCGGGGGGAAATGAATGTAAAAGAAAAAAGAATTCTCCCATTGGCAACACATTCCATTTTTTAAAATCAGTTTTAACCATCATAAATACATAACAGTTTTTTTTTCCTCAGCATGTACTCTTGGATCTTGTTCATGTGAATTCCCAAATATTTTTAATCAGAAAAAGTTCCTTTCAGCTTCAGCTTCATTTTCAACAGTGTCCCATTTGCCACACAATAGATCAGTAGTTCTACTTTAGCCCCATTTACATTACATCTCAAGACCTTTCCACATTAATGGATACAATCAAACAGTTTATCCAATGATTTTCCAGCAGCTCTTCTATAACAAGCATTTGTCAATGCCGAATGTTTGCTTGCTGGCATTGGGATTGGTAGTGTAGGAGTTAGACAGCTGCATAATAGGAATGGCAGTGAAGTATTGAACTGAAGCCAACCCCACCACCACACTGCAGATACGGACAGGCATTGGGGTGTGCCTTTGGGTCATCAGGCATAATGGCCACACCATTTCACCACACCCCACCCTGCAGACACTGACAAGTGTCACGGTGTGCCTTGGGATCTTTGGCCCTTATGCACACTCCATTCCATTAGGAAGTACGGTGAGATGGGTGCGGTATAGGAGAATGGGGTGAACTTTGGGGCCGAAGAGTCCAAGGCATACCTCGATGCCTCTCAGTGACTGCAGGGTGTGGAATGGTATGAGCATCACAGGCAAGAATCCCAAGTCACACCCCTGATGCCTGTCATTCTCTATAGGGTCGGGCGTTATAGTTGAAAAGCCTAATACCTCAGGCATTCATTGGTATTTTCACTCCAAATTTTCAACATGTTTGTTTTTTGACCCCACCTCATGAACAGGGGGAATATCAGTTTGTTAGCCGAAAGCTGCTTATGCACAGTGATTAGGGCATTTAGCACCACAGGTGCAAAATATTCGAACAGGATGTAAAAATGACAGCTGTACTCTTTCATGGGAGGTGTAAAAATGGCTATGTTGCAAATGTGTAGTAAAATATTTAAAAATGGTGAAGTCACGAGCATACATAGAAACTGTGCAACGACATACCGTAATATAATTAGGTTGGGGATTTCTTACAGCAGATTGTCAACTCAGGCATTTGGTGCCTCCGATCATGAACAGTGTCACTGTGATTTTCTTTATCTGTGCCGAACAATGATTTCCCAAAGCGACTCATGCATCTCTGCACTGAAAGTGTGAAACACACTCTCGCCATGTTGTGAAAAATGGCAGCTGTACTGCTCATAAGGAAGTGTGGAAAATGCCACTGGTGAAAATCTGGACTGAAAATATTACAAAGTCATGAACTAACAAGGGTGCGTGGAAACTGTGCAATGCTCACTGTATCACAGTCATTTTATGGACTTTTGTCACCAAATTTTCAACATAGCCATTTTAAGACCTCTGCTCATGAACAGTGTAACTGTGATTTTCTTAATCTGTCCTAAACATTGCTTTCACGACACCAACAGCACCATTGTGTGCTATATGTGCGAAAACACATTTGGGCGACATATGAAAATTGCAGCTGTACTGTTCATAAGGAAGTTTAATAAAATGGACATGTTGAAAATCTGGGTGAAAATATTAAATTTGGAAAACTTACGACATCGTGGGAACTGTGAATGCCTTTCGTAAAGTAATTTTTAGAATTTTTTCACCAAATTCTCAACATAGCCATTTTAAGACCTCTGCTCATGAACAGTGTCACTGTGATTTTCTTAATTTGTCCTGTACATTGATTTTGCACACCGACTGCGCCATTGTGCTACATGGGCGGAAACACGTTTTGGGTGAGATGTGAAAAATGACAGCTGTACTACTCATAAGAAGGTGAGGCAATGGCAATGTTGAAAATCTGGAGTGAAAATATTGAAAATGTGCGAACTAACGAAAGGCATGAGGAACTGTACAACGTCGTCAGAAAACAGTCATTTTAGGAATTTTTCACCAAATTCTCAACATAGCCATTTTAAGACCTCTGCTCATGAACAGTGTCACTGTGATTTTCTTAATTTGTCCCGTGCATTGACCTACGCACACCAACTGCGCCATTGTGCACTACACATGGGCGGAAACACATTTTGGGTGAGATGAAAAATGTCAGCTGTACTACTCATAAGAAGGTGTGGTAAAATGGCAATGTTGAAAATCTGGGGAAAATATTGAAAATTCACGCCCTTACAGTGTGCGTGGAACTGCATAATGCCGCTCAATAAAATGAAGTCATTTAGGACTTTTTCACAAATTTTCAACATAGCCATTTTAAGATATCTATCATGAACAGTGTCACTGTGATTTTCTTAATTTGTCCCAGACATTGATTTCGCTAAGACACCGACTCATGCCATTGTGGCTATATGGGCGGAAACACATTTTGGGTGAGATGAAAATGACAGCTGTACTACTCATAAGAAGGTGTGGTAAAATGGCAATGTTGAAAATATGGAGGAAATATTAAATTCGCAAACTTACAAGCCTCGTAGGAACTGCACAATGCACGTCAGTAAACAGTCATTTTGGGAATTTTGGCACCAATTTTCAACATGGGGTTTTGAGACCCTTCATGATTGATGTCACTGTCATGGCATTATTTGGGTCTGACAGGTGTTTGCAGTCACTGCACGAAATCACCCTCGGGCCTGAATAACACCATGACAGTGACATCAACTATGAGAAGGGGTCCTAAAACCCCATGTTGAAAATTTGGTGCAAAATTCAAAAATGCCTGAGATATGCAATAGTTGAACCTCCTATCTAGCCCATTATACAGCTTACCGGCATTTCCTCAGTTTGTGGTCGCTTTGAAGAGTGCAGACGTGTTCTGGTCCACCAAGATCATCTCGCTGAGGTCCGGAGGGTATGGGGTGAGGGGAGGGGAGGCTGGGTGCGCGGTGGGTGGGTGCGGGTTGTGGGAGGGGCGGGGATACTCAGTGTGGGACCGTTTTTCTTCACAGGTGAAAAAAATGGACGATGTGGGACATTGCCATGCTGGGGTGGGCTCCCAGCATGGCACAAGGATGTTGGGGGCGCCATTCAGCCGATGGGGGATTGGGCACCCCTGCCAGCCCACGGGACTGCTTGCCACTGGGGTGGGCCTCAGCATGGCACTCACTACTGGGGGAGGATAGTGCAGCCGACGGGGATTGGGCACCCCATCGGCTATATGAGAAGTTGCCATGCTGGGGTGGCACCCAGCGGCATTTCGTAAGCGCTTGGGGAGGCGGAGAATCGCAGCACAGCTAACGGGATTGGGCACCCCATCGGCTATACAGCTGCAAGTGCAGGGCATGCATGCCTGTGGGCGTCTGTGGGGGGAAGCTGCACATGAGCAGCCTTATCTTATCGCTGCTCACTCAAGCATAGCTCCCCCTTTCAACTGTATGCCACTGCATTTTGCAGCATGTCATAGACAGCTCCAAAATGCATTGGCTTACAGGGGCCGCGCCTACTAGCATACTGACTGAATTGGAGAAGGAGGTGACACACCTCTGAAATCTCCGATGATGGCACTATGTTTCTTGCACATGCGTGCAAGCAAACATAAAAAATACATTAGCAGCATAAATAGCAATCATATTATTTATATCTACAAATATATACTAATATAGTACCATTCATTGTTTCACCCATTGTACAAATTGTTTTATTGCTTGGGAAAAATAATGTACCAAAAAGCAGCTTTGTATCATCCCTGTCTAATTTATTGTATGGGGGATTATGGCATGAGAGTTAGAATATAATATCCTACTCCAATATGCAGTGTAATGTGTGAGGATAATTTAATTTTTCCATATTAATATTTATACAACACCAGTGAAGATAAATATTCCCTGATAAAATTGGGGTATACAATAGATTGACTCAAAATATGCAATTTATCTTTATGTGTGAGGAGGCAGTACCATGACTCGGGAGTGTCTGATCCACAAAGGAGTAATGAAAGTCCTGCTCTCTCACAAGCAATGATAAACTGTGTATTTTGAGTCAGACTATTGTCAATTCAATTTATAAAACATCGGTTTACTAGTTATAACTGTTAAATCTGTTGTTTGAATGAAGATGTAACTGTTTCTGCTGGATTTCAACTACTGGCTTTAGTGATACATTTGACTATTGTGACATGATCAGCATTGTGAAAACTACTGACTGGTTCAGTCTGAATTATATCACACCTCCTTTACAAGATAATATTATCCTGCTATGTTGGATTATTGTGGCATATCATACTTCCAAGATAATATTATTTTCCTACTGTATGTTGGGTCAAGATAACACTTTTATCTTGTTATTTATTAGTACACACTTGCTGTATTAATGGGATATTCCATTATACATCCATGAGTAAGGTTTGTATTCAATCTGGAATGCTGCCAAAAATATTGCCTAGCAAAGAGTGACTGAGCAAAGCAAAGCCATGGGTGCTAGGTTGCATTGTTGGAAACATTACAGAATGACTAAAAGCCTTATTCTTGGATGTTTTATGGAATGTCCTATTTATACCATGGGTTCAGTCTTGTCATGGTGACAAGACTAGTAGAAATAACATGAGCTGTGGTGGAAGTAACATGCTATTTTTATCTGCAGCTTAACAAAAGGAAAAAAAATACATTTTTATTCCACCATGTTATTCATCACCCCCATGGTATAAATAATGGCTATACAATGGACACTATTGTGATATCCTTTTTTATCAGCATGAGGGCCGTTTGACCTCAGGTAAACTCACAAGTGGCATAGGCCACGAGTGATATGGTCAAATTGTTCAAGTGCAGATAAAAAAGTTATCACGCTGGTGTCTCCATTGCATATTGCATTTATGGAACAAGGAGGAGTGATTCGGTTGAAAGAGTTCTGTTTTCAATTGTTTTGGTTTTTTTGTTTTTTGTTAGTAGAAAACGTACAAGACTTTTTTTTGTGCTGTGCCTAAGAGTGATGCTCTGACCAGAAAGGGTTGCTAGGTGATTCTAAGGGCTCACTGGCATCATGACATCACAACATCAGTTTTCATTGGTGGAGCTTGCTTGCTTTTAAACATTTCAGGGTAAGATGGCAGACGCTGTTAGCAAGTGGCTTGTGGATGTCCTGCAGTCCCAGCATCAGCTCCTTCTAAGAGGTAGCTGGCATCAGACAATTGCAGTTTGTTTTAGTATTTTATTTTAAAAGCATATTTCTGTTTCTTATACTCAGAGGTTTGGATAGAGCAAGTGGTAGGGTGAGGAGGTAGGCTCAGGCAGTGCAGTAGTTATGGTCAGTGTTAGAGGAGGGTGGTTTGGGTGATGCAAATAAAAAAAAAGAAAAAAGAGAAAAGACTGAGAAGGAGTGAAGGAACTAACATGATGACGTGAAACTGATAGGGAGAGCTGCTGATCTGCATGGCTGAGGAAGACTGGAAAAGACTAGAAAGCATCAGGCTGGTTGTGGGCTTCACTAGTGTGCACAACTGTACGAGAGAGCAGGAGCCCATGAGTGGTGAAAAAAAGAAAATGTCTGAGTACTATAAAAGAGGCTTGTGAGTGTGGAGAGAAGAAAACAAGAGGTAACTTGTTTAAAAATGTTGTAAGTTATTTCTGGCATTTATGTATTTTACATAAGGGAGTTTGAGCTAAACTGCTGTGATTTTGGCAGTGGTAGAAAGCAAATGCTTAATGAGTAAGTGGTACCGGCAGGGGGGATGAAGCAGCAACTTTTGAGATGAACACAAGTTTTAGATAAATGCATTTATGCAATAGGCAAGGACATAAAAGCCACTGAATAAATCTCTTTATTTTCACTGCTGTTGAATAAATAAAATGTATCTATATTGTAAACACGTCACAGAAATTTATCCACACAGTAAACACAGCACTCTCCATTGACTGGCCAGACTACATCTCTGACTTTAATTTATGCCAGCTTGTGCCACCAGCCTTTACTTCCTGCCAAGCATCCTTTGACTGAATTTCCTCATGCCACCTTAATTTCACAAACAGCCATTGACACAAATGATGCACTGTAAACTGCATGGTAAATCACAAAAAAAACCTTCAAGTCTCACTGTCAAAAGCACTTGCTTCTCCATTTGGCATTCAAAAAATATGGCAAGCCTAGAAAACAGTTTAGAACTTGAAATGGATGATGTTCTTACTCAAACTTAAAATGATACAGATCCACTATTCAGCCCAGAAGAAACCAAATAAGGCCAGGCAGCAGCACCTAACCGGGAACAGCAGCCGGCAGCCAGATCTTTCACAGTAGACATTAATGCTATATATGAGTATATTCTGAACACCAGAAACATAAATACATTCCAGAAAACAGAAATTATGTACAGATGTTTGCACAATACCAAGCAGAGCAATTCAGTATTACGACACCCCTATATGAGATACCGCCTCAAGAACTTGACAAAATACTATGCCACTATTTCATCCGCAGTCAGAAAAAAAGACGGAACCTCCTACGAACCTCTGACTCTCCATTCAATGTTCCAAAGCCAAGAGAGACACTTAAAACTAAGAATGTATCCTGAGTCACTGTCAACATCACTAAAATTCCAAAAAACAAGACAAGTCTCACAATCCAGGCCCCCCAAAAAACCTCAAGGGAGATGGAAAAGGCAATAAACCAAGTGCAACAGATGAATTAACAGATGTAATAATAGACAAACTGTATGCAACCAACCAGCTAGGCACTGACAACCCAGAATCTCTCCTAAACACAATGTGGATAACAGTCACTGTACTTTGGTAAAAGGGAAAATACCAAGACAAGAAATCTTAAATGGGGAGATACTGAATTAAAAAATGTGTGAAAACAACAAACAATATTTAGAGTTCAACAAAGAGTGACAAACTAAAATAAGAAGTGGTGTTAATCCAAAGGATATGCAAAAACTGAAACCGTGAGTGTACAAGACAGGTGATCCATGAAGATGCCCAGTATCCAACTATAAGTTATGCAAGAGACAGTGACCAAAAAAACACTAAATCCAGAAGCCCCCTTTTTCCTGGCCATCAACACTAACACCAAACCAAATTATCCAAGACCATAGTACAACAAGCTTTGGTCAGAGCCAACACAGTTGCTTCAGAGTGACGAGTCTGAATGAAAACTACTCGAAACTCCTGCTGCAGCTGATGCAATACTTGTGCCACTTTAACAAATCAAGAGAAGCAACAGGCAGAAGACTGCATTCCAGGAGTAGGAAAACCCAGCCTGGATAGGAATAACAATGGCATCCTTCCAAGGAGAAATAGTTTCACCCTCAATCAGTGATTGATTGAATAATATACATAGGGGTCCTATGATTTCATTGGTAATTTCTTTCAGAAACCTCGGATGGATTTCATCTGGTCCACCTGAAACATTGGTTTTATGGTTCTGAAAAGCCTCCTTTATTTCCTTAGTAGAAATTAAAGGTATTTCTAGGTTGTTGTTATTGGTCTCTGTCCCTGATAGATTGTCTCTAGGTATCAAGACAGTGAGGATATATTTTTTAAATTCTCTGGTAGTTTCAGTTTCATTGGTGGTTAACCATTCAGTTGTTTCAATAGGGTCTATTATAGTCTGAGAGCCTTCAAGTGAACCTATATAATTGAAAAACTTTTCCTTGTTGTCCAATGTGTCTGAGGTGAGTTTGTTCTATGTGGATGCCTTTGCATTTATGATGCATTGTTTTACATTATTAGCCTGTTTTTAGTAGTAATTCCAATTAGTAATGGTTGGTCTATTTTTATATTTCCTGTATTTTCTTTTTCTTATTATGTATAGATCTCTTAATTTTATTGTTCCACCAAACTGGTTTTCTGCAACCATTAATATATTTCCATCTAGTAGGGACCCAGGTATCAAGGCAAAATTTTAGTCTTGTCCAAATTTGTCTCCATACATTGTATATGTTTTTTTCCAAGAGTTCATTTTGCCAGTCCCAGGATGCAAGATGTTTTTTAATTGCATTATAGTTAGCTCTAGAGTAATCCTTGACCATAGTAATACCTTTAGACCCAATAATTTTAGTTTGTATGTGAAACAAGATCATATTATGGTCACTGTTTCCTAATGGTTCTAGTATATTAGGCTCTGAGATTTAATCTCCCATGTTTGTTAAAATGAGATATATGATTTTATTATCTCTAGTTCCTTTTTTAATGAGTTGGTCTACATTCTGATTTATTGTTGTCCCTATGAATTCCCTTTGAGTTGTTCCACTACTTTGGTTTGTCTCCCAATTAATGCTTGGGAAATTAAAGTCCCCCATTAGCATGTAGTGATTATTACTGTCAAACTGTTTTCTAGCTGCTAAAAAATCTTTGTGTTGTTCTATGTTTAGATTTGGAGGTCTATAGGCTAGTCCTAAACATAAGCTTTCTGTTGGCAGTTTGATCTGAACCCATAGTATTTCAGTTTGGAATAACAGAATAGAATAGAGTAGACGTTGGTATATGCTTGCATGTACAGTTACTGTGTCTCATGATTATAAGTGCATTCCTGAGTTCTTCGGGTGACTGGACTGCAAAGTAAAGCTGAGCAGTTCTGGGACACAAAGGTCTTGAGAAGAAACTCTTATAGCCACAAAGACACATGGGAACTGTATATACAAGTGTATTATAAATCATATTGAAGATTTCTGCTAAGAAATGCAACTTGAATTTTCGAACATAGCTATTAGGATTTTGCGGAGAATTAGAGAAACCACTGTGTAATGAAATGGACTACGCTAACTAAACTTAGAACTGTAGCATTAAAGCTGTTTGCATGAGATGTTTTGTGGGAAAAATAGTACTTGAAATGTTTAGAAATAAATAATCCTGATTATACAAGAATGATCTCAGAATTTATAATTTTGTGTATAGAGGATAGTGGAAGGCCAGCCATGCAAACCAAGCCAGTGTTGTCACCAACCTCGAGAGTAGTCAGAACCCTGCTGACTATGTAGGCTTGTTGTGCATTTGACTGGGCATCCACTGTTTTATGCAGTATATTTTTTTTATCTTAAAAAATACATTGTTAATCCCTTCCACACACACATACACATATACACAAAAGGCATATAATTTGGAAAAATTTTAAAACTAATAAACTCACCTTATAGCCAAGTGTTAATTCTCCTTGCCATGCAACTGGCAGTTTATGTGCTTTTAAAATCATTTGAAAAAAAAGCTTACTCCTTAAAAAAGGAAGACCTGAGTGATGAGTGAAAGCATGATCTGCACTATGTTTTTCCATTTAAATCAACACAAATTCACTCAAATATGTTACAGTGCATATAGTGCTTGTGCATGTTTCTCAGTCCCTTTCATTTTTGAAAGTAAGATTCTTTTTAAATGATTTTGAAAGGAAAACACTATCAGTGACACTGGATGGCGTATTAGCTGATGAATGCAGGCTGAGTTTATAAGTTAAAATTAATAATAAAAAAGAATGTTTCTGTGTTTGGGTTTATGAGTACATGTGTGGTGAGGGGAGACAACAATTGGAAGAAGAACAGAGCACAGATGGCACTGAAATTCCAGTCTTATTAAAAAGTAATTACACCACAGACAAATGTGATAGCATTCTATGACATTTGACCTGTGGTACCAACGCTTTTCAGTTTGGATGGAAAGCCATGCTGAACAGACCCTAACAATATAATGTAGTGTCTTTCATACACAATGTACCCCTACATGCTTAACAAAGCACCATGTTGCATACACGTAGCAAGAGGTTGTGTGCAGCACACATACAGAGGCCACTGAGCACACTCATATGATGCACACAGGCATATTACAATAAACCGGTAATTTTCAAACTCTATATCTGGAGGACCACATAGTGCAGTCCCCAAAACTTACTGGTGGCCTTGCTCTTGATATTTTTTCATCCCATTCCCTTAATACAACAGATCTATTTTCCCACACACTACAGTACATAGCAAATGAAGTTCCTGTTGTATTCTCTCTTTTGCAGGTGGGAAATGACCAAAGGCCAGCACTGGCACAGTAGTAGAGCTACCATTCATAGGTCCAGGAACCTGAGTTCTGGAACAGGCCAGAGTCATTCAAGGCTGGACAGGGAGTGGAGGTTTAAGTGTCTCACAGGATGCTCCCCTCCTCCACAGTGGGATGGTCTTTGTCTCAGCCACAGTGCTGCTACCTGGGTGACCAGAGGTGAAAGCAAAGCAGAGACATGGTGGGGGGAGGCATCTGCTAGGCTCACAGCAGGCATGCACGTGCACATACTGTTGCTTGGCACCCCATGTGTGGATGTCCTAGGGACAGGGAGAAAACAGCAAGAAATTTCCGCAACAGCAGTCAGAGATGATCCCCCAGTATATCCGGACTCCACACCACTCCCACCATGCTGCTTGATGCAACATTAGAGATTTGGAGAGGTTGCTGCACACTCCTGTTCCTGTCTGTGGTACAATGCCATGGCTTGATGGAAGTGATATATTGCAGTCAGATGTGAAAGAGGTCTGTTACTTTGGGGTAGCCCAAAGAAGAGTTTCACTTGAGATTGGAGGGAGAATAAATAAAAAGTTAAACAAGCAATAGGGTGCTCACCATTTGCATAGTGTTTAAATAACATTCCATTGGTGGAGGGATGAAGAGGGTGCAGTCCTCCTGGACTACCATATCCTCACAGAAAATTAAACACAATTTTATTGAACCCCAGCTAACTACAGAGTCTCTGAGGACTGGGGGCTGAAGAAGATAGGGTCAACAGTAGGATATGTGGTTTGTGGACAGGCAGAGGGGGCCAGATAACTGCTACTTCTGTCCTTAGGCAGGTGTAGTTAATACCCCCCCCTCCACTGACCCCTATGCTTGCCGAGTTTCTGTCCAGAATCAGTAGGATACTGGCCTATGCCACCTGGCAAGCCACTGTCCCACCTGTCTGTGTAGAGAGGCATGCTGGTCAGGCATAGGGTACATATAGGACACAGACCAACACTGTGGATGCTGTGTAGTACTTGGAAGGTGTGCATGTGGTGCATAGGGGATAATCAATGGCTTTTCCAGGACATCTCCACACATTGAGGTGCAGTGAACCATGTGAGGACTGTGACCTGAATAAACAGGCTGCTGCAGATACACAAAACATGGTAATGGAATGTGATACTTACAGTACTGTACACTGCACTATAAATATACAGCTGTTAAGCTTGATAAACAAGAAATAAAAAAGTATATGTGGAGGTGCACATTGAACAAGAATGCAGTGTCAGTGGCTCAGTAGGTAGCACACTCGCCTCTGAGGCCTGGAGATCGGAATGCTGTGGGTTCAGTTCCCACATCTGGCACTTGGGTTAATATCCCAGTACTGACACTGTAGTGCAGCATGAGAGGGGTGCTGCACTTCTGAGGTGCCGTCTTTCGGATGAGACGTTAAACCGAGGTCCCATCTGCCTGGATTGGTGGTAGTTCAGGTGGATGTTAAAGATCCCATGGCACTTATCGAAAAGAGTAAGGGAATTTCCCCGGTGTCCTGGCCAAATTTCCCTCATTCACTATAAATACCACCAACAGCTTAATCTGGTTCAAAGTCAGTTGGCATTCATCTGTATCCCCCTCCCCCGGGTCGTGCCTGAAGATAGGCAGGATTTGTCTAGTGCACTTACCCGGTCAACAAAAGCTAAATAAATAAATAAAACAACATTATTTGAATAACATTATAAACTAAGAGAGGTGAGGAATACTCTATAAAAATACAATGCTTTATGGGTCTGATCTGAACAGGGAAATGTAGCAAAGACCTGGCCATTACAAGTTGCAAGAAGGCTGAAAATATACTACAAGGACAATGAAGAGTTAAAACTAAGTTACGAACATACAAACATACGAAATGTGCCAGCAGATAAAGGCCTAGAGGTCTAACAAGTCTGCTCAACTGTGCAGCCAGCACCCCGATAGCCCCTTAAGTTCACTTCCTATGTAAATTAAGGGTTGGGGGAGAGCTACATTACAAAACCACATCAAACAGCCAGGAATTTCAACACCAAAAATGAAAGTATGAGGTACACAGCTTCATTAAGTAAAATAATTAATATAATATCTGGTTTAAGACACATTTTCCAATAAATCAACAATGTGGCAGCTAGAAGTGGCAGACTGCAGCCAGAAAAAAACAGAAGGTGTGTGTGTGTGTGTGTGTGAGAGAGAGAGAGGGAGAGAGAGAGGGAGAGAGAAAACTGAGCTCTGTCTAGGAATGCAAGCTACTATAATTTGAGCTCACAGTGACTAATCATTTAAATGCCCCTGGGCAAAGGCATAGTTTAAAAGAAGGCAGAGTGTTTTAATGTTGATAATGTTCACACTCTGGCAGGCTAAACAGAAGAGTTGTGTGTGTGTGTGCGTGTGTGCATGTGATGAGTGAGCAATGAAATAGTGTAATGTAGTACAGGCAGCAGGGTCACAGGGGGCCAGACACAAACACACCATTGTCTTAAATGGAGAGAGTACAGAGATGTGTGATTCATTTTCAGTCAACGCACTACCATGGAAGAAGACACTCTATGTATCCAGTCACATGCCTCCACAGTCCCTTCTCTCTCCTACATCATAGCAACATATCAGCATAGCTCTGCCCATGTAGCTGTAAAAATCAGTCAGTGGTGATGAACACGTTGGGATCCATTGTAAAGACAATGAGCATAAAAACTGCGAAATGTCTTACAAACCAGTCTGTTAGGAAACATTTGATAGAGAAACTGATGGACAGTGATGTGGCACTCACCAGCATAATACAGATATTGGGACACAAGCAACTACAGTCATTAAGTGACTATTCCAAGATGAGTAATCAAAAACAGCAACATATCTCAAGCATCCTGAGCTGCAAACAAATGCCAACTACATCACAACACCTGAAAACTACCACTGACTGCAGCATCCTGCCACATGACTGGAGTGATGCTCTGTCTCTAAACCCAGGGTTTGCTTGCCCATATAAATGTCTGTTAAACTGTCTGTACTATCTGTTTAAGTGACCTGTAGTCTTTGTAAATGAGTCTATGACTCAAAGAATTGTAATTCCGAATATGATAAATAAAATAAAATAAATAAATAAAGATGTCATGGGAGCCTGCATCAACAAGCTCCAAGATAACCTTTAACATAGCACAAGGTACAGTTGTAGCCAAAGACATGGCCAGATATTTCCAGATATTTTGCAATATTTCAACAGAGATTCTCTCTGCTGCCCCTACTACAGAATTACTGAAGGCAGGAGATTTCTCTAGAAATACTGTAACATAAAAATTTCAAGAAATATCTGACCATGTCTTTGGCAGTGACTGTACGAGAAAACAAGACACACATAAAAAATAAGCAACAGTTCTATAACAGTTAACTATACTATAAAAAAGCAAGTATACACTGTAATAAAAAAAATCTCCCCCCAATAAGTACACTAAAACTAAGAAACTAGAACAAAAACACACAACATTCCTTCTGTTGCTTGTGTCTCTTAACAGGGAACCAATAAGACTCCATTAAAAGAAAGTGACCACCAGTGACTGAATCAGATGCTGATTCCCGCTGGAAAACAGTATGTAAATGCACAACAGATGCCAAATGCATAAATCTAACAATCTCACTCTATACTAACACCAAAAGAACCACTGCTCCCCTCCCATCCACACTTGCAAAATACACTCCACGCAGTGTAATGAGAATATACAAAGAGCAAACTGTAACATTGAATAAAAACACTGTACTGATGTAAACTAAAAACCATGCATGGTTACAAAGCCAGTGCAATGAAACTGTGGTGAAAGTGTGACTGCCAAAAAAAGGTGTCAAAATATGTAACTTAAAAACCACCAGCAAAAAAAAAGAAATGAAAAATAAGTGCAATAACTTAAAATAACCAGTAAAAATCTACAGTTTACATTTTCTTCTTCCCAACAGATACTAGGAATCTAGAACCACCAAAGAGGCAAAAATCTGTGAAACACCCCAGCAAGCAGCAAGAAATTGCACAGTTACTTAAACTGTGAATAGTGCATGTTCTCCTATACACGTTTCACTTGCAATTCAGCTGTAGTTTGCCCTGTCGTCTCCATAAGTTATCAATATTGCATACCTACAAAAACAAAATAAGAGACTAACATTTTCCTAAATAATCACACTTCTTCACTAACTCACCAATTCAATGAAGTTAACATTTTCACATAACAGTTGTCTTTTTGCACAAAAAAAAATAATCCTTGTCATAATGCTGATTAGATAAACTGATTTGTATTGGAACTTTCTTACCTTGTTGATGTGAGCTGCAAAAATCCCCCACAATAGGTAATCTAGAGGTTAATTCAAAGCAAGTTGCAGACAGAAACCATAAAATAAAAAAGCCCTAAAATAAAAAATGAATAACCAAATGATGCAACCCTTCAAAGTCATAATCCAAGAGATCCAGCAAAGGGAGCATCAAATCAAAAAGAAGACACTGGCTGAAGATAAATGAATATCTAAACAGTGTGGCTTTTCCTAGTCATAATCCAAAAGATCAAGGAAGGGGAACATCTAAGAAAAAAAAAAGCTGCCTTCCAAAGACAACAAGTGATCCTGGACACCAGGGGGCCAATTCCAAGAGGTCATATGCTGGCGTAAGCTGAGATATGCCAAACCCCTTGGTGTATCTCGCAACTTATGCCAAGCGGTACACCAGCCCCGATTACAAGAGGTGCCTTCCGCCATGGCAGTTGTGGGCTACGACAACCTTGGGTTATGCCACCCACTACACTGCAGCCCGCAATGCCATGGTGCAATTGCAGGTTATGGCAGCAACTGTGCCCCATTCCAGGAGGGTGGCTGCAGTAACTTGCTAGCATGATTCTGAGAGCTGCACTTGCAGCGTTAAGTTAGAGCAGCCCAGAGCTGTGCTAAGGGGCATCCGACGGTGTTATCTGTCAGCTGCCTGCCCCTTGGCACTGCAACAATGGTGCCGATATGCCACCCGCCCCCACCCCCATATGCAGGCGGACCCCAGGGTCCATTCACCGCGTGCCCCTGACCCTGTGCCACCAGTCCAGCTACCCATGCCTCCTGTGTGTCGTGGTGTTCCGGCATGGGGGCTTTAGTGGCTGCTGGTAGTTGAGCATTTACACATGCGAAAGATCTGTGCTATATGCCTGTGGCATATGCCTCGGCATGGTATAACCCGCTTGTCGCAAGTGCTGGGATCTTGCTGCTCTTGGAATACGGCGTAGGGTCCCTGGCATAGTGGTGAATGTTGCAACTCACATACACCAGAGAGTTGTGACATTTGACTTGGAATTGAGCCCTAGAGGGCCCGATTCCAAGTGGTCATATGCCAGCATAAGCTGATATATGCCAAATCCCCGGCATATCTCATGACTTACGCCAAGCGTTACACCAACCTCGACTACAAGAGGTGCCTTGCACCATGGCGGCTGCGGGCTATGACAACCATGGGTTACGCCAACCACTACACTGCAGCCCGCAATGCCATGGCACAAGTGTAGGTTACAGCAGTGACTGCACCCTATTCCAGGAGGTCAGCTGCCATAACCCACTAGTGCAATTCTGAGAGTCGCACTGGTGGCACTAAGTTAGAGCAGCCTGGAGCTGCTCTAAGGGGCATCCGATGGTGCTGTCTGTTGGCTGCCCACCTCGTGGTGCCATGACAATGGCACTGATGTGGCCCCATGCCCACACAGGCATACCCCTGCCCCCACCCTGTCAGATGTCAGGAACCCCTGGGGGTCTATTCCCTGGCATGCCCCCCAGACTCCTGCACCACCATACCTGCCCCCATGCCCCCTGGTGTGTGCTGTGGTGCTCTGAGGTGGGGGACTTTGGGGGACTGTCAGTAGCTGGTCACTACTTGTGACATGTGGGGCATCTGTGCAATACCAGTGGTGTATCCCTCCGCATGGCATAACCCTCATGTCGCAAGTGCCGGGACCCTGCCACTCTTGGAATGCAGCATAGGGTCCCTGGCATATGGGCAAATGTTACAGCTCACATATGCCGGTGAGTTGTAACATTCGACTTGGAATTGGACCCCAGGTCTCCATTCCAGCCATAGTTGACACTTCATCCCACTAAATCTTCAGGAAACACCCAACACTGAAACCATTCCAGATCTGAAGCAATTAACCACCTCTCCTGCAAAAGCAGACTCCCAAAAACAACAAGCCAAGATCCTCCTTTGAAGACTCTCTGAAGAAACAGTAACTCTCCATGAAGAACCCTACTTGTGGATGATGCTGAAGAGCTCCAGAACTCCCCCACATGCCACTGCAGAAAGCCATCTCCATGCATGACATGCCCAACATCATCGTAGTCCAAACGAGGCCACACACACCACACACCAAGCCCAGATGCACGCAGACAGCTTCTCTCTTCATTGACTGACAACCAGCTGACTGCGAAAATGCACTATCACAGAAACTCCAGCCCATGGACAACATCAAAATCAGCCAATCACAACACATGCATACCCAAACCCTCATGATGCAATCATGCTAACAACCAGTCAATCACAATTGATTTCTCATACATCCAGCCAATCAGAATCCAGAAACACAACCTATTCAGAAAAACAACTCACAGAGTGCAAAAGAAAAAGACACTTCATGAAAGAAACCCCAACACTTAACCTTTTAAAAGGAAAAAAAAAAAGAAAATTAAAAATAATAAACACAGTGCAAAAGACTGGTCTATTGCACAAATTGAATACATGATGGCCAGCTGATGAATAACAAATTTATCTGAACTTGCTGAGAGTGGCCTTGGGTACTGTCACTCGAGGCTCCGCTATGCTCTGCCACTCATGAGGTTACTTAAGGTCACTCTCAACTCATTCATATAAATAAGTTGCTCAGCAGCCAGCCATCACATTTCCCTTATTTATTTCTCTGCTTCGTTTTGCACTGAAGTAAATGATTTAGCTAAACTGATTACTGTCCACATCTATTGCATAAATGTGTTTATCTCACTGTCTAACCTCCAGAAAAAAATATTTATCTAGAGGTTAGATATGTCACAGTGACTATGCTCAACCTGAGAACCAAGCAGCATTAACAAGGATGATTATATCACAATAGCCTTGTCCTGCCCTCAATCCAGCTGCTGAATTGAAAGATAAACATAGGAAGCTAACATTTTTCAGCAGATAAGGACCACTTGTCCAACCCAGTCAGCCTATTTTTGCCCCTGCCTATACTGTCAACACAGACCCAACATAATCTCTGGCTACTCCTCCCCCCTTTCCTACCAGAAGTGCCTATCACATGTATACTTGAAGACCATTAAGACCAGGAAGAACGATTGCCGGGGAAACCAGGTCAGGAGACAAAAGTCAAATGGAAGGAGGCAATAGGGACTTGTGAGGGGAGGCGAAGAA
Organism: Neoceratodus forsteri; assembly: GCA_016271365.2. Classification (NCBI taxonomy): domain Eukaryota; kingdom Metazoa; phylum Chordata; order Ceratodontiformes; family Ceratodontidae; genus Neoceratodus; species Neoceratodus forsteri. The sequence continues at coordinate 366,354,469 of CM057453.1, read as the reverse complement.
GTGGCAAAAGTCATGGAGTGGAAAGGAGAGAACAGGTTACTATGAAGAGAGAGGGAGCGGGCATTTGTGAAGGATCTTCAGAAAATAGTTGTGCACTGCTAGAGAGGAAGAAGGTGGAGGAGGGAAGTGATGAAATTAGAGGAGTAATTGATAAATGCCTGGACCAAACTGAGCGGGGAAGTTCTGCTGGGAGAACTGCAACAGGGGTAAAAGGCATAATAATGTGCAGGAGGAAGAAGAGGAGCTGGAAATGAGGAGGGAGATGAAAGGAAGCAAGCAGGAGGAAGAGGGGTGGAATCTTAGTGCTGGGGACCCAATACTAAGAGGAGTTAGGTGGGGTAGCAAGGAGAGGCATAGTCGATTTGAGTGGAGGCCTGCCAGGAATGACAGCGGAAAGGGTGGACAGTCTGTTGTGAAATATGCTAGAAGGGTAGGGACAAGCCTCATTTAATTATACATCTTGGGACAAACGACCTCATTGACAAGACAGTGGATATAGTCCAGAGGAGGTTTGAGGAACTAGCACACTATGTGAGGGGCAGGAAGATCAGTAACTTTTTCCGAGATACCTCGTGCCAAAGGCAAGCACAACAAGAAAGCTGAGAATAGAGGAATTTAACAGATGGCTAAGAACCTGGTGTTGTGCTAAAGGGTATGGGCTGTTGGGGGTGGGAGGGACCTGGGAGGACAGTAGTCTCTATGCCAAGGACAGACTACACTTGAGTGAGGAAGGAAAGAAAGTGTTGAAGCAGAGGATGGAAGACTATATAGAGGAAGTTTGGAGTTTAAACTAGGAGTGGGGTGCAGTTGGGGAAGAGATATGCAGGGACCACAGGTTGGGAAATCATATGAGCTACCCCATAACAGTGACAAAGGACAAATGGCAAGTACTATTGGTGATGCTAGGAAAGGAGGGCAGGATGGGAGGAGGGGAAAGGGTGGAAGGTGGTTACCCTTAATGCTAGGAGCCTTGGGAGGAAAACTGCAGAGTTGCAGGTTCTCATGGCAGAGGGAGAGGTGGACATGCAGCCATCACGTGAAACATGGGCCACCCAATATAATGACTGGGACCTGTCTGTACCAGGGTACAGGTTATTTCGTAGGGACAGGGTGACTGGGAAAGGAGGGGGTGGCACTATATGTGAAGGAAGGACTGAAGTGTGTAAGGGAGGAAGGGAGGAGGGCAGTACAGAGTCACTTTGGGTAAATCCAGGATTCCAAGAATAGGAGTCTTAGAATGGGAGTGGGACAGGCCACCATCTCAGATGGAGGAGTTAGACAGGGAACTAGCGGACAGATCAGGAGGACCTGCGAGAAGGGTAGTGTGGTGATTGTGGGGACTTCAACATGCCAGAAGTGGACTGGAGCACCCCAACAACCAGGAACAGAAGGGAGCAGGTACTGCTGGATGCCTTCCAGGACAGCTTCCTGCTGCAAATGGTCAGTGAACCAACCAGGTTAGGGAATACCTTGACCTTGTGCTGGCAAATGGGGACTTTGTGAGAGAACTTACAGTGGAGGAACCTGTCAGGAGTGACCACCACTCAGTATGGCTCACATTGATATGGGCAAGGAAGGAGGGAATCTGCACAAGAGTGCTGGACTTCAGGAGGGCTGACTTTGGGAGGATGGGGAAGTGGTAAAGGGTACCTGGCCAGAATTCAACTGGTATGGATACTAACCAGAGATGGAGCCATAAAGTTGGGGATAGTGGAGGCAACCAAACCTGCTGCAAAGCCCAGAGCAAGAAGGCTAGAGCTAAGAAACCGAGCTGGTTGAGCAAGGAGGTCATGGAAAAGGTAAGGAAGAAAAGAGCTGCCTTTAGGAAATACAAGAAAACAGGGAGGGGGGAGGACAGAGGAGTACTTGACAGAATCAAGGAGGTGACAAGGGCAGTAAGGGAGCCAAAGCATCTACGAACTCAGGCTGGCACAAGGCATTAAGAAGGGGAGAAGGACTTTAAGTACATCAGGGAGAAAAGGAGCTGTAAGGACCACATAGTAAGGATTAGGAAGGAGGGGGTTGGGTGGAAGCAGGGTATGATAAGGGGAAGCACTAAATGAGTACTTCTGCTCAGTATTTACTAAAGAGAAGAGGGGTGACACCCAAGATGGGTGAAATGGCAGACGAGGGGGGGTGGTGACAGATGGGGAAATCATGGAGGACAGAGTTCGAGAGGGTTTGAAGGCACTGAGGGTGACAAGGCACCAGGCCCAGATGGCATCCACCCCAGGGTACTGAAGGAGTTGGCAGAGGTCCTTGCAGGACCTTTGGCAGACCTATTTAATGCCTCACTACATTCGGGTGTGTACCTCAGGACTGGAGGATGGCTCATGTGGTGCCCTCCACAAGAGTGGCCCCAAGGATGAACCGAAACTACAGACCAGTGAGCCTCACATCCATCGTGGGTAAGCTAATGGAGACTATCCTGAAGGAGAGGCTGGTGGACCTCTTAGAGGCCAAAGGACTACAGGACAGCAGACAGCATGGCTTCATACGTGGCCGATCCTGCCAAACCAACCTGGTCGGGTTCTATGACTGGGCAACTAGGCAACTGGACGGGGACATGCAGTGGACGTCCTGTATCTGGACTTCAGTAAGGCATCTCACCCAGTGCCCATGGAAGGCTGGGAAGGAAGTTAGTAGGCACAGGGCAGGTGCAATGCTGGTGAGATGGGTAGGAAACTGGCTGCAGGAAGGCAACAGAGGGTGGTGGTGGGTGGGAGCTCTCACACCCAAGGGCAGTGACGAGTGGTGTCCCACAGGCTCGTGTTGGGACCAGTGTTGTTTGGGATATTCATTGCAGACATATCATGGGACATCAAGAGCAAGATCAGTCTGTTTGCTGATGATACCAAGGTTGGCGCGTGGTGGATGACCTAGGGGATGGCAGGGTTGCAGGATGATCTGGCAAAGCTTGAAACCTGGTCAGACACCTGGCAACTGGGCTTTAATGCCAAAAAGTGCAAGGTGATGCATTTTGGGATGAAGAACCCAAGGAGGACTTACCAGCTAGGGGAGTGCAGCTAGCCCAGACAGAGGAGGAGAAGGATCTGGGTGTCTCATCACAGGGTCAATGAACAACCTCGGCACAGTGTAGGAAGGCAGCTGCAAAGGCCAACAAAATGCTGGGTTGTATTGTAAGGGTATATCCTCAAGGAGGGAGGAGGTGATTCTGCCACTGTATAGGTCATTAGTTAGACCACACCTGAGTACTGCTGCAGTTCTGGATGCCCGGATTCGAAAAGGGACATTAAGTTACTGAGGGAGTGCAGCGCAGGCGACAAAGATGATCAAGGGTCTGGGGACTTATCATATGAGAGGAGGTTGAAGGAGTTGAACATGTACTCACTGGAGGAGAGGAGAGACAGGGGGACATGATTGAAACCTTAAATACATGAAAGGAATAAACAAGACAGGTACAGAGGGGCTGTTCAAAGTAAGGGAGGGAGGGCTACCAGGGGCCATGATATGAGACTGGAGCGAGGAAGGTTCAGGAGGGAGATGAGGAGACACTTTTACAGAGAGGGTGGTGGCTGGGTGGAATGCTACCTGCAGAAGTGGTATGCAGTAGAACAGTGGACTGCTTCAAACGAGGATGGGACAGGACAAGGGGAGGGTTAATGAAGGAAGGTGGAAGGGAGGGGCAGCTGCAGAATAAGGGGTGCTAGCTGCACATTCGAGCAGACTTGATAGACCTCTAGGCCTTTATCTGCTGGCAAATTTCGTATGTTCGTATGTTCGTATTAAGGTTTTCACTCCCACCACCTCTGCTGGAAGACTGTTCTGGGAGTCCACCACTCTTTCAGTACAGAAAGTTAAATCTTTACACAAACAGCTGATTTAAGAGGTATCGTTTAAAAAATGATGTTATGTGTGTAGCCAGAATTCGATGGGGGTGGGGTCAAAATATTTCTAGGGGATCTGGGGGCATGCTCCCCTGTAAGTTTTTGAAAATTTAGGAGTTAAATGGTGCAGGTTAGTGCATTTTTAACCAATACTTCTCTCCAGCAAAGGACTGCTTAAATCAGCATAGAAATTGCTTTTTTTTTTCCTGTCCTTAGTTCTGTGCCTTATCAGGTAACCCTTTTTCTATTCATCTTTACTTTCCCGGTATGTGTCTCTCTAAATATGCTGATTCACATTTCTTTAATTTGTCTGAACCGAATATTCACTTTCCTCTGACCTCTCAGGCATTTCTACATTGGAACTTCTTATATGGAAGTTTTAGAGAATATTCGATGTTCTCTAAAACTGCCACTTCTATTGTTTCCTGTATTTGAATTTCCTTTAGTTCTTCTAACTCATCAGCCCTAAGGACACTGAGTTTTTTTTCTTTTCCCTCCCCATTGTTCATTCTTGCATCAGTTCTCTAGTTATTCTATAGAGTTTTAGTAACATGTTTGCTGTCTGTTAAACTTGTCCTTTGGGAGAGTAAATGACTGAATAGAAAAAATTGTACATGGTGCCAGCCAGGATGCAATACAATACTGTATAGTATTATTGTACTGCGGAGTGTAAGATTATGCTGCAGAAAACAATGCAATTCAGTGGCAATTAAGCCCATTTGTCATGCATTGTTTCATGATGTAATTTGCTGCAAGGTAGTGTATTTCATGCATCCTGGCTGGCTTTCTTCTGGGTAAAAAGTTGAAAGCTACCAATTATTACTTTTTTATCTGCATAAATACCTACATGGGCATTTTCACAGTTTTTAAATCTAATAATCTAGTATCAATATTACAATTGAGACATGGGTTGTTTGTGAAAATATGCAAACTAAAATTGCAATGATGAAATCTTTAATTTACATGCTACTGTATATATATATACACTCTGTATGTGTGATAGTTTTTTGTGCAACCAAGGTACACAGCAAATCCTATAGCACTGAGTAATATATTTCTTTCCTAATATTAATTCCTCCTCCTTGGCTTCTGATATGGACTACTATTATGAATATTTACTATTTTCTGCAGATGCTTTTTCTGGTGCAGCCTGCCCCTCTTCCTCTCCACCCTCCCTCCATTCTCCACTCCCAGTGATCTAAGCATCCCTGTTTTGTCTGTCTTATCCCCCTTCTCAATACTGCCCCCTCTCCTAGTCTACCCCCCTCCATTCTTGACATAGCCTCTGCCTGGCTGCATTTTTAATCTGTATTCTCCTTAGGTTTGCACTTTATTTTGTCGATGTTTCACATGCACTGTTCACTTCACCTGTTTTTTTGTAACCCACTATGGAACCTGTGTCTGTCTTTTACCTGATGTGGAACCTTTGTAAAAAAGCCTCTGGCTCAAAAGTACTGTAATCCAAGAAGTAATAAAATTAATTCAAGAAACAGTTGGGGTTTCTAGATGGGACAGTATAGTGTTTGTGAGCAGTTACAGGTGTGAGATAAAGGTGTAGGGGCTTAAAAATTGTATACTGACTCAGAAAATGGGCTGATGTGAAACCAACATTTTGAAAAAGTTAAATGATTATTTCCAAAATGTATTTATATAACCAACATTCATTTTAATATATCAGTATATGGAAGCTCAAGCATCATGATATAAAAAATATAAATATAAACAGAATAAGTGATGGTAAAGGTCTGTACACAAGAAATAAATTGCATCGAGGGGCGAGTAATGAAGTAATATGTCACAGTGTTGAAGGCTAAGGGTCAGTATCACTTTATTTCCACCACAGGATGCAATTTCTTAGTGTACTAACCTTAATTATTGTTTATTATTATATAATTACTGGTATGTGCTTTTTCCCATGGGGAAACCTGGTTGTAATTTTCCATTGTAACTAGCTGGTTATAATGGCAAACATGCACCGGGTTTCCCTCAGACCACACATGCACCATCTCGGTCTTCCTTTCTTAAGCAAACTTCCCAGGAGCAACGCCCCTTGCAGTTGGTGGTCGGTTAATTTTTTTTTTTTTTATTAAAAAGAAAAGTAAAGCAGTCTGTCCCTCTATTCATTGCTCTAAAAGGAAAACCAAATGTAAAATGAACACAATGGCTGGTTTCCCTGTCTGCACGCAAGAGCCAACAGGTCTCCCCACCTCTTCATACCGGAAGGACACCACAGCTCCACTGTCACTGTTCACTGGTGAGTTCAACCATAAGACAAAAAAATAAGACAAAAAAAAACAGTAAAAAACTTTTACTTCCTCCACTTCTTCCTGCCTCAGATAAGTGGAGCACTGTAACTTGACAAACCACTGACTGCACTGAATCCTGACTGGTCCGCTACTGCCAGAACACCAATTTTTTTCCTTATTTTATATAATTGCTGAGGCAAAAAAACACATACCTGCAATTATATAAAATAAAGTATGGAGTGGTTGTGTAAAACTCAGTTTTACACACATCACCCCATATGTTATTTTCTATATTATATCTGGGATGTCAAAGGAAAGCTGGATTTTAAGTTTATGTCAGAGATTTTACTCAATAAAGACTTAATGAGGCAGCTGTGAATTCAGTTTTCCTTACTAAGTGACTTGTACTCTCAGATGTAATTGGTTAGAGATGAACTCAGTGCACTGTTACAGGATGCACATTCCAGTATTAAGGTTTAGCAGAGTGTAGTGTAAGTTGAAAGTGTCATTTGTAATTGTGGTAAGTACTGTTTTTCTTATTTAAAGAATTAGGAAAGTGTCAAAAAGCATGTACTTCTCTGATGTAAACATTTTCTAATATTTTAGTTATGTTTGAGGATGTTTGACTTGAGGAAGTGGTGACGTTCATTTGCTTTGCATTCAGTTTGCAATTTGAATTTGGAGTATCATAGTGACTTCTGGTTCAGTTTAAGGGTTTCTTTATTAATTCTTTTTTATTTCTTACATGGTACATTGTTAAAGTCTGCATTCAATTGTGATAAATCTCAGTGGTGGATTTATGTATACTGTGGGTTTGCAATTTGCATCAGTCTCTAAGTGTGAGTGTAATATAATTTTATATATCTATAAACTGCATCATTTTGCTTTGTTAAATCTTGTTTTGTTTCAGGGTTTTTTCTTTTACTTTTGAGTACTTAAGCTGAGATGTGAGATCTTGCTGCATTTATGGTTCTAATTTTGAGCTATTTTTGAGCTCAGTATACTGCAATAGTGGAAGGTCTTGTGAAATGCAAAAGGCCATACAGTAGGTATTTTGTCTATCATAGTGTGTCTCAAATTGCATGTTGTTTAGCTTTATTGGAAGGTAAAAAAATGTTGAGAATTCTAAAATTTTTCAGTTCAACCCTAAAGTAGATCTCACTGAGTGCAGTTACTGCTAGCAAGCACTAATACCCTCTTGACCCCCACAGCAGTTTCTTTAGTTCTGCGCTCCCATTCGAAATTTCAGTATTCACTTCCATGTCCCAAGTAAACATATAGTGAAGATAAGTGTTCTATTTTGCATAGGGCTCAGTGGGACCTGCACCTCTGCAACCATAGCAGTATCTGTAACTACATGGAAGTAGAGAGCCAGAGGTCCCTGTGGTTCTGCAGCTTGCACACAGACTCTTCCCTTGCCACAAGGCCTAGAGGGCCTGTGCATCTGCATCTGCATCTGTTAACTCAGGTCCTGAAGGGACCTGCATGAATAAGGATACCATTTCACTGTATGAAAAAGAAAGGACATTAACTGCAAAAAACAGTGTTAATGCACCAGTTAAGGTTCAAGTTAATATCACAATGGTAGGGAAGTGTATCATTAGGATTTCCAGCTCTAACTCTCCATCCGACCCTCAAGCAATAAAAGGACAAGACCAGGCAAGCAACTATAGACAGACATCATTAGGTGAGACCAAAAACATGCAACTGTTTCCAGGTGACCAAAATGCAGTAATGCTGATGTGCCACATTACCTCCATAGATTTGTATCCATGTGCTACAGAAGCTCAGGCCCCGCCCTTGTGTGTGTGTGCAGGTCATACAGTGTACATGAGTACCTGGGACTGCAGACGTACTATTGCAATGTGGATATCATGGTTTCAGGAGAGGATCTAGAAATTTTTCAAGGGAATATCAGGTTTGTCTAAGGAGTAGCACGTTCACAGAAAAAGTAACATGTTACCTTTTAAAGCTCAAATTAGGTTAAAGGCTATGCTGGCCTAGGGGGTAGCTGGTGATACCTCACTACACAGCTGGGTTCACTACTGCATGTTTTTCTATATGCAGTTGAGTGACCACAGGTTCCACCGGTACTGTTTCAATCTTGGTATAATTAATTTCCTGCCGCTCACACTTCTGCAGCCAGAGGTCATTGTATATGTTGTATATCTGCAGCTGCAGAAGCACATGCCCCTGCAGACAAAACTGTATGTATGTCGTATAGTGTGTGTGAATACCTGTGGCTACATAACAACTGTCTATCCACAGCTGTCCCCCTAGAAGCCTACATGTCTACATTATCATGCATTTGTATCTGATGCCAGAAGTGAGTGTGTATGTATTCAGTGTGCATACCAGAGATACAAACTCACAAGGATAGCACATCAGTGCTACTGCATTTGTAGTATCTGGAAACAGGTGTATGTTGTTTGTCTTGCTTGATGATGGCTGTCTGTGGTTGTTTATGTGGTCTTGTCTTTTCACTACTTGGAAATGGAAGGTGGGGAGTTAGGGTTTGAAACCATAATGCCACATTTCCCTACCTTTGTGGGGTTAACTCGAACCCTAACTGGTGCATTAACACAGTTTTTTTGCAATGAATTTATGTTATCACTGGGTCAAAATAATTTACTGGTGTCCACTCTGTTGATACCATTCAGGTACTTAAAGGTCTCTGACATGTTCCCATCTCCTCCCTCTTCTCCAGTAAGTGAATATTCAGGTTCTCCAGCCTCTGTTGGTACAAGGTCCCCCTCTGCATGTTAGTCATTTGTTGCACCTTCTTTGTACTGCCTCCAGCTGTTTATGTCCTTACTATTGTAGGGGTTCCAGAATTGGACATAGTATTCTAGATGCCGTCACACCAGTGATCTATACAGAGGTACTGTAGTATAACCTCCTTCCTTGGGCATATGAACCCCCTGCTTATGCAACCCAGCATCCTGTTTACCTTCCCCATTATTTTACTACTTCGTGTAGAGGTCTTCTGGGTGCTTGTAATTACTACAGTACCCATAGACCTTTCTTTTCCTCTGTCTATGTGATGGTCACCCCTCCAACCTGTACTCTGATATTGTGTTTTTCCTCTCCACATTCATGATCTTGCACTTTCTGGTGTTGAACCTCTAGCTCTATGGCTGAATGTTCTCAGCCACACCATCTCCTCAGCCACAACACTAGATCTGTTCAAAATCAGGCTCCGGGCGCATCTCACTGCCTCTAGCTCCTGTGACTGCCTCTCCTAGCTCATGACTTACACAGCTCTAGTCCTAACTTATATACTGCTAAGCCCCTGCCCCCCAGTTCTCCTCCCCGGCTCTTGAGGCACTACCTCAAAACCCAGGTCTACATACTGCCTCATTAGTCTCTCCATGTCCCTTTGTTGCACTTATTCCTCCCCCTCACCCTGTCCCCCTTCTCTTCTAGCACTCCTTCACACTTTTCTCAACAAGTGCCTCTGGCTGCATCTACTTTCTCCCCCTCTCCTCTCGTCCCTTTCTTTGCCTCCCCAGAGCGCCTGACCAGACCCACTCCTGGTGGTCACATGCATCCTGATGTGTTCTCCATTTTGCTATAACTGCCTCTGTTAACCACCTACATTTCTCCTCCTCCTCTACACCTTACTCTTCCTATATTTGACCTCTTTCAATAGCACTGTTGTACAAGAATTGTTTACTGTCATCTCACTGTTGTTTCCTTGTTGTATGCTATCCTTGATGTGGAACCTTTGTAAAAGAGCCTTGGCTCAAAAGGTACTTGTAATCCTAGACTAAATAAATAAAAATTAAAATAAACCCCAGTTATCAGATTCTAGACCACCTCTCTGGTCTTTCCAGGATCTCACTTATATCCCTGACCCCCGGTTCTGTGTCAACCCTCCCGTAGAGCTTGGCGCCTTCTGCAAAAAGGCATATGTTGCCCTTTATGCCATCCCCAATGATGCTTATGAATTCATTTGAACAGCACTAACCTGAACACCAAACCCTGTGGTACCCCACTGGTGACATCCATAATCCCCAAGTAGTCCCAACCTATCAAGACTCTTGGCATTCTTCCCTCAATTACCTACCCCCTCATTATCTTAACTACACCCCTTGGTCACCCAACTCCTTGATTAATCTTTTGTGGAAGACTGAGTCAAAGACCTTTCTGTTGGGGCTGCCCCTCTGGAGCAGCAGTTGGCATTCTGCTTGTGATGCTGGTGTCCTGGGTTAGGGAGCTATTCTGGGAGCCAGAGTGCTGGCTGGGGGGAGGATGCCTAAGTGTCCAATGGACTGCTCAGCTCCTCTGGAAGGAGGGAGGAACATTGTCTCAGGAGTGGCCTGATGTCTGGTGACAACTAGAGGTACCACAGCCCCAATGCCCACACCATGATGGGAGAGTGTGATTTGGCACCAGCGTAAGCCATGGTGCCATGGAATATCAAACTCTTGGAGGGCGAACTTAAAGAAAAATGACTCTCCCAGTGTGACACTGATGCAGGGACCCAATAGTGGGCCCTCACCTGCCTTCAGCTGGAGTACCAGCCGGATCCCGACAATGACTTGATGTCTGTGGGGAAGGGGGTCTGTGGGACCCCCCTCCACTGTGTCCCCACCTGGGAGTTAAGCCCGAAGCTCCATGGGGATTCCAGGATGGGAAGTGGCAGCTGAAGGTAAGGCAGTTGGGTGACTGTGCCAAGTTAGGGTGGGGGTAAAAATGGAAAGTAATAAAAAAAGACCTTTCTGATGTCAAGGTACAGGGGCCCCCATTTTCAAAAGAAATGAGCGGCGCATCTCTGGAACAAACGGAGATGAGCTACACATCTAACAAGTTGCTCCAAACTCCCATATAAAAAGGAGGGTAATGGGGCACCACAGTTGAGATGGGCCACAGCCCAAAGTTAATGTATGCAGCCCAAGTTGAGGGTGTATGGCCATGAATAACCCCCACATTGGGATATTCATAGAAGATGATGCTCCCAAGTGCAGGGGGATGAGCAGTGCAAAGACAGGCATGGAAAAACCATGCCAAACTCCAGGCCACCTACAGGCAGGCTGCGGTACTGCACACAGCCCCCCATACCCCTCCACGCTGTGACTCGTGCCGGCGACTGGCACAGCATTCCACACCCTGCCATGGTCAGCTGCTGACTGATTGGGAAGGTGATCTCTACTGTATAAATGATGCGTTCACAGCCAATGAGTGCATCATCTGTACAGTAGAGATCACGGTCCTGATCAGTCGGTGGCTGGCCATGACAGGGTGTGGAGGGCTGAGCCAGTCGCCGGCATGGGTGCAGTCATGGGGGTGCAGGGGGATTATGCCTACTGGGGGTAGGGGGCCACTACACTATGGAAATGTGCAGACTGGGATCCTGGTGCAAATAGGGATTGTTGGCTAAGCGGCTTTTGCGATCAGGGATCGGGGTGAGTGGGGGACCCTTTTTCACAAATTGATTGGGGTTCCAGGGTGGAGGAAGGTACACTATGGGGTATGCTTTCTGCTATTTACGATCTTCAGATGAGGTTCAGGCAGGGATGAGGGGTGGGTTCCACTACACTATGGAAAGGATTATATCACAAAGAAACAACATCAGAAGGAGCTCGGGCAGGAATGGGCAGTTCCACTGCACTAGGGAAATCTTTGAATTATTGACGCATCACCAGATGAAGTTTGGGTGGGGGGGTGGCATGCTGGCCTGGCGCAACTTGCTGTTGCAGCCATGCAAACTGCATGCAAATGGTACCATAATAGGCATGAACATCTCTCCTTTGCGTCTTGCATGCCTGATGGCCCCATTTGCATATGAGGGCTGAATATCGGAGATTTGAGATTGGCACAGCTGGAGATGCACAGTGCATCCCCATTCTGGGTATGCAGCCCATCCCACGGGATGCACTGGCACATTCTCAGCCTCACCCACTTGCACCGGCTGCACAGGTTGCAATTTTCATACAGGATGTATGATCCAGAGGGAACATGCATCCTGTTTGAATATGGTATTTTTTTGCAGTCCTTCCTCTTTGGGTGAGAACTAGATGTGCCACAGCATCCCTCCCTATGAATATCTGGCCAGTATTTCACTGGCTCCTTTCCATAGCCTTTGTCACCCAGTCCAAAAAATCTAACAAGTTCAGCTGGCCAGCTGCGACCTCCAGCCGAACAGAGATCCAGGAGGCCGGAGAAGCAGTGTGAAAGCTGGCAGAGCCTCCAGCTCCAGCCACAGAAGGGGCTCCGAGCTGCCAGCGGGCCGGTGGTGACCTCCAGCCGAACAGAGATCCAGGAGGCCGGGAGAAGCAGTGTGAAAGCCGGCACAGCCCTCCAGCTCCAGCCACAGAAGGGGCTCCGAGCCGCCAGCGGGCCGGCGGCGACCTCCAGCCGAACAGAGATCCAGGAGGCTGGGAGAAGCAGTGTGAAAGCCGGCACAGCCCTCCAGCTCCAGCCACAGAAGGGGCTCCGAGCTGCCAGCGGGCTGGCGGTGACCTCCAGCCGAACAGAGATCCAGGAGGCCGGGAGAAGCAGTGTGAAAGCCGGCACAGCCCTCCAGCTCCAGCCACAGAAGGGGCTCCGAGCCGCCAGCGGGCCGGCGGTGACCTCCAGCCGAACAGAGATCCAGGAGGCCGGGAGAAGCAGTGTGAAAGCCGGCACAGCCCTCCAGCTCCAGCCACAGAAGGGGCTCCGAGCCGCCAGCGGGCCGGCGGCGACCTCCAGCCGAACAGAGATCCAGGAGGCCGGGAGAAGCAGTGTGAAAGCCAGCACAGCCCTCCAGCTCCAGCCACAGAAGGGGCTCCGAGCCGCCAGCGGGCCGGCGGTGACCTCCAGCCGAACAGAGATCCAGGAGGCCGGGAGAAGCAGTGTGAAAGCCGGCACAGCCCTCCAGCTCCAGCCACAGAAGGGGCTCCGAGCCGCCAGTGGGTCGGCGGTGACCTCCAGCTGAACAGAGATCCAGGAGGCCGGGAGAAGCAGTGTGAAAGCCGGCACAGCCCTCCAGCTCCAGCCACAGAAGGGGCTCCGAGCCGCCAGCGGGCCGGTGACCTCCAGCCGAACAGAGATCCAGGAGGCCGGGAAGTAGTGTGAAAGGTAATGGCAAAGCCGCAAAATTTTGCCTCCTTCTCCCCTCTTGGTTGATTGTATTTATACACTCTTTCCCGCCATTTCTAATCCACGCCCACATCTATTTCCTTCTTTATTAACCCATACCTACCCTGCACAATGCTAACTTGTTTCCTTTTGCTCCTTAGCTCTCATCTCCCCATTCCATTATGATAATCATATTATACCCCTGTCATGACGAATAAGTTAATGAGTATGTTCTGCTCTCCATTGCCATCCACAATGTACAACCATCTATTCCTTATTCACTTTGAACCACTCTTACACTGCAACCCCTGGGGTATCCCACATAAAGCCTCTCTAACAATCCAGCACTCCCTAGCCCCTTACATGTATCCTGGATTTATAAAACCCACTATGCCTGTCCATCAGACTCCTATGTTATGATAAAAGACACACCTATATAACAGGACCATCTCCCACTACACAGTGGGCATCTAGGACAGAGGAAATGCTCTGATCACTCTCTATCCCTATCCCTTGGTGCCCTACTCAAATTAATCTTCTACCTCCTTTTATGCATTGGCACCATTGAGATTAATCCTGGCCCCATCGTAAGTTTATCTTCCCTGCTGATCTGACTACCATAAAAGGCCTAAGCTTCATACACTTCAATGCTTGCAGCCTCCTAAAAAGTTCATCTCAATACAGGCTTGGGTGGCACATACTCTTCCAGACTTCCTGGTCATCTCTGAATCTTAGCTCAGGCCTACAACAAAAGACAGTGTTGTAAACCTTCCCAATTACCAGCTCTTCAGAGCAGATCACCCTTCCAGGGGTGGTGGGGTGGCCATATACATTAAGGACACCATCTCTGCAACCTGCCTCATCAACACATCTGAGCCAAATGAATTTGAATGTTTATCAAACAAAATATCCCTTCCTAATTCGTCTTCATTTAAACTGATTGGCTGCTATAGGCCCCCCTCTGCAGGCCTTAAACTGCTTTCTCACCTTTGGTCAATTCTCAACCTAGGCCCTGAAGATACCGTCATCCTTGGTGATTTGAATTTAAACTGGCTGTCTAATGTATCTGCACCTTTGATAACCTTTTGTGACACCTTATGGATTCACACAGCTAATTAAAGACCCAACTAGGATCAACCTAAGAAATTCCAGCAACAGCTTACTCCTGGATATTATGTTGGTAAACAAGCCTCACTTATACTCACATGCAGGAGTACTGCCGAGTGATGTGGTGACCATTACCCTATAGCTGGCATAAGATCCACACTCAAACCACCAAATCCTGCAGAATTTATCCTCAAAAGGTCAAAAGAATTTCAATATCTCAGGTTACCTCCATGACCTGAGTACTACAATATATTGGCAAGATTTCTATCTTACAACCTCTGTTGAAACAGCTCTCAGACTTTAAAGGATATTATCACCAATGCTCTCAATATTCATGCACCTATCACCAGTATCAGAACTAAGGTAAAATCCTGCCCTTGGTTCCACCTCTGAGCTTAAAGCAGCCTTGAGAACCAAGAGACAAGCTGTGGAAAAAGGCAAGAAAACAAAGGACACCAGAGATTGGCTAAATTTCAGAAAAGCAAGGAATTCATGTACAAAAAATAAGAACTGCCAAACTGCCTACTATACAGCTGAATTGATGCCTCCTACAATAACCATCCAGACTCTGGGGTACAATAAAAGGACTTCTGGGCCAAAATTCTACTCCTGCCTTAACCACCAAACTGCTACTAAATGATACAGAAATTACAGGTAAACAAGAAATCTTAAATACCTTCAATGTTCACTTCACCACTGCTGGCCTAGCATTTGACTCATCACCTGCAAATATCCTGAGATCTTCCTTGAACCTGCAAACTACTGTGGGACAATGGCTACCTAACTTTTTTCCTTCATCCCAATATCCGTGAAAGAAGTGGAAGATCTCCTCTAATTTAGACACTACTAAGAGTGCAGGTGCAGACTCCTGGATCCCTATTTCCTGAAAATTGTTTCGCATGTCTTATCTGCCCCTCACTCATCTCTTCAATCTTTCCCTAACTACTGGATCCATTCCATCTACTTGGAAAACAGCTCAAGTAGTTCCATTACTCAAATCTGGTGATACTAGGGATCTCAACAATTACAGACCTATCTCCATCCTACCAGTACTATCTAAGATGCTCAAAAACTAGTAAACTCTCAGTTAAGGGACTATCTGGATAACAATAACCTTCTAAATTCTGCACAATCTGGATTTAGATCAAAGCATAGCACCATTACTGCCTTAGTCAAGGTAACCAACGATTGGCAGACTAACTTGGACAAGAAAATTTTACCTGTGCTGTGTTTTGGATTTGAGTAAAGCCTTTGACACAGTGGATCATGACTTATTAATCACCTCCTTAACTCAATAGGCCTGGATTCTCTATCACCAACTGGTTTAAGGATTACCTTTCAGATAGGTCACAACTGGTTAGAAATGAAATACCTATCCACCTCAAAACCACTGCTAAGGGCACCACAAGGCCTCTATTCTTGGCCCTATCCTTTGCTATTTATATAAACAATATTGATGCCAACCTCACTCAATCTAACATTCATCTGTTTGCTGATGATACTGTATTATATGTCAGCAATCCCTCACCTTCCAAAGCCTGTGAACTGTTACAATCCGAATTCTCCATTCTGCAGCACAATCTACTTGACAAAAAACTACTTCTAAATGCAAAAAAAACAAAAGCTATGTTCTTTGCCACAAAGAGTTGCACTACCACTACCCCAGCATCCAACACCCTACATTTATCCACCTTACTTGGAGAGAAACTTGAATTTGTTGATAACTTCAAATACCTTGGAGTCTGGATAGATAACAGGCTTGACTATTCTGTTCATATTGAAGAGCTACCTAAAAGCTAAGACAGAGGCTTGACTATTTTTTAGAATAAAACATTACCTAAAACAGTGATTCCAAAAAGGTTACAATTCAGGCCTCATTCCTATCCCTCATTGATTATGCTGATTTTCTCTACTGCCATTGTTCAAGTCATCTCTTACATAAACTGACACCCTGTATCACAGGTCCATAAGATTTATTACTGACCTTCCCTCCAGCACCCATCATTGCTCCCTTTATATGGCAGTCAACTGGACATCATTGCAACACAGAAGAAATAGGAATGCTGTTATCTGGATATTCAAAGCGTTAACAGGCAAACTACCGACCTATATCACTGATTGCTTTACCCAAATTACAACTAGGCCATACACCTTAAGGATCAGTAAACTCATCATATTAAAGGTCCCCAATGCCTGCACCCGTATGGGAGGGCTGCTTTCAGCTATTCCTTAGCAGTTGCATGGAACTCTCTCCAAAATCCGTGAAGCTAGATAGCCTACTACTTCTGGCATCCTTCAAAAGATTGTTCTCCGCCCTTTTTCCAGAGCTCTGCAA
This sequence comes from Neoceratodus forsteri, assembly GCA_016271365.2. Taxonomy (NCBI): domain Eukaryota; kingdom Metazoa; phylum Chordata; order Ceratodontiformes; family Ceratodontidae; genus Neoceratodus; species Neoceratodus forsteri. The sequence continues at coordinate 366,337,871 of CM057453.1, read as the reverse complement.
TTGCTTTTATGAAGCCTAATCCCCTACCTATCTGACCCACCTTCCTTTTTCCATCCATTATATTAATTCAATTTCTTTCTTCCGAATCACCTATTATATTCTCATAAAAACTAGTTAGACCATATAATTTATATTTGATGCCTGCTATACCCTTTGTCCCCTTTTTTTCTACAGGCTAAATGGTTCTACTGTTACTTGTATATATGTAAATTGTTGTATATAATCATTTCATGCCATTGTATTGCTATTTATTCTATTCTTGTCTATGTAATAATACTTGTATCCTCATTTGTATGACCACTCAGGTCCATCTTGTAAATGAGCTTTGCTCAATGATGTTCGTCTGAATAAATAAAGATTTTGATTGATTGATTGATTGATTTGAGACGACTACCCACCACAAACCCATGTTGTCTGCCATCCTACAGAATGACTGTCTTGAGAAACTCCACCAACCCCCATTTCAGAAAGATTTCCATCTGCTTGCCAGCAATCAGTGTAAGACTGACTGGAATTAAGTTTTTGGTTTGCTTGTGGCTTTATTTTTATGTAGGGGCCCTATATCTGTGGTTCTCCACTCATGTGGTACCTCACTTGAATCAAGGGTGCTGTTTTACAGGTAGACTAATGGAACTGCCAGTGCATATGCCAGCTCCCTCAGCACACTGAGGTGCATTTCATCTGGCACCAGGGATTTATTCACTTTCAGGGATAGCAGCCCCTTTAGGACCCTGTTCTAGTTATCAGCTCTGCACACATTCCTTTTACACATTAACGCCCCCCCACCGTACATTTTCTTGGTTCTTTCTTCTCTTTGGTAAACACTGACCAAAAGTATGCATTCTATATTTCTGTCTTTCATTTGTTATCTTCTACCCACTCTGTTCCCTGCCAATGTTTGACAAACTCTTCCATTGTTTGCATTATTTCCTTGATGTATTGAAAGAAAGTCTTATCATCTTCCTTGACTCTTTCCTCTTTCCTGATCTCACTTCCCTGCTAGTGGCTTTGAATTTTTCCAGATAGTCCGTTCTGTTTTCCTCCTTCCAAGTCCCCTTATGCTTCTTAAAAGCAACCCTTTTTTCTCACACTGCTCTTACAACCTCCCCATGTAAGAAAGGGGTTTCTTGTGCTTCTTTCTCTTGCCTTCTGCTTGAGACAGATGCCTGCAACTACCTGAAGACCTTTTTTATGATGGAGCACTTCTCTTCCACTCTGTCTGCTTCCTTGATTTCAGCCAGATGCTCACTTTATTTTACCTCTGTTACATCACAGTCTGTCTTCCAAAAATCAAGAACGCTTGCTTTGGTGTCCAGGTGTTCCTTCCCCATATTTAGCAGAAACACATCAAAAGTTGATCACTATTACCCAAGGGATCAGTTATACTGATGTCCCTGATGTAATCACAACGTGTCAGCACTAGGTTTAGGATTCCTTGATCCCTGATTGGCTCCATCATTGCCTGGATTAAGCAACCATACTGGACTGCATTAAGGAGTGATATCTTCTACTCCTGCTTGCCTTTCGGATGCTCCAGTCTATGTTAGGAAGACTGAAGTCACCAACTATCTCCACCTCTCCTTGAAAATATGCTTTCCTGGTCTTGCTTTTCAGTTCTCTGTTTATTTGTTCACTTTAGTTTGGTGGTCTTTGGACAACCTCCAATGTTATCTTTCACCCTACCTCTGTTTGGATTTGAGCCCAGAGTGACTCTATGCTCTTACTGCTAATTTACTTCCTTGTGAGTGTTATCCCCTCCCTTATGAACAGGGCCACCCACTCCACTTCCCCCTGAGCTATCCTTCCTATGAAGGGTGAACACCAGGAAGAAGAGGTCCCAGCTATGGTCTGGAGACAACCAGGTCTCAGTGGCTGCCAATAGGTCCAAGTGACCATCTATGACCAAGGACTGAAGATCCTCCATCTTATTTCCCAGGCTCCTGGTGTTGATTAAAACTGCTCTCAAAATGACTTTTGTCCTTCCTCCTCTTCTTCCCCAAATGGGTTTCCATCCAGTTTAATTGCTGGCCATATTTGTACTGTACCAGGAATCCTTGATGCTTCATATTCTGCTGCTCTATCCCACCCCACCCTGATTTCTTTCTCCATCTATTTCCTCCTGATCCAACCCCTTCCTACCATCACCTCTACTCTATCTCTTTCTTTTATTTCTTGAAAATCCCCTACCTCCAAAGCAACAACTGTGGTGGGGCACAACAGCTCCCACAGTGAGAAAACATAGGGTCTTGTGTCCTGTTGAAATCCCTCCAGATTAAGCATGTGCTACGTACACCTCTAATCTGACACTTAAGGCCCTAGTCACCCTCTACTTTGGTGTAGACTGTTTATGACGTATATGGTCTTCACCGCTTTGATCCTGCTCCATTCATCTATGTAGCCAAAGCCTTCCTCCCTATATTACCCTTTCAGCAACATGTTGAAGTCATTGGTTCTCACCTATTCCAATCATTACTGAGCTTATGTACCAGTAGCACTTCTCTGAATGCTACAATGATTGTTTATTCCCTATAATGCTACTCTAGCACCTAGATCATGGCCTACAGCACCTCTATTCTGCACTCTGTCAGGTCATTTGTACCTAGGTGGACCAACACATGGGTTCCTTCCCCCCCCGTTGGTTAGGGATTGGAGCATGGTTATGATCTCTTCTTCTGTCATATCCAGTAGCAAACTACACTCCTCCTATGTGGTCCATTCCACCTGTTATCCCCCTACCCCCGATTATAGAGTCACATAAACTAGAACACTATTATTCCCCTTCTTACTTACACCTCCTCCTCTGAAGGACTGGTCTTGTCTATCTGATTGGACCCCTCAATTCACCTTCTCACCTTCTGTCTTGTTCAGTTTGGCACTGCTCCCCTCTCCATTGCTATCCCTTGCCCCTCTCCAGTGCTGTATGGCTTCTCCCTTGCTTCTTTCTACTAGAATCCTTGTCTGGGTGTACTGTTCTATCTCTACCTTACTGCCCCTAGGATTCCCCCTCTGCCTAACCTGGGTCACTTTCTTTCCCCTTTCTGTTGACTGAACCTTCCCCTGACCTGTTTTCCCTGGTGCCTCTCCCTAGGCTGCCAGATTTTCTAGCTAAACTTTTTTCTACCTTAACTTTGTCTGCCTCTTATCTTGCCTGTGCATCTCTTACCACCCCTCTTCAACCCCCCTTAACAGCCTGGTTACTTTTTCTCCCCCCCACCCCACTGTCACATTATTGTCACTTGTCCCTCACTGCCCCCACTGCCTATCCCTATAAAACCTGATCCTGATGTTTGTTAACCTTTCCTGTCTAGGAGGTTCCCCTCTACACTTGCCTTCATCACCAAGGATTCCTGGTTCTCATGGGAACTTATCCTTTCTGCATTGGTACTCCTGGGGATGTGTTGATTCTATTCCCATTCATTCTCCCTTCCTACCACTTCATGCTCCATCTTGATCTAGTAGCCCTTTTGGGCCTTTGTGGCAAGGGTGTCCAGGACACTGGCTTCTTTTGTGTACCTCTCAGCCTGCTTAACTCTGCCCTGAGCAGGTTCACCTCTGCTAGCAGGAACCCCAGTTTCTTACAGCCCTGGCACCATTCCATCACCCACACCACTCCCAGGAAGTCTGGTGTTCCACATCCCCTGCAGCATATGATCACCCCTCACTACCCTCAATCCATAAATTACTGTAACCTGTTACTTCAATTCACATCCCTTATTAGCTGATAATCCTACAATAAATAGGGCATTATAGATTTTCACAAGTTTACCTCCTCCTCTCTGACTTGTTTATTGGCCCTGAGGGGATGACTGTCCCCCTGCCACTTAGGGACGGATAAGTCCAGAAGGAAGCAGAAGTCTCACAATACCCTTTTGCACTATTTGTCTAGGGGAGGCCTTCCTCAAATGTTTTCCTCCCTTATATGTTTTAATTACTTACATCAGATATGTTTTAACTGCTTCATATAAATTTTCATTTCATTGATATGTTTTGGTGACCCAGCATAGATAGGATATTCTGGTTTCCTACAAAATGCCCCCGATTTGTTTTGGTGGCCTCCTCTAGATATAGTACTGTATCCACTTCTGTTTTCTCTGCATAATCAGTTTGCTGAACTTGTTACCACCCTTTTGTTTTTCTGTTTTTCTTCCATCCACTGTACCTATCTCAGCCGCCTAAGTGGAATTTCCTGTCCCCCAACAACAGAGTTCCCTATGGAACAATGGATTTCTCTTTGGACGCCACTGCAGATATCATCCTTGTGTTTTGTAGTCCTTATGTGAGTGGTTGCTTGGCCTTTTGGGTCTAAAATGCTAGACTACAGGTGCATTATTAGGCAGTTGTATTCACATGACTAGCCCATGGGTTCCACTTGTGGCTGTCTTTCTCCCTCTCCTTTCCAACAATGTAAAGTTCTTCCTCTCCCCTCCTGTCCCTTCGCACTTCACCATCAGTTTTAAATGTACAATTGAACCCCACTTATATCCACTGCAGCCTTACCAGCCTTTCTTGCAGGGCATCAATAAGCCACTGGGCTTGTTGATGCCTGGCTAGGAAGGCTGGTAAGACTGCAAATCTATGAGATGGTCATAACAGTTCTCCGTGATCACTCATTTAAGGAAACATTACTCCAGTTGATGTGCTGTGTAGTATAGTGGGTCTATGCTAAACATTAGGTAAGACTAGCATATGCTATTGCTCTTTCAGTTCTATTTTATACCTGGGCAGGCATTGCTCCAAGACCTTTCTCAGAGCCATCGGTTTGCAACATAAAGGGCACACTGTAATCCTTATACCAAGCAATGTAGAAGTGGTAGGTTTCTTCTGGAGGATTTGAGATTTACTTTCACATGCATCTGACTTAATAAAAGGGCCTTTTTTATTTTTAGGGGTGGCCTGATGTCAAATGGCACAAAGTTGCTGCAACTGCTGCATAACCTTCAATAACTCTCCTGTAAATCCCAGAGAATCCCAGAAACTATAGAATGTTTTTCTAGTTGGTTGGTATTTTCTTTTATTTTACTTCTCTGAGTTTCTCGGAGCCTGTCCCAATACCTTTGGCAGAAATAATGTGATTTAAATATTTTACCTCTTCTATCAAAAGATGGCACATCTAAGATTTCAATTTTAGGCCATGCTGCTATTGCATGTCAAAGACAAGTGGAAGCTGATCCAGATATGCCTCCATGGTCTTGGAAAACATGACAGTATCATCAAAGTATATGAAAAAGGTGGAACATTTCTAATCTCAAAGCAGAATTTCAAAAGCCTTTGGGAGGTGGAAGGGACATACTGTTCAATTAGGTGTAGTGAATGCTGTTTTGTACTTGTCTTTCTCAGCTACAGTACCTCCACTTGCCAGTAGTCTGAGGTGAGGTCAATTGTTGAGAGGTACTTAGCTTGCCCTAGGGCTTTTAATGTATCCTTAGTTAGGAGGAAGACAATGCATTTATGGTTCTGTAGGAAATGAGCTTTCAGTAGCATTGCTGATCTTCAGGGATACAGCCTACAACAAAGAGAGATACAAATCAGCTTTTTCTAGGATCAATGAGCCAAGCTGCCCTCATGTCAGCAATCTGCTTTCTCACATCCTTGTGTCGAGAAGTGAGCATTTTTTGGCATGATAAACAAAATGGCTTTACTAGAGGAAATTCATGGTGAACTCTTGAGATGCAACCATTGTCTGGAGGGTGCTGAACGAAGACATCAGAATAGGTCTCACAGGTAATAGAAAGTATTTTTTTAGACTTTTGTCCATTTAGCTTGCTATTTCTAGATCTGTATTTCAAGTTGTATGCTATAGGTCTCTGCTTCTATGTTTACATAGGAAGTCTAACTGGGCTTTGAAAATGTCCATATCAGGACTGTCTACTACATCTTTAGGTTATGAGTTCCATATGGGTACTACTCTTTGGCTGAACCAATATCTACCATTTTTTAAACTCCATTTATTTTGTTTGAGTTGTAACTCATGTGTCCTTGAGGCATGATTTTTTTTTTGTTTTAGTTCCAGTCCTACGTTTTCCCACAGATTATGAACTGTGAAGGTTCTGTATACGAGGAACATGTCCCCTCTTCATCTCCTATACCTCAGGGAATACAGATTCAACTCTCTCATCCTGTCTTCATAAGGCAATCCACCCAAGCCCTGAATTGCTCTGGTCACCCTCCTCTGTACTCTCTCCACTCTCACCATGTCCCCCTTTTTGTATGGGGCCCATACCTTGCAAGCAGTACACCAACTGAGATCTCACCAATGATCCGTACAAAGCATCAGGACCTCTCTACTTCTGCTGGAAATATGCCTTGAAATGCAGTTTAGTGTTGAATTAGCTTTTCTTACCATTAGGTCACAGTGTGAGCTAAAAGATAAATCATTTTTTTACTATGACTTCCCAATCTTTTTCCTGTGTAGTAACCCTAAGTGTTGATTTATTTAACATATAACGTGTACCTTGATTTTTTATTCCCCATATGCATGACTGTACACTTTTCTTTGTTTAGTTTTAGTTTATATTTATTTGTCCAGTCCTCTATATTATCTATGGCATCCTGTAGAGATTTGTGATCCTCCACAGAATTTACAATGGCCCCAACTCGACAATCGTCAGCAAATTTGGTGATCCATATAGACTCATTCTCGTACCTTAGTGTTGAAATGTATATGTTGAATAAAATGGTCCCAAAACTGAGCCCTGAGGGACCCCACTCGTTACTGTCAACCAGTCTGATAGGATCCCATTTAATGTGACCCTCTGCCTTCTATTTTCCAGCCATGCAGCTACCCAGTTTATGATGTTGCTTAGTATACCAGCTTTATGTAGTGAAGTTATTAATTCATTATGTGGGAGCTTGTCAAATGCTTTTGAAAAGTCCAAAAAGACCACATCCACAGAATTCCCCAAGTCCAATGATCTACTCACTTTCTCATAGAAATGAAGAAGGTTTGTCTGACATGATCTACATTAGCCTTTGTAAAACCTTGTTGTTGTTAGTCTATCAGGTTTTGCTGTTCAAAGTGGGATTGAATCCGGTCCTTGATTATTCCCTCCAACACTTTGCCCAAGACCAAAGTCAAGCTCACAGGTCTGTAGTTTTCTGAGGAGTTTTCTTTTACTTTTTATAGATAAGGATCACATGAGCTTCCTTCCAGCTTTTTACCACTTCCTCCTTGTCTGAATGTTAATGGGGGGGAGGGCTATCTGGATGGCCAACTCTGAAATTATTCTGGAGTGTATCCTATCTGGCCCTGGGGATTTGTTCTTGTTTATGTTTGTTAGTCTGGTGATCACTTCATTTATATCAATATGTATTTGGTCCCTATTGAGCTATTTTGGCCTTCTTTTGACTGTGGGACCCAAAGTAATCATTTTGTAGATTTTCCATGTCTGTTAAGTCTAATATTTCCCCATTTATATCCTTAAATGGGCATATACACTGTTTATTTCTTCTCTTTTGATTTATATATGAATAGAAATTTTTGTAATTATCCTTTATATTTTTTGCCAGATTCACCTCAAATTTTGATTTAGCTTTTTCATTTTTTTACCAGAAAGGCGTACTGAGGTGGGGTACTGCTCGATTCCAGATGCGTCCTGGGGGAAGGGGGCATGGAGCATACAAATAAAAGTCACAGTAAAATGTACAAGATATGCTGATACAAATATATACAACAGTTGCTAGACAAAACTTTGCAGGAGTGACAGGCAAACATATGAAGTACAGCCAATATATACAGAATGCAGAAAAATAGTCTGGGCATAGAGAGGTGTAACAGAACAGGAGCAACTATATAGACATATGCATGGCTATGTATGGTGGAGAATACAAATACATTGCATAAAAGGAATTAAAACACAGAGGCAAAACAGAGAAGAACCAAAAATTACCTTAGTACAGTGCGGAGGCTGCATGTGACACCCCTAATTCTGATCAGCTTAGAAGTAATTACTAGCCTTGGGCAGAGTGCTGTGAGCACTAGAAAAGTAGTATAGGGTGCAGCACATTTAAGAGGCCCTAAAATAGGAGAGGAGGAGCTGGGGCACCAGCCCTATCAGTGGCCCTATGTGCAAACGCATGATGAGGGGAAGTGAGCCTTGAGGAGGTGATTTAGATGGGAATTATTGGTAAACTCCCAAATGTTTGCAGGAAGTGCATTCCAAAGCTTTGGCATGAGGTATTTGAAGGCACCTTGGCCCTTGGCAGTAGACATGCGTGGGACATGGAGAAGCCAGGAGTTTCCACCCCTGAGGGAGTAAGAGGGCTGTGACAGGGCTGAGAGGGCAGATTCGAGGTAGGGGGGAAGAGATTATTGCCTTCTTTACCTTTCTTGCCTGCTCTCTTTATTCAGGTAGGCTGATCTTATTTTTTTTTTCATTTGTTTATACATTCTGTTTTTAAGTTGTATTTGTTTTATAAGCTTTTGGTTTAGCCATTGGGGGCTTTTTTCCTTTCTTGGAGTTTTTTGCTATGTACTGTATGGAATATATCTGTCCATTGTCAACAAAATTTTATCCATCAGTATGTCCCAAATTTAATCTGTTGAGCAGTTATTGAAATTCACTTTCCAATCCCACTGTGAACACATCTCTCATTGCATTAAATTTAGCTTTTCTAAAATTGGGAATTTGTGTTAATCCTGATTAGTTTTTGAAGGATTCTATTAAGTCAAAGTGAACTGTCAGATGGTCGCTATCTGATAATGATGTGTCCATGAATGTATTTGTGACAGAATCACCCATATTGGTTAATAGGATATCCAAGATATTTTCCCCTCTTGTACTTTCCTGTACTTTTTGTTCTAGTCCCATCTGGTTAAATGTTTCTAAGTAATCTCTATGTATTTTTTTACTTGTTTATCTCCCTCTGACCAGCCCCCTTCCACTGGCCCCCCATCACCGCCACTGTGCTTCTTGCCGACCATCGCCTCTCATCAAATGAGGCACCAGCTTACCTGGTGCAGCAGGGAGACCAGCTTCATCCCATCAGTCAACTTCTTTTCTCCTCCTGGTTTTTGTCCTGTCCCCAAGCACGGAGCCAAGTCGTGCAATGACGCCAATGGCTGAGCCACGCATGCTTCTGTAAGTGGCACGCCGGTCATCTAGCTTGGATCTGCCCCATGTGTAGGTCCATTGCACTGGCCCCTAGCCACCGCTATGGGCCAGTCAAGCAGCAGACTCCATCCCCACCCCTCCCCAGGACAGGAGAGCTGTCCTCCAGATGCTTGATCCTCTCCCTCCTCAGCTGACCCCCGGCAACCCATTTGCACCATGAACACAGGTCACCAGCATGGCAGGAGGTAAGGCATTGCTGCCTCAGCCCTCCATACCACTGGGTCAGCTGCAATCTCTATCTATTTTAGTTTTTGCTGTTTGTTTTTCCCAATCTATGGTGGGAAGATTAAAATCTCCCACTAATATTATATTATCCTTTTGGTCAATGTGATCTACAGTAGATAACACAACATGACCTTGTCATGCTCACTATCTGTGGAGGGTGGCCAATATAAGACCCCCAAAATGATTTTTGGGGCATCGGGTTGAATTATTTTAATCCATAAGTGTTCTATACTTGAATTTCCAGGATAAATTGTCATGCGTTCAAGTGACTCATGGATATATATTGCCACTCCTCCTTCTTTCCTGTGTTTCCTGGGCTTATTATACAGGTTGTACCCTTTTATGTTTTTGTCCAATGTGTCCCCCTCTTCCCACCAGGTTTCCATGAGGAATGCTGTTTGGATGTTTTTACTCTTTGTTAAATGCATAAATTCATCACATTTTTTTATCAAGGCTTCTGACATTTGCCAAAAGACTTGCACATGAGATTTTTTTTTTGTTCATTATATTGTTTTTTAGTTGAGTTATAGTTTATATTCTGTTGGCTGTTACCTCCCCCTTTTGTGATCAGCTTAAGTGATTTGAAATGATCTTTTTAAAAGTTTTTGCTAGTATTCTTGATCCCATTTTCTTCAGATGTTGACCGCCAGTTTTGTAAAGTGAAATCTTCCTAAAAATGCTACTGGTTTCATTAAATCCAATCCCTTAGGAAATGCTTAGCTGTCTCAACCATGAATTAAGTAGTGCAATGTCCCTATTCTTGTAGTAATATCTTCCAAAAGTGGGCAGGATACCTTGTACAATTATGTTCTTGGTTTTTAATTTTAGTTCTTGTAACAGCTCCAAGTAGTTTTCAAAAATCCTCTTTGGGTCTTTAGTATGTATTTCACTTACCTCTACTTGTAATACAACCAGTGGTCTATCTGAATTCCCAAGGCAGCCCTTTAACAGCCTGCCTAGTTCCAGTATTTTGATTCCAGAGAACATGCTCAACATGGTGTTTATTATATCTTCCTTACACAGTAGGCCATCTATTCCCGTAATGGTAGAGTCCCCCAATACTATAGTCTCTTTGATATATTCTTTTTTAATTTCATTACGTAAACATCTACACTGGTCAAGTTTCTCCTCATTCACAACTAGAACTTGTATAAATCTGCAGTCAGTATGCCAGCATCCACTGCTCCAGGATGGAGCACATTTTGATTCCAACAAAAGTATTGACAGCTTCTCCTCTGGATAATGTTCCCTGCTGATGAGCTCCTGGGTGTTCCCTCCTTGCAAATCAGGGCAACATGATTACCCTGTAGCAGCATTTTTGTCAACAGCTATAATTATAAAGAGATATAAATTATAGCGGACTGGAAGTAAAACACACTCACCCCTGTATATAAAGGAAGCACTTAAAGCAATTTCTTTAGGAAGTTCCTAGTATATTGCCACCATCAAACAGTGTAGCAGACAAAAAATTGAAACTTAAGGGCCATAGCCCTGATCTTACGTTTCACCTCCCCCTGGAGGCTTCCTCAGAGAATGAATACATTTCAAATACAACACCACTTTTATATGCAAGATCAATAAATCATGTGACTTCCTCCACCAATCATGACATGTATATATAAAGTGAACACATTTAGGTAATTTGATCAATCAACATACAATACACCTGTATTCTAAGACCATGAAGCATACTAAAGTATGAGCCTTCATAAAAAGTATCCAAATCCTTAAAGTAGGAAGTGAATGTAACTCAGTGAGACCTAGAAGAAAATAAAAACCAAATAATTACTAGTACTGCCGTAAACCAGTGGAAGCCAAGGTAAAAGTATCTATTATTACAGCTTATGCACTATGGTAATCCTGTGAGGGCTGTGAGGCAGTTATATTGTGAATGTCCAGGGATGGGCTGCACAGTGCAGAAAAAAATAAGGGGGGAGATGGAAAGGGCTAGTACACCCATATAGCAAAGACAATAACAATCCTTGCAGAGAATCATGTGGCAGAGTGTGTGTGTGGGGGGTAAAAACAGTTACTCTTATAGCTTTATCATTTCCTCATCAAATGTACCACCTCAAATTTGTCATTAAGACCTGGTTGTCTTAAAGTAGCAATACAATGAAGGAGTGATAAATTCACACTACTGCCCTTATGGGTAGAGTTGGGTGTACTGGAATTTCCAATTTTTCAATGTGCCTTTTTTTTAGTGCATTACCTTTTTAAAAATCCATTAAAACTGTATTTAATTCATGTGAAATAAATATTCCACTGCCATCTTAGTTGGCAGTCAATTTTCCCATAATGCACTGATGAATGTTAAGCACTAATTGCCTACGTGCTGATTCTCGTGTTGCTGGTTGTACAGTAACGAAGATGCTGCTGTTTATCTAATCCAATGCCAGTGAGGCTGCAGTACTAAACTTACTTACATTGCTCATACTTTTTAAAAATGAAATATTAACCATCTATCGTAATAAGCTCTGAAATGGCAGGCCGTGTCTCCAGGAGCTGCAGCGGTCAGCTACTAATCCCACGTGCTCAGTATCAGCGTAGTGGAGCAACCTCATTTCAAAGTCCAAGAGGGTAGCATCTTTCAGAAAAAGAAATGTGCAAGAACAAGGATGCACAATTTGAAGATGGGGGGGGATGGCTCAGAGGTAATGTGAGGAAGTATTTCTTCACAGAGAGGGCTGTAGATGCATGAAACAGCCTTCCTGAGGAGGTCATAGAGTCAACAGTGGGGGAATTCAAGAATGCATGGGACAGATATAAAGCAATTCTAGTGGGGGATAAGAGGAAGTAGGCTGTTGGTTAACTAGGATCTGCAGCTTATCCATTAGGTAGGGAAGTTGGCAGACTAGATGGGCCAAGCAGTCCTTATCTGCCTTCAAATTCTATGTTTCTGTGTTTCATATAACCAAAATTCTAGCATCCGTGGTGTTTCCAGCAGCAATATCTCTCCAGACTTCTGTTTGGAGCAATTTCCTTTACTGATTTATTTTTTTTTTAGCTAACTGCAGTATGTTATTCAATGTTGTTGTTAGCAAGTGTTGCATGATTTAATCGTATTTTCTCTAAATGCGTTCAGATCTTATTTTATACAGCTCCATTAGTGCATGTGGAGACCAGAGACTGCCACACATTAGTTTGTGTTCTGTGCTGTGTTTTCTGTTTGTCTCATTCCAAATCCCTGTCTTTCTGTTCCACGATTTAACTGTACACTCCCTGTACTCATGCGCTTAAGAAAACCCCCTTTATCTTGCAATTTTAAACCTTTTCAGCATTGAAATTCCCTACCTTTTGTTTGCTTCTGTTTGCATAATCAGTCCTTGAAATGGTTGAATATGTCCTCATTAGCTCCAAAAACACAGATATGAATCTCTGGTGCCCACAATCTGAACAGTGGTGTTCTGTGACTGCCCTGCCCACCCCCACACTTGGTTTTCAGTTTATTTATGGCAGCAAATGAGTAAATTTAAAAAGCTTTATCTGGTTTAGGAGGTTGGTTGAAGGTCTGAATCACAGAGAGCTCTCAGAGCAGACTGTCTCCTTCTGCATCCTACGCATACTATCCCGAACTGAGTCTGTGCAGAACAATCTAGAGTCCACGTGACCTGAAATCCCATGAATCACTGCAAAATTCACCTTTGGAGCTTAAAAACAAGGTGAAGTGAGGTGAAGTACATTGTTTTCAATGTACTTCATCTTAAAATTGCTGGAGTAGTGGTTTGGAAAGGCGGAGTAACGTGAAGTCATTGTTTTCAATAGACTTTGCGTTGCCCATTATAATGCAAAGTACTCCACTTCACATTGCAGAGTACTTTGCAAATTCACCTTCACTCTGCGAATCACTTCACGGAGTGAATTGAGGCCACATCACCCACCACTATTAGTGAGTCTCAAATCTGAGCCTCTATGTGGAAAGCATAACAAATTCAGAAATCAGGAGCCCTATCCACAGCACCACAGGATCATTATACAATGTGAGTTGGATAAAACATCCAATTATTGTTTATTTCCTAGTTGCAGATATGAAAAAAATGAGAGGGATGGCGTGGGGGGGACGAGGGTTGTAAACATCATCCAACTAGACAGATATCTAATGGTTGGCACATGAAAATAAGACAACTACAAGTGGTTATGCAGACAAAGAAATACTATAACAGAGAAAAATATGTTGAGGTCTAACTAACATCCACGTGCCAATCAGAGCAAAATAATGAAAAGCAGTCAATGACACCAAGTGTTTTATCATGGGTACCCTGCCACAAAGACCTCTGTTAAAAGCTAAAGTGGAATGTTTGTGTTATCATCTGCAGGCAATATCAATGATCCCTATAGGGAGATTGTGGGAAGGGGTCAATCAGAAAGTCTAGTGAGTGGACAACCATGGTGGATCCAACAAACACAGGGGCCATAATAGGGTGAATGGGTGGCACAACCTACATTTTCAAATGTTCCATAAGGCCAGCTTAAAAAAACAATAATAAAAAAACCTCCATGAGTGATTCTCGAATCTGTACCAATATGTTGAAAACATCAAAAGCCCTAGCCACTGCACCTCAAAAGCTCCTCACAATTTAAGCTGGATAAAAGTTTCCCTTTCTGTTTATTTCCTAGTTGAAGATATGAAAAAAAAATAGAGGGGGAATAAGGAGGGATGGGGTGGGGAGCTGCAAGCATCAATCAGCTGGACAAATATCCCAAGGTCAGCAAAAGGAAAAAAGACAACAACCACAAGTTGTTATGCAGAGAATGAAACAATATAATATAGAAAAAAGATGGTGATGTACAACTAAGATCCAGGTGATAACCAGAGCAAAAACAATGAAGATGTTTCAAATACACCAAGTGTTTTATCCTGAGGCACCAGCTAAAAACTAAAGTATAAAATGAATGCTATCATCATGCAGGCTATATCAGTGTTCCCTATAGAGAGATGGGGGGGTAACCTCAGAATGTCAGAGGGTTGGACAGCCATGGTGGATGCAATCAACCCAGTGGCAAGGGTGCCACAGCCTACATTTCCAAATGTTATGTTTGGCAAGCAGTGAAAAAAAATACATGACTGAGTCTCAAACCTGTACCAATATGTGGAAAACATCAACAATTCTACAGGCAAAAAAAAGCACTATCCATTATACCACAGGAGCTTCACATTTTAAAAACTGGATAAATGTTCCTCTTATTGCTGATTTTCCATTTGCAACAATGAAAAAAAATACAGAGGGATGAGGACGGATGGGGGGGGGTCTGGGCATCAATCAGATAGACAAATACCCCACAGTTGTTAAGCAGAGAATGAAACCATATGAAAGTGAAAAAGATGACGAGGTACTGTATAACTAAAAACTATATACTAAACCTAGCAAAACAATTGAGGGGCCAAAAACACTAAGTGTTTTATCCTGGGTACCCAGACACAAAGGTCTCTGTTAAAAAGCTAAAGTGGAGCATGTGAACTATCACCAGCAGGCTATATCAGTTATCCCCATAAAGAGATGGGGCCAGGGGTCACTCAGAGAATAAGGGGAGTGGATGGCCATGGTGGAATAAAACCAACACGGGGCAACAGTACTGTGAATGAGTGTCACAGCCAACATTTCCAAATAATACAAATGACAAGCTACAAAAAAAATTCAGGAGTGAGTCTCGAATCTATGCCTTCATGTGAAAAACATCAAAGATGCACTAGTCAAGAGGCTTTTCCTCTACACCACAGGAGCCTCACATGAAATGAACTCGATGAAGGTTCCTCTTATTGTTTATTTCATGGTTACAGATGAGGGAAAAAATAGGCAAGGAGGGATGGGGGGAGTTGTAAAGCTCACCACTAACCAACTTCCCAACTCTACTAAAGCAGTTTACAACTCGCACTCTACCAAAAAAAACAAACAAAAAAAAACCAGACCTTTCCAAAATGAGATTGCAGTCTGATGCAACACATAATGGCATGGATAGAAAAGTGCCATGCCACATCTCATACAGCCAGAGTTGTATTAAGAGATAATTTATTAAAAGCAGAGACAGCAGCCTTCAAATTGCGTATGAGCTATGGATCATCTAGCAGTTAACTATTTATGCAACCAAGCCATCATGAAAATGAATTCTACCTTTAGCTAACTTGTGAAAATAAAAACAAGTAACCTGAATGAACAAGCTTGGAATTATTACTATTTTTAGAGTACAGCAGGGCTGCAGCCATGAATAGGGCTTTATTTAACCATCATGATACACTATTCTAAGACAACCAAATTGAGCCTGGGACATAAAATTAAAATTTAAAATATTAAATGGGCTATAGAGCAGTTAAAAGGATACTGACACTCATAGATTAGCAGCTGATTTATAATTATTACTACAGTGAAGCCCGCTTAAGTGCACACCCTCAGGATATTGGGTTTTTGTGCACTTAACCGGGCTGTGCGTTTAACTGAGCAATCAAATAAAAATGCAACCGAGACGGGAGATTTGCAGCCACGCTTAATTGAGCATTGGTGCTATAACTTTAAAGCATGATAAGAGTGATAAGAGTAAAAACACACACAATACAGTACTGTACACACAATTTATAATCTACGGCTTAAAAAATCAGTTATTTTTCTCTGCTTACTGGATTGTATAGCTAGAGACTGGACATGGCTTTCAAAGTTAAATAAAATACTTAAGTCCTGCTTTTCTTTTGTTAGCACAAACTTCCTTACTGTCTCCATGCTGGCAATCACTGCTGCAGCGGCAGCTGGCTCCTCATCTGCATGTTTCTCCTCCTCCTCCTCCTCATCAGGTATTGGTAGACCACGAATGTCCTCACGTATGTTGGCATCAGTAAGTGTTCCTTCTGTTTGAAGGCCAGAATCTATTTCTGCATATGCCATAAAATCCTGGAAGGTCATACCCATGGAAAGATCGGGAGTTGGCTCATCGGCAATATCCTTATCTGTCGGAACTGTTGCGTCTGATGTAGTTGTAAATCCAGCCTGCTGAAAGCAATTGGCAATTGTTTCTTGATGTACCCCACCCCAAGCTGCATCAAGCATCTGGATGGCATCCAAAACTGTGATCTTCTTGCTGAGATCAGAAACAGCAATGTCTGATCCTGCATCGATGCTGACAATAATCTTCAAGATGATCTAAAGAAAAAAAAAGGTTAGCACAGCAGTGTACTTTTGGAAAAAGAATCGGCACATTACTGAACCTGCAGCCTTACCTTAACCCTGTAAAAATGTTTAGCATTTCGAATGATGCCCATATCCATGGGCTGGATAAAAGAGGTAGTGTTTTGGGTAAAAAGATAAGTTTAATGTGGGAGAGGTGTACTTTGGGGTGTGCGCTGCAGTTATCAAGCAGCATAGCAATTCTTCTCCTTTTACGTCACATTTGGGAATTGACAGTTTGTAGCCAGCGAGTTAAAATCTCTGCCATTATCCAGAAGTTAGCATTGGCTTCATAGATGACTGGCAAAGCACCCATTTCAACCCCATTGAAGCATCTCAGCTTCTTAGACTTCCCAGTCACAAGGGACTTTAATTTCTCTGTCCCACTCATATTTGCGCATAGAAGAACAGAGATGCGCTCCCTGGCTTTTCTCCCCCCCATGCAGCATCCTGTTTGAACACTAAAGTGTCCTCGGGAGTAGCCCTAAAATAAAGACCTGTATAATCACAGTTGAAAATGTTTAATGGACTGTAGTCAATGAGAATCTGGGGCAGAATATTCTTCAGCCAGTTTTCTGCAGACTCAGCGTCCGCATCTTTTTTTTCACCGTGGCATCTCTTGTAAATTATGCCATTGCGCTCCTTCCACCTACATAACCATCCATTTGTAGGTGTGAAGAGGATGTCAAGCATATCTGCCAGCTGTTGGTCTTTCTGCAGTAGAATTGGGCTACTTATTGGACCCTCAACTGCACGGTTTGTTGTGAACCAGCATAAAAGTGCAGTTTCTACAGTCTCACTTTTTCCAGTGCGCTTTCTCATTCACTCCAATTTGTCCCCACTTTCCTTTTTGGAAAGCGAACAATCCCTTTGTGAAAATATCCTGGAAATGGTGGAGGCATCAATGCCGCAATCTTTTGCTATGTCAGATGCTTTGTATTTGGCTCAGACAGTCTCTGTATTACAGCTACCTTCTGCTCCAGCGTAAGCGTATTTTTCCTAACCTTATCCATGTCTGTCCTAAGATGTGCTACTGAGGGAGTAGGTGATCTAACTGTAGTTAAAACACTCAGGTAAAGGTCACTTCAATTAAGTAAACCTGTGCACTTAGTCATTGTTGAAATCACAATTTTACATTGGATGTTTTCTAATATTATGTGCACTTAACCGATATGTGCACTTATCCATGGTGCACTTAGCCGGGCTATTTAACATTGATTAAATAGGGAAAAAATTGGGATATTGAAAAACTGTGCACTTAAGCAGGATGTGCACTTATCCGATGTGCACTTATGTGGGCGTCACTATGCCAGAATGACATTTGGGAAAAACAAAACAGTTAGCAATACAAGACACTTATTATATCAATGAGTGAGAGACTCGAAGCATGACACTTCAGCAAAATACATATTCAGTTGGAGTAAATACAATATCTATTGCAAAACCGTCAAAGGCTAATCTTAGACATTACAAGAGCCAGCAATTCCACTCATTCGGTGTCACTGCTGGAACTAGCACACGCTGATGAACTGCTACTTGCTAGCATCATTTTTGCACAACACTTATAAAATTCAAATGTGAGTGTGCTTCAACAAAAACAATGCAAGGCATTTGCTAGCCTTGCTTGTAGAGCAGAAAGCAGCTAACTAAAAGAAGCTACATTTTCTTATTAATTTAACACGTATCTCTGCAGGAGTCAGGGTCTGTTGAGATTAAGCAGACAGATACTTTATTAGAAGTAGAAGGGGTCTTATTTAGGGTTAAAAAAAGAAAGAAAGAAAGTCAGTGTGTGTTCTGTGCTGTAAAGGGTACTGTATCAATTTACTTTGCTTAACCAGTAGGAGGAGAGAGAGAGCTTAATTGGGGGTGTGGCTTAGACACTATAAAAGCAGGTGAGTCAAATTACAACTTCCTGTTGCTAGCCTTTTTTCTTACTAATTGCCCTCCATCCCACCCCTCCACCCACCCACCGTAAGCCAGTTCTACTTTTATAGCCACTGGATTTGACTGTCAACAGGAACTTCCTGTTTGGCAGTAGGAAGGGAAGGATCATAGAGAAACATTGGTTTTGACAACCCTGTGTGGTACCATTTGCTTGTAACTGACTCTTCAGTGAATAGCAGAGCATTGTGGGAACCTGGAGGACTAGCAATAGGCTAGTATACCTCCTACCCCAAAACAACATCTCTCTGTTAAAAGCACTGTTGCCTGGAGGTTCTCTTGCCCTTTTAAGGGCTTGTAAACCTTCAACTCACAGAATCTGGCTGAATTTAATTAAAAATTGTTATTTTTACTTCACGCCAAAATCGGAAGAGAAAAATGGACACTAACTTCTGGTTTTTCTGCTTAAAACCTGCCCCTCTAGCGAGCGGGGCGAGTGTATGCAGGGCAGCTTGCGGAGACATGTGCAGAAACACACCTGTCTGCGCGTGTCTGCTGTGTCCGCTGGGCACACTGAAACTGCTGGCATTAGACAAACTTGGATAAGATAATTTTCTCATATCCTCTACTTAGTAAATATACACCGTTAATAATGGAAAAAGAACTTAGTAAGTGTATGCAATGTTTGATGTATAGTGAGGGAAAGTATGGGAGTGAGTATGTATGTGTTAATTGCCATCTGATTACTACTCCTGAAGCAGAGATAGCATTTCTGCTTAATATTAAACCAGTTTCTACTGATATTAGGGAATTGGAAAGTTACATTGATCTTATGGACGAACAACTTCATTCTAATTAACAATTTCCTTCCCATTTAGGAAGCATTTCTATGCCTCCTGATGAGGAGACAATTGTAACGACTAGTACTAGTATACCTGTTGCCTCTGCCCCCTCTTATAAGGTAAATGATTATCCACCCTCTTCTCATGATAATGATGACTGGACCATTGTCACAAAGCCTCTTAAAAAAAGGAGGGGTTGTCAAATACTCAATAGTGCCCCTATTGAAACTCGTAATAGGTTTGAGCAATTGACTGTATCAAATAATGAAGTGCTACATTATTTATCCTGTGCATCACTCTCTGTTGATAATAATGGTTTAAAAACACTTTTCAATCAGGAGTTAATGCCCATGAATATTTGTCCTAGTAAGGTTCAAGCTACCAAATCAATACCTATTAAGTTAATCACTCCAGAGTGTGTTAAACAATCACCTGTTTCTGATTCTTGTACCCCTACTGTCTCAAAACAAGTGTTAGTCCTGGGAGATTCAATCATTAAGCACATTGACAGGACGGTATGCAATAGTGACAAGAGCAACCGCACTTGTTCTAACTTCTGTGGGGCCAGGGTATCTGACATTACCTTCATGATGCCTAAAATTTTACAAAATGTGGGGGAAAATCCACTGATTATCATACATGCCAGTGTTAATGATATAAACAACACCCCATTTAATCAATTACAACAGGACTATGTGGCATTATGTGACCTGTTACTTGATAGGGGATGCTGTGTACTTATATCCGAAATTCTACCTGTCCCGAGAGTAACATCTACCATGACGCAGAAAATTAAAGCCCTAAATGAATGGCTAAGAAAGTGGTGTTTTAAGCAAGATATACCCTGTATTACCACTGGGAATCATTTTCAGATCGTTCTTCCTTGTTTTGCTGGGACGGTTTACATCTCAATCGTAGAGGTAGTACACTTATGGGGAAAAGTATCACTAAAATCATAAATCATTGTTTAAATTAAAAACAATGGGGGAGAATGGGTCTATTCCCAAGTATCTAAATACTTACCAAAATATTATTGCAACTAAATGTAAATTCCTAGCTTTGAATGCAAGATCTTTAAACCAACTCAAATTAGCATAACTCAAAGCCAAATGTAAAACTTTAAATATAGGTGTGGTGGGAGTAACTGAAACTTGGTGGGATGCATCCTCAATTTGGTCCAGAGAAATTCCAGGTTATAAGTTATATCATAAAAATCGATTAGATAAGCAAGGCGGTGGAGTTTGTATGTACATACGAAATGATATTCCTTCTTTTGAAGTGTGTTCTCCCTTTCCTTTGGAAAGTATATGGGTTAAAATCTTATTGAAGGAGCAGTCCTATATAACTATTGGTAACATCTATCGACCTCCATCTGCAAATTCAGATTACACAACTGATATGTTTAAAGAAATTACACATTTTTCAGAATCTCAAGATACTGTAATATTTGGTTACTTTAACCTCCCTCATATTAACTGGGATTCATTCTCAGGACAGTCCTATGCTGAGAAAGTACTAATAGATGTGGTAGTTAGTACTGGATTACAACAACTTGTTACTGAACCCACTCGAGGTCCTAATATTTTGGATCTATTATTTATTAACATAGAGCAACAAATTAGCAATTTACAAATTTGGGATCCACTTGGGACCAGTGATCATTCATCTATTCTTTTGAAATTCAACAGTTTAAAACTACACAAAGGAAGTTATATTGATATAAAAACTATAATAAAGCAAATTTTCTAAAATCAATGAATACTTACAAAAACATAAACTGAAAGCTAATCTTCTTAATTGTACAACACAACACGCTTGGGACTTTTAAATCATTGTACATTATTTGAAAATACTTTATTCCATCTAAGAGGAAATTTAATAATAAAGGAAAAATTCCCCCTTGGTTCAACAAGACAATTAAAAATCAGATTAAAATAAAAATTAAACTTTTTAGGAAACTTAAGAATAGTTATGTTCTATTTAAAACTACTATATTACATAAATACAGACTATCTGTGAAAAACTTAAAAAATGATATTAAATTGGCAAAACTTAATCTAGAATTTAAACTAGCTCACACAAAAGACTGTCACAAATCTCTTTTCTCCTATATAAATAGTAAAAAAGATGTATCAAGGACCATTGGTCCCATTATAACCAGTGGCTCTTCTCTATCTGATATAGAAACCTTGAATCTCTTTAATAAGTACTTTTGTTCTGTCTTCTCTCAAAAATCACCCATTAGTACATTTAAAGTTCACCACATAGATTATCATAGGTTCTATCCAACTGATATTATACAGGCTATCAAAAAACAAAAAAAAAATACTAGTCCGGGCCCAGACGGTATTCATCCATGGTTTCTGATCGAAACTTCTATAAATATTTCAATACCTTTGTCAATTATCTTTAACAAATCCTTACAAGAAAGCATTGTACCAAATGATTGGTGTTCAGCAATAGTTACTCCCATATTTAAAAAAGGCAATAGAGGTTCTGTGCAAAATTATCATCCAATTAGCCTGACCTCAGTGGCTGGTAAATTAATAGAATGAGTAATGAAGTCTGTAATAGATCAAGATTGTAAAAAATTAGGAATTTATAATTCAAATCAGCATGGGTTTACTCCCAAGTATTCTTGCACCACCAATCTGATATAATTTTACAATAATATAAGTACTCTACTAGATGTGGGTATCCCTACTGATGTAATTCTTTTGGACTTCAGTAGATCTTTTGATAAAGTCTCACATGAAAAACTCATTACTAAAATGCACAATCTAGGTTTATCACCTGATATTGTCAACTGGACTTTAATCTGGTTGACAAATCATTCTCAGAGAGTCAGAATTAATGATATCTTGTCTGATTCGGGTAGTGTGACAAGTGATGTACCACAGGGGTCGGTCTTGGGACCAACATTGTTTAATCTCTTTATCAGTGATTTACAAACGGGGCCAAATAACTTCATGGTTAAATTTGCAGACAATACTAAATTGGGGCAAGGTTAATAATCAAGAAAATATTTCTGCATTAAAGAAGGATTTGGAAAAATTAACACTTTGGGCAAATGAAAATCATATGCAGTTTAATCAAGACAAATGTTTAGTAGTGCATTTCGGTGTAACTAATCCAAAAACGATATATTATATAAACGGACTACCACTTTACTCATCAAATTGTGAAAAAGATTTAGGGATATAAGTTAATAATAAACTTACATCAAATAATCACTGTGTTAGAACTGCTTGCATGACCAACAGACTTTTGAGGCAAATAAAACACACTTTTGTTAATCGTACTGAACAATGCCTTATTCCATTGTATAGGGCATACATTAGACCATTTCTAGACTATGGCTCCCCTTTATGGAATCCAAACCAAAAAAAAGACATAGCAATTCTTGAACAGGTTCAAAGGAGAGTAACTAGAATGATTCCAAGATTAATAAACTTGGATTATCAGAACAGATTAAAAGCTACTGGTCTCTTCTCTTCAAACTAGAAGATTAAGAGGTGATATGCTTATGGTTTTAATTTAATAAATTCACCAGATCTAATGGAAAAATGTGGTCTAACACTTCCAAAAGAAGACATGTTCGAGACTGCATAATAAACAGCTTGAAGTAAAACTTATAAAACCAGCAAAAGGGGAAACTTTTTCCCAATAAGAACAGCCATTGTATGGAACACCTTGCCACAAGAATTGGTAGATGCAACTAGTGCCGCTGTCTTTAAAAACAAATTAAATGTTTGGTTGAAGGATAATAGATAAATAATGTCCCACATAGTGTGGGGAACAGTCTCGATGGGCTCTGGCCTTCTTCTGTTCTTTCATACCAAGTAATACCATGTAATAATGGAATTAACCAGTTGCATTATGGTAAGCAGTTTCCTCTACCACAAATACCATGATGCAACTGGTTTACAAATGGCGAACCTGGAAAGTGTATGTTAATCTTGGATGAGATCACCGATGAATTGTTACACAATCGAATGACATCTGAAAACTAAAGGTACTCTAAAATAAAATTCATTTTATTGCAAATTCTATGTAATCAGATTATTAGAAGACCGTATACGTTTGTTGTACTGCTGCTTTAACGCACCAAGAATTTAAATCCATTTTTGTTCTCCTTTGTTAAGTTCATTTTCAAGGTTTCCACCCCTAATGTTCTGCTCGACTACATCAATGTCTAGCACACTCATTTTGTGGTCATTCCTATTTTGTTGGCTATTGATGTGGCAGGCAATAGCATATTTGGGGTTTTGATTTCTTACAGCATTAATGTGCTCACATACCCTCTCCATGAGTTTGCGCTTAGTCCTGCCAATATATTCCCTTCCACAAGAACATTTTAGCAGGTACATCACAGCTACAGTGTTACAGTATATCCTGTGGTTAATTTTGATCGGGTTACAATTTTTTGGATTCACAAACATATCACAAGTTTCCATAGCAGAACAGGCTCTGCAGAATCGACAAATTTTTGAAACATTTTTTGCTTTTATACCATGGTTCATGGCAATTTGTTTAGGTTGGTAATTGTTACCCAACATATCCCTCAAATTCCACTTTCTTCTATAGGAAATGTGTAATGGTTATCAAACACCCTACTAAACTGTGGTGTACCTCTCAAAATCGATAGGTTGTTTTTCACAATGTTCACCATTTCCTGTGACCCACCCCCATAAGTGTTCACAAAGGTCAGAACTTATTCACTTACTGGCTTCCTTTTTCTTCTGAGGAGTTCAATTCTGTCTACACCCTCTGCAACATTTAATGTTTCCTCTGTGTCGCCCTGTCCATAGGCCCTTTGCTGTAACCTCTCATTAAGTTCTGCTGTTCTTTGTATGTATAATTACTGGGTACCACAGTTCCTTTTTAACCTAAAATACTGACCCTTTGGAAGGTTTTTAACAGCATACCTGGGGTGACAACTCTGAGCATGTAAAATAGTGCTGTGGTATGTTTTTTTTTTTATAAAGGTCTGTAAGAATGGACCCATCTAGTAGTTTTCTGATAGTGGGGTCCAAAAAGTTCACTGCAGACTGATCTACATGCACTTTGAATTTTAAATTCTGGTTAGTACTTTCAAGATGTGGCAAAATGCAGTGAGCAAAGTATATTTTTTTGGCTTCATGGCTGCTGGTCTTGTACACTGGTTGCATAACCTAACTGGTGAATGTCCATTTGTGGTATCAGCCAACACGTGACCAATGGTTAGGCTTTAAGGAAGAAATGTTGACTGTTGGCCTTTAATCAGAGCAGTGCATGATATCCCATCATGTTACATTGGGGCCTTAAATTCAATATGCTCTTCTTCATCAACAGGAATGACATGAGCACATCAGCATGTATACTTTCTCTGAACTATCACATTTATTTCCCCCTCTCTCAATTTTCCAACACACAGATATGCTGCTCACCATTCTGAGGACTCTTGTTTCACTGTACCAATATATTTCTTCCAGTGACTAACCCACAGATATCATCAACTTGCTGTAATGACCTTGGTCCTGATAAGCAAAGGAACATCTGTTCAGTATTCTGCAGTAGGAACAACAAATGCAGACACATTTTCAAGTGTCTGACCAAGGAAATGCAAAGTGACCTGCAGTACACCATGGTAGGGTACCTCCTATCTTCCAGTGTCTTCAATAGGATCATGTGATATTATCCATTCTTGTTAGCTCAGATGTGGATGCTGCCCCCAAAATATGTCATTATTTTTTATTACTTTAGAGACTGCATCTATCAGTGCTCAACACTCAGTGGCACTTACTTTTACTATTGTAATCTGTCATCGCTAGGGTTGCCACCTTTGAATGAAGCAAAAACCAGATCATAAGCTCTACCTCTAGCCCCACCCCTTTTCATGACTCATCATGCATTGTTCCTCCTAGAAAGCTATTTGTTATATCAATAAAAGACAAGACTTAAAGCAACAGGTCAACAAAAATGTTAAGATACTGTACTGTACCTGTTAAAGTTACTTTACTACATTCTTCCAAGTTATTTATTTACTTATGTATTTATTTTTTTATTGACATTGGTTTACCAGATAAAGATACAGAGATAAAAGAAAACTCATTTACATATATGAAAATGCTTAACAGCAAATGAAAGTGGAAGACAACTGGCTCTGTTACTGTTACAAAAGGTGGGGGCAGCTTTGCTGCTATGCCACTTTAAAATGCAGTGGAAGTGATTAGGTTAAATAAGTGCTAATGGTGTTAATGGCCGTACTTTACACCTCCCAGTTTGACTGCCTGCTCAAACAAAGGGCTATACTGACAACAGAACTTGTTTGTAACCTGGACATGCAGCTGAAACAATGCATGATACAACAAAATTTGTTTCAAAAGTATGTGAGCACTCAAAATGGCTAGAAAACCTAACTAGCACAGAGCAAAACTGGATTACCTGATAGGGACCCTGAAAACCTGATCACCAGGTAAAAAACCTGATAGCTGGCAACCCTAGTCATCGCTTTGACCTATCAAATGCAGGCTAATTGTTTTTCCACCTATTTTATGTTTAAGATTTTGTTTTGGTTTTCCACTTTAATTTACTTTCTCTTTTGACTGGGAACCAAGTTGTGCTGAACTGTCCATTGTTGCTCCTATGTCGATAGACTGCAACAGCTGAAAGCCTGCCTTCGTGACTATCCAGCAGATATATGAGTTTTAGGACCATCATGAAGACAGGCATTGCATACCTGCAGTAAAAAGCCTTTTTGACAACTATGGTGGAAGAAAATTTGCCTCTTACAATACACTGATAATTATCACAAGAGATGGGAAATACTGGCTTTGGGTTCTGATTTGTAGCTGAAGCAAATGTAGTTTTTTTTGTCAATATATTTTTATTGGTGTTTAAATATACATAAATTCTGTTACAGTACAAGTTATGACTATACATATATTAGTAAATATATTGGAATAAGTTATATTACCTGTAAATTATTAAGTGCTTGTTATTAAAAAAAAGATAACTAATTTCTAACTGTTCAATATCATGAATCAATAACAGCAAATTATAATGTTCTGTGATCATAAGGTGACCTTCAAATAAACTTGTTACTGATGTCCATAGAGGATTCACCAGGAAGCAGTCCTAGAACATATGCAATAATGTGCCTTGTTCTTTTGCACGTGTGACAAGTTGGAGTGTTAATTAGATTCATTTTAAATCTTTGATACAGGGTGTAATATTAATTATGTGTAGTTTTATATTGAATCATTCTTAAGTACACTGAACCAAATACTTGAAAAGGAAAGTTCCATATCCTATCCCAGTCCCAGTCCTCTGTAGGCATTCCTAATGTATGTGACCACCATCTGATAGTTTCAGTGGCTAAATCCCTTATTAGTTCTAATAATAGCCCATATATAAAGGATATGGAGGTCAGTTTTTAACACAACCCGAGAAAATTCTGGTATTGTCATTTAAAGGAGTAGAGAGATCTATCTGATTCTGAACTGCATTTATAACATTTAAGTAGACTATTTTATCACATTGGGGACAGCCAAATTTATTTCTTATGTCTTCATAAGACAAAATAGTATCATTATGCAGGATATCTCTACCATAATAATACCTTTTTGTTTCCAAACCTCATTCTGGAGAAGTGCACCATTCTGTGAGAAGTTTGGGTTTCCCCAAATAGGTTGAGTTTCAATCTGGTTTAAATTTAGTTTTAGAGGATTACTAATCTGCCTCAGTGGTCTAAATGAATCTGAAATAAACTTGTTTTTGGAGGATATCAGTGGTTTAGCATATAGTAAAGCACTGAGAGATAGGCCTTGTTTTCCTATCATCTCTTCCTCTATACCCACTCATTCTGGAGTGTACGCCTGTGTTGCCTCAACCTGATTCCAATCCACCAGTTGAGCCATTCTTGCAGCTAGATAGTATACATAAACATCAGGGGCCTTAAGGCCTACATGAGTTTTGGATCTACTCATCCTGGTATATGACTTTCTATGCCTTTTGTGTGCCCAAATATATTGTGCTACCATAGAAGTAATAGATTGCAACCATTTCTTGGTCAGACAACATGGAATCATCATACTGTAAATACATATAATAAGCAAGGCAATAGATTCATCTTGACAGATTCTAGCCTTCCCCATAGACCTAGCGGCAATCTGTTCCATTTAGCAAGATCTTCGGCAACCCTTAGTTTACTACCATTTAAATTTGTTGTTGCTGTCTTGTGTATAGTAGTATATAACTTAAGTCCTAAGTAATCTGTGTAATTAGTTGCCCAAGTCAGTCCTTAAGAGAGGATTATTTCTTTCTGACAAAGTCTATTGAGAGGAAGAAAGTTTGTCTTATTAATGTTCAATTTGTACCAGGAAAATTCACCAAATGAATCAATAACTTGCAAAATAGCTGGCATAGATTGGGCCGGTTTAGAAATCATAAGAAATATAAAATCTGCATATGCAGAAATTAAATATTCTTTTTGGCCTACCTGTATGCCTTGAATTTGTTCAACTACTAAACATTTTCTTATTAATGGATATAATGTATGATTAAATAATAGTGGAGATAGTGGACATCCTTGTCTTATTACCCTTGATATTTCAAAGTACTGTAAGGCAAGATCATTTAATTGGTTACCACAGCAGAGCTGGAATTTTGATAAAATAAGCCCACCCATTTAATAAAGTTTTCAGGAAAGCCATAAAGTGTGACAGTGCTAAAAATGTTTTCCCAAGAGATGCGGTCAAAGGCTTTCTCTGCATGCAGGGAAAGCAAACCACTGGGGATTGTTGTTTTGTTAGCTGCCAGTATCACATGAAATAATTTTTTCATGTTATCTGCAGATAATCTTCCTCTCATAAATCCAGCCTGTTGTTTGGTTATGTGCGAATGTATAACTGTCTCTAGCCTGTTTGAAATAATCTTTGCTAAAATTTTTTACAACTGAATTGATTAATGAAAATGGCCTGTAATTTCCACATTCTAAAGGATCCTTTCCCTGTTTATGAATGAGTGTTATAAGTCCTTTAGTAATTTATCTGGCTATGTGGCCTGTCTCAAAAGCCTCATTAAAAACCTCTACTAATATTGGGGCCAGTTCATCACTAAATTTACTGTAGAAATTTTGTGAGTATCCATCCAGATAAGGTGCTTTATTTTTCTTTGATTGTTTAATAGCCAGAAGTACTTCCTCAACACTTATGTGGTCCCCAAGTCTAAATTTGTACAATTCTGGCACAGATGGAATCAGAGCATCAGAACAAAATGATTTAAACATGTTATTTTAGCAGTATCTTCCTTTGCATAAAGCTTCTCATAGAAATCATGGAACTCCTTATTAATCTGTTTATGTCCTGAAACAAGAAGTCCATCCCTCTTGCGTCTAACTGCTGTTATGTTTGTAGATCCACTATTTTGACATAGTCTGATGGCTAATATTTTTGTAGCTTTGGATCCAGTGCTTACATAATTAATTTTCAATTTCCTAATAGCAAATATTGCTTCATCTTTGATGGATTCATTGTATTCTATCTTTAATTTTGATTATTCCTGCCATGTGTTATCATCTTTATTAGGTATTAGTTTCTCTTCTATTTTTTTTTATTTTAGCCACAGTCTCTTTTTGTTTAGTTAGGCTTTGTTTCTTAAGAGTTGAAGCTTCATTTATTAAAAGACCTCTTAATCAACATTTTAGACAATCCCAGTTAGTATCCCATGAAGTGTCAAGTGGATTATTAAATTCCACAAATTATTTTATTGCTTTCCTTATCTTTTGTAGCAAGAATGAGTTATCTAATAGAAAATTGTTGAGTTATCATCTACGTGTCCTACTTGATTTTTTAGATGTCTCAAATAATATTCATGGGATACTAACTGGGATTGTCTAAAATGTTGTTTAAGAGGTCTTTTAATAAATGAAGCTTCAACTCTTAAGAAACAAAGACTAACTAAACAAAAAGAGACTGTGGCTAAAATAAAAAAAATAGAAGAGAAACTAATACCCTGGACTTACCACCTGCCTAGGGCACCCCTTCCTGCAGGCACCTTACTTTATCTTTGCTCCCACTGTTCACCACCGAGATTTATCCCATCTGTCCCATCCTACTCTAATGCACCATGCCAACCTTGTCCTAGAGTCAGCCTTGAACTGCCTGTTATTTTAGTTTTGTTTCTTGTCTCCTCAATCGTACATGTAGGAACTTTGTGCCAACTTTGCCCTAGAGCTAGCCCTGTAACTGCCTGTGTATTTCTTATATGCTCTTCTCTGTTCCTCAACCACTCAATGTATGCCTACCTTGCTCTAGAGCCTGCACTGAATTGCCTGTTATCTTTCTATGTATTCCTTATGCTCCCTCAGTTGTTTATGTACAAAGTATTTATATGTAACTACCTTCCTATGTATTCCTAATGCTTCCTCAATTATTCCTGTATGAAGTCTTACCTGTAACTCTCCCGGGTCGCACCTGAAAATAGGCACATGGCTGTCTAGTGTGCTTACCCGGTTAACAAAAGCAAATAAATAAATAAATAAATAAATATTGATATTGGACAATGATCTGGTATGACTAGACTTTCCATATTTACTAGAAGAACTTTATTTAAGAAATCTTTTGGTATATATATTTGATCTATCCTTGAGCCTGACTGTTTGCAGTGTGACCAATATGTGAATTCTTTTGCATTTGGATGCAAAACCCTCCATGCATCAATGAGCTTCAAGTTTTCTGTTAAATCTCCCAGATCTTTATCTTCCCTATCCCTGTGTGGTCCAAAAGTAGATCTGTCTAGTATAGGATTAAGTATAATGTTAGTGTCTCCAGCTATTAGGATAGTACTGTCTAAAAGGCCCTCAACCTTTGAAAGAATAATGTTAAACATTTCATGTATCAGTGAGGTGGATCCATACACATTAATAAAAGTGTAATATTCTTCCCCTATCTTACCATTGAGTATAAGGTAATGTCCCATTGGATCCTGTATGGTAGTACTCAATTCAAATAAAATACCTTTCCTAAAAATGGTTAACACACCAGCCTTCATTGAACTAAGCAAATGTAGTTATGTTGGCCTCTGACTCTAACAGTCCTGCTGACTGCTCCTCCTCTCTTACTAGCTCCAATAATTCATAAAATTCATAAATTTGTTTATACCAAGCACTGAGCTTGCCCTCATCAACCTTTTTGCGTCCTTCATTAACCCTTTACAATTTGGGTCTGGCTCTGAGTTTTCCGAGATGTGTTGGCAAGTTGGAACTTCATATTTTACTTCTCCAGGTCCCTGTTCTCCACTGTATCTCCCAGAGGCTAATTTTTTTTTCAAATTTATTTCCCTCCAGTTGCAGCCCCATGGACCTCTCTCAGGAATCCAAGTATGTGTCCTGCCTGCCAGAGGCCCCTCCCAAGCTGTGCCACCTCTCTCCTCTCCTCCCTGCAGCCAGTACCCCTGGTCTAACCCTCCCAGGGTGGGTCATCCTCCCCCTTTTGGGTGCTCTGACAGACAGACTCTGGCTGCAGGGTAGGATCTGTCATGGAGGACCTGGAAGGTCAGTCAGGATTGGACCAGCAATGGACATGGGGGACTGGTGCTGTCACCTATTCATGGTGCTATTGTTTTCACTGTTCTTGTGTGTCCCTGGAGCTCAGATGTGCAAAGACATCCAGCCCAGCTGATGCACACTCCTGTGTACCCCCAAATGATGTCTGCCACAGCTCCAATCCCCAGCATCTTGCAGCCATGTACTGTAGTGCCTCCAGCCTCCGCTAGAGGTGACCAGTGCATTGGCTGGTGAATCCTCCCTCCCCAGGGAAGGAGAGCAGTCCTGAGGATGCTCAATCCTTTTCCCTTCCCTGCTGATGACCCAGGCTGATTCCTGAAGCCGGGTCGCCAGTGTGGCGTGAGGTGTGGTGTCCAGCGCCTCAACCCTCAGTGCCACCGGGCGGGCCCCAGAGACTAATTAGCCTGGGTTTTCTAGGTGCAAGCCTTTAGTAAGCCTCCCCATTTCAGCAGCCTCTCATAAATTGCCATGTTAATGTATAATTATGATCTTAGTAGTGGAGATTACCATTCTGCTTCTCTTCAGCTCAGTGTAAGACAGCTTTAAGGGCAATAGCATAGGAACAAGCTGGTTGATCAGTATATATTTATTCTACTTTGCTCTTAACATATGAAATTTACAATCTGAAGTATGCTCATTTAGTGGCAAATTTTGGACAAACTTTCTTGCTTCTCCACTGAGATGACTCATTACAGTTGTAAACTGAAGGCTACAGTAGATGACATAAATCATTTACTGAGCAGATACTGCATGCCCATGATCCAATCCTCGTGAGTGGGCAATACTGGACATTGTATTCACTAATGGGGATGGAGTTGTAGATGTTACAGTGGCTGGCCACCTGGGGACCAGTGATTACAATACATTGTGGTTTGATATAAGTTCGGTGACAGAATCAAGCCACACAAAGGTGAGGGTCCTGGACTTCAGGAGGGACGATTTTAAAATGATGGAGAAATGTTTCAAGGATGCTCGGGTTGGGGGGTGCTTGGGTGGAGTAGAGTAAAAGTAGGTGAAACTAAAAGAAGGGATAGTGAAGGCAACAAACCTCTGCATTAGGCTTGCAAGCAAAAGCAAGAGGAAAATGAGACTGCTATGGTTCACAAAGGAGGTGGCTGGGATTGATAAGGGCAAAAAAGTTAGCGTTCTGGAGCTATAAGGAGACACAGAGGGAGGAGGGTAGGGAGGTGTATCAGGAAACACATAAGGTGTCAGGACAAGCAATAAGGAGCACAAAGGCACAAACAGAGGAGAAAGCAGCCCAGACAGTAAAGAAAGGGGGCATGACATTTTTTAGATATATAATCAAAAAGAGAAAGATTAGGGGAGGGATAGCAAGGCTTAAGAGAAAAGGCAAGGAGTGTGTTGAGGAGGAACCAGGAACAAGCAGACATCCTGAACAAATACTTTTGTTCAGTGTTCACAGAGGAACAGAAAGGTGAGGGACTAAAGATATGTGCCAACAGCATAAAAGGAAGGGAGGTAGATACAAGTCCATTTACAGAGAAGAGAGTCATGAAGGAACTCCCAAATCTGAAAGTTGACAAGGCAATGGTGCCAGAAGGGTTGCATCCAAGGATACTGAAGGAGTTCAGAGAGCTGCTGGTTGCACCTCTGACAGCCCTTTTCAACCACACCCTGGAGAGAGGAGTGGTTCTAAAAGATTGGAGGAGGGCAGATGCAGTCTCACTTCAAAAAAGTGGAAGCAGGGGGAGGCTGACAATTATAGGACAGGACTAGTCAGCCTGACCTCGGTAGCGGGGATACTAATGGAATCACTCCTTAGTGAAGGATGCTGTGATATCTTGATTTCACCAGCTTACAAGACCAGAGACAGCATGGAATCACTAGGTGGAGAGCATGTCAAACAAATCTGATAGATTTCTTTCACTGGGTTATCAGGGAAGTAGATCAGGGCGGAGTGGTGGAAATGACCTATCTAGATTTCAGTAAGGCCTTCAACACCATTTCACATAGGAGACTCATAGACAAGCTGAGCAGCAGAAGGGTTGGATTAAAGGTGGTAAACTGGGTAAGAAATTGGTTAGAGGACAGGAGACAGAGGGTGGTGGTAAACAGAGTTCACTCTAATGAAGGGAGGGTGACCAGCGGAATGACATAAGGATCAGTACTGGGACTGATCCTCTTTAATGTCTTTTATTGGTGACATTGCAGAGGGGATAGAAGGAAAGATATGCCTTTTTGCAGATAACACTAAAATCTGCATTAGGGTAGACACTCCAGGGGTGTGTGTGAAAAAATTATTAGAGCTCTAAGAAAGGTAGTGGAATGGTCAAGGCTGTGGCAGCTGACTTTCAATACAAAGTAGTGCAAAATCATGCACTTGGGGCACATAAACACAGGGGCAGAATTCAAAATGAGAGATGTAATATTAATGACCACCTAGCAGGAATGAGACCGGTGGGAAGTCATATCTGGTAAGCTGAAAGTGGCCAGACAGTGTAACAAAGCAGTGGAGATCACTAGGGTGCATAAGAAGGGGTACCACCAGCAGAACAAGAGAGATGGTGTTACTGCTTCAGTATATAAATCAATGGTGAGACCTCACCTAGACTAATGTGTCCAATTCTGGAGAACGTATCTCTGGAAGGACATAGATGGGCTGAGGTGGTCCAGAGGAGGGCAACTGACATGGTAAAGGGTCTGCATTAAAATCCATATGAGGAGAGATTAATGAACCTCAGTATATACTGTACATCCTGAAAGAAAGAAGGGGGGGGGGAGATATGATAGAAACCTTCAAATACCTCATGGGTATAAATACAATTCAAGAGGGAAGCATTTTTCAGAAAAAAAGATGCTCAGGAGCATGAGGACATGTAGTAAATCTGGAGATGAGTAGACTCAGGAGAGATTTGAGGAAGTACTTCTTTACGGAAAGAGTGGTGAATGCCTGAAACATCCTCCCAGCATAAGTGGTGGGGGAAAATGGTAATAGCATTCAAGAAGGCATGGGATAGGAATAACAGAACCTTGGTGGAATGGAAAGGGGGAAAGCTGGTGATCAAGTAGGTCTGCAGTGCTACAGTAGGTAGGGTAAATGGACAGACATGGGTTGAGCGGTCCTTATCTGCCATCAAATTCTATGTTTCTACAAAAGAGCTACCAACCCTATTAACATTATATAGAGTTGTAGCTATTAATAGCGTCACATATTTGTAGATATCTTGTAATATTTCTAAAGAGATTCTTTATGGTGTACCTACTGTGGTACTGCAAACAGGGAGGGTATTTCTCTAGAGATATCACAAAAATGTCAAGAAATATCTTACCATATCAACTGCTGCAGATGCATAGGTACACTTCATTCTCATGTAATGCTATGGTGATAGGTTATATAGTGGAGCTAGTGTGTAGTAAGGGGCAGCATTCCTCTGTTGGTTACTTGAGGCAGATAAAGCTGGAGACTGATGATAGGGTTCACCATTGGAGGTTGAAAGTATTACACTGATGCTAATAATTCTTGAGGCAACCAAGGATCAACAGGTAATGCCCACTTGCATCACCTTGCTAAATCAGTATCTAAATATCTGATATTTGACACAAAGGACACACCTAATGTTAGTGTAGAAATATAGTCAAGGCCCCTGGAATGCTGCTATTCTGCAGTTGCGGAATTTTCTGCAGAATTTGCATCATGCTGCAGAATTTATATAGCGCCACAGAATTCACTGTTTTTGGTGAATTTTCATTCAAATATACAGTTTTTCCATGGTGCCCGGCTCCTATATCCATCTTGTTTATCCTGAAGCCCCTCTACGCATGGTAGGTGATGTCATCAGTGACATCACTTCATATTTTAGCCGATGGTAGGGCCGCATTCTGCCACAGAAATGAATAAATCATGCTGCAGAAATCAGAAAATGCTGCTGCAGAAGCCTAGGAGCCCTGCCGCAGAAATCAGAAAATTCTGCCGCATAGCACTAGGGGCCCTGCATATAGTTTAATGGCAGAATGGTATAGGCACATGTCATCAAGGCTGTTATGTTTTGTCAAAAATACTTGGATTAGAAGGAAACATGCTACTTTACTGCTTTACAGCTTCCCAGGCACTAGTCATTTTTTGCATTAGGAAATGGGTGCAAAAAATCTTGAAACCTGACTTTCTGACAGCATTTCAAAGCCACATGTTTATCAGCCAGTAGTGCCCTCTAAAACAAAATCTGTCCAAACCAAAATGGTTGCTAATACATTAATGTTGCAAGTGATATAAAAGTAATGTGTTGATTGGATAGCAGCAAACAATTATGTAAACACATAGACACATATTAAGCACCCTTCCTTGTTCTGCTCCATACAGGTATGCTTAAATTCTGATGCAGTCATGTCAGTTTCCTGTAAAGTAGTGGATTTTACATATGGGCACTGGTGCACAAGCCTCCAAAATGTCAGTTTGGAATTTCACTTTATTCTCTGCAAGTTCAGCAGACTCTCTCTCTCTCTCTTCTCTCTCTCTCTCTCATTTAGACCGCCTCTTGCTGCTGATAGAGCATGAGCAAGAGAGTAAGCTGCAGGTGAGAGAGAGAGAGAGAGAGGAAGAGAAGGTGATGGGCTTGCTGATAATGGTCTGAGATAGCTCTCCAATCCAAAGTACTGCAATATGTAACTCACACAAGACATCCACTTTTGATGCTTGGGCAATGCACGAGATCTGAAAATGCTGCAGTAGTACTCACATTTTGAAGTAAAACATGAACTGAAATGTATTTACTTACTGTAATCATGGAGTCACTGTACATTAGTGCGCAAGATCGGTTTGCAGTTTTCACCACAGTATTATTCAGTACCCATCAGTGGATTTGCACATACTGCTACTGCTTACCTTGCACATTTTTTTTAAACTGTACTACCAAAAAAGGTTTCACCTCTTCACTGGACATTTTATCTCTGCTTATACTGAACATTTTCTTCTTCAATGCCTGCTTGATGGCTGATGGATCTGCAGCTTGCAGCCACGGAAACTCTAATTTTGCCTTGAAGAAAATCATGGCTAAGTAAAGAAAATCTCCCTGATTCTTCTCTGGCTGCTGTATTGGGCAGCAACCATGACAACCTGCAATGGATGTAAGAGCTAACTCAGACCATTATCAGCAATGGTCCCCATCACCTTCTCTCACTTTCTCACAGATTCTGCTGGACAAGCAAAGAATAAAAATGTGAAATTTCAAACTGACATTGAAAAAGAAAGGGGGAGATTGCACCCCAGCACCCATAAAATCCAGCACTGTGCAGGAAACCCAGATGACTGTATCTAAATTTAAACATGTGGAGCAAAATGGTGGAGGGTGCTTAATGTGTGTCTGTGTGAGCATCACTGTTCACTACTATGCAATCCATACATTACTTCTATATCCCTTGTCACATTAATGCATTAGCAGCCATTTCAGCTCTGACCAGAGTTTATTATAGAACAGAGAACCCATTTGGGTAAAGAGATCTATATGGATATCATCGGTGTTGGTGGAGAAGTCAAGCTTGTGATCCAGCCACACACCAAAGCATCTGAAGTGGGAAATCTTTTCAAGAGGGAAATCATCCTGAATCATTAAGACAGGAGATACGTGGAGCTTAGCAAGTCTCTGTTTACCCCCAAAGGGCACAGTGACAGTCTTTTTGGCATTAATTGAGAATTTATTTGAGCTAAACCAGCATGAGAAATTGGTGAAGTTATGCTAGAGAGACTCATCCAGAAAAGGGACCAAAGCACCTAAGGCACAAGAAACCATATAATTCAAAAATGTGTGAATGAGTGAGGAGATGCAGGTGGGGGTGGAGTGGGGGGATAATTCAGGAAGAGGGCAAACAACATTTGCCCCAGTTAGGAGGTTGAAAGTAATTCACTGATGCTTATAAATCTTGAGGCAACCAAGGAGCAACAGGTAATGTTCATTCATATCACCTTGCTAAATCAATATCTAAATATTTGATATTTGACACAAAGGATGCACCTAAGGCTAGGGTAGACATATAGCTTGGTGACAGAGGGGTAGAGGCACCTACCATCAAGGTTGTTATGTTTTGTTAAACATATTTAGTCTAGGAAGAAATATGCCACTTTGCTGCGTTACAGCTCACCAGGCACTAGCCATATTTTCCATTTGAAAGTGGGTCAGAAAAATCTTGAAGCCTGACTGGCTGACAGCATTCCAAAGCCTCATGTTTATCCAATAACAGTGCCCTCTAACCCAAGCTTGGGTCAGAGCCAGAAAAGCTGCTAATACATTCATTTGGCAAGGGATATAGAAGTAATCTGTGAACTGGATAGTAGTGAACAGTGATGAGCACACACAGACACAAATTAAGCACCCTCCCTTGTTCTGCTCCATATGTTTAAATTCAGATACCATCAAGTGGGTTTCCTGCACAATGGTGGATTTTACATATGGGTGCTGGGAGATGACCCACCCCACCCTTTTTAAATGTCAGTTTTAAATTTCATTTTTATTCTTTGCATGCTTCCAGTAGAATGCCTCTATCTCTCGCTTTCTCTCTCTCACTGTCATTTGTGATCGCTCTCTTGCTTCTGATAGAGCATGAGTGAGAGAGAGAGTGTGAATGAATAAAAGAGAGAATGAGAAGGTGATGGGGGTGATGACTTGCCGATAATGGTCTGAGTTAGCTCTACCATCCACTGCACTGTAATTTGTAGCTCACACAAATCATCTGCTTTTTGTGCTAGGGCAATGCATGATATCTGTAAATGCTGCAGCAGTATGCGCATTTTGAACTACAACATAAACTGAAATGTATTTCCTAATCAGAGAGTCACTGTACCTTAGTGCACAAGATCGGTTTGTGATTGCCACCACAGTATTATTTAGTACCCATCAATAGATTTGCACATACTGCCTCAGCTCTTCTCACACATTTTTTTAAACTGTACTATTTAAAAAGGATTCACCATTCCTTACTCTTCACTGGACACTTTATCTCTGCTTATACTGAACATTTTCCTCCTCTCTGCCTGCTTAACTGCTGATATCTCTGCAGCTTACAGCCACAGAAACTCTTTAATTTTGCCTTGAGGACACTCATGGCTCAGTAAAGAAACTCTCCCTACTCTTCTCTGACTGTTGCATTGGGCACCAACCATGACAACCTGCAGAGGATGGAAGAGTTAACTCAGATCATTATCGGCAATGCCCCAACCCCCATCGCCTCTCTGACTTTCTCATGGATTTGCTGAGATGCAAAGAATAAAAAAGTAAAATTTTAAACTGACATTTAAAAAGGAAGAGGTAGCGTACACCCCAGTGCCCATAAAATCCACCACTGTGCAGGAAACTCAGATGACTGTATCTGAATTTAAACATATGGAGCAGAACAAATGAGGGTGCTTAATGTGTGTCTGTGTGCATGCATCACTGTTTGCTACTTAAGCAAGAATGCATGACAGGGTGTGTGTTATGCTGGGATAACGTCATACCTTGCATGGTCAGTCACAAGGCCGAAGGCCGAATGCAACCAACGGCAAGCCATGACATTATCTCATCACAACACACACCCAGGAGTGCATTATTGCTATTATAAAATTGCTTGGCTGTAAAGTTGTACATGTGGATTTTTTTTTGTTTGTTTTTTTATGTTTAAGTTTTATAAAATAGTACATAACTTTACTCTGTTAAAAAGTAGTCCATGGAGATGGGTTTGGTTAATGGTGATTTTATTGAACAATTTTTCTAACAGGTTAGAGTGTAAAACTGTAAAACATGTTTAAACAGTGCAATAAATAATATGTTAAAATAACCTCTTGCAATAACTTAATGGGAACTTTTCTGAATAAACAGAATAATATTTGGTATTGTAAAAACTGTCAGTTTTTTGGCATTGAGATTTTTTTTGTAAAAAATAGGTGAAATTATTTGCTGAGTAAAACATTTCTTTTGGAAACAGTGGAATAGATAACATTTTAATAAATAGAAACAACAGTGAAATAAATAACCTTTCAATAAATAGAAACATCTGCAACAGGAGAACTGAATTGGTGAAACTTTAAGCTTTTGTACTTTTGACCTATAACATCTGCAAGCTCAGGAGAACTGAAAGGGTGAAACTTTTTTTAATGCAGTTCTGTCTCAGTATACAATTAATGTTCCTATGGGGGTTTCTTATTGTATGTTAATAGTTCTGGAGGAGGTCCATTTTGGGAAGAATTTCATGCTTGGTTGTGCTGTTGGTTTTGGGATAGTCCATTTAGAGTGAGCTCTTAATCTGAAGGCAGGCTGGTTGCTCGATCATGCAATCACTTGTTACACATGTGAAATAAACATATCAAGTTTCCGGAAATGAGTGTTTGGGTGTTAACTTGGTTACATGATGAGGAGATGAACGTCACTGATGATTGGTCTGTTGTGCTGCTTCTGGGCCTCTCATCATTTCCACCAGGTGGCAGTTCAGCTCTTGGCAGCACTGTTTGTTTAGTCATGCCTGGTGCAGTCTTGATTTGGATGTGTTCACCGACACTGGACTATTTGTTGATTTCATGCTGGTGCTAGTGCTGGGTGCTTCTGGCAAAGTGGGCACAGATGTCGCTGTGTGTTCAGCATTAGTTTCAGACAGCAATCGGCTCTACAGTTGTCTGTTCTTTATGGAGGAGCTCCAGTAACTTCTTAAGGATGTTTCTGCATGGTGGACTGTAACATCCATGATTTGCTGTGCTTCTAGCCCAGCATCAAATAGAATCTGAATGGCAGTGGCACAGAGGCTATGATTGGTGTAAACTGTATTTAGCCTCACAGATTTGCACATTTTTGACAGCTTTGATGCATGAAAGTTAATACCCATGGGCTCTAGCATGTATCATGTTGTTCTATGAGCCGATGGATTAGCAGGCTTCTTCTGAGGATGGAGGTACAAACTGGGTGTATTTGGGGGTATTTTGTTTATGTACTTTTTAAATGCTTTGACCAGGCAATGAGGGTGCCCAGTATGGAAAAGATGCATCCTCTTAGGTGGTCTCTGCCTCTTTCTTGAATTTTACTGTGATTCTTATTTTTATTATAGAAGGACATTGTTATGCACTCAGGTCCAGTTCCATCTTAGCACAGTTCAAATGTGTCTGGTTTTAAGTTTCTCTGCCCTTCGCAGTCACGGCTGGCAAAATGCATTTGTATTTCTAGCCAGATGCAGCAAACTAGACCCTCTACTGTTTCTGTTGACAGTGCTTCAGAGTTGTGGAGCTTTTCGAACTGGCTGAGGGGGATGGTGGAGTGATGTTTTGTATGGTCTTTCCCCTCTCTCTTCACGTTTTTTCTGTTTGCCAGAAAAACATTGTTGGCAGACTGATAGTCAGCATAGGACATTAAGTTTATGTTCCTGCTAATTGGTGGCTCATTTGAGTAACTGTCAATACCTGCCTATAATCCGTTATAACTGCTAATGCTGTAGGGGTTACCTGAGGAGTTTCTGATGGTCCCATATAAATGCCTCAGAATCTTGTTTAAATCATTTGGTGATATTTCAATAAAGTTGATGGCTATTTCATTTTCTGTTAACCAGTCCAGTAATATCATTACTGTCCATGATGTGACTCTCTTTGTTGTTGGCTCATTTTTTTGCTTTCCCAAATTAGTCCAGATGTTCAGGTGCCAGTTGCAGTTCATTTTTATTTTTTTATTTTTTTCCCTTTTGTAGTTTTGGGCTTCTCAAGTCTTTCTTCTTGTTCACTTCCAAACCTATTATATATGTCACCTGTGGTGAATAGTTCAACATTTATTTCTGGTTTCTCTGCCATTGCTGGTTGTTCTGAGGAGAGTTTGTGAAGCTTTGTACTACAGAGGTTTTGACAGCTGCTGACAGGCATAGTGATTCCTTTATTTTTCCCTCCACAGACAACCAGAGATTACTGAGCATAGATTCATGATATTGTACTCAGTTATCCTCACACCTTCTGGACAGTGCTGGCCAACAGATAAGTGGATTTTTTTGCCATTTTATGACATGTAATAAACACATTACTTCTACATCCCTAGTCACATTAATGTATTAGCAGCCGTTTTGGCTCTGTGGTGCCCAGTGTCATGTTCTATCATGGCAAATGATGATCCACATACTGTTGCTGTCACAAAAGGGGGAGGTTAGACTAGAAAGCATTGTTCAAGAATGTTAGCAAATGCAGAGAGAATGGAGATGGGACAATAGTTGCTTTTGGAGGAAGTGTCACCCACCTCTTGTGAAGCAGGATGACTTTAGACTGCTTCTAGGATGAAGGACCCTACCAAGGCTAACAAAGAAAATGTGAAGAAAAGATGTAGGGGTCACCATAGAGGGAACAGATATGTGCCATAGTTTATAATCAAGCACTTCTGGACTGCTTCCATTTGGGGTAGCTACATGGGATGTGTAGGAGAAAGAGAAAATGGGGCAGGCAGAAAGAGGGAAGGTCAGGAAAAAGGAGTGGCAGGGGAGCACAGGAGAAAGAACACATATAACGCAGGACTGAGAGGGAAAAGAGAAGCAGGGGACAGTGAGGGTGGATATATGGGGGAGAGAGAGAACAAAAAGCAAGACACAGGAGGATAAGAAAACATTAGTTTGGTAGCACTACCACTTGCTGTGCCAGTAATCCGGGTTTGGGAATGGATTCAGGTCACTCAAGAACCAGTTGGAAAATGGAAAACTAAGCAGTCCCAGGGCAGTTCTCCTGTCTCAGAGATGCTTCATCCCACTACTTAACATCTACTTGGTGTAGACCAGGTTGCAGTACAGCAGGAGCACCTAGTTGAGAACAGGGGCACCCACTGTCACCAGGCATACATGTGTTTGCTTCATTGCATGCTGGTACCCTTGGGGAGAAACTCATAAGCTAGAGGAAATGCCACTGGTCTGCCATTGCACTGGCACCCTCACCACAATCTCCATCACAAATAATATAGCAGACCACACAACACTACTATGATCCTGGGTAAGTGGTAGATATCTAGCAAATCTATGAGGAGTTTAGTGATGGGTCTGAGAGAAAGGGTTCCTGGGGGAACTGGGTGTGAGAAGAAGCTTGATATTTTTTCATTTTATT
The DNA here is from genome assembly GCA_016271365.2 of Neoceratodus forsteri. Taxonomy (NCBI): domain Eukaryota; kingdom Metazoa; phylum Chordata; order Ceratodontiformes; family Ceratodontidae; genus Neoceratodus; species Neoceratodus forsteri. The sequence goes on along the minus strand of CM057453.1, from coordinate 366,296,079 downwards.
TATTTATTTAAGAGTTTAACCAGAAAGGGATACTGAGCGGAGTACTGCTCGATTCCAGTTGCATCCTGGGGACAGTACAATAAAATGGTAGAACAACAGAGATAATACAGCAATGGTATGACTCAGCAAAGACAATACAAGTGCAGCAGTGCAGTTAGGACAATGACAGGTCTGAAAAACACATAAGATGAATAAACAGGAAATCAATATAGTGATACATATATACAGAAAAAGGTGAGGCACAAGTCAGGTACTTTACTTAATTAAAATAATTAAAGGTTAAATGTAATAAAAATTGCGTAAAAACCTAATCTGTGTGTGGTGTCTTATTTGAAACCTTTAGTAGTCAGTGTTTCACAAGCACATTTTGCAATAGGCATTCAGGGTAAAGGATTCTCTCTGATTTGGTTTTGAGGTCTGATCACTATTGAAATCCATTCCTTCTAAGGATGACTTTTTCAGTGGATCTTCACTTGATTTTCAAGCCACAAGACAAAACATACATCACAGCCTCCCTGCTGAGCTATCAGAATCGCTCAGCTGGGAGTGCTCTGTGGTGGGAATCATGGTCATCATTTTTCCACTAGTATCACAGCTTTCAAACTTAAAGCTAACTTTTGTTTTACACTCACAGAACTAGAGGCAAAGCTAGATGGAAAAGGACATGGCTGCTGTCATCTCTCAGTTTTTGTTTCTCTCATTCAGCAGCGATTAGACTGTCAGTGATAGCAGTGAACTGTAAATGTCATACAGATATTGTGACACTGTGACATTTGACTGCCTATTACTGACTACTGTCATTCATTTACTCTGATTAAACTGACATTTGTGAATGGGCTCTGAAACAATATGTTATTGCCTCCTCTATGTGTCTGTATTTATCTGTTTATTCTGTGTGTTTTTTACCTGGGATTTTCTTTAGTAGTGAATGTCTTCTGACAGCTGTATAATTGCATCTATTTTTACAGTTATTGTTTATGGTCTCGCTATTCTGTTGTTCCTGATTAGATTGTTATATATTGGAAGTACTGGAACTGTGTTACATATATGTACAGAGTTAGTATTTGCTCGTGTTCAGAATTTACAAAAATTATTTGGTCTTAGGGTCATGCCAATCCTTCTCTCTTGAGGATCTGGGATGTGACCCTTCAAGTGGTGATTTTTTTCCCAAACTTTCCTTGGCACAGTACTGAAGTCTGGTAAATATGGGTTGTTATGCATGTAATAGTATGTAGTCCTCACATTTTGGATTGTTTCTCAGTCTTAACAAGTCTAATTTGCAAGAAATAATTTGACATCTGGTTTTGACCCATATTTAGCAGGTGTCAGTGCTGTTCCCAGGAAATCATGGGGAAAAAATATTGCCACTTTGAAGGGTCATGTACCCTTTACTTGTGATAAACTGTTTCAGAGAGTTTCTCTCCTCTGAATCCAACTGTTGTTATTTCTCATCAGTGTGGGTTTATCCTGACTCAGCTATGCTCATTCTAGCTGTTAGAGACTGCAATCAGCAAAGATCCTCCATCTCACGTGAGCTGCAGTTTCTGACAAGGAGATTGTATTACGCTGTCACCTGGTCTGTGTCTCCTCCTTGCACCTACAGGTATACAAATATAATTGAAGCTGACTGATCATTGACAAATTATGCCAATTGCAAGGAGCATGACCCTTAAAAGTGGTGATTTTTTTTCCCCACAATTTTCTGGGCACATCACTGACATCTGCTAAATATGAGTCAAAACCAGATAACTGAATCATTCTTGCAAATTAGACAAACTTACTTATTGCAAATTGCTGAGAAACAATCAAAAATGCAAGGACTGCATACTATTACATGCATAGCATTCCATATTTACTAGATTTCAGTACAGTGCCAGGCCAGTCCTACATTGCTTGATACTAGCTACAGAAGAGGATATTCCTTCATGCTTGTGTATTTTAGTGATACCCCATCATGTCTGTGCAGATTCCCCAGTGCATGGCCCATCTCAGTTCCTGGGTTAAAATATAAATCTTTTGTGTAGCCCTCCCTGACAGCTAAGCAGGTATACATCAGTATAAGAAATCTGCACATGACTGCAGGCATTCCACTGTAGCAGGCACTGTTCACCTCTACTTGGGATGACATTAGAAATGGGAAAACAGAGAAACAGGAATGTGGTTAATTTTTGAAATGGAAGAGAAACTCACTATGTCTAGGAAAGTTGTGTTGCTAGCAGATTATCATACCCTGATGTCAAGCACTACTCCCTTTCCACTAACTGATTTCTCTGTCTCATGTCACTAGAACCCCCTTTGTCTCCCAACCTGAACCTATTACTCCCTGCTATGTGTTGTACAGCTGTTCCACCCTTCCCCAGGCTCTCGCTAATGGCTCCCTAGTGTCCAGTCTATGAATGTTGGCTCAGCTATTGCTGGCACCAGCCAACTGTAGTTTAACGGTCATAGGGCATTTAATTCTTTCTGTGTTTGTGTAATAAAGATTCATGTTTTTAAACCTTTGAATACTGTGGCTTGACTCATTTGTTGCAATATTGGTCATATTTAAAGAGCAACTGACACCACTTTGGCCAAAAGTGCTACATTGCAGAATTAGAATACAGATACCTCCAGTAAATCTCATACCAAAAACTAGGTTTATATGTTACTTCATTTTAGTTATGACTACTTTTTGCAACCCTGTTTTCACTACCTGTTCAAAAAGCCTGTTTCAGTGAAGAGCTGATGATGATGTCATCTCAGGAACTCACAGTCTAGTACTCTTTGTCAGCAAGCTTATATGACATGTAAGTTGTGAAGATCATGTGCAATTGTTGTCACAAGTAAAACAGGCAGCACCATTCAAAAAACATTGCTTTAAAGACTATGTATGTTTCGGGTTTTGTAACAAAGCTTATAATTGTTTATGGGATGCCTTTTTGTTATGGACTTTTTTCCAGGGTTGCAGGATGCTGGGTCATAGCACACTGTTGAGAGGTTTGCAGACTGAATACATTTCTGATGTGGTGAAAGGCTGAGATCATTCACACCTATCATTCAACTGAGGTGATTTCTGAGGATGGCACTTTAAAACAATTATTCCATCCCCTTGTCAATGGGAAAGTGAGAGGCAATGCTGCTTTGAAACCTTACTAGGAGTTTCTAATTTAGCCAGCCCAACGTGTTCTCCCTGTCAGGCTGTTTTTTTTTTTTTACCTACATTCAGTGGCTCCACGGTTGCCGGATGCTGAGTCAGTATGCCTCCAAGCTATCTGGAGTGCTACTCTACTGTGCCTCTTAGGAAGTTGTATTGTTGCTAGTATCATAATGCTGGTAACACCACTGCTGTTTTTCAGTGTCTGTTTACAATAAGTTGTAATAGGAACCTTATATGTGTTAATTCTTACTAGGGGTGGAAATGTTAGCTCTAATAAAATGATCATTTTAATTTAGAGTAGAACATAGATGAGCATGAATGTAGGTAAAAAAAAAAAACAGCCTGACAGAGAGAAAACATTGGGCTGGCTAAATTAGAAACACCTAGTAAGGTTTCAAAATAGCATTACCTCTCCAACCCCGATTGACAAGGAGATGGAATAATTGTTTTGAAGTATTGCCTCAATTGAATGATAGGTGTAAGTGATCTCAGCCTTTCACCACATCAGAAACTTTTTCAGTTTGCAGACCTCACAACAGTGTGCTATGACCCAGCACCTAGAATCCTTGGAAAAAAGGACCTCAACAAAAAGACACACCCAAAAAAATTGGCAGCTTTGTTACAAAACCTGATACACACATAGTTTTTAAAGCAACATTTACTGAATGGTGCTACCTGTTTTACTTGTGAAAACCACTGCTCATGATCTTTAGAACTTTGGAGTCACAGGTCCTATAAACTTTCTGATGGGGGTACTAGACTGTGAGTTACTGAGATGACATCATCATCATCAGCTCTTCACTGACACAGGCTTTTTTGAACAGGTAGTGCAATTAGGGTTACAAAATAGCTCATACCTTTAAAATGAAGTAATATAGAAATCTAGTTTTTGGTATGAGATATACTGGGGGTGTGCTTATTCTAATTCTGCAATGTAGTAGACGTGGTGTTATTTGCTCTTTAAACTTTTAAAATATCCCATGTTAAAGTTGAAGCTGATCATTTTTATGTTTGTCATGCATGTGTGTGTGCAGCGAACATTTTGATATGGCAGTTGTGTGTTGAGAGTTGTGGCACTGTTGTCCAATGCAGAGCATATTTTAGGGGTTCATCAGTGCCACACCAATCAACAGGGTGGCTGAGTATGATGGAGATTTGTCTTGCTGGGTAGAGATGACACAAACTTGAAAAGAACAACTGACCTAGTCATGGGTCAGCTCTTCTCTTTCATCTATGCTGACCAGCAAGCAAGCTGATCCATCATCTGTTAGCCTGGAATATGAAACATTCAGGGGCTTATGGCAGCTGTAATAGAAAACCATCCATTGATGTCTGTTACTGGCACTGGATCCCTGTTAGTGTCCCCCACACCTGACCCTTCACTCATACATAATACTAACAGCGGGGGTGCCCAATCCCCCAGTGTCACCACCTCATAAGCAAAACACTACCATGCCACTCCCAATGTTGGCTGACATCCTGTAGCTGTCCCACCCTCCTGACCCTCCCTCTCAGCACCCACTCTCCCACAAACATAACACATACACTGGTGGTACCCAATCCCCCAGTGTCACAACCTGAAATAAAGAAAACCTTCCATTGCAGTTTCTTTTTTTTTACACTAACACTGAGGGTGCCCAATCCCCTAGTTTCACTGTCTCTCTCTGCTGTCGCTGTCCCTGTAACTGTCCCCCCTCCCGACCCTCGCTCTCAGTGGCCACCCTCCCACAGACTTAACACTGACACTGGGGTGCCCAATCCCCCAGTGACATGACCTGAAATAAAGAAACCTTCCCTCATAGTTTTTTTTAATAAGCCCTATAAAAAAAACAACTCCCCATCGATGTGTGTTGCAGCTGTTACTAGCCCTCAGCCAACCCTCTGACTCAGCACCAAGCACCTCACCCCCCCAAGCCCTTACTTACCCAGTAGATGTTCAGCACTGTAATCTGCTGCAGACCGCAAACAAGTTTTCACTGTTGAAAGCTGGATCATAAACTGAGGGAACAGACATGCAGTTCAATGTATCTCAATGGATTTTTTAACTTAGTTTCATAACATGGCCATTTTTGCATATTTTTACCCCACATTTTCAACATGCCTTCTTTGGGACCCCACCTCATAAACAGTTGCACTGACATTAAGCAAATGTGTCCCAAATAATGACTTTGTGGTCCCTGTGTGAAATCAGCTTTCAGCCAGGAGTTGAAAATGTTCTCTGCCCTTGATCATGAGGTGGGTTCATAAAAAGACTATGCTGAAAACTTGGTGTAACAATATTAAAGAACAACAAGATCATGGGTCTACATTGAAGTTTGCAAAGGCAGGCTTGTTACTTTGGTAATTTTCAATATTTTTCTCCCAAATTTACAACACTGATATTTCTTCATAGCACCTCATGATTGTGACTGTTGACATTTTTCAGATCCTAGCCAAAATGTTTTTTTTTTATATCCTGAAAGGTGATTTTTGCAGTACCTGTGTGAAATCACATTATGGGTAGAAGTTCAAAATGTTCTGTACCCTTATTCATGAGGCAGGGACATAAGAAGGCTGTGTTAAAAACTCAGTGTAAAAATATGAAAGAAGCAACACAGTTATGAGCCTACATTGAACTTTGTGAATGCAGGCTCATAACTTTGGTAATTGTTCAATATTCTCACCCCAAATTTTCAACATTGCCATTTCTTTTTCATGAGGAGGGGTCATAAAAAAGGATATGTTGACAATTTGGGACAAACATATTAAAACATAACAAATTTACAAGCCTGTGTTGAAATTTACAAATGCAAGCTCTTAACTTTGGTAATACATAACCCACACAGTGCACCACAATGCATCTAGTACTGTCAGGCTTCTATACCAGTGGTGAATATCCGGCATTGACAAATGCTTGTTTTGTTGTGTTTTTATTTCTGTTGCCATCCTGGAACTGACAGCCGAGATGTCATTCAAGAACTGATATCAAGTAGCTTGAGATTTTCACAGGAAAAGAAAGCATGCTATTTTTTTTTTTTGTAACACATGTTAATAACAATGTACATTTAGATTTAATAATAAGTAATACATGTATTTTTTTAAGGTATGAGTCATTCATTTAAGCCTGTTCAGTGCTGTACAGTGTTACTGATTTCAAAACCTGCACAATATTCTCTTTTGCTTCTCTGCTACTTATGGTCAGACCTCATACCTACAAGATGGCCATTTGCTTTTAATCTGTTTGTTTTTCATTTCAGCGTTTTCTTTGATAAGATGATCAACAAAAACAATGTGTTTTTAAAGAAAATACAGTAACTGGGTAGTAGACTGCTGCAGTTCAGTGTGGGTGAAACAGATTGCAGGGCAAATGCTCTTTTAGGAGTTGATTTGTGAAATGTTTTCTGATCAAGTAATTTTGACAGGCATGATGTATTTTTATAAAAGGAAAGGTTTTGTGAATATTAACTAATGACTTGTAGTGCTACAGTAACATTCTGTGCAATGGATGAATTTATGACAGTATAAGAGAGAGAGAGAGAGAGTAACGGACTATGCAAGCTGTCAAACAATCCAGTGGAGAAGGGCTGCCTGTGTGGTTACTGAACCATCTCTCTCTCTCTCTCTCTCTCTCTCTCTCTCAGTTTCCCCTCTCTCCCTACACACACTCCCTCCCTCCAAGACACAGAATGTTATTACTAGGTCATTAGTAAATGTTCACAAAATCTTCCCATTTATAACACAATGTTGGGACCATCACTGCTTTTCTCTGCATATTTAACACTTGCTGTGCCAGGGATTGATGTATCTCTTCAGAAGTTCTGTACCTTCAAATTCTATTGACAAACTAATGGTTAATAGCAGCAACTCAGGCTGAACAAATAGGGCACACTTTGATTCCATTCCACTCCCTTGTAACAACAAATGCTGTGCTGTGCTAGGAATTCAGACCCATTTTTTCTGATGACAGCAGTACGTCTGCATGGTTCTGCCCATGCAGCCATAAAAAAGAGCTAGCACTGTACAGTGCCTGATTAGTACTATTTTACATATAAAACATTTCCGTAAATGTTTTAAAATGCTTTAAATTTTGATGCTGCAAAATCCCATTTAGTAAGTGCAATAAGAATGTTCAGAGTGTGGGGTGTTGAGAAATACCTGCATTTCCATGGTCTGTAAGGCCCTCCATCTGTGGTGTTAGATCTCAGTATGCCACGGCGTGTGGGAATCTCCCAGCACTGCACACCCTCTCAAGTCTTACTGTTTACTTACCATCCGTTTCCCTTATAACTAAATTCAATCACAGCACCTTGCTGGGGTCCTGGTAAACAGATGCTGACAGATGGTAAATGTCTGTTCCCTGTAGGCTGTGCCAGTGTACTCATCATTAGACACTGCTTTCAGTCAATGTAGATCAGCACTTAAAGTATTTTCATTTTTTTTTTAAAGTGAGTTTCTGTTCTATTCTCTCTTTAAGAAAGCTTCATAGCATGCCCCCATGTACTGGTGTTCCTCCTCCTCCTTTGAAAGAGGCTCTCTCCACATTTTGTACACCCCCTGTGAGGTACTTTTGGTCTCAGGCATGTCTTCCAGGGAGTACATGCTGAGCTCCTGCAGTGTCCTCTTATATGGTTTCTCACACAAACCAGCATAATTTTAGTAGACACCCTGTCCATATCTTTGTGGAGATGTGACCTCCAGAAATAGATGCAGTACTCTGGGTTGGGTTTTAACAGTGAGCAAAACAGCAACACCACCTACCTTCTCTTGGTAGAGATCCTCCCTATGCATCACAGTATCTGGCTCACTTTGTATACCAGCCTGTCACACTGCCCTGTCACCCTGACCTCATCCAGTAGGATCACCCCAAGGTCTCTCACTTGCTTAGTAACTGTAACTGTAAGTACCTTCCCCCATCTTATAGGCAATCTGTTGGTTACCACCCCAGGTGCATGACTTTTAACTTTTTTGCATTAAAACCCTGCTGCCACTCCCTCAACCACTCCTCTAGTTTTTTCAGATCCTTTTGCATGCAATCAACCCCATCTTGGGTGATCACCCTGTTGCAGATTTTTGTGTCATCTACAAAGAGACACACTTTCTCCTCCAGTTCCTCAACAATGTCACTCACAAAGACATTAAAAAAGACAGGGTCCAGTACCAATCCCTGTGGTACTTCATCTGGTCACTCTCCCATCCTCCAAGTGGTTGCCATTTACCACCACTCTTTGCCTCTTATCTTCCGACCAGTTTGGTACCCAGCACACCACCTTCTGCCCCCCTCTAAGCATCTAAGTTTCTTTATTAGCCTCATGTGTGGTACAGTGTCAAAGGCCTTACTGAACTCCAGATAGGCTACATCCACTGTTCTCCCCTGATCCACTACCCTAGTTACTCAGACAATGAAATCTATGAGATTTGTTTGAAATGACCTCCCTCCTGTGAATATGCGCTGCCAGTGATCCTACAGCCTATATGCCTCCAGATATTCCATTAATCTCTCCTTCAGCAGGGACTTCCCCACTACCGATGTGAGACTGACTGGCCTGTAGTTGCTGGCCTCCTCTCTGCTGCCACTCTTGTGCAGAAGGACCACATTGGCCCTACTCCATTCTTAAGGAACCAGCTCCATCTCCAATGAGGTGTTAAATAGTGTTACCAGATGGCTGGCTAGCATTGTACTGAATTCTTCAAGTAGATCCTGTCCTCCCCATCAACTTGTTTTCCTGGAGGGCTTCCAGACCATGACAGACTCTTCCACAAATGAACTTGTGCTCACCCACACCTCCACCTGGTGCCTGTTAATGCATGCCAGCCCATCACCCCCTTCCACTGTAATATTGAGCAGAAGTAGTCGTTAAAAATTTCAGATTTCTCCTGGTCTACTTCAGCACAGTCCCCACTTCCTGGTCTCCTAATCTTCACCATTGACTGCTTTTCTTCCTCTTGTCACTCATGCACCTCAAGGAAGTCTTCTCCCCGTTCTTGGTCTCTTGGGCCATACTTTCTTCAGTTTCAGGCTTTGCTGTCCTTACCTTCCATCCTACATTCTGCTGTTTCTCTAGGTATATTTCCCTGCTCACATCCATTTGAGCCTCCTTGTATTTTCTGAAAGCTGTTTTTTTCTCCTTTACAGCTTTAACCACCTCTTTTGAGAAGCACAGAAAAGTTTAAATGTTTCCTCAGCAGGCATTTAAACTAGACAATGGGGAGGCAAATGCAGTCAGGGGGATTACCGCAGCCTCCTCTACATGACATATCTGGAAACAGGAAGACCCCAATTAGTAGATGGACACAAAAAAATAATTGGGCACAATAGGAAGGAAAACAGAAAATATAACTCAGACTTGTCACAGGGCACAGACAGAAAAATGGGAAAAGGAGGGGGGTGCGCAAGATGGATGGCAATCTGCACAAGTGCCTGCCTGCAATCTGGGAAACAAGATCTAATGGGATTTATGGCAGACCCAAACCTGGACATTGTGGCTATTACAGAAATGTGGTACACAGGGAACCATGACTGGGATACAGCCATACCAGGATACACACTTTTTAGGAAGGATAGCGAAGAGAATAAGAGAGGCGGGATGGCTGTGTATGTGAAGGAGGAGATAAAAGCAACAGAGGCTCAAGAGTTACAAGAAGGAATGAAGGCACTGTGGGTCACGATAGAGGTGAGAAGTAAACTGCCATTTCACACTTCAGTGATTTACAGGACTCTTATGCAGGGGGATTAAACAGATGAAGTTTTGTTGGAGACCATCCACAAAATGGCATCCAAAGGGGAACTGCTGCTAATGGGAGACTTCAAATTGCCAGATACAGATTAGAGCACTCAGACTGCAGGTACAACAAGGAGCAGGGACTTCATGACCACCCTGAGAGGGGCAAACTTAAGGCAGCTAGTAGTAGAACCTACCCAGGAGGGGGCTATACTGGACTTGGTGCAGACCAACAGGGACAGGATCACAGATGTTGAGGTGGGCAGTCCCCTTGGTTTCAGTGACCACAGGACAGGATGGTTTACTTTAACCACAGTGGTAGATGAAAGTCATACAAGGATTAGGGTTTTGGATTTCATGTGGGTCAAATTTAAGGAAATCTGGTGACAGCTTAAATGTGCCCTATCAGCAGAAAGTACAGGGAAAGATGTGGAGGAACAGTGGTCTAGACTCAAAAGAGTCATAACAGAAGTAACAAGACACTGTGTTAGAATGCATAGTAAGAATAAAAGAAAGAAGCAGCCGCTATGCTTCTCAAACACAGTGACCAAGAAAGTAGGGGAAGAAGGAAATGCCTTTAGGTACTACTAGGAGACTCAAAAGGATGCGGACAGGGAGAAGTACCTGGAGAAACAGAAAGAATATGGGAAAGCAGTCAGAATGGCTAATGCACAGACAGAGGAAGGTATAACACAGGCTGTTAAGAAAGGAGACAAGACCTTCCTCAGATACGTTAGAGAGAGGAAAAAGATCAGAAATGGTATTGTTAGGCTGAAGAAGGAAGGAGGAGGGTGAGTGAGGGATGACTTAGAAAAGGCTGAGTTACTAAACAAAAAATTTTGCTCAGTTTTCACCAAAGAAGGAGAGGGTAAGGGTTTAAAAATATTTAGGAGGGGTAGTCAGGGGCAGGAGGTCGACACCAGCCAGTTCACTGTGAAAGAGTCCTAGATGAACTCCGGGAAAATAAAAACAGAAGAAGCAATGCGGCCAGATGGGATTCACCCCAGAGAATTAAAGGAACTTAGGGACGTACTGGCAGGTCCAGTAACTGACCTTTTCAACTCAACTCTAGAGACAGGGGTGGTACATGAAGACTGGAGGAGGGCAGAGGTGGTTCTTTTCCACAAGAGTGGCAGCAGGGAGGAGACGGGCAATTACAGACCTGTAAGCCTGACCTCAGGGGACGTTAATGGAGTCCCTACTTAAGGAGAGGATTGTGAAGTGTCTGGATACTAATGGGCACAGGATCCAAGGCAGCATGGATTCTCAGCAGGAAGGTCCTGTCAGACAAATCTAATTGATTTCTTTGAGTGGGTGACCAGGGCGGTAGATCAGGGAGCAGTGGTGGATGTGGTCCACCTGGATTTCAGCAAGGCCTTCAACACCTTCACACATAGCAGATTGCTAAATAAATTGAGAAACCAGGGAGTGGGCCTCATGGTAGTAAAATGGGTTGAGAACTGACTAAGGGAGAGGGCTGAAAGGGTGGTAGTAAATGGCATGAAATCAGAAGAGAGGGAGGTGACCAACGGGGTGCCACAGGGATAGGTTCTGGAAACAGTCCTGTCAATGTTTTCATTAGAGACACTGCAGAAAGTTTTGGAGGAAAATGTATGCCTGTTCACAGATGACACCAAGATCTACAACAGAATTGACACACCAGAAGGAGTGGAAAGAATGATAAAGGATCTAATCTTATTGGAAGAATGGTCAGATGTATGGCAGTTGAGTTTTAATGCTAAATAACTGCAAAATAATGCACCTGTGTCACAGGTATCCAAGAGAGGAGTACAGAATGGGGGGGGGGTCTGGCCACCACAAGGTGAGAGAGATCTGAGAATCATCATATCAGATTACCTAGTGGTGACCAAGCAGTGTGAAAAAGCAGTGGGGAAGGCAGACAGAATGCTGGGATGCATAGGTAGGGGCATAACCAGCAGAAAGAAAGAGGAGATGATGCCACTGTATAGATCACTGGTAAGGCCTCACTTGGAGTTCTGCTTCCAGTTCTAAAGACCACATCTCAGGAAGGACATAGACAAGACTGAGGCAGTCCAGAGAAAGGTGATGAAAATGGCACATGGGCTGCACCAGAGCCATATGAGGAAAGACTCAGGGACCTTAATATCTATTCATTGGAGGAGAGGAGAGAGAGGAGAGATATGCTAGAGACATTCAAGTACCTTAGGGATATAAACAGGGTACAGGAAGGATGCATATTTCAGAGGAAGCATTGCACAAGGACAAGGGGACATGATATGAGTCTGGAGGAAGGAAGGCTCAGGGGGAATGTCAGGAAGTACTTTTCACAGAAAGGGTGGTGTATCAGTGGAAGAGCCTTTCAGCAGTGGTGGTGGGGGCTAAAACAATATGGGGGTTTAAGATTGTATGGGAAAGACATAAGGGTACCTTGGAGATAGACAGAGATGATGTCCCACAGATCAAATAGGATCTGGGCTGTCATAACTGAGCAGGGAAATGGGCAGACTAGGTGGGCCATATGATACTTATCTGCCATCAGATTCTATATTTCTGTGTTTCACAGTGACCTCTTATTCCTCTTGCCCTTGCTCATTACTTTGTGACAGCTTGCCATTACTCAGTTATTCTTTTTTTTTTCTTTTCCATTGTGCCTCCACCCTCCCAAACGATAACCCTCTTCAAGGTATTTCCTAATGCAGTCTCCCATTTCCCTAAAATTTGCTCTCGTGAAGTCCAGGACCACTGTGCTAATGTGTTGTTCCCTTGTGTAATCCATTTGCCAAACCACACTGTGCAATGATTGCTTGAACTCAGGGGATACTCACTTTGACATCTACTATATTGTCCGTTTGTAAGTAAAAGACCCAGCACTGTTCCTTCCATAGTGGGATCTGTAATCATCTGCCTCAGAAATTACCCTTGCAGGGGGCCTAGATGACCCTCATTCTAGTTGTTGCTGTGGCCAGGATGTTCCAGTCCATGTCCAGTAGATCAAAGTCACCCATGATTACTACTAGCCCTTTGCTTGTCATTTTGTTTATGGCCTCCCTCAAAGCTCTGTCCAGCTCCTCCTCTTGTGTTGGTGGCCTGTACACCACCCCCACATGTATAAAGACCCCAGACCCTGTTTCTAAGCCAACCCACAAAACTTCCAGCTCCTCCATTTCCTCACTGTGTCCTTATTTCCATGCCCTTTCTACGTTACCTTACATATAAAACACCCCACACCTTTGTTCCCCGCCCTATTGTTGTGAAACATGTTTTAACCTGGCATGGCCAAGTGATCCTAGTCTGCTTCTGCAATGGTAACCTCTGTCACAAGCCCACTCTGTAGGGGCTGGAATTCCCTGGGCTACAGTGAATCCCCTTGTGATCAGGGTCAGGGATACCACTTCTCTGTCCTTTTAGCTTGCTCGCTGTTTCACAACTGAACATATGCCAGAGGATCCCAGGGTCCCTCTCTCCAGGTGAGGGTTGGTCTTGAGTCCGTGTTCCTGGGATAGAACCCACTTGGCCACTTTTCTTTACCAAGCTAGATAGAGGAGCTACTAGGGTGCTGTAATCTGGTACAAATTTTCTGTAGTACCTTGCAGTCTCAAAGAAGCTTCTGACCTGATTCTGGGTCTCCAGCATGGGCCATGCCTCAATGGCCTCCATCTTAGCTTGTTTTGGACATAGTTGTCCCCTCCTCACTACAGATTCCATATATGACACCTCAGCCATGGCCACCTGGTACTTTTTGGCTTTGATAGTTAGTCCTGTCTACTATATCCTGCCCAACACTACCCCAGATGGATCAAGTGCTCTTTTCAGCTATTACTGAAAATTGCAATATCATCCAGATAGGCCACTGTGTACTCTTCCTTACCCTGTAGCACCTGATTTACCAACAGTTGAAAAGTGGCAGGGCATTTTCCATCCCAAAAAGCATCACCTTAATTTCAAAGAAACCTATTGGGGTGATGAAGGCTGACCATTCCTTAGCTCTGGCAGTTAACTCCACCAGCCAGTACCCCTTTGCCAGGACTATGGCTGTTATGTAGGTCGATCTCCCCAACTTGTCCAACAACTCATTTATCCAGGGCATTGGGTGGGTGCTGGACTTCATGATTGCACTAAGTCCATGACAGTCCACACAAAAATGAGTAGACCCATCCGGCTTGGAGACGAGGACTATGGGTGAGGCCTAGGGACAGTGGGATTTCAGAATTATCCCCAAGTACAGCATTTCTGCCACCTCCCTCCTAATGTCCTTAAGGATGACCTCAGACACCCGGTAGACTGTCCATCATATGGGTGCTTGCGTCCCTGTGTCTATATCATAGATTGCTAAGGGGGTTCATCCGGGCATGTACGTAAATAAAGGGGCAATAATAATTTTTCCAATATAGCAGGTGAGGGTACTCTCCCTGATTTTGTGAGTGAACATCTTGAGGTGTTTTGTGTATGGAGGTGTAGTATATCAAAGCCACCACCTAGATTTATACTGTTTAGGAAATTTCCATCAGTAATGTCAGACAATCAGGCTGAAGATTTAAACAACATAGATTAGACTTACTTAGATGCAATCCCTGAGATAAATTGTGCTGTGGACTATTTTAATAAAACTTTAGCTGATATACAGAATAGTTTTTTTCTTTTAAAGAATAATAGGGTCAGAGGTACTGTATAGTAAATAAATGGTTAACACCAGATTTATCCAAATGTATGAAACAGAGAGATTCTGCCTGGAGGCTTTACAAAAAGCTAAAAACAGACCAACATTTTAATAATTATTGGCGATTACGCAATCTATGTAAGGGCAAAATAAGATTGTGTAAATCAGAGTTTTATCAGATTAAACAGCAGAATAATTTGAATAACACTAAGCAATTCTGGTCTGCTATTAAGGAGTTGACTGCCCCAAAGGTTAGTGTTGCACCAAATCAGATGAATGTTGATGGGAATCTTACGTCTGATTTGTCTATTATTGAGGAAGCTTTTATGACAACATTTACTAATTTTTTCTACTTGTATCAATAATTTTTCTCCTTCACATTCCGACAATCATTTGTGTTTAAAAGAAAATCCTTTTTCTTTTTATTTTGAGCAAATTAGGCCGAGTGAAGTCTTAAGATTATTAAAATAATTGTCTGTTAATAAAAGCTCTGGGCCAGGCAAGCATGATGTAAGGTTCCTAAAACTTGTAGCTGAGTATATATATGTTCCATTAACAACAAGCATTTGTCAATGCCGAACGTTCGCTTGCAGGTATTTGCAGTGGTATTTGGCACTTGGACATGGCTTAAAAAAATCAGTGACAAAGAAGTACAAGCATTTGTCAATGCCGAATGTTGCTTGCTTCTATGTGCTGTTTAGGTATTTGGAAGTCACTGGAGTGCAAATATTGAAAATTTGCGAACTTACGAGTGTGCGTAGGAACTATAGCATGCACGCTCGTAAAACAGTCATTTTTAGGAATTTTTTCACCAAATTTTCAACATAGCCATTTTAAGACCTCTACTCATGAACAGTGTCACTGTGATTTTCTTAATGTGTCCCATATATTGAGTTCGCACACCGACTGCACCATTGTGCGCTACATGGTCGGAAAGATGTTTTGGGTAGGATGTGAAAAATGACAGCTGTACTGCTCATAAGGAGGTGTGGTAAAATGGCAATGTTGAAAATCTGGAGTGAAAATATTGAAAATTCGCAAACTTATGAGTGTGCGTAGGAACTGCGCAACGCACGCTCGTAAACCAGTCATTTTTAGGAATTTTTTCACCAAATTTTCAACATAGCCATTTTACGATCTCTGCTCATGAACAGTGACACTGTGATTTTCTTAATGTGTCCCATACATTGAGTTCGCACACCGACTGTGCCATTGTGCACTACATGGGCGGAAACACGTTTTGGGCAGGATGTGAAAAATGACAGCTGTACTGCTGATGAGGAGGTGTGGTGAATTGGCAATGTTGAAAATCTGGAGTGAAAATATTGAAAATTCGCAAACTTACGAGCGTGCGTAGGAACTGCACAACGCACGCTCATAAAACAGTCATTTTTATGAATTTTTTCACCACATTTTCAACATAGCCATTTTAAGACCTCTGCTGATGACAGTGTCACTGTGATTTTCTTAATGTGTCCCATACATTGATTTCACACACTGACTGCGACATTGTGCGCTACATGGGCGGAAATACGTTTTGGGTGAGATGTGAAAAATGACAGCTGTACTACTCATAGGAAGGTGTGGTAAAATGGCAATGTTGATAATCTGGAGTGAAAATACTGAAAATTCATGAACTTAAGAGCCTGTGTAGGAACTGCACAATGCACACTCATAAAATGGTCATTTTTAGGAATTTTTCCACCAAATTTTCAAAATAGGTTTTTTTGAGAGCCCACCTTGTGAATGCTGGCACTGTCATTTTGTCAATCGGGCCCAAAAAGGTGATTTCACGCAGTGACTGTGAAATCACCCTTTGGGCTGAATAATGCCATGACAGTGACAGAATTCATGAGAAGGGGTCCCAAAAACCCCATGTTGAAAATTTGGTGCAAAAATTCCAAAAAATGCCTAAGATATGCAACAAAGTTGAAAAAAACCCATCTAGCCCATTATACAGCTTACCGGCATTTCCTCAGTTCGTGGTTGGCTTGAAGAGTGCAGGCGTTTTCCCGGTCCAGCGATGATCATTGTGCACGAGGTCCGAGGTATGGGGTGGGGGGTGTGGGAGCAGGGTGCACAGTGGTGGGTGTGATTGTGGGAGGGGCAGGAGACTGCGTGGGACAGTTTTAATTTACAGGGTTTTTCTACAATTGATGGCCGGGGACTTTTGCCATGCTGGGGTGGGCTCCAACATGGCAGAAGATGGCTGGGGCGATGGACCCAACGGGATTAGGCACCTTGTCGGCAGATGATGTGGGGTTTGCCATGCTAGGGTGGGCTCCCAGCATGGCAGAAGGATGGCTGCGGGGGCCATGGAGCCAACGGGGGATTGGGCACCCCTGTCGGCAGATGACGCGGGACGTTTGCCATGCTGGGGTGGGCTCCCAGTGTGGCAGAAGGATGGCTGGGGGGGCTGTGGAGCCGACGGGGGATTGGGCACCCCCCATTGGCAGATGATGCAGGACGTTTGCCATGCTGGGGTGCGCTCCCAGCGTGGTACTAAAGATTTCGGGGCTTGACACGCTGCAAGCACACAGTGGTGGTTTTCTTTGAAGAGAAGACCACCGCTGTCATACACAGCACCACGTCGATTGGTGCAGGACTGCCACGCCTGCTCAATGGAGCAGGGGATTGCACGGGAGAGGCACACTTCCAAAGTGTCCCATTTCTTCCCAAGACGTCAAGCAGTACATGAAGCTTAACGTAAAAATATATAATTTACCTTTGATTATGGGTGAATTTCCATCTTCTTGGAAAAGTACAATTATAACACTTGTGTACAAGGGTGGATTAGTAAGTGAGTTGGATGGCTATTGCCCCACCTCTCTGCTTCCTGTTTTGGGGAAAATGCTTGAAAAAACTGAGACTCATCAGATGGTGGAGTTCCTTGGCTCCACGGGCCTCTGATCCCTGGTGCAGCATGTTTTTTGTAAACATCATGGTATGGGAACAGCCTTGGCCAGATTCATGGATTATGCTGGTACAACATTGGGTAGTGGCAAGCTAGTTGGAGCTTTGTTTGTGGATCTGTCGAGGGCTTTTGACGAGGTCGACCATTGCTTGTTGCTCTGGGGGTTGGAGGACCTCGGAGTCAGGAAATCCCCATTAAGATGGTTTGGCAGTTATTTAACTCAGCGTCCACTTCAAGTTAGCTATCAGGGAGTTTTGTCTAGGAGTAAAATGATTGAGGTGGGGGTACCCCATGGTTCTGTCCTGGGGCCCCTACTTTTTTCTATGTTTCTTGATAACTTGCCAAGTTGTCTGGCATCTACTGAGGTTTTGATGTACTTGGATGATATTATTCTTTATATTAGCTCACCATCAGAGGATGAAATTAAATCAAATCAAATGTTCAGGCACTTGATCTGTAGTTACATTCTCATTGCCTAGTTTTAAATAAAAAAAGAAGACAAAGAGTATGCTTTTTGGATCTACGTTTAGGTTGAATAGAAGCAACCTTTGGAGATTGTAAGTTGTGAGGGTGTCATTTTGGAGCAGGTTTTCAATTTAGGTATCTAGGACTTATTTTAAATCCTTGTGTAACTTATTCATTACATATCAAAACTATTTGTAGAAATATTAATCAGTGGTTGGGGGCTCTGTTCAACTTACGAGATCTATTAACTAGGGAAGTGAGATTTGCAATAAGTCAAAGCGTTTTGTTGTCGATTTTGAATTATAATGCATTTTTATTTGTAAATCTGGCTAAATCTGATGCCTTCTTGTTAACAACTACATTTCATGCCATATGCTAGTTTGCATTAAAGCTTCCATTTAGAACACATCATTGTAATTTATATTTAGCAACATCTTGTCTTCCTCCATCTCTATATTCTCAATATAGCTTAGGTTGCTTAGTTTATAACACTCTTGCTTTGGATACAGTCTCTCCTTTGCTCTCATTGTTAAACATAAGGATGCCCAATAGGGAGCTATGCTCCAATAGTTCTGTTATGTTAATCATTCCAAAAACAAAATCTAGATTAGGTCAGCAGACATTTTCAAATTATGCCTCAGTATATTGGAATAAGATTCCATGCACTTTGCAACATATTGCTGGGAAAGAAGTTTTTAAAGCACCAGTGAGACAATATTTTTTAGGTATAGTGGTGTGCAATTGTTATTAATTTATTGTATGTTATTATGTTCTATGTTGGTATGACTGTATTGTATATGCATATGTATTACATCTTGACTGTGATATAGATTATGGTCTCAGGTTGCATTTAAAAAAGGGCCTTGGCGCATATTGTTTACCCAGAAAACAAAAGTTAAAATAAATAAATAAAATAAATAAAGTCCTCTAAAATCTCCCTCACTTTCTGGGTCTGTTCCAGGGTTAGCTGGGGTGACAACTTGAAAGTCTCCACAGATGACTCCCTCTTGCCTTCCTCTAGCAAATTCAGGAAGGGGTCTTCCTCAACCATCTCCTCCCCAAGACTACACACTGCAAACAAACATGTTGGCCCTATTTACATATGGCTTCATCATATTAACATGGTACATCCTATGGGTATGTCTCCTGTCAGGCAGTTCTACAATATATTTCACATCATCAATCTGTTAGACTACCTTTTGTGGTCCCACCCACTCAGCCCACAGCTTGTCCTTCCAGACTGGAATTAAAACAATTACTTCTTAGTCCACACTGTATGAGTGAGCTCTGGATCCATGATCATACCAGACCTTTTGCTTGTGCTGGGCAGCTGACAGGTTGCTCTGGACAACCCCCATCAGCATCTTCAGCTTCTCCCTAAACTTAAGGACATACTCTACTATGTGAGTTCCCTGGATGGCGTGCTTGCCTTCCCAGTCTTCCCTGATCAAGTCTACGGTCCCAAGCACCCTATGTCCACATAAGAGTGCAATGGAGAAGAACCCTGTCGACTCTTGGGGCACCTCCCTGTATGCAAACAACAGTTGTGGAAGGTGTTTCTCCCAGTCCTCTCATGCTGTTCAACAAACACTTGGAGCATCACTTTTAGGGTACCATTAAATCTCTCCATGAGTACATTGGCTTGTGGGTGATTAGGTGTTGTGTGTCTCTGTACCACCCCACACATCTCCCACAAGCACTTCATCAGGTCTGACATGAAGTTATCCCCTTGATCAGAGACAACCTCCTGCAGAAACCCAACACAGGAGAATATCCCTAGCAAGTTGTCTGCCACTTTGTTTGCCTTAATTGAGAAGAGGGTGACCGCCTCTGGGTATTGGGTGACTTAATTGACCACCGTCAGGAAAAACCTTTTTCTGGAGGAGCTTGGGGTATTCAGGGGTCCCACAATATCCATTCCTACCTTCTTGAATGGCTTCTCCACAATGAGCAAGGGAATTAGGGCAGCTTTTGTTTTACTGCCTGCCTATCTGTTGGCAGCAGTGTCAAGACCGGAAATATTCCTTCACCTGCTGGGTGAAGTTGTACCAATAGAAATTTTGTTCTAATTGCTGCATTGTGCAAGCAATGCCCAGATGTCTGGCCATGGGGATATCATGAGTGATCTTGAGCAATCATTCATGTTATTCCTGAGAATGACAAGCTACCTGCTCATCACCCCTCCCTCTGTCCTCATGCCCTGTGTATACAACAGTCCATTGTCCCAAAATACCCTATGTCTCATGTACCATCCCTGTGTCCTGTCAGATTCTGCACAAGCCCTCAGCCTCTTCAAGGTATGGTCAGTCCTCTGAGTGGCTGCAAAATCTTAACATTTTCCCAAAGCATGGGACATGTCCCTCTCAGTTCTTAAACTGATGTTCATAGCTCAACCATCAGAGCATTCAGAGTTACTGCCATCCATAACATTCTGACCATCTGTTACCCTTCCCTCCTCTAAATAACCTTCTGCAGCTGTCTGGTGAATGGCTACTTGGGGAAGTCCTACCTCTCTCTCACTATTCTCCCTTTCAGGAAACACATGCTAGGAAACCAGCATCCTATTCTTTCCCACAATGGAATCTGTGGGTTTCAGGGAATTACAAGTGGCCTTAGCTGTCTGACTGCAGATAACTGCACAGACTACCCCCTGCTGGAGATTGTTCCCTATACTCACATCCAGGGCTAGGTTGTCTGCCACTGCTTCTTTTTGCACCCTCTCTCCCCTCTCATTCCAATCTAGAAAAACATTAACTAGTGGTAGAGTTTTTTCCTCCCCAGTGAATCCTTGCACAGTTACAAACTGATAAGATATCAGCTGTTTAGGCCCAACCAAATCCTCTTTTACCAGGGTAAGAGACACCCAAGTGTCCCTTAACCTATGGGTCTGCACCCCAATTTCGATAATTGGGTATATGTGCTTCATCATGTTCACTGGCATACTTTCAGGGATACACAGTGCACCACCTCCTTTCAAGTGGCACTTTGTCCACTCTGTGCCTTTTTAGGACATTGTCTAGCAAGATGCCCTGGCTGTTTACAAAACCAACTTTCATCATTCCTTTTATCCAAGAAATCCCTTTTATAGTAACTTGGGACTTCCCCCATTCTACAGAGGCAGTGAAGGTTTTAGCTGCCCTGAGGCCACTCTTTTCTGTTTTGTCCCTGCAGCACCTGCTTCCTCACTTTCTTTCTGAGCAGGCCTGCTCATGGCATAGTGATCTAAGAGCTCAGCAGCTTGCTGTGCTGTTTTTTGATCCTGGTCCTATATCCAGATTATCAGCTCCACTGGGCAAGCCCAAAAGAACTGTTCCAGTAACACCACCTCCTCAGTTTTCCCCACAGAATTTGCTTCCAAATCCTCCCATCAACGTTTCAAAAACTGTCATTGCTTTATGGCGAGTTCCTTGAAATGCATTTCAGAGCTCTTTCTGAGCTTCCAAAATTTAACTCTGTAGGCCTCAGGCATTAGTTCAGACTTTTTCAGTAAAGCAGTTAAGTTTTTTATAGTCTTTACTGTCCACATTGTCCATTTGGCCAAATGCCTCATACCCCTTGCCAGTAAGCAGCGGGGACAGCTGAAAGCTTGAGGCCTCCTTGGGTATCTTGGCCTGGATGCAGACCTCTTCAAGCAAATTCAAAAATGCATCCATATCCTCCCCCCTTTAAATTCTGCTATTAATTTGGAATTTAATTTATACCCCAGCCCTGGAGTTTCAAATTCACCCCTGCCACTTACCTGCTCTGGCACTGGTCATTGGAGCCTTAGTCCCTCCAGTTCAAATTCTCTTTGGTGCTGTTCTTCCTTGGCCTCTCTTAGCTGCTGCCTGTCCAGCATCTCCACTTCATGCTCCAGCCTTTTCTGCTCCAGCTCACTTTTGTGCTGTTTTTCAGCAAGCATCAGTTTCCTCAGTTCAAATTGAAGCTTTAGCCTCTCTAGCTCAGGATCTGTGATGGACTTCACTTGGTACTGTGGTTCTGAGTCCTGTCTGGTCTCACTGTCCTCCTCCCTGGGACTAGACACACTGCAATTTCCCCTTTGCTTCTTATGTACAAGGTCCAGTCCCTGTCAGTCATTGGCCATGATTCGAGGTCCTGGGCAGTTGCTTGCTCATCAGCTGCCACAAGAATCTCTATGAGGTTCCTTTTGCTTTCACCCTGTCCTTTTCACTGGTACTGTCCTTCTCTTTTTGATCCTCTCTCTGCCCACCCTCCCAGGTTTCACAACTGAACGTACACCAGGGGATCCCAGTGCTCGCTCTCTCTCTCTGGATGAGGGTGTGCAAATACAGTCTCGAGTCTGTGTTCCTGGGATTGAACCCTCTCATGCACTGCATAATGAACCAGAAAACTACATATGTATATAGGCCGTTGAGGAGATACACCATACACCCTAATATGTGTCTTTCCACAGAAATGCAGAGACCAGTTCAAACCCCCACAGACTCCTTCTCAAGGCCGTTCATATTTTCTCCCCTCCTTTTGTCCACAGAGTCCCTTGTGCTACTTTACTTTGGCAGTGTTTGGCCCTTAAGCAGTCACACAGGTGTAATATAGTTTGAACAACCCTTTCCCAAAACAACACACATGAAAACACTGGCAGAATTATCTTAAACTAAGCCAAACACTTTATTAATTAATAATTGAATACAGTAAAAAAGACTTATAGGAGAATTGCCTGAAAAAGAAAATATCTTTGCTCTCTCTGACCAGGACAGGGTCCCAGTGTAAAAAGTTCCTTCACATGTAACTTGAGGTGTCAACAGGCAAAAAGGCGGCAGACAGAAGCAGAAGGCAAATTGTCTGAAAGGCAAAAAGGCACTGATAAAATCTTGCACCCTTGTTTTATGGGGTTTCTCAAAGGGCAGGTCCAATGATACTGACTTGTCCTGTGCTTGGCTAGCATTCCATCTTCATGGTTACACAATCAATCAGGTTTTAATATTTTATTACAAAAAACAAATGTTCATTTCTGAGCAGGGAATGAAGAGACCAGAGGCAAACCAGTTTCAGTCTGAATTCCATGATCAGATCCAGCTTTCTCCCCACCCCAAGTTGCTGCAATCAACCTAAACTAAGCACAACAGTCTACCCAAATGCTAGTCCATTCAACTGTAATTCGATTAACTCAGGGTAGGCCTTCAGGACAAAAGGTACCCAGACATCTCGACTAGTCTGGAGGTCTGGGCCTTTCATATGCAAACTGGGATATCTGGCCTCCCAACTATGCTTGATTAACCATTTTGTTTATTTTAAATGGTTTAATCAAACTCCAGTCCCTGGCTAAGCAGTTAATAGTTTTTGCACAGCAACAAGAAATTTCATCTTTCCAAGGCCCATGTTTTTTTTTATTATCAGAGATCCCTTGCAAGTTAGACTGGGCCACCATGGGCATCCCTAATGTATTATATACTTAAAATAACATGAAATATGATTAAAACAATAAGGCATGGCTTTATCCCACCACAACCTCAAGGTCTGGAATTGTATGTCCTAGGTCCTTGCAGTGCCACTTATGGCTCTCCACTCCTTTTTTGCCTGCCTGCCCCTACCTTGACCTCCCTTCTGTAGTCCATCCTTTACCTATTACCTTTTCATTTGTACTGTCCTTCTCTTTTTTATCCTTTCTCTGCCGATGCTCCCAAGTATTTTTCCCAGCTTTAGTTCCACCTCTCTACTGTCCATCCACCCCCTTGCTCATACTCCTCACTACCTATGGGGAATTTATTGTTTTTTCCTTTTGGGGTTTTCTTAAGGTCAGTGGGGAATGCTGCAACAGAAGGTAAAGCCATCAAAAAATGGAGAGCAATGAGTACCAATGCCCGTAGTCTGGGTAACAAGCTTCCTGAATTAGTGGGCCTGATGGAGGAGGAACATCTGGATATCGTGGCAGTCACATAAACATGGTATGCACAAAACCATGACTGGAACGTAAACATACCAGGATACACTATCTACAGGAGGGACAGGGAGGTTAAAAGAGGAGGAAGAGTAGCTCTTTACATAAGGGAAGGAATCAAAGCAACAGAACACAAGGGTAAGCAGGGAGGAGAAGAAGCACTGTGGGTAAATTTGAAAAGAGGCAATGGCACCACAATCCGCACAGGGGTTGTATACAGACCCCCATCTCAGGGGGAGGAAATGGACAAGGAAATGATAGAAAGTATACTTAGAATGGCAGAAAAAGGGGAGATATAGCTGATGGTTGATCTGAATATGCCAGATGTTAACTGGAGTGCAGATGCAGCAGCCACTTCGAAGAGTGGGGTTATTCTAGATGCCCTACAAGGGGCATGCCTTAGACAACTAGTATTGGAGCCCACTCAAGAGGGAGCAATCTTAGACCTGGTTCTCTCAAATGGAGATAGAGAGAGGATCACAGATGTAGAAGTGGGTAGCCATCTGGGAACTAGCGACCATCAAACAGTATGGTTCACAATAAACACAGCAGTAGAGTCAAGCCATACAAAGGCAAAAGTGCTGGACTTTAGAAGGGCTGACTTTGCCAAAATGGGTGAGTGCCTAAGGAATGCACTAGCAAATGGGCAGGAAGGAGGGGTGGAAAAACAATGGAGAATAAGTAAAACTGCTATCACAGAGGTAACGGGCCTTTGTGTGAAGCAAATAAACAAAACAAAATGATGTAAGAAACTACTATGGCTCTCAAAGGAAGTGGCAGTGAAGGTTCAAGAGAAAAAGAAAGCATTCAGGAAGTACAAGGAATCACAGAAGAAGCAGGACAGAGAACTGTATCAGTTAAAGCAGAAGGAAGCTGGGAAGGCAGTCAGAACAGAAAAGGCCCAAACCGAGGAAAAGATAGCCAACTCAGTTAAGAAGGGAATAAAACCTTTACAGGTACATCAGGGAGTGAAGGAAGACCAAGGGAGGATAGTGAGGCTTAATAAAGGGGAGGGAGGGTGGGCAGAGGGAGACTGTGAAAAGGCAGAGATACTAAACAAATATTTTGCTCAGCATTTACAAATGAGGAGGGGGAGGTACCTAAAACAAACAGTAGAAACACTTTGGATGCAGAAGTTGATAGCAGCCCATTTACAGAAGAAAGGGTTATGAAAGAACTCTTAAAACTGAAGGTGGACAAAGCAATGGGGCCTGATGGGATTCATCCCAGAATTCTAAAAGAACTAAGGGTAGAACTAGTGACACCACTGACTACCCTCTTTAACAAATCATGGGAAGATGGGGTGGTACCTGAGGACTGGAGGAGGGCAGATGTGATTCCCCTTCACAAAAGTGGAAGCAAAGCAGAAGCAGGAAACTACAGTTCTGTTAGTTTAACCTCAGTGACAGGGAAAATGATGGAATCACTTCTGAAGAAAAGAATTGTCAAGTATCTAGAGGCCAGAGGGGGCACAGGACCCAAGGCAGCATGGATTCACAGTGGGGAGGTCATGCCAGATGAATCTGATAGATTTCTTTGACTGTGTGACCAAAGTAGTAGATCAGGGAGGGGCTGTGGACATGGCCTACCTAGACTTTAGCAAGGCATTTGACACAGTCCCACACAAAAGATTAATATACAAGTTAGCCAGCCTGGGAGTGGGTCCCAAGATGACAGCCTGGGTAAAGAATTGGCTGGAGAATAGGACAAAGAGAGTAACAGTAAATGGAGTCCACTCTGAAGAAAGGAGGGTTACTAGTGGGGTACCGCAGGGTTCAGTATTAGGACCGGTCCTCTTCAATGTCTTTATAAGCGACATTGCAGAGGGACTGGAAGGAAAAGTATGTCTCTTTGCAGATGACACAAAGATCTGCAACAGAGTTGATGCACAAGGTGGGGTGGAAAGGATGAGGAGGGACTTGGCAAGGTTAGAGGAATGGTCAAATGTATGGCAGCTTAGATTCAATGCTAAGAAGTGCAAGGTAATGCACCTGGGAAACAAAAACCCAGGGGAAGAGTACACGATTGGGGGTGAGATGCTAACAAGAACAAAAATGGAAAGGGACCAGGGGGTAGTCATAGCAGATGACCTAAAGGTGGGTAAGCAATGTGAGAGGGCAGCAAGGAGGGCTGGGGGGATACTGGGATGCATAGAGAGAGAGGCATCACCAGTAGAAAACAGGAAGTTATTATCCCTCTGTACAGACAGATGGTCAGACCCCATCTGGAGTACTGCATACAGTTCTGGAGACCCAATCTCTGCAAATACATAGACAGGATGGAAGCTGTCCAGAGGATGGCAACTAAAATGGTGCAGGGTCTGCACTGGAAGACATATGAAGTGAGACTTTAGGAGCTTAATATGTATAGCCTCGAGGAAAGGAGGGAGAGGGTGGACATGATAGAAACTTTCAAGTACCTCAAAGGAATCAACAAAGTCCAAG
Source organism: Neoceratodus forsteri (assembly GCA_016271365.2). Lineage (NCBI taxonomy): Eukaryota > Metazoa > Chordata > Ceratodontiformes > Ceratodontidae > Neoceratodus > Neoceratodus forsteri. The sequence continues at coordinate 366,269,884 of CM057453.1, read as the reverse complement.
AGGGTAGCATCTTTCAAGAAAAGAGGTGTGCAAGAACAAGGGGACACAATATGAAGATAGAAGGGGGGGCGGCTCAGAGGTAATTTAAAGAAGTATTTTTTCACAGACAGGGTTGTGGATGCATAGAACGGCCTTCCGGAGGAGGTTGTGGAGTCAAAAACTGTGATGGAATTCAAGCATGTATGGGACAGTCGCAAGGCCATTCTAGGGGGTGGGGGTAGGAAGAAGTAGGCTGCTGGTTAACTAGGATCTGCAGCTTATCCAGTAGGTAGGGAAATGGGCAGACTGGGTGGGCCAAGCACTCCTTATCTGCCATCAAATTCTATGTTTCTATGTTTCTATGTTTCTTCAATAATCCTCCATTTTCTTAGGGGGCAATCACTGCCTCCCTCTTTTCTACTGCATCAATCCTAGGCTAGCTTAAATGCCCATTTATGTAGGATTTAAACCTTTCACCCAGGAATGCTGTACCCCTCCTAAATGGATGGAGGTCATCCCATTGTTACAGGCCTATATCCCTCCTGGTAGGACCCCAGTATTTGATAAATCAAAACCCCTCCTTCCTGCACAATGCCTTCCACTAGTTGTTAAAGACAACAGCATGGTGTCTACTTACCTCACACCAGCCTTGCACGGTTAGCATCTCAGTGATAGCTGCCATGCATGCTACCTGGTTCAGACCCCTACCCAGTTACCTAAATGCATCCTGCACCACCCCAGCTGATTCTCTGCCAGGAAATGTGTTCCGAGATGGACAATAACATGTGACTTCCTCTCCTTCCTCACTGCCTTAACAATCCTAAGGATCTGCTCCCTATTCTTCTGCTCTGAGGCATTAGAAAGGCACCTCACTTCCCTTCCAACCCTCCCTTGGTGTTCCCAAAACTATCCTATTGACAACTGAGTCCAACACCAGAAGTTGCTTCCTTTTCTACTACGTTCCTCTTCCTCCCATCTTGGGGCCACCACTCTAAAGAACCCCCAACATCCTCCCTTGTAACTTGCCAGGGTCCCTCATCTTGAAAGTCCCATTCAGCCAGGGCAGGGAAAGAGTTCTTTAGTTACAATGTCTGATGAATATGTTCCCTTACCCCAGCCTCCCACTCTCCCATAGCCCACCACAGTCCAGCTGGCCCTCTTTCTGGGCACCCTCTGAGACAATGGGGGTGGATTTGATGGCTCCTGGATGAGTCTAGTGGCCCCAAATTCTAGCCAATTCAGCATGGAGTCTAGTAGCCTCCCTCTCAGCTCAGAAAGGTGCAGACAAATGGGGCAGCACCTTGGCCTCCAGAAGGTCTCCATGAAGACTGCTGCCCACAAGCGTTGCACTGCATGACTCCCAACATTCCCCAAATAAGTCTCCCTATTAATTGAAGTTGAATTTAAGCCTATAACCCAGAAAGGGTGTTTTTTGAGTTCCCTCTATTGTCTAGATTAAACTCTATTGCTACACTCTAGTTAGGCACTGATTTGCTTCCTCCTTTATATTTTTAAGTAGACCTGTGCTTGCCTTTTCCCTTTGCATCCTGACCATAGTTAGGGTGTTATTAAATTCCCCCTATTCCCCCCACAATCCCTTGTATTTCTACCCTAGTTTGGGTGTTGCACCTATTTATTACCTACACAATTGCAAACTACATCAACCTGCATCAACCACTGAACACGGTATATTAGTCAGACTTAAAATATGAAAATTGAAATTAGAACTACATCCCTTAATACCCCAACTTAAACCTAACTCTAATTTATGTTACTTCTACCATCCCTTTAGACTAATATTTTTTCTACAATTGTAACCAACTGAATTACTTTTTATGTATTTGATGCTGATTGCTGTCCATTTTATGATTCAGAACCATGTGTAAATGATTTTAATACACTTAAAAAATGTAGTAGCCCAGCCCAGTGGTGTGGAGGTTGAGGCACGGGTAGCTACACCTCGCACCATGCCGGTGACCCAGGTTCGGGAATGAGCCCAGGCTGCCAGGGGTCGGCAGGGGGGTAGAGAAGATTGAGCATCTGGAGGACTGCTCTTCTGTCTCGGGGGGAAGAGCACGTGCTATCCCACTCTCAGATTGCCCTCTGGTGGCAACTGGGGGGCAATACAGGTTGGAGGAGTTTACTTTGACATGATTACGTCAGTGGGAGGGAGGCATGAAGAAAACAAGAAGAAAAAGAGCCTGGCAGGGCTCCATAACAGTCCGCCACACCACGGACCATTCCTGGGGGTCTAAATTGGGTCTCTGGGGAGGGGATGCCACCTCCCTGGCCTCGCCGCTGGGGGAAATCCACGGGAGAAATACCAAAGGGTGAGGCTAATTGTGGTGCAACTGGACCCGAGAGAGAGTTCCTCCTTTGGGAGGGACAGAAGCACCTGCCAGGGCTGAGACAGAAAAAGTATATATAGAAAATAAATAAATAGATAAATAAATAAATAAAATGTAGTGTCATTAATGGGGCAAATCAGGAGTACAAAATCTCCTGCAAACTGCCACCCCACTGTATTGCCCCAAGTGAGTGAGTCACCCTTACACTTAGTCCATTAGCTTGAGGACCGCAGTGGAGGACCAGTAGTAAATAGTCCTTAGGTAGTACTTCGTGAGACCCTCCCTCTCATACTAACTTCATCCCCATTGAAGGATGTTCCAGTCAATGGGTAGAGTCTGTTGTTCAGTAAACCCAAGTGTTTATAATGAGAACAGGAGCCCTTCCACTTTCATAGCTCCATTAAGCAAGTAGTCCAGTAAGCCTGACTGACACTGGGAGACCCAACACAGCTGATCCCACTCACTAGTAAACTCCACAGATTCAACTCCACAGATGGGCACAACTTGTGCCCAGCATCAGGATCCCTTATGCCACTAAATATAGATAAGTGAAGAACAGTCAAAAATAACCAAGGCCAACACTTTGTATGTGCCTGATTTGTTGCAATTTGCAACTTAATTACTAGATCCCACAGGCTAGAGGGCTCATGAAAGCACACATACACACACACACACACATATGTAGAACTGTTTCTGAACAATGCAATCTACTGACTCTTTATCAACCCTCAGATGATGAGGCAGCTTTATTAGCATTTAAAAACCATGACATCAAATGGCAGCAAGCATTAAAACTAGTTGTGACTGAAGACATTGTGGCAGAAGTAATCAGATATCTTTAGTCATGATGGACTGAAGAAAACCAAATTGGGCACCTTCCACTCTGGACAAAAACATAAGCTGGCTACAGGAAAAGCAACCTTTATTGAAAATATACACTACAAATTAGTGGGAAAACCCACAGCACTAATGGCCCTTGGTGACAACTTATAACTTTATCCAAAATCTTTCTTACATACGTATTAAAACATGCTGGTCAATAAAAAAAAATGGTTCACCCATGCCACAGTAACAGGCAAGTTGCCGACACCGATTACAGCACAGGCAACATGTTGCCTGGCATTACAGCACCAGAAATTATGCCTCCTGGGAGTTGTAGAGCCAAAGCACCATCCTGGGAAACAGTCTGCTTTTGTTGGGGCTTCACTTCCTGCACCCCCAAATTCACAAGACTGCCCCCTACACCCCACAGAAATATATATAACATCCAGGGCGGGCATGAGGTGAAGGGCACAGAAACTGTGTCTGTGCCCAACATGGCATCAGTGTAGGACGATCTAAAATTAAGACTTGAACCAATGCTGCCTGGAATACCATTCCAGTTGCACTACCAGCTGCACCACCAAGGCAACTGGAAAAGGTGGAAACACGCATAAACAAAGAAGAGAAGGAAATAAGTGGCTTCAAGTCCCAGATGAGGCATGTACTTCTTTCTCTGCTTTATTTGTATGTGTTCCATAAATAAACACACCACACCCTTGTGATCGAAAATGTAATTATCTGTGCAGCACCAGTCTGAGCATCAGAGAAAGAGTAATGTGCTACTAGATGGCCCAGTTTTCAGTTACCTTGGTGGTGTCACTGGTAGAGCAACCATAATGGTATTTCAGATTGCCTGGGCTCAAGTCCCAACTGAGGCACTTACTTCTTTCTCTCCTTTATTTGTATATAACCCCAGCATATCTTTCAAAATCCAACCTCACAAATGAGACACAACTCTTAAAAGAATCATAGACAAATGTCCACAAAACAGGAACACATCTGGAAAACACAGTAATATCAGCTCAAGAAGCTGTGTAGAATATGCTGATTTGTGTAAATAGCATTTTCTCAATGAGAACTAAACTGTAACATTAATGCATAACATCATTGTATGATTCAAATCCCTACTCTTCCATGACAGAAATGCCACATTAAGGAGGGACAATAAATCTACGTTGTTCCTGAAAATCAGGGATAGTTGAGAGGTATAAACTTGGGGGCTGAGTACAGATTGGAAGGTGGCTGTCACTGTGTTAGAAAAGGAAAGCAACTTGGAGGTAGCAATTCTGAGCACCCTTGGGCATCTGCACAATACAGTAAGGCACTGGGAAGAGCTAACAAAATGATGGGCTGCATAAAGAGAGGGATCAGCAGCAGGAGGAAGGAAGTTATACTGTCCACGTTCAGAATGCTGGTGTGGCCACACATGGGGTATTGTATCCAGTCCTGGAATATCTATCTGAAGAAGGACATTAATAAGGTATAAGCAGTGCAGAGAAGGGCTGTTAAGATGATTCACGGACTGCTGGCATACACATATTTTTATTTTTATTTATTTTAGTCTTTGGTAACCAGGTAAGGCCCAATAGGCACAAGTGCCTGTTTTCAGGGGTGACCTGGGAGCACTGGGTGTTTAAGAGACTTGCTCAGAGTCACACAGTATGCAAGTGGAGGTTGTGAGACTCAGACTCAGGTCTGATCTGCTGGATGTATCAAGCTCGTTCACACCTTGTTCCTCTAACCTCTAGGCTATACTGCCATATGCACAAAGGCTGACAAGCCTAAATATGTACTTACTGGAGAGCAGAAGAGAGAGAGGAAATATGATAGAGGCCTTCAAATACATGAAGGATATCAACCTTCTGAACACTAGCGAACTGTTTAGGCCCAGTATGAGTAGGAGCATGAGAGACAGTGACTGCCAAACAGAGGTGGGTAAGTTCAGGAGGGATGCCAGGAAGAATTTCATTACAGAACTGGTGATAGAAGGATGAAATAAGCTGCTGGAGGCAGTGATTAAAGGTGAAACATTGCATAGCTTCTAGAGATGGTGGGCCATGTACTGTACAGGAGCAGGATGGGGTTCATGGTAGGAGGGTGGATGGCCATGAACCTATAAGGTGCATGTACCTCCACATCAGGCAAACTTAATAGACTGGAAGGTCTTCTTCAGCTGGTTAAATTTTAAGTTTTACTTTTATGTTTTTTTAAATCATCACATCTCTCACTCTCACTGTCACTGTTTCTCTCTGTGTGTGAATACTGATGAATAATACTCAGTTAAAGAGTTGTGTACTGCCCAACATGAATATTAATTATTTAAAGCAGTCATTCATTACCTTTTATATTTGAGGTATTTTTTTGTGCCCTTTTGGTTAATTATAGGATTATGTATCTGATGTCAGTAGGTGTACTGTGTGGATGGGCACTGTATCTGGCAGCTGACATATCTAGTGCTATTCCATCCATTACATCATCAGCATTATGACCTCACTGATTGTGACATCACTGCTGCTTAGGAACAGCCACTCAACAGCTGCCAGGTCAGTCACCTGTAATGTCACTGTCAGTAAGACCACAATGCTGATGATGTAGTGGTAGGACTAGAAATACATATGTCAGCTGCCAGGCTGAGAGTTATTCAACACATCCAATATAATATTGTCCCTTGAACTCCCCCAAGAAATAAACCACAACCACACCATTTTGAAATCTTTGGATGCTCGTTGGCAAACATATTTATTAATTCTATTGGCACAATCCATCCATCTTCACTTCAACTGTCTTGTCCAATCAGATACATTTATCATAACATAAGTTAGTCTTCAACATTCTTCTGTTTCTGGCCTCATCTTCCTCCTGGTTGTTCTCTTCCTTCCGTTCTTCCGGGTCCGGACACTGAATCCGGCCCCCTCCTCTGCCACCAGAACAGGTTGGTTCCCTGTTGAACCTGGGCCTCCCGTTCCAGACCTGGACACTCTGTATCTGGCACCCAGACCTATTTCCCCATCCCTTTATAATCCATGCCTGGGCTCTTGCCCCCAGACCGTGGTCATACTCCACCATCTCTAGCCCCCCTTCCCTTTATTTCTTCCACTGCTCTGCCTCCCGCTTGTGCTTGGATGGCAGGGTTCCCCCCTTGCAGGTTAAAACGTCAGGCCTTTTTGGGCTATCCTCCCCATTCGCTCACTAATCGGCCTTAGGAATAGACACATCCTGAACTCGGTCAGGTGCACCCCATCCAATCTGTAGATCACCACCCACTCGTACATTATGTCACTCTGCTGGATGTGTATTCCCCCATCTCTATGACTGCTCTCACTTCCCTTCTGTTGAGCCACTTCCTGACCCTTTCTATAAGCTAGATATCCTTGGCTTCCCTCTATACCCTCCTGGACATGATCTTGGACCAGCTGATTGTCATGCCCGGCCACCACCCTCGAATGGTTTCAAAATTCCCCAATATTTGTTGCCCTAATTCCCCCCAGGGTATCCCTTCCAGGTCGTTGCCACCTATATGTACCACTATGCACTCTGGCCTGCCCCATTACCCCTTCAATTCCTACAAGAGAGGCAACAGCTGGGCCCATTTCATACCCCAGATGCCTTTTCATTGTACTCTAGTGCAATTTGACTCTAGGTGCAGTTGGGTCCCTTTGCCCATGATGGCTGCAAACCATTCTGCCCAGTACACAAATGAATGACCCACGATCCACACCTTCCCTCTTGTACCTGCCATGGGAATAAAAGAAAATAGCGTGAGTCATCATTTTGTAACACCTGACATTCCGTTTGTAAATGTCTGATCTCCAGCGGATGATTCATTTCAGTTCCTCCACTGTGTCCTCTCCTTTTTGCTGCCTCCAAAGCCACACCAATGTTGTATCAATCCTAAAAGAGTGTGGGGCAAATTCACCCGGCTTGTCTCCCTATAAAGGCCAGCGTTTTCCCCATTGCTCCCAACACCTGGAATGCCATGACTGGTGTTCTGTCCCCAGTTCCCATGCCGGAACATCGTTTCTCCAGCACTACCACTGTGGTTCTCATACTCCTCCCATGCAGTCATCATGAAACTCGGCATCCTGGGCTTCCTGTGCAGGGTCACTGTGGCCCCCTACCCCTTCTGGTCCATTTTTGACCTGTCCAAACTGATGGAGATCATGTCCCCCTCAACCTGTACTCTTTCAAGCTGTAATGAGAGTTCAGGTGCCCCTTTTCAGTGGGCCACCACCTCTGCCACCCTGAATACCCCTGCTGCCATTACCGCGAAGACTGTACTGAAGAGGCAGGCCTCCTGGGCTGAGCTGCACATACTCCATGTGGCCCCCAACACCTTGTCCAGCAGTTGGCCCCAGATCAGGAGCCTGCCATACTTCCCCTGTCCCCTCTGCCATCTGACGAGTATCCTCTTGACCATCTTGCCCACTGTGGTGTCAGGCTACCCTCTGTCCAGGCATGCCCAGCTCACTCCTGCTAACTGAACCACTATCGTGGTGTGCACCATCCCCAACTCCCATTTTTATACCACAAACCTCTCGTCCTGCTCGTCCCAGACTGGTTTTGTCCTGCCCCACCCCTGTTTAGCTCTAAAATCCAGGAAGCTGGCCCAACCCCCTTCATACTCCCTCAGGGTCTTGGTTGCCCAGGAGTCCAAGTACAGCACCCTTGCAGTGGCCCTCCAATCCCTCAGATCTGGTCCAGGACCCTGGTTTTGTGTGCTGCTGCCTGTGGTGCCAGACTCCAGAACCTGTCATGCTGTAAGTGAAGAAGACCATCAGCCAATTCATTCTTGATCCCCAGGATATGCTGTGCTTTGAATAACACATTCAGCTTCAGCCCCAACAGTACCAACCTCCTCATTACTCAGCTCACTGTCTTTGTGTTCCCGCCCTGCCTGACGATGACTTCCGCCATCCCTTTATTGTCGCACCACAGCAGGATGCGTTTTCCCCTCATCTGCTCTCCCCACACCTCCATGGCCACCCAAATCAGGAATATTTCTAAAACCGTGATATCCCTCAACAGGCCTTCTGCCCCCCCATTGGCTTGCCAGGCCTCTGCCATCCATTCTCTTTTAAAAAATGCTCCCATCCAGAACACCCTGAGGTGTCGGTGTATAGTTCAAGGTCCATGTTGTGCTCTCATTCCATCTGCCAGAATGTTACACTGTTACACCGGTCTAGGAATTCCTCCCAAACCTTGAGGTCCTCTTGTACTCCCTTTCAGATGTCCACCCAGTAGTGCGGCTTCTTTGCCTTCCTAGTCACCCTCCCTATCCTTCTCGTAAATGCCCTCCCTAGGCTGATTGCCTTGCATGCAAAATTAAGCTGCCCCAGCAGCTGCTGTACTTGTACGAGCAGCACCCTCCGCCTCCCTATTACTTGTGCCAGTAGCCCCCATAACCTGGCCATTTTGTCTCCTGGAAGACAGAATCAACCTTGCTCCATGTCCACCTCGATCCCCAGAAACTCCAGCTTATGCGCCGCACCCTCAGTCTTCCCTTGTGCCAGCTGGATGATACCAACTACCGCATACCTTCGTGAAGTCCCCCAACATGCCCAGCATCTCTGCAAGGCTTCCCCCAATGATCAGAAAATCATTCAGGTAGTGCACTACCCTCTTGTGGCCATGTTTATCCCTGAACTCCCACTGGACCCATGAGCTGAAAGCCTCAGATGTTGAACAGGCCACTGAGCAGCCCATGGGCATGGCCTTGTCAACGTATATGTCCCCTTCAAACTGGAATCCCAGTAGGTAACAGTCAGCCAGGCTGACTGGCAGCAGCCAAAAAGCAGACTCTGTGTCGGTTTTTGCCAATCAAGCCTCCTTTATTGCCTGACCAGCTCTATGGCTTGATCTAACAAGGCATAGGATACAGTTCGCAGGTGGTCCGGAATGCCATTGTTCATCGATTGCCCTTCTGGGTATGACAAATGGTGAATCAGACTGTATTCACCAGCCTGCTTCTTGGGGACCACCCCCAATGAGGATATCTGGAATTCAGGGCACAGTGGCACCATCAGCGGCCCCTCCACCTGCCCCACCCTTATCTCTTTCCTTATCTTTTGTCTGACCACCCCTTCCTTTTCTCTCACTGACCTCGGGTTTTGGCCTCATCCCTCTTTGCACCCTGTGGAAACCCAGTGGGAAATCTTCCCTAAAACCCACTTGGAGGCTCTCTCCTGCTTCTCTGACCAGGTACTCCCGGGTCCATGCCTCCACTAATGGGGGTGATGGCCAGTGAGTACCCGCACCTCTCCCTTTCCTGCTCCTGTCTAATAACCTTAGGTGGCCCTGAGGTCTCCCCTGTTATGCCCCCCCAACTCTGTTGGAGTCTTCCCCCCACTCTCTTGAATGGGGAAGTCCTGTTGATGGCCACTTCTCTGTCCTCCCCTCTTCCCCCCTTGCCTACTAGTTGTCAATGGGTGCACTCCCCTGCATCTTTAGCAAATGTGCTTGAATTTACAGTGCGCACAGTTGTGGGATGCTTTGTTGAACCCCCAACAGGTTTTTGCACCTGTGACTGGTGTGGTCCACCTCCCTGTGTCGCCCCTGGTTGGAGTCCCCTGGCATGACATGGACATGGTCTTCATCGACAACTCGGAATGGGTACTGCCCACCTCAAGTCTCCCCTTGCTGCCATCTGCCTCCGGAAGACCTCATTGTATTTGAGCCATCCAAAACCCTGATGGTCACCATGTAGGTCAGTAGTGTGGTTGCCAGTTCCAAACTCTTTTCCCGGACTATAGTGCTATGTACCGTGAACCTCACTTGCCAATTATCAAAGGGTTTTCCCTTTCCATTTTGCCTCCTCTGCCTTGTGGACCACCACTGTGAGTGCCATGACCATCTCAGACTTTCCCACTGACTCCTTCTGCTCATACTTCTTGGCAGTATCCTAATCCACCACTCCGAATAGGTCCACAAACTCCCCTTTATATATCTGCCCCTTCAGTAAGGCTAACACATGATCAGCCAATGTGAGTCCTGGGGGTCCATCATATTCCTGGCCCCCAGCTTGTGCCCCCATCACCTCAACCCCCCCCCTTTTCTCATAGGTCCTGGAGCACTTTTTCCATTTTGTCTATCCCTGCCTTCCTCATGGCCCCCAGCAGTCCTTCCAAGTACTACTTGAGGTTACCATCTTGGTGATATTCACCAATTCCTTACCTCTATCCAGGCTTCAGTTATCCAGCTCCAGCTCTGGCCGTGAAACCACTGCTGGCTCGGGGTTGGCCCTCACTCATTGGGGCTTCTTGTTTGGTTGCCCTTTCCCTGCCTGTTCATCCTGCTCCTTCTGTTTCTGCTGCACCTGCTCCTCCTCCTCTTTCTGTTTTGCCACTGTCATGAGCTCTGACATCTGTCCCATTAGTTTAGCAGCCTTCTCCATCATCCTCTTGCTGCTCATATGGTTTTTCTTGGGCGCCATCTCATAAAATTAATATGGGTGGAAATAAGAGAATATGTCAAACCACAGTCCTTCTGGTCCTCTCTCTGCTGGCCTGTCCCATTGTTATGCTTCCAGCCACAGCCAGGCTCACCTGCTGGGGGTTGTCCACTACTCACCCCTGTGCTATGCTTCTAGCTTGCCCCATGCTGGGGATTGTCTGCAACTGATGATCAGCCCCCCCCAAAGCTTGCCTCCTGACACACAGAGCCTAGGCCACCAGTCCAGGGCCTTTCATGTGACCGGTGCTTAAAACCCACAGTCAAGGGGGACCAGAGCTCACGAACTACCTGCGTGTGACACAGATTTGACCTGAAGCCCCCCTAGGCACTAGGACTTCTACCCTTGTGCTGGCCCAATTAAAACTGGTACTATAGCTCCTGACAAGCATGAGAGAGGCTCATCACCCCATCACCCCACCTGCCCATCTTCCAGTGGAATCACAGGCAGGTAGAGAAATAACAAGAGGGAGCCACTACAAATTCAAAAATAAAGCCTGTGGCTGCATTCAAAACATAAACTGGGTGAAACATGTTTCACTGTCTGTCCCCACACTAGCATCACCACACTAAAGTCCCATCCTAAAACAATATCAGCCTCTACAAACAATCCCACTGCTCAGCTTCAATGCAAAACACTAAGCAAATACCTAACATGAGCTCCTTTTTAAACCGTAAATGCTACTAAAACGCCATTCCATTTAAAATGCTAGCACCCAGCATACCAAGAATGCCTTCCCAAACTCTATGAAAAACGAATGCTCCATTTGTCAACCAGCAGTAACCAACTAATAAGTCACTACAAGCTTGAATTTGTTTCCCCAGCCCCTAACTGCTCATCCTAAATACCAACAGATTGTACCTTTTTTTAAAATGCCTGTTATTGTGCATCTTTTAAAATGTTGAAAATAAACATTATTCTTGTTAAACCCTATTCTTCAAACCAGTCAAATGCCATACATACTTTACTGGGCCTGGTGTGCCATGTGGTCAGCAGGCCTCAAAGCCTATATTCTCTTATTTATCTTTATCAATCCTTTAAATAATTTACTTTCTAGTCTCCACTGGGCAAGACAAAACCTCTCAGCAAACCCGCTTGTAATTTGTCTGTCTCCAATGCCGGCTTCAACCTATTAATCAGCAAAACATAAATTCTTAAATCACTTATTTTTTTTTTAATAACAGCCAGCAAGCAGTGGCCAATCTTCCAGCATATCTTCTTTTTTACAAATCTTTGAAATAAATACCTTAAACCATGGAAAGTTAATTCTGTATTAAAAACTGTCTCACTCTTGCTCTAGCAAAACTCCTTTACAAAAGGACACTGCTGGCTGCCTGAACCAGAGTACTAGGCCCTAAATACCATGCAGTTGGCAATGCGGCCAGCAGGCCAAGACAAAAACCTCTCACCAAACCAGCCTGTAATTTGTCTGTCTGCAATGCCTGCTTTAACATATTAATCAGCAAACCACACATTTTTAAATTTCTTTTTTTTTACAACAGCTAGCAAGCAGTGGCTAATCTTCCAGTGTATCTTTTTTTTTAAACAAATCTTAGAAATAAATACCTTAAACCACAAAAATTCCATTCTGTATTAAAACTGGCCCCTGCAGCCTGCAGCCAGGCCATGCTTCAGCCTCTGGCTGGCTGAAGCAACAAAACCACAGCAGTTGCTACATTCTTTCTCACTCAAATACTGAAAAACAATTCCTTAAAGCAACAAAACCACAGCAGTTGCTAACATACTTCTTAAAACCAATCTTGTATCTGCATGGTTGGCCCTTTAAAAACCACATTTCCACTGAGCCTAGCCATGCTACCACCACATGGCCTGTAGTGGCCTAGTTAAACAGATTGCGCCTTACCTTGTTCACCAATGAATGTCCTAAAACTGTAAAAAATCCCAGCAAAAGAGGGCTAGCTGCCTGTGAGCTGCCTCAAATAGCCCATTAGGATCCCAATCAGGACCCCTGATGGCCCCACCCCTGCCCAATCCCCAGGCCCCTGGGTTCCTTGTCCTATGATGCTTGAACTTGTCCCTGCCCCTACCTCGTGATGTCACTGGCTCCTCCCCCTCCCCCTGACAGCCCTTGGCTTCCTACCTTGATTTCTGGGAGAGTCCTGGGACAATCTGGTTTGCCCTTTAATTGGCAAGCTTATCACATAAAGCAACTTTGTAAGGAGCAAAAGGAAAAATAAAAATACTTCAGAAATAAAAAGTTACAGCTGACTACTTCTTAAAATTTGTAACATTTTCCTGTTTGTCTCGTTTGGTTCCATTAGCTCTTCAAACATTCAGTCACCTGATCCTCCTTGGTTATTAAGTCACCATGTTTCATATTCTCCAGTTCACCAACAATCATTGATGTTTTCCTCATATCATTACCATATATGAAGATTGTTTGGTTGTTGGATTTGACTCCAAGTGCTGTCTGTTTATTTGCCATCTGCTTTGCACCCCAGATTCTACATTTGCAAACTATGAGCTTTTTTCTCTAGATCTGACGTTATTCAACTGGCATGTCACAGTTTACTTATTTTGTACTACTCCTTTTTATCCTGACTATGTTGAGTACCTCCTTCACCAGCCACTTACAGTAGAGTTTCTATTATTGTACTTTCTCTTTGGTAGGATGCATTCTTACGTCAAGATACCTTACTGATGGATTTTGATGGTGTCCAATTATTGCTGAATACCTCTGCTCATAAAGTTTCTTTTCAAGCATACCTGTGCTGTGAACTCTTTCATTTTTCTGAAGTCCACCTTTCTGCAGAAGCATGGTGTATAACCCTTCCTTCATTTCTTCCCCCTCCTTTTTTCCAAAGGTAAATCATATGATGTTGTGATCACTGTTCCTGTGTCTGGCCAATTTCTATTCCTCTGATGAAATCATCCTTATTGTTAATGGGCAGGTAAAATTTAGCAACAGATTGCAGTCCTCTATGATTTATAAAGATTGTCTACTTCTCTGGGTCTTAGCAATTCCCTTCCTCAAGTCTACTGCATGTCTGAGTGATTGAAATCTCTCTTGAGCAACATACGGTGTTACAGTAGCAGTTCAGTGCAAGGTTTTTTTTTTTACTTCATGGGCAGTACTATGCAAAGTGGCCCAACTTTACTTTGCAAAGTTCTTCACCCAGCAAAGGTGCCACTTCACTTGGTGAAGACTACACTAATAGTGCTTTATCTGTGAAGGTATCACTTTGTGCAGTGCTGCCAGTAAAAACGACACCAGTAAAGGAGCCACTATATAGATATCTTTAATGGGATGAATCTTAGTATTAAGAAATAAAACACCTTTGTGCAACATAATCCCACCCCACCCATTGAACCACCAAAAAAATATGTATCACACTTACCACCACCCTTTTTGTTGCATCCATTTCCTTTCTCCCAAGTTTTCCAGCAAAGTTGCTGTGCTTTAGAATATACACTTTTTTTATAGTGAAAAGCCCATCTGTCACCCCATTCATATTAATTCCAGTTTCCTACCTCAGTCCACCCTGGTTCTATTCAAATCAGTATTCATATACCCCCACCACCCACTGGTACCCAGGACCCTCCCCTCTCATCACCCAAATGATGTAAGTTAGAATGAAGAACAGAGATAGAACACAACATTAAAAAAGAAAACCAAACCAGCAACCGTGACCAGCTATCATCCCTAATTCATTCACAATGAACAAATTGGTGGTGAAATGCTAGTAGAAACAGCTGATTGACTGACCATACTGGCCAATTAGCTCTTATTACTAGCACATCATCACTTATTCATTCATTGTGGATGAATCAGTGATGATGGCTTGTCAGTGTTGTATGGAAGGATTTCCTTTTTACAGGTGTCTACTCTCCTTCATTCTAATCTGTATCCTTTTGGTGATTAAGGGGGTTGAGGGTGCCAGTAGCTGGTGGGGTGGATTAGTACTAAATACTGATTTGCATGGGACCTGGGAAGGTGGGGGGGTGGAAAATTGGCATTATTTGACACAGGCTGGGTGAAGGTTTTTTTTACCATAAAAAAATGCATTTATAAAATCAGCATTACTGGGCATCTGGGGGGGAGGATGAAGGTGGGTGATATGAGGGAAGTGGTGGATTAGCACATGCATTTTTGTAGTTGTGGTGAGGAGACAGTGGGACTATGCTGCATAGAGGTGGGGTGTTTCTTTTGAAATAAAAGGATTTCTTTTGTGTAAAAAAAGGAACTTTGAAGAGCAAAGCAGGGAATTTGGCCTCACCATGCATAGTGTGAAGTTTCCTACTTCACTGCAACTTTACCAGCAACTTTAAAATTTGTTACACTCCTACATGGCAGCCAGTGACTAGATGATCTATATATCCCAATTAGGGATGGGAGGACCCAAGAAGGTCCTGGCTGTAATTATCTGGATTAGATTCAATGTCAGAGTCTTGGTAAGTTCTGACTGGTTCTGATTCCAATCAGAACCTTAAGAAAATGAATGTCAGTATCTGAAAACAATTACAAATGCACTAAAAACAGAAAATAAAATAGTTTTCTTTACTTGAGCATGTTGGCCTGAATATCTGACTTTGTTCTGTGTGCTCATCTGCTGGCTACAGATGACTAGATTATGTTTATTTCCCTTAACCTCTGTGTGGCCTGGGACATTGTATCACTCATCCATTGTGCCCCAGTAATTATGCATGTCCCCAATCTGTCCCATCAGATGACAACCTCTTCCCCCAACATGCAGCACACCCATGATTACCACTCGTACCTGCTAACCCCCATACTGCTCCAGTATGTACACCCCTGACCATTCTATCTGCCACCCACCATCCTGCCCCAGTATGCACACTCCTGACCCTCTTTCTGCTGCTATTCACTGTGTCCCAATGAGTAACCCTACCCCTTCCTCTCAGTGGATATCAGCCATGATGCAGAATTACTACTCTACCACCCTGTCCCTGAATGAAAACCCCTACTTCCATCCCAGTATTCAATACTCCCTCACCCTCCATCTGGTGATATCCACATGTCCTAATATAAATACCACAGCCCTATCCTCCTCTCTGTGGTAGCAACTCTGTTCCAGAATGAATACCCCTACCCTAACGTCCCACCTGCTGAATCCCAGCTTGTCCCAGTATGAACATCCTGCCTTTTTCCCTCCTCCCATCTGCTAATATCCACTCACACTGTCCCAGAATAAAATGAACACCTCCCTCCCATCTGCTGCTACCTACCCACCTACCATGTCCCAAAATAAATTTAATACACTCTCCCATCTGCTGACTCCCACAAAGCCAGTCCCAGAATAAAATTAATACCCCACCCTATCTATTGATACCTAACTACTGTCCAAGAGTAAAATGAATACCTCTGCTCCTCCCATCTGCTGATACTCATTCTACCATGCACACCACGATGATGCCTGCATTTGCCATCCTCACAGCTGCTGCTGCATTGCCTCACAAATTATACACTGATTAAACTACTACTGGGCAGGCTTTGGATCTTGCATAAATTATCATTGGATTCCTTCTAGGCTCACTGCTCCCACACTTGTTCACTCTCTTGTGCTACGGCAGTGCTACAGGAGTGCACACCAGTAACACTGCAGGAAAGAGCATAAGGAATGAATGGCAGGCAGGAGGGGATAATTTTTTTAAAAAAAGTATTTGTTTATTTGTGTCCTTGTGTGATCCAAGTGATGGGGAGAGGTAGCATATGGGAGAGGGTACTTTTTTTTTTGTAAATAAATTGACATGTGTCTTAGTTGTGAGGTGAACATTGTACACGTGAACAAAGTTGGGATTTACTGCAGCCTGACAGACATTGTGAGATCTGGGTGGTTCTGATTCTTCTTGGAACCATCCATCTATTCCTAACCTGAATATACCATACCTGGAAATATCATGGTAAATAAATCCATTTGAAATAAATTGGGGTTTCCAGTGGTATAGTCTGCCTCATGTCACAGACTACCACTGTACTTCCTTTTTCTGTTACCCATCAGATTACTTTGTGAAGTACATTATTCAAGTTCTCTTTGTGGTCTGGTGTTTTTTAACAGGTCAGTTGTGACTGTCTCCACTTCCATGCAAGAGTTTCAGCCAGTGTTTCAATCTTTTTGGTGCTAAGGTCCTATATTTCATAACTGGTTTTGACATACAGTGTTACCCCTCCTTTTTCTGTTTGATGCATCTGTGCACCACACATTTTCTGATGAGTGCATAGGGATTTATGAGGTGTGTCACTGCAGAGCACATTGCATTTCTCAATTGCAGTGGCTTGGCACACTAAACCAATGACCACACACTGTGGTTATGACACCATGTGCTGCTTGCTGAGTGGAAACTTATTGTTCTTCAAAGGACCAAAACCACTTCAATTAAAAAGGTTTTCAGTCCTTTGATTTGCATGCAGCCATGTCAGCAAACAGCTGAGTGGCTTTCTATGTCAGGAGCCTGTCAGTCACCAACTTTACATGCAAGCTAATTACAGCTTGCTCTGTTTCCATGTGCTGGCTGTTAACCCCCCCAAACCAACCATCGATGTCTGTAGCGGGTGCCCTGTTAACTCTCCCCCTACCTGACCCTCCCACTCAGCACCCACCACCCCACACCCCCCCCAAAAGCAACACTGATACAGGGCGTGCCCAATCCCCCATTGTCGCCACATTGTAGTTTAAAAAAAAAATTATTACATATAGCCTACAACAAAGACACCTGTCCATCGATGTCTGTTGCTGGTGCCCCATTAGCTTTCTCCCTTTCAGACCACCCTATCAGCACCCATCACCCCACTCTACCCCACAAAAAACACTGACAGTGGGGGTGTCCAGTCCATCAGTGTCCTCACAACATATTTTTTTTATTTTTTTTATTTATTTTTTTACGTATGGCCTACAACAAAGAAAACTGTCTGTTGCTGGTGCCTCTGTAACTGTCTCCCTCACCTGACCCTCCATCTCAGCACTCACTACCCGACACACATCCAAACATAACACTGACACTGAGTGTGCTCAATCCCCCAATGTCACCAACTCAAATTTGTTTTTTTATTAGTATTTAGCCTGCTACAAAGAAAACCACCCATCATTGTCTGTTGCTGGCTCCTCTGTGACTCTTACTCCACCCAACCCTCCCACTCAGCACCCACCACCCCACACCCCCCAAAAAAACAACACTGACACTGGGGGTGCCCAATCCTCCAGTGTCTTCACCTGAAACAGAAAACTGTCCCTAGTCATTTTTTTTTTATAAAAACCTGTAAACAAGATAACTATCTATTGATGCCTGTTGCACCTTCATTCCCCAAACCCTTCCACTCAGCACCCACCACTCCACCCCCCAGCCCTTACTTACCCACTGGGGGTTCAACACTGTAATCCTTTCTGGACCACAGACATATCTTCATTCTTCAACTCTGGACCATGAACTGAAGAAATCAGGTATGTGGTTTGATGTATTTCAATGGAGATTTGAACTTAGTGGTATAACTTGGCTATTTTTGCCCACATTTTCAACATGCCTTTTTGGGGACCCCATGTCATGAACAATTTTGAGAAATTAGGCAACTCTGTCCTGAAAGGTGATTTTGCAGTCTCTGTGCAAAAGCATCTTTTGGACAGAAGTTGAAAATGTTCTCATCCCTTGTTCATAAGGTGGGATCATAAGGAGGTTATGTTGAAAATTTGGCACAAAAATATTCAAAAACAGCAAAGTTGTGAGCCTACATTGAAATTTGTGAATGCAGGCTCGTAACTTTGGTAATTTGTATGCAAATTTTCAACATAGCCATTTCTTCACAGAGCCTCATGAATGTGATTGCCGTCATTTTTCAAATCCTGTCAAAAATTTATTGTTGCATTCCAAAATGTGATTTCACAGTCACTGTGCAAAATTACCTTTTGAGTGGGGCTTAAAAGTTTTCTCTGCCCTTGTTCCTGAGGTGGGGTCATAAGAAGGCTATGTTGAAAATTTGGAGCAAAAATAATAAAAAGCAGCAAAGTTATGAGCCTATCTTGAAATTTACAAACTCAGGCTCATAACTTAGGGAATTTTCAGTATTTTGACCCCAGATTTTAAACATAGCCATTTCTTCACAGCACCTCATGAACATGACAGCTGTTATTTCTCAAATTCTGGCTAAAATGTGTTTTTGTACCTGTGGTGTGCAATGATGTTTTGGTAGTGTGGAATGATGTTTTGGTAGCATGGAATGAAAATCTTAGGTGGGGTAATAAGAAATCTATGCTGAAAATTTGGTGTACAGATATGGTAAAATGCCTTTGTTATGAATGAATATTACGCTATTTCATTGTTCACTCATAATGTTTCTAATTTTCAATATTTTGACTTCAGACTTCCAACATAGCCATTTGTCCACACCACCTCATAAACAAGACAAGTGTCATTTTTTAAATCCTGGATGAGAAGTGTTTTTGCACCTCTGGTAAGAAACGACATTTTGGCCAATGTACTATAAATAATACATGTCATGTCTATGAGAAAAATCCTAAAACAAATATCTTCAATGTAGGTATGTGAAAACAAATTCAGCATGCAGAAAGTAAGGGAAAGTCTGACTTTTGCTTCTGCAAAAGTTCGGAAATCTATTTCTGAATTTTCATGGGAATTCCACCTGCCCTGCACCCTACTTTATCACTGGTGTCTAGTGCCCTCCCACTGGTAGCTGACCGATTGCCTGAAATAAATCAGATCAATCCCTGGTGGCTAGTGGTCCCTTCCTCCACCCGATCACCCACCTGCCCGAAGAGTATTTAAAAAGAAAACCCTGGTGGCAAGCGTTCCCTCCCCCCACCCAATCACCTGCCCATGTCCAATAGTAGTCAGTGTCACTCAGTAATGTAACCCCCATCCCTGCCCAACATGCCAGTAACCTGCCCAGAGGCTAGTGGTCCCTACTCCTACCTAATCACCTGCCCATATCCAGTAGTAGTCAGTAAAGTAACCCCCCATATCTATCCCCCATATAGTAAAATATTTTTTCCCTGGTGGTCTAGTGAACCCCACCCATCCCTAATCCCCAGTATGCCATTTTTTTTAACTTATTCCCAGGTGGTGTAGTGCCCCTCCACCCCCACCACCCTGGCAGGTAGGGTCCCACTCTGCTCTCCCATCCTAAAATGGAGAGGGTGACTCACACAGCCCTCTGCTCTTCTCCACTGCTGACTGCTCACTGAGATGTCAATAAATGAGTGTGTGTTGTACAAGCTAAGGCAGAAATGGTAACTTTCACATACCCCAAATTTCAAATGTTGTGGTCACAATTAAAAAAAAAAGTTTACCAAGCATCAAACGTTCAGTGCTGACAAATGCTTCTTCTTGCCTGTTGTATCTTTTCTCTATAGTTTTTAGTTGTCTGTTTCTACTTCCCACAGCTAATTTTCTTCACTCCATGTCTCACTTATTCCAATTATATCTAGTTCTTCCAGTGTCTCTCATTTATCTACTTTGCTTCTCAGGCTTTTTTCCTTGAAAAAGCACCTGAAAGGGTGTGAAATGATAATGAGACAGTCTGTAACACACTCTGGGGGCGAATTTGTACCTGTGTCTTATCTATTGTTAATAATAAAAGCTATTACCTTTTTATGTTGACTGCGTGCATGCGCAAGAAACATGTTGCGGCAGGTTTCTCCAGAAGCAGGTTGTGGAGGTGTGGCACTGTTGTGCCCAATGCCCCCACAGCCTGCAAAAGCTTGTCTCCCATCCCCCAATGCTGTGGCATGTTGCTGCTGACACTAGTTCAGCCAGTGTGCCACAACTTTCTAAAAAATCAGCCGCTGCAATCAGGGGCCACCTTGTCATTGCAGCCTCAGCCATCAGCTGCAATGAAGGAGTGAACCATCATTGCAGGACGGGATGTGGGATACCTGATATTGTTTGTGAACATGGCAGTGGATTGCCGCCATGTTCACAAACAATATACCCCCTCCCCCCCACCGTGTTTATTTGCCAAAGGGGGAGCCCACTCCCCGTCAGCATTCTGTAACCTTCCCCTTTATTCCTGCTGATGGTGTGCCAAATCCCCGTCGGCATAATGATTATCCCCCCCTCATTTTGTTCCTACCAACGGGGTGCCCAATCCCTGTCAGCATAATGAACCCCCCTTCCATTGCTGTAGCTGAGGAGGTGCCCAATCTCCCTCAGCTCCTGCAGCTCCCCCTTGCCTTGTTTGCCAGCGGGGGTGCCCAATCCCCCATCGGCTAACCCACCCACACAGATGGCATGCTGGGAGCCCACTCCAGCATGCCAAAGCACCTGTTAAATCAGAAAACAGTCCCCCGATGTCTTATATTTGTTACAACCTGTAAAAAAGGAAATGGTCCCTCATAGTCTCCCTGCCCCCTTCCCACAACCTGTACCCACCCACTGCGCACCCTGCCTCCCTACACCACCCATACCCTATACTACCTCTGAGCTCGGCATGACGATCTTCGCTGGACCGGGAACATGTCTGCACTCTTCAAAGCTGACCACGAACTGAGGAAATGCTGATAAGCTGTATAATGTAATAAATAGGGTTTTTTTCAACTTTAGTGCATATCTCGGGAATTTTTGGGAATTTTTTTCACCAAATTTTCAACATGGGGTTTTTGGGACCCCTCCTCATGAATTCTTGAAATGTCATGGTGTTAATCAGCCCCAAAAGGTGGTTTCATGGTCACTGCGCGAAATCACCCTTTGGGGCTGATTAACGAAACAAAAGTGCCAGTGTTCATGAGGTGAGCTCTCAACAAGTCTATGTTGCAAATTTGTTGGAAAAAATCCAAAAAATGACTGTTTTTCGAGCGTGCATTGAGCAGTTGCTACATACACTCGTAACTTCACGAATTTACAATATTTTCACACCAGATTTTCAACATTGGCATTTTGTCACACTTCCTTGTGTCACTGTTCACATCCTGGCCAAAATGTGTTTTCGCACTTCCGGTGCAGAATGGCGCGGTCACTGTGGGAAATCAGTGTTCAGGACAGATTAAGAAAATTACAGTGACACTGTTCATGAGTAGAGGTCCTAAAATGCCTATGTTGAAAATTTGGTAACGATACTCCATAAAATGACAGTGTTACGAGCGTGCATTGCGCAGTTGGCATGCACGCTCATAACTTCTCAAACTTATAATATTTTCACTCCAGATTTTCAACATTGCCATTTTCCCACACCTACTTATGAAGAGTGCAGCTGTCATTTTTCCCATCCTGGCCAAAATGTGTTTTCACACTTCTGGAGCAGAATAGAGCAGTCGCTGTGGGAAATCACTGTCAGGGACAGATTAAAAAAATTACAATGATACTGTTCATGAGCAGAGGTCCTAAAATACCTATGTTGAAAATTTCGTGATGATAGCCCATCAATTGGGTGTGTTACAAGTGTACGTTGCACACTTTCCACGCACCCTTGTAACTTTGCAGATTTGTAATATTGTCACATCAGATTTTCAACAGTGCCATTTTTTCACACCTCCTTATAAGCAGTACAGCTGTCATTTTTCACATCCTGACTGAAATGTGTTTTCACAATTCCGGCGCAGAATAACGTGCTGTGGGAAGTCAGTGTTCGGGACAGATTAAGAAATTGACAGTGACACTGTTCATGAGCAGATGTTCTAAAATCACTATGTTGAAAATTTGGTGATGAAACTCCGTAACATGACTGTGTTACAAGTGTGCGTTGAACTGTTTCCACGCACCCTTGTAATTTTGCAAATTTGTAATACTGTCACGTCACATTTTCAACAGTGGCATTTTTTCACAACTCCTTATGAACACTACAGCTGTCATTTTTCACATCCTGGCTAAAATATGTTTTTGCACTCCTGCCGGACAATAGCACGGTCACTCTGGGAAATCAGTATTTGGGACAGATTAAGACTGACTGAGTGAGAGGGCGGAGTGACCGAGCTCAACTGAGCTCCGTCGGGACTGCTGCATATTTGTTTATGGGCAGACAAAGGCCTCAACACAAGAGCCAGTACAAAAGGGCAGCCTATAGCACTGGGAGAAACAGAATGAGAGAGTGAGTGAGGGAGGGGGAGTGAGCGAACTCACGGAAGTGCTGTCAGGACTGCTGCGGATTTCTTTGTGGGCAGAAAAAGGCATCAATACAGGCAGGGGCCCAGTACAAAAGGCCAGCCTGCAGCAGTGGGAGAAACAGTATGTGTGAGTGAGACAAGGGGACTTAGTGAGCTCAACAGAGCTCTATCAGGACTGCTGGGATTTCTTTGTGGGCAGAAAAAGGCACCAATACAAGCAGGAGCACCGTACAAAAGGGCAGCTTGCAGCGCCAGGACGAACAGAATGAGCGATGAGAGAGGAAGATTGCGTGACCTCAACAGAGCTCTGTCAGGACAGCTGCGGAGTCCTTCATGGACAGTCAAAGGTGCCAACGAAGCCAGGAGACCCATACAAAAACACAGTCTGCGGCACCAAGAGAAACAGAATGAGTGAGTGACAGAGCGATAGTTAGCAAGCTCAACCGAGCTCTACTGTGACTGCTGCAGATTTCTTTGTGGTCAGAAAATGTGGCAACGCAGGCAGGAGCCAAGTACAAATGGCCAGCTTGCAGCACCAGCAGAAATGGAATGTGAGAGTGACAGAGGGAGAGTGAGCAAGCTCAGTGAAGCTGTGTCGGGACCGCTTCAGAGTTCTTTCTGGCCAGAAAAAGCCACCAATGCAGGAAGGAGCCCAGTACAAAAGGGCAGCCTGCAGCACCAGGAGACACAGAATGAGCGAGTGAGGAAGGGGGAGTCAGTGAGCTCAATGGGGCTTTGTTGGGACTGCTGCAGATTTGTTTGTGGGCAGAACAAGGCAGCAATGCATGCAGGGGGCTCAGTACAAAAGGGCAGCCTGCAGTGGCAGGAAAACCAGAATGAGCGAGTGAGTAAGCTCAACAGAGCTGTATTGTAGCTCCTACAAATTTCTTTGTGGGCATAAGAAGGCAGCAACACAGGCAGGAGCCCAGTAGAAAATGTCAGCCTGCAGCACCGGCAGAACACAATGAGCAAATGAGAGAAGGGGAGTGAACGAGCTCAACGGAGCTTTGTTGGGACTGCTGCACGTTTCTTTGTGGGCTGAAAAAGGTGCCAACAGACGCAGGAGCCCAGTACAAAAGGGAAACCTGCAGCGCCAGGAGAACCTGAATGAGTGAGTGAGACAGGTGGAGTGAGCAACCTCAACGGAGCTCTGTCGGGACAGCTGTGGATTTCTTTGTGGGTAGAAAAATCCCCACCAACACAGGTAGGAGCCCAGTACAAAAGGGCAGCCTGCAGCGCCAGGAGAAACAGAATGAGCGAGTCAGAGAGGGGGAGTGAGCCACCTCAATGGAGCTCTGTCGGGACAGCTGCATATTTCTTCCTCATCAGAACAAGGTGACAACACAGGCAGCAGCCCACTACAAAAGAGCAGCCTGCAGCACTGGGACAAACAGACTGAGCCAGTAACAGAGGGCCACTGAGCGAGCTCAACAGACCAACGCAATCAACATTCGGCATTGAAAAATGCTTGTTTAAGAAAGCCACAATAACTTGTAGTGTGGATTCTCTGATTAAACATTGAGTGAGGTCTCTGCTTTGGATTTCAATTTTTTCCTTAGTGTACAGACATACAGTGGTGTCCCCCAGGATAAAACCCAATTTTAAAGTACTCTGCAGTATGTTACAGCAGACCTACTGAATAAAGCAATGCAATCGCAATGGCAATTAGTTCACTTTGTCATGCAGAAAACTGTGGCATGCATTTCATTCAGGCAGTGTCATGTTTTCCTGAATGACAATAGGAACCAATTGGCATTGAAATTACATTGCTGTATTCAGTAGGTCTGCTGCAGCATTCTACACAGTACTGCAAAATGCTGCAGAATTGGGTTTCATCCTGGGGGATGTCACTGTATATAGTTGCTTTTTTTGTTCCACTTCTTAATGTCATGTGTTGTTTATCACCATCTCTAAATTAAATTGCTTGACATGTCTTTCTTCATTTGTATCCCTCCCTTGTTCTTTTTGGCTTCACTAAACTCCTTCAGTATACCCCCCATGATCAGATTAAGGTATTATATGTTATTGTGTTTGTCTGGTTTTCCAATACAGTTGCAACCAGAGACATAGTCAGATATTTCCTGAAATTTGTATGTTTTCTCCTTTTTACAGCTGCATAGTGATTGGTATGCATGATGTATTAATAACAGAGGAGACTGAGCAGGTTACAGAATGTATGCAACAGGAAATAGTGCACTCTCTCGCTGTGCATGCTTTTCCACCCTACCCTCCATACCTGGTCCCTGGTGCTACTTAAAAAAAACTCCTGCTCTCTCACTTTGTGCCATCTCTGGAAGGTACAATGGAGAGTTTTCAAAATATGTTTGACAATAGCAATACTGGAAAAAATAATCTTAACTTTACACATGAATGTAATATAGATAAAGTAAATTATTTGGATGTTACCATCTTAAGAAGGGAAATAAATTACTAACAGATTAATACATGAAACCCACATCTAGGAATATGGTGCTTCATGCTAACAGTTTCCATCAAAAAAGCTTAGTACAGCACATCCCAGTAGGGCAGTTGCTCATGGGGCATAGAAACTGCACAGAAGAGGAAAATATTATTTGAGGAAAACAGAAACAATGGAACGTTCAGAACAAAGAGGTTATAATAAAAGAGATCTTAACAGAGATAGAAATGGATGAGACCAATTGATAAGACAAAATTGCTGATGGATCAGAAAGAGAGAGAGAGCAATCAGCAGTGTAAAATACAAAGTTCAATGAAGTTAAGATACAGTATCTGTTTTGAAGCACTGGCACACACGTCCACCTAGTCAGAGAGAACTACAAAATTACCCACAGAAACCATGGGTTACTGCTAAAAAAGTATGACATTTAAAAGATTGATTGGAGAACAGAGAATACCTAAAATTCAGTCTCAAACAACTTGATTGGAAAGTACTTCTGTAGGCAACTATCCCGGTGTTAACTGTATTCATTGTTTTAATACAGTTGCCACAAAAAAAAGATATGCAATCCGTATAGAAGTGAATATGTGAAAATTAGACAATTCATTTCCTGTACAATTGAGAATGATTTGTCTTCTGTGATCTCCTTGTGATGTGTCCTATATGACAAACTTCTAGACAATTAATGATTTGTGTTACAATGCTTAAGAGTACTATTAGAAGGTGTGATAAATCATCACCTGTTACTAGACATTTTGTGTAGGCGAGACATAATGCCACCAATTTGAGATTGTGGGGACTTGAAAAGGCAAAACATTGAGATGATAGTGCACAGGACAGGAAAGTATTGCTTAAGAAATAAGTTTATTGGATTTTTCATTTTAGAGTACTACATAAAAGATATGGCCTTAGTGAATCACTAAATTGGGGAGATTTAATATTGTGGAATATTAGTTCCAAAACCCCATGTTCCATTCATAGTGGGGGTGTAGGTTTTTAGTATCTGATATTATGAGAACACACATTTCATTTTCATATCAGTGCATTATCTGGTTCCTCACCCACCTCTTTACATTAATAAATGTGGGGGACAATATAGTTATATAATGTTAGTTACTGGACACATTTCCTTTCTCTGGTATTGCACACCCTGCAACTATCTAATCATCTAATTATCATCACAATTGATCCTAGCTGCAGGATGTGCAATACCAGAGAAAAGAAGTGTGTTTGAGAATCCCCAGTTTAACTCAGTGGTTTGAGCACCAGAACCTGGGTTCAGTTCCCAGTAGGTTACATTATTTCCTTCTCACTACAGTTTGTAGTTAAGTTGCTAAGCAGTGACTAATACTGCACCAGGAATATCTAATGGTCATCTCAATTGCTCCTACTGTAGTAGCAAGATATGCAATACCAGAGAAAGGAAGTGTATCCGGGAATGACAGGTCCAACCATGTGAGCTTACAGCTCAGTGGTTAGGGAACTGGTACAGTATTCTGGGATCCTGGGTTCATTTCCCAGTAGGCTACATTATTTCTCACTAAATCTGTTTCTAACCAATATTATGATGCCATCTGGATGATAACACTGATTGTATGATTCGATCTGGGTAATTGCAATGTTATATTAATGCTGTCTGTATGATGGCACCAATATTCAGATGCCATATAGAGGATGGTGCCAATATTCTAATGCTTTTTGGAAGATGATATTGCTATTCTCATGTCATCTAGAGGATGGTGTTGATATTTAGATGTCAACTAGAGTGTGGCACTAATATTCTGCTGTTGTCTGGAGGGTGGCACCAATTTTACAATGCTGTCAGGAAGATGGCACTGACATTCTGATGCCATCAGGAGGAAGGAACTGATATAACAATGCTCTCTGGGAGATGGCACCAATATCTGGATGCCATCCACGATGTCACTGAAATTATGATGACCTCTGGGGCATGACAGCAATATCTGGATCCCATCTGAGATGGCAATGAAATTTCAATGCCATCTAGGAGATGGCACCAATAGTCTGTTGTCATCTGGTTGATGGCACTGATATTCAGATGTCATGTTGGGGATGGCACCAATATTTCAATGCTATCTGGGGATAGCACCAATATTCTCATGCCATCTGGAGGATGGCACTGATATTTTGGTCCCATGAGTAACACCAAGATTCAGATGCTGTCTGAAGGATGGCACCAATAATCCAGTTTCATCAGCAGAATGGCACTGATATTCAAATACAATCTAGAGGATGACAATGATATTCTGATACTCTCTGGAAGATGGCATTAATATTCCTCTGCTGTCTAGAGGGTGGCAATAAATATTCCAGTGCCAGCAGGAGGATAGAACTGACATTAAGGTGCCATCTGGGGGATGGCATTAAAATTATTTAGCCCTCTGGAGATGGCACCGATATTCATATGCCATCTGGAGATGGCACTGGCAAGTCCAGTGCCCTCTGGGGATGGTGCCAATATTCCAGTGTCATCTGGAGGATGGCACCAATATTCTGATGCTGTCTGGGGGATTGCATTGGCATTTCAATGCAATCTAGGGGATGATACATGTATTCTGAAGCTGTCAGGAGAACAGCACAGATAATCCAATGCCAACTGGAGGATGGCACTAATAATTATTATTCCATGTGAAGGATGATTCTGATTCATTTCTCAACAATGAATGCTTCCTTTCGTAAGACATGTATAACATGATTTTTCTACTTGAAGTAAATCAAAGTAGGCACATTGGTTTGGTTTGAATGCACAGGGAATAATCAAGTTTTCCAGTACGTCAGTCAGATAGCCACATTGACGTAGTGTCATATACTGTATTTAAAAAGCTTTTTCTAGTAGTTGCTACTGATTAAACATGAATCTCAGGGTTGGTGGAGCTGCCCTTTTTAACATGCATAATGAAAAAACTTTTTCCTTTATTTGTAAACTCTTCCTTGAAAATTCAGACTACTGTCAATAATGTGCAGCCCTTTTCTACAGTTACGGTGCCCTAAATCCACTAGTCAAAGAAACTGTGCAAGCAACTAATCTATAAACATATGCAAAGGTCTAATTCATAATCACTTTAGTTGTTTATAGAGCTGCCAGAGTGATACCCTATTTGAGAAGTGTCAATTACTCAAGCCGGTAACTGAAAAAATATGGGAAAAGGGAAATAGATCTTATCTATGTGTATGATCCATCAAAGTTCTGCCTTTCTTCTACTACACTGGGGTAGCTATGACATCTTTATCAAAATGATACTTTTAGACCCACAGTGAATACTATCATGTGCAATTAATGAAAAGGAAACATGTCAGAAAATGTAGACTGGTGATGTTATCCCCAAAGATTTTAATCGGCAGTTGAAGAAGCCTGTTTTTAGTGACAGCAAAAATGTTTTGGCCATAAGTTACTCTTTGTAGTAAATTAGAATAAAATATTATGAGTCAGCAAAAAATATGAAACAAGCATTTAAAAGAGTTTGATAAATCCAATAGAATTTCAAATAAAGCGCACCTTAGCATTTCACTATGATCCCTTATTTCTTGGGATTGTGTAATGGTGCGGCCATTTTGTATGGCTGTCTGAACTGCTGGTCTACTCACAAAGATGTGAGGTGATTTTGCCAGGCTGCACGTCAGTTGATTTGTGGAAGACTCATGGAAATGCAGGAAGCAAGCCTGCAGCAGTACACAGCTGTATCATGTGAATGCTAGTGGGCAGCATGGCAGAAACAGCAATGGATTTGATGAGGGTGGCAGTGATCCAGGTACTTGCTGTGAGAATGTGGCTATTGTTACTCAAAATGATGTGTGAGCATATCTTGACTGTAGTGTGCTCAATCCACTGCATGAGCTGGTGAATTAATTTGAAGGGAACTGAGAGAGACTTTTAAACTGCAGCATAATAGTTCTCTCCTCCCCCCCTCTCTCTCTCTCTCTCTCTGTCTCACACACACAAACACACACACACACACACACACACACACACACACACACACACTCCATCCTCTACAACTAACAAGAAATCAACCATCAACCCAACTGTATTTGTTGGTTAGCGTATGGGTTATCATAGATCCTGCTCATGCAACTTGTCACGATAAGGGGGGGCACTGTTTGGGGTCATGGATGATATTTTTTTTCTTTTCTCCAGTATGTTTTTCATCAGGTTTTCCATCTCCCCCAGGGACTATGGGAGTCAGTTACCAGCCTTGTAGTGGTGAAAGTGTAGGCATTGTTACAGCTGTTTTGTAAATGGGAACATTTGTACCATAGTATAGTATATCTAAGGTTTTATCCTCAGAAGTGGGGTACACTCACACACAGACTAGATAGATCTCAATGGTTTAGTAAGTCAAGGTGCTGCTGAAAATTGTACCCAGTATGAAAAAGTTGAAACACCATCTTGCCATCTTAGTGGCATTGGTTGCAAGATCACTGGAAGGGTTAGTACCCCAAGGGAGGTTCTGCATTACGAGGATGGAAATGGAGGTGACCACCTCAGTTTAAACCTAGTATTGAAGACTCGAGATATCTCTGCATCCCATTAACCTCCATATTGGAATGAAACCCCATTCCAAGGCCTGGCTTAATATAACCCTTACCCTTTGTAATGAGAGAGAAGAGTTTGAAAGACATATGCTCCTGTCTAGAGGTTGGTAAAATTAAGACATTCTGTTTTATGCAATTTTTGTGAAATATGCACATGGTTTTTGTGCAGTTTTGTGTATTTTGACACTATGGTTACCCTAATTAAAGTACATAACTTCACATTCTTAAAATGTGCAATTTAGCAAATCACATTTCTATGCAAAAGCTGTGTAATTTTTGCATACTTAGCATACTAGAACTGCATTAAAAATATACAGGGGTTAGAAAAATAAGTATGTGGACAAAAACTGTGCTCTTTCACTTATGCTGCACATATGGGTTCCAAACTGCTTAGTTGTTAACAAAAAAAAAATGATCTGGAAAATTCGTAATTGGTATAACAATGAGTACATTCTCATATTTTGCACATAAAACTTTTCAAATTGCTAATATTGTTTTCAAAAGCTTCAATTAATGTGAAATTTCAACAACAAATGTGCACTTTCATGCATTTGCACATAAAAGTTCTAAACTGTACTTCTTTTTACAAACAGTTTTTTTAATAATTGCAATTTGGGCAAAATTGGCATTCAGAGGCTGTATATTTTGTTTTTATTTCTGTATTTATGCACCTTCTGTCTTGCTGGACCCCTTCTTGGCACCCCGTCCCAGTCACCCACCATCTCTGGGACTTATCCCAAGATACTCCCATGATTTGCCCAAATGGCAAGGTTAGAGGGACTGACCATGCCTCCCACCCCAAGAAAAAAACAAGTTCCAGTTTAGGATGTCTACTCAGTGATACCAGATGTGTGAGGGCCATCCTCAACTTCCAAAAAAGTGTTTCAACCAGCACTGTAATCCTTCAGCAGTAACCTGTGTTGATTACACATGCAATCATGGTATAACTCTGCACATGCAAATACAAAGTCACCAAGACACACAGGACCCCACATTCAAAGGTTGGGGGATGCTTGGCGCATCTAGATGCACCGCCCAAAGAAATGAGCCATCGCAAATAGCTGCTATATTCAAGCAAGATGCATGATGATGCATTTTGACTGAATATACCAAATAAAGTGAGCTGTACAAATGGAAGCCACTGCCAATGCACCGGTGTATCCCCCGGTCATCCTGAATACCTGGAATGGGGATGCAAAGTGCATCCCCAGATGCACTAGGCCCAAATTCTAGACATTCAGACCGAAACTTGCAAATGGGGCCATTAGGCATGTAAGGCACAAAGGGGCCATATGCATGTCATTATGGCTCCATTTGCATGTCTTGAGCAGGGATGCACCCAGCAGGATCCGCTGGGTGGCCTGCAACCCCCCCACCGGTCTAGTGCCACATAGCGGCAGAACCCACAGTTCCATAGTCTAGTGGCCCCCTCCCATCCCTGAGCCCCAATCATAATATAAATGCCATTGCCATCACTCTCTGGTAGACTAGTGGTCCACCTTCCCATCCCCAAACACCGATAATAGCAAACTACATAGTCATCGCCAGTCCAAGATCCTGGTTTGATGCACATTCCATAATCAAACCAGGACTAGGATCCCTGTGTGGTGTATTGTAGCTATCCCTACATGCTTCTGAAGGTGTAGTGCTCCTCCAACCCTGTCCCTGATCCCTGATTGGCACAATAATAAAATGTTGCCCCCCCTCCATGGTAGTCTAGTGACCCCCCTCCCATCCCTGAACACTGACCATGGAGGTCACATAAAAATCCAAAAAAACTCATGCCGTGGTAATCTAGTGGATTCCCCATCTCCCCACCCACTCAGGAGCTCACATCCCACCCCAGTCCCCCCATCCCAGCATGGCGATGCAGTTGGTGGGCAGCAGAGCCCTTCACACACTTCCATGGCTGCCCACCGACTGAACTGTCACTGAATGACAGCTTAATGTAAACACTCCAAGCCTATTGCATGACACTGTCGACCAATGGGCTTGAAGTGAGTACTGTAAGCTGTCATTAACAAAGTCCACAAATTTGTGAATGACAGCTTTCACTACACACTTCAAGGGCATTGGTCAACAGTGTCATCCAATAGGTTTAGAGTGCTTACAGTAAGCTAGCATTCAGTGACAGTTCAGTCGATGGGCAGCTGTGGAGGTGTGCTGAGGACTATGCTACCCGCTGACTGCATCGCCATGCTGGGACAGGGAGAACAGGGTGGGATGTGGGTTTCTGAGTGAGTGGGGGGGTGGAGGGTCCACTAGACTACCAAGGCATTTTTATTTTTTTTTATTTTTATGTGACCACTGTGGTCGGGGTTCAGGGATTGGGGGGCCTCTAGACTACCATGGAGTGGGCTTACATTTTATTATTGTGCCGATCGGGGATTGGGGATGGGGTGGGGGAACACTGCATCTTGGGAAGCATGTAGGGCTATCTATAATACACCGCACAGGGATCCTGGTCCTGATTTGATTATGGAATGTGCATTAAACCAGGATCCTGGACCAGTGGTGACTGTGTATTTCGCTATTATTGGAGTTTGGGGATGGGAGGGTGAGCCACTAGACTACCAGGGAGAGATGGCAAGGACATTTAAATTATGATTGGGGTTCAGAGATGGCTGGGGGAGGCTGGCCACCAGCATGCAGGGGCTGGCGACTGCTGTACTGTGTTCAGTGCAGCAGCCCACCTGTGGGTGGCTACTAGTTAGGCATGTTTCTAACACACTTAATTTTGTGCAGCACATCTCTGAGATGTGCGGGCAGATGAACGGCACATCATGGCTGAATATGGGAATGTGCCACATATTCATGGATACGCCCCCGGAGATGTGCTGCATGCATTATTGCTGTGCTTTGGTACAGTCAGAAATGCGTGGTGCATCTCTACCTTTTGAATATCACACTGTGGTGTATTTCTCATGATGCACCATTGCATCCCACTTGTGCAGGTGCATCTCCTTTGAAAATGTCCCCCACTGTATACTTCAAAAGATTTACAGGGGTTGTTTTTGGGGTTGACGTTTCTTAGTTTAACTTTATTTTGCCAGGGAGGAACTGTAGCTGGGAGATATTGCATACAAACTTAGAAGCTGACACCAGATAAGGGCCGCAAGCCCAATTCAGTCTGCCCATTTCTTTTTCTACATTATAAATGTGCCATCGGCCTTAGCTCTGTCAATAGCCTATCTATTCAAACTCATCTTTATTACTCCCTTATGCCTATCCCATGCCTGCTTGAAGCCCTGCACTGTGTTCATATCCACTACTTCCTGAAGTAGGCCGTACCATGCATCCACCACCCTTTCTGTGAAAAAGAACTTCTTCACATTACCCCTTAATCGGCCTCCCTCTAATCTCATGCTGTGTACACTTGTCCTGCTATTTTTCTTATATTGAAACATGTTAGACTCTTTAACCTTGTTAATACCCTTAAGGTGTTTGACTGTTTCAATAATATCACTGCTCTTCCTCCTTTGCTCTAGGGTATACATATTGAGCTCCATTAATCTGTCATCATATGTTTTCTGATTCAGTCCCTCCATCATTTTGGTTGCCCTTCTCTGGACTGCCTCTATTTGGTTAATGTCCTTGTGAAGGAGTGGCCTCCAGTACTGCATGCAGTACTCCAGATGGGGCCTAACAAGTGTCTTGTAAAGAAGGATTATTACCTCCTTCTGCTCACTTGAGATACCCCTACTGATACACCCTGCCTTCCCCTAGCCTTACCTACTGCTTTAGTGGTCCGCTTGGATGATTTCAATTCATCGGTGATGATGATGCCCAAGTCTCTTTCTTCCCTTGTGACTGCCAGCAACTCCTCTCTCAGCCTATAGGTGGCTTCAGGGTTTCTCTTCCCTATGTGCATGATCTTGCACTTCTTTGCATTAAACCCCAGTTGCCACTCTTCTGGCCATTTTGCTAGTTTATCCAGATCTCTTCTCATTCTGCCTACCCCATCTGGATCATCTACTCTGTTGCAGATCTTGGTGTCATCTACAAACAGACAAACCTTACCCTCCAGTCCATCTGCAATGTCACTGATGAAGATATTGAAGAGGACTGGCCCCAAGACTGATCCCTGAGGTACCCCACTTGTGACTTGCATCTCTTCTGACTGTTTACCATTTACCACCGCTCTCTATTTTCCGCCCGCCAACCAGTTTGCCAACCAGTTGACCAACTTCTGACCCACCCCAAGCCTACCCAGCTTATTAATCAATCTTCTATGTGGAACAGTATTGAAAGCTTTGCTGAAGTCAAGGTAGGCGACATCAACTGCTCTCCCTTGGTCCACCACTCTGGTTACCCAGTCAAAGAAATCTATGAGGTAAGTTTGACAGGACCTTCCTTTTGTAAACCCATGCTGTCTTGAATCCTGTGCTCCTATGGATTCCAGGTGTTGCACAATCCTTTCCTTAAAGAGTGCCTCCATAATCTTGCCCATTACTGAGGTAAGACTGACTGGTCTGTAGTTTCCTGCCTTCTCCCTACTACTACTTTTGTGGAGCAGGATTATATGAGCCCTTCTCCAGTCTTCTAGGACCTCTCCTGTGCTCAGAGACTCACTAAACCATTCTGATTATGGTTCTGCAAGTTCCACCCTTAGCTCCTTTAGTACCCTGGGATGTATGCCATCAGGTCCCATTGCCTTGTCCACCCTGAGCTTAATGAGCTCTTGAATGACTCTTTCTTTTGTGA
Source organism: Neoceratodus forsteri (assembly GCA_016271365.2). NCBI lineage: Eukaryota > Metazoa > Chordata > Ceratodontiformes > Ceratodontidae > Neoceratodus > Neoceratodus forsteri. Next base: position 366,235,585 of record CM057453.1, on the reverse strand, counting down.
AGGGACTAGTGCTCAACTCCCCCCCCCCATGTCTATGGTGCTGAGATGTGGGGCGTGCCGTACCTTCTCTTCAGTAAATACTGAGCAAAAGTATCTATTTAGGATAGATGCTTTACATGGTCCTCCTCCTCATGCTCCCCCTTATCTCCTTTGATCTTAGCAATATCCCCTATGGACTTTCTCCTTTCACTAATGTATCTATAGAAAGTCTTGTCACCTTCTTTTACTGTTTTTTGTCACCTTCTTTTACTGTTCATGCTAGTGTTTCCTCGGTTTGGGCCTTTGCCTGCCTTTCTGCCTTCCCTGCTTCCCTTAGGGAAGTTTGGTATGCTTCTCTAGCTTCATCCACTGCAATCCCTTATATTTCCTGAAGGCCAGCCTTTTGACTCTGACCTTTTCTGCTACTGTTTTTGAGAACCAAAGTGATTTCCTTCTTCTTTTGCACTTCCTTTTCTCTCTAACACAATGGGATGTTGCTTCAAGTATTGCATCCTTTATGCTTGCCCACTTTGCCTGTACCCCCTCACCTGTATTTCTTTTTGCCAGGGCTAGTTGAACTCTGTTGGCCATCTTATCAAAGTCAGCTCCTCTGAAGTCCCATATATTTGTCTTGGAATGGGATGATTTAGTTGTAGTGGCCAAATTGAACCATACCATGTGATGGTCACTGGCCCCCAGGTGACCTTCTACCTGGAGATCTGTGATCCATTCCCTGTTAGTCAGCACTAGATCTAGGATAGCCCTGTCTATTGTGGGTTGTTGTTACCAGTTGTTTGAGGCCCTCCGCCTGCAGGGAATCCACCATGTGTCTAGTTCTGTCAGATGTTCCTGCTGGTATTGACCAATCTGTATCGGGCATGTTGAAGTCTCCCATTATCAGAACCTCCCCTTTAGCTGTCATGTTTTGTATATCTTCTAACAGTAATGTGTCTATGTCCTCCCCCTGATCTGGGGGCCTGTAGACAACCCCAGTTCTTATGGCAGTCCCATTTCCTGTTTCCAAGGTGACCCACAGTTCTTCTGGCTCCTTATGTGTATTCTGAATTTCTGTAGCTTTGATATTTTCATTGACATACAGGGCCACTCCACCCCCCTTTTTGCACCTCGGTATTTTCTGAAAAGTACATAGCCAGGTACTGAAGTCACCCAAGTGTGGTTACTGGTAAACCATGTCTCGCTAATTGCTACTATGTCCAGTTTAACCTCTGTCATTATTGCCTACAGGTCTGGGATCTTGTTTCCCAGACTACGAGCATTTGTGTACATGATTTTCCATTGGCCAGATTTTGGTGTGTTAGTTGTTGGGTGAGGTCTGGCATTTCCCCTGTGTGCCACATAAGGAGCTGGACCTTTTTGCTTACCTGGTGATGCAAATGAACTGCAAACATGCTGAACTCCTGTTTGACCACTAGCTGAGGGGGGAGGGGTGTTCTTCCTATTCAACATATGGGGTGCTGCACCCCTCTCCCCATTTGCTAGTTTAAATATTCTGCAAAGACGTCAAACTTCTGCCCCAATGCACTGACTCCCTCTTTAGTCAGATGCAGTCCATCAAATTTAAAGAACTTTCACTCCAAAAACTGTTGCCAGTTCCCTACAGATTTGTGTCCTTTTCCTGGCACCAGCCCTTGAGCCACATGTTTAGCTCCCCTATCTCCCCTTCTCTGACCTCCCGTCCATCTGCCCCCCTCTACCAGACTGGCAGGATATCAGAGAAGGAGATGCCAGATGAAATGGATGATAGTTTGTCATCCAGCCTGGTCAGGTGTTCCTTGTTCTCCACAACTGACCAGATGATAAGATCATTAGTCCCTATGTGTACCAGGATGTCAATGTTTTGTGCTGCTTCCTGAACAATTCTAGCAATGCAGTCAGTGTCTCTCCATGTTGATGTACCGGGGAGACATCTGACCATTACCCCTGGCTGGAGATAGGAATCAACTCCCCGAATCATGGAGTCTCCTATGATCAGAAATTTTTTGGATTTCCTTTTTGCTTTTTTTGTTTTGGTTCCTGTTTTGGGTGAGCTTTGTTGTGCTAGCTCCCGTGCTGCAGTGTCCTGCTCTGCAAATGACTGCAAAAGATATTTGCAGTCATTTGTGACTAGACCTGTTATTTAACCTCTGTGAAATCAGTGTCTGAAAGGAAGGAAGGCACTCCCTGGGGTGGAGGGTCAGAGTTGTAGTTGATTGTTTCTGGAGGGCATAGGTTTACTCCCACCCACCCTTCCTGCCCTTCACCCCACCCACCTCAAGCACATAACTTCCTTTACAGCAGGGGTTCTGACATCACTTCCCCAAAACTGCTAACAACATGTACCTGTTCATATCCTTAAAGGCATAGCACACTGAATAGGAGGTAGAGACACTCACAATCTTGTACACACTAAAACAAGAACAAAAAAAGAAAAGCATCTGTAACAGGAAGGGACACAGACTTGTTGGGAGTGGTGCAATGCATTGGCTGTGTAGCAGCAGTCTTCTGAGAGACATTCTGGAGACTGTATTGCTGCCCTATTTGCAGGCACCTCTCTGGTCTGAGGAAGGAGGTTGTTCATCCCCGTGCTGACCTGACAAGGATTCAGGAAACCTACTCCCCCACCCAGGGACCACCCAGGCCACCACCTCTACCTCAGAGGTTGCCAAGAAAGAGGAGCGGTTGGACATTGGTGGGCTCAGGGATGGTGGGGGTGGTGGAACAGAGGAGCATCCCTCCAGTTATTCTTCTCCACTGTTCATTCACCAGTCTAGTGGAGCATAGTTCCTCTATAGAGGCACCCACAGGGAGACCAAGGAGGATGCTGGGAACCTCCACAATGGAGACCCACAGGAGGGTGGCACAGGACCCCACAGGGAAGGTAACAACTCCTGGTGAGGGACTCAATTGTTGAGGGAAGTTGGGGGAGGGGGGAGGAGGAGAGGAGGTAGGTCTGCCCAGTGCCATGGCTTGTAGGGACAGGAAATGAATCCTCAGGATCATAGGAGAAGCTGCAAGGTGGAGTGAGCTGGATGTCATTATGTACTAGGGACAAACAACCTGGTTGATAATGGGATCAGAGCAGTGCAACAGGGGTTTGTGGAGTTGGGGAGGGGCCTTAGACAAGTAGCACACATGGTAACTTTCTAGGAAGTGCTACTTGTGTATGGCATGGATGAGGCTAGTGTACTCTGCACCATGGGATTCAATAACTGGTTGAAAACCTGGTGCAGAGCTCAGGGATTTGGCTTCATAGGGGACTGAGGCTCCATCTGAAGAGATGCAGGCCTATACAGGTGCGGTGGTCTGCATCTATACAGGTGGGAAAACAGGATCCTAGATGATAGGTTTAAATGCTTCATTGGCAAACATTTAAACTAGCCATGGGGAGGCACTGAAAAGGAGAAGGGAAATCCTAGCTCCCCCCAAAAAAATCAGGGTAGTTAGTGAGGTAAACACCAAGATAGAGCAGTCAATAGGAAGAAGGGCATGGGTAAATGGAGAAAAAGACAAAGGCAGAAAGAACATGGATGGGGCAAAAAGAAATAAAGCCATAAAAAAATGGAGGGTAATGAATACCAATGCCCGTAGTCTAAGTAAAAAGCTCCCCGAAATGGTGGCCTTGATGGAAGAGGGATGCCTGGATATCATGGCAGTCACAGAAACATGACACACAGAGAACCATGACTGGGATGTCAACATACCAAAGTACACAATCTACAGGAGGGACAGGGAGGGGAAGAAGAGGAGGAGAAGTAGCCCTCTATGTAAGGGAAGAGAAGGGAAGGGATCAAAGCAACAGAACTAAAGGGTAAACAGGGAGGAGAGAAGGCACTGTGGGTCACCCTGGAGACTGGAAATGGCACTGCAATCTGTGCAGGGGTTGTATACAGGCCCCCCTTCTCAGGGGGAGGAAAGGGACAAGGAAATGATAGAAGGCATCCTTGAGATGGCAGAGAAAGGGGAGATTTTGCTAATGGGGACCTGAATATGCCAGATGTTAACTGGAGCACCTTTGCTGCAGCCACTTCCAAGAGCAGGGCCATTCTTGATGCCCTACAGGGGGCATGCCTCAGACAGCTAGATTTGGAATCTACTCGGGAGGGAGCAGTCTTAGACCTGGTACTCTCAAATGGGGACAGAGAGAGGATCTCCAATCTTGAAGTGGATAGCCATCTGGGAACAAGCAACCACCAAACAGTGTGGTTCCCGATAAACTTAGCTGTACGGTCAAGCCATACAAAAGTGAAGGTACTGGACTTCAGGAGGGCTGATTTTGTCAAAATGGGTGATTGCCTAAGAAAAGCACTAGCAAACGGGCAAGAAGGTGGGATGGAGCAACAATGGGGAAATGTCAAAACCACCATCACAGAGGCAACAATCCTTTGTTTGAAGCAAATAAGCAAGTCAAAACAAAAGAAAATACCACTATGGTTCTCAAAAGAAGTGGTGGGGAAGGTAAGGGAGAAAAAAATAGCATACAGGAAGTATAAGGAAACACAGTAGGAGCAGGACAAAGAAATGTACCAGTTAAATCAGAAGGAATCACAGAAGGCAGTCAGAATAGCAAAGGCCCAAACTGAGGAAAAGATCGCCAACTCAGTTAAAAAGGGAGATAATACATTTTAAAGGTACATTAGGGAGCAAAGAAAGACTAAGGCAGGGATACTGAGGCTGAATAAAGAGGAAGGTGGTTTGGCAGAGAGCGACAGTGAAAAAGAAGGACTACTGAATGAATACTTCTGTTCAGTATTCACAATGGAAAAGCAGGGGGAGATAGCTAATCCAGCCAGTAGAAGCACTCTGGATAGGGGGGTTGATATTAGTCCTTTCCAGAAGAAAGGGTTCTGAAAGACCTCTTAAAACTGAAGGTGGATAAAGTAATGGGGCCTGATGGGATTCACCCCAGAATTCTAAAAGAACTAAGGGAAGAACTAGTAACACCACTGACTACCTTTTTTTAATAAATCATGGGAGGATGGTGTGGTACCTGAGGACTGGAGGAGGGTGAATGTGATTCCCCTTCACAAAAGTGGGAGCAAGACAGAGGCAGAAAACTACAGACCTGTCGGTTTGACCTCAGTGATGGGGAAAATGATGGAATCACTTCTGAAGGAAAGAATTGTTGAGTACCTAGAGGCCAGGGGGGCACAGGACCCAAGGCAGCATGGATTCACAGCAGGAAGGTTATGTGAGACAAATCTAATTGATTTCTTTGACTGGGTGACCAAAGTAGTAGACCAGGGAGGTGCTGTGGACTTGGCCTACCTAGACTTTAGCAAGGCATTTGACACAGTCCCGCACAAAAGATTAATAAATAAATTAGCCAGCCTGAGAGTGGGTCTCAGGGTGGTAGCCTGGGTAAAACACTGGCTGGACAACAGGATACAACGGCTAATAGTAAATGGAGTCCACAGTGAAGAAAGGGGGGTTACTAGTGGGGTACCACAGGGTTCAGTACTGGGGCTGGTCCTTTTTAATGTCTTTATAAGTGGCATTGCAGAGGGACTGGAAGGGAAAGTATGTCTCTTTGCAGATGACACAAAGATCAGCAACAGGGTTGATATGCAAGGTGGGGTGGAAAGGATGAAAAGAGACTTGGCAAGGTTGGAGGAATGGTCAAATATATGGCAGCTTAGATTCAATGTAAAGAAGTGCAAAGTAATGCACCTGGGAAATAAAAACTCAGGAGAAGAATACACAATGTGGGGTGAGATACTGACAACAACAAAAATTGAAAGGGACCTGGGGGTAGTCATATCAGATGAGCTAAAGCTGGGCTAGCAATGTGAGAAGGCAGCAAGGAGGGCTGGGTGGGTACTGGGATACATAGGGAGAGGCATCACCAGTAGAAAACAGGAAGTTGTTGGCCCGCTGTACAGACAGTTGGTAAGAGCACATCTGGAGTACTGTGTACAGTTCTGGAGATCCCATCTCCGCAAAGACATAGACAGAGTGGAGGCTGCCCAGAGGAGGGCAACCAAAATGGTGCAGGGTCTGCACCAGAAGACATATGAAGAAAGACTAAAGGAGCTCAGGATGTATAGCCTTAAGGAAAGGAGGGAGAGGAGGGAGAGGAGGAACATAATAGAAACTTTCAAATGGCCACATGCAAGGCAGTAAGTATGAAACTTGGAGCCGCTTACAGAACCAGTCGTATGCTCATTCCCTCAGCCAGGCTGGCCATAGTTAGGGGCATCCTCCTTCCCTCTCTGGTGTATGGTGCAGCTACTTATATAAATGCCTTGAAAAGCACCCTAAGAAAATGGGACACCACATACAGTAGCATTTGCCGATATGCCTCGGCCTCCCCTCAACTAAAGCACCATTATTCACTATACACCGATCTAAACTGGCCCTCCCCATCAACCTGCAGACATATTGCCTTTGGGTCTCTGATTGACAATATTATTAGATCCAACCTACCCTCTTCCCTGGCCTCCATGATGGTGCCACAGTCCTTCTACTGTGGTCTCCGCTCAAACAAGCTGTCACTTCTTTGTACTCCTAGGTGCAGAAAACAGAAAGGAACCCTTGCTTTCTCTCTAGCTTTTCACTGAGATACTGGAACTCGCTTCCAGTTGAAGTTTGCTCTGCATCCACTCATGCAACCTTCAAAGGATTGCATTACACCTGTATCATAAATCATAACCAATGCACTTGCTTTAATCCTCCTTAGGTCATCACAACCCTCCCCTTGCTACCCCCTTTAAGCCGAAGCCATTTTATCCCCCACAGCACTTTTCCATTAGACTATATATGGCAAACCCATACAACCGTATGACCTTGTGCAGTATGACTACTGTATCTGGGAATGATGGTACTGATTGTATGTTTCTCTCATCTTTATTACTTACTTGAATTTTTGTATATTTGTTCTCTTGCCACCGACAAGATGTGTCTTCACTTGATGTAATTCCTGCCCGGATTGTATTTTACTGTATGACAATTCCTTTACTGTTTGTAACCTCCTGGGTCGCGCATGAAAATAGAATCAACAAAGTCCAAGAGGGTAGCATCTTTCAGAAAAAGAGGTGTGCAAGAACAAGGGGGCACAATTTGAAGATAGAGGGGGTGGCTCAGAGGTAATGTGAGGAAGTATTTCTTCACAGAGAGGGATGTAGATACATGGAACGGACTTCCTGAGGAGGTCATAGAGTCAAAAACAGTGGGGGAATTCAAGAATGCATGAGACAGACATAAGGCAATTCTAGTGGGGGATAAGAGGAAGTAGGCTGTTGGTTAACTAGGATCTGCAGCTTATCCATTAGGTAGGGAAATGGGCAAACTACGTGGACCAAACGTTCCTTATCTGCTATCAAATTCTATGTTTCTATTTTTCTATGTTATTTCTGTGTTCAGAGCATATCAGCTAAAAAGCTGCTGGTTACAGCACAGTTTTCAGCAAACTCATTTGTGCATTCCTGTATTCCTGTAGTAAATTCACAACATAGCTCATAAGTTCCTAACTATCTGCCCTTGCATAATGTGTACATATAAGGTACTATAACTGCATTCTGTAAGCAAATCCTCAATACAGGCACAAAGAATAAATCACTCAGGGCAAAATAAGTTCCAAAATTAGGTTACCACTAACACCAGTAAAACATCACAGACAACGAGAGTCCTGACGCTTCACTCCTCTCAAGCTCCATCAGTGGGCATGGTTTATTCCAAAACCAGTCAAGTTAAATACACGATTGTTAATCATAGTCACCAATTCATTAGGACAGTTCTTAAAGATAGAGTCCATAAGACCTTCAATGGCCAGTCTATTTTAAAGTGATAACTGATCTAAGTGCTTGTGCCTACATAAAGTGATGCATTCAACAGCATCCGAATCTTATAAACATTTTGACAATGAATAATTCCTTCAGTGTCCTTTCAGGTCATCTTATATAGCAAAAATAATTTAAATCAAATATGCATGTAAGCCCCCTTTTCAGGGACTTACCTGCACTGATTCCTGGTTGCCATAATCTTCACTTCCCAATCCTAGGACTGCTGAATTGGGACTGGTAGGGCAGTAATGCAGTAGTCCAAGAGCCCTAGTGGGATATGAACCAAGGCTCTGACAGTTATGTCCCCGGCTATTGCCACCCATCATTTTCTGTTCTCAGGCTTTCCAGTGTTCTGTAGGCCAAGATAGAGGGTAGAAGAAAGGAAGGAACCAGTGGTGTTTTGTTCCCCAAACATAGGAGCCAATGGTGGCCTAGTGAACAGGAAAAGGAACAGCGCAGCAGCAATGCCAGCTGCTGCACATGCTCAGTAGTGCATTTTCAGAGCTAGAGCTCTGTGAGTACAACCGAGCAGTGGGACCACTTCCAATGTGGATCCTGTCTTCAGAAGAGCAAGCAGAGCTGGGAAACAGCAAAATAGCATCATGGGGCACTGTAGAGAATGTTTTCAGGCTCCAGGATAGGCAGCAGAGTCAGGAAAGAAAAAGGAACAAGTGCACATGCACGTAAACCAGAAGAGTGGCTCAGATGGCCACCTTCCTCCTCAGTATCTCCTGCCTCTAAATCAGGCTAAGTGCCCAGGGAAATAGACACATCCTCGATTCCAAAACTGCAAGTGGGCCAGGATAGGATAAATATAACTGTGGGTAAATGTTAATAAAGTGGCAGCAAGCTTCAAAAGGTAGGACCTGGTATGTAAACAAAGATGGTGGCCCCCATAAGTTCCTAGAGCCACAGATACCCCTGGGAAGGGATCAAAGGTCTGATCAAGTCTACCTGTGAATCTCAACCGATCAGAGAGCAGCTTGAGACAGAAACATTCTGCCTGTGAACCTACCTGATTAGACAGCATCGAGTTTCAACCTGCATAAAAGGGACTGTTTATCTAGGTGCAGGCAGTTGAGTCAGCCTTCAGGGAAAGGACTATGTGTAAAGGTGTTGGCCAGTGTGCCACAGTGTGTCCAGGTTTGGCCTGCCTGGCACACATAGAAGTATTTGGATACCAGAATAAATTGTAAAAGAGAAGAAAAGAAGAAGTCTTCAGCAAAACTATTATTTAAAAGGCAAGTCAGAGCTGGAGTTTACCTGCCCCTCCACATACTCCCCCTTCAGGGGGATCAGCTCCTGCATCATTTCCAGTCCAGGAAGGCACCTGCTTTCATCATGGTCCTGAGCCTCAGTGAGAGAAGCAGAGAAAAAAGTGAAGCAGAGAAAAGCCACCAGCCAGTCTGGGGAAGCCGGCATCCTAGACAGGAGCACAGCATCCAGTCAGCCTGTTTCTACAGCCTATATTGGAAGTAGCATATGAGGCATCAGAACCATGAGTGAAACCCAGGGTGTGTCCCTGCAACTGTGAAAAAGGTTATCATGTCTGGAGTTCAGGGAAGTCCTGGAAATTACTGTGCCAGTGTGAGAAGGCCAGAGAGAAGATCCATTGAGTCCATCAAGCCACAAAATCCCTTTCAGACTACAAATGGGGGCCACTTTTGCAAGTTTTGTAGCAGATTGAAGTTTGTGTTCAGCAACCATTTGCTTAAAAGTATTTTTGCTGAAACTGTTTAAGCGTGCCATGAGCTCCACCATGCTAACAGCATCAGGATCCCCAGTGTGGTACCCCCAGGCAACTATTGAGAGATCTCTCACCTTTGAACTTTGGGGGGAATTAAGACGGGTGCACCCACATTGGGGTTGAGGACAGCTGAGGATGGTCAGAGGAGTGGGCAAAGTATTGAATTGTTTACTGCCTTTATTGCCTAGAGTATAATGATATTGCTATCCCCATTTCATCCATTTTGTCCTTGCTACTCCTTCTTCTTTCCATACCCTCCCTTTTAAATAAGTTGTTTGTTTTAAACTGCACTGTATGTCTGGGAATTGTCATTGCTTACTGTGTCATTTGCTTTGGGGGAGGAACTGTGTGGGCAGTTTATGTACTGTTTCCTGTGGGGGGGTGATAGCCTTGTGTTTCAGCAGCCAGGTACCCCATATCACTGCCCTAGGAGGAGGCATCGCACCATGTTAGGCCAATGTAGCAATTCCTCAGGAAGCCCAGGCCAGCATCTTCAGGAGAGGTGAACCCTGAGGGCCCCAGTACAGCGACCGCATTACATACAGATTTAGAAAAGTCCCAATCATATCTGCTTGTAATCCCCTCTGAAGTGGTAGGATGACATCCCATCTCACTGTTTATTTTCTGTGGGAAAGTCAAAGACTGTGTGTATTTTTTATTTATTTCTGCACCTGCTCTCTTGCCAGCCCCTTTCTGAGCATCCCCAGCCCAGTCACCCCCCATCCTTGGGACTTAACCTAAGATACCCCCAGTGGGAGGATCAGATGCTCACATACTTCCACTTCCTGAATAACCTCTGGTGATGTGAGTTCACTGCCAAATATTGGCCACCAGCATATCAAATGGTAGTGCCCCCACTACGCTACTGGGCTGGCTTTGATTTTGTGTATTTTTCTACAATGTTTAAAAAATTACAGAAAATAAAAATTAGAAATTTTTTGACATTTTGCAGATGTAATAAATTTTATAAAGCACTACTCCCATCTATGCATGTCATGCAGCTGTAATGTCATTTAAGCAATAATATCCAAACAATTGGACACTTCATAAAGATTAGGGGGCAGTATGGTGCAGTGGTTTAAGGCTCTGAGCTGCAAATCTGGAGACCTGGGTTTGAATCCCACAGCCCCCACTTGCATACTGTGTGACCCTGAGCAAGTCACTTAACTTTCTCGTGCTTCCAGGTTGCACCTGTAAACAAGCTTTCAGCTTAGTGTGTCTCACCTGGTAAAATAATTGGTTAAAAAAAATTAACTGCAAGCTGGGGGTGTTGATGACCCAAGGCACAGCTGAGGGCCATTTACTCCAGCAAGAACATAAATTCCATTTAAATGCCCAGATGTAAGGGCATTATTGTAATTATATAGTATGTTTTATTGGATTAGTTCGAAAAACATGACTTAAAAAAAAAAATTAAAAGAGACACTTAACATAACTGCACAGAGCTCTGAGCTGTAGTGGGCATTTCTAAGTTATAAATGCCCACTACAGCAGCCAATCATAGCTCAAACTGGCATCATGAATAACTGATTAAACTTGGAGTTCTAGATAAACATATCACTTTTATCAGTGAACCCAAGAAATCATTTTTATTGTGTCCAGACTGATAGGGAGAATCATGAAACAAGAATAATGACTGGAACACCATATTTGTTGTTTATGTTTGAGAACATGCTTTTACTCAACATGTTCTGTAAGCGTATCTGCATGCAATTGCTGAAGGTCACTGCTACACACAAGTGCTGTATTTCTTTCTATGGCAGAAATGTACACGCCATTTTACAATTATCTTACAGCACGTGATTAAACATAAATAGGTGAACTCCTTTCAAAGGTATTTTAGGTCTTGTTTAAGCTAAATAATGTACTATCCTTGTCATTTTTTTTATTTATTATTACATAAAATATATATTGTTTTCAAAATCCAGGTGCACAGTAGCTTTACAGGGATCGCTGAAGAAATATAAGCGGTACACACATTCTCCTATTTACTTGTTCTCAAATATATACAAAATATTGTGCCTGCTAAGCTATTAAAGCGAAAAAAATCACCTTGTGAATGAAGATTAGGCATGGTTTGTATAAAGTTTTAAAGCATTTCTGTGGCCTAGAGCAAGTCTCTGCAAAACTGTATTTAAAAATGTATTGCCTAATACCCTGGGATGTGACTGAAACTTGCTACATTAAATTATGGTACAGAGAAATGAAGAATATCTTGAAGTAATGGCCACAGATTTAATTAAAACTTTAAATTATTGTAAGAATAAAAGGTCATGAAAATATAATGTAATTCAAGGGAACACATTTGCACGTACCCTCTGGTATCTTTGTAGTCTTAAAATATATTTTGCAATTGATATTAAAAGAGGAAATAGGAATCATTTTGTCAGATAGATGAACTTAACTAATGAGTATTGTTACATCTTTTATAGTTCCTGTTAGTTTGATTTCAGTTGCCTTTATTAAAATGCACAATGCTTTATTGCCTAATACCCTGGGATGTGACTGAAACTTGCTACATTAAATTATGGTACAGAGAAATGAAGAATATCTTGAAGTAATGGCCACAGATTTAATTAAAACTTTAAATTATTGTAAGAATAAAAGGTCATGAAAATATAATGTAATTCAAGGGAACACATTTGCACGTACCCTCTGGTATCTTTGTAGTCTTAAAATATATTTTGCAATTGATATTAAAAGAGGAAATAGGAATCATTTTGTCAGATAGATGAACTTAACTAATGAGTATTGTTACATCTTTTATAGTTCCTGTTAGTTTGATTTCAGTTGCCTTTATTAAAATGCACAATGCTTTTGCAGTGTAACAAACTTTTATTAAATAGCAGACATGAAGCCAAATCTTCACATTCATAGTATTAGTTAGTAGCAGTACTAAAACTGGCAGAAAATGTTGGTACCAGACTTGCTAAGACTGTTTTATAAAAGAGGATTGAGGATAGATTTTTTTTTGTGGGGGCAGTGGAAATGTTGGCTATTTTAAAATAATGATGTTACTTCACTACCCCATAAACATTCTTTTCTGAGATGTTTTGTGAGAACATTGCCACCCATGGTTTAAGGAAGGGTCAGAAAGATTTCAGCCATTGCATTCTGAAAAACATGACAGTGGCAGACTAACATCACATTGACAACCTTGCAGTGTTATTATGTTTAGAATTATTCTTTTGTCAGGGGACACTTGTAACAGTTATTGCTGTTTTTAAATTAATTTTCACAGTGCTAAATGTTTTAGTAGACCAGTCATAGGCTGTGATTTTCTGAGTTAAACCAAGTATCTGGTGCACTTTGGGCTCCCTATTTGAAAGATGAGCACAACGCTCAGTAAGTAAGTGATGCACAAGGTGTAGGTTAACATGTTGGACTGTGCTGCTGCTATAATGGAAAAGTGAACCTGTTTGTGCAGTATTGCCAAAGCAAATTACAGCACAATGCTAATAAGGGGAGTAACCTAGAATACAACAGACTAAGCCATTTTGGAAACTTGCCCAACAGGGCAAAAGGCCTACAAGTGGCTCATCAACTTAAGGATCTGAGAAGACATGATTAAAGGCATCCACATACCAGAAGCCTATAGAGGAACACACAGTACAGCACTGAAACACAGCAGTGCTACAGCACCAGATCAATGGCTGTATACATTCTTCTGATGCAACTCCTGTAGGAATACTGTAGGAGGAGGAATATTCTGCGGTGGACCATGGACAGAAGTATATACCATGCTTCTATGCAGTGAAAGAAGTGTACAATCCATGTCACGCCTTCATGGAGCTCAGTGATGATAAGCTGGTCACTTCATATAGGCTCAATGGGGAAATGCTGAAGCAACTTTGTGACATACTGATGATGACCTGTAAAGGACAACCAACAGTATTAAACCATGTCAGCTGAACTAAAGATGATGGCAGCAACGTACTGTCTAGCAACTGGCACACTTCACATACCTGCAGGTGATATGAGTAGAGATGCAGCAACATTTTATTTCATAGGCAAAATTATGGTGAAATTGCCAATTTCACCCATTGAAACATTTAGTGTAATTATGTTCTTTTGGTGAAATTTCACCTCCAATTTCACCTTGAATTTTGCCTACACTTCTGAGGTGAAATTATGAGAAATTGTGCGTTTCGCTCTGCTGGTGGTCACATGGTTGAGTCTAAACAGGCAGTAAGTGAGTGGTTCATTTCCTGTGCTTTATATCTTGAGGAAGCAGGCAGCATTTATACTCCGCATGACTGCTGAGTACACTTTTATGCATAGATTGCTTAATTTGTGCTATTTTGTTTCTTTTTCTTGTTTGCCTTTGTCCTAGTTCATATTTTAGTACCTGTTGAGTGTGTGTGTGTGTTTGTGTGTGTGTGATCCCCCACCTCAGCTCTCTAAGAGTCTTTATCTCTGTTTCTTTTTTTTTTTAGGTTTTGTTTGGATTGGTGGTGTTTGTGGATTGTGGACATAATGGGAAGGGTATAGGCAGTAGGGTACCTGTACGCACATTTCAGCTAACCATTAAAAATGAAATGTAACAGCAGCAGGAGGCTTTTGGCCCCAGCACCAGCACCCAGCAGCAAACTGTGCCCCCTCTCTAGTAGCAGGAGGCAACCGAGGCCCCTCCACCACAGCAGCAGCAGGAGACAGTGTCCCTCCCCAGCACCAGGAGGATACTGTTCCTCCACCCAGGCAGTAGGAGACTGTGTCGCCTACCGAGCAGCTGGTGGAGTCAGTGCCTGTGGCATTATTTGCTTACCACCCCCCATGGCCTCATCATCCCTGAAGTTCTCCTGTCTGGGATTTTTTCTACTCAGTTTCGGTAGGTGACCCAGTGATCACCTGCAATCTATGTGGACAGGAAGTGTGTTGAGGAAAGTGTTGATCCCATATCAGGACAACTGGCCAGCATAGCTACATGGTGCTCCACCACCCACTCCAATGGGACCTCAAATTGCAGGAGGTGGCAGTTTCATCAAGTGCAGATGTGGGGAGTAGTGCGGGTGTAAGCACTGAAGGGGGTGAGCAGGAGGGGGGCATGGTTGGACCAATTAAATGTCCTTGCTGGGCTCACTGTACCAGAAAACAGCAGCAGTCTGTAACATCAAGACCCCTCCAAGGCCCCCCTGCCCAGAGCCAGCAGCAGCACAGGGAGCCCCTACCCTGTCAGCAGTGCCAGTGACACATGCAGACTTATCAGCTGTCCTGTCTGAAGTCCAGCATCTTCGACAGGAGTTAAATGATTTCAGAGAGGAATTTCGTGATGCCTGAGGGGAGATTTCTAAACTGCAGTGTGATGTTGACAAAATTATGTGCATCCTGTCTGAACCCTGTGGTGGCCCCACTGGCACTTAATGTGGCAGCACAAATTAATTTGTCTATTTTGTTTTCATTTTTCTATCTTCCATTCAGTGGTTTGTATGATCCCCCCTATAAAAAAATAAAAACAAAAAAGCTATTCTGTCCTCTTTAATCTACATCCATTCCTTCAGTCCTCTTGTTTCTTTATTTTGTATGTAAAATAATTTAATTGACCATTGCTGTTGTGCTTGTTACTGTCTTATGCTCCCTACAGAATTCAGTCCTTTTTCTTGTTCTCTCTCTATTAGTTCTCCCCAGTCATTGTTGTATTACCCTTGTTCTCCTGATCCTGCCTGTCATTTGTTATGCTTATTCTGTACCGTGTCCATGTACCTCTCCCCTAATAAAAATCTTATTCCCTTATTATTTGTGATGTGTGTTACTTGTTAGAGTAGGTAACACCTACAAGATTCCTTTTAACAACATGATGTCTAATGCAGTTGCATTCCCTATATATTGAGTTTGCAAATGAAATGTCGGCTCCTGCCGAAGGCTGTTGGCCATCTGGGCCTTGTGCACAGACTAGTGCATAGTTTTTGGAATTCAAATACCTTGTGTGAGTTGCTTCAACTCAAAGTTAGAAGTACTCACCCAGCACATGTCCATAAGGTGCTCATTCTTTATTTTTCTAGGGTGGCAAGTAAACAATGCAAAAAGTGCTTCCATATAACCAAGTTAAAAATGCCCACTCCCCCAAGGCACCATCATTCCTCATATGTATCATGAAGTACAGTGCCTTGAGGGAGCAGGTGTTTTTTATCTTAGTTATATGGAGGCATTTTGTACATTGTTTACATGCCACACTCTAATAAAGAAAGAGCACTTTATGGATATGTGCTTGTAGTGATTACTTCTTAATTTGAGAAGAAGCAACTCACACGAGGTATTTGATTTAAAAAAATACAAACTCTGTGCACAGGGCCCTAATGGCTCACAGCCTTCAACTGGTGCCAGCCTTTCCTTTGCAAACTCCATATATGGTGAATGCAACTGAAATGTTGGTCAGTGTTTTGTTTTGTTAAAGTTATATTGAAGGCATCACCCGCTCTTTCATATGTTTCCTTCTCCTATCCACAAATGTTGAGTATTCTGCCCATTAAAAAAACAGTTTCACAATGCTATGTGATGTTGCATCACATATCGTTGTGTGCAACATTACGAAGGTGTAACACATCTGTCGCCGGCACTGACAACATGCCTCAGAAGGCCAGAATTCCCAAAATGTTTCTCAAAAAATGTTATAGCAAATTCAGACAGAAATCATGTGTCAGTCATGCAGTTACATGGTTCACATCCACCATCAGGACCCAAATCTGCTGTTTTCTGCACTGCTTCAAATAGTTTTCAGGCCTAATCTTGGTGGTGCCACTGCCTAATGTGCTACAAGTCCAGAAATGTTTCCCAAAAAATGTTACAGTAAATTCAGACCTAAATCAGGTCTCTGTCATGCTGTTATATGTTGCATGCCTTCCACTCAGACCAAAACATGTTGTTTGGCCCACTGTTTACCAATGATTTAAGGCCTAATTATGGTGTTGCCACTGCCTAACATGGCCCAGAAGTCCAGAAATGTTTACCAAAAAATGTTACAGTAAATTCAAACAGAAATCAGGTCTCAGTCATGCAGTTAGGTGATTCAGATCCACCGCCAGGACCCAAATCTACTATTTTCGGCACCATTTCAAATTGTTTTCAGGCCTAATCTTGATGGTGCCACTGTCTAACGTGCCCCACAAGTTTAGAAATGTTTCCCAAAAATGTTACAGTAAATTCAGACCTAAATCAGGTCTCAGTCATGCTGTTATATGTTGCATGCCTTTTACCTGGACCAAAACATGTTGTTTGGCCCACAGTTTACCTATGGTTTAAGGCCTAATCTTGGTGTTGCCACTACCTAACATGGCCCAGATGTCCAGAAATGTTTACCAAAAAAATGTTACAGTAAATTCAGACAGAAATCATGTGTCAGCCATGTTGTTATATGGCACCCAAGCCACCACTTGGACAAAAATATGGTCTTTGGTTTACTGTTTACATTGTTTCCATGCTGAATCTTGTTTCTGTGAGCGCAGAATAGGATGTACATGTCCAGAAATGTTACAGGAAAAATGGTACATAAAACTGAGACAGAAATATGATCTGAGTCATGCTGTGATGTGGTGCCTCCCCCCAGCACCCAGACATTAAATTGCTGTTTTGGCCATGTTTACCAATGATTGCAGCAAGAAACTCGCTGCTGCTGGTTCAAAACTTGGCCTACAAGTGCAGAAATGTTTCCCAAGAAATGTCACAGTAAATTCAGACCTAAATCAGATCTCTGTCATGCAGTCAGATAGTTCACATCCACCACCAGGACCCAAATCTACTGTTTTCTGCACCATTTCAAATGGTTTTCAGGCCTAACCTTGTTGGTGCCACTGCCTAACATGCAACACAAGCCAGTTTGCCACGCTGAGAAAAATAAATCCTCCTGTGAAGTGGCCCTGTTACTTAAGTTGCACTTGCTTCCTCCTACTGCTGATTTCTCAATTTATTGAGAAATGTGGAATTATCATTTCTCAATGCTGCTGCCCTGGTTTGCTCTGTTGGCTCTGTGGTTTTATGTCAGTGTGGATTGAAAGACATTTTGTGTGCTGCTGCTGTTGCATGTAGTTGCTGCCTGCTGCTCTGACTAGTTACCACGAGAAGTAATGATTTATCTAGTTCATGGATCCTCTTCACATAGTCGATCGATACTGCTGCTGCTGCTGCTGCACATGTAAGTATCTGTCTGTATTTATTTTTTCTGATGCAAGAGAAGGGGGATGGTAGGTTGCTATTGTGATGTCTTGAGTTCTTATATGTTTGTACTGATTTTCTATTATCTGGCAGTGTACTGAGGATTACATCATCATGACATACATGCCAGGATTTGGATATGGGATGTTGGAATGCCCACATTTCACAATGCACAGGATAAGCATTGAATTTTTCATTACTGGGGTAGGTGACTGCAGTTCAGATATCTGAGTAGGATTGTAATTGTATTCGTTTTGCTTTTGTCAACATGCAGGAATTCAGGCGATGTTAACTTCAGGTGCACTGCTGCTGTTGCTGCTGTTGCTGCTGCTGCTGCTGCTGCTGCTCAACAAGTGTGCAATTCATTAACTTATGGTAAGTATTTCTTAATTTGTGATGGTTTACAGTGGGGGTGGTGGTTGAGGGGTGGTGTGGGGTTGGTGGATATGGTAAATTATTAACTTTTTCATTGTTTTTTGGTGTGGTTACTGCAGTGCAGAGATGTCAGACTTTGACAGTAACTATGTTTTATATAGGTCTGTAAATATTCAGGAATTCCACTGCTGGGGTGCATCAGTTATCTCCCAATCTGGCTGCTGGCTGTGCTCATCAGACATAGTCTGTCCATATCAAGGGTTCCAGTTTAACAGACATTGCCTGAGGTAAGTATTGCTTCATGTAATGATGGTGGTGGGGGGAAGGGCACCTAGTTGTAACAATGCTTAAAATGTCTTCTTCATTTTTTCTTATTGCCAGGTACAAAGTACTTCAATTGGAATGGTTGTTTAGTTTTTCTGGTGGTCATTTGGTGATACATCCCATCTCTGTACGACACTGGTGACTAAATAAAAGTCTTCCATCCTGGTGTGTGGATGTTGGACCGAGGTGCTGCACCTGTGAGGTGCGGGCCACTGCTGACAACTAAAAACATATGTCGTCATCATCAACGGACACCTGTGAAGGAAAACAAACATATTATAAATACTGCTGTGCTAACTTGGAAATTGTGACCTTGGATTGTATCCACATGTGTTTTGCCATTGCCACTGTGGAATCACCCATACGGTGCTTAAAGAAATCCCTTGAACCACTGTAAGATGAAGGATATGTTACTTTCATCCACAAGTGCACAACTGACACTATAAATGGCAGCATAACCATTCATCACCTGCACTATGATGCCACCTGAACTAACACTGTTACCAAAGAACAAATTCCTTTTGAACAGAAAATTGCATTTGCCAGTCACAATTCAAGACAGATGTTGTTTGAACCAATGTCATCTGTAAAAAGGTGGAGAAAAAATATGAAAAGAAAAAAACAATAGCACTGATACTTACTTGGGGTGATACTTACCATCAATGTTAGCGACGTCCATAAAAATTTTCCACCCCTGAAATGATTTCAATTATGAGCCTAAGGTGAAACATACCAGGATGTACAGTACCTAGAATAAAATACACAAAATCTAACAAGCAAAAAAAGTTACAATTACAAACTGACCTGTACATAATGATGCTTGCAATGTGGATTGACTAGGCTCTGAATATGCAATGTTGGTGCATCAGCCTTATTCGTAGGTCCTGGCTTCCCAAGGAGTGATTTTATATTTTTTATTTATTTCGATTGTGGAATTAACACCTTTGAGCCAGAAGACTCTTTTACAAAGGTTCCATGTCAAGTGGACGAGAGACAAAATTTACATAAACAGGTTACATAACATTTAAAGTAATCAAGAGGTTACATGCTGATTAGGTAGCGATCAAATAGGCTGCTACAGTGTCAGCAGAATTACTATAAGATTGGGTACATTTCAACATACTGAGCTGGTATCAGTATAAACCAGGAAAAGGAGTCAAGCAAATGTATGCACAGGGCACGATGGGAGAAGCCTGATGTGGCTTAGTCACAGAATGAGGAAGGTGCAGTGAGGAAAGGGCAGGGGATGGGGCAGCCAGCGGGAGGCTTTGTCAGAGAGGGGTGGAGGGAAGGGAGTGAGAAGAAGGAAGGGGGAAGTAGGCAGGGGGGTGAATTAGTTATGAAGGCGATTGGTCATAGGTTTTTTGCTAACTGCAATCACAGAGGGTCTTTTGGGCCAGGAGGGCTTTCAGTTCTCTTTTAAAGGGTGCAATTTTTGAGTACTCCCAGGTGGTAGCAGGGAGTTCATAAACCAGGTGGGCCTCCAGTAGGAGAGTGAGTGCTGTGCGAGGCAGGTTCTTTTGAAGTGGACCTGGAGCACACCCTTAGTCGAGCTCCTAGTGACTTTTGTGGAGTTGGTGTGCTGGAACAGAGTGGTGGTGGAGGAGGGAGTCCAAGGAGGGCTTTTTTGCCTATTAAGCAAGCCTGATATTTAGGCCTTAGGTGTATGGGGAGCCAACCAGTGTAGGAGTAGAGGGTGCAGGTATGGGTTTGGTGATTTGCCCCCAGGACCAGGCGGTAAGCCTTGTTGATTGGTACTTTTACCCTATTTAAGGCAGAGTATGAGGCATCACTGTAAATGACGAGGGCATAGTCAATGACTGACAGGATGGAGCTCCGGGTGACCAGGCTAAGAGCTTCAGGGGTCATGGCTTGCCTGTGGCTATAGAAGATTCCTAGCTTAATATTAGCTGTTTTGACAACATGGTCAATATGGTGTGCGAAGGAGAGGGTGTCATCAATATGCACACCGAGATATTTAAAGGAGGAGACTTGTTCAATGCCATCCCCTTTATGGCTATAGATAGTCAGGTGTTCATCATGCCTTTTGGCATGTGGCAAAGTTAGGTGTATACTTTTGGTTTTTTTGTAGTTTAGAAGGAGTCTGTTTTGGGTGAACCAGTTCTCAAGCATAGCAAAGCTTTGCTGAAGGTTTTGAGCTATATCTGATGTGAGGCTGCCAGGCACTGAGATAACTGCGTCATCTGCATAGAGCAGCATTTTTGCAGGACAGGCATTGGGAAGGGAGTTAATGAAGAGGTCAAAAAGAAGTAGCCCTAAAATTGAGCCTTGGAGAACCCCTAGGGTTACCTTTTTGGAGTCAGAGGTTACTCCCCCTAGCCACACACACTGTGTCCTGTGTGAAAGGTAACTGTTTAGCCAGGAGGTGGTATCTACTGAAAGTCCCAAGGTCCTCAGGTGTCTGAGCAGGATTCAGTGGTTAATGGTGTCAAAGGCTTTGTTGAGGTCTATAAATATAGACCTCACTGTTTTTCCTGTGTCAAGGGCTTCATAGATGTGAGCAGTGAAGTTGATTAATGCTGTGATGGTGCTGTGGCCTATATGAATCCTGTGCCGTTGTGGGCATAGCAGATTGTACTTATTTATGTATTCGGCAAGCTGGTCCAAGACTGCTGTTTCTAGCACTTTAGAGAGAGGTGGTAGCATTGAGATTGGTCAGTAGTTACCCAGGTTAGTTCTGTCCCCATTTTTATACACTGGGGAACCAGGGCAGTCTTCCAGCTATCTGGGAAGATTCCAGTGCTCAGGGAGATGTTGAAAAGTATGGCCAGGGGAGAGGCAAGTTCCTCCAATGCAAGTGCTAGCAACTTCATATCTAGAGAGTCACTCTTGACCCTGGTTTTGTTTAGGAATTTTTGACATATTTAATGGTCTGGGCCCTAGTCATTTTCAAAAAGTAGAATGGTGGTTGGCCTGGTTTAAAAGAGTTAGGAGGGTTAGGGTCAAAGAAAACCATATCTGGAGTATGGAGAAATTTGGGGGGAGGCAGAGCTGAGGTCTGTGAAGGCATTATTAAAGGCATTGACCAGGTCAATAGGTTGCTGTAATAGACCAGAGGTGGTAACTATGAGATCTAGCGGAGCTCTGGGTTCTTTGCCGGTGAGAGACTTAATGTTATTCCAGAATTCCCTGCCATTTCCCCAGTTACTCTTTCATTGTTCTCTATAGTAGACAGTTTTAGAATTTTGTATTTGCCTAGTGCAGTTGTTCCTAGCCATTTTTTAGGCAGCCATGTCAGTCTGCCTGTCTGTCTCTCTGGCAATATGGCAGAGGTTATCCCGTTGTTTCAACGGAGCAATCAGAGAGCCTGAGAGCCAGGAGTTAATGGCTCCTTTTATTTTGACTGTCCTGACAGGGGCAGATATGTCACAGGCTCTGTTGAAAGTAGATATGAGGTATTCCAGGGTTTTATTTGTGTCACTGCAGCCAGCTAGTGGGGACCAGTCTGCATTCCTCAAATGCCTCCTAAAATTGACATCAAGCCCCTTTTTTGAGGTAGCTGTTTTTGGTGATCGGTGGGGTGGTGGTCTTTAGAGTCCTTGTTTGTCCAGAAGTCAACTACTGGTGAGTGGTCGCTTAAGGTGTCTGGCAGAACAGAATTGTTTTTGATATGCTCAGGGTTGGTGGCAAGAAGCCTGTCTATGAGCGTGCTTGTGCCTGTGCGATAGTTCAGCCTTGTTGCCTGCATGACCATCTGAGTAAGATATAGGGGAATGGATTCGGTCCCTCATGGTAACAGAATCCTGGGCAAGCCAGTTTGTGTTAAAGTCCCCTAGAATGATCTGCTTGCAATCTATATTGAGCTTGCTAAGGTGATTGAAGAATAGATTAAGGCCAGGATCTTGCTTGCCGGAGGGTATGTAGACAGTGGTCAGAGACATTGCTTTGCCTTGTCATCCAATGGAAAGCTTAATGGAGAGAAGCTGTGCTTCTACTGTATTTACACTGGGTGGCATAACCTACAGTAACCACTTATTTTGCTACTCAGATAGACCAAACACTCATCCCCTCACTTGGCTTGTCTATCTAGCCAGGAGAAGGTGTACCCCTCCAGCGAGATGGAGGAATCAGGTATTTTCTGAGACAGCCATGTTTCAGTGAGCGAGATGATGTCCAGTTTGTGAACAGCTACCCATGCCTGGAATTGGGGTAGTTTGGGTAGGAGACTCCCAATATTAATTGAGGCAATTTTTAGGCATCCGCTGATTGAGTGATACTTGACGCCAAGAGGTCCAGGGTTTGGGTGAATGTTCCCAGAAATCAGTAACAGTATAATGATCACCCTGGAGAGTTGGCCCTTCCACCAAGCTTTACTGATCTGTGACTTTCTGCACCTTGTATTGTCCTGGTTTGGTATTTGCTGTTTAGAGGTATATGTGCACATCAGGGCACTAGTATCCTCCAGAGTTAAATGGGGTGACAGGTTCATTCTTTTCAGGAGAGTGAACCTCCAGGGGCTATTGAATGCTGTAACCTGGTGCTACAGAGTGCCATAATTGGCAGCTGTTGTGCTAATTAGTGTGCCTGAAGCTGGGCTGGGGCTCATTAGGTTTACCATTGGTAATACCGGCCAAGGAGGGAAGGATAAGTAAGGCCAGTAGCTAGGCAAGCCAAGGAGGGTTATCTGCTAGGTGCATGATATTAAGCATGTTGTCAGTATATGAAAGACCTATTAGGAGAGAGAGGGAGAGACTGTGAGTGGATACCAGATTAGAGCAGTAATTAATCTTAGTGGAGGTTGGGGTGGAGGGGCAGATTCAATTAACACAAAGGAATGGGGGAGTAGCAGCTTATGTACCTCAGTATGGTGTATGCATAGACTGGGGTTCTTGCTCACAGTAGCACCATCAGTATGTGGTAGGGAGCAGGGAAGCCTTTAGTGGTGAGCCAATATAGGCTGCAGGTGGAGAAATGGACTGATTGGTTCAGCCAGCCAGGAAGGTCCCTATAGATGGGAGTGCTCATCAAGGGTGGTGGTGGGTGGTGGCGGGGAGCCAATGCAGAGCGTTGGTGGGGCCTTCAATAGTCCTGATGCTGTTTAACTGTCCTGGAGCTCAGGGCTACACAGCCTCCATCTGCATACCTTATCTACTTGCTGGCTTCATTCTGGGAGGTTGTGGGGGAGGGCAAGGTCACCAGAGCCCTCTTGACCTCTTCGTGTGGGACCCTCTCTCGGTCGGTCCCTGCAGGCTGTGGAGAATAGGAGAGGAGGTAAGAAAATATATAGGGAAATGTCACTCAAGAGGGGATGGTGAGCACAGGTTAGGTGGGGCGAGTGGAGAAGGGGATTACAGCTGAGAAATGGAGCCTTGCTTAGTTTACTTCTCCAGAAACTTGGGCATAAAAACCTTACTGGGAGGCTATAGTTTTTAATTTAACAAGGCAATCTAGCAAACAGATTTCTGGAATTGACCTTTGGCTACAGAGCAAATGGAGTTGCAGCAGTTGGTAGCAAACTCAGCTCCTCACAGGGTTTTACAGTTACCAGTCAGCATATTTGCTTGAAATGGGGCCAGTACACACCACACTGTAAAGTACCATCTGGTTGTTTGCTTAAAATGGGACTAGAACATGCTATGCTGTATGAGAGTGACTTAGCTGTATAATTTTGGCTAAAATTCAAATCAGGTACCAGCAGGTTGTAACTTATCACAAAATAAAAGTACCAATCAGAATATAGTAAAAATTAACCAGGCAGTCCAAATGCTGTAGAAGTATAGACTATCCAAATGCTGTAGAAGTATAGACTATCTCCACATGCACGCTGACTGCTTTAAGTACTGGTGTAATTTGAATGTTGAAAATGGCGCCACATTCACCCTCAACAGTCCAGATGCTGTTTCACTGCTCTGGAGCTCAGGGCTGCACTGTCTCTATCTGCGTACCTTCTCTACCTGCTGGCTTCATTCCGGGGCGTTGTGGGGGAGGGCAAGGTCACCAGAGCCCACTCAACCTCTTCATGTGTGACCCACTGTCGTTCAGCCCCTGCAAGCTTCTCTAGCTGCTGGCTTCATTCTGGGGGCTTGTGGGGGAGGGCAAGGTCAACGGAGCCCTCTCGACCACTTTGTGTGGGACCCTCTGTCGGTCGGTCCATGTGATCTTCTCTAGCTGCCGGCTTTGTTCCAGAGGTGTCTTGCATGCATACTTGACATTCTAGCACAACAAAGACATGCAGAACAGCACAATGGAGGTATAAGTAATAAGATGACAATAAATGAAATCTAATTACCATGAATCACTTGACCAGAAGATAGGCTATGGAGGAAGACATACATATTTCTTGCTTGATGATGATCTGTGTTGCTTTCTGAGTGGCTGTTTCTTTGGCTGGAGGGAAAACAACACCAAGTGTGCTTGCTGGGATGAAAATGCTGCATCGTGCTTGTTGACATACTGGCCCAAAGTTTGCTGGCAATGCTGTCATCATGGGTGGTCAGCAGGAGGGAAAACAACACCCAGTATGCTTGTTGGGATGAAAGTGCTGCATCGTGCTGGTTGATGTACTGGCCCAAAATGTGCTGTCAATGCCGTGGTTCTTCTTAGTGGAAGACTGCTGGAGGAGGAGGAGGAGTAATTTAACTGGCCTCAGGCAGCATTAATGTATTGGTCTGTGACTGCTATTTATGCTGGATCATACATCTGGCAGCTTCATAGCTTTTCCGCTGTATTTCTTGGGAGTATGAGTGTGCTGGCCCACACTGTTGAAGTGTATGTTATACACATTAGGATGGATGACAAGGAGGTGGATTGCATTAATTGTATACATGGGAATGGAATATGCACGCATTTCTGATTAATGTAGTGCTGGCTCTGCACCGTCTGACTAAGTTGTTACATCGAATATACGGTGGTGGAAGACTCATGAGACACACACATTCAGGATCTCATGGAGGAGGTATATGTGAAGATGGGGAAGATATTGTTCAGTATTTGTCACTCAGTGGGGCCCTTGTGTATTGCTGACATATACATTCTAGTTAGCATAGCAGGGGAGATTAATTTTTCAAAAATGAACTGAAGTAAGCATTGTTACTAGGTTGGGTAATCAAGTTAAATGAATTAACAAGATGTGTAACACAGAACAACCATCAAAATAACATTTAAAATGTATAACAATAACATAAAAGAGCATACTCAGTGGAAATGGGTGGGGGATTCTGGTGGTGGTGGGGCATAACGCCATTATCCTTCTTCCAGTGACACGTCATCCATGAAACAGCCCTCACAGTTTTCAAGACTGGAGTCAACACCAGGTGGAAATTAGGTCATCATTACTGCTTCATCTACCTCCCTTCTAGTAGAGGCCTTACAAGTGTGTACATCTTCAATGTCATCATCGTCTCTGGGACACAGTTCTTGTAGCAACACCATTGAAATAACTGTTATGTGGAAAGTGAGAATAATTCATTTTTATAAATGTTACGATAGAAACATTCTTTGGTGATAGATTTGTCCTCTGGTCATGCACAATGGCACTAGCAGAAGTGAAGACCCATTCAACACTGACACTGTATGGTAGGCAGCTGAAGTATTTAAAAGCAACTGATGCCAGTGCAGGCCAATCATTCACTTTGCTGCTCCAGTACACCAATGGCTCATCAGTAATGCCAAGATGCTTGGTGTCTCTCATGTAGGCATCCACCAGACGTTGTGCTGCCCTGAGTCCTGCTGCCACACCAGGATCCTCCTCCTTGTCATCAATTTCTTCTACGCTCATCTGGTACAGAGCATCCCAAATGGGATTACCTGCCATGTTCTGCTGTGACTTGGACATTTTCTCAGATTTGGGGGCCTGTGATGAGATGCTGGTGGTGGTGGTAACACCTGGCATATGTGCCCGTTGTGTCTCTGCATTTTTCATCTGTGTGCCATGTACCTATCTGACAAGGTAATTGGTCAGTTTGTCCACTCGTACAGGACCCCCTTCAATCATGGCAGGCAAGCTACATTTGTACCATGGATCCAGCATGGTAGCAATAGCAAACTCATTAGACTGCATAATGCCAGAGATATGGGTATTGTTGTCCAGTATATGGAGCATGTGACCCATTACATGAACAGCACTGTGATCATCACTTGCCTCCGTCTGGTGATGGACATTCACCAGTGTCTGTCTCAGCAAATGTGTAAGGGTTATTGACTGACTCATACAGGCAGTGTCCCCACTCACAGCCTGTGCTGCATGCTCAAATGGATGCAGAATGCTTATTATGCCATCCATTTGTCACCACAGCTCAGTTGTTAGAATGATGGACAGTTCAGCACTTTCCTGGGTGGTGTAAGTAATCTGAAATCACCTTATACTGCTCATACAGCCGGTCCAGCACGTACAGTGTGGAGTTCCACCTGGTAAAAACATTGAGGTTCATACAGTGCTAAGGCAGATGGTTAGTGTGCTGCAACACAAGCAGATGGTCATGGGCCTTTGTAGGACGGCCAGAGTGCACACAGATGCATTGGTCAACTGACACAGTTTCCTTGATTTCATCATGGTTCAGAAATTACTGCACGACTAGATTAAGGCAGAGTGCCAGGCAGGGCAGTCTGAAAAACTACCGTCAGTAATGCACTTCACCACATTGGAGACATTATCACTGGCAATAAACCCCACTGTGAGTGAGTGTGCATTTAGCCACTCATCAATCTGATTTAGCAGCACGTTCAGCATTTTCTCACAAGTGTGAGACCCCATAACACTTTGCATAGTGATGGTGGCTTCTGACGAATACCAGGTGTTTTGCTACCACCACGATTTTGCTTTAAGCAGCTTTTTCCAGGCCCCAAATCAATGACCACCCCAGGTACCTGTGACCAGTGTGCTGTTATGCACAAATATGAGCTGCCTGCTGTTTGTCCATTTGTCTACATGTCCATGCTAACATGTAATTCTGATGTTTTAATGGTATTTATATTGCCTTCTGTTTTATGTAAATGCCTTGGCTTTGAAAGGCGCTATAAAAATAAAGTTGAATTGAACTGAATTGAATTGATGCATTTGGAGGCAGAATGCTTCCTGGCACGTAGGACAGACTGTGAAACTCTGCTGTACAGTTCGGGCATGGCACGTTTTGAGAAATACGTTCACGATGGCATCTGCCATTTGGGACAGACATGGGCCATCAAATGGTGGAATCCTGGATTCTCCACAAAGGAGAAGGGCAACAGATCAATGGCGAGCAGTGTTGGCTGCGTTCAGCTCACAGGCAGTAGCTTGATTGGGGGAGTACTTTGAGTGCCGCTCAAACACACTCTTTAATGTGGGCTGCATCTTGGGGGTAGGTCGACAAAAACGCTTTAGTTGTGCTACCAATGTTGCTCTTGCTGGGGTACCAGGTGACTCTTGGGGCCTGGGATGTGTGGCATGTATGAAACTGGTTATTTTGGTGGATTTGGTACTTGGTGGTTTACTTTTATAACTCAAGGAAGTGGCAGCTCCACTGCTGTTATGCCCACTGTTCAGAAGAGAAAAGGATTCCTCACACTTCTCCTCCACTGACCCATTTAGCCCTCCCTCCTCCTCCTCCACCTCCTCCTCCTCCTGCACTATTGCACTGCTTTCAGTAACATTAAGCTTGATAAGGGAAGTCCCACCAACAGCTCTGGTATCTTTCTAGTATTGGTACCAGTGCAATGTGTGCTTGTTTTTCAAGTGGGCGTGCTAGCCACCAGTGCCTATGTGCCTGCCCTTTTTTCCATGACTTACATGTGCTTGAAACAGCTGACATATTGTCATGGTGTCATCAGCTGCAACAAGCATGAAAAAATCCCAAACTAGGGACTTTGCACCTCTAGATTTGACATGGTACTGGGATTTGGATAGCAGAGTCAAAAGTGTGGAAGTTTTTGCTTTTTGGGTCGCTCGCATGACTTCCATGATGCTACGTTTTGAAGGTGGAGTGAATGGACTGCTTGTTGTAGTCTTGCTGATATCCTCACCCTCAGGCTTGTCATATAAATGGGCTACATCATCACCCTTCAGCTTTTTCACTACTGGCTCCTACAGGGGATCCAACACCTCATAATCATCTGTACTGAAACATATAATATCCTCTTCCTCCCTGTCACTGTCTACTTCCTGAGAAACCTTTCCATTCTCTGGCATTTCCTCACTGTGGGGGGGTGGGGGAGCTGACTTTCCTTATCTCTTTCTCCAGGAGAATACGACTGAAGCTGGACACTATCACCCTCATCACCATCAGCTTCACTTAGAACAGGAAAACAGTCACACCAACAACTTTTTCAACCTCCTCCTGGACCTCAGTGCCTCCACTGGTGTGAGTGTCTTTCATATTTCCAGTATCATCCCCAACAAGCATGCTAGCTACAGATTGGCCAGTAAAAATATGAGTCACAGACTTCAAGCCACTTCTAACTTTGGTTGTGCTGCTACTGGCTGCCACAGCAGCAGCGGAGCCCATAGAGGGCATTGATTTGGAAATAGGTTTGCTTATTCCAACAGACTTCTTTGAGCCGCCTCTCACCTGTGCACCTTAACCTGAAGTGGAACATCTCTTGGCAGGCATATTTAAATACTTGTTCCATTTGGCTTCCTCCAGAAGTATAAGATTATGTATTTCTATTGAATAAGTGTAATTTAACACCTGCAGTACTATCTGCAAAGGGCAAACAGAAATCAGAACAGGTAGCAGCACTGTAGTGTATACAACTGCTTCTGTAGCTTATTTGAGTGTTAAAACATTATTTATTTTTTTCAGTTACAAAAAGTAAGTAACATGGGGTAACATGAGGATAGAAGTAAGAGACTTTCAATACAAAACCGACAGAAAACACCACCACAACAAGGATGTGCAGTAACTCTGAAAAAATACTTTAGTATTTCTTAATCAAATGTCAGTTTTTAAATGGAATCATTATTATGCAACTTGATAATAACTGGGTAGGTACTGGTAGGCTCACACAAACTAAATTGTAAACCAACTGCACAAAACACCTGACAGTCAAAATACAAGCTACGGTCCGGAGTAGTGGTGTCTGGACAAGGCAAGTACTGCAATGTGTTAGTACTTACTAAATACAGTTTTGGCTTATAAATATATCTGATGGAAGGGACAACAAGATTTGAAATGAACAAACAAAGTCGCTTCCAAAAATTGTGCAGGGACCACCACTCTCTTGAAAATGATGTAATTTTTTTATATAGTACGGACAGACAGTAAACACCAGTGGTGTAACAGGGAGGAAAGAGTTAATATGGTAAGCAAATTAAATAGAAAAACAGGAATGCTGCAATGCAGAGGCTAGATCATTTTAATTTTTGTGAGCAATTCAACAATGCAGTGTACCTGGGTATGGACAAATCAAGTGGTCAATGTAGACGAATACTTGCAATAAAAAAAGAAAGCACAAAAGTGATTAAGCAAAGGGAAACAAGAACAAAACTACTCAGAATGAGTAACTGTTCCGATAAAATTATCCAAAAAAGGGTCATATGTAAGAAAAATATAACAAATAAGTACAAGTATAAATATAATGGGCAGACTAGGTGTGCTAAGCGGTCCTTATCTGCCGTCAAATTCTATGTTTCTATCTATGTTTCTAAGTCGAACAACAACAAAAATATTAAGACTTACAAGAAATTACAGAAACACACTCACAACTTGTGAGAAATCTGTCAAATATTAGGAACTAGCCTGCTCTGCTTTTGCATACACACACACCCCCAACATGGTCGACCCTCCCCTGTTCAACTCCCTCACAGACACAGACGCAGACACAGAGAAAACTGAAAACACTAAGTTTAACTAAGCATTATCCAAAGAGAGCAAAACAAGAAAAAAGGTTCACTAGCAGCAATAGGAACTAAATTGGGATTTTGTTTTTTTGTTTGTTTGTTTGCTTGTTTTTAATTTTGTTGACCCGGTAAGCCCACTGGGCCTAGAAGTCCCTTTTTCAGTGGTGACCCAGTGGGGGATACAGATAGTAAGCAACTGAAATTGAACCAGATTAAGCAGTTGGTGGTATTTTTAGTGAATGAGGGAAATTTAGCCAGGACACCGGGGAGATTCCCCTACTCTTTTTGATAAATGTCATGGGATATTTAACATCCACCTGAAGTACCACCAATCCAGATGGGACCTTGGTTTAACATCTCATCCGAAAGAACAATTAACTCTCAAAAATCACAAATAAAGAGGTTTTTGAATGGTTTATTGGCTGTGATGCACCACAGTGAACTGCTCTCCAACTCATCAGACAATATACTGTGCAGGAAACAGCCTGCACATGATGTTTCAGCTGTTTACCCACAATGCATTGCCAAAATTGAAAAGCATTGGCCAAATTTAGCAAGAGGTCCCAGGTACATTTTTTGAAAGCTAGCCTCAATTAGACATACAAAAAAAATAAAGAGCATGCTGACTTGTGGTGAGGACCACCCACAGAGAAAGCACTGGCATCAATGGTGCTGATATCAGTTTGTTACTTTCTCAGCAGAAGTCAGTCATACAGTGCACATTTTCACATAAGGGAAAAATTATTTATCACAAGGTCCTAATCCTTATTGACTGGTAACTAGCCCCAGTGGTTTGCTCTCAACAGTATATATGCTGTAGCATGGTGTGGCACTTCACCCTCAGCCAGTGTACCTCCAGGTCCCCACCTTCCTGTGCCACAAGAGAGGCACTGACTAGTACCATGATCTGTACACATGGAGGGTATGGCCTGCAGAAGATATGCAGTGTTTCTCAGCAAGATAAGTACACTCATGATATACTGGAGCTATTGGATGCTGAGGTTAACTTGTGTTGCTTACTCTACTTGTGGCAGTCCATGGACTGCCTGCCTTGACTGTTGCTGCTCCTGTAGTTGCATTCAGACCTATGGCTGATTCAACCTTCCAATAAGAATCCCCTGACACTAGGTAATGGGACATATGATATTGGGCATGTGCTGTCTCTGTCTTCCACTATGAGGGAACACACAAAACAGCCCACTGACGTGTTTCATCAGTATCCTCAGTATCTGCGATAATGTCTTCAGCATCCTCATCCAAATTAATGAACAGCAGAAGCATCTGTGTATGTGTCCTTCCCTGTGGTGGCTTGACATCCTCACAGGCCATATTGCCCTGTGTCAGTGACATTAGGGTGTCATCATGTCATCCTCGTCATCCTCCTCCTGCACATCTGTGCTGTGGGAGCTGTCCCCTGCAGTGGTATGAATGAAATGCCCAGATAAACAGAGCAAGCTGATTGACACATAACTTCTTATGTGTGTGTACTCCTAGTAAGGTTACCATGGCAGCAGCAGGCATGATGACCAATAGATGCACAACAGAAAGACAGGAAAGTCATGCAGTGTCATGCAGTGTGCACGAACTTGGTCTATCAATCTAATCACAAGCACAAAATACAGTGTCTGCCCAAGATGTGGCAACAAGAATGATGTCCAGACAAAGAAGAATAAGTAAAGTATCAGCTTTATTCTGATTCATGAACAGCAAAACAACATGAATACCTTCTATGTGGAAATCACATTTTGCTTACAGAACAAAATGAGAGCTCAAGACAGGTAGCCCAGATGCACTGCTATTTTTAGGAAATAGTGCATCTTCATCAGGGGACATCTGACAAAGAGGTATTGTGTCCTTGAAGCACTGCGGCATCTTGGCTACCTGTTTTGAGATTCCAATTTGGTATTTAAGAAACATAGAAACATAACATTTGATGGCAGATAAGGACTGCTTGGCCCACCTAGTCTGCCCATTTCCCTACCTAATGGATAAGCTGCAGATCATAATTAACGAACAGCCTACTTTCTCCTATCCCCCTCTAGAATTGCCTCATGTCTGTCCCATGCATTCTTGAATTTCCCCACTGTCTTTGACTCCATTGCCTCCTCAGGAAGGCTGTTCCATGTATCCACAAACCTCTCCATGAAAAAATATTTACTTTCATTGCCTCTGAGCCGTTCTCCCTCTATCTTCAAATTGTGCCTCCTTGTTTTTGTACATCTCTTTTGAAAGATGCTATCCTCTTTGACTTTGTTGATTCCCTTGAGGTACTTGAAAGTTTCTATCATGTCCCCCACCTTCCTCTTCTCCTCGAGGGTATACATATTAAGCTCCTTTAATCTCTCTTCATATGTCTTCTGGTGCAGACCCTGCACCATTTTAGTTATCCTCCTCTGGACAGCCTCCATTCTAGCTATGTACTTGCAGAGATGGGGTCTCCAGAACTGCACGTAGTACTCCAGATGGGTCTCACCAACTGTCTGTACAGAGGGATAACAACTTCCTGTTTTCTACTTGGGATGCCTCTTCCTATGCATCCCAGTATCCCCCCAGCCCTCCTTACTGCCTTCTCACATTGCTTGCCCACCTTTAGGTCATCTGATATGACTACCCCAAGTCTCTTTACATTTTTGTTGTCGTTAGTATCTCACCCCCATTGCGTAGTCTTCCCCTGGGTTTTTGTTTCCCAGGTGCATTACTTTGCACTTCTTTGCATTGAATCTTAGCTGCCATACCTTTGACCATTCCTCCAACTTTGCCAAGTCCCTTTGCATCTTTCCACCCCACATTCTGTATCAACCCTGTTGCAGATCTTTGTATCATCTGCAAAGAGACATACTTTTCCTTCCAGTCCTTCTGCAATGTCACTTATAAAGACATTAAAGAGGACCGGTCCCAGTACTGAACCCTGCAGTACCCTGCTAGTAACCCCCCTTTCTTCAGAGTGAACTCTGTTTACTATTACCCTCTGCGTCCTGTTGTCCAGCCAATTGGTTACCCACACTACCACTTTGGGACCCACTCCAAGGCTAGCTAACTTGTATATTAATCTTTTCTGCGGGACCGTGTCAAATGCCTTGCTAAAGTCTAGGTAGGCCATGTCCATAGCTCCACTCTGGTCTACTACTTTGGTCATTCAGTCAAATAAATCAATTAGATTCATCTGACATGACCTAACTGCTGTGAATACATGCTGCCTTGGGTCCTGTGCCCCACTGGCCTCTAGGAATTCAACAATTCTTTCTTTCGGAAGTGATGCCATCATTTTAGCTACCTCTGAGGTCAAACTAACAGGTCTGTAGTTTCCTGCCTCTATCTTGCTCCCACTTTTGTGAAGAGGGATCACATCTGCCCTCCTCTAGCCCTCTGGTACCACACCATCCTCTCATGATTTTTTAAAAAGGGTAGTCAGTGGTGTCACTAGTTCTACCCTTAGTTCTTTTAGAATTCTTGGGTGAATCCCGTTAGGAACCATTTTTTTGTTCACCTTCAGTTTTAAGAGTTCTTTCAGAAACCTTTCTTCTGTGAATGGACTGGTATCAACTTCCCTATCCAGATTGCTTCAATTCTTTGATTTAGGTACCTCCCCGTCCTATTCTTTTGTAAATACTGAGCAGAAATATTCGCTCAGTATCCCTGTTTTTCACTGTCCTCCTCTGCCCACCCTCCCTTCCCTTTATTAAGCCTCACTGTCCCTCCCTTGGTCTTTCTTCACTCCCTAATGTACCTATAAAAGGTTTTATTCCCCTTCTTAACTGAGCTAGCTATCTTTTCCTCAGTTTGGGCCTTGCTATTCTGACTGCCTTTCCCGCTTCCTTCTACATTAACTGGTAAAGTTGTCTGTCCTGCTCCTTCAGTGTTTCCTTATACTTCCTGAATGCTACATTTTTCTCCTTAACCACCACCTCGTTTGAGAACCATAGTGTTTTTGTCCTTCATTTTGCTTTGTTGATTTGCTTCACACAAAGGCTTGTTGCCTCTGTGATGGCTGTTTCGATTTTTCCCCATTGTTCCTCCACCCCTCCTTCTTACCCATTTGCTAGTGCTTTACTGAAGCAGTCTCCCATTTTCCCAAAGTCAGCCCTCCTAAAGTCCAATACTCTTGCTTTTGTATGGCTTGACTCTATGGCTGTGTTTATCACGAACCACACTGTTTGGTAGTCACTTGTTCCCAGATGGCTACCCACTTCTAAATCTGAGACTCTTTCTCCATCCTCATTTGACAGTACAAGGTCTAAGATTGCTCCCAACTGAGTGGGTTCCACCACTAGCTGTCTGAGGCATGCCCCTTGAAGGGCATTGAGAATAACCCTCCTTTTGCATGTGGCTGCATCAAAGGTGCTCCAGTTAATAACTGGCATATTCAGTTCCCTCATCAATAATATCTCCCCTTTCTCTGCCATTCTAAGGATGCCTTCTATCATTTCCTTGTCCATTGCCTTCCCCTGAGATGGGGTTCTGTATGCAACCCTTGTGTGGATTGTGGTGCCATATTCTGCCTCCAGGGTGACCCACAGTGCCTCCTCTACTCCCTTTTTATCCTTTAGTTCCATTGCTTTGATCCCTTCCCTTACACAGAGAGCTACTCCTCCACCTCTTTTACCCTCCCTATCCCTCCTGTAGCTTGTGTACCCTGGTATATTGACATCCCATTCGTGGTTCTCAGTGTACCATGTTTCTGTGACTGCCACGATATCCAGGTGTCCCTCTTCCATCAAGGCCACTAGTTCAGGGAGCTTGCTACACAGACTATGGGCATTGGTACTCATCACCCTCTATTGTTTGATGGCCTTACCCCTTTTAATCCCATCCCTCTCCTTACTACCTTTTTCTGCATTTACCCCTGTCCTGCTCCCTTTTAACTTCCCAACCTTGGTGTTTACCTCTCTAACTACTGTGGTTTGTTGGGGAGGCTGGGTTTTCCCTGGTCCTTTCCGGTGCCCCCCTTGGCTAGTTTAAATGCTTGCCAATGAAGCATTTAAATCTATCACTTGGGATCCTGGCTCCCCCCCCCAGACAGATGCAGACCATCATGCCATTATAGGCCTGCATCCCTCCAGGTGGACCCCCAGTCCCCAGTGAAGCCAAAACCCTGAGCTCTGCACCAGTTTTGCAACCATTCATTGAATCCCATGGTGCTGAGTACCCTGGCATCACACTTGCCATAGACAGGCAACACCTCTGAGAAGGGTACTGTACATGCTACTTGTCTAGGGCCCTTCCCCAACTCTTCAAACTCCTCTTGCACTGCTCTGGCCCCATTGCCAGCCGGGTCATTTGTTCCTATGTGGACAATGACATCCAGATCTCTCCCTCATGCAGCTGACCCCACAATCCTCAGGATTCATTCCCTGTCCCTCCAAGCCATGGTGCCAGGTAGGCACCTTACCTCCCTCTCCCCTTCCTCCCTCAGTTCTTCCCCCCTAACAATTTAGTCCCCCACCTTGTTTCCTTCCCCTGTGGGGTCCCATGCCACCCTCCTGTAGGTCTCCTTTGTGGAGGTTTCCAGCATCCTCCTTGGTCTCTACTGCAGGTGCCTCAATAGAGGAATCACTCTCCACCAGAACAGAGTATTAATTGTGGAAAGGTACAGCTGGACGAATGCACCTCTGTTCCACCACCCTCTCCCTCCTTGAGCCCACCTTGGTCCAACCATGTGATTTCTGCTCAGAAGGTGATTATGTTGTTTGCTGTTCATGAATTGGTATAAAATTGATAAAATGCATATCATACTTCTCTACTGAGAGAACATTCTTATGGCCACATCTTGGAAGTGTACTGCTTTTCACTTTTTTTGCTTGTGATCAATAGATGACATGCAGCAACATACAAGTCAACAAAGTGACTATCCTGTGTGCATGCCTGCCACATCATAAAATACATGCCAGAATCACAGTCAACATTTGAATCATGTGTGGCATGTAAAATCACTGTACCCACCTCTGCCCTCCAAAGGGGTATTACATTATCATTGTACACTCATGTGGCCATGAGGGACCAGAAATGGTATACAAACCACTGTGCACACCCTTCCTAGTATCCCTGCTGAAGTTGGTGACAAGGAGCTCCTCCTTGGGGGAAGGGTATGCTGCTGGTGGGCCATTTCCTGGACTGTTATGCCACTCACCCTTTCTTGATTTCCACCACTGCGCACAACATAACACTCACAGCATTAACAGCTGTTTTGAGCTCTTTCCAGACCCTCTCATGCATAACAGCAGGGGGGCTGTATTGATCCTCAACATTATACCTTCTAACAAATTCCCGGACAAGTATTGCATATTCCTCAGGAGTGTAGCATAGTCATATTACTCTATTGCTCTCTTCTTAGTTTGCCATTAATACCTATATAAAGTTGGTAAGCATGTGGCCATTAACCAGTGCACATTTATGAATAACAATTCTATTTTCAGGCAGCGTAAGTAAGGATTTGTGGGGTTGCCTGCTTCAGGATGTTTCCTGTATCATGAGTTGGGTGTGCTGTGGTGCTATCATTGCACTTGTACATGCTCACAAGCAGTAAAGTATGGTAAATGAAAAGTAAATTATATCATAATGCCTTGTTTACCCAATTAAGGCTTAATTTGTGCATTTACCTATGAGACTCAATTATACAGCAGCATTTCATTATTTATATGTTAACAGCTTTGGCCTCCTAATAAGTTGGTACCATTGTGAAAACAAGAATGCTTAGCTGGTCTGTGATCACAACATGTCAACACCGTGAGGCTCGTGTTGCCACTGATGATTCCTAGGCACATCTCCATTGCACAAGACTTGTACAAACATGCAAGCATGATGTATGCATTATATGTACAGTATTGCATAGTGGATGATCACATCCTAGCCATATGCAGGTAACTCCCTCATTAAGCTGACATGTGTTTATGATTGTAATTGTAGTTTATAACTGCACAAATTCATTGAAAGGTGTGCTCATCCACAAACAACACTACTATACATTCCTTAACAGCTGCAAAGCACACATGGTAATTTCAGTTCTGCCTCAATCACTAAGCAACATGGCTACACCTGACACAGATAGGCATGGCAGAAAGAGACAGAAGTGTGTTCACATGATGCTTGAGTTTATGACAAGCAGGGTAGACCAACTGTTTGGAAACTCCTTACAGTTATTACCAATAGCCATCAGTAGTTAGATAGGAGAGTTCATTGGGAGGTGCCTCACCTGCAAAACTGGCATCATGTAAACAAGGACAGACTGCCAACACAGGTAGGATGACCTATATGGCAGGGGAAGTTGACGCTGGCCAAGCTGAGGAAGTAAGTTGTCTAGGCTGGTGTGCCCACAGCTGGTTAAATGTGGGCAAAATTCCATGTCTTAATGTTTACTGTACTTAGCGTTAAATGTGTAGTAAGGAGGGCTGGCATAACTGACAATCTTCAGATTCCAATATTAGCAATGAAGCACTGCAGTGTCCACTCCTAGGACACCATCAACTGCACCATGCAGAAGTCCAGGGTGCCAACACCATAAGGTGGTCTGTGTGTGCTGGAACTGTGCAGTACTGTCAACAAGTACTGTACATAGTCACTGACACACATTATCAGCCATTGGGTGGGGTACAAATGTAATCTATGTAAAAAAGGGACCATTTGGGCCCAGTGGATCTTTCCGGTTAGCAAAATGAAATAAATTAATTACATGGTATTGTACTGTCAGTGTTGCACAAGCCTTGCTGACACATGAACAGTTTGCTGTTGTTGTATTCAGTGTGCTTTGCATGAAGGGTGTGTGTGTGTGTGTGTGTGTGTGTGTGTGTGTGTGTGTGTGTGTGAGTGATGCCTCTTCACAAGTGCAGGCTGGAAGATGCTCCAGT
Organism: Neoceratodus forsteri; assembly: GCA_016271365.2. NCBI lineage: Eukaryota > Metazoa > Chordata > Ceratodontiformes > Ceratodontidae > Neoceratodus > Neoceratodus forsteri. Next base: position 366,197,623 of record CM057453.1, on the reverse strand, counting down.
TAGAATAATTGTGCACATCCAGGTACAGTGCTGCCTGTGATTCATAAAGTCTCCCTGTCCTGCTGCAGACCTGGTACTGTGCATTGATTGTGGTGTAACATCACACTTGTATCTGTATCAGTTCCCTGCTGATGTTGTGTTCACATGTGCTCTGCCTTGCACTCCACCATGATATGCAGTTATAGGACTTAGTCTGTGCAACTTCACATGATTCATGCAAGAGTGCACACTGTGTTCAGGACACAGGGATGGTGTACCATACAGTACATGCGTATGCCCACATTTGCTAAGGGGTTCCATTACTGGAAGCCCTACTTACTGCTCTTCCACTGCTGTGCTTTCACTGGTTGCCACAAATGCTTCATGTATTTCAGTTATACGCGGTGCATGATGTGGTACAGTGAAGCCTGCTAGTATGTAATGTAATGCTGCAGCATTCTGCAGCAGAGATAATACAGGAAACAAACAACAACAAAATAATTGATGGCAGTTAATTTCATTTGTCATGCAGTAACTTGAGAAACTGCTTGCACCCTGGCAGGCTGCACTGTATCAACCATATGACACTTTGAACATTTGCATCATGATGGCTGCCCATTTCTCCCTTTTCTCCACCTACCCCTACCCTTGTTCCTTACCACAGGTCACGGCTGAAAATGAGGAAGAAGGTATCATCTTGTTTTAAAAACATTCAACAATACAAACAGCAAAGACATTCTTTCCTGTGCACCTCAGTTGCGAAAGAATTGAACTGGAGAGGGTGTGACAAGCAAAATGTCACATTGGTGACATTTGACATTAAAGACCTTTACACCAGCATCCATCATGATAGAGGGCTGGAATCACTGCTGACATCTCTTAGGGGAAAGAAAAATCAATTTCCATCAGTTGAGTTGATTGCACAGATGGGAGAGATAGTTCTTATAAGGAGTTATTTCACCTTTGAAGGCACATTTTGGGTTATTGGGACGGTGATGGGGAGTACCATGGCCCCTGCATATGCAAGCCAGTTTATAGCAGAGCCAGCCATGAGGCAATGCAGTAATTTGCATTATACCATGTACATAAAAATAAAGTCAAACTCCTGTACTGTGATTGGCAGGCTGGCAACTTTCTGCCGTGGTAAATCCTCTGAAAACCCACTCAAAAGGTGCCAGCAAGCCGCATGTTAAAAAAAAAAACAATACAACCCCGAAATGACAGAACTCCAACCACCATGTTGTTCCCCCACTAAACCAGGAGTACAAAAAAACACCTCTGTACATCAGGGAAAAAACATAAAAAACAGTGTACGAACCTAAATCAGTTATCATAAGCAGGCTTTTTTAACTGTCTCCATGTAATCACTTACACCCCACTCAGCTCTTGATCATTTTTTAGTGTCCACTTGGCTCAGCTCCATTCCATTCCTGGTACAGTCCCACTCTCTCTCTTGTACAGTCCATCTATCACTGTTTAAGTACCCACTCTTTCTATGTCAATGGCAGCCAAAAAAAAAAACACATTAAACAAATTCCCTTGAGTGCTAAAAATCCCTCAAGTCCATTTCCAATATGCAGACTATAACCCATAAGTTGTATGACAGCAGCCGATTACAGGGTCACAACATGCCACACAGTCACTGTAGCTCAGAAAACAAGCATTTGCCAATGCCGAATGTTGCTTGCTTCTATGTGCTGTTTAGGTATTTGGAAGTCATTGGAGTGCAAATATTGAAAATTTGCGAACTTATGAGCGTGCGTAGGAACTGCACAACGCATGATCGTAAAACAGTCATTTTTAGGAATTTTTTCACCCAATTTTCAACAAAGCCATTTTAAGACCTCTGCTCATGAACAGTGTCACTGTGATTTTCTTAATGTGTCCCATACATTGAGTTTGCACATCACAGCCATTGTGCGCCTCATATGGGCGGAAACACGTTTTGGGCAAGATGAAAATGACAGCTGCATTGCTCATAAGGAGGTGTGGTAAAATGGCAATGTTGAAAATCTGGAGTGAAAATATTGAAAATTCGCAAACTTACGAGCGTGCGTAGGAACTGCGCAATGCACAATTGTAAAACAGTCATTTTTAGGAATTTTGTCACCAAATTTTCAACACAGCCATTTTAAGACCTCTGCTCATTAACAGTATCACTGTGATTTTCTTAATGTGTCCTATATATTGAGTTCGCACACCAACTGCGCCATTGTGCGCTACATGGGCGGAAACACATTATGGGCAGAATGTGAAAAATGACAGCTGTACTGCTCATAAGGAGGTGTGGTAAAATGGCAATGTTGAAAATCTGGAGTGAAAATATTGAAAATTCGCAAACTTACGAGCATGTGTAGGAACTGCGCAATGCAGCTCATCAAAACAGTCATTTTAGAATTTTTCACCCAATTTTCACAAAGCCATTTTAAGACTCTCTGCTAATGAACAGTGTCACTGTGATTTTCTTACTGTGTCCCATACATTGAGTTTGCACACCAACTGCGCCATTGTGCGCCACATGTATGAAACATGTTTTGGGCAGGATGTGAAAATGACAGCTGTACTGTCATAAGGAGGTGGTAAAATGGCAATGTTGAAAATCTGGAGTGAAAATATTGAAAATTTTCAAACTTATGGAGTCGCATAGGAACTGCTCAACGACGCTAAGAACCAGTCATTTTAGGAATTTTTCCAATTAAATTTCAAATAGGCTTTTTGAGAGCCCACCTTAGCGAACACTGGCAGTGTCGCTTTGTTAATCATTCCAGAAAGGTGATTTCATGCAGTGACTGCAAAATCACCCTTTGGCCTGAATAACGCCATGGCAGTGCAAGAATTCATGAGGAGGGGTCCCAAAACCCCATGTTGAAAATTTGGTGCAAAATTCCAAAACATGCCTGAGATATGCACAAAGTTGAAAAACCCTATCTATCCCATTATACAGCTTACCGGCATTTCAGTTCGCGGTCGGCTCAAGAGTGCAGACGTGTTCCTGGTCCACCGACGACTGCCGCGCTGAGCTCCGAAGGTAGTATGGGGTGGTGGGGTGGGGAGGCAGGGTGCACAGTGGGTGGTGCGGGTTGTGGGAGGGGGCAGGAGACTATGAGGAACTGTTTTTTATTCACAGGTTTTTTTTTTTTTTACCAAGACGACGCGATGTTTGCCATGCTGGGGTGGCAGCAGGAAAAGCAGTTGGGGATGGAGCCGACGGGGATTTAGCACCTTCATGCCAAAACAAGATTTGCTATGCTGGGTGGGCTGTCAGCGTTGCACCGGGAAAGCTTTTGGGGGGAGGTGTGCAGCCTTGAGCTGTGAGATTGGGCACCCCGTCGGCTAAACAGTGTTGCCATGCTGGGGTGGGCTCCCAGCATGGCACCCTGGACAGCTGTTGGGGTGGGACGACAGGGGATTGGGCACCCCGTCGGCCATACAGTGTGTGCGTGGGGGAAGTGCAGCAGCATGCAATATGCGTGCTTGCGCACGTGTGTGTGCATGGGGGGAAGCTCTGCTCACTGAAGCGGAGCTCTCCCTTTGAACTGTATGCCACTGCATTTTCAGCTTGTCATAGACAGCTGCAGCAGTGATTGGGGAACTGGGGCCACGCCTGCAAACACACTGACTGCATTGGAAGATGGGCTGACACACCTCCAAAAACTCGGATGATGGCACTATGTTTCTTGCACATGCGTGCAAGCAACATAAAAATGCCAAAAAAAAACCAAAACATTACTCCACCAGCAATTGCAGCCCTCTCTTGAAATGGGGGAAAAAACGGGCTGCAGTACCATACATGACACCCATGGCAACAACCCTAGCAACCAAGGACTGCCCTAGCAACAGAGAACTATTTTTCTGTAGCAGACTAATGAACACAGTAAAATTAAATGAAAAAACAAAGAAACCATTTTTCTTATTGTGTCTAAAAAAATGGACCATCGTATAATAGCAATAAACCAGACGGGGGTGTGGGTTATGTTTGGATTTACAATGGCTGGTGAGTATTTAGCCACTCAGCATGCAGCCTCATGGCCAAAACATGCCACCGTGGTAAATCCCCCATAACCTACACCCTCTCGTGGTTTATTGCTTATGTAAGTGACATGTCAAAAAATATTGCATGACAAAAGGGCTTCATTGTCATTGAGTTGTACTGTTTCTAGTAATATACTGTAGCTTTTTGTGATATTCTACAGCATTTCTACATTGCATCCTGGTTGTTGCCACTGTATGGGGGACTTTGAACAGAAACATGTACTGCGGAATTCAATAAACCAAATTATGGAACATATGGTCTATTGGGAATGCTTTATAAATGATATTATAGTTATTTTGTAGGGCAACACAGAAAATTTAATGGGATTTCACACACTCCTTAATACTAGACCCACATATTTAGAGTTTACCATGACTGCTTTTGAAAACAAAATATCCTTTCTAGATCAACTCATGCACAAAGGTTTGGGGGTTTAGAAACCACCTTATGCAGGAAAAAACAGATCACAACATTATGACTCCAAACAAGTATGTAGCATTCTGAAGGCACAAATGATTAGAGCCAGGAGGAACTGCAGTTAACCCAAAGAATTTGACAGAGTCCTAAATTACCTAACAATGAAATTTAAAAATAGAGGGTACTGAAAAACTACTTTAAGAAGAGTAACAGAGGAGGTGACAGAACTTACATGAGGGGAATTGTTCAGGACACAACAGAGAGACAAAATGGGGACTTGATAGCATTCTCCACAGATTACAGTGCAGAAAGTGACGATAAGAAACATTTTGTACAAAAACCGACACATATTATAAGCTGGCAATACTGTGCATACAAAATTCAGTGATCACCACTGTGCACATCTAAAGAAAAAAGACATTAAGGTACAAGCTGGTCTACACAGCATACTGTGTGCCATAGCAACAGACTAGACATATGTTACTAGGTCCACTGTAACAGGCTGCCCCCGTCGTGAATGAATGATCCTGCAGAAAAGAAAGGTGTAACCCCACCATATATTCTTTTTCTACTTTTCTTCCATCTTTTCTTCCTCCTTTCTATGCTATATTTCGTGTCAGGGTGGCCAACCTGGCATATCTTTATTAACTTTACTGTCCCTTTAAATCCTACTTTTCCCCATTATTGCACATTAATAGTATCTCCTTTTATTTAGAAAGAAGCCTTTTGGTTTAATGAAAAGAAATACTTGCATTCATAAAGTGCCTCAGGTTGTTTATGTAGTGCTTCAGTGCTGGAATGCTGGTGCTTCTGTGAAGAAAGTGAAGCGCTATGCACTGCAGTAACTGGTGCCCCGTTCAGACATGTAGAAATGCTGTGCTACAAGCCTGAGGTCAGGCAAAGTAAATAAAAAGAAAACCACTTGATGCAGTATTGATGAAAAGCTCTTGTGAGCTTAAAAAGAAAAGGAAATGCTGCTTTCTGCAGCAATTGAAACAGCAGTGCTGCCTCATACATCAGAGCAGAAGCACACTACGATGTGCTCTGAGGCACAGCCGCTGCTTAACTGTAGCTTGACTTGAAGTAGGATGCTTCTGTAAAAAGTAAAAGTGCCTCCCAGGGAGGCAAAAGTATCACATTCATAGTCCTTAAAAGGAAGTGCTGCAAATATTTGTTGTTTAGCTAGCCCAGAAAGCGAGTGTCTGGGAGCTGTCAAAACCGAGGCCAAAATTAAATGTTTAAGTCGATGGCTGACATTTCAGCCATCGGGTTTTAAAGACAAACAGCATTAAATAGACAAAATCTTCTAAAAAGGATTGCAGAGGCTTTCTATGTATAAAGCTTGCAACATTAAATAAATAAATCCTTTTTCCTTTTTCTTTGTTAAAATAAATAACATGTGCTCCAGTATCAGGTCTCCTGGGCTGGCAGGGGAAGGCAAATAGGGAGCGCGCCCCTCATTTGCCATTCCCCTGTCCAGGCTGGATATTCCTGTATATAAAACATATGAAAATGCACAAATAAAAGTTTTTTTTTTTCTTTACCTGAATTCCTGCCATTATGGAGAGATTCCTACTATAGGACTGAAAGCCCCTGAAGTGACTGCTTTTGTAAAAATCAGGAGCGATGAGGTCACAGCAAGTGGAAGGAGCTAATCTCCTAATGATGTGTTAACCCACTTAAGGTTTTTAGGTGGTCTTAAAGGATATTCTTAGTAAATATTCCAAGTAAGAATAATAAATAAAAGCTTGTTTTTTCTATTGTACAAGAATGATCTAAGATAGCCTTAGATAGGACCACATAAAGGTCTATTTTATGTTAAGTGGGAGATCCCCTGATTGTGATGTCACCCTAAAGATTACTATAAAACCTTCTACTAGGGAGCTAAATAAGGTAGAGTGGGTCAGTATCTTCTGATCACAGAAAGTGAAGGAGCTAGTGTGAGAGCTTACACACTGTATTGTTGGAAATTGAGTATTGGATATTGAATATACAGAAGACAGACAGGAGTCTCAAGAAGAATTATTTCCTGATGTGTTGGGATGGTATGATGGACTAACACACATAATTTTCTTTCTGTAAATATATATATATATATATATATATATATTTGAGTTTTTGCAAAGTTTTTGCAAATAAAATAATAAACACAATTTTTTGTGTTTTTTATGCACTAAAATTATTGTCTGGCATCTGTCATTTATCCCACATGTTCTACACTGGTGTCAGATGTGAGATTAACCTGGTATGTTGAGGCTGCCCAGGAGGTGCTACCAGGGGGGTATTGTTACGATATACCCTGACAGATGATAGAAGGGGACCAGACAGACCTCAGTGCATATCACTTGACATAATCGGTGACTTAGAAAACTGGTATTAAATTGTTACCCAGATTAGGTACAGGAGCCAGACCCAAAATAAAGAAACCAGAAGACAAGGATATCAAAGAGGGAGAAGACACACAGAAGCCAAAAGAGAGACAGATGACCCCAGCCCCGGATGATCCAAGTGAGTTGCTGAAATGGCTCTGTCTGAGGCAGATCGAGATGGAACGACAACAAGAAGAGGACAGATGACAGGGATGAGGATCGACACATCCAGGGGGAAGATAGAAGATGGCTAATGTGTGGAATGATACCCTTAAAGCCATATAGGACATAAATCAAGGTCAGGCAGATAGAACTGGGCCCAGAGACATAAAGCTAACTAAATTGTCAGAGATAGATGACATTGAGGCATACCTTACTACCTTCGAGAGGATAGCCCAAACCTGTGTATGGCCTCGGGATCAGTGGGTGATAAGATTGGTACCTTACTTATCCGGTACAGCCCAGTTAGTATATAGCCAACTGAGTGGGACTGATGCTAATAATTATGACAGAGTAAAAGAAGAGATCTTAAGATGATATAATATCAGTACTGAGACCTATCATCAGCGTTTTCGCTTGCAGAAAATGGCCCACTATGACACCCCCAGGAAAACATATGCTTGTCTCGGAGATTATTGTGGTAAATGGCTACAACTGACAGCTAAGACTATCAATCAGATTATGGAGTTAATAATCATTTAACAGTTCATTCAGGTTTTACCACTGGATGTACAGTTATGGGTTAAGGAGCACAAGCCAGAGACAGTGGAGGAAACCATTAAACTGGCAGAGGACTACTTGGCAGCTTGTCCCACCAGACCCAGGGGACAACAAGGTAACCCAGGACCATCTACAGCACCGGTAAGAACTTTGTTTCCCAATAATCAAAGACAATCGACATATGGTAGATGAGATAGAGGGGGCAGGGTCCCATATGCAGACATCATTTGCCATGGATGTCTTGGGAAGGAACACATAGTCAGAAACTGCTCTAATAAAAGAAATGATACAGCACATTTGGCCCTAGCAAACTTTGGATATGTTACTTCTGTGGGAGTGGGAGACCAACAAACTTTGGGATTGTTAGACTCCAGAAGTAGACAAACCCTGATGAGAGCCGATCTGGCCTCTGAAATAGACTTAAGTCAGAATGATACAACTGTTCACTGTATACGTGGGATGTCCATCAGTATCACACTGCAAAGTTGGCATTGACTGTTAGCAACTAAATTCACACATTGTTAGTTGGATTAGTACCCTGTCTAACATACTAACATACTATTTGCCAGCAGATTAGGCCTTATGGTCTATCAAGTCTGCTCGAACCTAGATCCTTAGTTGGGTGCCGAGACCCTCCCATCCCTTGTGCTCCAGAAACCCCTATCATCCATCCCCACCCCCCCGGGACAGGCCATCATCTGATACATCCACTTTCTGTGTCTGTCCCACCTTTCTTAAAGCTCTCCACTGTGGATCTCTGAACCAGCTCACCAGGCAGAGCATTCCAGGGTCCACCACCCTCTCAGTGAAAACCTCCTCCTCTTTCCCCTCACCCTTCCACCTTCCAACTTCAAACCATGCCTCTGGTGATGCCTCCCTGCTTTAGTCTAAAGATCCTCCATGTTTACCCTATTTATTCCCTTGAGGTACTTGAAGACCTCAATCATGTCCCCTGTCTCTCCTCTCCTCCAATGAAAACAGGCAGAGCTCCTCAAGTCTGTCCTCGTAAGTCAAATCCCTAGCCCTCGTATCATCTTTGTTGCCCTCCTCTGTACCCTCTCCAGGAGCTGTATGTCCCTCTTCAAGTGTGGTCTCCAGTACTGTACACAGTACTCAAGGTGTGGTCTAACCAGTCCATTGTACAGTGGCAGAATCACTTCCTTGCTCCTAGAGGTGATCCTCTCATGATGCATCCCAACATCCTGTTTGCCTTGCTAGCTGCTCTCCTGCACTGCTCAGTGTTATTCATACATGTATCCACCATGACCCCTAGGTCTTTTTCCCTGTTGAGGCTTCCAGCACCTCCTCCCAGGGTGTACCTGTGTTTAGGTTTCCGACCAAGATGCAACACCTTGCACTTGGTGATATTGAAATTTATTTCCATGTGTGAGCCCAGCTTCCAGGGTGTCCAGGTCCTTGCAGGGCCAACCTCCCTCTTCTCCCTCAACTACTGCTCCCATCTTGGAGTCATCCTCGAAGAGACTCATTTCACACCCTATACCATCCCTGATGTCTGATATGTATGCATTAAACAGGATTGGACCCAGGACCGAGCCCTGTGGTACCCCACTACCAACCTCTCTAGGGTTCGAGAGCTCCCCACAGACCACTACTCTCTGAGTGCGTCCAGCTATCCAGTTTTCAATCCATCTGACCATCAAAGGGCCTACTCCTAATCCCATCAGTTTCTCCACCAGACCATTGTGGGGGACAGAGTCAAACGCCTTGCTGAAGTCCAAGAATAATACATCCACCTGTACCTGTACCTGTACCTGTTATAATTGGCCAGGATTTCCCTTGTTTGATGCCTTAATGAAGACTCATCAATCATTGGTGGAACCTGTTAATGTAGTTTCCAGGGCCCAGGCAAAATTACAGATGGAACCTGTCTTTTCTTTTGAAGAGGATTATTTTGAAGGACAAGGAAAGGCAAGAAAATCCAAACAAGTTAAAAGGAAGGAAAGGAAAGCTTGGCAGGATTCACATTCAGAAAAGAATGTGGAATTAGCACCAGGCTTGTTAAAAGGTAACATCAGACTGGAACAATTGGCAGATGAGACTTTAAGACCTCTATTTGCACAAATAAATCAAGAAGAAAAGAATGGACATTCTCATTTTTTATTAAAGCATAACATACTGTGTAGAATAACTGTTGATCCTGTTACAGACTGTGAGACATAGCAGTTAATGGTACCTAAACAGTATAGGGAGCAGGTAATACGACTGGCCCATGATATTCCCATGGCTGGCCATGAAGGGAGGGAAAGAGCATTACAGCGGATAAGATCCAGGTTTTGTTGGCCGGGGAGTCATCAAGAGGTAGCAGCATATTATAGAGCTTGTGCAAAATGCCAACTGGTGGCTCAAGGAGGGAAGAAAGATCAAGTACCCCTGCAACCCATCCCTTATGTAGCAACTCCTTTTGAGAGAGTAGCTATGGACATGGTGGGGCCCCTAACAAAGAGTTCAAAGGGAAATCAATTCATACTGGTTGTGTGCGACTACACCACCTGGTACCCTGAAGCCATACCAATGAGAAAGGTTACTGCCTCTAGAATAGCTGAAGAATTAGCTAAAATCCTCAGTCAAATGGGAATACCACAAGTGATTCTTACCGACAGAAGCATTAATTTTTACCTCTGTGATGCTGCAAGAATTGTACCATCTGTTGGGTGTCTCTGCAGTATGTACCTCCCCGTATCACCCTCAGACCAATGGGTTAGTAGAATGATTCAATAAAACACTTAAGCAAATGTTGTAAAATTATGTACAAGAGGAAGGCCGAGACTGAGGCAGACTCTCCCTTACCTCTTGTTTGCCTACAGGGAAGTGCCCCAAACAACAATTGTTTTTTCCCCCTTTTTCTTACCATATGGTTGCAACCCTAAGGGACCATTAGTTGTAATTAAGGAACACTGGGAGGAAGGCAAAGGTGTGGGATTTACAAACATTGTGAATTACATGAGTGACTTACGGGAAAGGCTTGTGAAATATGTAACTATGGCTAATATGAATGTTGACCATAAGCAGCAGGGTTAAAAAGAAATGTATGATAAAGGACTGAAATACAAATATTTTGAACCCATCGAAAAAGTTTTACTATTGTTGCCTAGTACAGAAAATAAGCTTCTAATGAGATGGCAAGGGCCTTATGGAGTACTTCGACAGACTGGTATTGTGAATTATGAGATTGAAATGCCTGGGCTGAGACCAGTAAAAAGGGTATACCTTGCCAATTTGTTAAGGAAATGGATAGATAAGCCAAACCCATCCCTCTACATTCAACCTGAACAAGGCCTATCAGAGATAGAGGTGGCGTATGATAGATTAGAGACATAACAAGGGGAGAATGAAATTCAGATTAATCTGGAATTAAAGCCTGATTAAAGACAAAAGGTTGATCAACTCTTGGAGTTTTTTAAAGAAACATTTACTAAAACACCAGGGAAGGCATTAGGGGTGGTGCATAAGATTAAACTGACACAAAGTAAACCAAATCACCAGAGGCCCTATAGGTTACCAGAGAAAATCCGAAAAGAGGTAGTAGATGAGGTAAGAAAAATGGAACAAGCAAAGGTGATTGTTCCTTCACATAGCCCTTGGTCCTTGCCCTTAGTAGTGGTAAATAAAAAAGAGGGTGGTGTCCGGTTATGTTTGGATTTTTGGAAAATCAATGCAATTTCCAAGTTTGATGGTTACCCCATGCCAAGAATTGATGATCTGCTAGATCAGATAGGCTCTGCACGCTACATCAGCATCCTAGATTTGACAAAAGGGTACTAGCAGATACCTTTAGCACCACAGGCCCAAGAGTTAACAGCATTCAGTACCCCTATTGGTTTATACCAATTTACAACCTTGCCATTCAGTTTGCATGGTGCTCCACCCACTTTTCAGAGATACATGGACTGTATTTTAAGACCCCATAAACAATACAGCACTGCCTATTTGGATGATGTGGTCATCTATAGCCCAGACAGGAATACCCACTTAATTCATCTTAATGCTGTTATTCAAAGCATTAAGGATGCAGGACTTACAATAAATCCATCCAAATGTGCTATTGCTAAAACTGAGACCAGATATTTGGGATTTATAATTGGGCAGGGAACTGTAAAGCCAAAAATAGAAAAAGTGGAGGCCGTAGCCAATAGTCCTATTCTCACTAACAAATGTCATGTTAGATCTTTTTTAGGTCTAGCAAGATACTATCGAAGGTTAATTCCTGATTTTTCCACCTTTGCAACACCACTTACAGAAATGACTAAAAACAAGTATCCAAATAAAGTGAAGTGGACTGCTGATAGTGAAACAGCTTTCCGGAATATAATGGCAGCTTTATGTTCCGCACCAGTACTCCTAAGTCCAGACTTTAGAAAACTATTTGAGGTCCAAACTGATGCCTTTGATGTGGGCATCGGGGCAGTCTTAACCCAGCATGATCACAAAGGTGAGCACCCAATTCTATTCATTAGTAGGAAACTGCGTGAGCAAGAAAGAAAGTATTCCACAGTAGAGGAGTGCCTGGCCATAAAATGGGCTATGAAGGCTCTCAAATATTATTTATGGGGGCATGAATTCACTATTGTAACTGACCACAACATGCTATGTTGGCAACACCTCATGAAGGATAAGAATATGAGCATTATGCGATGGTACTTGTCCCTCCAGCCCTATAAATTTTTGGTAAAACATAGAACTGGGTCTCAACATCAAAATGCTGATTTTTTTTATCGCAGTATGGAACTGAACATGTTATGACTGAAAACTGTGATGTGACTTGTAATAATGAATGATGTGTTCTAAAAAAATAAAAGGCACATACCTCTGGGAAAAGAACAGAAGAATCGGTTTATTGAATGTATAAATGTTAGATATACAGTATGTTAAAAGCTGTTCTTCTTGTTAAGGGTCCCTGAGGGGAACTTTCTTGAGAGGGTCGATGGAAGTTCCAACCATTCTAACGGTGAAGGGTTCAGCCAACATCATACTGTGTTGCCTTCTTAAATTGGGAGGAGTGCAATAGGGTGCCCCAGTTATGAATGAATAATCCTGCAGAAAAGAAATTTGTAAACCCCCTCCCCATATATTCTTTTTCTACTTTTCTTTCATCTTTTCTTCCTCCTTTCAGTGCTATATTTTGAGTCAGTTTGGCCAACCTGGCATATCTTTATTAACTTTACTGTCCCTTTAAATCCTACTTTCCCCATTATTGCATATTAATAGTATCTCCTTTTACTTATAAAAGAGCCTTCTGGTTTAATGAAAAGAAATGCTTGCATTCATGAAGTGCCCCAGGTTTTTTATGTAGCACTTCAAAGCTGGAATGCTGGTGCTTCTGTGAAGAAAGTGAAGCACTATGCGCTACTGTAACTGGTGCCCCTTTCAGACATGTAGAAATGCTGTGCTACAATTCCAAGGTCAGGCGAAGTAAATAAAAAGAAAGTCACTTGATGTGGTGCTGATGAGAAGCTTGGAAATGCTGCCTTCTGCAGCAATTCAAACAGCAGCACTGCCTCGTACATCAGAGCAGGAGTGCTCTCCGATGTGCTCTGAAGCACAGACGCTGCTTAACTGAAACTTGGCTCGAAGCAGGATGCTTCGTTAAAAAGTAAAAGTGCCACCAAGGGAGGTGAAAGTGGCACATTCAAAGTCCTTAAAAAGAAGTGCTGCAAATATTTGTTGTTTAGACAGCCCAGAAAGCGAGTAACTGGGAGCTGTCAAAACCAATGCCAAAATGAAATGTTTAAGCCGACGGATGACATTTCAGCCATCTGGTTTTAGAGACAAACAGCAGTAGATAGAGAAAGACTGCTAACAAGGATTGCAGAGGCTTTCTAGGTATAAAGCCTGTAACTTTAAATAAATAAATCCTTTTTCCTTTTTCTTTGTTAAAATAAATAACCTGTGCTCCAGTATCAGGTCTCCTGGGCTGGCAAGGGAAGAAATAGGGAGTGTGCCCCTCATTTGCCATTCCCCTGTCCAGGCTGGGTATTCCTGTATATAAAACATAGGAAAATGCACAAATAAATGTTTTTTTTTCTTTACCTGAATTTCTGCCATTATGGGGAGATTCCTACAACTTATTGAGTGACTGTTTACCTGCTCTGAAGATGGCAGCCACTCTGGGCTGACCGTCAGGTGTAGTTTAGGCTCTCAGGAGTAGCAATGATTATTTTTGTTTAATGTTATCCTGTTTTATTTATTTTATTTTTTAGACTTACAGTTTGAGTTGCAGTTGATCCCGTTTGGTTTCTGTTTTATTTTCTTTGGATAAGTTAGTTAATAACCTGCTGGTGCAATCGTAGGAGCTCCTTTGCTTTTTACAGTTTTACTACTGTGTGGCAAGGAGAGCGGCAGATTGCTTGCTTTTCCGGAGAAACTTTCTGTTAAGAAATCGAACACTGTGGTGGTGAGTCTGGAGTATTCGGGACTTTTGGAGCATGAAGTAGTGGCACTTGCTGGGATTCTACTGGAGCTGCTTGGTCTGGATTTTGAATCTGTATCGAGAGGGATTGATCGAGGAGGATCTATTTACTTACCGTGGTAAATTGGGAAAGCTGATTGTGCATGTCCCAAGGCAGCTCCCAGATCTAGCCTTTTCTCTTCCCCAGGGTGATCTCGTGGTGCCCACTGGAGGGTGGGCATCTTTGCGGGTCTTCTGGGGCTGTTGGGGCTTGTTTGACTGGTGTTGGTGAGCTTCCGACGGCCTAAGTGGTGGAGGGTATCTGCTGGATATTTGGGGTGTATGTACTTAGGGGCCGGGTGGAGTTGGATAGTTTAATTTATTTGCCCTGGATCCAATTTCCTTGAGTTTTTGAGCCTGTTTTTTGAAGAGTCCGCTGAGTCTGCTGCATGTACAAATTGACTCTAAGAACTTGCTCATGCCACTGCCATTGGATGTTGCAAGTATTATTTTATGTTCGATTGGACTTGTACAATTTCATAAACCTCATAAACTTATTTGGGTAGCAATGAGAGGGCCTCAATTTGTTTAACTTCAAATTAAACTCTGAATGTGGCAGTGAGGGGGCCACATTGTCTGGACAAAAAGTTTAAGTAAAGGGGTGGTGAAAGCTCTCCCTTTCTTGAACATTCTTGCGGTGATGCAACATGCTCCTTTAAACTGCTGAAGATTTAATGCTGCATATAGTGGACAGTGTAATTATATGGACATTAAACTGTGTTTTTTTGGTTTTATGTGATTGATTTTATTTTATTTTTTTAAATTTGCCTTTTACCGCCTTCCTAGCTGCCGGCCACCCGATGCTTCAGCCCGGTCACGGGCCGACGGCTTCCACCCCCAAATTGGCCTCAGGTCCTCCGATACCCTGTGGCTTACCCCCCATGGCGGGGCTATGGGATGGAAGGCGGGAGCATCCCACAGGAGACTGTAATCGGTCAGAGGACTGGCCTGGGGGCTAATGAGAAGCAGCGGAGCTTCATGGAGGCGGCCGCAACCGCTCCATTTTCCTTTTTTCGGAAGAAGGGGTCGTGTAATGACGCCTGATGTCTGCCCCGCTTTCTATACTTTTGAGCGGCAGCGCAGGTTTCCTGGCCTCCGCTAGGAGTCCCCATCACCCCGGATGCTGCCCCAGCCCTCCCCAGAGAAGGAGAGCAGTCCAACGGACGCCGATCCTTATGCCTTCGCCAGCCTCTTCCCACTTACCGGTCCATTCTCGAACCCAGGTCGCCGGGCGCCGCAAGCGGAAATCCAACTGCTGCGCAGACGGGCCGGCTATGTGATTGATTTTATATTATGCTATACTTATGAAGTTGTAATTTCTGATTTTTATTGATTTGGTGTGGGATTATTTGGGGTTAGTGGGTGATATTTATTTGTTAAAGTGTGGGTATTATTGTGTTTAAGTTCCCCTCCAATCTGTGAGAGAGACTGGTAGTATTGTTAATATTATTATTTAATTTATGGTGTGTTTTGGTTATTAATATTAGAAATTTGAGTGTTCGCTCCTAGGTGTAAATAGATAGTATGTGTAGGGAAGGTTCAAGGATGGTCAGGCAATATTCTCTCACCAGGCTCAGGGAACTGTGCCCCTTTGACTGCCTCTTTTTGCCAATAGAGATCTATAAATGCTGTCAATCCCTCGAGATTACTAGGAGGTACAGGATTGAGTACAGGGCTGGGCCTGGTGGGGGAATGGAAAAGGGGGGATATATTGGGGTGTTGGAGACCAGGCGACACCCTGGGGCAAAATGGTGCCAGGACAGGGGTGACCCCTGCCTTGTTCCCATACCCAAGGGGCCAGCAATGGAGGTTGGACAGGAGTCGAGGTCTTCCCCATCATCTCCTCCAACCCGGGCGGTGTTATGTAATGCAAGGTCCATCAAAAACCAGACAGCTATTATAGCTGATCTTGTTCAAATGGTGGACCTGGCATGTATCACCGAGACCTGGCTGGATGAAAATGCAGGCCCAGTTTTGGCTTCTGCTGTTCCAGCTGGGTTCTTGGTGATTCACTTCCCGAGGTTGGATCGTAGGGGTGGGGGTGTGGCCATCTTTTTTAAGACCGAACTGGGCCTTGTGGATGTTCCAGTGGGGACCACTAGATCCTTTGAGTGTGTCACATGTGAGGGTGTAGGTTGCAGGATACTCCTCATTTACTGTCCACCAGGTGGTGAGGATTTATTCCTGCAGGAGATTGTGGACTTCATCATCAATGTGGTGTTGGAGTTCCCCAGATGGATAATTCTGGGGGACTTCAATGTTTGGGTCAATGATGAACTCTGGCAATTTGGTCAATATCTCCTCCAGCTAATGACAATGCTGGGCCTTACACAGGTAATTACCTCCTCTACCCATATAGGAGGTCACTCACTGGATCTGCTGTTCCTCCTGGGGATGGAGACAATGACTTGAGGGTTGAACCAGTCAGTTGGTCTGATGATCACACCATAGGGTTCAGTTTAGGGGGCCCCCCAAATGGACCTACCCCTTCAGAGATGGTCAGGTACCCCCCCTTAAGGGTAGTTATCCCGGATGGTCTATCAGCGGTACTGGACCTATCAGGATTGCTGGGTGAAAGCACGGGTCCTGGGGATCTATTTCTAGCCTATAATAAGGCAGTGGGAGATGCCATGGACTTGATAGCTCTTGTTCATGTTCGACCACTCACTCTTCGCCAAGGTCCCCCTGGTATGATGGAGCCCTGAAGGAGTTGAGGTGGGTTGGTCGAAAGCTGGAGAGAATATGGCGGCGGTCCAGCCTGGATACTGACAGGCTTAGATTGATGGAACATTGTAAAGGCTATCAATCATAAATCACCTGTAAGAAGGCAGAGTTCCTGTCCAGGGAGATTTCTGTCGTGCAAATTTGACCGGCTCAGCTTTTTTGAACCGTTGACAGATTGTGCAATCCAATCTGCCTCCAGTCCGGAAGAGCTTTTGCACAAATTAGGTGTGATGAGCTAGCTCATTTTTTGTCAGATAAGGTTGCCTGCATCAGGTCCGGTATCAGCCCGTCTCTCTTCATGAGAGACTGCGGAGATCAATGGGAGGGGATGAACACCCGGTCTGTCTGGACAGATTTCAGCTGACCAGAATTCATGGACATTGTAAAGATTGTCCAGACTTTGCACCTACCATGTTGTAGTTTGGATCCAGGCCCTACCTCCATCTTAGTAGGATGTGTTTATGTTATCTGCCCAATCCTAGCTGAAATTGTTTGGAGATCCTTGTAGAGAGGAGTCTTTCCAGATCCTCTAAAGGAGGCGATCATTTGACCACTCCTTAAAAAACCCTCCTTGGATCCTGACGAATCAGCTAACTACCGACCTGTCTCTAACCTTCCCTTTGTGGGGAAGGTTATTGAGAAGGTGGTTGCGTTGAAACTGGACAATCATCTTGTAACTCACAATGTCTATGAAACACTTCAGTCTGGATTTAGGAAGAGGCATAGCATGGAGACTGCCCTTGTTCGGGTATTAAATGACCTCCTAATGGTGAGCAATTGAAAGGCGTGTACCATCTTGGTCCTTCTTGATCTCTCAACAGCCTTTGACACTGTGAACCATGAGGTGATTTTGGAGACCCTGCAGTTCCTCTGTGGACTGTTGGGTACAGTCCTTGAATGTTTTCGATCTTTCCTCATAGGCAGGTCTCAGAGGGTGGTCACTGGAATTTATTCCTCTGATGCCTTCCCCCTGTCCTGCTGGGTGCCACAGGGCTCCATATTGGCACCCATGTTGTTCACAGTGTATTATGCTGCCATTAGGAGATATCATCAGGTGATATGGCTTGAGTTTTCACTGCTATGCAGATGATACTCAGCTGTACATGTCCTTTATGCCAGGACAAGTTGATGCGATCTCTGTGCTAAATAGTTTTCTCTCCGAGATCAAAGACTGGATGAGCTTGAGTTGGTCGAGACTGAATCCTGATAAGACTGACGTGTTGGTTGTGGATCCGGGTAGCCAGGGGGTAGGTTTTGGAGCTGGGCACATGTCGGCCCTGTGGCTTGATGGTGTCCAGCTCATTACCTCAGATCAGGTACATAACCTGGACATTATTTTTGATGATGGCTTGACCCTGAAGTCTCAGGGGTCAGCTGTGGTTAAATCCTCATTTTACCATTTGAGGAATATCGCCCTGGTGAAACACCTGATTCCACTGGGCGACCTTCCAACATTGGTTCACGCCTTCATCACCACCGGTCTGACTACTGCAATGCCCTCTATCTAGGGCTGTCTGGGGTAGATATCTGCTGCTTGCAGCTGGTGCAGAACGCTGTGGCCAGACTGTTGACTGGTACTTCTAGGACCAGTCATATTATGCTTGTGCTGCATGAACTGCACTGGCTGCCAGTTCAATGACAGATCACAAATAAGGTAACCTTACTTACCTTTAAAGCCCTACATGAACAGGGATCCAACTACCTGAAAGATCTCCTGACTCCCTACTCCCCCAAACGACCTCTCAGATCCACTGATGAGGGATTGCTAGAGATTCCCAGGGTTTGTCTGGATCTCGTGCTTTCTCATATGCAGCACCAATCCTATGGAGTTCTCTACCTCATCGGTGAAGAGAATGCCTGACCATTAGTAGCTTTAAATCCATGTTAAAAACATATTTATTTTCTTTGACCTTCCCTATTTAATTGGTTAATTATCTGACTGTTTTAAATAATTTGTAACACTATTCATTTTGTTATGTTTTTATTATGTAAAGCGCCTTGATTTTGAAAGGCGCTATATAAATCAAGTTTTGCTTGCTTGCTTTGCTTGCTTGCTTGCTTGCTTGCTTACTATAGGACTGAAAGCCCCTAAAGTGACTGCTTTTGTAAAAATCAGGAAAGATGAGGTCACAGCAAGTGGGAGAAGCTAATCTCCTAATGAGGTGTTAACCCACTTAAGGTTTTAAGTGGTCTTAAAGGGATATTCTTAGTAAGTATTCCAAGTAAGAATAATAAATAAAAGCTTGTTTTTCCTATTGTACAAGAATGATCCAAGATAGCCTTAGATAGGACCACATAAAGGTCTATTTTATGTTAAGTGGAACATCCACTGATTGTGATGTTACCCTAAGGATTGCTATAAAACCTTCCACTAGGGAGCTAAATCAGGTAGAGTGGGTCAGCATCTTCTGAACACAGAGAGTGAAGGAGCTAGTGTGAGAGCTTACACACTGTATTGTTGGAAATTGAGTATTGGATATTGAATATACAGAAGACAGACAGGAGTCTCAAGAAGAATTATTTCCTGATGTGTTGAGATGGTGTGATGGACTAACACCTGCAATTTTCATTCTATAAATATATATATATATATATATATTTAAGTTTTTGCAAATAAGATAATAAACACAATTGTTTGTGTTTTTTGTGCAGTAAAATTACTGTCTGGCATCTGTCATTTATTCCATACCTCCTACATTCACTAGCAAAGAAAAACTTTCCATATGGCAAAAGTTTGCAGTGTGGCAACTCAAATAAAAAAAAAAACTTTTATAAGCACCCCTTCAACAATAGGAAATTCAATATAAGACAGTATATTACTTGTACCATTGACCATGTGGCCTATTTGCTGCATTCTCCTTATGACAAACTTTACATTGGGAAGACCAAGTGTGAACTCAGATGCCACATAAGTGAGTACAAAAGTAATATAGGGAGAATGGACAAAATTTCAGTTGTGGCCCTACACTTCAAGGTGACTTGACACTCAGTTGCTTCCCTGAGATTTTGGAGCCTTGAGCAAACTGTGGAACCTAGAAGATAACTTAATTGAGACACTGTACTACTTAAACATGAGGACTTTTGGATTCACACTATGGGCTGTCTGAACCCAGAAATCAGGCTTAATGAAGAATGTGACTGGTAATTGTTCAGGTAACAACAAGGGCCTAACGCAACACATTAATTGAGAACAATACACAACCACTAGGTCCTGAGCTAATTTTAGGGGAGATAGTGGTTCAAAATATTTGTGATTCCTACTTGCATATTTAGAAGTAATACATACTAGACAGTCTAGTAGGGAAGGCGCAATACAATAGAAGTACAGTATAAGTTGTATTTTGAATGAACAGTGCTTGTAAGTATTGTGACCTGTATCTCATCTATTCTGTAATTGGAACTTTATCAGACAATGCAATGGATCCCACAACTCAGACTGCAGCAATACGTTACTTATATATAAGTGAGGGATTACATTAATGAACATAGGTAAGAGAGGTATGGCTCTGTTCTATAGTACACAAACAAGGTACAATTGTAAAAGCTCGGAGAGAGCTTTTTTCAGGCATTTTCACTGTTTCTGTGATTCTGCTCTAATGCATGAATGTAATAATGCTAGCTACACTGGAGGAGCAGAAATAGAAAAATTAAACATACACCTAATACTATTTGGAGGATTTACAACTCCCCCTCGCTATATAGGAGCCAGCAGAAGAATAAGATACAGAAGGGGAGATATCTTCAAAAGAATCATTGTTTATTAATACTCTCTGTTTGGGTTGGTACACAATGGCATAGCATGTTTACTCTAACATAAGACAGACATAATAGGCTTTATACCAAGGGTCCAATATTCAAAATAGTGCAAACAGAGCATAAAACATTGTGCTGTGCCTTGCAATTGCCCGGAAGCCCAAGGATGCTATATTCAGTTGAATAGCCCACAGGTGCTATTCGACTGACTATGGGGCCATGTCAGTGCAGTGCTTAGTCAAGTAGTACTGCCCTGGCATGGACTCCCAAAGTGTGCCACCAGAGTGGATAGCACCAGAGCACAATCTGCAATATTCCAAAGGGACCCGTGCAAATGAGCCCAAATGGCATGCAAGGTGCTAATGGGCCATTTACCTGCCCATTATGAGCTAATTTGCATAGGTAGTGAAGCAGGTTAGTGCAGTGACACCCTCCCAATTACCCAGTCACATACATGTGTAGATATCCTTGGAGCTACTGATCCCCCCTCCTGTTGATCTCTAACTGGTTGTGAGCATAAAACCCTCCCTGGTGCTAGTGGTCCCCACTCCCTGTGACTGCCAGGCAGTTTTAAGCATAAAACCCTCCCTGGTGCCAGTGGTACCCCTTCCCTCCAAACACTGGCCTGTTGTAAATGTTACAACCATCCCTCAAATTTTGAATTTTGGGCCACAGATGTTTTGATATCAAGGGGTGATTTAAGAAATATGGAGTGGAATTGTATAAAATAATGTAAATATCTACAGAAGACAAGTGTTTGTTATTTAGTACAACCAATCTGAAGTTTGATTTTAGACTCACCCCCCATCCCTTTAAGAGAACACCATTTAGATTATAACAAAAAAAAACTTCTTGATTTACCACAGTTATAGGCTAGCAATAACACAAGCCCTGTTGTTGAAATAGAAATAAGTATTCAGGGTTCTAAGTCCTGGGAAGGGGGACAAACTGCAACAGTTTGCAGCAGCCATGGGTGTGGAAACCTGCAGGTCCAACCTTCTACCCCCTACAACATAATCAGTTTGCAAAAGCTGATAAAATACGAGCTCCTGCAGCAGCAATACAGGGCTGATTCATTGTCAGATGTCACTCAGGCGTTTCTCCCCCCTACAGAATGTGATATAGAACCACAAGTGTTTACAGCCTCAGCCATTCACCTGTTTCTAGGAGAGCTGGTTAGATGGCACTGCAAGTTCCTTAGGAGAAAGAAGTGAGTGCTGATGTAAAATATGTGAAATTCAGTAACTTAATGATAACAGTTAGTTCAGGGTTTCTCAAATGGTGAGGCCAGCATCCCTGGGAAGCACCTAACCTGTTCCAGGGGAGGCTCAAGCAAGTCTGAAAAGTACTGTTTCTGAATTTTCAGTTTTTGCTATTTTGTGTGAAGGGATGAGGCAAACTGATTGAAAATAATAGTAGGTCAGTTTATGTATTTATTTACAAATCAGTGACCAGGAAAGACACATTGAGCCAAGGCTCACTTCAGGTGTACCCAGGGAAAGATGGGGAGTGAATACAATTCAAAAAAGGTAACATCAAATCAGTTAAGCAATACAAAATGAACAATAGTGCAAACAAATAGGAACAATGAACAAATAATGATAGGTAACAATTGACCATTTAGAGTGGTGGCAGAACAGCCCAAATACAAGTGTTAAGCAGAGAGGTACTAGGAGCAAGATCAGGAAGGAGCAAAAGGATACCTGAGAAGAACAGGGTAAGAGGAATTTTCCAGATACATGGGAAACAGACAGAGAAGGTGATCTGACCCATGAAGATTTTGCAATAAAGGGTAACAGTGGTTTGAGAGTCAAACTGGGTAGACTGGCATGGGGAGGGGGGTTAGAAGGGGATTACAATAAACTGAATAAAATGAGAGCCAACTACTCAAAGAAGTACCATTTTATTCCTGATGGACTTTGCAAAGGCATGAGGTCATAATATCACAGATGAAACTGCACACATCAAGACCGCGCATGGCATGATACAACATCGGGCAAAACCCAACTGTTTTTCTTGTGCTTTGCAGGGGCTTTGCCACCCAACCCCCCAAAACTATTATAATCAACTCTGAGGGGGTGTGAACACAGGGGTAAGAAATATGATTGTACAAAAAGATTCCCTAGCAGGTAATCATACCACTCCCCTCAACCCCATCCACTGCTGGGTCAGGTGCTCTAGCCACTCCACCATGGGATCGGCTCTACCGAGCACCTGACCAGCAGTGACTACATCCACATCCTTGTTGCTGGTGAGCATCAGGGGGTAGTGATACTTTCTAATGCTGTAATTCCCATGTCACTGTAAACCCACACGCGGTAGTAGCAGCGTGGTTTTTCTGTGTGTGGTATCATCCATAATATTAAGACCTGGTAGACTTTGCAAAGTATATTATTTTTCTGTGGGGAGGACTAAGATTTTTTTTCCATATTTGGGGGAGGCTCAAGATCTTTTCTGTGGCTTTGGAGAGGCTCACTATGACAAAATCTGAGAAAGAATGAGTTAGATTAACAAAACAAAATCTGGTCAGAGCCATTATGGCTGCAAAATGATCATATTGATGTGGCTTAAGAGATGAGAGGCTTCTTCAGGCTTGAAGGAAGCTGAAGATTTAATTGATGCATGAACAGAAGCAGATGTTCAGGGCCCTTTGGGCTATATGCTATGGGAAGACTTCATCTGCCTACAGAAGTGCAGGGTCAGGCACATTCACTCGTCATACATTCACTACCCATTGATTCACTCTTCACAGATTTAGTCTTCGTGCATTCACTCTTTACACATGCACTCTTCACACATTCACTTTCCTTTTTAATTTTGACCCCAAATTTTCAAGATAGTTATTTTATGACTGCTTTTACAAACATGGCATGTAGCATTTATAGAATACACCTGAAATATTATTTTGCACCACAATTGCAAAAAGACGTCTCATCCAGGACTTAAAAAATGACACCTGTCATGTTTATGAGGTGGTATGGAAAAATAAGCATGTTAAAAGTTTGGAGTCAAAATATTGTAAATTACCAAAGTTATGAGTGAATGTTGAAATACTGCAATGGTCAGTCATAACCTGAACATTTTATTGTATTTGTACACCACATTTTCAGCATAGATTTCTTATTAACCCACCTCATGAACTGTGTAGGTGAATGTTTTCAAATCCCCACCAAAAGCGATTTCGCACCACTGAAATGTTATTCCTTTCCTGAGGTGCAAAAACACATTTTGGCCAGGATCTGAAAAATGACAGCTGTCATGTTCATGAGGTGGTGTGTAAAAAGGGCTATGCCAAAAATTTGGGGTTAAACCAAATAGAGGTACCCAGAGAAGTGGAAGGAAAGGATGTGGAGGTTAGCCAAAGAGGTGACCTCAGCAGGGAAAACAGTGGACCGCAGAGGAGGAGGAAGTGAATCCTGGTGGGGGACTCCATCATAAGAGGGATCCAGCTAGGAACACAGGAGGGGGAGGACAGGGAGGTGAGGTGCCTACCAGGTGCCATGGCATGGAGGGATGGAAGGAAGATCCTGGGGATCACTTGGAAGGCAAGACAGGAGGGTGAGCTGCATGTCATTATCCACCTAGGTACTAATGACCTGGCAAATGGGGAGCCAAAGGAAGTTCAGGAAAAGTTTAGGAAATTGGGGAGGGGTCTTAAGCAAGTAGCTACTTCTGCCACTTTCTCCGAAGTACTACCTGTGAGAGGCAAGGGAGAGCATAGAAGTGCTTGCACCAGGAACTTTAACTCATGGTTGAAGAACTGGTGCTGTGAGGAAGGGTTTGGATTCATTGGTGACTGGGGACCCACCTGGAGGGGATGGAGGTTTGTCAAGCCTGACAGCCTGCATCCATCCTGGAGGAGAATCCAAGACTCAATGATAAGTTTAAATGCTACATTGACAAGCATTTAAACTAGCAAAGGGGGTGACAGGCCAGCAAGAAGGGTACTACTTGCTCACCCCCACAGCTAGCAGTGGAACCAGTGAACCAGAGGAGTGGCTATCTCTGCAAAAGTAGTGTGCAAAGATGGAGATTAGTGCCAAGAGGTGGATAGGCAGAAAGGCAAAATTCAGCAGAAGGGCAGACAGCAAGGAGAACCAGGGATAAAGGACAACCAAGGAAGGGGCTGTGTAGAACAGTGAAACAGTCTAGGAGGTCAAATCATGGAAAGCCATGTGTGCAAATGCCAGGAGCCTTAGCAACAAGATGGAAGATCTGGAGGCTGTCATGGTGCAGTCAGACCTGGACATTGTGGCCATCACTGAAACCTGGTGTAATGATAACCACGACTGGGAGATGGCCATACCTGGCTACAACATATTCAGAAGAGACAGAGCAGGTAGGAAGGAGGAGAAGTGGCACTGTATGTGAAAATGACATAAGGGCCACAGAGATCCAGGAGGAACAAAATGGGGAGAGATACTGTGGGTTAAGCTGGAAAGGAAAATGGGGACAGCCATCCGCACAGGTGTGGTCTATAGACCACCAGCCCAGGAGGAAGAAACAGATAGGGATTCGATGCTAGCCATCCAAAGGATGGCAGACAAGGTGAGGTAGTACTGGTTGAGACTTCAATATTCCAGACTTGGACTGGAGCATCCCAGCAGCAGCATCAACTAGGAGCGGATTTATCCTGGACTCCCTTCAGGGTGCCTTCCTCAAGCAACT
Source organism: Neoceratodus forsteri (assembly GCA_016271365.2). Lineage (NCBI taxonomy): Eukaryota > Metazoa > Chordata > Ceratodontiformes > Ceratodontidae > Neoceratodus > Neoceratodus forsteri. The sequence goes on along the minus strand of CM057453.1, from coordinate 366,172,494 downwards.
GGTCATGGAACCAACTCGGCAGAAGGCAATACTGGACCTTGTGCTCACAAATAGGGACAGTGTGATGGGGGTAACAGTGGGAGAGCACCTGGAGAACAGTGACCACCAGTCATTGTGGTTTGAAATCACAGAAAGAGCAGAACCAAACCACACAAAAACATGTATCCTGAATTTTAGGGGGGCAGACTTTGGGAAAATGGGGAGATACTTGAAAGAGGCATTAAGGGGAATGGGACAGGAATCAGGGGTTGGGAACAGTGGACAGTATTTAAAATGGGGATTACAAGAACAACAGAATTATGCATTAAGCAGGTTAGCAAAAGGAAAAGGAAGAGGAGACCATTATGGTTTTCCAAAGAGGTAGCAAAGAAAGTGAAAGCCAAAAAGATTGCATTCAGGCAATACAAAAAGACACAGGCAGAAGGGGATAGGGAGAAGTACCAGAAGAAGCAAAGGGAGGCAGGGAGGTCAGTAAGGAAGCCAAAGCTCAGACAGAAGAACACATTGCAAAATCAGTGGGTAGAGGGACAAACCTTTACAGGTACATAAGTGAAAAAGAAAGACAAAGGGAGGGATAGTGAGACTGAAGGGGAGGATGGGGGCTGGAGGATGACAACAGTAAAGCTGACATATTGAACAGGTATTTCTGCTCAGTCTTTACTGAGGAAGAGGAGGGTAATGGGTCTGAAGGGAGGACAAGGGTGAGAATGGTGCAGAAATGGACACAAGTCCTTTACGAGAAACGGTCCTGAAGGAACTGGAAGTAATAAGTGTTGATAAAGCAATGGGGCCAGATGGGGTGCACCCCAGGGTCCTTAAAGAACTAAGAGAGGTGGTGGCTGAACCTCTGGCTATCCTGTTTAGCCGATCACTGGAAACAGGGGAGGTACCCAAAGACTGGAGGACAGCAGATGTAGTCCCCTTATACAAAAGCGGGAACAAAGAGGAAGCAGGAACTACAGACCAGTCAGCCTCACCTCGGTAGTGGGGAAGATCATGGAAGCACTACTGAAGGAGAGATTGGTGGAACATCTGGTTGTCAATGGACTACAGGACCCAAGGCAGCATGGTTTCTACCAGGGGAGGTCATGTCAGACCAACCGCATTGAATTTTTGACTGGGTGACTAGGGAGGTGGATCAGGGAGGGCAGTGGACATGGCCTATCTGGACTTCAGCAAGGCCTTTGACACTGTGCCACATAAGACTATTACACAAACTGTGGAGATGGGTGGGCAGGACAGTAGTGTGGTGGGTAGGTAACTGGCTGGGTGGCAGGACACAGAGGGTGGTGGTAAATGGCTGTCACCCACAGAGGAAGAGTGACCAGTGGGGTACCACAGGGATCAGTGCTGGGACCGGTCCTATTCAACATCTTCATCAGTGACATTGCACAGGACCTAGAAGGCAGAATTTCACTGTTCGCTGATGACACAAAGCTCTGTAACAGAGTAGACACACCAGAGGGTGTAGACAGAATGAGAAAGGACCTGCAGAAACTTGAAGAATGGTCAGGGTTTTGCAGTTGAAATTCAATGCAAAGAAGTGCAAGATAATGCAAATGGGGCACAAAAACCTGGCACAATATAGCAGTTGGGGGTGGAGATATAGCATGCACCAAGCAGGAAAGGGATCTTGGGGTTATCATCTCTGATGACCTCAAGGTAGGGACAGTGTGACAAGGCAGCAGGTAAAGCAAATAGGATGCTGGGATGTATAGGTAGGGGCATCACCAGCAGGAAAAGGAGGTCATAATTCCACTATACAAGACACTAGTGAGGCCCCACCTGGAGTACAGTGTACAGTTCTGGAGACCATACCTATGTAAGGACATAGACAGGGTAGAGAAGGTTCAGAGGAGGGCAACAAAGATGGTGCATGGATTGCATCACAAGTCCTATGAAGACAGGTTGAAGGAACTGAACATGTACTCCCTGGAGGAGAGGAGGGAGAGAGGGGATATGATAGAGACAAACAAGTATCTCACAGGGAGGAACAGGGTGCAGGAATACACTATTTTTAAGCGAAAAAGATGTTCCAGGACTAGAGGGCATGGGATGAAGTTGGAGGGAGGATTTTCAGAGGAAACATGAGAAAGAATTTCTTCACAGAACGGTGGTGGACACATGGAACACACTGCCAGAGGAAGTGGTGGGGGCTGAAACAATCATGGGATTTAAGAATGCATGGGATAGACATAAAGGAATTCTGGAGGTCAGGGGTAAGGGGCAACAGACTTCTAGGAAAACATACACTGAACTTGCAAGCTCAAATGGGCAGACTGGGTGGGCCATAGGCCCTTATCTGCCGACACTGTCTATGTATCTATGTATCTATGTATCTATGTAAAATATTTGAAATTGCCAAAATTATGAGCGAGCATATAATAATTTCAACATATGCTCATAACTTTCTCATTTTTACATATTTTGACCCCAAATGTTCAACTTAGCCTTCTTACGACCCCACCTCATGAACGATGGAGCTGAAAATTGTCAGAGCCTGCCTAAAAGGTGTTTGTTGCAAGTGACTGTGAAATCAAACTTTGGGACTTACTTATTTCTTTATTTCATTATTTAGTTTTTGTTTATCAGATAGTGCACTAGAAAAAAAGCATTGCCTATTTTCAGGCATGACTCGGGAGAGTTACAAACAAAGGAAACAGCAATTACAGGTGATGCATCAATAAAACATAATTCAGTAGATTAGACAAAACCTGAGTATCAGAAAACAATGCAGAGTTCAGAGCATGTCAAACAGCAATCAGAAATAAGTGCATAAATGCATTGTGGAGGAAAGCAATAAATAAGCATATATACTGTATTTTAGATTGGTTACAAGTGCAATTATCTGAGCCCGTGAAGAATCTTAGAAGTTCCTTCTTAAAAACCTGTTGTGACTGTTTGCATACTTCCACTGCCATTAGTCGTGAGGTGGGTTCCCAAAAAGCCCATGTTGAAAATTTTGGGTGAAAATATGCAGAAATGACAATGTAATGCCTCAAAGTTGAAAACTCCATTGAAATACATTGAACACACTTAGTTTAGTTTCTCATATTACAGTCATCAGTTCCAGCAGCAAAATGTGTATTCGATCTGAGATTGGATCTTTGTCCTGTGACCTGTTCAGGTGAGTGAGTTTGTGCAGGTGTGTACTGGGGGTGTGGGGTGGTGAGTGCTGAGTGGGAGGTCGAGATGGTAGGGTCAGATCAGCAAGGCACTGTTGTCTTTTTTGCAGTTTTAAAGAGACAGAAAAAGGAAAAAAAATAGAAGGATGGTTTTCTCTATTACATGTAGCATGACGGTGATTGGAGGTTGGGTGTGCCACTAGACACCAAGGAAACTTATAGTGGGATGTGGATTAGAGGGTGTGGGGTGTCACTTGACAGAAGGGGAAACATATAGGGGGACAGGGATCAGAGGGAAGGTGATGCCATCAGACTCCAGGGAAACACATAGGGGGATGGTGATTGGAGGGCAGGTGGTGCCACTAGACACCAAGGAAACTTATAGGGGAATGGGTCTTGAAGAGCGGAGGGGTACCACTAGACACCAGGGAAACATATAGGGCGATGGGGATCAGAGGGCGTGGGTGCCACTAGACACCAGGGAAATATATTGGGGGATATGGATTGAAGGGTAGGGGGCCACTAGACACCAGGAAATTACATAAATATGGGGCTAGCAATCACAGTGTAGTGTCACTAGACAACATGGAAACACTATACAAATAGGGGGGGTACCACCAGACACCACAGAAACACTTTACAAATAGTGGGCTGGTGATCAGAAAGGAGGATGCCACCAAACACCAGCAAGCATTACATATATAATGAGGATGGTGATCAGAGGATGGGAGCTTGGGGTGACAGGGGTCAGATCAGCGAAGGACTGTTTTCTTTTTTACAGGTTTAAAAAAGAAATAATTATGGGATGGTTTTCTTTATTATACTGTAGGTCAAATTTCTAAAATTAATACAAAGATAGTGGATGGTGATCAAACCCAGGACTGAACTAGAAGTGAGCAAGGAGCTGGTAAATAGTGCGCTGGTGGGAAGAGAAGTACAGAAGTCAATAGAGAGGACTGCATGTGCTTCAACCCCCCCTGTGGAAGGACACAGTCTAGGTATCCAGTCATGTGCTTCCACAGTTTCCTCTCTCTACTACATAATTGCAACTCATCAGCATAGTTCTGCTATGTAGCAGTATAAAGAGTGAAAGTAAAAGCTACTAACAGGACCTTTCTTAACTACACAGATTTAGAAAACACTGACAAAAATAATGAAAATAAAATAAAATTTGGAAGTATGAAGCTTTTTAATAATTCTCAGTGCATGACCTTTTAAAGGACACTTACTTTAAGTTTGATTTTAAAACTAATTTTTGACTGTGTTTCTCATATATACTGTAGCAGTCTAATGACTGTCATTAATATCCCTTACTTTACTTTTTACAGAAACCCCCAACACACAGAACTATGATCATTTTAAAGTTGGAGCCTCCTCTCAGTTTTCTATCATGCTGTGCCTACCAAACGTGCTGCCGGTGGTGTAAGCGCTGCATGACGATGTCATCAGAGTGAATCAGGCTGAGTGGGAACATCGTGATCAGTGCAGTGCTACTGTAATTGCACTGTCTTTGCCCTGATTGCTGTTAAAATAAACATATTTCCAGCTACTTTCAATTCATTGTGTTGGTACTGTGACCATAAATGTTAACACTTACTTTGACGTTCATGCCCTTGTTTAAAATCATCAGTAAACCGTGGCACACACTACTGCTGAAAATTAGTCTCCTGAATTATTACAAAAACACATGCAAATAAATGTCATTGTCATGCTGCTATACATTTGTTCATCAAAGGTAAAATGTTTTTTTGTTGTTGTTGTCTTGTTAAAAAAACTGCTATGTAATTTATATTTATTATGAAAGACATCCAAAACTGTATTCATTACTGCGTGTGTGGATTACTTACTGTGCTTTGGTGACTACTGACATGTTAAGCTAGTGTTTTAGAAATAATGAATTAAATTAATGCGATGTCAGTATTTATTTATTTTTTTTTAATATGTTAGCATGTTTATAATAATTTGTACCTGGCATTGTGTCGGGGGGGGGGGATTTAGTCATGCCTCAGTGGTGTCTGTCAAGTCTGTTAAAAGTGTCATAATTATTATTATGTATATAATTTTAATTTATAAAGACATGTTTTAATAAAAACTTTTGGTGTGTTTGCTCAGTTTCTTTTTCTTTTATCTTGACTTTTTCAATGATTTGTTTATTGTGTTCATTGTAAATAAATGCACATTTTTACCATTAGAGCTATGGACTACTCTAATTGTTTGGAGTATTAGAGCTCATGCGCTGTTGTGCAAGCAATGTAAGTTATCCTGCTATAAGGATTTAGGACAACCCTTGCTCCACAATTTAAACCTCTGTATTGCTGGCAATCCACTTTCAACATACCATTGGCCTGCTCTAACGGGTCTTCCATTGGGAGATTTAGTCACCAGGGATATGATGCTTCCCTTCACCAGGATTAGAGAAAAGTTCACCTTTGTACCTTTATCCTTTTTCAAATACATGCAGGTCACCCACTGTATTAAAACTTTTTTATGCCTTCCCCCTTGGTCCCACTTATCAACTTCTTTCTTCCAACCTCTGATTAAGAGGTCTCCCAGAGAAGTGCAATATCTCTTATTTATAAGGAGCTCATCAAGCAGGCCCACAATGTGGCTCACCCAACAGCATTCTACTGGCAGCGTACCATAGATAGGGACTGGTTTGATTTGTATTGGCCTATCCCTTGGAACAATATTTGTAAACGTGTCAAACAAGACCATTTTAAGGTTACTGCAGTTTACCATTTTACATGATCTATATCTTACACCATACAAGTTGCATAAGAGGAAAAAAACTTTCCTCACCTGACTGTGATCATTGCTCAGGGGAAAGGGGCACTTTATACCATAAATTGTGGAAGTGTCCATCAGCTAAGACTCTTCAGAGGATAGTGCAAAGTAAGCTGTCCTCACTTTCTAATAACCTTAATTACTTCACACCAGGAATTTGTTTATTGGGAGACTATTTGACTATTTCTATTTCCAAACATAAATAATACATTGCTCTTAGCTCCTTGGTGACCAAATTAATTATCACTCACCACTGGTTGGGGGAGTGGATGTCCAGCTATTCAGAATGGATGCAGGAGTGTCTTGGGGCCTTCTTTGCGGAAAGAGCCATTGCTAGTTTCCACAGTAGCTTGGCCAGATTGTGGGCTTGCTGGGCTGATTTTATAGCTCTTTTCAATACTTGAGGCCCCCTCACTTCAATTATTGTTTATTTAATTGTTTATTTTGTCAACCTTTTATCTGTTATGTATTGTTTAAGCCAACCTGTTTTTTGAGAACAGTATCAACTGTTTATTATCTTCTTTCTTTAGGCCAAAGGGCTGACTAGTGATTATAGGATTTCCTGTGACAGTATGGAATGTTTTTTGTTCCAGGAATGGAGCAGGTGGGGAGGAGAGCTATGGGTTGGGGGGTGGTTGGGGTGGTTTCTTGCTTTCCCCTTTCTTTTATATTTTTTTGTGATTTTTAATTTTTGCTGTGTTGTTTGCTGTATGGTTGTTTTGCTGTTTTGCTGTTTTGCTGTTTTAAATCTTAATAAAGCATATTAATTTGCAAAAAAAAAAAATAAATAAATAAATAAATGCACATTAGGGGACCTTGGCCATCCACAAGATGGCAGCTTAAACATTTTCCCAGTGATTCTCCAGTCACTATCTGGCTAAATCCATCATGTGGTTTAGGCTCAGAACAGTGTCAAGGACAACAATAGACAGCTGCTAACCTGCTGAACCATCTGGTGTCTTTTCTGTGACAATCTGTGAGTTTTTGGCTCGGCATTCTGAAAACACTATCTCCTCCCACCTGAGTAATCTATCAGACTGTGAAGGAAACAGACCTGTCATGGTTACAGCTAGCAGCACATAAGAGAACTCAAACCTAGGAGAAATCAAAGAAATGTTTAAACAGCTTATCGCACAGATGAGCAACCTAGAGTGAGCAACTCAGTGGATTAATGTGGACGTTATAGAAATGTCCAGTAAATTTCTGCAATCAGCTCCCCTGATAATCTACTCAGATACCATGCCCTGCACAATCCCTATACCAATGCCACTAGGCTTGCCAAGGCCAGGGACTTTGCCTCCACCTTTCAGAAAAACATTAACCACCCCTCCAAGTCCTGAAAGGTTATCTAGGCCCTCTTCTTTCCCCCAGTCCAATCCCCCACCTCGATAGTCAAGGTTAGTGATGTCACCATTTCTGACCCCTTCTTTTTTGCCTCTAAATTCTTCACTTTCTTCACCTCCTGCACCTTCTTCCATCTTTCCTCCCCACCTCATCCCTCCATCCACCCCCTCTTCTCCCTCTTTCTCCTTCTGTCCTATTTATTCTGCTGACACTCTCAAGTCCCTCCTAGCTCTGAACCCTCTCAATGGCACAAGCCCTAATGGGCACCACCCTAAACTTTTCCATCTATTTTCCCCAGATACAGCTCTTCCAAACACCTCCCCTCTCAACAATTGTTTCTTCCTTGCTGCTGTCCATGACACATGGAAACATGCTACTGTCATACCCCTTCCCAAAGGAGGTGACTCCTCCTTTCCTGACAATTACAGTACCATCCTATCTCCCTGTTCCCCACCCTTTCTAAAATGCAGGAGCACCTAGTGCTTTCTCAGCTTTCCCCTCTTCCTTTACTCACCCTCCTTCTTCATCCCTTTCCAGTCTGGTTTCCAAAAAATCCCACTCCACCTCTTCCTCCAACCTCCAGTTTACTGAATCCATTCTCCTGGGCATGGATCAGGGCCTTATCACCTCCACCATCTTTGTCGACTTGGCCAAAGCCTTTAGCACTGTAGCCCACTCTCTTCTCCGCAACAAATTTACAGCAGCTAGACTTTCCATCTCTGCTACCAGCTAGTTCTGCTCCTACCTTGAGGGTACAACTCAAACAGCTAGAATCAAAGATTCCATGTCCCTTCAACTCCCCTTCAGCACTGTTGTCCCCAAGGTTCCATCCTTAGCCCTGAATGATCCCCCACTGTCTTTGCCTCTTTATCCATCCATACAGTAGCAGCCACAGACACTGCCAGCTACTTCCTGAAATTTCTGTGATATTTCCAGATATATCTAATGCTTTCTCCATTCCTACAGTAGGGGCAGCAGAGAGAAACTCTTCAGAAATTTCGCAAAATATCTGGAAATAGCTGGCAATGTCTGTGGCTACTACTGTATGTTTGCAGATGATACAGTTATTTTTGCCTCTGATTCCACCCCTTCTGATCTGAAGGCCAAGTTCCAGCTGGACTTCAACAATGTCCAGCACTGGTTCTGTTCAAATCAGTTGTCCCACAACACCAAAAAAAAAAAAAACTGTCGCATTGACCTTGAGGCAGAAGTTCTCCAGGCTTGTTGCACTTCCATACCCCTGATGGCACCATGATTGACAATGTTCTCTCCTTTAAGAATCGCATGATCTGGCTTGATGACACCTCAACTTTTCTGGTCATGTAGATGCCATCCACAAAAATACTACACCATAAACTAGGGACCCTGTTCAGAAATCATGGTTGCATCCCCCTGCAAGCTTGCAGAGCCATTATCCAAAAATAATTCTCCCTACTTTTGACTATCGAGACATTGTCTACAGTGCTGCTCCTAACTCCACCATGATTAGACTGGATTTCATCTTCCACTCCTTCTGTCACTTTGCTTTGAACTGTTGACCCTACACCCACCATTGCTCCCTTTATACCTCTCTCTCCCTTCCCTACCTCGAAGCCAGGTGCATCATTCATTGTACCTCCTTTGTAGCTAAATACTAGCTAGGCTCTCTTCTCCTATCTCACCTCTCTCCCCCTCCCCCCACCCACTTCTCACTATACCCTTTGCAGCTCTGGCTTTATTACCTAGCACTCCTATCTAGGACATCCTCAGCTGGACAAGCTGCCTTCTCCTACTGCTTCCCTAAACTTTGGAATTCTCTTCCCCTTCTTATCCACACTACCTCTTCCCTATGCTCTCTTTCCTCACCTCTCCTCAAATTCTCTTCTCACTCCTGCAACTGCACCTGATCCCGCCTCTGAACCACTCTTCTAATCCTTCCTCTCCCTCCCTTCCCCCACTCTTGTCCCTCCTCTTACTCCCTGCCCTAACCCTGCTACAAACCCCTCTTTTTTCTGCTCTGTCTCTCCAATTGCACTCTTCACTGATTCCCTCTGGATAGCTTTGCTACCACTTGCCTACATTTATTGCACTCTGCACTTTAATAAACACCTTCTTTCTTGCTACACTCCTGGATGCATTTCTGCTATATTCATGCCATTGTACATAATGTTTATATAGCTTATCTGTTGTAGCTTATATGTGATGCTTATCCAATTGCACATATTTTTCTTAATCACCTATCTTTTGTAGCTTGTTTTTTATAACACTTAGTTCTTTTTTGTGTGCTATGTAAATTTTGTATATTGTTATTCATGTCCATCCTTTAACCACTCTCCCCCCATGACGCATCTGGAAATGAGCTGCTATCAGTTTAGTATGTCTTTCCTGGTGAAAATTTTGAAATAAGTAAATAAATAATCAGCTATATCTGAGCTCTTCAGGTGCCAGTAGTCACCACTGATAGAGATAGACAGAACTTATAGAGCCCTGGCACGTGCCCAGCTCCTGCGGCACACCCTCATCTGATCCTAGCAAGATTCCTATGGTACACAGACAGAAAAGTAATAATACAGGCAGATCAAGAGAAACACCACTCACTTTGAGAGGGCACACAGTTCAGATTTTTTCAACTTACTCCCAAGCTCTATCAGAACAGGGAAGGGCATTCACCACGTCTTGCAGATCCTTCCTGGACTTGGGCCTACAGTACTCATTAAGAAATCCCACCATTATGAAAGTTAAGATGAATGGAGTCAAGAACTCTTTTAACTCCACAGAGGTGTCAGAGGCATTCTTGCTAAAACACTCACCTCAACTCAACCACTAAAAATATTGGCCCTTGGAAAGAGGTAGAGGCATCAAGTCAGGCACCTCAGCAAAAGGCACCACCTCTGCTCCAGAAGGTGCTTCAGGAATGCCAAGGTGGTACGGAGCCCCTCTTTCACCTCCCCCCAGGATGGCAACCTTTGGCTATTCTCCCTAAGCAGAGAAGCAAAAACAAGAAAGCACAATATGGAGTAGGCTGCAGAAGGAAACGATCTCCGAGGATCTGATCTAGAAGCCACAGCAGCAACAATGAGTCCAAGGATTCCTCAGGCTCCAATAGGGCCCTGGTGTCTAACAACTGCTTTTCCCCACTGTTACATGAAGCTGCAACCAACACCCAAACACTGGTGACTCCTGATCCTCAGCCTCCCATAAACATACCAATCGCCAAATCCTGGGCTGCAGTGAGAGCATGAGTACCCCTAACTTCAAGTGGAATGCTGAGCACTGAGGATGTTGCAAGGCCCAATCTAGTCCACAAGGCTGAAACAGAACTCCCAGATGCATCCTCCACTATGGGCTGACTGCTTAACTGACTAATCGTGTTCACAAACTGTACTGTATGCTGTTTTTATATGCTTTGAAACATGTAATCACATTGCTAGAGGTTTGGCATGTCTTTTCCACTGCTGCCCAATCTGGATCTTCTAGCAATTAAGGATTCTGGTTCCTAAAGTAGTAATGTCCTGGCCAGAGGGGAAGGGGGCTTTATTATTATGCCCTGCAGCATGGGCAATGTTCTTTTAAAACATCTCTGCCCTATCAACTGTGCATTGGGCTTTCAGTTTAGATGCAACCTTGCTGGCATATGCTTTTCATGCACTCCTCCACGAGGCTGAATCAGAAGTGGCCACAGTAAGCTAACTTGGATATGGGATGACTATTAGGTGGTCTCTTGATGTGCTGTATGGTGCTCCCTTTTTCCTACTGTAGTTATAGTTAGGCTAGTAATGTGACAAGCATTGCAGACTGCTACCTGCTGCAGAGGAAGCCTTGGCTGCACACTGACATGAGATATTTCAAAGGAAAGAGGAGTCCAGGGGAACACTGTACAGGGTGGTCATGGGCAATTACATGTGGTACAAGAACAAGAGATCCCCTTCTCTAATAATGCTGGCTCCTCACCGAAGGATGTATCCTCGGAAGTGGCACGGGCAATGTTGCAAAACAGTCAACAGTGTCTATATGGGACCCTGTAGAGTTTGTTTATTAAGAATCAGATCCTTCACCCTTAGGACATTCTGCACTAACACATGATTGCATCACTAACAGCCTATGGCTACTGATTGCAAAAGGGGGCTAGTACTAGGCTGTGAAGCTGCAATCCCTCACTTGAAGAGGACCTAGACTTCTTAATCACTTGGGGATGAGCAGAAATGTTGAACTACTGTAGACATCTCTCCCCATGAGGAAACAGTGCCTGCACTGATAAGCAGTATGCCAGTGGTCAACATGGTTCTGACTCATTGGTATTTAGGGTGTGTACAAGGGGAGGGGAGGTGGGAAATGGGGGTATGTTATTCTTGTTAATTGTTATAGTTTGTTCTGAATTGTTCAATGGATTTGTATAAAGCATAAGATGACTGTGAGACACTTGTGTGAGGGGGGCATGGCAACACCTGGTGGGGGACTGGGTACTGTAAAAGAGATTCATACAACATGTACCACACACTGAGTTTAACTGGATCTTAACATAATTAGTTGGAATGTCAAGGGACTAAACCCTCCTGTTCAGAGGAACAAGGTCTTGACATATGTAAAAAAAACTCAAGCCTCTAGTTGCCTTGTATCATAAAAATAAACTTTCTGCACAGGAGGCCAACAAACTAAAGAGAGACTGGGTGGGAGAGGAAATTCATAGTGTGGAGCCAACCAAAAATGGGGGTATCTTGATACTCCTTCATAAAAATTACAGTGGGAAATGTCTAAATACAAAACAGATGGGGAAGCCAGATGGATGTTGGCCTCAGTAGACACTCCAGAGGGTCCTGTAATCTTAGATCACTTTTATTGCCCAAACTCAGATAGTCCTGCCTTCTTCCACTTACTTTCTTAGGAAGTAACAGAATGTTATCCTGACATTGTACCTGTTTTGCTGGGGGGAGAGTTCAATGTCACACTGAATGCTTCTATGAATAGGAGTGCAGGCAGGCCAGAACTGCATGTACAAGCAGGCTGCTAAGACTATTGAACCCTCATGTCAGAGTATGCACTTACAGATGCATGGAGGAGTCAATACCCAAGAGACAGGGATTACACATGTTTCTTGGCCATGCATAATATGGCTGATCTAATAGACTTATGGCTCATGTCATACTTCCTGCTACCAGAAATGGGAAAACATGCAGATTCACCCTATCATTATCTCAGACCATGTTCACAGACCCTGACACTTATCTGGGGCCCCATGCAGCAGAGATCCTCATCCTGGCAGCTGGATCCACTGCTACTGGAGGATAATGACTTCCAAGCTTTGAATAAACAGGAAGTCAAAGCATTTTGAGAGCTTGATGACGCAGGAGATGTCTCAGACTCCACCCTATAGGAAGCTTTCAAAGCTACCACATGACAGTAAATTATCACATGTGCAGCCCATTGTCACAGAGTATGGGAGGCAGAACAAGACATTCTTGAAGAGGATCAGTATAAAAAAGCTCCACTGGCACCCCTCCAGTCCCTGATAGCTAAGCTAATAAGTATCTGTACAAGGCAGAATGCCTTGCTAGCCAGAAAAGCAGAGCTAGCCCTCCATTTTATCCACCACATCTTCTGGGAAGGAGGGGAGAAGTCAAAAAAGTCTTAGCATACAGCCTGAAGTACAGACAGGCCATTCAGCTTATACCTGTGATGAAGGACATTGAGGGTAAAGTCCACCATTCACTGGAGAACATCAACTCTGTAATGAAAATGTTCTACAAAGGACTGTATGTATCACCATCTGCACCAGATCCTAACACACTCAGGGCTTTCTGTAGTCCCTGCCTATCCCAACAATACCCCCATCCAGACAGCCACCCTGGATGCTCCTCTAGTGGACAAAGAAGTCCAGCAGGCCATGACCTCCATGAACACCCACAGGGCACCTCTAGGAGAGGGCATCCCACTGGATCTAACAAAGTGTTAGGGTGCAGTCATGCCATACCTAACAAGGACTTTTGGGGATTCTCTCAGAAAGAGTACCATGTCCCCAACTAAGAGGGTGGCAGTGATCACAGCACTTCTGAGGAAAGGCAAGGACCCCTACAATCCTGGCAACATCCAACCCATTTCCCTGCTTAATGCCAATGCCAAAATCCTGGCAAAGATATTGGCCACCAGTCTGGAACCAACACTGTCCAGCATATCCACCATCTCAGGTGGGGTATATTAAGACGTGGCTTAGCTTTGACCATTTAAGAGAATTTCTCTTTCTTATTTATATATCCTTAAATGTCAAAAACACAATCGCTGCACTGGCTATGGATTTCAAGAAGGCCTTCAACACTGCTGAATGGCCCTGTCTCATGGAAACACTAATCAAAATGGACATACAGTAGGCCCAGCCTTCAGAAGCTGGGTCGGTCTCCTTTATGCATCCCCCATGGCATTGGTCCTAACAAATAGCCTAAAGTCCACACCCTTCTCCCCCACAAAAAGGGATATGACAAGAATGTTCACTGTCCCCTCTCTTATTTGTAATGGCCATTGAGATGTTAGCCATTGCCATCCATGAACATCAATATATTCAAGGGATACAGGTGGACAAGGAGCAGTACAAAACTTAACTAGATGCGTATCAGCTCCTCCTCCTCACCGTATTCAATGCATATGAATCTGTACAGCTTGTGCTCCCCTTACTTCAACAATTTTCTAAACTATTAACACTGAAGGTCAAGCAGTAAAAAATGGAATTATTATCACTGAGTATACATCGCTCTCCCTCTTACTTTCCTGACCTCGTCCTCAGATGGGCAAAGGAAGGCATCACATTTCTAGGGTTCTGAATGCACAAAAACATTGAGAACATGATACCCAAAAACCTAGAGCTCTTAACAGCATCCACTAAAAATTATCACCAAAGATGGTGAGCCCTCAACCAAACCCTAGCCAGAAAGACTGAAGCAATCAAACTGATTGCAGCATCAGAGTTTACTTCATCTTTTTGCACACTTTCCTATTCCTACTCAAGCAAAATGGTTTCATAAAATAGATGGTGGTCATAGGCAATTTTCTGTGGGAAAACAGACCCCCTGGTGCAGCAGGGCTATGTTGATGGGGTACTGGACCAGAAGGGGTTGGGGACTACCATGGTTTCAAGGTACAATTTTCTCCCACTCTGCACCATTACCTTTTTTTTTTTAATGCTCATGACTAACCACTCCCAAGAGTGATTGACCATTCAGGGGGCAGAGCAGAGGAGGGGATCAGCTGGAGAAGTGAAAGAGGAGCTAGAAGTACTGGTAAGGGGAAGTAACCAAGGAACTGTAAAGGTATAGTTTGGGAATGTAAAATAATTCCTTTTATGTGCTTCTGGGGGCTCTCTAAGTGTTGCGTGATATGAGTGCTAATGGGTAAAAGTATGCAACTACACTTAGGGTCAGAAGAGGACAGGTATTAGCAAGGGGTATAGGAACTATGAAAGTAAGGTGAAATATTGCTGCCAATTAACGAAGTCAAGGGAGGAAAAAAGAGTAACCATGAGAGGGAAAATGAAGCATAGGGAACAAAGAGGAGGGAGGGGTAAAGGGTCTGGTGCAATGGACTGGGGCAGACTGTGGAAGAGATGAGGTGGGGGGGGCAAGCCAGAAAGAGGGTCAGTGGAAGGAAGGGGAACAGAAGACGCAAGGGAGGAAGGATCCTCAGTTGTAATAACTGTGGATTGGCCTTATTCATGGACACCCTGTGGAGGCTGGGGTGGGTGTGCCCAGTCTGTCTAAGGCTGGGAAGGCTGGAGAATGAAGTTTTATGGCTAAACGAGGAAGTGTCATAGATGATTAGGGGACAGATTAAGTCAGAAAGAGAAGAAAATGTGGGAAGCACAAAATGCAATGAGGAAAAGAAAAAGGTTGGGTAGGATGGGAGGGATGGGGTTGTCAGGACAGGGAAGAAGGGGGTGACACAAGTAGGAGAGAAAATTCAAAAGGAGGGAATGAGAATGGGGAGGCACAGTCCATTGGAGCAAAGAATAGGTTGGCTGGGGATGGTGGAGAAATAGGTGCGACAAATGAAGTGGGCAGGAGGAGTATAATACAAGGAAGAATGTGGGGAGGGGAGAATCAGCGACAATAGGAGGGAACACTGTGCAAGAGGATGAAGGAAAGGAGAAGGGGAGAAGGGGAGAAGGGGGAAGGGAGAAATGAGATGTGGATGAAGGGAGGTGTCTTAGTGTTAGGAGACTCGATACTAAGAGGGGTCAGGTGGGGCAGCAAAGGGGAGAGGCACAGTAGAATTTGGGTGGAAGTGATGCTAAGAATGAAGGAGGAAAGGGTGGGGCAATCAGTGCTAAGGTATGTCAGCAGGGGAAGGGAAAAGCCTCACCTAATAATCACCTGAGGATGAATGACCTGGCTGATGGGATGGTAGTGGAGGTGATGAGGAGGTTTGAGAAACTGGGACCTCTTTGTGAGGGAGCAGAAAGATCAGTCACCTTCTCGGAGGTACTTCCCATTCCCAGGGCAAGTACAGCAAGGGAAAGGAGAATTCTAGATTTTAATGAATGGCTTGGAACCTGGTGCTAGGAAAAGGGTTATGGGCTAGTAAGAGGGTGGGGACCTGGGACAACAGCAGTCTATAGGCAAAAGAAAGACTGCACCAAAATGAGGAAGGAAAAAATGTACGGAAGAAAAGGATAGGAGAGCACATTGAGGAGCATTTAAACTAGAAGGGGGGATAGCAAGATGGATAGAGGTGTTCAGAGGCCTAGAGAAGTGAAAACAAATGGGCTTATCCCCCATAATAGTACAGTAAGGAGAAAGGTGAATACTAAGGGAGTGGACATAAGGTGAAAGGGGCAGGGAGGAGGTTAGAGACAAGGGTTGGAGGGTGGTGACATTAAATGATAGGAGTCTGGGGAACAAGGGGCAGAACTACAGGCTCTTATGGCGGAGGGGGGAGTGGACTTGGTGGCTATAACCAAGACATTGGCCACCCAAAACCATAGCTGAGACCTGGCAGTACCAGGGTACAGATTACTCCAAAAGGATAGGGAAAATGGGAAAGTGCAGTGGTGCTGTACATAAAGTAAGGATTTAAATGTGTAAGGAAAGAGGGAGAGGAGGGAGATACAAAGGCTCTGTGGGTGCATCTCCAGGATCACAAAAGTAGGTCATGAAGGCTGGGGGTGGTGTACAGGCCACCCTCCCAGTCTGAAGGGACTGACAGGGTACTGGTGGAGCAGATCAGAAGGAACTGTGGGAAGGGTGGGGTGGTGATAATAGGGGATTTCAACCTGACAAGGATGGAGTGGGAAACACCTACCACAAAGTGCAGAAGGAAGCAAGTAATGCTAAGTGCCTTCCAGGATAAGTTTTTGGCACAGTTGGTCAGTAAACCAACTAGGGAAGGGAACACTCTTGACCTCATGCTGATGAATGGGGAATGGGTGAGGGGCGTTAGGGTTGAGGAACCACTGGGGAGGAGTGACCACCGGACAGTATGGTTCCAGTTATAGATGGCTAAAGAGAGGGGGGCATCTGGCACAAAGGTGCTGGATTTCAGGAATGCCAACTTTAAGAGGATGGGGGAGGTGGTACAGGAGTTCCTGGACAAAATTAAACCAAATATGGGCACACAGCAAAGGTGGGAGCTGATAAAACAGAGGTTAGTGGAGGCAACAGAAACCTGCTGCAGGGCCCAGACTGAAAGGGCTAGGTGGAAGAAACTCAGCTGGAAAAGCAAAGCGGTGTTAGACAGGGTGAGGAGGAAAAGGGCAGCATATGGGAGATACAGAAAATTGGGGAGAGAGGATTGGGAGGTGTATCTGAAAGAAGTGAAGGAAGTTACCAGGGAAGTAAGGGCAGCCAAGGTGTCAAGGGAACTCAGGCTTGTGCAAAACATAAAAAAGGGAGAAAGACTTCTTTAGGTACATCAAGGAGAAAAGAAGCTGTAAGGACCAAATTGTAAGAATTAAGAAGGAGGGGGGATGGGTGGAAGAAGGGGGTGAAAAGGCAGAAGTGCTTAACAACTACTTTTATTCAGTCTTTACAAAGGAGAAGGGGGTAGTCCCCATAGTAGAACGGAGGATAGAAACAGATGGGGGGGGGGTGATGGACAAAGAAATCACAGTAGTGAGGGTGTTGGAGGAGTTATGGGCATTGAGGGTGGACAAGGCACTGAGACTGGATGGAGTGCATCCAAGGGTACTGAAGGAGCTGACAGAGGTCGTGGCAGGCCCCTTGGCAAACTTATTTAATACATCTCTAGACACAGGGTGTGTAGTGCATGATTGGAAACTGGCTCACATGGTTCCATTCCACAAGAGTGGATCCAAGAATGAACCAGGGAACTAAAGGCCAGTAAGCGTAACGTCCATAGTGGGGAATCTAATGCACACCATCCTAAAGGAAAGGCTAGTGGCATTATTGGAGGTCAATGGGGTGCAAGACAGGAGGCAGCATGGCTTCGTCAAGGGCATATAATGCCAGACCAACCTAGTGGAATACTTTGACTGGGTGACTAGGCAAATTGATGGGGGGCCATGCAGTGGATGTCCTGTAACTAAACTTCAGTAAGGCCTTCAATTCTGTAATGCATGGGAGACTTGGAAGTAAACTACGGGCTACAGGGGTGCGAGAAAAACTGGTGGGGTGAATGGAGAACTGGCTTCAGAACAGGCAGCAGAGGGTGGTGGTAGGAGGGGAATTCTCATTCCCTTAGCCTGTGACAAGTGGGATTCCATAGGGGTCGGTGTTGGGGCCAGTGCTGTTTGGCATATTTATTGTAGACATCTCTGAGGGCATCAGCAGCAATATCAGCCTATTTGCAGATGACAACAAGATGGGGGCGGTGGTGGATGAACAGGGAGGGGTGGCAGGGACTGCAGGAGGATCTGGCAAGGCTTGAGACATGGTCTGACAACTGGAAACTCAGGTTCCACACAAAAAAATGCAAGGTGCTGCACTTCAGAACAAAGAATCCAAGGGGAAGCTGCCATCTGGGGATGTGCAGCTAGAAACAACAGAGGAGGAGAAGGATCTGGGGGTGCTCATAAAGGGAGCAATGAACAATTCCACACCATGCAGGAAAGCAGCAACAATGGCCGACAAAATGCTGGGATGCATTGCAAGGGGCATAACCTCAAGAAGAAAGGAGGTGATTCTGCCATTATACAGATCGTTGATTAGACCCCACCTGGAGTACTGCATGCAGTACTGGCACATGTACCTACAGAAGAACATTAGGCTGCTGAAGGGGGTACAATATAGGCCAAAAAAAATGATTCAGGGTCTGGGAGAATTGCCATATGAGGTCAGAATGAAGGAGTTAAACATGTACTCACTGGAGGAAAGGAGGGACAGGGGATATTATTCAGACCTTCAAATACATGAAGGGGATAATCAGGACAGATACAGAGGGTCTATTCAGGAGGAGGGACAGGAGGGTCAATAGTGGCCATGACATGAGATTGAAGGGGGGGAGTTCAGTAGGAAGGTGAGGAGGCATTTCTTTATGGAAAGGGTGGTGGCAGAGTGAAACACAATACCAGCAGAGATGGTGGCACATAACACAGTAGAATGCTTCAAGAAGGGGTGGGACATGTCAAAGGGGAGGGTAATGGGGGAAGATGAGGGGGAGAGGCAGCTGGAGACTAGGGGAGCTAACTGCAAAACTCGAGCAGACTCGATAGACAAGATGACCTTTTTCAGCTAGCAATTTTCGTATGTTCATACAGTAGTTGTCACAGACATGGTCAAATATTTCCATATATTTTGCAAAATTTCTAAGGAGTTTCTCTCTGCTGACCCTACTGTGTAAATGGAGAAAGTAGGAGATTTCTCCAAAAATATCACAGAAATTTCAGGAAATATCTGGCCATGTCTTTGGCTGTGACTGTATGTTCGTATGTACAATATGGCCTTTGTCTCAGAACAGCTCAATAGTTCCCCCCCACCCTCAGACTTGGCTGTACAGGAAGACACTTAATAACTATGGACATAGAGGCATTTTACACCAACGTCCCACTTGAGGGGGCATTGGATGCAGCTGCACATTTTCTAAATAAAGTGTCTGGAAGAAATGCTCCTCTTCTGAACTATTGTTGAAATTGCTTGAATTTGTTTTAAACTGCAATGTTTTCTTATTTAATGGAGCTATGTATTCACACCTGCACACCCTCCATTGCCAATCTCTATGTAGGCAAATAGGAAGAGGAAACTGTGCAATGTACCAGTGCCAGTATATTCTTTAATAACGCATTTCTGTGGAAACGTTTTACAGATGATGTTTTGGTCATATGGAGGGGCAGTATGGAAGATTTAAAAAATGTGTGGGTTGGCTCTACAGCACAAATCTAAATCTGCATTTTACATACTGCAGCAGTGAACATTCTGTGTCATTTTTAGACCTGAAGCTTACAAAGAAGGGGATCAAGTCCAAAGTGATATTTATCACAAGGAAACATATGGCAATACTATTTTATCAGCTAGCAGTTGCCATCCCCCACATGTGGCTATGAACATCCCAAAGGGCCAGTACCACAGAACAAGGAGAAACTGTGTCACTGTTGAGTCCTTTGAGAGAGATGCAGATGAACATGAATAGTTTGTTACAATGAGGTTACAGTCAGAATTTAGTAGTTAGAGCTAGAGAACAAGCTAGAGTAACTGAACGAGATAGCCTGCAGGTAGCCAAAGAGAAAAATGATTTGGAGGATAATAGATTCAATTATGCAATGAACTATTCAGCACAAACTAAAGAAGTGGAAAATATTATCAAAAGTCATTGCCACATTTTAACAGCAGATATAGGACTTAAAGATATGGGCAATGAATCTGTGAGGATATGCAATAAATGAGAACCTATACTTAGAGACATGCTTGTACATAGCCACTTTAGGGAACCTAAAAATGACACTTGGTTAGACAGAAATGTTGGTTGCTATCAGTGTAAAAAATGCATAGCTTGTGACCACATTACACCTAGTAAAACCTTTACAAGTTGCAATACTGAAAAGATTGTTTCTGTCCGACAATGTATTATTTGCAACAGTGAAGGCATAATTTACCTTGCTACTTGCACTTCTAAAACGTTCTATGTGGGTAAAACCACAAGGTGCTTTAAAATCAGGGTAAATGAACATGTCAGGGCAATCCAGAAAAAAGATATGACATATGCTACTGCCTGCCATGTAATGAATGCTAGAGATGGAGAAATGCATACTTTTAAATTTCAGGCAATAGACAAAGTGTGTGTCACAACCCAAGAGGGGAAGATTTTGAGAACTTACTATCGCTAAGAGAATTTTTGGATTGTGTGCCTTGAAGCATATAAAATGCCAGGGATAAAGTCACAATTAGATGTGAGACCCTATTTGAAACAGAAGAAATTTTAACAATGTGGATTTAACAGGATTTAAGTTTAACCAGCATTTAGAAAATGTAAATATTTGGTCTGTGAACAATGGGACATTTACTTAGGTGTTTATGAGCTGATTTGTAAGAACAATACTTTATTTTATAGTAGAGCTCTACACTAGTTAAGTCCATTAAACTGTGATTATAGGTAATGGTCATTGTTGTGAATTTTCATTGTAGGAATATAAATGTAATTTAAAAATTACTTCTGTCCCCCAAAGTTTCTCTCCTTCCCCCATCCCCAATCCAATTTCCCCTTCCCCCACCCCTTTGTCTAGTCAACACTCCAACTCAGCACCCCCCCCATTGCCTTCCCATCCATAGGAGTTAAGAAGAACCCTCCTCCTTTTTATTCCAGTTTTAACGTGGGTGCTAGTACACTAATATGTTATTTATAAGAAGATGTATTATTTATATGGTGGATGAATTTATTGGTGTCTTTTTCACTTTAAAGAGTTTTAAAATAGTTTGGATAAGATAACCAGTATGTTCCTGATGTTTATTATTAGAAACTATTGGCTATTGGTTATTGAATATCACATGACTGACTGAAATGTGTTTTAAATGGTGTGACTAGTTGTTGCACTTTGGCTTTTAAGAAAGAAAAGTACACTGTTCAAAACATGTCAGGCAGAGAGTTTGTCTGTTACTAATAAAATGGATTTTTGAACTTTTACGTCCAGTGTGATGTCTACATCCCTCTTATAAGACTGGCGTGTGCCTGAAACTTTTTCTGGTTTTCTATATGGGGAGTTTCAGAGAACCATGCCTAAGTGCACACTTCTTTGGTACACTTCTCCCCTCGCCTTCCCTCCCCTCCATTGACGAAAAGCCCTCTGTAGATGGGTACTGAATCCAATCTCCCAGGAGATGCATCTCTGGTCACCGCTCTTTACTCCAACACAAAACAGAACCTGTACTCCTCTACCATGGTTAGAATATCAGTACAGTATTGACCTAAAATTCACCACTGGCTTGGGAGGACTCCATCACATTCACATACACACAACTATGGAACAATCCTAAGATACTGATAGGAGGGGCCATGATACACTGGAGTTTGTAGGAATCTCTTTGTTTAAGAAGTGTCGGTGATCTATAACAAATAGATACAGACCACATTGACACCTTGCCATCTCTTATGCATAGATATCAGATATCTTGGACTAACTTCTGGAAGTACTTCCAGATTAGAAGTGCCATCTGGTGTGATCCATCAAAGCACACACAGGGGCAGGGTCATAACATTATATCTTCAATGATAGGGTAGTGTAAGCTTCCTAAAGGGTGGGATAGCAATATCTATTGTGCTATCCATGACACCCAACCTGACCCCACATAAAAGGCCAGAGTACAATAGCAAACAGAAATGGGATGACCCATCTCTCACATTCTATGTCAGCACTGTTGGGACAGACTACAAAGAGCATGTAGGGACAGTAGAAGCTGCCTTATTTTCCACAAGACACTGCTGCAGTGGCACCGCACCCAACACGTTTTAGCACAAGTTGGGCTAATGGACAGTGACAACAGTCGGAGATGCAGCTAACCAGGGGATACAATTTACAATCACTCATGGTCCTCTACCAATATCCACTCTTTCTAGCAGCAGGTGATAAAGGTCTGCCAAGAAGTTATAGCAACCGTGATCCAGGCTGATGCCCAAGTGCTATTGTTGGGTTGTTGCCTAGAAACCATTCCCAGGTGACTCCCACAGGCTCAGTGGCTAACAGCACCGAGAGTCACTTCCAAGCGATTGATTCTTTGCAAATGGAGAACCACAACCACCCCATCTCTGACAGAGTGGCTATTAGCATTGGGCCAATTAGCCACATTTGAAAGAATGTCCAGCTTTGCCAGTGGGTTCATGGTATGGTCTAAGAAGTGCTGGGCTCCACTCATCCACTCAAAATACTGCCACAACTTGAATGCATCAACCACCACATAATTAACCCCCACACACTCAATGCCATCCAGGATATGCTAAGACCATTGGTTAATAGAAACTTCAGAGTTTTACGGTGTTACAGTTTTACAGTTGGTATTTGTTTATTTTCTTTATTGTAATATTACTGAGTTTGCAGAGGGTTTCTGTCCTGCATTATAAAGTATAGGATGTACAGTAGCAACACAGACCATACTGCTGTATAAGGAGGGGACAGACTAAATTAATTATACTTCAAGTCAATGTGTTATATATCCTTTTTTTACCCTAACCCAATTATGAATTTATCTAATGTACTTTAGTGGCAGACAATGACACTGCTACACTGGCTTCTGTGCTATCTGTACTATATGTTGGGTTATATTTTGTGTGTTTATTGTTTAATAAAAAGATTAACTTAACAATAAATGTGCATTTTGAAGGGAAAAAGCTGTGGACTGATAGTGTGCTTCTTCACAGCTACAGTTGTAACCTCGAGGTCAGACAGTAGTCAAAGTGTGTAAATATTGCTCTAAAATAAAAATATTATTTCTCTCAATGCTATCAGGTGTTCAGTTTGTGAACATAGGTTTTCTTTTTTTTGATATTTTTAAATGTTAGTATTTAAAATGCCTTGCTGTGTAGTCTTCAGCTACAAAAATAAGAGCAAAAATGGCTGTGGTCTTCATTTTTTCTTTTTCTCTAAAGATGTAAAAGCTAAAAAGATGTGGGTTTATTTTTGCAACTGTAAGAATTTTAAGCCCTCAGTCTATAGCAGAATGTATTCTGTGCACATTGAGCAATCTGCGTATGCCAAATATCCAGAGAAACTAGCTGCACTCGGTTGGAACACAAAACCTAAACTGAAGCTGGATGCTGTTCCCTCAATATTTAACCCATCTTCCTGTCAACAAACAAACAGAAAAGTAGTCCAAAGACCAGCATATGCCAAGAAAAACCATATACAGATAAGAGCAAAATTAATTTTTTTGTGGTTGACAACTGTTGAGTATTCATTACAGTAGCATGTCTTCAGTTCCAGAGTCAAGAATGCCAGTCATGTCATTGATGACCTTGGTTCAGAAATGAGTCTTAGCTGTTGGAGGTCTAGCAGGGTTGAGAAATATTGCGTGTTCAAGTAGCTTCAAAAGTCCTGCATGCATCCCACACAGAATGATAACATGAGTATAGAAAATCATCTCTATAAAAATAAATACAAATTCTTCCACTATACACTGAAGATGGTTGAATTAAGTAATAAGACATGACAGAGGGTGCATTATGATTAGATAACGGCCTGCTGCTGGTGTGTATAATTATGATGCAATGCCAAAGGCATCCATCACCAGATAAGGGTCATTATCCCACCATAGCACAACCAAGGGAGTGCCTTGAAGCAAATTATGATTTTTATTTTTCCTGAGCTACTTTTAGCCTTGATGTTGTGGTGGTAAATTGTTCTAGCTGAAAGTAACTGTTTGTCAATCTGCAGCAAACATTTTTCTCACCCATTTCATAATTGTAGGGAAATAGTAACCCTCCATTCCGGGCTACTACCACCTTTGACTCTGACTGTCTCCTTAACCAGATAATGCCTGAGTTGGAAAATGTACACGGTCTCCGGTGAGACTATTTTAGATGGTAGTTAATTCCACTCTTTTGCCACTCTCTTTCTCTCTGTAGAAGTGTATCCATATCTCTATCTTGAACTTTCCGATACCATGTTTTCGCAGTTTCTTCATCCAGGTATTAGTTGGAAATGTAGTCAGTTGAGGGTTGTGGGTAATGTAATCAAATCAGAATACTGTAAATTGAGTTCACCAGTGGAGTGCCACAAGGATGTCTCCTGAGTCATGCCCTTTTCAATATGTTCATCACTGACATGGGAGAATGAATCCAGGGCATGAACTATTTAGCATACGTATGGGGTCAAGAACAGAAGTTCACAAGTAACAACTGATGGGGGTGTAGATTAAACGGGGAACTGATATATTGTTTCTTCACAGACATGGTGGTGGGGCTGTGGAATAATCTGACAGTTGCTGTAGTAGGCAATAAAACCATCAAATGACTCAAACACAGCTGTGAGACAAGGAAGGTCATAGTGGATGTTCAGAGTTGTAGCAGTAGAGTGTGGAGCATTGTGGTGTATTATGTTCATACTGTATGGAACAATGTTCTTTTTCTGCTTTCATTGTCTATCTTTCTATGTTATTCAGTCAAATAATTTGATAAAGCATGTTTTGTTGCATCCCATAGCAATTAACCTAGGCTGTCTCATATCCTAAAGACATTTATCATATAAGAAAGTGCTTGTGACACCAATGACCCTGGTTTGGTAATGAGCACAGAACTTCAGTGGGCTGGCATGGTGAATGATTACTGAGTTTCCCACAGAATGCTGACTTTCTCCATGGAGGATATATTATAGGGGCGTGGTAGCACTCTTATAGTTAGGGTGGCTGGTGAGTTCTACATTATATTAAACTTGATTTATTTTTGTTTGCTGCTTGCAGAGAGGTGGTATTACAGATTTGTTGTACAGTACATGGCAGAATTCACAATCCTAAGAGTCTAATGTAAATTGGTTCAGTATTTTTGCAGATATCAAATTGTGAAAAAAATAATTTTTCCATTAATTTCAAAAGTGTTTTTTTCCCTGAATTTTTTCTCTCATGTAGATAAATTAGAAATCTTTAAATTGTGGAATGTTTTATGGTTATGTACATTGGTAGATAAGGATTTCCTAGTGGGGTTGAATCTTGGGATTTTTGTATTTTTTAAGCTATTTAGATTTGAAAAATCAGTTTTTTTTGTGTTACGAGTCTGGTTCATCACTCAGGCATGGAGTTAACATACCTCAAGAACAGAACAGTTTCAGTGCTGTTGAATGGGAATAGGAAAAGTAAAAAGAGTTGGGCTGTAGTTTAAGTATGACATGCACAGACGTCTTCTGGGGAAGAGCACCCTACCTTTCCCTAGTGGGAAGCAGATACTTAATTAAGGGCTGACAATAATAATATACTACTAGGCAGATCATATATGTGCTGCTGGTTTCAGGGGAACATCTCTTTTGATTGCGGGAAATTTGTTTTTATCTTCTTTTTTTCCTTAAACAGACCAATTACTGATTTTACATTTGCAGTCTGTTCAATTATGCCTTTAGTTTATAAGCACAGCCCCCTTTTATGCCTGAAACCTTGGTGTCCCAATTCACTGTAATTGAACCATAGTACCTTTTCTATCAGTTATTTGCCTGTCAAATTTAGACTTTATGCCTTGTTTTTACCAAACTACAGTCCTTCATAACTGATAGATAGATACAATATTAATGATATTGGATACAATCTCAGACATCGGGGACTGTTCTTGGAAAAAGTCCTCTATATTACAGAGAACTGTTTTTGAGAACTGCTCCCAGTGTTTGAAATTGTATTGTATATCGGTTGATATCGTATCTGACATCATATCTATCTATCTATCTATCTATCTATCTATCTATCTATCTATCTATCTATCTATCTATCTATCTATCTATCTATCTATCTTTCTGTCTATCTGTCTAAATAACTATCTCTCTGTCTAATTTCTTCTTAAGCAAATGGGGGTGCCCACTACCAGTACCGCTTCTTTCTCCCCTTCCTCTCAAGGTCACCTGACCACCCTTCCCAATCTTTTACCTATTTTCTTTTTAATATATAAGTGGACTGGGATGCCTACCCTTGGTGCTGCTTCTCTTGACCCCCTTCTACTCCAGGTTGCCCACCCCATTCACCTTATGTAGGTGGCGGCTGCTGAACATGAGCTTGAAATGGGGTACCAATCCCCAGAATCAGAATATTGCTGAAGTGAAGAAACCCATCCCTTGGCGTTTTAGTTAAACCCTGTAAACAAGAACATATCCTTCACTGATCTGAGCCCCACTTATGCCCCCACCCATGCCACCTTGATCTCTCACTCAGCAACCACCACTCCACACCCCTACACACCCCACACACACCCTCACTCTCCTGAACATATCCCATGGCATAGATCCAGTCTTTGACTGAAGACATGTCTTGCTTCTGGAACCTGCAGATGCAATATGACAAAATCAAGTAAGTGTGTTCAACGTATTTCAATGGAGTTTTTAACTTTGATGCGTAACTTTGAAATGTTTGCATATCTTGACCCCAAATGTTCAGCATGGCCTTTTTGGAACCTCACCTTTTGACCAATGGTGTTGGAACTACGCAAATCTGGCCTTAAATTGGATTTTGCAGCCACTTTGTGAAATCACCTTTTGGGCGAGATTTGAAAATTTTGATTGCTCTTACTCATAAGGAGGGGTCATAACAAGGCTATGCTGAAAACTTAGGGTCAAAATATGTAAAACTAGCAAAGTTATGCGTGTACATTCAGATTTGTCTACACTGGCTCATAACATTTTTGTAACTTTCAATATTTTGACCTCAAATTTTCAACATCACCATTTTTTCACACCAGCTCATGAGTGTGACAGCTGTCATTTTTCAAATCTTGGCCTAAATGTGTTTTTGCAACTGTGGTGTAGAATGGAATTTTGGTAGGGATTTGAAAATTTTCATCTACCGGGTTCATGAGACAGGATAATAAGAAGGCTATGCTGAAAATTTAATGTACAAATATGGTAAAATGACTAAGTTATGAGTTAACATTGTAATATTACAATGTTCTCTCACAACTTGGCTAATTTTCAGTATTTTAAGTCCAAACTTTCAATATAGCCATTTTTCCAGACTACCTCATAAATGTGACAGGTGTCATTTTTTTTTTATTCCTGGGAAAAATGTGTTTTTACACTTCTTGTGTGAAATGACATTTTGGACAATGTGCTATAAATGCATATGTCACGTTTATAAGGAGACACATAAAATGACTATCTTGAAAATCTGGGGCTAAATAACACACATATATATATATATATATATATATATATATTTATATACACACACACACACACACACACATACATATTACGCTGGCGTAGTCATGCCAGTATAGTTAGGGTGAAATGGCAGTTCTATGTTAAAGTCCAAAATCTGAACCTTAATAACTTTGGAGCCATTCAATGGATTTGCATAAAATGTGGCATGTATAATCTCTAGACACAGGACTCTTGGCTTGCCAAATGTCATGGGAACCCATCCACTGTGTTTTGAGATATAAAAATATTAAAATCTTGTTTTTTTAACATTGCTTTGCCACCCTGGATCTCAGAAATGGCTTTAGGTACTGGTTTAAAATGTTTGGGTTAGAAAGCCTCTGGATTACAGATGTGCCTTCTGAAGGTTTGGTGAAAAAATATTAATGCATTCAAAAGTTATCACATTTTTTATTTTCCTATTATTTCCCATGGGAAATGTATGTGCCTGACACAAAAGATATATTTTTCACACAATAGGAGTATTGTGCAAAAAATAGCAGCTTATTTTCAAACAATAGGACTACTGTGTGAAAAATACCAGCTTCTTTTCAAAAAGCATGCTGGTATTTTTTGCAAAGTTCACAGTCCTGCAATCAATTGAGCAGTGTTGTAGCCGCCATCTTGTTTGGCCCCTTAGTGAGGGCGTTGAAATACCGAACATTTTAAACACAAAAAAATCAGAAATCAGCTAAAGAGAACCTCTTTAGGTGTTTTCTGATGCTTTTTTTGTGTTTTAAGCTGGACCTAAAGAGGTTTCTTGCTCAGGTGCCAGCTTATACAGAGAATGGCTTGGAGTCCAATCCTTGTATGAGAGGAGCGGTATTTTCTTGAGTTCTGCAGCTAAAGCTGGAACTTGTGCTGCTGGCTGCAGAGTCATGGAAGACCTGCTTTTGTGTGCTTTGTTCATACAATATATGTTGTGTACTGGGCATACTGGGAGCCCACCCCAGTGTGCCCAAATGTATTTTTTACATGTAAATACCTGTGGAAAGAGGAAAACCATCCCGCAAGGATTTTTCTTCGATGCAGAATTCTGCATTGAAATGTACTCACATTTTGATGTAGGATCTTGCAGTAAAGTACTGTAATGTGTCACACAATGCTTCCTGATAAAAAACCATTCTGTGGCACATTACAGCACTTTGATGCAGGATCCTGCATCAATCTAGTCTGCCCCTTTTCAACGTCAGGGTGTCCAGTCCCTGTGTTGATCTGTATCCCCCCAGTATTGTGGCACATTGGGAGCCCACCCCTGTGTGCCGATATATTTACTTTTAATTATTTAAAACTTTCCAACACCAGGATGCCCATTCCTGGTGTCAGATGACCTCCCCAAACCCACTCTTATTGCTGATGGGGTGCCCAATTCTCCTGTTGGCATGATGATCCTGCCAAAAGTTATGTGACACACTGGGAGCCAACCCGAGTGTGTCCAAATGTATCTGTTCTACACCCTGTGAATGAAGGGAACCGTCCCCGAAGTCTTTTTAATTTTTTTACTTGTAATGACAAAAATGTTTATCACTGTCACCCCATCCCCCTCCCCATCCCCACCCTCCCTCTATGCCCCAACCTCCTGCACCCCTCCTCACCCATACTTATCCTCAGGAGGTCTGGAGCCATGATCTTCTGTGGACTGGGACATGTCTGCACTCTTCAAAGCCTAAGTGCAAACTGAGGAGAAGAAAACCATCCTCAAAGTCTTTTCTTCAGAGCAGCATGCTGACTCAAAATGTGTGCAAATTTCAATGCAGGATCCTGCTTTGAAGTTCTGTAATTTGCCGCACAATGCTTTCTGATACAAAACTACTGCATGGCTCATTACAGTACTTCGATACAGGATCCTAGTCTGCCTCTTTTCAACATCATGGTGTCCAGTCCCCATGTCAATCTTTATCCCCTCCAGTATTGTCACACACTGGGAGTCCACCCCAGTGTGCTGATATATCTATTTTAAATTATTTAAACCTTTCCGACAATTGGATGCCCAATGCCAATGTTGGATGACCTCCTCCAAGCCAACTCTTATTGCTGATGGCGGAGCCCAATCCCACTGTTGGCATGATGATCTCCCCTCCAAAACTTATGTGGCACAATGGGAGCCCACCTCAGTGTGCCCAGATTTATTTGTTGTACATCCTGTAAATGAAGAAAACTGTCCCCCGAAGTCTTATTTACTTTTTACCTGTAAAGATAAACCACCAATCATCGTCTCCCCATCCCCCTCCCCCATCACCACCCTCCCTCTGAGCAGCCACCTCCCCACAACCCCGCCATCCATACTTACCCTCCGTAGGTTGGGAGTCATGATCTTCTGCGGACTGGGACACATCTGCACTCTTCAAAGCTGAACTGCAAACTGAGGAATCAGGTAAGCCTGTATAATGGGAGTCAATGGGGGGGGAGGGTTCAACTTAGGTTAATATCTCAGCCAATTTTAGGAATTTTGGTCCCAAATTTTCAACATGGGGTTGTTATGACCCCTTTTCATGAACACTGGCAATGTAATTTCGTTTCTCAGTCCTGAATGGTGATATTGCGGTCACTGCACAGAATCACCTTTTGGGATGGATTCATTCATTTATTTATTTATTTCTAAGAATCAGTTTACAACCTTTGAGAGAGCCAGAGGCTCGTTTCCAAAGGTACTTCATCACATAAAGACATACATTGTGTTTTTGGTTACATAGCATAGATTTGCAAAACAATAGGCGTTCAACAGAGGTGCCACGTCACACTGTGGTCAGACAAATACAATTAGTTACAGGGTACATGTAATTGATAACAGGTATTCCACAAGTTGGTATCAAGTGAGCAATCTAGTTGGTAAACACTGAAACAGCTGGCATTGGCCAGGTTAAACAGAGGCATGGTGTACAGGGAAGCGGTGGTGGGGAATGAAATGACAGTGCCACTTTTCATGAGGTGGTGTCCCAAAAAGCCCATGTTACAATTTTGTTGGAAAAATTCCCAAAAATGAATGCATTATGAGTATGTGTTGTGCAGTTTCTATGCATGCTCATAACTTAGCAAATTATTTACATTTTCACTCCAGATTTTCAACAGTGCCATTTTTTAATACCTCCTTATGAACAGTATAGCTGTCATTTTTTATATCCTGCCCAAAATGTGTTTTTGCACCTGTGGCACAGAATGGTGTGGTCTCTGTACGAAATCAACTTTTGGATGGCTTAACAAAATGCCAGTGCCACTGTTGATGAGGGGAGGACCCATAAAACCTATATTAGAAATCTGGTGAAATAATTCCAAAAAATGACTGTGTTATGGGCACGCATTGCACAGTATCTACACAAGCTCATAACTTTGCCTATTTTTTGTATTTTCACTCCAGATTTTCAACATTGCCATTTTTTCACACTACCTTATGAACAGAAGAGCTGTCATTTTGCACATCCTGTCCAGAATGTGGTTTTGCACCTGTGGCACAGAATGGTATGGTTGCTGTGCAAAATCAACTTTTGGGATTAACAAAATCACAGTTGCACTGTTCATGAGGTGAGGTCCCATAATGCCAATGTTAAAAACCTGGTGAAAAAAATTCCAAAAAATAGCATGTTATGAACATGCATTTTGCAGTTTCTACATATGGTTGCAACTTTGCCAGTGTTTGCCATTTTTCACACTGTTGTAGTATCTGGGATGATGGATGGGAGCACAGGGTGCAAAGGACCCTGGCTCCCAACATAACATTAGGCTACTGTTGTACTATCTCGATGGAGGGATGGGAGTGCAGGGTCCGAAGGGCTCTGCACTCGCACCATGACATATAGATAGTGTTGTACTATCTCAATGAAGGGATGGGGATCCTGCGCTCCTTGGAAACTGCACTTCCACCATGACATATGGATACTGTTGTACTATCTCGATGGAGCGACTTCGGACCCTGCACTCCCACCATGACATGTGCACACTGTTGTGCTACCTGGATGGAGGGATGGGAGCATAGGGTGAGAAGGACCATGAGCTCCCACAATAAAATGAGGATGCAATTATACTGTCTGAAAAAGAAGGAAATTCTTTATAAAATCTTTATTAATGCATCAGTTAGGGTGGATATGACAGCAATAAAAGCATGGAAATGAGGCATTAGGGTTTTCTACCCTAATGCCCCACCCCAAGGGTTCCTACCCCGACTACTCCACCCCCTTTCCCCCACTCTTCACACACCAACAGACATCAGGGTGCCATGGGGTCATAAGGCACAAGTCTCACCCATTGTCCTATACTGTACCATGTAAGCATGTTTACACATGAAATGTGGTGAGAGTTGGGCCTTATGACCCCATGGCACACCCCAACATCTGTTGCTGAGTGGAGGGTGTGGGATGGGGTGGGGTGGTAGGGATAGGATCTCTGGGGGTGGGGTGTTAGGGTTGGAAACCCTAATGCCTCATTTCCCTGCTTTTGTCACTATGGTATCCACCCTAACTGATGCATTAATGAAGTTTTTTGCAAAGAATATATATATATATATATATATATATATATAATTATTAGGAAACTTTGTGTGCAGTGCCAGTCTTTACCCTAGCAGGTATGCTTTGTGATACTGGGCTGGTGAGCTGAGTTTGGGGTGAGCTCAGTGACCCAGTTACATGTGAGGGTGCTGGGATAGCACTGTTATGCAACTCCACCCTCCCAACTAGAGAATGAAATGTGCATGATTGACTGTATGGGCCTGGGTATCATATAGTGAAGACAACTGTCCTCTTGGCATAAGGTCCTGCACCTCTCCACCTATGGGTGGCAGAGGGCAGTGTGCGTTGGCTGACATAAGCATTCTTTGCCCTTTGCATATGTATTTGTGGCCACATGAAAGCACAGAGACAACTGGGCTCTGTGCTTCCACAGCCCACCAGAGAGCCCCATGATTTCTTCACATCTGTTGCTGCATGGAAGTGTGGCGCCTGCAAGGACCCTGCACTTCTGTAGGTAGGCAGAGTCTTCCCTTGGTGCTGGGCATCTACATCTGTAATATTAAAAGGCAACTAATACTGTGTATTTCAAATGTTGAAAATGAAATTATAGGTCTGTGGCATGTTCTGCTTGTCATCACCACTGCACCATTATGGTGCTGTTCTAAGAAACAAAGTAATTATTAAACTGATAAATTTGTTGTTTCATTAACCAAAACCCACAAAACCAGACAATGAGATGTTTTTCTGACGTCTTCATACTAACAATTACTTAAAAGGATACATAACCCTCATTTTAAGCTGCCTGATATCATAAAATCAAGCTTGATAGTTTTGGTAAGAATATTTGCTTCAGAAACAGTGGTACTAACTACCTGCAAGTATGTGGTTTACAATGTTTTCTTATTATTTAATTTTTTGTAACAAACTCACCACCCAAGTGAAACCAATATCCAAGAATAGATACTAAAATGGTAGTGATGTAAGACAAAGAGTACTGAGTGAAAAACATGTGTATTTGTTTGTAATACACACATCTGGAATACTTCAATATGCAGCTAAGCATGACAGAGTTGAAACAGAACAATATTTACTGAGTTCCCCTATGACTTTTGTATAGTTAGCTGCAGTTATCGTTTCAATGCTGTCACTACATATGACGTCTCACCAATTTTAAGATCTATTTTCGATGCAAGGCCCATAAGAGTTAGGCTGATAAATAATGTTCTAAAAATATGCAATCATTGTAAACATCGCAATTAGAGTTAAACAACAGCATTGTGTAACACATGTGGTATTATTAACAAATCTGTGAGGCTGGATTTATGTATTACTGGCAGCAGAAAATAATGCTTTTATGTGTCTTTTTTATGATGTATATAGAATTAGAGCTGTGCTGCATTTAATGTAGCTTTTTACAATTAAATTTGCTATTGAAAATGCCATGTGACAATATTTATTATTTTTTGCGTTGGCACTGATCACACCGACCCTATGCTGTCTGCACTAAACCACTGCTTTGACATTTTTCTCTGTCTAGTCACATACACAATCAACAGACTATAGAATGTAACAGTTATGTGTAGTGCTTCTATTGTGTCTACTGCTGCACACCTGACAGTAATCATAGATCAGACTTTAATCAAAACTGATGAACGTCTGCCTCAGCACAGTTAAGATAACTGTGTTACGAACCCAGTGACTAGAGAGTGATCAATATGGCAATATGTGTATACACAGCATTGTAATGCTAGTTTAGAAAGTGTTGGCATTGGAATGCCACTCAGATCAAACATGCAGTTATACATGTCGATGGTTGTTTATATTTAATGTAATACCCACCCTTAAAGAGCAGCTGACATGCTGTTATGCTCCCAGCAGTCAACTCATGCAATGTAGTGGCCTGCACTAGGAGCTGCTTTAGCTATAATATTATTATTATTTTTTTAATCAATTAAATAAAACGTTATCTAAGTGGCAAAGCTTTGCTTGTAAGTTCCTGATTTGAGTGGATCCCTCACTGAGCACTGGAGCACTGCCCCTAAAAATACCATTATGATGACACATAGTGGGGAATGGGGCTGCAGGTACTTAATGGAGCTACTATTAGGATTGCGGGAAGGTGGCTGCATACACATACTAATATTTATCATCATGTATACAGGTATGTGGCTCATATATAATATAAAGCCCCCACATATATATATATATATATATATATATATATATATATATATATATATACACACATATATACATAAGGACAGCATTAGTACATGTATGCAGTCCCCTCTGCCAGTCCTAGAAGTGGTGCCATAGAGTGCCTGCAGTGCCGTTCCCTACTACGTGTCATCATAATGCTGTAATGCTGCAGCACCCGGCAGGGGATCCACTTGAATCAGGAAGTTATTAGATACACTTTGCCAGGTGTGATGGACACATGACCAGACAGATCTAATAATTTTGTTTTGTTAATGTATTTTGTTAGTATAATTATGCTTCTGTCATAAGTGGGCACAAAACATGACTTCCAATGTCACATGACCAACCAGTTCTTATGGGAAACATTGGCCAGAGCTGCTCAGTAAAATGTTCCCTTGGGAACATTCAACCACAGATTCCATAAGGCAGATGTGAGCATGCAATTTTGAATGCCTCAATCAGCCTGAAAGGCAGAGGCATGGGGTTAAACACCTCTGACATCCTGGAATACAGAATCATAAAAGTGGACAGAATACATTTGTGAGTGAAAGGAGCCAGCTGCCTGGATGATGTCATACCTCTATAGACCCACCTATCTAGAGAGCGGGAGAAGGGGTAACCTGTCACTCAAAGGGGTGAAACCACTTCCCACAGTCAAAAAGAATAATAGGGTACAGCTCACTCTCTTGGACTGCAACATCAAGACCAGAGTCCTGCTATACAAAGACTAGCTGACTGGTAAGATAGCACAGTGAGGGACAGTACTTCTGTAGCTACAGCAGGTGAAGGATTTTAGATAAGTATAGCTCAGAATTTTGATGTGCACCAACTGTCTGGTAACTTGCTTTATTTTCTGTTTCTTAGTAAATGTGCAACCCTTTTGTTGTCCCCTGATCCCCACCCAGAAATAATTCACTCTATCACTTGTAACTTTGGATACTCACTGAAACATAGAAACATAGAATTTGACGACAGATAAGGACCGCTTGGCCCACCCAGTCTGCCCATTTTCCTACCTAATGGATAAGCTGCAGATCCTAGTTAACCAGCAGCCTACTTCTTTCTGCCCCCATGCCCTAGAATTGCCTTATGACTGTCCCATGCATGCTTGAATTCCACCACTGTTTTTGACTCCACAACCTCCTCCGGAAGGCCGTTCCATGCATCCACAACCCTCTCTGTGAAAAAATACTTCCTTAAATTACCTCTGAGCCGGCACCCCTCTATCTTCAAATTGTGCCCCCTTGTTCTTGCACACATCTTGTTTTGAAAGATGCTACCCTCTTGGACTTTGTTAATTCCTTTGAGGTACTTGAAAGTTTCTATCATGTCCCCCCTCTCCCTCTTTTCCTCGAGGCTATACATATTAAGATCCTTATGTCTCTCTTCATATGTCTTCCAGTGCAGACCCTGCACCATTTTAGTTGCCCTCCTCTGGACAGCTTCCATCCTGTCTATGTCTTTGCAGAGATTGGGTCTCCACAACTGCATGCAATACTCCAGATGGGGTCTGACCAGCAGTCTGTACAGAGGGATAATAACTTCCTGTTTTCTACTGGTGATGCCTCTCCCTATGCATCCCAGTATCCCTCCAGCCCTCCTTGCTGTCCTCTCACATTGCTTGCCCACCTTTAGGTCATCTGATATGACTACCCCCAGGTCCCTTTCCATTTTTGTTGTTGTTAGTATCTTACCCCCCATTGTGTACTCGTCCCCTGGGTTTTTGTTTCCCAGGTGCATTACCTTGCACTTCTTAGCATTGAATCTAAGCTGCCATACATTTGACCATTCCTCTAACCTTGCCAAGTCCTTCTCATCCTTTCCACCCCACCTTGTGCATCAACTCTGTTGCAGATCTTTGTGTCATCTGCAAAAAGACATACTTTTCCTTCCAGTCCCTCTGCAATGTCGCTTATAAAGACATTGAAGAGGACTGGTCCTAATACTGAACCTTGCGGTACCCCACTAGTAACCCCCCTTTCTTCAGAGTGGACTCCATTTACTATTACTTTCTGTGTCCTATTCTCCAGCCAATTCTTTATCCAGGCTGTCGTCTTGGGACCCACTCCCAGGCTGGCTAACTTGTATATTAATCTTTTGTGAGGGACTGTGTCTCTAGGTAGGCCATGTCCACAGCCCCTCCCTGATCTACTACTTTGGTCACCCAGTCAAAGAAATCTATCAGATTCATCTGGCATGTCCTTCCCGCTGTGAATCTATGCTGCCTTGGGTCCTGTGCCCCTCTGGCCTCTAGATAATCGACAATTTTTTCCTTCAGAAGTGTGATATTTATGATATTTATTTTAAAAGGCACAATTATATTTTACATCCCAACTTTCTCTATCAAGACAATCAATATTTACATTTAGACGCATCAATCCATATCATTGCATCAGACCTATCAGTTCTTGTCTTCCATCCTGTGCTTCTTCCTTCTAGCTCCCTTCATCATTTGAGGTTGCTTCTCAGGGTCTGGACACTGTTGCTTTTCGGGGTCCGGACACTATGATCTGGCTTCGCCCTCCATCACCATAAAAAGTTACCCGGACCCCCCCCCACTAGGTGTGGTTACAGTGATCTGCTCCCTAGCTCTATATCACTTTCCTCTTCTCCATTACTCCCATGCCTGGGTTCCTTTTCCTCCAGCCCCTGGTGCCTCCCCCCACTTCCTGCCCCCCTTTTTCCCCTTATTCCCACCCCTTTCTCCCCTCCCACTCCGCTTCTTCTTCTCTCCCCTTGTTCTTGACCACTGGAGAGGCTTCACCTATCCTCCCAGCATACCGGCCACCTTTCTGTGGCTCACCTGTCCCAGGATGGGCCCCCTGGAGGCAACCATCCTTCCTTTGCCTCCCCAGTCCATGCCTATTTTCCATACCCTTCCCTCTTTCTTGCTAGGGAGGGAGGGTATGGAATTTTTACAGCAGGAAAGAGGGCTCCCAGAGGGCTGCCAGCCCTTATGAAGCCCCTAAGGACACCAGTCAGGCCCCCAGTTAGCCCTTCCCCCTGGCCAATGGCCAGCGAGCCCAGTCTCCCACAAATTACACACCTGTGATGTCACTAGCCCTTCCCCTCCTCCCTCCCCTCTTTCCCTACCCCTCCCCCCCTCTCTCTGTCTCTTTCTGGCTGGGTCCATGGGATAACCTGTCTTGCCTTTAATTGGCAAGCTTAATTTTCCTGTAAATATCTTTTGCTTGTAAATACTTGTACTCACTAGTAAAGAATCCATTTTTTATAGAATCAGTCACTGCTTCTTTTATTTAAAAAGGTAATTCTACTATTTCTTCTGGACTCTGTTTGCAGTCCATCTCTGAAGGGCACTCTACCCACAGTTATTGTGTTGACCTTCCTGACCTTGTGCAAAGGAGGAGATAAAAAGCTAATTTCTTGGTTCCAGTTGGTAAAAACCTGGTGGTGACAGTGAACTAGAGGTCCCTGGTGAGTGGATTTGCATCACACCAGGCAAATAACTTTCTAATCCATCTTTAAAAGTATCAATTATGTAGCACAATATCTCCTCGGGTGGGCAACTACATGGCATAGGTTGCTTGCCTGGAGTTTGTCAGCGGCTGTTTAACATGTCCACATTACTGTTGTCAGTAAGTGCAATGCAAACTATGCAGATGCAACAGATAACATGATGATGGTTCATATAGCCATTCATAAATAAAAAAAAATTCTAAAAATTGACCATTTGGGGACTTTTGAAGGAAGATACCCATCATGAGTTGACAGTTACAAAAGGTTTATGCTGCTCTTTAATGCAGTTCACTATGTTGTATGGTAGGTTTTGATTGTTCATACTCCTTCTTATGTTATAAGCATTATGATACAGCATATATGGTTTCATAATATATAGTTTGTAATTTCTGTGTTGCATTGCAGATACCATTAATAAGAACTTATTTCAAATGTTATACAAATTACATGTACTGTGTTTCAATTGAGATGTTTCACATACAGTTCACTAATTAATTTTTGGAATATGATAAAACTTAGTACTATGCTATACTTCAATGCTAGGCAATTAAATGTCTGACCTCTCAGTGTTTTGTTCTTGCTGTCCTGGCTATGGCTTAAATTCAGTGTGTATTGGAAAGCATTTCTTATAGTTGTTACATGCCAGTAAGATCTTATGGTTCCAACCAGCAAGCCTGTTCTATATCCACCAGGCAAATTGTCAGTATGCAGCATACAACTATGATCTAAGAGAATAAATGGGAATACATAAGTGTTTAGGTTGTGGAACTACAATCTTACTTTGTTCATAGAGCATTTCACATACATTACTACAATGTTCAAACATATTTATTTGATGGGTGGAAAAAAAGGTATAATAAAGACAGATGCATGCTGATTTAGAAAAGGAATGATGAGGTGACTGCCAGATGGCACATAGGAAACACCATGGGCCTTTGTTCAGATTGGATACAAGAAGTCAGTCTGGTTGATTGTGGCCTGGCAGTTTCTGGCCAGAGGAGGGAGTCCATCAGCTTTTAGACCTGTAGGGAACACTGCAGTTGGCCAAGAGAGATGGTCTCCAACACATGACAGGGAAATGTACAGGCAATGGACTAGTACATATATTGAGCAATTTGTTTCATATTTTAGGAACACATTGGATAGTACCAAACCAGGCAGTTTGGGTAAACCATAATAGCAATAAGTAACAGAACAAGGTGGCTGATGCACTGCTAAGGTGCAATCCATTGGATGAGACATTAACGGTGACATCCCTTCTACTCATCCATTGTCACACTGACCCTACAGAAGTAAAAGATATCATGGCACTTATAGATGAACAGCAGTGGAGTTTCCTCAGTGTCATGACCAACATTCCTCCTCAATAAAACAGGTCCATAACACCCATAACTGATGACACACATTGAATCAATTATGTAAAAATATAATAGTTTAGTGTGGCTTACTGTGCCTTTCCCAATCCAAAAAATCATAAAACTGAAGTACAGAAATTAGAACACAATTCACATCAACAGCTATGTTTATCATGTAGCCATGTGGTTATAATAAAACAGTAACCTGGCCACACATGAAAAAGTTCAAGATAGTTTGGATGATAGAGAGCAAACACATTCACAAAAACTACCTAACAATGTAATGGTATAGAAGTACTTCATAGTACTTCAGTTGTCAAATCAGAAATAAATGAAAGTCAAAACAGCTTATTTACCTCAGTTGTGCATAGCCATGTATTATCCAAAACTATGAGGACAGTCACAAAAATGTGAAAACTTTCATTAAGTTACTGTGTGCTTGACAATCATCATAAATTTCAAACTTACAGTATAAAGCATAATCTGTTGGATATGGACTGAAAGATCCTGTCTGCAACTATGACTAGAAGCAGGATCATCCTAGACTCCCTGTAATGGTCATTTCTCAGGCAGATGGTTATAGATCCCACTAGAGAAGGGGCAGTGCAAGATCTGGTACTTACAAACAGGAACAACATTGTACATGTCATAGTGGGTAGCCCCTGGGTTAACGCTATCATTGTACAGTGTGATTTAGCATATGGAGTGGACCGGGGAAACCTGCACTAGGACATTTGTCCTGGAATTCAGGAGAGAAGATTTTAGAGAAATGGGAGACTAACTCAGGAAATACCTGGAGAAATAGACAGGGGAAGGGGAGTGGAGGAACAATGAAATAGAATAAAGAAGGAAATAACTGAGTTAATGGCAACCTGTCTAAAGGGGTTTCATATCATAAAAGCGAACTCAAAACTGCAATCGCTATTATGGTAAGTGTATATTGCCGAAAAGAAAATTGGCGATATACACATGCCAGCAACCAAGCATCTGTCAACTAGACAAGTGTTTATGCAGGGGGGCTGTGCTCCCCCTTGCCCACCATCGTGTGGGGCATTGACCCCTGCATCCCCCTGCTTAATGATTACTAACTCCAGGGGGATGCATGTCAGGGAGCTCTTATGAATTTTAGGTAACAAATAAAATGTGGTAATTACTGGGTAATCTGTCCTGATAAAAACAGCTTCTTGTTTAGTCAGTCACTTACAATGTATACCCTAGTCCAGAAATTCACATAATTCAGCCTGATATTTCATGGTAGGGTCCCCTTTTAAATTTTTGTAGATGTCACACACATTCACTTTCTTGAAACATGTGAGTCATCAAGAAAACTGAACTGGCTGAGAGACAAACCAAATGGTTTTCACAAATGTGGCAGATGCAATATCTGCCAATATCCATATACAGGTAACGTGTCTCATAAAGAAGGTAGAAATCTTGAAATTCAAAAGTTCATTACTTGAATTACACATTTTGTTATTTATGTGTGCTGGTGTGATTGCGCTGTATACTATGTGCGTAGAACAACTAGATTAACCAAACAAAGGATCCAAGAGCCTGTTAGGGCCATAATCAATGGCAACAGGCATAATTAAATAGGAGCCCATTTTTATGTTGGCTTGCGCACATGCACAAGGAACATCTTGTGACAGTGCAGGTCTTGGGGTCATGGCTGCTGTTGGGTGAATGCAGGGCATGCATCAGTAGGTGCGTCCCTCATTCCCCAATCAGACTGCATGCCACCGCCACATCATGCATACATAATGGGGTGAGCACATCAAAGCAAAGGTCTGCTGCAATCGTCATATGCAGCGGTCCTTTGCTTGATGTGCTCATCGCCATTATGGCCATGGTCGGCGAGCGGGCAGCCGCCTCACCTTTGTCGATGTCGGGGGTGCCTAACTTCTGTCGGCAACCTCCCCATGTTTGTGTGCAGGCGGGGAGCCCACTCCGTTGGCATCACCCC
Organism: Neoceratodus forsteri; assembly: GCA_016271365.2. Lineage (NCBI taxonomy): Eukaryota > Metazoa > Chordata > Ceratodontiformes > Ceratodontidae > Neoceratodus > Neoceratodus forsteri. Next base: position 366,131,584 of record CM057453.1, on the reverse strand, counting down.
CAACTGTTGAATGCCAAGGGGTGCCCAATCCCCCTCAGCTCACGTTCCCCCTCGCCGTTTGCGGTGGGGTGCCCCAATCCCTAGCGGCATTACCCCCGTGTTGTGTGCGGCGAGGTGCCCAATCCCGTTGGCTGCAGCTTCCTCTAAAACCCACTTAGGTGGCACACTGGGAGCCCACCCCAGCATGCCAAATGCCCTGCAATTGCAAACTGTCCCTCGACGCTTTTTTTTGTTTTTTTTACCTAGAAAACTAAAACCGTCCCTCGTAGTCTAGATCCCCCTCCTCCCACCCGCACCCACCCTCTGTGCACCCTGCCTCCCTCACCCCTCTCACCCCATTCTTACCTCCGGACTCCAGTGCGACGATCTTCAGTGGACTGGGAACACGTCTGCATTCTTCAAAGCCGACCGCGAACTGAGAAAATGCCGGTAAGCTGTATAATGCAATGAATAGGGTTTTTTCAACTTTGTTGCATATCTCAGGCATTTCTTGGAATTTTGGCACCAAATTTTCAACATGGGTTTTTTCAGGCCCGTCCTCATGAACTCTGTCACTGTCATGGTGTTAATCAGCCTCGGAAGGTGATTTTGCAGTCACTGCGTGAAATCACTTTTTGGGACCCATTAACGAAATGACAGTGCCAATGTTCATGAGGTGGCCTCTCAAAAAGCCTATGTTCCAAATTTGGTGGAAAAAATCCAAGAAATGCCTGTTTTACGAGTGTGCATTGTGCAGTTGCTATGCAGGCTCATAACTTTGCTCATTCGCAATATTTTAACGCAGTATTTTCAGTATTGGCATTTTTCTGCACCTCCTTATGAACAGTACAGCTGTCATTTCCCACATCCTGCCCAAAATGTGTTTCCGCACTTCCGACAATTGCACAGTCGCTGTGGGAAATCAGTGTTTGGGCCAGATTATGAAAATGACAGTGGGACAGTTCATGAGCAGAGCTCATAGAATGCCTATGTTGAAAATTTGGAGCTGATACTCCATAAAATGACTGTGTTACGAGCGTGCGTTGGCAGATTGCATGCATGCTCGTACCGTCATGCATTTGTGATATTTTCACTCTGGATTTCCACCGTTGCCATTTTTACACACCTCTTGATGAACAGTACAGCTGTCACTTCACATATCCTGCCCAAAATGTTTCCGCACTTCCGGCGCAGAATAGCGTGGTCGCTGTGCGAAATCACTTCTTGAGACCCTTTGAGGAAATAACAGTGACACTGTACATGAGCAGAGTTGCTAAAATGCTTATGTTGAAAATTTGTGCGCCCACAAACTCGCCAGTGCTGCAAGCGTGTTCTTGTATATTTGCCACGCACTCCTGCAACTCGCAACTTTCAGATATTTGTATGCTACATTTTCAGCACTGCCATTTAATTACACCTCCTTATGAACTGTACAGCTGTCATTTTTCACATCCTGCCAAGCATGTTTTTCCGCACTGCACTACCAAACACCCACAGGGACACCCTAATGCCTCTCACTCTCTGTAGGGTGGGGGTGGGTTGGCATCAGTCCAATACTTGACTGCCACTCCTATGCTGCATCTCCCTAACTCCTGCACTGCCAATGGCAACAAGACAACATTCGACATTGACAAATGTTTGTTTGTGATGTCACCATGGGAATCATGACTGTTTCAGATTCACTGTACTTGAACATGTTCCCAGACACCCCAGAGGGGGTAACAGAGTAAATACTCTGTCTCAGAAGGAAACAAAATGGATTATTACACAAGATACAGCAATACAATTAGGCTTAAATGAACAAGTAGATTTCACTCTTTATTTGTAAAATCTTTAAATCTTAAGTATCTATGGGTATCTGTTTCCTCCTTTCAACCCCCCCAACCCCACAACTAGACCTTAATATTTATGTTTCATTTGGGGTTAAAATCCAAAACTGTATAAGCCACAATATTTGAACTTTTGTCTCTTGTACTTTCTTGTCCTTTTTTAGAGATGTCCTGAACTCACTATCTGGAAAAGCAGTGTGAGAGCTCTTTTGGCATGCCAAAGGAGCACAGATTGAGCCTTCTACTATACTGGACCCTATTTAGGCCATCTTTTAAAAGTTAACTCCCCTAGACATTATTTGTAAAAATGTTTCTTAAAAGTTTCAATAATTCCAAAGATTCCAACCTTTGTTAATGTTGACATGTTAATCTTCCACAAAACTATCCCGTTTCCTCTCTGTCTCCCTTTTATACTTGAATCTATACCCCCTCCCCCTTTGCTATCTTTTTACCCTTACCAATAGGGTTACTGACAAAAAATTGCTTGTGACCCCACTCTTTTACCAACATTGTCTCTAAATTTGTCCAACTTGTTTCTTTACATTTTATCTTTGCATAAAATCCACCCTGGAAATATGTAACATTTGGTATTCCCCTCTTGTCCCAGCAAACCTATCCCCCCCCACCCTTTTTCCTATCCTTCTCTCTTCTTCTTTTGGATTTCTCATGTGCTGAAGCAAATTTGCTGCAATTATTTGTACGAGATTTATATACCCAGTAAATTAATGTAATAAAAAGAGTAACCTTTTGCAGCATGACTTGACCTCCCATGTGTAAGGTGATTACAGCAGCTTATTTTGCACTTTTTAGGTAGATTTTGATCTCTAAAATGCATTAATGTCTATTCAGGATTCTTTTGCTGTAGTAAATAGATGAGTTACAAATATTTAGTTTATCTGATGGAAGCAAGCTATCACTTTATCCTTTTTACTGTAAAGATTATAAGTATAACAATGCTGTGTGTACATGAAATGAAATCAAATTATTTAAGTGTTATAGCTTGAAGAGTAGTTGGAAACTTTGTTTTTCAGTGCATGTTTTTATATGGTCACTGAGAAGGATGTATTTCTTTACTTGGGAAGCACTAAACTGGTTAATTGATAATTGTTTTGTATAAATGTTGTTGAGTTTGTGGGCTCCTTAGATCTGCCCCTAAGGAAGACCTGCTTGAGGGTTGAAGTGCAGGGCTTGGTCTCGAGAGGCACCCTGACAAAATAAATTTGCACTAGCTTTATTATTGAAATGGGTGTGCTGAGCTCTATTTCAGTTTTGTTCTTCTGAGTTGGTAAGCTCTGTTCAAACACCACCAAACTCCCTGAGTGTACCTTTCAGTGTGTTTGTTTCCCAGTACTGTGTTATGCAGCATGATATATACTGCTTTTTCTTGAAGTTCAATTTTAAAATAACAAAACTTTCTACCTGTTTGGATATAAGTGCATAACTGTGTGTCAGCATTCTAACTTGTTGTGCTGTACTACTGATGTCATCACTTCAGTACCAAATCATAATGATGGTAGCACTACAGCATACAAGGATTTCCATGGGTAATGGGATGGCACCTGGTGGTATGTTCTACCATCGCTGGGAGAGGAGGGCTGTTCCCTGGACACTCAGCCCTCTGCAGCCCAGAAACCCTTGCCTATTCAAGAAACAGGGTTGCAGTTGTGGCATCAGGTGTTATGTCCAGCACGTTAGCACTTGGCACCATGGAACAGGATTGCTGCTGCATTTTGCCAAAGATGTGGGAAGGGCACGAGAGATAATGGCATTCATTGGAAAAGGTCTGTCCAGTGGGAGGAGGAAGATGTTGGTGTCACTGTATTTCTCAGTCGTTAGAGCACACCAGGAGTATTGCACCAAGTTAATGAAGACACACATCATAAAGGACACACACAGGGTGGAAACAGATCAGGAGACAGTAGCTGAAACAGCAAATCAGTTGCACAAAAAAACTGAAAGCAGAAAATGAGAAATCACAACATATACCCATAGAAGGTGGTAAGTGAGATAGCACATGACCTAGGAGTATCTCATAATGGTTAAAATGTTGCTGGAGGGGAGTCTCTTTCAAATAAAACAGAGTAGTAGGATTCATCGGGCATGAGATGTAGCAGGTGGAAGTGGTGTAAACATAAAAGTGATGTGAGGAACTAGTAGTTCTCTGAAAGGATAATAGACAACAGGTAATGAATACAACAAGCATTATTGGTGGAGAAAACTGTATTGACACTCAGTTATGGATGTGATCTGCATAGTGTAGTATTTCAGCAGTAAGTAATGATATTTCCTTTGACATCTGTGGAGTTATAAACATATTGTGTGGTTAATCACCAGACAAACCAGACTAATTTTGCAACAAGAGTCGTGGTAAATACTACAACTATCCATGTCCTGAAATGAAACATTGTGATTTTACAGTGGACATGTGTATTATTACTATTATACAATGCACATAAACAATTCTACTAACGGATTCGTATATTGCAATCTTTAGCAGTGTAGTAATCTTGTTATGAATAGAGATGTGAAGTTTCAATCCATTGGTGAAGTTACTACAAAGTGGCAAAAATTCACATTCATGAGCTTCTCAAAGTTTTCCCAGACCCCAACAACTTTGACTTTGCCTGAATCGCAAAGTTTTTGCCACGAAGTGTGAAGTTTTTGCAGCATAGTGTGAAATTTCGCCTACAAAATTCCAAACTTTGCTGGCAGAATTCCACACTTCACTTCAAAACTTCACACTTTGCAGATATATCTACGCTTCTGCAAATTGTGCAAAATTCACAGATTAATTTGCAGAGCAAATTTTGCCAATTTTACCCATATATAGTTATGACACATGGCTCCTGAAGAGCGTCTATAAAAAAGACAACGTAAACACATTTAAAGCTTATTTTGCACATGCATCTAACGTATAGCCTAGAGGTTAGAGTAAGGAGCTGTGAATGAACATGGTATATCAATCAGACCTGGGTTTGATTCCCACAATCTCCACTTCCATACTCTGAGCAAGTCATTTATCCACCCCAGTGCTCCCTGGTTGCCCCTGAAAACAGTCAATTGTGCCTAGTGGGCCTTACCTGTTTACCAGAGAATAAAAATAAATGAATAACCACAATAATGTATTCAAAGACATGTGTAATAGTGTGTAACTGAGGACTATTTCTCATGTTGTTAGGTCAACAGCTGTGCACCGTGACACCCCACACGAGGTGTGGGTACATCAAGCAATAGCACATGCCAATTGCATGCATTACTGCTTAAATAGGGACTTAGAAAGAAATGGCATATGAGATAACTAAAAGTCTACATAGAGAGACTACCAAGGGGATATCTGAGCAGAGATGGTTGCATAATAGTAAGATTTGGAAAAACACATTTTCAGTATTTTCAGTTATTTTTTGGGAAAAAAAGGAATACCAATGATATTTATTTACCACACATCAATTTTATCTCTCTGCTTTTCACTCACACCTTCATCACTGTTGTTGCTATCTGAGTCATGAGAATCTGATGAGTCATTTTTTTTTCACATGACAAGGTAGTTCAGACATGCATAGCCAAATTGAAAAAATGAAGTTCAGGTCAATGTCTTACAAGTGCTGATTATCAAGTGAATAGGCTTGCAATATCCACAATATAGTCCAACATAAAACAAATTACAACAGAAAGTTATGATTTGTATGATTATTTAGACCTCACATAAAATAAATTGATGAAAAAATACACTCAAAAAATAGTTACAATACATGGACAAATTGTGTAACAAGGACTATCTTCAAGGCTTGGATAAATAATAACTCAGCTTGGATAATGCTACACATCTACAGGTGCTGAGGGAATTAGCAGATGTGCTAGTGGGTCCCATGACATATCTGTTTAACAGTTCACTGATGATGATGATGGAGATACCCTTAGACTGAAGAACAGCTCATATAGTGATGCTCCACAAAGTGGGCTGAGTGATAACCCTGACAATTACAGACAGGTCAGTTTGACCTTGATGGTAGAAAAGCTCATGGAGACTATACTGAGGAAAACCATTGTGCTTTCTAAATTGAGGATAATGTCCTCCAAGATGAGAGGTAGCACAGGGTTGTCACATGGCAATCATGCTACACAAACCTGATTGATTTCTTTGATTGGGTGACCAAAACAGTGAATTAGGGCAAGGGTGTGGGCATCCTGTATCTGTATTTTAGTAAGGCCAAGTACTGAGTTGGTTAATGGGATAACAGCACCTTAGAGCTGCAGTGCTAGGTTCAAAACAGTCAATGTAATTGCAGTCTGTAAAGAACAGTGGAGACCGGCTTCTGCCTAGGCTAGTAAAATGTATTGGTGATACTGTTTTCAAAGTACATATCAGAAACCAGTTGAAAAGGCTCACCCCAAGGATGTCTCATTCAGCACTGTGCAAAATCTTGTTTTTATTCAAGTAGTCCAGTGCAAAATGCTGTGCAACAAAATGCAATAAAGTCCAGTACAGAAAACATTGCTTCCTGGTTCCTTGTTCCAGGTATCACCCTTCTCCCTCTGATTTGCTCCCGGAGGTTTTCCTGGGGGGGGGGTGGGATTCAGGCAGACTGGGATGGGTCATGGAGTCCTTTTCTGATGACAGATTTCTATGATTCTATGAATTCAGTTGCATACTACCAAATGACATAATAAAACACAGGCAAATGTTCTGCATGTTTATGATATCATTTCTCTTCATTTACATACAGTACTTGGAACTAAGGTGGACCATAGGCACTGCTAAAGAAATATTTATCTTTGGCTCCAGTGTTAATTTCAAGGCTTTTAAGGATCCATTGTTATTACGTTCCAGACTTAAAGAAGAACTGCACTGAAATAAATCATTTTCCCCAGTAGAAGCTGTTTTTTAAATACTTGTTCAAATGATGTTATTGCTCCAGTTATCCAGGCTTTTCAGCTATCATAGTGGGTGTTTCTGATTTACATGCTGCTGGTAAAAAACATTTTAGAATTGTATGATGTAGTTTATGTCCTGGTTCTGCTCTTCTATTGTTGGCAAAATGCCTTTGTGTTCTACTATAGAACTCTGTGGCTGAGAGGGACATAAACTACATCATACAGTTCTAAAATGGCATTTAATGCCAAAAGTGTAAAGCAGAAACACCCACTGAGGTTACTAAAAGGCCTGTATAGATGGAACAATACAAGAAATTTAACTAGTACTTAAAAACAGTTTCTGTTGTGAAAAAAATACTTACATGCTCAGTGCAGTTCTCCTTAACTGAACAGAAATATACTGCAGCACAGTATATGCAGTGTGTGTGTGTGTGTGTGTGTGTGTGTGTGTGTGTGTCTCAGTACTCTCATTAGAGAAACAAATGAAAGATGAGCATGTGTAATGCCAGGGAGAGAAGTGGCTTCTACAACCTACTTTATTCTACATGGACAAGTTTACCCCTTGCTGTGTTGTCGATTGATATAACAGTCCAGAGTTCCTATACTTTCAAATTCTGTTGTTAGTCTAAGGATTAAACAGGTCTGCTAGGCTTGCACTGGTATTCTAACAAGCATTTGTCAATGCTGAATGTTTGCTTGCTGGCATTGGCAGTGGTAGTGTAGAAGTTGCAGAGCTGCGTAATAGGAATGGCAGTGAAGTACTGAACTGAAGCCAACCCCACCACCACCCTGCAGAGAGTGACAGGCATTGGGGTGTGCCTTTGGGTCATCAGGCATAATGGCTACGCTATTTCACCACACCCCACCCTGCAAACACTGACAAGTGTCACGGTGTGCCTTGGGTTTGGCCTCGCACCCCATTCCATCAGGAAATACGGTGAGATGGGTGCGGTATAGGAGAATGGGGTGAACTTTGGGGCTGAAGAGTCCAAGGCATACCTCGATGCCTCTCACTGGCTGCAGGGTGTGGAATGGTATGAGCATTACAGGCAAGAATCCCAAGTCACACCCCTGATGCCTGTCATTCTCTACAGGGTTGGGCGTTATGGTTGGAAACCCTAATACCTCAGGCATTTGTTGGTATTTTCACTCCAAATTTTCAACATGGTGTTTTTGTGACCCCACCTCATGAACAGTGGCAATATCAGTTTGTTAGCCGAAAGCTGCTTATGCACAGCGACTATGGCATTTAGCACCACAGGTGCAAAAACATTCCAAACAGGATGTAAAAATTACAGCTGTACTGTTCATGGGGAGGTGTAAAAAATGGCAATGTTGCAAATCTGCAGTAAAAATATAAAAAAACTGGTGAAGTCATGAGCGTGCATAGAAACTGTACAACGCACACCTGTAATGTAATTAGTTTGGGGATTTTTTACAGCAGATTGTCAACAGAGGCATTTTGGGACCTCCGATCATGAACAGTGTCACTGTGATTTTCTTTATCTGTCCCGAACAATGATTTCCCACAGCGACCATGCATCTCTGCGCTGAAAGTGTGAAAACACATTTTGGCCATGTTGTGAAAAATGACAGCTGTATTGTTCATAAGGAAGTGTGGAAAAAATGCCACTGGAGAAAATCTGGACTGAAAATATTACAAAATCATGAACTTTCGAGGGTGCGTGGAAACTGCGCAATGCTCACTCGTAACACAGTCATTTTATGGACTTTTGTCACCAAATTTTCAACATAGCCATATTAAGACCTCTGCTCATGAACAGTGTAACTGTGATTTTCTTAATCTGTCCCAAACATTGCTTTCGCACACCGACTGCACCATTGTATGCTACATGTGTGAAAACACATTTTGGGCAAGATGTGAAAAATGACAGCTGTACTGCTCATAAGGAGGTGTGGTAAAATGGCAATGTTTGAAAATCTGGAGTGAAAATATTGAAAATTTGCAAACTTACGAGCGTGCGTAGGAACTGCACAACACACGCTTGTAAAACAGTCATTTTTAGGAATTTATTCACCAAATTTTCAATATAGCCATTTTAAGACCTCTTCTCATGAACAATGTCACTGGGATTTTCTTAATTTGTCCCGTACATTGATTTCACACACCAACTGTGCCATTGTGCGCTACATGGGCGGAAACACGTTCTGGATGAGATGTGAAAAATGACAGCTTTACTACTCATAAGAAGGTGTGGTAAAATGGCAATGTTGAAAATCTGGAGTGAAAATATTGAAAATTTGTGAACTTATGAGCGTGCGTAGGAACTGCGCAATGCACACTTGTAAAACAGTCATTTTTTGGAATTTTTCCACCAAAATTTCAAAATAGGCTTCTTGACAGCCCACCTTGTGAATCCTGGCAGTGTCATTTCGTTAATCAGTCCTGAAAGGTGATTTTGCACAGTGAATGCGAAATCACCCTTCAGGCCTGATTAGTGCCATGACAGTGACAGCATTCATGAGAAGGGGTCCCAAAAATCCCATGTTGAAAATTTGGTGCAAAAATTCCAAAAAATGCCTGAGATATGCAGCAAAGTTGAACAAACCCTATCTATTCCCTTATACAGCTTACCGGCATTTCCTCAGTTTGCGGTTGGCTTTGAAGAGTGCAGATGGTTCCCGGTCCACTGAAGATCGTCACACCGAGGTCCGGAGGTAAGTATGGGGTGAGGGGGTTGTGGGGAGGCAGGGTGCGCAGTGGGTGGGTGCGGGTTGTGGGGGGAGCAGGGAGAAGCACCAAGGGACAGTTTGTTATTTGCAGGTTGTTTTTTTTTTAATTGAAGACGCGGGACATTTACCACGCTAGGGTGGGCTCCCAGCGTGGCACAAGGATGGCTGGTTAGAGGGCGTGGAGCCGACGGGGGATTGGGCACCCCATCAGCCATAGCATTTGTTGCCATGCTAGGGTGGGCTCCCATCCTGGCACCCTGTACTCTGGGGGAGAGGACAGTGGAGTTGACGGGGGATTGGGCACCCCCGTCGGCTATACGATGAGTTGCCACACTGGGGTGGGCACCCAGCGTGGCATGTGGAAGGCTTTTAAGGGGGGCGCAGCACAGCCGATGGGGGATTGGGCACCCCCAGCTATACAGTGTGTGTGTGGGGGGGCAGCATGCAGTATGTGTGCGTGTGTGTGTGTGTGTGTGTGTGTGTGTGTGTGTAGGGGGAGCGCACATAAGCAGGCAATATCTTATCACTGCTCACTGAAATGTAGCTCCCCCTTTCAACTGTACTCCACTGCATTTTGGAGCTGTCATAAACAGCTCGAGCAGGCATTGGAGAACTGTGGCCGTGCCTGCAAACACACTGCCTGAATTGGAAGAGGGCTGCCACACCTCTGAAAACTCGGATGATGGCACTATGTTTCTTGCACATGCATGCAAGCAAAGAAAAAAATCTATAAAAGAAGCAATCAATTAAGGACTTTGGGACAGGGAGTCTAAATCCATGAAATTCTGAAAAAAACAGGACAGTTGAGAGGTATGGACTTTCTCTTGCTCCTTTGACACAGTTCTGCATTACACTGAAATACATACATAACTATACTTGGTGAACTAATGGAGGGAACTCCATTATCACAAACAAAATAATGAAAAGAAAAAAGAAAGCATCATTGTTATTGCACAAGCACTGCAACCATAATGTGGTGTTCAAATGCACAGAGCACCCAACTAAATATTGTTTTATTCAACACAGCACACTCCTCACTAAGTGAAAAATATTGCATGCTAAACTGATAAGGAAAAATACTTGGTTTAATTTCAAATGATGTACTGTACTTAAAACTCAGCAAAGTTAAATAATTTGGAGACGGACAACCATGCATTCTCCACTCCATGTCCTGGGTGAATAATGCTCCTCCATTGACTTCATCGCATCATGTTGATGCCTGGTGCATGGAGAGGCATTCAGCAGCTATGGCTGAGAGAAAATGGCACATTTCAGCATTAGAATCTCTGCAAAAATGTTAAACTACAAGTGGTGCAGCATCTGATAAAGGGACTCTGGAAACTTGAAAACATGGCAGCACAGACAATAATTTCCCTGGCAACATGAATTAATGGTAACATATTATCTGAATGGCCAGAAACATATTTAGTTATCCATTAAGGTATTCAGTAGAAAGCTTTTTGAAGTCACTTTGCAAGTGTGATTCATAGGTGCCGGAATGGTGTGTGTGTGTGGGGGGCACTAGGGCTCTGGCCCTACCACTTTCATAAGTGGCATTATCAGTTTTTGCAATTATGTTAATGTATTTAATGGGATAATTTTCCCCTTACATCCTTGGCCCTACCACTTTTCAAAATGTTCCAGCATCATGGTGTGATTCACTGGCAAAGTTGTGAAGTTCATAATCCTGTTGTCAGTGTCATATTACAAATGTACCATGTGAACTGCTGACAGGAGACCACACAGTACAGATTGCAGCAGCAAAACCCCATGGCAATCTCATTTCTGTGAAGTCCTGGTTAGAGTTTTCAAGGAGGAGCAGCTGAATCTATACCTTATTTTAGAGAACTCAGTTTCAAAATCTGTACTACAGTACATAAATACAGATAGCATTCAGTATTGGCCACCAAACATTTGTGCTTCTTCTGAGAGTGTATTCTTATTGATTTGTGGTTTTACATATTGTAGTTTAATTGGTTTCATTTTGTTCTGCTGTCTCTTGTTGTGTGGGGGAGGAAATTCTTCTGACTGAAGTAACTGAAACTATCAGTGTGCCCTGCCCTTTCCTTTTTTCTGACAGTCTACAGAACTGCTGCTGTGCTTTTCTATCTGTTTTTAGTTTCATCTTTGTGAAACTGTCTCCTAATTTGTAGTGTAAAGAAAAAACATTTTTGTGGGCCTAATTTATTTTGGACCATGCTGCTTTTACCCTGCGTTAGTTGTGATCTCTGACATGAAAGACTTTCAGACTCAAATTATTATTGTTTTAATTCATGAAGTAGTAAAGTAGCTTACTTCACCATCAATATGAGCACCCATGGTCAAGCTACTGTAGTGTGTGAACTGGGTGAAGGTGTTGCAGCAATATATGTGGAAAAGGGAAAAGGTGGGTGGTGGAAAAGGAGGCCAGACAAGTCATGTGAGGGGGATGGGGGATAAGTCCAGTTCCAGTGGTGGAGAAAATGTGCATGAGAGAGGGAGTGGTGTTAACAGGCACTTAACAAAATATGATTTAGCTTCTCTTCTTATAAAAGAAGGCTATGGGAGTGTTACCATCAGCAGCACAAAATCACAAAAATGCTAGTCTGATTCCCATACTCTGCTGTCACTAGTACCAGTGGTTAAACTGAAGTTTCAGAGGTGGTAGAGCTCAGATGTCATAACTACCACCAGCAGTATAGCATCTCACTAACTAGTAATTATACAATGGCAAGAAAAAATCCTGGACTCTGATTGGTCAGTCTGGGACTGGACCCATGATGTTATCCCAGTACAACATCACGGGTCTAGTCTCAGCTTCACTGTTAACCCATATGTATGATGATATGGGTATAGACCACCTTTTTTTTTGCATCTCCTCTTAAGAAACAAAAATATTTTTCCACATTAATAAAAACATTCTTTAAAATTATTTTTTTTATTTTATATATAACAATGAGCCATTATATAATAGCAATGATGCCCTCTAAGGTGTGTGTTGTTTGGGATAACATCACGCTTCAGTTGTTGGATGCACTTGGCCTGCGGCCTCGTGCTCAACCACCTGAGGTGTGATGTTATCCCAGCATGACACACACCCTGTTGGGCATTATTGCCTAAGTGATACCCACATGCATGTACAAGATGGGAAATGATCACATTTTCACCTTTGCCATTTAGTTTAACTGTTTATTATTTTTCTAACCCAATACAATTCATTAAACCATAATTATTTTTATACATAGTGGGCTGTATTTTTAAAGGTTAATGCAGGACTTACGTCAAGCCCTGTGTCAACCCCAATGTTTGATGTAACTGCACCAAAAACATTGCTGCAACTTATACCCAGTTTTAGTACGTTTGCCGCAGTTGTGACATTTTTTACACTTTACAGCTTCTTGCACCAAATGTTTGGCACAAGACCATTAAAAAGGGTCCACAAATTGTACAAAGTTAGACCGGGGGGGCTGGTTTAACTTGGGGCATTTGGCACACCTGACAGAAAATTTCAATCTGTGTCAATGGAATGCTGCAACTCCCCTGTGCCGTATGTTCAGCACACCAGGGACTTGCAGCATCGGCATCCCATTTTCAAATAAGGCCCATAATGTATTTATTTTTTCAAAGTACAAAATCAATTAGTAAAGACAACAAGGCAATAATAAATTACTTAAATAAGATAGGCAGCATGCACACAACACATTTAATGCTAATCAAAGACACATGGTTCAATGCTTTCGGCATTCCTCATTTAATTTCTGATTGAGTCACAAATTAAATCTAAATTGTCTAGTCCTGTTTTTTGATGAAGTTTATAACTTTCCATATTAATTTGTATGCATGTTTGTTTTCCTTAGTTTTATGAGCTTTGCACAACTGGGCATCAGAAATGGGGGGGGGGGGCGGTAGTGAACACCAGTCCATTTACAGAAGAGAGAGTCCTAGAGGAGCTCACAAAACTGAGGGTGGACAAAGCAATAGGAACAGATGGTATACACACTAGGATATTAAATGAACTACAGATGGTGCTAGTAGCACCACTGGCAGACCTATTTGGCAAGTTGTTCAGTACAGGAGTGGTTCCAGAGGACTGAAGGAGGGCAACACAGTCCCACTTCACAAGAGTGGAAGCAGGGAGGATGCAGGAAACTAAAGGCCAGTCAGCCTCACCTCAGTAGTGGGCAAGATTATGGAGACGCTGCTTAAGGAAAGGATTGTGTAACATTTGGAAACCAGTGGAGCACAGCATCTGAGGCAGCATGGATTCACAGCAGGAAGGTCATGTCAAACAAATCTGACAGACTTTTTTGACTGGGCGATGAAGGATGTGGATCAGGGGGAGCAGTTTATGTTGTCTACCTCGATTTCAGCAAGGCCTTCGACACCGTTCAACAACAAAGACTAGTTAACAAGTTGGGTAGCGTAGGTGTGGGCCACAAGGTGAGGAACTGTGTTAAAAACTGGTTGAGGGACAAAAAGCAGAGGGTTTTAGTAAATGGGATCATGTCTGAGGAAAGGTAGTGACCAGTGGGGTGCCTCAAGGATCAGTCCTGGGGCCAGTCCTTTTTAATGTCTTCATTAGTGACATTGCTGAAGGGCTGGAAGGGAAGGTTTGCCTGTTTGTAGATGACTCCAAGATCTGCAACAGGGTAGAAACTCCAGATCGAGTCAAGAAAATGAGGATGGACCTAGGAAATCTGGAAAATTAGTCCAACATGTGACAACTAAAATTTAATGCAAAGAAGTGCAAAATCATGGTCCTGGGGTGCATAAACTTGTGGAGAGGTAGTCATACTGCAGGTGTCATGCTAATGGACCTGTACACAACACTGAATATTGCTCACTACAACCATTACATTAAACATTTACAAAAAGGAAATCTTGAAAATCAGCCTGGCTGGAAAGAACAGTAAATCTTAAAGCTCTTTCATCACAGCATCACAGAAAAAAATACAAGTGTATAAGAGTTGCCTATTATGGCATGCCTTAAAATATTAAAGCAGTAGTGTATGTTATGGTGAACATTTTGACCTGCACTTTTTATTCCATTTAGATTGTCTCTTGTGACACCTTCCTTTCTAGATTTTGAGTCTGTCTTAGCACATTAAAAAAATCTGAAATACTAAAAGGAACACTGTTTGTAATACAGCTCAGGTTGCACCAGGTTTTCATAAGTATTCTCAGCAGTTGTTGTACACCTACAGTATTTTACTATAAAGTCAAGAAACAGTATCTGATGCATACTAGTTAATTTTAGTCACATGAAAACTTAATGTATGTTAACAATGGGTGTTCAAAAATAACATTGAGGGACAGTCCAGTGGTGTGGAGGGCTGAGGCATTGTGCCTTTCCTCCTGCCACACCAGCAACCTGTGTTCATCGGCAAACAGGGTCACTGGGTGTTGGCCAGGAAAGGAGAGGATCAAGCTTCCAGAGGATGGCTCTCCTCTTCTGAGGAGGGTGGCTTGGCACTCTTGCTGAAAGACTGCCCCCAGGAGGAGGCATGAGGGTAGAATGGGCCAGGAATGCCAATGACAGGAGGAAGCTGTGGACTATGCAGTGTGCACAAGCCTCCACATGTGCGTATTGACATGCACATCCCAGCAACAGGAAGGGGAAGGGATGAAAATGGAAGAAGGAGACAAGCTGGCAGGTTACATGAAGCCTAGACCACACTCTTGACCCTCAGATCAACCCCCAGCATCTGGATTTGAGTACTGAGGGGTAGAATGGCCTGCCCCTCCCTGATCCTGCTATGGGGGGAATCCATGGGGGATTCGCTCCGGGGGTCAGGATAGAGCATTGTGATCATGGGTGGATGTCAGCCCTCTGAAGGGGAGTTCTGGAAGCCTGCCTGCTAGTCATCCTGTGGGGAGAAAAAGACGGGGGAAAACACAAAGTACTGTTGAAAACCTGGAACATCCAAGCCATATTAAAACAGATCATTCCTTTTATTATTTAAACTATAAAAAGGTTCTTACAGCAACTCAAATTGGGGTGGGACATCACAGAAGACAGCATACAAGGGGCAATCTAAAATAGTACAGCAGCTAATATGCCCAGCTATTTTGAATTTTCAAGCCCACCACAAAATCAAAAATATAGTTTTGATTTATGGTAAGAACTCAGGTACAAAAAATGCACTGCATTTTGATATTTATTTCTCAGTTTCTTTGCCATCCACACATACTTTCAAACAAAGCAATAAATGCATCAAATGGATTGTAATTGTTTTCATCTCTTCATCACCTGGTGCAATTCACACTCTAGCCACAACTAATCCTGAAAAAAACTCTTGGACATTTCATCTGCCTGGCACAGTCTCAGAAATAAGAACATGTCTCTACAGAATTACACATTACCAGCTAAACAAATGGAGATGCACACAAAAAGCATATAGTGATGCTAGCAAAAATAAAATTAGCAAGCACAAGTCTAGTAAACAAACAAAACCGCTGTGTACTTAAATGTGGTTCACTGTTAAAATGTCATCCTATTTATCTACTCAAAAAAGCAAAAAGATAAAGTAATGCAACAACAACAAAACATGTAAGCACTGCAAACCAGAACTTTGTTATTTATTCAGGGACAAAGTAAATAGCAATGGAATATGTATCATACCCCCCAACCCTATAATGTAACATGCAAAATCTCTGCAATAAATGAACTCTTTTAGATACTGAAAAAAATCAAAAACCAAAAAAACTAAACCAAAGCCTACCTTAAAAGTAAATACTGTAATCATAAATTGTTGCACAATTCTACCTTATTTCTCTCTCTCTCTCTCTTTCTTCCAGTACAGAACGGTGTGTGGGTGGTGGGCTGCTTTTTGTCACTCTGGATCCTTCTTGAGAAGATGCACAGGCCCCGTGCCAAAGAATGATAGAATTATTGTCTCTCTGTTCAGAGGCATAGAGTATGGTTTCTTTCTCTCTCTCTTCATACATACAGTACTTCTCACACATGCATAACAATCTGCCCATTCAGTCTCTGACTGATACAGACTGTCTCCTTGTTACATGATGTCATTCTTTATCTCACAAACCTTGTAACTCCCTCCCTGTAACTGACGATCTTCATGCCTTCGCATTTATGTCTCTAGTTATAGTAGTATCTTATCAACATACCCTGCTAATTGGGGTTTTATTACTCCCTGCTAGCAACATTCCAGTGTATTCAGCTAATGACTGAGGGCTGTCAGAGGTGACAAAACTCAGCTCTGTTGCATTCTGGCCCACTGTAACCCCTGACAAGTATCACTACCTACCGGTGAACCATCTGCAGTTCAAGCTTTTGTTAGTACTACCAGAACTACAACAACTGATTGTGAACCTGAAAATAAAGCCTTGATGGAGCAGAAGAAACATGACATGCCACATCTGTACAAAAATAGTGAGGCATTAGAGAAAGAAGGTGGAGTAATACAGGTATAGGGTCACCTGGGGGTGGTGATGGCAGAGAAGTGGAAGCTAAGCAACTGCAGGAGGAGGAGGAGGAGGAGGAGGTGGAACCTGAAGAGCTGCAGGATAATGATAATGATAATGATATAATTGAACCTTCCTGAAAACCTTAGGGGAAAATTTTGAAATTTGGGTGAGGGAACTAGTTTTGCTCCATTATTGGGCAAGGAGCAGGACAAATCTGTATCTATACTCCACAGTTCTTTGACTATTTCAAGAACTGCAGATGTGCAAACACAGCTGTCATAGACCCCAAGTGCAAGTTCTGTGGTCTCACAAACAAGGGCAAGGGCATCAAAATTCCATGTATGACATTATTACATACCGGGCCCCTTAGATGACAGTGTTGTTATGTGTCAACTTTGTCAGGCATGTGTGAGTCAAGGTAAAAAGGAGAGCTATCTTGGTACAAGTGGGTAATATGTTTAGTTTATTCAACAAACATTGCAGCCAACCCACTGAAAGAGGTAAGCTGAAGTTACATACAGAATGCACGAACAGATCAATATCTAAAATTACATTAACTAAAAAAATAACACTTATTACTAAAAACATATAAACCTATTCATTTTGTAAAAAAATTCTATTAACTCATAAATACTCTGCATAACATCTTACAAGAATTATAAACTCACACAACCACAACACATTCATTTAAAACAAACCTATTCATCTAAAAAGCACATAAAAAAGGATGATTTGTACTTTTTTGTTCTGAAAATTATTTTACACTATCTAACCTGCTTCCTTAAATCATATGAGCCACATCTTTTGGCGTAACAGAGAGTGCACTTGTGTCGGAAATCACAAATCTCCAAAAAAACAGTTTCTTTTTCATTTCTTTTCTCCTTTCATCCAACCTTACCAAATTACACTTCTTTAAAACATACTGATATGAGGCATCAGTCCCTAATATTATTTATAAAGCCCTTTTTGTATCCTTTCTAACTCTTTGCTGTCCATTTTTGTAAGTCCAGCATCCCATACTAATGAACTATATTCAAGTATTTGTCTAATCACAGTACAATAAAAATATACCAAATCATCCTTACTAAAATCGACCCTTTTTAACATAATCAGGCAATATACTCTTGAATTTCTTTTTTTAACATCTCCTTCACTTGTACTTTCCTTTTAAAACCATGTTGTATAGTAATCCCAGCAATTTATTTATTTATTTATTTGTAAAATCAGTTTACAACCTTTGAGCCAGAGGCTCGTTTCCAAAGGTACTTCGTCACATAAAGACATACATAGTGTTTTTGGTTACATAGCATAGGTTTGCAAAACAATAGGCATTCAACAGAGGCGCCACATCACATTGTGGTCAGACAAATACATTTAGGTTACAGGGTACATGTAATTGAGAACAGGTGTTACACAAGTTGGTATCAATAGTGAGCAATCTAATAGGTAAACACTGAAACAGCTGGCACTGGCCAGGTTCTAGGTGGAGAGCCGCCCGGAGGGCGTTGTCATGAGAAGTAGAGGTGGAGGCTACTTTCAGAGACAGGAGCAGTTACGAGTGTTGACGATGTGGTTTCGAAGGGTGGTTTTGAACTTGGAGATGGTGGTGGCATTGGTGATGGGGGCAGGGAGAGAGTTAAACCAGGTTGGGGCTCTATAGCAGAAGGACCTCTGGCCACGGCTGGTTCTTGATCTGGGGACCATTAGAGTGGTCTTGTTGGATGACCGTGTTGCAATAGTGGGAGGGCTCTGGTGGATGGATACCGTTACCAGGGGAAGCCCGTGTAGGTTTTTGTGAGGAGACAGGTTTGGTATCGGAGCCGCTCATCCAGGTAAGCAGTTTAGCCTCAACATACAGCTGACAGGTGTGAGTGAGCCTGGGGGCACCAGTAATCAATCTGCAGGCTTTATTCAGGGTTAAGTGAATTTTTTTGAGTGCAGTGGTGTCGGCAGCACCATAGACTGGTAGACCATAGTCTACAAGGGACAGAACGGATGATGTAACAGTGAGCCGGAGAGCATTTGGGGGAAGGCAGGTTCTATGGCGGCAGAGGATGCCAAGCCATGTGTTAGTGGTGGATGTTAAGGCATTGATGTGGTTGTGAAATGTGAGGGCTGAGTCGAAGGTAACCGCAAGGTATTTGTAGGAGCAGACTTGTTCCAGTGGCTGATTGGTACTTGGAAGGATATAGAGTGGGTGGTTGCTAGCTTTGTTTTGGGGGTGGGAAAAGAGCATAGCTTTGGTCTTTTTAAGATTGATGACGAGTCTGTGCTCCTTAAACCAAGCTTCAGCACTGTTGAAAGACTGCTGTAGGGTGTCCTGGAGGGAGACGGGATTGCGGTGGTGGCAAAAAGGACAGCGTCATCTGCATACAGTAGAATTTTGTCAGGGCATGCACTGGGCAGGGTGTTCAGATAGAGTGAGAAGAGAAGGGGGCTCAGAATGGAGCCTTGGGGGACCCCAGAGTGAATGGGACGGGTATCGGAGAGTGTGCTATTGATTTTTACACACTGTGATCGAGCATCAAGATAGCTTGTGCACCATGCTAGGGGGCCAGCCGAGAGACCAGTGTGGCAGAGTGCATTCAGCAGAAGTGGATGGGAGACGGTGTCGAAAGACTTTGAGAGGTCGATGAACACTGCACCAGCTAGGGAGCTGGTATCCATGGAGGAGTGTAGGAAGTTGGAGAATTCAATTAGGGCAGTGCTGGTACTGTGACCAGCACGGAAGCCATGTTGCTCTGGGCATAGAATGTTATGCTTAGCCAGATAATCAGCGATTTGAATGGCCACCACTTTCTCCAGGGCTTTAGAGATGGGGGGAGGATGGAGATTGGCCGGTAGTTGTTGGCCGATGACCTGTCGCCTCCTTTATGAATTGGTGTGATAATGGCTGTTTTCCAAGCTGTGGGAAATTGTCTCAGGCAGAGTGACTGGTTAATTAGGCTGGTGAGTGGGCCAAGGACTTCATCTAGCACCAGCCTAAGGATTCTGGGGTCCAGTGAGTCACTGCCGGGACTGTTGCCATTCAAAGCTTTGATTAGGATGGGTCTGGCTTCTCAGGTGGAAATCTTGCACAGGTGGAAGCTGGGGTGCTGGAGGACAGGGGGAGGTTGGTTGGGGGGAGGGTCAAAGAAATTATTAGGGAGGACTGAGCTAAGGTCAGTGAAAGCAGTGTTGAGCCAGTTAGCTATGGTGGCAGGCTCGGTGGTGGTAGTGCCATTTCTAGTGAGCTGGGATGGGGCAGGGGAGCGAGCTTTTCCGTTAAGTTGCTTAATATTATCCCAGAAAGTCCAGGCCTAGCCCCAGGAGGAGGTAAGGGTGGCCTGGTAATGGTCAGCCTTGGCTTTCCTGATGGCCCATGAGCACTTATTCCGGGCTGCATTGTAAGCCTGCCTATCAGACAGACGACCCATTTCAGCGGCAAGGAGCCAGAGGTTATCCCGATTTCTTAGTAATTGTAGAAAGGCAGGGCTAACCCAGGGTGCATTCTGTTTTTTGGACTGGATTTTGGTGAAGGGTGCAAAGAGATCACAGGCCATGTTGAAGGTGTGAGTGAAGAAGGCGAGGGCAGTGTCAATGTCGGTTGCACGACGAATGGGGGACCAGTTTATCTGGGTGAGGAATACTTTAAGTTTTTTTAGCCCACCAGGGCGGAGGCGCCTGCGGAGGGTGGTCTGGGCTTTGGGTTTGGGATTGGGGACTGCCCAATGAAATAGGATAGTGGAGTGGTCACTTAGGGAGTCTGGGAGGACCTGGATGTTTTGGATTTTATGGGGTCGGTTAGTTATAATAACATCCAGAAGGGTGCTGGTACCTCTTTTAGGGTTTATTCTCGTGGGCTGGGTGATGAGTTGCGTCAGGTCTTGGGCGGCAAATGAGTCTCTGATCGCAAATGAGGAGGTGCTGAGCCAATTTACATTAAGGTCCCCAACTAGGATTTGTTCTGCCTTATGGTGGAGGGTGGCCAGGTAGTCAGTTAAAGATACCAGGGCCAGGTGCTGGTTCTTTGGGGGAACGTAGGCTGTGGTGAGATAGAGAGGGCTCCTAGAGGGGTCTGGAGTGAGTTTGAGGGTAAGAGCCTGGGCCCCATTTACAAGGGCAGGGGTGGGGAGTGCGTGTCCAAGTATTGTGTCCCTAGTGTAGATTGCACAGCCTCCCCCTCGTTTGCCTACTCGGTCCTCCCGGTATAAGGTATAGCCTGGGAGGGAAACAAATGAGTCAGGGGTGGATTTGGACAGCCAGGTTTCAACCAGGGCTATGATGTCTGGTTGATGAGCCAAGGCCCAGCACTCTAGGGTTTCAAATTTTTTCAGCAGGCTGCATATGTTCATGGAGGCTACTTGAAGACCAGTGGGCTGGGTGGGTGGGTGGGAGGGCAGGGCCTGGGTTGGGATGTATGTTCCCTGTTAGGAGTAGAAGGAGGAGAACTGCTCTGGTCAGAGGGTGGCAGATGGAGAGTTTACGCCGGGAGCAATAGGATGAGGAAGGGGGTTTCATAGCACAGGGGATGGGTAGGGCAGCACAGGCAGAGAAGGCCTACGTGATCAGAAGCACAAGGGAGCCGAGGGGGAGGAAAGGTAATGTTTGGATGGGGGTGAGGTGGAGAGGAGAATATGGGGTGTGTGGAGGAGGAGGGAGGGGGAGGTGCAGTGGTAAAGGAGGAGGGGAAGACAGGAGGGTAGGTAGGAACACTGGAGAAGTGCGGCCGAGGGTTAATAGGGACAATAGGGTTGGTGGAAGACAAAAGAAGGAGGAGGACAAGAGAGAGGCTGGTGAGCAGGGGGTGCACATGCATAGTTGGTAAGGGTGGGGGAGCTGTAGTGAAGAAAGAATGGGGGTACTAGGATGATAGAGGGGAGATAGTAGTGAGAGGTCACCTCTAAGCCTAGTTACTGCTATGGTATCATGGCAGGGCTGTTACCTGAGGTGCATAGAGTATTAGGTTCAAGTCTTGCCCAGGGTAGCAGGAAAGAGCCTAATCAGTGGCTGTAGCAGCAGGGAGTTTGGTTCAAAGTCTGCAGAAACACTCAGATAACACTTTAGCAAGGTTAGAGTGTTTTTAGAGTTTTGAAATCCTGCAGAATTAAAAGACAGGTGTGCTAGCTGAGTGGTGGAACTGCTGACTTAAACAATGAGGGTGCAGGGTTCAAAGGCAGCAAGAGAAAAGTGGTAAACTTATATTTTGGCAGGTAGGGGGTAAGAGACTAAAAGGCATAGAAAGTAGCAATAAAATAGGTAGACAATGTGGTCCAGAGGTAGAGCTGCTGACTCTGACTGTAAGGGTACTGGGTTTGAGCACAGCTTAGGGACAGAGTGTAGAAAGTTTTTTTAATTCAGAAAAGGAGGGAGGAAGGGCTAAGAGTTTGAAAGTAGAGAAAGCTGTTGGCCTGGTTCATTAGCTTGGTGGTTCGTTAGTAGACTTTGGACAAAAGGGTACCAAGTTTGATGCTGGCAGGTGCTTAGTGGTAGGCTGGAGAGAGGAAAGTAGGTGATAGAAAGGATTCAAAGGGAACTGTAGTGATCTCTAGTGGGTGGGTTTTCAAACAGTAGGTAGGAGGGGTAGAGAGTTGAAAGTGCAGCAACCCCTAGTGGTTAGTGTCTATAAACTGCAAATGGGAATATGGACACTTGGTAAAAAGGAAGGTAGGTCACATGATATAACACATGACCTGCAACAATAAATGAAGCACTTACCCTGGTTGAGGCAGGTGGGATGTGCCTCACAACAGTCAGGCTGTAGTGCAGAACACTTTACCTCTTTACAGGCTCTGACAATCCCCGAGTTCAGTCTCCGCTACTGGGCAGAGTTTAATGCTTTCGATCTTTGTAATCTTAACCCCTCCAAAAGCTAAGAGAGGCAAATCAAACTTATTTGTTCTCCCAGAACTAATTTCTTGAGTTTTATATGGGTTTATCTGCATCAGATTTAGTTTGACCATTCTTCAATTATTTTTAGGTCATTCTGCATGGTACTCTGACTTATTTCACTGAACTTTTCAACTACAATGGTATCACCCACATACTTAATATAAGGTCCTTTGGTTTTTAAATCATTTGTCATAATCAGAAACAATAACAGTCCTAATGTTGTTCCTTGTCAAACTCGCCCATTCATATACCTCACCTCTGACTGGACCCCTTCCTTTTTGATCTACTGAGACCTACCATGTAAAAAATCATAAATCCACCTCACAATACAAGAAAGAATGCCTAACTTCTGTAATTTGCTCATTAGGGTTTATGATCTATCAAATCAAAAGCCTTTCTATGATCTATTAATACCACACTCACAATCTCTCCCTCTTCCCAATATTTCATACACAACTCTATAAACTTTAATATTGTTAGGATTGTGAAACTTCCTTTTAAAGATCCAAACTGATTTTTTTATCAGTTTCATTTGAAATAAGTTCCAACAGCCACCTTGTGATAAATTTCTCATACACTTTAGAAACACAACACTTTAAAGAAATGGGTCTGAAATCTTTTTTTATGTAATTTGGTAGAACTACTTTGGGTAATGGTAGGGCTCACACCTGTTTCCATTGATATGGTAATTTCCCTGACAAGATGGATTTGTTAAAAATGTTACATATCCAAGGTGCTATTAAATTTGTTCCTTCCCTTCATACCCAATAAGATATTTCATCTGGTCCTACTGCCTTGTTTAATTTTTAATTTTTCCAATTTTTCGCCATTCCGTCCACTGTAACAAGGTATTTTTCAGGCACTCCCCATAATGCCACTTCTATTTTCTCCAGCGGTTGAAGACGTTTACTCACATAATACTTTATTTAACTCCAGTACAAATGTAATACTTTTACCATCCCCTTCAAATCCATATTTTTCTGCCTACATGCTTACTTGCCCCCCAGGTTGGTTGCATAGCACAAATTCTTTCCTTTTGGACCACCGTTTCTTTGGATCAGATTTACATAGATCATTTACTTTTTGAATATAATACATTTTCTTCATTCCGTTACCCATCCTGTTTACTTCATTTCTCAATCAATTCTATTCTGCATCTGCCCCATCTTTAATGCTATCTGTCTTTGGTGTATCAAAGTCATAAATTCCTCATTTACCCATTGTTTATTAATATACACACCTGAAAGCTATGAATAGGGCTGGGTGGCTTGAATTCAAAAACGACATCATATGTAGGTTTGGATTCATCTAATGGTGGCAGACAGAGACCAACTCCTCAAAGTACAGTGGCAATGGTGGAGGAGGAGGAGGAGGAGGAGGAGGAGTGGGAGGGGGAGGCTATTGAATCCCAAGATCTTGAGGAGGCACCCAAACTTGATATACTGTATGTGTTCATAGTGGGATGAAATTATCCCAAGTGTGCTAGCAGAGCTCCATGTAGTATAGTAGTCAGAAGCAGCAGCTGCAATTGTTTGTTAGAACATCTGTCATCAGCCAAAAACATTTGCAGCAACCAACCATCACAAACATTGTTTTGAGCCACACTAAATTTCCACTTAATCATATTGTTGTGCTTGAACTAAATCCAGACATAGCTCAGATGCTTGCAATTGATCTGTTGCCTTACTCATTTGTGAAGAATGAGGAGTTCTGTAGATTGATGACCAGGGCTTGCTCAAAATGGCATGTTCCCTCATGTACCCATTTTTCTACATGTGCTGTGACACATCTTTATGATGCTGGTGTCTGTGAAGTCTGACAAGTCTTGCAGTATTCTGCCAGTCTCTACATTTATCTAACAACAGACATGTGGACACATGGGCAATGTGCTAGAAGTTCTACATGTGCATAATGACACACTGGGTCCAGCTACATGGGGTAACATATGTAAGCAATAATACACAACAGGATGTGCATTAGACACTTCTAGTGCACAGACAGGGGCGTAGTAAGGCACGAGGCTGTGCATTAGAAGCATCTAATGCACATCCCTGGAATGTCTTATTGGGCATATAAAATGGATCTCAATTTTCTTTATTGCAAATAAGATGCCACAGTCCTCTGTTAGATGCAAACAAGTATCAAAATTTATTTCAAATAGATAAAGCCAAGACATAAGCATAGGCATAAAAGCAAGCCGCTATGGAGCAGAAAGCTAGGATCTCATGGTGATCCTGACCGGTTTCGAACCCAGCACATCATCAGGGATGGTTTAATGCTCCCAAGGTTCATGTTAAATAGACACAATTTTAAAGTGACAGTGCATAATACATAAAGAGGTGTAATGAGTGCAACAATTCTTAATATTTCAAATTCAGCTAAACATAAGTGAAAAAAGATTTTACTACCACACACTTTTATTTTGTACTAAGAATAATCTTATTAATTCATTTAACTAATACTTAGTGCAAAGAATACATTTTTTCATCAGTAATTCACAGCAATCCAGCTATCTTCAAACAGTAGTTATTAATGATACTGAATCAATTTTCTCTGCAGCATAAAATTCAAAGTAATAAGTATAAATAATAAAAAAACAAAAAATATCTGTCTTAATTTGTCATAAAATAGTTTCTCTGCCTGGATGCATAGGACATTTGCCCTACTATGGTCTCCTTAGCTGTACTTTCTAAAGAGTGCATTTTTATTTTATCTTGTGTACAAGGCCTTCTTCCATGTACAAACATACAGAAAGGATTGTTTAGTTTTTTTTGTTACTGTTTCCTTTTTTTTAAGTTGTTAGAAAGAAAGGAACGAGTGTATTAACCTCCCCCAGAACCACATTCATACAGAAATGAGTTTTTTTTTTAGTTTTATTTCTTTATGTAGTATGTTTTTCTGTTTTCCCTTTGTTTAATATCAGAGAGAGCAATAGCAGGAAGTGAGAGAGCAAGCAAGTGAACAGGTGGGAAGCGAGCTGGCAGTGGATCAGCTGTCACACCTACACCACATTCATACAAAAATCAGTTCTGTTTTCTTGATGTTCCTCTTTATTTATAATTGTATTGAGCAAGCCTACCAGCACTCTGAAAGGAGCCAGATCAAGTGAGGGAGCGAGCGGGCATTGAGCTGTGGTTGAAGCGGCTTAAATATAAATTTGTTTTTTTAAACATGGTTAGTTAGAACAGAAAAGGAAATACCTGACAGTGCTGACAGGATTGGTAACTGCGTGCTGAACTAAAAGGGAACAACAGAGTGAGGTGCTTAAAAAAGAAACAACCGTTATTAGTGAGGTGTTCAGTTCATGAACCAGTGATGTGAGTAGAGAGAGGAAAGAGGAGATTATAGAGTGACAGGGCAGGAGGTGAGATCAAGTGGCTGGCTGTCTGGGAGATGAGAGAGTGAGCCAGTGGATTTCACAGACAGATCACATATTAGGTATAAAACAAAATAAAACAGAAAAAAAGACAGCGAGAACAAGCATCAAAGTAATTTTTAACATACTGTGTTTTGCCAGCTTGTACTGATGTGACACTAATGGTTGTCTGGAACTTCAGTTAACTATTTTGAATGCTGAAACAAGAGCAAGGGAGTGATAATCCAGTGGGCAGTGGGCAGGGTCATGTAAATGAGGAAGTGATCAGCCAGTGGACAGGAGCAGGGGAACAGATGGCTTTGGAAAAGAAGGGAAAAATACAAACATAAACTGCCCAATTATGTGAATTGCCACATACTGATGGCAAGGGTAGTAAGGTAAACATTGAGGTACAGTGCTCAACAGAGGGCAGGACAGGGGTAAATGGAAAAATAGACAAGGGCAAAAAGAGCAGGCATGGGGGAAAAAAGGATAAAGCCAACATTAAATGGAGGGCAATGAGTACAAATGCCAGTAGTCTGGGAAACAAGCTTCCTGAGCTAGTAGCCTTGATGGAAGATGAACACTTGGATATTGTGGCAGTCACAGAAACATGGTACATGGGGAACCATGACTGGGATGTCAACATACCGGGGTACACAGTCTACAGAAGGGACAGGGAGGGTAAAAGAGGAGGTGAAGTAGCTCTATACATAAGGGAAGAGATCAAAGCTACAGAACTAAAAATTAAAGGGGGATGACAAGAGGCACTCTGGGTCACCTTGGAGACCTGGAATGGCATCACAATCCACACAGGGGTTGTATACAGACTCCTATCTCAAGGGAAGGAAATGGACAAGAAAATGTTG
Source organism: Neoceratodus forsteri (assembly GCA_016271365.2). Classification (NCBI taxonomy): domain Eukaryota; kingdom Metazoa; phylum Chordata; order Ceratodontiformes; family Ceratodontidae; genus Neoceratodus; species Neoceratodus forsteri. Next base: position 366,104,708 of record CM057453.1, on the reverse strand, counting down.
GAGGACATTCTCAAAATGGCTGAAAAAGGGGAGATACCATTAATGGGGGACCTGAATATTCCAGATATTAACTGGATGACATGTACTGCAGCCACATCCAAGAGCAGGGTCATTCTCGATGCCCTGCAGGGGGCAAGCATTAGACAGCTAGTGTTGGAACCCACTCTGGAGGAAGCAATACTAGACCTGGTACTCTCAAATGGAGAGAGGATCACAAATTTAGAAGTCAGTAGACATCTGGGAACAAGCGACCACTGCACAGTGTGCTTCACAATAAGCACGACCATGGAGACAAGCCATACAAAAACAAGCATACTGGACTTTAGAAGGGCTGACTTTGGTAAAATGGGTGAATACCTGAGGAATACACTAGCAAATGGGCAAAAAGGAGGGGTGGAAGAACAATGGAGAAAAATCAAAACCACCATCATAGAGGCAACAAGCCTTTGTGTGAAACAGATAAAGAAAACAAAGCGGAGTAAAAAAACACTATGGTTCTCAAAAGAGGTGGCAGGGAAGGTTAAGGAGAAAAAGCTGCATTCAAAAAGTATAAGGCATCACAGAAGGAGCATGACATGGAACTGTATCATTTAAAGCAGAAAGAAGTGGGGAAGGCAGTCAGAATAGCAAAAGCCCAAACTGAGGAAAAAATAGCCAAGTCAGTTAAGAAGGGGGATAAAACCTTTTATAGGTACATTAGGGAGCATATAAAGGTTAAGGAAGGAATAGTGCAGATTAATAAGGGAGAGGGGAGGTGGGCAGAGGGAGACAGTGAAAAGGCAGAGATACTGAATGAATACTTTTGCTCAGTATTCACAAAAGAAGATGAGGAGGAGTTACCTAAACCAGACAATAGAAGCACTCTGGGTAGTGGGGTTGACACCAGTCCATTTACAGAAGAAAGAGTCCTGAAAGAACTCCTAAAACTCAAGGTGCACAAAGCAATGGGGCCTGATGGGATTCACCCCAGAATCCTAAAAGAACTAAGAGAGGAACTAGTGACACCACTGACCACACTTTTTAACAAATCATGGGAGGATGGGGTGGTACCTCAGGACCAGAGGAGGGCAGATGTGATTCCCCTTCACAAAAGTGGGAGCAAGGCAGAAGCAGGAAACTACAGACCTGTAAGTTTGACCTCAGTAGTAGGGAAAATGATGGAATCACTTCTGAAAGAAAGAATTGTTGAGTACCTAGAGGTCAGTGGGGCACAGGACCCAAAGCAGCATGGATTTACAGCAGGAAGGTCATGTCAGACGAATCTAATAGATTTCTTTGACTGGGTGACCAAAGTAATAGCCCAGGGAGGGGCTGTGGATATGGCCTACCTAGACTTTAGCAATGCATTTGACACAGTCCCACACAAAAGATTAATAATCAAGTTAGCCAGCTTGGGAGTTGGTCCCAGGGTGGTAGTCTGGATTGCAAACTGGCTGCACAACAGGACACAGAAGGTAATAGTGAGTGGCACACATTCTGAAGAAAGAGGGGTCACTAGTGGAGTACCTCAGGGCTCAGTACTGGGTCCAGTCCTCTTTAACATCTTTATAGGTGACATTGCAGAGGGTCTGGAGGGAAAGGTATGCCTCTTTGCAGATGATACAAAGATCTGTAACAGAGTTGATACACAAGGGGGGGTAGAAACGATGAGAAGGGACTTAGCAAGGTTGGAGGAATGGTCAGACATATGGCAACTTAGATTCAATGCAAAGAAGTGCAAAGTAATGCACCTAGGAAACAAAAACCCAGAAGAAGAGTACACAATAGAAGGGGAGGTACTAACAACAACAAAAATGGAACGGGACTTGGAGGTAGTCATATCGGATGATCTAAAGGTGGGTAAGCAATGTGAGAAGTCAGTGAGGAGAGCCAGGGGGATACTGGGATGCATAGGAAGGGGCATCACAAGTAGAAAAAGGGAAGTGGTTATGCCTCTGTACAGACAGTTGGTGAGACCCCATCTGGAGTACTGTGTGCAGTTTTGGAGACCTCATCTACACAAGGACATAGACAGGATGGAAGCAGTCCAGAGGAGGGCAACTAAAATGGTGCAGGGTCTGCATCAGAAATCATATGAAGAGAGGCTGAGAGAGCTTAATATGTATAAGCTTGATGAAAGGAGGGATGGGGGACATGATAGAAATGTTGAAGTACCTCAAGAGAATCAACAAAGTCCAGGAGGGTAACGTCTTTCAGAAAAAGAGATGTGTAAGAACAAAGGGATACAATTTAAAGATAGAGGGGGATGGCTCAGGGATAATGTGAGGAAATCTTTTTTCACAGAGAGAGTGGTGGATGTGTGGAACTGCCTTCCTGGGAAGGTTGTTGGGGCTAAAACAGTGGGGGAATTCAAACATGCATGGGACAGACACAAGGCAATTGTAGTGGGGGGTGGCAGGAAGTAGGCTGTTGGCTAACTGGAATCTGCAGCTTATCCAGTAGATAGGGAAATGAGCAGACTGGGTGGGCCAAGTGGTCCTTATCTGCTGTCAAAGTCTATGTTTCTATGTTTCTAAGGCAGGTGGGGTAAGTGAATTGGAAAAGGCTGCTTTGATGATTAACATTACAAGGACTGAGGTAGTTTGTGGTTAGCAGCGAAAAAAATGGCAGTGATTTAAAAATGAACATTCCATTTGGCTTCTTAATATGTACTTCTTAAAATGGGGCTGAGGGTTACCAGAACTTGTTGCTAGCTGTGTGTAGACATTTGTAAAGCATGGCCAACAACCAATCAAAATAAAGGATTTTCCTCATCCATTTTATACGACTCTGTAATGAAGTGAAATAAACAAAACTATGCTTGTTTCCCTTCTGCATCTCTTGTGGTTAAACAGCATGCAATACTGACCATGAAATGCATGATTGGGGCACATACAGGGTCTAACATATTCACTGTTTTCTTGCAGCAAGTTGTTAGCTGTCTGCATCCATTGTCCTTAAAAACAGGCTTTAAGGCTTGTGATAATGTGGATATCACCAAGTCCTTAAGTGATGGGGTTTATATCAGGGTGCCATGCCTGGCACATTGCTTAAACCTTGTCAGGCAACAATTTCTTGCACAACCAGACGTAAAAGAGCTGTCCATGTTATGCATAGGATAGACACAAGGGAGCCCTGACTACAAAAGGCTACTAGAGTGTCAAAATATGTCTAAAACAAATGGGCAGACTAGATGGACATAGCAGTCTCCTTCTGCTGACAATTTCTATGTTTCTATGTGTCTATATTACAGATTAGGCAGGGAACATCTAGGCAGACTGGGTAGGCCAAGCAGTCTTTTGCTGCTGAAAAATTCTGTATTTCTATGTAACAAAAGAAAGTTAATTTAGAAGGGGCAGAAAAAATCAGATTAGAAATATGAACTAAACAAGAATTAACAGGATGAAAGCATCTGAAAATGCAGTAAAATTGAAATACAGATATGAAGCTGTAGATGTAAGTACTTTAAAAAAAATCAAACACAAATAAAGAAATCCTAACAAACCTTCAAGTGAAATAAAGATGTCAAAATTGCTGCAAAAGGTTGCTTTTATTGCTGTTTTATAAGGTTCAAAAAGCAGCAGATTTGTCCCTATCTACACTCTCACACACACCATGTATATAGAGCTGTAGCATGTGATGTGCAGGAACTGTTCCATGTAACCGAGAGGCAATTGTTTCCCAGAAGCCTTGATGTGAGAAAACTTCACCAAATTTGCCATAAGGAAACGTTCAAGGCAAAGACTGCAGGGGAAGTGCAGGGGAAGTACAGTCAGTTTCTGCTGTGAGCCTTTGGGTTAAGTGCACATTTAGGACGTGTGCACAAAATGCTCTGGTCCTGATTCCCTGCATATCTATGTAATGTTATTCATTTTTGCCATGTGTGCACAATTTTCCAGTTGTGTAGCTTCTCTTAGTCCTGCAGCTGCAACTAATCACCCCCAAGTGAGTGCCAAAAAGGAGATTAGTTGTGATTAGCAGCCCTGTATAAGTCAGGGCATACAGTACTCAGCACCTCTGAAAGATTAGCAATGGAGCCAAAGCTTACCAGGAAGGTGCTGTCTCTGTAAGAAAAAGTTAATCTCATGGAGTGATCTGCCACTACAAGCCACAAAAAATTAGCCAGTTAATTCAGTATGGACATATTCTGTTTTGGCAGGATCATTCGGATGATTGATTTTTCAGCAATTTTGGTTGTGAGCATTTTTGGATGTGTGCACAAAAAGATTTGTTTCTCGAGCATGAGCACACAGCCAAAATTGACTGGAGTCGCAAAGTGAAAACAGGCAAAGTTACCAGAAAACAGCCTAAATTCAAGAAATAATTTGTGAAGGTGAAGTTGACCTTTTCTCCTGAACTTTGACTATGAAACAGTAGAACAATCTGCAACAAGAACCTTAAACACAGGCGTGGATCTGGTCACCCTTTTACTTTGTGTGCAAAAATATTTTTTTACTATTTACTGCAGAATAGTAGTGTAATCCCCCCCGCCCCACCACACACACACACACACACACACACACAAATGGTGAGGGCTTACCAGAACTCCTTTGCCTTGGACTGTTTACTGTGCATGTAAAAGGAATCTATGCAGGTCTATCGCTTTAGTGGAGAACAAACCAGGATATTAATGGGTTAAGGTCCCAGGAACATTCCAATGCATCATTAAGCATGTGAAACACAAAAGCTGTTTAAGTCGTGTAAAGCTAATGAATTATGCCCAACTTCACCAGCATACCAAGGCCAATAAAACTTGTCATTCTGAGAAGACACAGAGGAGTACTTACTATTTTAAAGGAGGAATTCCACTGAGACGACATATTTTCAGTACTATTTGTTTGGAATATGACTTCTTGCTCCTCGGTCCTGCACTTGTCTGTCCTAGAAGGAGGGGTAGGAAGATGCAATAAGAGATTAGCTACTGAGTCTTCTTCAAGCTGGAACAGGAATCAGCCACTAGATCTCAGAGAGAGAAGAGGGTTTGGGTGCTACTGACCCAGGCTATCAAAGAAAGCCTACTGTGGCTTCCACGGCCACAAGATCAGAAAGATTTCAAAGGTTTTTACTACCTTTAAAGTATACCTTTAAAGCATAGAACAATGAACTGTGTTTTGCTGATTGTGTCAGAAGGACAACCTTTGCAGAAAAAGACTGTTTTTGTTTCCTGGGACATGAGACAAAAGCTTGTTGATCCAGGAAGTGTGTTCTAGCTGCAAGCCTGTTGGCACCAGAAACTGTGAGAGAAATACCTGCATCAATCCTGCTGACATTCTGGAAGAAGAGATGATTAGTACTACTGCAAGGTACTAGCTAGCACTCTACACCAGGGTCCAGAAGTGTACGTGAGTGTGTGTGTGTGTGTGTTTGTGTGTGTGTGTGTGTGTGTGTGTATACGCATGCTCATGCGTGGCATATGGCCCCAGCTCTATAGACTGCTTCTGTTCTGCAGAGGCTAAAGAGGGAAGAATCAGAGAAGTCCAGATGACTGTGGGCAAAGAGAGACTGATCTAAATAAGCAGAGGAACCTGAGATCTTCTAGCTGTCCCCCAAATGCACAACTAAATCATAAGCCTGTGAGGACCAGCAGCTGTAAGGAGAATAATAAAATAATAATAAAACTTTATTTTTATGGCATCTTTCCAAAACCAAGGAGCTGAACATAGTTAAAATCATAAACATAATTACACACAATTGCAGCAGCATAGTTACTAAACAAACAACTAAACAGATTCTAAATATTACAATAAATACACACAGAAGAAGGAACCCAAGTTGATAAGGAAGTTGGTACATCAGAACCATGAGTACTTTCAGGGTTGCCCTGCAACTTGGAAGATTTATACAAAGTTTCTACAGATTTGGCCAACAGATCAGGAGCTACAAATACCTCATTTGGAGGTTTTCCATTTATCCAGCTGCATTGCCTGTGGAGTTTTGGCTTTAACTGTTTTATTGTTTTCTAACCTTTGTAAAAGAACTTTGATACTTGCTGAATTGTACTTATTATAAATAAAGATTTATTATTATTATTATTAACTGTTCTGTTTATTTTAAAGTGTACCATCATCGGCCAACCAACTGCAATGTCACCAGGCCTTCACTGTCCCTTTGGCTTGGTACCAATGAAGAACGAAGAGTTCACTTTAAGATTCAAGGGTTTAAACTGGTACCAGTGGGGTGGGCCCCCAATATAGGGGGGTGGGTAATACTAAAAAGTTTAATAGTGTTCTTTGTTGCTGTCTTGTCTTGCCCACTGGGGTTTGAACAAAGTTGTGGGGTAGAGCTTTGACTTGTTTTGCATTTAAATATTTGCTTATTGTTGCACTTAGGGTATAGGGATAGTGCTACCTCCTACTTCCATTTGGTTCCATGGCATAATAGTGACTCCAGAACAGTGCAGGGACAACACAGCACCAGATTATGGTGAATGCCGAAATCAGTGAACTCTCCATTTGTGGGGGGCTGTGCCCCCACACCTCCTTACTAAATATACCAACTTTGGGGGGTAGACCTCAGAGAGGGGGATATAGTGAGCTTCCCAGTTTGGGCATTTGTCATAATCTGGCACTGTTTTGACTCTGCACCATTTGGGAGTCACTGTTTTGATGGTATACACTTCCATTTTCCCTTGCTACCCCTTGTTCTTTCCAATATTCTCCCTTTTAAATAGTTTTAAATTGCATTTTATGGTTTGGGGACTGTCTTTGCTGCAGTGCCACTTATTTCAGTGGAGGGACTTTGTGGCTAGTTTATACATTGTTTCCTGGGGGGTAGTAAATTAGTGTTTCAGTCGCCAGGTACCCCATATCATTACCCCAGGTAGAGTCACCACAGCATTCTACTCCAGCATAGCACACTCTTAGTGAACCTAGGCCAGCTTCCTTGCAGGGAGTGGATAGGAGATCCCTTAAGGCCCTGGTATGGTGACAACTTACACTGGAGGCTCTGCTGGGATCTCTGTGTCACTGGTGTGTCCCCTAAACTCTAACTTTGTGAGATGGAAGAAAAATGTTTAGTGCTACCTCTCCCCCCAACATTTTTGAAAGTTGTCTTGGCACTTCAGAAGCTGGAAGATTGGTGCTGAGGGGAGTGTCTTGACCTGAAAAAGGCAATCCTGGTCATGGAGATCCCTGAGGGTACTGAAGGAATGGCCATTTTGAAGTCCATGGATGCTTTGCATGTTTAGGCAAGTTACTGTAGCTATAAATTTTATGAGGTATGACCATGCCAGTCAAAGCATAACTGCTTTAAAAGTGTTTTAGAAACTGATGTGAGCAAACTGCCAGCCACAATCGAACCAGAAAGTTCTGAAAAAGTATGAAATCTGTTTGGCTGGGAGAGTAGTCTGCCATCCATTCCCACTCCCCCACCAGTGCAGACAGTAGTGTGGACAGAATAAGTCAAATGGTTGTTGGCAGCTGTGAAAAAAACTTAAAGATGTGAAAGCATTCTTCAAGGAAGAAGAGCTCATGGAAGCAGTACCACCTTGTGGACTCTGGGCTGGGGACCAGACTGGACCCTTTATTTGGTCAAGCCTTATGAACAGTACAGAACATTGTATACTTTCTCAAGAGCCATACCTACTCCTGTTGGGGAGGATGTCTATGAAAGTTGGATGAGCCAGGCAGCACAGATGGAACAAGTGTGGAAGTGTTCAGATGACAAAATATGCAAAGGAATTGTGTACGGTCTGAGAGGTATGGCTTTGGATGTTTTCCATTCCTTATGGACTAGCCAGCCAAACTGCACAGCAAGTGATTGCCTTGCCATGTTTAAGAGTACATTTGGAAAGTGGAATGAAAGGAGGTGTTAGTTTTCCAACTGGGGGCCACCACGCAAAACAAGGGAGAAAAGCTGTCTCATTATATACCCCAAGTGGATCATATAATGAGACTGAGATCTGGAAAATTGCTGAAGCTGGAAGAGGTACCTCTGCCCAGAATGTGCAGATGAGACTGGACCAGATTTTGAGAGGAGGGGTGTATTCCCACTGGATCTTAATATCTTTCAGGTAGAAAGACCACAGAGCAGATCCCCTGAACTTCCATCTGTTATTGGATAAAGTAAGAGAAGAGGAAGTGAAGAAGACATTACAAAATCTGTAAGGGCACCCTGAGACTGTGGGGATGGGTGCCCAATACAAATATAATCTACTATTACTACAACTACAACAAACTCCATACGGGCACTCACAGGAAAAGCAAGACCACTGCTGCTGCAATCTGAGAGCTGCAAAGAGCCAAGTGATGCCCTTGACATGGGTACTCAGTTTAAGAAATCAAGGAGTGTGTGAAGTCCTTGCAGTTGGTACAGGCATTTCATCTACAAACTCACCCCTTGGTCTCTGGTAGTGGACACCCATGGAGCCCTTCTGTTGCCTCAAGGTCAGGCCTCAACACTCAGCACTGCAAAGAGAAAGACTGTTCTGTTATCATTGTGGAGAAGATGGACATTTGGCACAAGGGTGTGGCAGGCCCAAAAACCAGCAGCTCATAGGCCAGAAATGGAGAAGATGCCAACAGCAGCAGGGAAACAACAGCAGAGCCTAGTGAGGGGGCAACCTAGGTTTCCAACAGTAAAATGCTCCAGGAAGTGGACTGACCCTGAAATCCCTCGAGGGAGCAACTTGCCTTCAGGGCTACTGGGCCTCAGAGCAGTCCTTCAGATCCTTATTGAAGGGCATCCTTATAAAGCATTACTTGACAGTGGATCACACTTTGCTGTTATTCACTGTGCTTTCTGCAATGGCCACTTCAGACACCTGCCCCTCATGCGATTGAAATGACTCTGCCTGTGGGCTTGAGTGACATCAGCTATCCCTATGATGATTACTGTGTTTTGCAAGTCAAGTTTCCTGGAACAGGCAAGGAAGTGCCACACACAATTTACGCCATAGGACTGATCTGTCCTGAATCCAAGTCCTTGGATGACACCCCTGTGTTAATTGGAACCAATGCAGATATGTTTGGGAGGTTGGCCCAAATGTGCCAAGAGAAAGGAATAGAACAGGGCTTACAGAGTCTGCCATTGCAAACCAAAGCAAGGAGAGTGAGCCTGAAACTTGACACCCCAAAGACAGTGGTGACAGTCAAGTCCATTGGTGTAATTCATCAAGTAAACACAAGGAAGTGGTCTTGCCATCCAATGCACTGTGCCAAGTAGTCAGTATAGCCAAGTTCAAACATCAGCCTGCTGGGCCTGGACTCATCATTGATGCACCACCTGAACACAGCCTACCTGAAGTACTGATGGTCCAGAGGTGAGTGATGTCAGCACTTGCTATGCCCTGGGTGAGATGAGTAACTGTCAAGGTAAAGAATGAGACAGAGAAGCTCATCATCTTGAAGACAGATCGAGTGTTGGCGAATATTTTCCATGCTGGCAGTGTCACGGGAGTGAACATTGAAGTAGCCACTGCCATTGAGATTGATCCTGGACTGTTTGATTTTGGGGACTTGCACATACCTGACCACTACTGGTGGAGCATGAGTAACAAGCCAGTCAAACACCAGATAATGTTCTCTTTGCATTAGTGGGATTTAGTAGGATGTGGGATCCATACCTAGAAAAGGAGTGCCACATCTGCCTTAGAGATGACCATCCTTTTCAGGAGAAATCCCAGAGATTGGCCCCTGGGGACACAGAAGATAGCCAATGGCATGTCTAGGAGCTACTGGTGATAGAGATTATCAAAGAATCCAGAAGTCAATACACTTTGCCTATTGTGGTAGCCAGAAAGAAGAACAGAACCATATGGATGTGCATAGACTACCATACACTAAACCATACACTGAATAAGAAAACAGTACCTGGCCAGTACATTGTGCCTCGAGTTGAAGATGCACTGGCTGGGTTGACAGGGAGGTGATTGTTTTCAGTACTGGATCTGTGCAGTGGCTACTAACAGATCTCCATGGCAGAGAAAGATAAGGAGAAGACAGACTTCATCTGCCCTCTTGGGTTCTACCAGTTTGAGAGGATACCCCAAGAAATATCTAGGTCCCCAGCTACATTTCAGAAACTGATGGAGAAAGCAGTGGATGACATGCACCTGCTGGAAGTACTTGTATACCATGATGATTTAGTAATGTTTGGAAAAGCATTGGAGGAACACAAAACAAGACTGATGAAGGTATTTGACCATTTGGAAGAATTTGGCCTGAAAGTGTCCATTGACAAGTGCCAGTTTTGTCAGCCATCCAACAAGTATGTGGGCCACACCATTTCTGCCAATGGTGTATAGACAAATCGAGACAAAGCAGAAACCATAACTGCTTGGCCCAGACTACACAGTTTCAAGGCTCTGCAGTCATTCCTTAGATTTTGTAGATACTACAGGCAGATTGTGAAGGATTACTCCATGGTTGTTGGCCCCCTGAACAACCTCACCCAGGGGTACCTACCTAACAGCAAAAAGAAAGCCCATTCCAGGAGGGCCAAGCCCTCAACAGAGTACTGGAAAGTGAACAAACCCTTTAGTGCTAGATGAACCGATGAATGCAAAACAGCCTTCAGAGAGGTTATCAAACACCTGAGTGAGGCACCCATACTGGCATTTCCAGACCCCACAAAACCATACATACTGCACACAAACACCAGATAAAGTGAACTGGGAGCAATCTTGTACCAGGAACACCTGGAGGGACTTCACTGAGAAGCATTCACTAGTCTCAGTTTGAACCCATCTGAGAAACTGTATCCTGTGCACAAACTGAAACTCTTGGCCCTCACGTGGGAAGTTACTGAAAAGTTTCATGATTATTTCTATGAGGTCCAGTTCACAGTAAGAACAGATAACAACCTTCTCATTTATGTGAACACCACAGCAGGGCTTGATGCAGCTAGACATCAGTAGCTGTCTGCTTTATTGACTTACAGATACCACTTAGAATTTCGCAGTGGCACAAGCAATATTGATGCTGACACATTATGTAGATGTCCCAATATTGAGCAGCCAGCCCAAGTACAAAAATTCCAAGTACTGCAGTAAAGGCCATGGGCATGATTTTCAAAAGTATTAGATCGCCACAAGCTATGGTGTCCTGACACTATGGCACATGGGGCATGTGGCAATCTAATGGGATTTTCCATCCCGTGCAGCAATTGCTGCAAGTTAGATCCACTTTTTCTGGTCTAACTTGCAGCAATCCTGGGGGCCGTTATTACAGAGCTTGCACCAGATATTTGGCACAAGCTGCCATAATCTGTGGAATATGTCACCACTGCGCCCAAAATTGTAAAATTGGGTGCAATTGTAGTGAAAGGTTTGACACCCCTCCGAAACCTAAGTGCTGTGGCACAGGACTGGACTCAAGGCCTGCTTCACTGTTGGAAAATCTGGCCCCATGTGTTTGAAGTTCGACATTCCTCACAGTATCACTCCTGCAAACCCTCACAGAGCAATTGACATGCTGGGAGCCTTCCACAATGCCATTCCAGTAGCCTACCTCAATTTCAGCAACTTGGACCTGTCACCTTTGCCCCAGTCAAGTCAGCCAGAACTAAAATAAGTGTAAAAAAAAAGACTGTGTATTATATGGAGTGATCCGAGCACTAGAGAAGGGACATGATGCAGAGCAAGTACCAGTAACTCACCTACATATCCCATTATTACTGAGAGAGTAGAGTAGGTAGTCACTCAAAGGTGGACTGCTAATACAAACCAATCAGGACAACACACATCCTGAGTTCCCTAGACAACAATTGGTGTTGCCCTGGAAATACCATAAAGCTTTTATCAAATCCTTACTTGACGACATGGGCCACCTGGGGTTTGACAGTAGTCTGGACTCAGCATGAGCACATTTGTATTGGCCCAAAATGGCAAAAGAAGTTGAAAACCACTGCAAAACCTGTCTCAGATGTATCAAAAGAAAGACTCTACTGAAAACAGCTGCTCATTTGGTCAATATCAAAACCAGTAGGCCCCTGGAGCTAGTATGGGCTTTCTTTCATTAGAGCCCAGCAGAAAAGACGTTGGCAACATCCTAGTAATCACTGACCATTATGCTCGATTTGCCCAAGTGTATCCTATCAAAGATCAAAAAAGCAAGCACTGTTGTGAAAGTGCTGCAACAATTTGTAATTTCCTATGGCATCCCTCAAAGAATCCATTCAGAAATTCATTACAAGGCTGGTACTTTGAAAGTGAACTGATAAAATAATTTCTTGCCACTTACAGTATTATCAAGTCCATAACCACTCCTTATAGCCTGCAGGGGGACTCTCAGCATGAATATTTTAACCATACACTGCTTAACATTATGGGAACTTTGGACCTAGCTCAGAACCACAATTGTAATCAGAAAGTAAGTGCATGCATATAACTACATTCAAAATAATGCCACCCGAAGGTCACCTTGCTAGATAATGTTAGGCAGAGAAGCACAGCTACAAATAGACCAATGTTTAGGGGTCTCAATAGATGGTGCATTTAAACAGGCCTATTTGGAGTACACCAGGAGATATGCCAGCAACTGCAGAAAGCATACCAACTCACCTCTGAGGCAGCAGCCAAGAACAGCCTTGTAATAAGAACAGATATGGTGAAAGAGCCTGTCACCAGTTGTTACAAGTTGGAGACCATGTCCTTTTGAGAAACTTGGGAATGTAAGGGAAACACAAGATCCAGGATCATTGGGTGTCAGAGTCCTATATAGTATGGGAGCAAATGCAAGACTTACCTGTTTACAAGATTAACCAGGAACAAGGTAGAGGCCTGGAAAGGACTGTTCACAGAGACCACCTCCTACCCATTGGCGAGACTGTGCCTGAACTGTCAACTGAAACTGACTGACCAATGGACCAGAGACCAAAAACTCAGAGCCAGACATCCCCACAAAATGCTAAAGTGCCAAGCAATGAGGATGACACTGTGTTTTGCCACAAAATACCCAATGTACCTCCATGTGTGCTATCGTGCTGGACCCAGAGTCACAAGGATGTACATATTTAATTCCTTGGGAAGATAAAGTGTTACCCAGGAAGTCTGGACATGAGCACAAGCCCATTATGAAGTTCACTTAAGACAGCCTGGATGCCTCCTCAGACCTCCCCCTTCAAGTGACCCATAAGTTTACATAAATTACATAGATTTTTCAAGCATTTATTTAGACTTTCATCCATATTCTGCTTGCCTTGCTATTTCATGTCATTTCGTATTTGTTGAATATACTATTATCAAACCTAGTTTTAAACTGAGTTATGGTAGTACTGCCTACTACCTCCGTTGGTAAGTTATTCCATAAAGGGGGAACCCTAAAGCTGAACCAATGCCTTCTCATTAGTGTATTCCATTTGTCCCATGTTAATTGTAGAGGATGGCCTCTGCTAGTATGTATTCCTTGCTTAATCGACAATCCGTAACTAGTTGCCATTTGTTTGTTCTGAAGTGCTTTGTAGGTCATGCACATGTCCTCTCATGTCCTTCTAAATTGGAGAGTATATAGTCTTAGTTTTCTTAGTTGGTCTCGGTGTGTAAGCCAATTACAGCCTGATATAACTTTTGTAGCTCTCTTCTGAACTCTCTCCAATTTCATAATATATTTCTTTTATAGGGTGACCTTAGCTGTACCCCATACTCCAAATGTTAAGTTAACGATATTCAATGTGCATGTTTTTTACCTCTGGTTCCCTAGGTTCAAAGAGCAGTACAGTTAACTGTTGGAAAATGTAAAGTGATGTTACCATTGCTACCTGTTGATAGATAACTACCAACTGCCTAGCCAGAAATGTTCAGTATGTACATATGTATAAATTCTCTTAGTAGATAGGTATCAGGTGTCAGAAATGGTTATGAATGCTTACGCTACTCCCATAGGAACTTGTGGACAGTATGGACAATGCCTAGGTGAGGGGTGCCAAGAATCTTGCTGAGGAAGAAGTGACTGTTCGACTCTTTGTTCTGATGGATCTTTCAATCATTGCTCAAGTTAACTTATGACTTCCCCTGTGCCCCTACCAACTTGCCAATGCATATAGTACACAGAGATATCTATGTCACACCAAGATGTCTGCCTTGTGTTACCTTTTGCCAAGCACAGGCCATATCACTCAGTGCAAGAGGTACAGTAAAGGGTAAAAAAAGGAAGGTGAATAATATTGGCATTGCATTGATCAATGTTACAGTACCACTCAAAGTTATGGAAGTGCCCATTTCTAACGTATGAGAAAGGTTACTGTCATGACAACTGTTTTTTGCAAATATGAAAGGCCTTTCATTTTGTTGTTAGACTAGTTGTATTTATCCAGGCTAGGACATATTGTCTGTGTACTCCAGTAAGGAAACAATTGTTTAGATAGACTGTACATGCTATTTGTTTGTTGTTACAGATGGACTCTGTCAATGAACTAGACACCGATATCAATATTTTAGATGGAGAAGAATGTAGCCCCCTTCCAAATGATGGGGGCTTATCTAGACTCGTTTGCTCTGGACTGCCTATAGTACTTGAAAAGGGGATCTATGCAAGCCTATTGCTGCAGTGGGGAACAAAGCAAGGCATTAATCGGTTAAGGTCCCAGGAACATTCCAATGCATCATTGACCATGTGAAACTGGTTCACCCATGTCGCTGTGACATGAATCTGGTAGCTGTAAATTAGGGCACCAGAAACATGTTGCCCACAACCACCATGCCTGTACATTCCACCACAACCCAAGTAGGGTGACAAGGGAGAACAGGGCAGAACAGTTGTTTTTTGTAGTGGACATAGCCCAGGCACACCCAAGACTAAATATAACCTACTCTAGGTCTGGGCATGAGTGGACTGGAGGAAAATAGTGTTCATGGTGACAACGGTCATAAGTACAGGGGACTGCAAAATCCAGCATGCCCCTGTCACTCATGCCCTTTTCCTGTCACTCTAATTGTGGCACCCTAATTATGTTGCCCATATAGCAGTATACGTGTGAAACACAAGCTGTTTAAGTCCTATTAAGTTAATTAGTTATGCCCAACTTCTCCAGCTAGTACCAAGGGCGATAAAATTGTCATTCTGAGAAGACACAGAGGAGTACTTATTGTCTTAAAGGAGGAATTCCACTTAGGTGTTGTTAATTACTGTAAGAAGATATATTTTCAATACTATTTCTCTGGAATATGATATCATGCTTCTTGGTCCCCTGCTTTTCTGTCCCAGGAGAGGGGCAGGAAGATGCAATAAGAAATTAGCTGCTGAGCCTTCTTTGAGCTGGAAGGAGAGTAGGCCATTAGTTCTCACAGAAGGAGGAGGGTTTGGGGGCTGCTAACCCATGGTTTCTAAAGCCACATGGTAAGGAAGATTTCATTGTTTTTTACATAGAATTTGATGGCAGATAAGGACCACTTGGCCCACCTAGTCTGCCCATTTCCCTACCTAACAGATAAGCTGCAAATCCTAGTTAACCAACAGCCTACTTCCTCCTCACCCCGTACTAAAAGTGCCTTATGTCTGTCCCATGCATTCTTGAATTCCCCCACTGTTTTTGACTCTACGGCCTCCTCAGAAAGGCCACTCCATACATCAACAACCCTCTGTGTGAAAAATATGTCCTCACATTACCTCTGAGCCAACCCCCCCTCTATCTTCAAATTGTGCCCCCTTGTTCTTGCACATCTCTTTTCCTGAAAGATGCTACCCTCTTGGACTTTCTTGATTCCCTTGAGGTATTTGAAAGTTTCTATCATGCCCCCCTTCTCCCTCCTTTCCTCGAGGCTATACATCTTAAGCTCCTTTAGTCTTTCTTCATATATCTTCTGATGCAGACCCTGCACCAATTTCATTGCCCTCCTCTGGACAGCCTCCACCTTGTCTATGTCTTTGTGGAGATGGGGTCTCCAGAACTGTACACAGTACTCCATATGTGGTCTTGCCAACTGTCTGTACAGAGTGCCAATAACTTCCTGTTTTCTACTGGTGATGCCTCTCCCTATGCATTCCAGTATCCCCCCAGCCCTCCTTACTGCCTTCCCACATTGCTGGCCCACCTTTAGGTCATCTGATATGACTACCCCAAGGTCTCTTTCCATTTTTGTTGTTATCAGTATCTCACCCCCCATTGTGTACTTTTCCCCTGGGTTTTTGTTTCCCAGGTGCATTACTTTGCACTTCTTTGCGTTGAATCTAAGCTGCCATACTTTTGACCATTCCTCCAACCTTGCCAAGTCCCTTTTCATCCTTGGCTAATTTGTTTATTAATCTTTTGTGTGGGACCGTGTCAAATGCCTTGCTAAAGTCTAGGTAGGCCCTGTCCACAGCCCCTCCCTGGTCTACTACTTTGGTCACCCAGTCAAAGAAATTAATTAGATTTGTCTGACATGACCTTCCTGCTGTGAATCCATGGTGCCTTGGGTCCTGTGCCCCACTGGCCTTTAGGCACTCAACAATTCTTTCCTTCAGAAGTGATTCCATCATTTTCCCTACCACTGAGGTCAAACTGACAGGTCTGTAGTTTCCTGCCTCTGTCTTGCTCCCACTTTTGTGAAGGGAAATCACATCCACCCTCCCCCAGTCCTCAGGTGCCATACCATCCTCCCACGATTTATTAAAAAGGGTAGTCAGTGGTGTTGCCAGTTCTTCCCTTAGTTCTTTTAGAATTATGGGGTGAATCCCATCAGGCCCCATTGCTTTATCCACTTTCAGTTTTAAGAGTTCTTTCAGAACCCTTTCTTCTGTGAAAGGACGAATATCAACCACCCTATCCAGAGTGCTTCTATTGACTGGATTAGTTATCTCCCCCTGCTTTTCCATTGTGAATACTGAGCAGAAATATCCATTCAGTATTCCTGCATTTTCACTGTCACTTTCTGCCCAACTACCTTCCTTTTTATTCAGCCTCAGTATCCCTGCCTTAGTCTTTCTTTGCTCCCTAATGTACCTATAAAAGGTTTTATCTCCCTTCTTAACTGAGTTAGCTATCTTTTCCTCGGTTTGGGCCTTTCTATTCTGACTGCTTTCCCTGCTTCCATCTGATTTAACAGGTACAGTTCTTTGTCCTGCTCCTTCTGTGTTTCCTCATACTGAACTTCCTGAATGCTATATTTCTTTCCCTTACCTTCCCCACCACTTCTTTTGAGAATCATATGTTTTTTCTTTCATTTTGGTTTGTTTATTTACTTCACACAAAGGCTTCTTGCCTCTGTGATGGCTGTTTTGATGTTTCCCCATTGTTGCTCCACCCCATCTTCTTGCCTGTTTGCTAGTGCTTTTCTGAGGCACTCTCCCATTTTGACAAAATCAGCCCTCCTGAAGTCCAGTACCTTCACTTTTGTACGGCTTGACTCTACAGCTAAGTTTATCATGAACCACACTGTTTGGTGGTTGCTTGTTCCCAGATGGGTACCCCACTTCAAGATCGGAGATCATCTCTCCATCCTCATTTGAGAGTACCAGGTCTAGGATTGCTCCTTCCTGAGTGGATTCCAAAACTAGCTGTCTGAGGCATGCCTCCTGTAGGACATCGAGAATGGCCCTGTTCTTGAATGTGCCTGCAGCAAAGGTGCTCCAGTTAACATCTGGCATATTCAGGTCCCCCATCAGAAATATCTCCCCTTTCTCTGCCATCCTAATGATGCCTTCTATCATTTCCATGTCCATTTCCTCCCACTGAGACGGGGGTCTGTATACAACCCCAGTGCAGACTGTGGTGCTATTTCCAGTCTCCAGGGTTACCCACAGTGCATCCTCTCCTCTCTGTTTACCCCTTAGTTCTGTTGCTTTGATCCCTTCCCTTACATACAGAGCTACTCTTCCTCCTTTCCTGTCCCTCCTGTAGATTGTGTATCCTGGTATGTTGACATCCCAGTCATGATTCTCTGTGTACCATGTTTCTGTGACTGCCATGATATGCAGGCATCACTCTTCCATCAAGGCCTCCATTTTGGGGAGCTTTTTACATAGACTACAGGCATTGGTATTCATTACCCTCCATTTTTTATGGCTTTATTTCTTTTTGCCCCATCCTTGTCCTTACTGCCTTTGTCTTTTTTTCCATTATCCCTGCCCTTCTCCCTATCGACTGCTCTATCTTGGTGTTTACCGCACTAACCACCCTGATTTTTTAAGGGGGGGCTATGATTTCCCTTCTCCTTTTCAGTGCCTCCCCCTTGGCTAGTTTAAACACTTGCCAATGAAGCATTTAAACCTATCACCTAGGATCCTGGTTCCCCTCCTGGATAGATGCAGACCATCAAGCCTATATAGGCCTGCATCCCTCCAGGTGGAGCCCCAGTCCCCAATGAAGCCAAATCCCTGAGCTCTGCACCAGTTTTTCAAACAGTCATTGACTCCCATGGTACAGAGTACCCTAGCCCCATCCATGCCATAGACAGGTAGCACTTCCTTTAAAGTACAGAACCTGAGTTGAGTGTTGCTCATTGTGTCAGAAGGACATCTTTTGTAGAAGGAGATAATTTCTGTTTCTTGGGACATGAGACAAAAGCTTGCTGAGCTAGCAAGTGTGTGCTAGCTACAAGCCTATGGGCACCAGAAATTGTAATAGAAATACCTTGATCACTCTTACAGACATTTTACTCCAGAGTAGCACACTTCTCATGAAACCAGGCCAGCATTCTCAGGATGGGTGGATAGGTGAACCTGAAGGGCCCAGGTAAGGCAACCACTTACAGTAGATTATATCAGACTTATTTTGGTGACTTCCAAGCTGACATTTGCTTTTATCAGATAATCCAGAATCCCCTGCAGCTGACATCACAGGGGACTGCAGCACTAACAGATTCAATAACCTTCAGTGTATGTTAGAGATTTTATAAGCTTAGATGAGTTACTGGTCCCACTGTTTCACCAGGGCTAAGTACAGTCCTCTGTGACTATGCTTAGTCCTGAGAGGACACTAGAACTAGCAAACAAAAGGGCAGAGGTCATAAAAACTCTGCAAGTTATTGAATCTCCCACTTCTGCAACCTTCCTCTGATGTCAGCTGCAGGGAATTTTGTGATCTCTGGTTGCTGCAAATGTCAGTTTGAAAGTTACCAAAATCAACCTGATACAATCTACAATACTGCAGAAAACATTAAGTAAAAAAGAAAATGTTTCAGCACATAAAGCGTTAACTGGGACCAGCCTCACAGTGCTGACTGCTCCTGTTAAAACTTCACATCTCTAGTCCTTATGGCCAGTTGCTTGTTTTGAAACTGTTCCCAAATTCTGCAATTTTCACTGACTCTGTAATGCAAACTGTGGAAAACTATACTGCTGTTTTCCATGAAATGGTTCAGTTTTCTGTGAAAGCATTTGTTAATCGATTTAACTAGTCTTTTTTGTGAAAAAAGGATTCTGCAGATGATTAGTGACAGTACATGTGTACTTTGCTGTGTGCACTATGTGACTCCATAGGCACCTTGCAGATTTATAGAACTTGTGAGGCATTTGAGAGAGGAAGAGGAGCTGCTCTCTGGAGTTGCAGCAGTTTTGTTGATGAAAACTCCCCAAATCTTACTAAAAATGTGCTCCATTCTGTGTACGTTTACTACAGGCATGTAGTTAAAGTGCCAGAGTAATCATCAGAGATATTTTTTTTTCATTAGATTTGATGCTTTTTAATCTGAGCTATCTGATTGTAATTTCTGCAGCTTAAGGCAGGAACAGAGTGTGCAGAGCCCTCCACACTGTACAGTATCAGGTAGCTTTCAGCAAAACAAAAAACATATCTTGAGGCTGCAAAAGGACTGTATTGCATTATTTCTATGTATTGCTGCAGTGCTGGTGGTTGATATTTATGCAGTGCTTGGTAGTTGCTCCATTTTTGCAGTGGAGAGTGGATGATATGGATCTTTGACACAGTAATAACCAGCATGAGGGATACTCAGTAGGTGAAGTTCTGATGGTAATTCAATTTAATTTTTTGCAGTCTTGTGAGTGTGAGAAATATTTGAAGTGTGCACATACTGTACTGCTGTAAGAAAAAAAAAGTTAATTTCCTCCAGTGTTGTTTGTGCATATCATCCATCAGAATAGGTGTGGTGGAGGATGTGGTAATGCACAGTCACAAAGTGCAGGTCAGAGAAATGGAGGGGACTCCTGGTCATCGGGTGTACCTGCTGCACAGCCCTCGGAGCTTCAGATATTAACACAAACACCAACAGTATTGTACCAGTGTTGCCACTGGAGAGTGGGAAGAGTCATAGGTGGGCCAAATAGCAGTGTAGCAATTCAGCATGATAAAATATCAGCTGTGATGTAGCAGCAATGCTAACAGCCTAATCCCAGGGTGAGTCTGTAGTTAAGGTAGAGTTACAGGAGATGGTGGCGGAGGGGGAGTATCAGCAGGAGATGGTTGTGAATGGGAATGGAGTATACACAGGAGAAGGTACTACAGAAGATGGAAACTGAGCAGGATATTAAGGAGGCGTATGCACAGGAGGAAGTAGTGGAGATGGGGAAGAACATCAATAGACGTTATGAGGGACTGAGCATGCTGGTAGTCAAACTCGTCTAGCATTGCCAGGTGACTGAGCAGAACAGGAGCACAAAGAGCCTAATGGGGCAGTGGCAATGATGTAAATGATCCTGTTGATGTAGAATGGGAACCCGAGGGCCATGCAAGCAGTCCAAAACATAACAAAATTATTCCCAGAGAAAGAACAATTGAGGAGAATGAGAAGGATGAGAATGAGAATCACAGAAACATAAAATTTATCAGCAGAAAAAGACTGCTTGGACCATCCTGTCTAACCACATGTTCCCTGCCTAATCTGTCTCATAGACCCAATCTGGTCTCTGGCAACCCTCTCACCTCCCTGCCTCTTTTCTAATATTCCCCTATGTCTATCACACACGTGCTTGAAGCCCCCTACTGTTTTAGCATCCACACTTCCACTGGCAGTCTGTTTCAGGTGTCTACCACCCTTTCAGTGATTTCAGTGGATAATGAGAAAAATTGGTGCTCCAACACATAAAGTGAGAAAAAGCACATCACTTGAAAATCAATCAAAAAGCAAGGGAAAATGTGATGGTACAGGGCATATAATATGATTGAAAGAAACAAAGTTTCCACACTCACCAACAGCAGTGTGATGATATTATCATGTTCCTGTCACGATGACAACACTTTGAAGTGTCTCCAGCATGGGGGCTCTCTGCATTAGATGTCCCAATTATGCTTTAATTGCTTCATAGTCCTTGCATGTACCTCTCCCCATTCCTCATCAGATAGCAGACATCTTCCCATATTTTTCCCCTAACTAAATGTGGCAGTCTTTTCTCATCTTATAGCTGCTCTGTATTCTTTATTGGTTCATTTCCTAGTATGATGGTCTCCAGTGAGAAGGGTGCAGCCATATCATTCCTCACACTTTCCCCATAAGCACTGAATGCAGTCATCTCCTAAAGACTGGACTTTGTTCTTTAGCAACTGCTTAATGACCAGTCACCTGCCTCACACTCACTTGCTCTCTTTCAAAATTTCACACTCTCAAAAAATGAAATAAACTGCAAACACATGTGCTGAAACCCTAGAATCTGAACCCAATGGTTAACTTATATTCTATGGTTTACCTACAGTGTGTCACCCTTTTGAAACTGCAGAATACCATTTCAGCACTGTCCAGTGGTACCACTGAAAAAAGCAAGCAGAACATTGTTCTACAGTTTCAGTACATCAACTGTAGTAACACTTGGACCCCAGAAGGGCTTTTCGCCAGTTAAAAATCATGTCAATGTGAAATTCTGAACAAAGTGTCAAATAATAATCAGCAGTTTCAATAATGAAGCCACATAATGCCTTTGAAATTTCATGGACTCACCATAAAATTCCAAAATTCAACTTAAAGCAGAGATGCCATCCCATCAGAATTTCACCCACTGAGTAGTGTATTACTAGTAATAAGCTGCTTCTGAACATTTACTGATGGGGTGTTGTGTTAGTTTTGTAATTTATTTATTGTGTGATGTTTTTCTTTTCCCCATGATATTAAGGTTATTGCTTTTGTATTTATATTTTTGTCTTTGATTTACAATTTACAGTACTGTGGTGGGCATATGGTGGCTGGGGGGAAGGGTGTTTAAAGCAAGCCAAATACCATCTCCATTCATTTGTGTTCTTATTTTTGCATGCCACTCCATTGTTGTTTGACACTTCCATGGCACTAACCACATTGAAGTGTACCTTTAGAGTTCCTATGTCTGTCTCATTGTTACTCTGTGAGAAATGACACATATTCATCTCCTTCTCTATGTGCTCACTCAGTGAAATATCCTGTTACCTATTTGCAGTATGGTATTCATATGTTGTTCATGAGGCTGCCATTAGGTGCACTTCGCTTTGTTTCTTAAACAAAGGGAGTTTATGTTGTGTGTTTCATAGCCTGTTTGTGCTCTAGAAGGGAAAGGATCAGATTTGTTACAGTACAGTAGCTTCTTGTTGTTTTTACATTGTTTCTTGTGGATTTTACTTGGTAGAAGGTTATTTCTTTTCTTTCTTACTGCTTCTAAGGGGCTAGCAGGGTACTGTTTTGGGGCTGTTGAAATTTTGAAAACTGTTTTGGTGGTTATAAGTGGGCTCATTTGTTTGATGTTTCACTGTGTAGCAGGCTGCATTTGTACAGGCCTATTTCTTCTGATTTAAAACCTATTTGCTGTGATTTAACTGGGTCTGTTTCTTTGAATCAGAGACCCATGTCTTCTAATTTCAAGCCTATTTTGATGTGTTGTTGGTGAAGCTGTTTGAATTGGAGAGCTATTTCTTTTGGTAGCAAGCCTATTTGGGGGGCTTTGAGTAGAATTGTGATTCATTTTTGCTGGCTTAACTAGCTGCAAAGGTTAGTGCATAGTGGGGGAAGGGTGCTAATCGTCTGACCAGGGGCCTCAGCTACCTGATTGTTTCTGGAAGACTTGGGCTGGTCCTACCCCACAACCCCTCACCCCACCTACCCCTGGTCCATGATTTCCTTTATACCGGGGGTTCTGACATCACTTCCTCAAATGGGCAAAGGATATGCACCTGTCATAGCAGAAGGAGACATCCAGGAAAGGAACAGCAGAGAGTGAAGAGGTGACTGCTATCTCAGTGGAAGGGAAGTAACTGCAAATCTAGGAGCTTTCCTTGTTTCTTCTTTGCATTGCTATTGCATTGTGGAAAGGAGGAGTAGGAGTTTTAAGGAGGTTGTGCAATAGCTACTTAAAGTATCTCTTTGAGTTTGGATAGGAAGGTTAGGAATATAAAAAGCAGTTGCTCAATCTATCTAAAAGTGTACAACAAAGAGGGTAAGGGAAATTAAGAAAAGAAAGTTTTGCACTGATAGAGGGGTGGAGAGGGGAGAATTGGGGGAGTGTTTGGTATCCTGCATCTGGAAGGGTGGGGGGTTTCTGGTGGACAACGACAGCAATGGGTAGGGTGGTAGGCTGCAACAACTGCGGTGCACCAATCTTTCTAAAAATTGCCTGGAGTGTGGGAGGATGTTTAGTGTGCAACCACATAGAGAAACTCAGAAAGGAGACTGAGGGTCTGCAGGAGGAACTAAGACAGGCAAGGCAGACTGGGGTGGGTTTAGCCCAATACTGGAGGGAGGAAGAATGGGATATGTGGGAGGGCGATTTAAGCCAACAGTAGTGAGGAGAGGGTCAGAAGAAGGGAAGCAGGGACAAGGGGGCCCAGACCAGGAAGAACAATTGTCGGGGGAAACCAGGTCAGGAGACAAAAAACAAATGGGAGGAGGAGATAGGGACTTGTGAGGGGAGGCGAAGAAGTGGCAAAAGTCATGGAGGGGAAAGGAGAGAACAGGTTACTATGAAGAGAGAGAGGGAGTGGGCATTTGTGAAGGGTCTTCAGAAAATAGTTTTGCACTGCTAGAGAGGAAGAAGGTGGAGGAGGGAAATGATGAAGTTAGAGGAGTAATTGATTAATGCCTGGACCAAACCGGAGTGGGAGGAAGTTCTGCTGGGAGAATTGCAACAGGCGTAAAAGGGGGAAATAATGTGCAGGAAGAAGAAGAGGAGCCGGAAATGAGAGAGGGAGATGAATGGAAGCAAGCAGGGAGTAAGAGTGGTGGAATCTTAGTGCTGGGGGTCTCAATACTAAGAGGAGTCAGGTGGGGTAGCAAGGGGGAGAGGCATAGTCGCAGTTGGGTGGAGGCCATGCCAGGAATGACAGCGGAAAGGGTGGGACAATCTGTTCTGAAATATGCTAGAAGGGGTAGGGACAAGCCTCATTTAATTATACGTCTTGGGACGAATGACCTGGCTGACAAGACAGTAGATACAGTCCAGAGGAGGCTTGAGGAACTAGGACAATTATGTGAGGGGGCAGGAAGATCAGTAACTTTTTCAGAGATACTTCCAGTGCCCAAGGCAAGCACAACAAGAAAGCTGAGAATAGAGGAATTTAATGGATGGCTAAGAGCCTGGTGTTGTGCTAAAGGGTATGGGCTGTTGTGGGGATGGGGAGGGAACTGGGAGGACAGTAGTCTCCATGCCAAGGACAGATTACACTTGAGTGAGGAGGGAAAGGAAGTGTTGAAACAGAGGATGGAGGAGTACATAGAGGAAGTAGAGAATTTGATCTAGGAGTGGGGGGTGGCAATTGGGCAAGAGACATGCAGAAACCACAGGTTGGGAAACCATATAAGCCTACCCCCATAACAGTGACAAAGGACACATGGCAAGTACTATTTGTGATGCTAGTAAAGGAGGGCAGCATGGGGGGAAGTGGAAGGTGGTTACCCTTAATGCTAGGAGCCTTGGGAGGAAAACTGCAGAGTTACAGGTGCTCATGGCAGAGGGAGAGGTGGACATTGCAGCCATCACAGAAACATGGGCCACCCAATACAATGACTGGGACCTGTCTGTACCAGGGTACAGGTTATTTCGTAGGGACAGGGTGATTGGGAAAGGAGGGGTGTGGCACTATATGTGAAGGAAGGACTGAAGTGTGTAAGGGAGGAAGGGGAGGAGGGTAGTACAGAGTCAATTTGGATGTAAATCCAGGATTCCAAGAATAGGATTCTTAGAATGGGAGTGGTGTACAAGCTGCCATTTCAGATGGAGGAGTTAGACAGGGAACTAGCAGGACAGATCAGGAGGACCTGTGAGAAGGGTAGTGTGGTGATTGTAGGGGACTTCAACATGCCAAGAGTGGACTGGAGTACCCCAACAACCAGGAACAGAAGGGAGCAGGTACTGCTGGATGCCTTCCAGGACAGCTTCCTGCTGCAAATGGTCAGTGAACCAACCAGGTTAGGGAATACCCTTGACCTTGTGCTGGCAAATGGGGACTTTGTGAGAGAACTTACAGTGGAGGAACTGCTGTCAGGAGTGACCACCTCTCAGTATGGCTCACATTGGATATGGGCAAGGAAGGAGAAATCTGGCACAAGAGTGCTGGACTTCAGGAGGGCCAACTTTGGTAGGATGGGGGAAGTGGTAAAAGGGTATCTGGCCAGAATTCAGTCTAGTATGGACACTAACCAGAGGTTGGAGCTCATAAAGCTGGGGATAGTGGAGGCAACCAAAACCTGCTGCAAGGCCCAAAGCAAGAAGGCTAGGGCTAAGAAACCAAGCTGGTTGAGAAAGGAGGTCATGGAACAGGTAAGGAGGAAAATATCTGCCTTTAGGAAGTACAAGAAAACAGGGAGAGGGGGGAGGACAGGGAGGAGTACTTGATGGAATTGTAGGAGGTGACAAGGGCAGTGAGGGGAGCCAAGGCATCTACAGAACTCAGACTGGCACAAAGCATTAAGAAGGAGGAGAAGGACTTTTTTAGGTACATCAGGGAGAAAAGGAGCTGTAAGGACCACATAGTAAGGATCTGGATGGGTGGGGGTGGGTGGAAGCAGGGTGCGATAAGGCAGAAGCACTAAATGAGTACTTCTGCTCGGTATTTACTAAAGAGAAGAAGGGGTGACACAAAAGGGGGGTGAAATGGCAGAAATGGGGGGGAAGGGGGTGACAGATGGGGAAGTCATGGAAGGCAGAGTTCGGGAGGGTTTGAAGGCACTGAGGGTGTATAAGGCACCAGGCCCAGATGGCATCCACCTCAGGGTACTGAAGGAGCTGGCAGAGGTCCTTGCAGGACCTTTGGCAGACCTATTTAATGCCCCACTACATTCGGGGTGCGTACCTCAGGACTGGAGGATGGCTCATGTGATGCCCCTCCACAAGAGTGGCCCCAAGAATGAACCAGGAAACTACAGTCCAGTGAGCCTCACATCCATCATGGGTAAGCTAATGAAGACTATCCTGAAGGAAAGGCTGGTGGCCCTCCTAGAGGCCAAAGGACTACAGGACAGCAGACAGCATGGCTTCATATGGGGCAGATCCTTCAAACCAACCTGGTGGAGTTCTATGACTGGATAACTAGGCAACTGGACAGGGGCCATGCAGTGGATGTCCCGTATCTGGACTTCAGTAAGGCATTCGACTCGGTGCCGCATGGAAGGCTGGGAAGTAAGTTAGTAGGTACAGGGAAGGTGCAAAGCTGGTGAGATGGGTAGGGAACTGGCTTCAGGGAAGGCAACAGGGGTGGTGGTGGGTGGGGAGCTCTCACACCCAAGGGTAGTGACGAGTGGTGTTCCACAGGGCTTGGTGTTGGGACCAGTGTCGTTTGGGATATTCATTGCAGACATATTATTGGACATCAAGAGCAAGATCAGTCTGTTTGCTGATGATACCAAGGTAGGAGCAGTGGCGGATGACCTAGGGGGATGGCAGGGGTTGCAGGATGATCTGGCAAAGCTTAAAACCTGGTCAGACACCTGGCAACTGGAGTTTAATACCAAAAAGTGCAAGGTGCTGCATTTTGGGATGAAGAACCCATGGAGGCATTACCAGCTTGGGGGGAGTGCAGCTAGCTGAAACAGAGGAGAAGAAGGATCTGGGGGGCTCATTACATGGTCAGTGAACAACTTGGCACAATGTAGGAAGGCAGCTACAAAGGCCAACAAAATACTGGATTGTATTGCAAGGGGTATATCTTCGAGGAGGTGGGAGGTGATTCTGCCACTGTATGGGTCATTAGTTAGACCGCACCTGGAATACTGCGTGCAGTACTGGTGCCTGTATCTGAAGAGGGACATTAAGTTACTGGAGGGGGTGCAGCGCAGGGTGACAAAGATGATCAAGGGGCTGGGGGCCTTATCATACGAGAGGAGGCTGAAGGAGTTGAACATGTACTCACTGGAGGAGAAGAGGGACAAGGGGAACATGATTGAAACCTTTAAGTACATGAAAGGAATAAACAAGACAGGTACAGAGGGGTTGTTCAAAGTATGGGAGAGAAGGGACACCAGGGGCCATGATATGAAACTGGAGGGAGGAAGGTTCAGGAGGGAGATGAGGAGACACTTTTTTACAGAGAGGGTGGTGGCTGGGTGGAATGCATTACCTGCAGAAGTGGTATCCGATAGAACAGTGGACTGCTTCAAAAGGGGATGGGATGGGACAGGACAAGGGGGAGGGTCAATGAAGGGGAACGGTGAAAGGGAGGGGCAGCTGAAGAATAAGGGCTGCTAGCTACACATTCGAGCAGACTTGATAGATCTCTATGCCTTTATCTTCTGGCAAATTTTGTATGTTCGTGTGTTCTTCTGCGCATTGCCACACTGCTATATACATACAGTATAGAATATGTTTTAGCTTGTGCTGTCAGCTCAGAATTGTTGAATATAGAATGATATTCACTACAGTATAATGTCCACAATGCAAAACACTCATTACTTTCATAAACTGTGAATATAGTGCTCTTAAATAATTAGTAAATGTTGAATTACTGACTTCACTGAAGGCATTTCTCAGGATACCCTTTTGTTTCAAACTGTCAGTAAGTAACACTTTATGTATTAAAATGGCCTGTTTTAAAATCCCAGTTGAGCTTTAGTGTTGAATTTACAATTGTGTCCTGGGGATGGACTTTAAAATATAAGATTGCACAATGAGTATATAACAATAACAATAGTAGACATATTTAAAATTCTCTAACGCAGTAACATGTTCTTGAAGGTACAGAGACTGAGTGCATGTATGTTGTTCAGTAGCAGCAAATTGCAATCACGCAATGCATTATACTGATACATACAACTACCAAAACTAGCTGCAAATTGCAATCATGCAATGCACTATACTCATATGCACAACTGCCAAAATTAGCGGCAAATTGCAATCCTGCAATGTACTATACTCCATACAGTATGTACAACTGCACAAACTAGAATTCATCCTGGGAGTCATCATTAAACATTAAAGGATGTCTAACATTAAAGGATGATTTTACTTTTCCAGTTTTGATTAGGTTTCCAGGGAAATAAAGAGTTCCTTATATTCCACCACTACGCATAACGGACCATTTGGAGGTTGATTCCACCACTAGGCATATTAGACCAATTAGAAATTTTTGAAGACTGTTCATTTTGCCAACAGCAGTATTTTGTGCAACTTTAATTAATTAAATTCCAGTGGTGCATGCTACTACTAGAAAGTAGCCTTTACTTCATCATAACTCCATATATTATTTGGAGGGCAGCCTGGCTATAATCGTTTATATGGAATTAATTAGTAAAATATGCAGTCAGCCAGCATATTATTATTCTGCAGCTGATGATATCCCATTTCTCCAAATAGGTCAATCAGTCTTTGCTGTGTTAGTCTCAGCACTGAAGTTCAGTTATACAACCCTCAGCACAGTCCCAGAGGCCTGCGACAGTTAGGTAAGGATGGATGCCATTCAACCATGGAATAAAAGACAGAGAAGCTGAACATTTGTATAATAGCTCCATGTAACTGGAGCAATAGATTTTGATGCATAGGAAAATGGGGAATTTTAATGAGTTATGCGTCTCCTTTACTGCCCACAGCCCTTTTTTGATTTTCATGGAGGAAGAGTCGAACTGTGTCCAGTGCAATGGTTTAATTTTATGAAGTGCAGTGTTCAAATATTTGCACAGCAACCAGTTACTAAAACTGGACACCTGTCTTTGCACTGCATATTATCATGTGAAAGGTTATTGAATAGTGCTCTTAGTTCCTCTCCTAACAAAGAATGGAAGCAGGCTCTCACACAGATTGCAGTCAAATGATGTCTTTTATTAACTGTGCTCTCCACACTTGATTACTTGCACTGCCATTCATACAGTCATAATGTACCACCAAAACAAAATAGGGCATTCAGGTAATTTAGGTTAATACTCACAGGCAGCTGCACTAATGTTTCTTTTAAATACTGAAGAGGCTGCTAATATCATAAATAGCCTTATCTTAATGTAGCAAGGTTAAAGAACTCTGCTCTTGGTTAGCATCCCATACATTTCATACTTTAATTTCACTGCTGCTACAGAACCGTGAATGTCTGTGAACGTATCTTTGGAGATTCAGTATCATGATAGATGTCTTTCATAAAGTGGTTTGTAAGAGGCAATGAGGAGTATCTAGGGTGCTAAGCACAGACCAACCTTACATCATGCATCAATTTTCTATTTATTGTAGCAGCAAACCTATCATATACTTCCAGTTTAAGGATTGCTTAACCTTTTAAGTAAAACAAACTGCCCATAGTTAAGTTTGTATAATAACATAGTTGTGGAAGATGGATTTGTTTGAACACTTCCTGCTACATGTTTCTGTGTCCAAGAAATACCGTTGTGATACGAACATACGAACAGATGAAATTGCCAGCAGATACAGGCCATATGGTCTATCTAGTTTGCTCGAGTGTGGAGCACTTCAGTCCATTAGACTGCAGCTGCCCCCCCATTAACTCTTCCCTCCCCCAACTGCCCCCCCGGTATGTACTTTCCCCTTGAATTTGTCCCACCCCCTCTTGAAGTACCCTACAGTCTGCACTGATACAAGTTGCTCAGGCAATGCATTCCACCCCATTACCACACTTTCAGTTAAGTAGTGCCTCCTCCTTTCCCTCCTGAATCTGCCCCCCTTTAACTTCAGGGAGCGCCCTCTAGTATCTCTTCCATTCTGGAGAGTGAACCCACCCTGGAAGCCTACTCTGTTCATCCCCCTTCAGGTACATGGAGGTCTCTATCATGCCCCCTCTCTCTGAAACATAAATTAAACATCAAGGTGACTAACAGTACAGTCTTCCACTTGTCTAACATAAAATAGAACATAATTTAATTTAGTTTTGTAAACCACCCTTCTAGAGCAATGGGTTTGATACTGTTAACATATTGCTTGCACGTAGGCAAACACAGCAGACATCAATCGCCTACAAAAATTCACATATAAAAGACTTTTACAGAAACTGAGTTAAGAGAAAGAATGTGGGTCAGAGCTCTGGGGATATTAACTATTTTATTAAAAGGGCATCATCGTTATGTTCCAGCTGAAGAGCCACTGGAGATAGACAGAAGAGAGCTGATTTAGCAGTCCATCCACAAGGTAACCCCTTCAAAAGCTTCACGTAGAAATCTGTAAAATCCAATGGTGTTATATACAGTATACATCTTTGCACATGATTATACATATTAATCAAGATATTGCCTACACTTTGCTTGTACTGTAACCCCTGCCTATACTGATGCCTCCTGCTAACCTATGTAAATTCTTTACTTAAACACTCACCCTAATTGCATTTTATCTCAGTGTAAACCTGCCTAGGCATATTGCGATTGTGCTATCCTCAGTGGAAACCTACACAGTCCTATTTGCTTGTTCATTAGTAGTCAGTTAGGAAGTCCCTCTTACTGTTGCTTGCTGCCCTCAGTTCAATTGTTGCAAACTCCATGCAAAGTTCTATGTGGGTGCACCCACTGTTTACATTGTCTACTTATCAAATGCTCATTTTTTAAGGTCTTATACTTGTCTGTGTTAAGTACATCCACTAATGCTATTCCAAGCTTTCTGCACTTGTTCAACTTAGCCAGTAACCGGTTAGGTACATCTGTGTAGCAACTCAATTATCTGTTATTATCCTAAATTCTAGTACAACCAGAGCCTGTTACCAGCTGAGTGCAAGTTTGTGTTCTGGCCATACATTCATTTATATTATCTTCTGTTATTGTATAACTGATGGCTATTGTTTATCACCTCCTGATTATACTGTACCTTACCATTCTCTACCTTGCCCCTTACCCCCTCATCCCTCTCCTCCATTCTCCCCTCTACACATCCATCCCTCCTTCCATCCCTTTGCACTCCTCCATTATCATTCACCCTGCTTGTTTCTCTTCCCCCTCCCTTAACCCAGAGTTTCTCCACTACACCCTCCTCCCCTTCCCCACCTCCCCCACTCCTGCCACCCCCCGTAAGGGTGGAATCCCACTATGTCCTATTGCTCCTGTTCTTACTGTTTCTCATGTCTGTTGAGATGGAGCCCATCCTAGGACCCCCCCTTCCTCCTTCGCCACCTCCCCAACTGCTAATGGCCTGAGCATATTTCACCTCAATGCTCAGAGCCTTCTTCCAAAACTTGACATCCTGTCAGTCTAGATTTCATAGCATTCCCCCACATCCTCTGTATCTCTGAGTCCTGGCTCTCCTCCAGGATCCCACAGTCTAGCCTGTCCCTGCCTGACTGTCATCTTTTCATACAAGACAGGGGAAAATGTCAGGGTGGTGTTGTCATTTATTCTTGACAAAGCCTATCTTACACCATGGCTTTCAAGGAGGTTGCATCTTCCCTAATTGAACTCCTTCTGCTAAGGTTGTCATTCCCCTCCTCTATGCCCATCTTCATTTGGGTTTTCAATGCCTCATCAAAAATAGCCTCCTTCTCCTTGGTTGATTCGCATCACTTCTCATGCCTCTACTACTGAACTCATCCTGCAAGGCGATTTCAATGTCAGTTGGTTCTCACCGGCCTCAAGGATGATCATCCATAATGTTGAGTCCCTAAATCTCATGCAGATTATAACTGAACCCACTCATCTCAACCTCCACTCTCATAAACCATCACTCCACTGGAATGGGTTCTCTCTTCCCACGCCCACCAAATTGCTGCAGCAGGAATCCATGCTTTCAGTAACCACTGCTTGATGTTCTGCATCAGAAAAATCCAGCATCCACCCTTATCCCCTAGATACATCTGGATCAGATTCCTCCAGTCAAGCAATACCTCTACTGTCTTGACAGACCTAGCTGTTACAGATCGGACAGCCAGACCCTCTGCCACTGACATCAAAGCTGCCATCTCTGTGTTTCACTCCTAATTCTCCTCTGTCTGTGACAAGCATGACCTGCTCAGAAACTCCAAGGCCAAAACTCACCGCCACCCCTGGATTACCCCCCAAATCATTGATCAGTGCAAGTCCCATGATCTCGTCTGTAATAGAAACATAGAATTTGATGGCAGATAAGGACTGCTTGGCCCACCTAGTCTGCCCATTGTCCTACCTAACGAATAAGCTGCAGATCCTAATTAACCAACAGCTTACTTCCTTCTACACCCCACTAGGACTGCCTTATGTCTGATGCATGCATTCTTGAATTCCCCCACTATTCTTGACTCCATGGCCTCCTCAGGGAGGCTGTTCCATGCATCCACACCCCTCTGTGAAAAATACTTCTTCACATTACCTTTGGGCTTCCCCTCTTTCTTCAAATTGTCCTTTGTTCTTGCACATCTCTTTTCTGAAAGATGCCATGCTCTTGGACTTTGTTGATTCCTTGAGGTACTTGAAGTTTCTATCATGTCTCCTCTCCATCTTTTCCTCAAGAGATATTAAGCTCCTTTAGTCTTTCTTCATATGTCTTCTGGTGCAGACCCTGCACCATGATTGGTTGCCCTCCTCTGGACAGCCTCCACTCTGTCTATGTCTTTGTGGAGATGGGGTCTCAGAACTGCACACAGTACTCCAGATGGGGTCTCACCAACTGTCTGTACAAAGGGATAACAACTTCCTGTTTTCTACTATTGATGCCTCTCCCTCTATGCATCCCAATATCCCTCCAGCATTCCTTACTGCCTTCTCACATTGCTTGTCCACCTTTAGGTCATCTGATATAATTACTCCCAGGTCCCTTTCCATTTTTACTGTTGACAGTATCTCACCCTTATTGTGTACTCTTGCCCTGGGTGTTTGTTTCCCTAGGTGCATTACCTTGCACTTCTTTGCATTGAATCTGAGCTGTCATACATTTGACCATTCCTCCAACCTTGCCAAGTCCCTTCTCATCCTTTCCATTCCATCTGGTGTATCAACCCTGTTGCAGATCTTTGTGTCATCTGCAAAGAGACATACTTTTCCTTCCAGTTCCTCTGCAATGTCACTTATAAAGACATTAAAAAGGACTGGTCCCAGTACTGAACCCTGAGGTACCTTGCTAGTAACCATCCTTTCTTCACTGTGGACCCCATTTACTACTACCCTTTGCGTCCTGTTGTCTAGCCAATTTTTTATCCAGGCTACCACCTTGGGACCCACTCCAAGGCTGGCTAACTTGCATATTAATCTTTTGTGTGGGACTGTATCAAATGCCTTGCTAAAATCTAGGTAAGCCATGTCCACAGCCCCTCCTGGTCTACTAC
Organism: Neoceratodus forsteri; assembly: GCA_016271365.2. Lineage (NCBI taxonomy): Eukaryota > Metazoa > Chordata > Ceratodontiformes > Ceratodontidae > Neoceratodus > Neoceratodus forsteri. The sequence continues at coordinate 366,071,324 of CM057453.1, read as the reverse complement.
TTTGGTCACCCAGTCAAAGAAATCTATTAGATTCATCTGACACGACCTTCCCATCATGAATCCATGCTGCTTGGGTCCTCAGCTCACTGACCTCTAGGCACTCAACAATTCTTTCCTTCAGAAGTGATTCCATCATTTTACCTACCACTGAGGTCAAACTAACTGGTCTGTAGTTTCCCCTCTGTCCTGCTCCCACTTTTGTGAAGAGGAATCGATCCACCCTTCTCCAGTCCTCAGGTACCATCCCATCCTCCCATGATTTGTTAAAGAGAGTAGTCAGCGGTGTCATTAGTTCTACCCTTAGTTCTTTTAGAATTCTTGGGTGAATCCCATCAAGCCCCATTGCTTTGTCCACCTTCAACTTTATTAGTTCTTTCAGAACCCTTTCTTCTGTAAATGGGCTGGTATCGACCCTCATCTTCAGAGTGTTTCTCTTGTTTGGTTTAGGTATCTCCCCCTCATCTTCCTTTGTGAATACTGTGCAGAAATATTCGTTCAGTATCCCTGCTTTTTCATTGTCACCCTCTACCCACATTCCCTCCCCTTTATTAAGCCTCAGTATCCCTCCTTTGGTCTTTCTTCACTCCTTAATGTGCCTATAAAAGGTCTTATCCCTCTTCTTAACAGAGTTGGCTATCCTTTCCTTGGTTTGGGCCTTTGCTATTCTGTCTGCCTTCCCAGCCTCTTTCTGCTTTAACTGATAAAGTTCTCTGTCCTTCTCCTTCTCTGTTTCCTTATATTTCCTGAATGCTATCCTTTTCTCCTTAGCCTTCCCTGCCACCTCTTTTGAGAACCATAGCGTTTTTTTTCCTTTGTTGTGTTTTGTTGATTTGCTTTACATAAAGGCTTGTTGCCTCTGTGATGGCTGTTTTGATTACTCTCCATTGTTCCTCCACCCCTCCTTCTTGCCTGTTTGCCTGTTTGCTAGTCCTTTTCTGAGGCACTCTCTCATTTTCCCAAAGTCAGCCCTCCTAAAGTCCAATACTCTTACTTTTGTATGGCATGATTGTATGGCTGTGTTTATCATGAACCACACTGTGTGGTGGTCGCTTGTTCCCAGATGGCTACCCACTTCTAAATCTGAGATTCTTTCACCATCCCCATTTGAAAGTACCAGGTCTAAGATTGCTCCCTCCCGAGTGGGTTCCAGTACTAGCTGTCTGAGGCATGCCCCCTGTAGGGCATCAAGAATGACCCTGCTCTTGGATGTGCCTGCAGCAAAGGTGCTGTAATGTTTAAAATGATCTCTCTCGCTCTCTCTCTCTCCCTTCCTGTCCTCATCTCATATAAGACTATCAGGAACTCCTGTACAAAGCCTATCCAGTCTGCAAAATCACAGTATTTCAAAGCCAACCTTCAGAACAACCTTAACACCTTCAAAGTTCTTGAATGTAATTCACTCCCTTTTTGACACTCCTACCCATTCTACACCCCCAGTCCTTCTGGTAAATGGTTCATCAGTGCCCTACCCTTCCCCTGTTCCTGTTCATTTCAGTGAGTCCTTCACCACTTGCATTATCCCTTCCACTCATCCTCCAGCCTGCTCTATCCCTCCTCATATTCCATCTCCTCTCCCTTTCACTAGTTTCCACTTTCCTCCTTTTATTACCCAGGAAACCCTGTCTGCCCTTGACTCTTTCAACCTGCACAGACCTAGACCTGATGGACTGGATCCTAAACTACTCCATATCTCCACTCTTTCCATAGCATATCCTCTGACTCACCTACTCAACCTCTCCTTCTCCCTCAGTGCTGTCCCTCAGTCCTGGAAGATGCTACATCAAGACTTTCACCATGTCCTGTGCTGGTTCCAATATAACAAACTCTAGGTCTACACAAAAAAGAAATGTATTTATGACTTTGGCATCAGTCAAAAATTAATCAGAATCCCAACTCTGCCTTTCTTCTCCACCTTGGATGGTACCACTCTAGAAGTGGTTTAATTCTTCAAATCAATCAGTGTGTGAGCTTGTCACCAAAATGGTGACCCCAGTGTTTGGCTTTGTGGACATGGTCTATGGTACCACTCCCTCCACCTCCCTGGCCAGACTGGACACCCTCTATGACTTATTCTGCTGCTCTGCTGCCAACTCTCTCCCTTGTACTCACCATTGCTCAAATTGCTCCTCTTTATCCATTCTTTCTCTAGCCTCACATCACCAGAACCACAGTTCCTCATTCATATCCAAATACTGGTCTAGGTCCTTTCCTTCTTACCTCTCCTTACACCTCTCTGCATCCCCTCTGCCTGCTGCTCCCTCTGCTTCAGGGCTCCTCATACCTTTGCCATTCTGCTTCCCCACTCCTCATCTGGATAGTCAGCCTCTTCCTATCATCTCCTTTAATTTTGGAACCAACTCCCTTTTTGCTTCTGCATTACTGCTTCCTTAGGTACCAGCTGAAACTCCTTCCCTCCACCCTGCTCCTGTTTTCCCCCACCTGACTTCTCCTACCCCGGTGTAGGTATGGTTGAATCATCTGATTTTGTTGCTAGCCCATTTCTGTACTTGCTTCTATTTTAAATCATGTTCTCTGATTACACTTTATTGTGACTGTGAACTGTGTTAGTATTATGCATTTTGCATCCTCTGTTCCCTTCCCCTGGGTTGCACCTGGAACTGAGCCTTGGTTCAGCATACCTTTCCTGGTCAAATTTTCAAATAAATAATAACTAACTAAATACATGCATACATAAAGAAACAAATAAGTAAATAAATTAATAAATAAATACTATCTCATCTTACATGTCATACTCAAAGATCTGCCAGTTGGTGGAATGCTTCTAGATTGGAGTCACTTTATATGACTATCCCAGTGGACACAATCTTAATAAATAACTCTTGCATCACTTCTTAGTGTTGTGCTACAGCTCATTGCATACTCTTACTGGATTTGCTACACAAGAGTTTCAGCACTGACTATGAGCTCAACTTTACAGTGTAGACTTGAACCCATTACCTTCTGATCCAGGTATACCACAAAACAACAGTGACATGTTTGAGTTACAGGACCTGGGCTCTACACTGCTGCTAAGCTTTTTTTATATATTTTTCCAAGACTAGTTGCTGTTACTTCATACTGTACTCCAGAAGAGAACTATAAACCTGACTGGTAATGGACTAATTTTATTGTGAACTGCTGCACATACAGTAGATGTCTTTTATGAGTGAATCAGATTCAGAATTGATGTACATGAATACACACTCTTAAATCTGAGAATGCATGGTTGCACAATGAGGTCAAATGGTTTACTGCATTTATAAGTGTAGGACCAAAATGCAGGGCAGAGGCCTCCCAATACTCTGTGCATAAAAATATATTCAGTGTACAACTTAAGTGCAAAAATACAGCCCACAGTCTTTTTCAGCAGCTTTATAGAAGAAAAAAGTTAGTTTTGAAATGTTAACTGACTTGGTATTAAACCTAAATCTGAATACTTCTACCATGTTTCAGTTGATATTAACATAATATGTTGAAAGAAACTAAATTACTATTTAAAGAAAAACATTTTCCTAATCATTATACAGAAATGTAACAGTCCCCTGTGTTAATCTGGACAGTCTTTAAAGAAGAAGTCTGGTCAAAGGTATTACACTGCAGTAGGTGAAGACTTGTCAGTGGATCCTTGCCTTGTCACCTGAGCCTAGTTATGTAGTGTAGCTACATCTTCTCCCACAGGGAGGAGAACCATGTAGGGCTTCCCTCTGGGGAGAGCATGCAGACCTGTGGGAGTAGAGCAAGAAGCTTAAAGTGATATTTGGAGGTTCCCCAAATGCCTTTTTCACATAGTATGCCATTGCCAGCAATGCTTCAGATGTTGAAGTTGCAATTTGTTTTGTAAAAAAAAGCTGTCATAGTCATTTTATTGTTATAATTTATCAGCAGTTTGTTTCTAGCTGCCTTCCAGGTTCTCTCTGCTGCCACACCACCAGAATGCTGTCATACAAGGGAGCTGTCAATGTTTTACATACAGCAACAAGTAAGTCTTGGTAATATATATATTGTTGACTTAAATGTACGTTACTCAGAAGTACAGTCTTGTATGTTGGTAGTGGTGAGCACCTAATATGTAAATGTACATAGCAAATCATTGTGTGTACAATATGAAGCTGATTTCCAAGTTCCTTACTGTGAGGTGCAGTCTCGTATTTCTATAGTGACATCAACAATACTGAGAGATGTAGTCTCATATTTCTGTAGTGAGCACAGAAATATAATAGCCTGTATACTAATTTACATAGTGAGGCATTATGGGTACAGTAAATAACTGTTTTTTTCTATCCCCCTAATCAGAGCACAGTATCCAATTTTGGTAGTGTTTACAGCAGTACAATATGTAGCAAAACTTTGGGAAAATGGTTTTGTGATGCAGGTAGACCACAAAGCTCATTTGCCTTTTTGCGTAGGTGTTTCACTTTTACTGCCTGCTGGTGCTGTGACAGGCCTAATTTGACTTCTCCTGTCAGAATGTGGGAGTGTCATGATACTTTTCTATGTTTATATTATACGGCTTGAATGGCTGTATGTAGTTCAGAAGTGCAATTATGGGTTAATGATTACATGGCTATGAGCTACTTTCATCCAATCAAATCACTAGACTTTTACTACATGTTATAATGCTAGATACAGCTACTTGCAAACAATGAAAAGAGGCCGCAAAATACTGACAGTGTCCCTTTATAAACTTTGTTTCCCTTGTATGATGTCATGATTGGGGGTTGCAGCACTGAGAAAAAAGTGGTGGGTTATGCAAATGAAGCAGAGTAGCAAAATAAAAGGATTTTGCTTTCCTGGAAAAGAGCACTGTTTGGAACTTTGAATGGTAGGAGACTGATTCATGACTCCTACATGTTACTACTTCCATTTGCTATGGCAAACTTGCAACATCATTTTAAGAGAGGAGACACAGGCCCTGCTCCAGGGTCCAACTGGAGGATCTCTTCATGGGGGAAGGGATGGATGAGTGGGAGACCTGCAGGTACATTGGCAAGACTCACAAACTGTCTACATCACTTAAAATTATATATGTTATACATGATCTTTAGTAAACACATGACTATGGCTATTTTCTCTAAGATGGTTTTGTATTGCATTTTGTTCAGGGGACAGGGGAAGCAATGAGGCTTACAACATCATGTCCTTTTCAAATGTTATTATCAAAGTTTAGGGTGCAAACCTGCAAAAATACTCTGTTTTGCAGCTAGCATGTCTGGTAGCTGTAGCACAGTAGGACACATTATGTCTACCCATTCCAAGAACCTCAAATGCATCCTGAGGACCTCATAGTAAATATAAAGTTGAAAAAATATTGGAAGCCATCATGATGATTTTTGACATATCTTCAGAATCAAAGTGAAAAAATATTTAAAGTTAAAGCTTAGAGCTGTGTGGAATGGGAAATTCTGAATTCATGGAATTTCAATGAAATTTTGTGCAATTCTGTAGAATTTCATCTGTATATCATGGATTTTTTTTTAATTTAGCTATTTGGTCATAACTTGGCTGCTATTTAAGCTAGAGTTGTGAACTTCAGCATGCACACTCTTTTTGAGAAGTGTCAATAGGGCTCCAAACATCTTGACATTTGGATGGATAATTTCAAAATTATAGGTGCTTTAACTCTGTCATCTTATTTTTTGTGTAAAATTTCATGAAAATATTTGTTAGCATATACCTTAGCCATCAATTGGGTCAACTATCTTAAATTTAGCATGATTCCCTGATGATAGGTGTTCTAATAATGTGTCAGATTTCATGACAATATGAGCACCATCTCAAAATGATGTGTGCTCAAAATTTGTCATTTTATTTTTTGTGGGGAAATTTCATGGAAAAATTTCATCAGCTTATAACTCAGGCACCTTTTGTGTTAGACATGTGTAAATTAGCATAACTAACATGTTTGTAATGCTTATAGAATTATCTAAATATGGAGAGAATTGGGTTAGAGATTTTTATGTTACAGGGGTTCAAATCTTTACTATGTAAATATTTGCAAACATTTATGAAAACTCTCAAAAATGTGGATATTTGTAACTTCCATGCTATTGTAAGCATAGACTTAACATTTGACATCCATATCCATAGTCAGTCTATCCTGATGTCTATCACAAGTGGATAAATTGTTTTAAATTTGCAGTAGAAAAAAATATTGGTAACATTTTCTCACATATTTATAGCAGCATATAGACAAACCATGCAGAATTCTTTTTGTGGAATTTAACTTTAACAATGCATATATCATTACTTTATTTGATAAGCTGGACTGAACTTTTTGCAGTCCTGCTGTTCCTGTCTGGGTGACAATTCCCCCACCTTCTCTTTTGACATAGCCGGATTGACTCAGTAGACCTACTGATCCTACTGATATCCTCTGTTCTTTACAGTGATGAACTCCCTTAAAACATGAGTCACCTACTCCTTTTCCTATTGACCTACCCTGTTGGAATAGCTAGAATTCTTCTGTTCTGCTGTTCCAGACATTGTCTTCCCTTCTACATCTTTTTGAGTACCTCTAAGTCCCAGACTTGCATATACGTCAGGCTCCCTGGACCATACATTTACTGGATGTGATCCTTAAATATCCTGCATTCAGGCTGGACTTGTTGACACTATGTGCATCCTTGCTCCAACCTGGGGGTCTACCACTGTTGTGCTACCCAGCCCAGCTGTCCATTTCTTGGTAAAACTGTGCATCTAACTCCTGAACCTGGTGACCTCCTGCACTACCTGCTTCTCATACCCCTATCTTTTAATTAGAATCCTCCAGATATGGCTGAGTGAAAATAGCAAATTCCAGATTTATGGATTTGTTCATGAAATTCTACAATTTTCACAAAGACTTGTGGGATTTGGCTTTAAGTACATAAGTTATTTTGTAGACGTGTACAAATACTTTTTCCAAAATATTCAGCAGAATATTTGGTATTCAGGTCCCAGATATTCATTATTCCATAGTCAGTATTCAGTATTCAGCTAGGAAAGTTGTTTCATTAGAGAATTACTACAGAAGTCCTTAAAATGGCTTCAGGAGGAGGAGGAGAGGTCACGGCACTTTGGCTTGAACACTGGTACCAGAGGTTGTCCTGTGCTGCTGGTGTTTCAGGAGTAGGATGCAGAGGTCATGTCACTTTTTCTTTTACACTAGTGCCAGTGGCTGTCTTGTGCTGCTAGTACATCAGGATGAAGATGCAGAGGTCATGGCACTTTGGCATGTATGCTAGTGCCAGAGGCTAGCTTGTGCTGCTGGTGAATCAGGAGGAGGATGCAGAGATGACAATCTCTATATGGTCACAGAGGTTTCATGGGGTACTACAAGAATAACATATGCTGCATCCTTAAATAATTGTGGCCATTAAAAAAAAAAGTAATAAAACATAACAATTCCCATAGCTTAACACTGGAACGTCAACAGACCATACATTCATCAGTATTTGGAGTTAAGTAACAGTCTCTATATGGTCACAAGGGACTCAAGGGGTACTACGGGAACAACATATGCCATGCCCATAAATAATTGTGGCCATCAAGAAAAGCATTTAATAGAACATAACGATTCCCATAGGATAACCCTGGAACTTCAGCAGGCCATAACTCTGCAATATTTGGAGTTAGGTAACAATCTCTGTATGGTCACAAAGGTCTTAAGGGGTACTACAAGAATAATATATGCTGTACCCTTAAATAATTGTGGCCATTAAAAAAAGAAACTAATAAAACATAACATTTCTCATAGGATAACACTGGAACTTCAATAGGCCATAACTCCATCAATATTTGGAGTTAAGTGACAGTCTCTAAATGGTCACCTAGGTCTCCAGGGGTACTACATGAATAACATATGCTGCACCCTTAAATAATTGTGGCCATTAAAAAAAAACAAGTAATAAAACATAAAGTTTCCCAAAGGATAACACTAGAACTTCAATAGGCCATAACTCGGTCAGCATTTAGAGTTAAGTGACAATCTCTCTATAATCACAAAGGTCCCAAGGGGTACTACAAGAAACAATGGTGCTCCAAATGCAGTAGATAGACAGCGGCACCAGCACACTGCTCTGACAGCAATCAAGTAACGGACTGCTTATACAAACAAAGGACAAATTAGCATACCTTGTTTTGCTCACCACAATGTGCTTCCACTTCATTTCCCTGCTGTCAATGGTGCTTCTTACCCAACTGGATCAGAAAATTGGTATCAGAACATTGTGCTGGTGCCACTCATTAAGTTTCAGTAAGGGTTTCTGCTACTTTTGGCATCTCAATCCTCCTCTAATATGGTGAATGCATGGTTTCAACTGAGCCACTGGAGTCCATACTCTATTGTCTCTATATATTGAACTCTATGCTACACACTCAGAGTGAGATCATGTTCTCGGCTGTGAGCTCCAAAAACAGCCTCTGACTGCCCAACAAAGCTCTGTGAGATTTTGAAATCTAACCCACCAAATAGTATGTACAGATTAGTGACCAGATCATGGACTACTCAGAATGTCCATCTGAATATTCGGCAAGCCTATTGTTCATGGAATTCTGTAAATACTATTCTGTCCATGCACAGCGCTATTACTTTGCTATTTCTGGCAACAAGCAATTAATAAAATTGGCACACACAGTCTTCTCGGAAGGTCTAAGAACTTATCAAATTTCATGGTATTGCATTCTCTAGTTTTAAAGTTTCAAGGGCTTAAATTTATAGTTTACTTTCTTGCAAATTTTAATTTTTAAATGTCGTGAAAGTTTGACTACTTTTAATTCAATCTCATTTAAAGCTGCAAATACACCATTTTTCAGAAATGCCCATGTGGTGTAGTAGTTTAAATGTTTCAACTCTGGTTAAATTTGGATATGTTGTTTTAAAATTAGAGGGAAATAATTGAAATTTTAATTTTGGCAACATGTTTGCTACACTATAACTCAGTCCAGTTTGAAGCTAGAAATCTGAAGCTATATACATATACAAATGTAGTAACAACCTGTATACCTGTCAAATTGTGTAACATTTCAAAGAATACTATCAAAATGATATTAAAATTACAGAAATCTAAATGTTGGCAAAATGTTTGGCTACCTATAACTCGGTTCCCATTAAAGCTTGAGACTTCAAACATGGTGCATATACCCATGTTGGGTGCTTCTCTAAATCCAGACATTGTGGAGAAATTTGGATAAGAAATTTTAACATTATCTTAAAATAACTGAAAATTTATTTTTTTATCGAATATTTAGCCACCCATACCTCCACCCACTTTCGACCTATAAATCTAAAATTTGGTACATGTATATGCCATTTGGTTCTGTTTATGTTCCACATTTGGTTGGATGCATAGCTTTAAAATTATAGCAAAATGACTGAATTTTAAAATTTGACAAAATTCCACAGAATTTTCTTGAAAATTCTGTGAAATCACAAATGGCATTCCGTGGGTGGAATTTATATTCTGCACAGCTCTATTAAAGCTTTTTTTGTAGAGGGTCAGTTACACTGTTGCAAAGTTTGTACAGCAAAGACTCTGTCTCATTGGGAGCAAACGTGAGATCACAGGTATGAGACATATGGAGTCAGATTTTCAAAGCAGTTTATTTGACATATGCCCCAATTGTGTCAGCATTTTGTGCAATAGGACTTGCCTCAAACAATTTGGATTTACAATCAGTGGTAGAGCCATGTAAAAGTTGCAAATTCCATTTTCCTCTCAACTTTCTGCTATTGATGAGATCAGATCTTCTTAATGTGTTTAGTAGATTTTTGCCATGTTCCACAGAATTTTTGGGATGAACTGTGGAATAATACACATGAACTGCAGAATGACAGTTCTGAGGAAATTTTATTCTGCAGTTTAATGGATTGTTCCACAATACATGTAATGATTCTGCAGTTCAGTGATCAGTTCTGTGGAATTTCTTTCTGCAGTATAATTCATTAATCTACAATTCATGCATTCATTCCACAGTTCAGTGACTCACTGAACTACAGGGTGAATGTATGATGTTGTGTTACACTTGCCCACACCTCTCCAGAAAGGAGCAATATGTTCTTAAGATTTTAAAGTTTTAGAAATCAACAGCAAATATGTACATGAGTTTTATTTATTTTTTTGGGTTTGACTACTGAACAGTAATAAAATATGTTGTTTTTTTCACAATATGGGACTGTCTCCAGTGTGGTGTTTTTTCGCCCTTTTTTATGAAGTTGTTGTTTAAAAGACAGAGCCTGGAAATCACCTTTGTGTCCTTATTTGAGTCTAGTCTCCTTGAACAGTAACAGCTTTTATGTCATAACTGTCATGATGTGATTGCACTTCACTTTTTTTTTTTACTCTTTGCTTTACTTTATTCATGATTCCATAACTTTACACTGATTGGGAGAGAGCATAAACTAGCTGAACTAATAGCTGAAGAGGGAAAACGATGCATTCTCCTGAGTATATTTCAGATGTCAGGCTTGTCAGCTGTCCTTCATAGCAGACTGCACACAACAAGTTAACCAGTGAATGAAATTAGTATTTAATTTACTAAATTAGGTAAAACAATTTCTTGTTTTTCCATCCATTAGTTTATTTCATTGTGTTCTCTGTGATCTCTATGTGACATTGTCATTGTGTTCAGCAAGTGATTTGTAACTGCCAGTGTTAGTGCTGCCATTGTACAGAAGGGCTAATTTTTAAAAGATTATAACTAGGCACTGTGGAGATAGTAAAAACACATTTTGTACAGGTGTAGTCTGGAAGAGTTGTCAGTTCTGAACTGTAGCATCACTGGAATCATCTCTGTATGTGCAACAGGGGACAGCTGTAAGGTAATGGTACGGTTTCATTACACAGGAACTCCAGCAATGTCAAAATCCCCATACCAAGGGGTGTGGTCTAGCCACTGGCATGATGGCAGCTTAACTAGCATGCTCTCTCCTGCCTGAACCCTATCTAGGCTTGGTTGCCACGATCCTGTGGAGGTTTTTCCCCCAAATGTAATTTAAATCATGGGCTCAACCCCACCTACCAGGCAACGCCTTCCTGTGTGAACAATCAGGAGGTTTTTATCATGGATCGCAGTGCCATCTCCTATCACGGCTTTGGCCTATTTAGGCCACACAGGCTGCTTCTACAAGCTACAGCTCCCTCAGATGGTCATCTGGTCCCCAGCCTGCACAGTGGGTAAGCACGGACTCAGCATGGGCTCTAAACAACCCCTGTCTCCTACATCTACTGTCTCACCACCAAATATGTTAGCTGCTAATTCTCCTGAGCCAACAGTATCTGGGACACTGCACCAATCCTCTGTCAGGAACTCTCTCCAATATATAACTAAGATGCTGGAAACCATTCTTCTATGCATAGAAGATATTAATCTAACTCTAGCAGGTACAGTTACCGAGGTTCATCACCTCCAGAATGGTATGAACATTTCTGAGCAAAGAATGGAAGCGTGTGAGCTTCAGCAGCAACAAATGTGGCAGCACCTACATCAAGAAGAAGAACACTTGGCTGTCCTTTGGGAGAGAGAGTTGTAGACCAGGAAAATAGGGGCAGGCACAATAATTTAAGAATCATCAGATTGCCTGATGGTTCTGAAGGTCAGTCAATGGGAAAATGTCTCAATGAAAGTCTCCCTGTTATGCTAGGGGATCATTGGAGGGTACCTGTAGAGGTATAGTGGGTGCACCATGGAACCATGCAGCCTAATAAATCAGCAGGTGCACCGAGACCAGTAGTCACCTACCTACTCCGCTATTCTACAAAAGAACAGATCATTCAAGCAGCCAGGGATGTTGGGGTAATCTGTTGGCAAGGATCACAGATCTCAATCTATCAGGATTTTGCCCAGGAAATGGCAACAAAGAGAAGAGCTTTTGGACCTTTGAAACATTTTTTTAATACCAAAATAACTTTAAATTTAAGTTCAAGAATCTTACCAAGCTTCAGGTCTCTAAGGAGGGGAGAGAAGTGATTGTAGATCACCCAAAGGAGTTAGAATGCTGGCTAGCAAAGTGTTGGCCCTCCCTACAGTTCCCTACTACATTTCCCAGAAAGCTGTGGGAACCATCGACTGTTGAAACATCTGCTAGGAACAGTTTTTCACATGCAGGGGCTCAGGGAACCACTTTACCAAATGGACAAGCTAACTCAGTCCTACCCCATTCTGTTCCCCCACCACTAATAAGCTCTTCGCTGAAGCTATCTAGCCCAGTGACAATAAAAAATCCAGTGCAGTCTCCACTGCCTTCTCTTCCTCAGACAGACTCCAGCACCTTTACTACGTCTCGCCAATGTGCCAGAAGTGGACAACAAAATTCACCCAGCAAGTGTTCTGCAGCTCTTCCTGTGAAGATAAGCAGAGAAGATACTGCTTTTGCCTTGATGTCAGGGGGCACAGATTGGCAAGACATGGATACCACACATTCCCTGGACTGGGCGGGCTTTCCAGATGCCTCATTGGTAGAAGTGCTGGATGAGGTTGCTTAAGTCAAGCCTGGACTACTCACTTATGCTGCTGCAGTTGTGAACATTACCTCGAACTCTAAAGCCCTAACTCAGGCGAATCTTGAGCAGGTCAAAGGACTGGTCACCTGATGATTGCTATATTGTTCCTTATGGGACTAACTGTTCTCTAGTTTATGTCTTCTCTAGACATACTTCGGGGCCCCCTCCGGCTCCCAATGTACTTTACTCCCCCTTCTGTTTTTGCTCAGTTGAATATATGTGACAAGTTATTTCACACATAGATTATAGTCACCTCTCCAGTGGGAGTTCACTCCCCCCCACCTTCCCATGATGTGACAAGATTTTCACCCATGTGGTGCCTTCCCCATAAAGTCGAAGACTTATATAGGGTCTGTTGTCTTTCTGTTATTTCTGATTAGTACTGGTAGGTGGGTGATCTCACCAACCCCCCCCTTATTATCCTTAATCCTCCCAAGTTACCCTTCCCTATTTCCCTCTCCTACCCCCTTTTTCCCTCCACAAGCTCGAGACGCCCGACCTTAGGGGGTTCTCGGTGCAGGAGGATTTCCTGAATTAAACTTCCACATACACCCTAATTTGAGTATTGGATTGAGCATAGCAGTAGGGCAGTTTCAATGTCCTCTTTTGCGTTGATCTCCACACTTTTAGAGTATTTGCTGTTGAATTATTGGTTGGACTTAGTAGTTCTTAATAAATACTAATAGTCTTTGCTCCTTTCTGTATTTATCTTGTCTATTTGGAATCTCAGACAGTGTGTACTTATTGACTTGGTAATACTTACACCTCCCTTTTACAGGGTCCTTGGATTACTGGTAATATCCCGTTTTGTGTACTGTGGTCCCACAACATCTTGGGTGAGTTCTTCTCTTCCCCCTTATTCACTCGCAGTAAGTACACCTATCTATTCCTTTTTTGGGACTATGGCAGCAGATGTTTCGATACCAAGTGCAGCCTGTTGGGTGTCCTGGAATGTAAAAGGACTGAATCATCCAATTAAGTGTACAAAAGTATTGCAGCATCTGCATTCACTCCACACGGAGGTTGCACTGCTACAAGAAATACATCTTTAACCCCGCACCACTTCATGGCTCAAGAAATCCTGGGTTGGGGAAATAGTGGCTAGTCCCGGAAGCTAATAAGACCAAAGGGGTTGCTATTCTCTTTGGGCGTGCTTCCCTGTGGAAAGTAAAAAAATGTTAGGACAGAAACTCAGGGATGATGGGTACTGGCTAGGATCTCCTCCCCAGGAAATACCATGTTGTTGGGTAATATCTATGCCCCAAATCTAGATTATGTGTACTTTTTCCCTGAAATCAGCCATGCTATTGCACAGTTAAATCCTGCTGAAGCACCTATTCCAATAGTACTCAGTGGGGATTTCAACATGGTCAATGACACTTTTCTGGACAAATCCTACCCAACCCCTCATGTTACACCCAATGGTAGGCAGTCACTGCAGGACATGATGGAGGAATGGGTCCTTATTGATGTATGGTGTAGGGATCATCCTACAGGTCAAGATTACACCTTCTATTCTGCTCCCCATGGTTCTCATAATTGTATAGACTTCTGGCTAGCCAATGATGTGGCTGCCCAGGGTATAACAGGCTTATCAATTGGTTCAATTCTCATTTCAGATCATGCTCCCATGCAAATCTCCTACTCTCCCCCCAGTAGCCCTCACCACTGGGCTAGATGGTGCTGTAACCCCATTCTTTTTAGGGACCCCAACTTTCACCCCATGCTTATACAAGCAACAAAAGATTATTTTGCCCTAAATTCTGAGTCTGGAATTTACCACACAACTGCGTGGGAAGCATTTAAAGTGGTGATCTGAGACCACATTATCTTCTTCTCAGCAGCCCGAGACAAGGCCCATAGATCACAACTAGCTAAAATGCAAACAAACCTACAAATGCTAGAGCAACGCTTTAAGAGCACCCCACCGTCTAAAGGAGATAATGCTCTGCACTGACAAATTACAGGGCTAAAATATCAGATTACTCTCATTCTCCATCAGAAAGCAGAGTGGCTGCTGCTAAGGTCCAAACATACATATTGGGACAGTGGCTAGAAAACTGGCAAACTCCTTCCCTTTTGGCTATGCCAACAATGGGCTGCTACCAGAATCCATGCCCTTTGTCCCCATCAGGCACCACTGTTTTGAGTCCACAAAGCATTAATGATGTAATAAAAAAGTTTTATGAAACTTTATACCAATTCCAGATGCCCATTACAGGTAATCAACTCTCCCAAGAATTATCTACCTTTGTGCAACAGACCCCTCTACCAGCTCTCACAGCAGATCAAGTAGCTTTCCTTGGTGCCCCCTCACTTGTGAGAAGCTCCACACTGCACTTTCACACATGACCCAGGGGAAAGCCCCAGGACCAGATGGATTGTCTGTGGAGCTTTACCAGGCCATGGGACCTGATTTCTTGCAACCCCTTATGCTGGCCTTGCAAGCTTCCCACGCTGCTGGATCTCTCCCAATCTCAATGTGTGATGCATTGGTTAATCTACTTCCTCAAAAATCACCTGACCCCTTATACTGCACCAATTATAGGCCTATATCACTACTACCAGTTGACACTAAAATTCTAGCTAAAGCATTAGCCACACGAATGACATCTATCCTCCCATCTATCATCCATTCTGCACAAGCAGGTTTTATGCAAGGCAAGTCAGAAACAGACAATACCATGCTGTTACTTAATCTTAAATGGTTTGCATCTAGGTCGGCACTTCCCATGACAGCTATGGCCATAGACTTTTCAAAAGCACTCATCTCTATAGAATGGCCATATCTCCATGAAGTCCTTAATAGGTATGGTTTTGGGTACCAATTTCGGAAATGGATCCAGACACTATATTGCTCTCCTACAGCATGCATTTTAACTAATAGTGACATCCCCCCCCTTCTCCTTAATAGATGTATGAGGCAACATTGCTCCTTTCCCTTCTTCTTTTCCTAGTAGCCTTAGACACGCTGATCTGGGTCTTGATTTCATCCTCACAGATCCATGGTATATGAGTTGCAGAGCATTCATACCTTGCTGTAGCATATGCAGATGATCTCCTATTGACCTTGTCCAATCCCACCCAGTCAGTCCCTGCTGCCCTTAAAGTGTTAGAGTATTTTGCTACTCTATCTGGCCTTCAGGTCACTCATAAGAAAACAACAGTAGCTCCCCTTAATTCAGGGTGTACCAATATGTGCCTACAAGGTACAGACCTTACATGGGCATTGCGAGGCTTTACCTACTTGGGTATACATCTTCCCACCAACTGGTCTGCACTTGAATCTTTTAACTTTTCCCCTCTACACACACAACTTGTAACAGAGATTGAGAGATGGCGTTAACTGCGGCTTTCTCCCCCTAGACGGGTGGCAGCCATTCATATGTTGCTGTTTCCCCACCTCCTTTACCTCTTTAATAATTTGCCCATCTCCCTTTCTCCTGAATTGTTTACTCTGATAGAGCATCAAGTCTCAGCCTTTTAAGGGGATAGTAAACCCCCTAGGTACAGTAAACAAAAAATAAGAGCACATTGGTCACGGGGTTGCCTAGATGTCCCCTGGTCTCTGGGTTACCATCTTGCGTGTATGGTAGAACGTGCAACCAAACGGTTTACATCTAATCCAATGGGCCCTTTTACCTGGGTACAATTAGAATTAGACATGGCAGGAGTTGCTTCCCTCTTTTCTCTTCTTCTGTTCAAACACCCCCTCTACATTCCTTACCCCTCACAATTTGCAGTGCTATCAAAGCATGGAAAATCCTGAAACTTAAAATGTGTATGTTGAAACAGGAGTGCCCCCCACCACTTTGATATGCCCTTCTTAAATTAGCTCTGGGAATTATAACACATATGTCAAGATATAACTCCTATGTATACTACTGTCTGAGCTGGATACATATTTTCTGTAATGTTATGCTTATCAAAAATACAAAAATCAATAAAATCTTCTACGATAAAAAAAAAATCCCATACCAAAATACTATGGAATGCCTTGTATGAACCCATAAATCTGTCTCCACCCCACCACTACCACCTCCTTACTGTCAAACCAGTACCTGATGTGTGTACAGGGAGACGGCATGAGATAATTAATATTCATGAGTTTTTTAACAAATTTTGCCTAATGTTAACCAGTTCAGGATCCCCCAATGTCAACTGGCAGAGATATTAGCCAGGAGTTGAAAACCTATTCTATGCTGATATTGCTTCAGCATTGTATCTCTAAGATTAAATGAGTTGGAATATGGAGATGGGGAGGGGGTTCTGAACTGATAAATATGTCCTGCCATCGGGATAGTGCAGAAGGGTGGGGTGCCCATTCAGCTCAAATATATAATAAGTCATACTAAAAATGTAAGCCAGAATGAACTGCAAAATGAATGCATGGAAAACATTTCACCGAACTGTCCACTGACAGTGATCAGTTCTGCAGAATTTTTTCCACAGTTTTTTTCCTTTTTTTGTATTTTAACAATTATTATGGTTTTAATATACAAAGGTACATGCATATATACATTCATCAGACATAACTTTGATTGTAACTTAATTTCCACACAATTTAAAAGGAATAACTTACAGGGTAATGTTTCAATGAGAATCATGTCCTAAAGTTGGATGAAGACAGCCGGCATGCTGTTGTATTATTTAATATGATTTTCTTTACTTCATCAGATAGACTGATTATTACTGTTGTAAATAAACATCCGTGCTGCCTTTGTGCTTATCTTACCCCCATGAATCAGATGTATGTGTTTATTTGTAAATATGATATTCTTATTGTGAAGTTACACGATGAATTAATAAAAGGTATCCTGATACCTTAACCTTGTGTTCTTATCATTATTTAAGACATTTTTCTATGGTTTAAGATGACAGATGATCAGTTCTGCTTTATATGTGAGTAGTTAATATCCCGTGGTTATACTACAGCCATAGCTAACATATGACTTCTACAAAACTACCTACCTATTATTTGAGTGAGAGTATGAGGCAAGTGTTATATATATTATAGGCAGATAGGATTTCTGTTGTAGGTAGTACCTTAGACACATCTTAAGACCTTCTACAGTCTACCATTTAAACTGTGTAAACTACTGTATAAACAAGTATTTATAAGTAAGCAAGTGGCTGAGTGCTAGACAATTAGTTTATTTTGAGGCTATTATGAGCTCTGTTATGAAGCCTATAGAAGTATTATACTACAGTAAAGGTCTGCAGATGGGGGGAGGACCTGTGAAATACCCTATATCCTATGCTTGGCAGGTGACACAATGTGTCCTGAGTTCCTTGTGATTAACCTATGCCTGTTCTGGGTTGTTTGACCATGGAATTCCTATGCAGCATGATTTGAGGGTCCTTGTTTTGTTTTTTTTGTATATATTTTTTTTTACTTATTTTATTTCTGTGTCCATCAGCTGGGGAGGTTGTATCTTTGGCTCTCCCACATACTCCAGCCCATCTTCACGGCTGCCACCCTGATCATTGCCAGAGCTCATACCTCTCTGCCACAACCTCCCCAGGTTTTATCACAGCGGGTATGTACCCCACCACCATGGTGACCTGGAGGGAGGGCTTGTGAGGGAGCTAACTTGGGCACAGCCATGGCAGTGCCATCATGGAAGCCTTCATGCTGATGAGGGAGAGGTTCCTTGGTTTTTAAATATTGGAGAAAAGGTGACCAGGTCTTGCAATATTAGCTTAGGATGTTTGAGAAGATGTGGGACAGTCTTTCGTATTTTGCTAGGGTAATAATATTACCGAGCAGTTCCTTAAGAGTGGAAATCTTCATGGATCTCCAGTTACACACTATGAGTCACTTGACTTGTACACTAAAAAGGATCAGGAAATCCCACTGACTATTGGAGAGATGCATATCTGCTATAGAAGCCCTAGAGCCCAGTAGATATACTTTAAGTCTGCCACTAGTGGGAGCTTAATGTTTAAGATTTGTTGTAGAAAGTTGTGGACTAGATTCCACAAATCTGTACTCTTATGGCATGACCACAATATGTGAAACATATCTCCCTGTATATTACATCTCCAACATTCATCTGAGTTTATTAGATTGGCTGAGAGTAGAACTGCTAGTGTTCTGTACCGCCAATGGAGTATTTTATTTTGGATAAGTCTGGCACGGGTCATTGGTTTAAGTGCAGCATCCCAGCAGAATTTCCACTCCTTCATTGCTATCTCTTCGCCTAATGATTGCTCCCATTTTCCTTTTGCTTTTCTGGTTTGGTCAGGAATATTATTCTGTATAAATGAGTATATAAGACTGGTTCTGCCTTTGGATTTAGATAATAATATATGGGAGTGGTTCAAGTTCAGGTGAGCACTGTATTTGTTTAATTTTTGTAACCAGAAGTTTTACAGCATCTCTGATTTGCAGAAACGATCAAAAATCTTCTCTTGGTAGATCGTATATTTTTTTTAGTTCTTGGAAAGAATCTATATCTGTTAATCCTTGTATCAGCAAGTCCTGTACTGTATTGATAACTTTCTTTTCCCAATTTTCCCAGTGTATTGATTTCACTTCTATCTTGATATTGTTTACACCCCACAGAGGGCTACATTTTGGATGGGCTAGATCTGTTTTAATTAGTCTCCCTAATGTTTTTCCAGGAAGATATGAATGCAGTTATTGGAAGTATTGTGGTGTTAGATATTTTTGGAATGCCGTATATGTACATGGTAGGTATAAAGCCCTTTATTGGGGATGAGTCAATTGTGGACCATAGTGGGGATGTTGTTTCAGAAATTTCAAGCCATCTTAAGCTTTGTGTTACTCTATATGCTAGGTAGTAGCCCTTTATCCAAGGTAGTCCCCATCCCCGTTTTGACCAATGTGTCCTTAACTTGTTCCTGTTGAACCCTGGCTGTTTCCCTTGCCAAATATACAGTAACTGCCCAGGAGTTTGTCTATTCTAGAGAACCATGAGTCAGGGATTGTCAAGGGAATATGTGAGATCAAATATAAGATCTTGAGTGCGATATTCATTTTTAATGCCTCTATTTTCCCCACGAAAGATAGTTTCAGAGGTCTCCATCTATCTAAATCTGTCTTTATCTTGGTAATCAGTGGCTTCAGGTTACTGTTTATAATTTTATTGAGGTTTGCTGTGATTTTAATTCCTAGGTACATTATGTGGTCTTTTGCCCATCTCAGATTTTGACCTGTAATGTGAGATTCTAGTCATAGTTTGTTAAGTGGTAAAACTTCTGTTTTGCTCTGGTTTACCTTTAGTCCTGATAGGTTAGTGAAGGTTTCTAGTAACTGGAGCAGTGATTAGACTGAATTATGTGCATCTTGAAGGGTTACCAGTAAATCATCTGCATATATCAATGATTTGATCTTAATAGTCCCTGTTCTTACCCCTATAATGCCCTGGTGCTCCCTTATGGCCTCAGCTAAGAGTTCTATGGCAAGGACAAAAAGGAGTAGTGAGAGTGGGCAGCCTTGTCATGTCCCTCTCTCTAGGGTGAAGGGTGTTGACAGGGTGGTGTTCATCAGGATTTGTGCTTTGGGGTTGGCGCATATTACTCTGATCATATTAATAAAGGTTGCATTGAAGCCCATTTATTGCAGTGCAGAATACAGATATTACCATTCCCCTGAATCAAAGGCCTTTTCAAAGTCAATAGCCAGTGCAGCAGCAGGGTTGGGGGAAGAGATTTATAGTTGCATCACATCTAGTAATGTTCTCATATGATCAGAGTTATATCTTCCTTTGACAAAGCCCACCTGGGATGGATGTATTAGAGAGGGAGTGAGCTCTTCCAGTCTGGCGACAAATATTTTGGTGTAGATTTTGCTATCCACTGTTATAAGCAAGGCTGGTCTATAACTAGCAGGTAAGTCTTTGTCCTTCCCTGGTTTGGAGAGAATTGCTATGGTTGGCTCACTCATTGTAGAGGGGAGAGTGCCTGTTTATTGTATTTCTGAGAAGTCTTTGCATGACTGGAGTTACAGTTTTGACCAGCACTTGGTAGAACTCTGTAGGTAGCCCATCCCCTCCTGGAGCTTTTTTTCTTTAGAGCTAGAATAGTAGAGGTTATTTTATCACTTGTGAAATTCTGGCCTTAGGCTATGGCCTGGGCAGGGGATATTTTTGGAAGAGATAGCTTATCAAGGAAAGCTGCCAGTGCCTTGTGACTAGTGTTCATGGTTGAAGTATATAACTGAGCATATGGGCTTTTATGTCTCTTTGCCTGTTGTTTTTTTAGTCTGTAGGCTAACAGTTTCCCACACACACACACCCTTCCCAATATTTGTGTTTTAGCTGCATGATTGCCAGTTCTGCTTTCCTAGCTGTCAGGGTAGTAATTTTGTTCCTTATTTTTAACATTTTCTTGTTAAGAGAAGATTTCAGAGATGCACTGGGGTTTGATTTGTATTGGATTATAAATCTACCAGTTTGTTTTCCAAATCTTTAAGTTCTTGTTCCCTTCTCTTGCATCGGAAGGCAATGCATAGGAGATGATGTTGCCCTGCACTGGAGCCTTGAAGGCCTCCCATAGGGTGGCCATCGAGACATCTCCAATATCATTTATTTTGAAAAAATCTTTTGCTGTTTCGTTAAGCCATGTTTTGAATTCAGTGCCTAACATCAGTAAGGGGTCCAATCTCCAGTTATTTGATCTGTGGCTTACTGAGCCATGCAATATGTCTAACTGAAGTGGAGCATGGTTCGATATAATGAGAAGTTTGATAGAAGCTGCAGTTAACATGGTGGTGATTTTTGGAGAAGTAAGACACATATCAATTCTGCTGAAATTTTCTTGCCTACTTGAGTTAAGTGTGTAGTCCCTGAAACTCAGGTTTAATAGTCTCCATGCATCTGTGAGTGCTACATCTGCCAGCCATAGTTTAACTGCTTTGGTGGCCCTAGTATGTGGTTCTGTATTACCATTGCTCCTGTCTATATCTGCCTCCAAAACTAGGTTAAAATCCCCCCTGGCAGCATTGGGTAATTTCTGTCGTTAAACAAGGCTGTCTGAACCACTAGGCCATGAAAGAATTGGGGGGAGTCAGTGTTAGGGGCATATAGGTTCCCTATCACAATTGGACCTTGAGGTGTCTGGAAGAGGACTAGAACCCAGCGGTCTTCTCCATCATGTTTAGATTTAATCAGATTCCATGTTAAAGATTTATAAATAAGAATCGAGACCTTTCCTCATTTGTATTTGCTGGACTTTGGACTTCTAGACTTAGCCATTCTCTGACTAGCTTAGCAGACTTGTCCTGAGAAAGTTTTGTCTCCTGCAATAGTGCTACTTGTGTTTTTATTTTTTTAAGATGGGTCAGCACCTGCTTACATTTTATTGGAGAGTTCGCCTCCCTCACATTCCAGCTGTACAATTTTAAGTCTGTCATTTTAACTTTTTTATTGCGGAAATACTGAATAGATGTATTGTGATGATAGAACATAACATGTCCTGATTCTGGCCAACCCCAACCCCCCAATCCATCTCTAAAAGTCATCAGGCTCTCATTGTGTACCTCTAAACGTATGGCTTCATAGTCATCTTTAACCACTTGCATAACAGTGTGTTTTTCTTTTGTTACTTCTATCTTATTACAAAATAGTGTCATAAACACTATTGACTTGTACCCACGTATTATTTTGGTATTACTTGGATCGAATTTGGATTTTCTAAGCTCTATCTCAACCACTGTTGGGGTTCTCAGAGAGTCTTGGCAGGATGAGAATTCTCAGCTAAAGACCTCTGTGAGAACCCATGTGTGCTATTGTTGATTAAGAGTGCCAGACTCCGTAGCATTTGAGAATAGAAACAGGTATAGTGTCAAGTAGCACTTATACTG
Source organism: Neoceratodus forsteri (assembly GCA_016271365.2). Taxonomy (NCBI): domain Eukaryota; kingdom Metazoa; phylum Chordata; order Ceratodontiformes; family Ceratodontidae; genus Neoceratodus; species Neoceratodus forsteri. The sequence continues at coordinate 366,049,016 of CM057453.1, read as the reverse complement.
TTCCTTTTCTCTGCCTAGTAACCTAGACTTTCTGTTGTTTCTGAGTATATAAACATTGTTTCTAAGAGTAGCTCCCTACCCCCCCATCCTTACTGTAGAAACTTTTACCAGAACCTCATGATGGCACTGAATCCTGCAGTTTTAAGGTGATAGAAATTGAAAGAAATAGGAGAGAGAGGTGTTGTATTGTCAGGTCTAGGTTAAATGCCTGATCAAACAAAGTCGGTATTTGGAACATGAGTAGAGCAGGGTGAAGAGTCACCCCTTTTTCTTTTAGTGCAAAAGAGAGGAGTGATATAGTATGATGCTCCAGTGTGGTTGAAATGGTGATCTGCAGCCTTTTTGTTGTACTGGAGTGTGGGTAGCATTTTGCAATCTTAGGGTTTCCCACGGTGGTAGGGGTATGGTAGTTCCCCTCAGCTAGTAGCATTTCTATCATCATTTTGTCAGTTATGATAGATGATAGAGCTGGACAATGGTGACTAGTACAAATACAAGTCATCAAGTCACAGAGTTGGGGGGTAAACTTATAAAAATGGTTCTTATATCTTAATCAGCTATACCATAACCAGCTACTCAATAAATCCCATGTAATACAGTACTGTACCTCTGTGAGGCATCAGTAAAACATCAGTGACACAGTATTATGGTGTAACAGTTTGCCATTTAAAATCTCTGCATCTATAGTCATTATAACAGTATAACAGCATGACAGTATGACATTATATCCTTATGTCTGCATTAGTTCCTCATGGAGTATCTTAGATCATTTTAAAGCCCCTGTTGTATGAAGCAGCCAATCCACACTACCCTCTTTTACCTCCACTCATTCCTGTGCCCCCCAGACCTCCAGAGAGATATTTGATAAACCTTGAGAAAGTGAAAACAAATTTTAGTATATTTAGAAGGTAAGTGTATTTCTCCACAGTGTATGGAGGCTGCTTTTTGTGTGGGGGTGTACTCTGATGTTCCTCAGCTGTATTAATAGGCTCAACAGTAATTACCCCAGGTTAAATTTCTAAACACTGTCTGCACCACCTTTACTTCATGCCTTTATGTGGTTAATGTTAGAACAAAAAGGTTTGATGGTATCCATTTGATGTAATTTTGGCACCACCTCTATAGGGGTGTAATCTCCTTCCTCTTTTTATTTTGGATGACGAAAAAAGGAATATTAGCTTTTGTCAGCTTTTATTATATTTAAACTAGTTCAGTAGTCACTAGGTAAAGGCATGAGGTAGACAATGGAAAGCTGCAGGGATTCTCTTTACCACTCATATTATATAGAGGATAATGAATGGGAGTTTGTCAATAACCAAGGCTGTAATCACTTTGAGAGGTTACCATGACAACTGTCAACCTCAAGAGCACAGCTTGAGAGGTTGCAGTGGTTGTCATGTAACCCCGAGAAGCAATTTCAGCCTTGTTGCTGACAAACCCCTATACATTATCTTTTATAGTGTATGTTTTTTTTCTTACCAAACAGTAGAAATGAAATGTTTTTAACTTCTCCCCTCCACCAACACACATCACCCGGACTGGTGGCAAAAAATATGTGTGCAAAGATAATCAATTAATTTATGTTTTATTTGTGCCATTTTACTTACTGCCATTTGAAAGCAAAGCAAACAAGTTAATAATGTTAATAAAAAATTCCATAAATATAAAGAAATCTGTGTCTTGCATTGCCGTGTTGAACTGAAGAAATCCGGTTGGTCATAGTGCATCACATGTGTGAGAAGGCCAAAGGTCTCCTGTGAGTCATCAGCATGACATTGGGGCTTGCTTCTCATGGCTGGGGGATGAGAGGTAAAGTATTAAATAGAGAAAATTTAGCTGATGGTACCATGGTTGCTAGCTACTTCAAGCTCCAACTGTAATGCTAGAATGATGATTTAAAAACACTTGCAGTTTGCTAGTGACTCGCATTCTCAGAAGATATTTTGAGAAGGCCAGATTTGAATAGAATACTGAACAGAGATGGGGGCTTGTGTTCGATCCTGTAAACTCATCGCTATGATGTAGTAGAGAGAGGTTTATCACCTATGTCATAGCGATGGGTTTACAGGGTTATTAACTGTGTGAATTCCATTGATAACAACTGCTCCCCATACATTATTAAACAAAATCCATCATCTATTCGATGTATCGGGTGTCCAGTTTTTACTTTAAGTCAGGAGGATTGCAGAGTTTGTGGCTAATACAGCTAAGTACTGAGGAGAGTCAGCTCCCTCCCTTTGTGAAATCACTTCAGTGCATTTGGTGTGATTACATCACTTTTAGGGGCAGTTAGGTGATGTTCCTTCACAGTGGAGACTCCTCAGAGAGAAGGTAACAGCTTACCACAGAGCAGGAGACCCAGCTCTATGAAGCAGTCACCATTAATCAAGTTGTGTGCCACCATAAGAAAGCTGCAACACGCGGCAAGCATGTCAAACCTCCTCCTCCCGCCCTCAGTTCTTTGCCATAAATGGAACCCTGATACAGAGAGCTAGAAGTATAAAATCTCTTAACAACTATATATATATATATACATACATACATACTTACCCTTTTTTTTATCTGCGTCACTCAATACCTTAGACAGAGGCACATCGGATCCTAAACCCTCGAGTGTCAATTTCAAAGTTATTTTCAAACCATTTGTGAGTCATATACATACAGCATGAAACATGTTTTAAAAAACATAGCTGCCTGAGAAAACCTAGAGAAGGCTGTACTAGGGGAATTTACTGTGCAATTAGCATTGTTTAATCTGTAACCCCCCAGTAGAGAAAATGGCAATCAGGAGGACTGCAAGAGACAGTGTAGCTGGTGGTGCACATTTTGCTCTAATTATTTGTAAAAACCTGAACACCCCCAAAAGTGTTACCTTAGCTTCACTTAGATACAGTAGATGAAGCAAAAGGAGAATATACTCCAAGTTCTTGTTTGAGTTTAGAGCTTTCAGCTCTTCTCTTCAGGTCTTCTCTGCCTTTGTGCGGTCATGCTGATCGGTCTCGGTGTTCAGCGGTGAAAGTGGCTGGTGAACAGACCAACAAGAAATCTCCAGCTCGGTTTGTAGTGACACTTTCTTGGCATTTGGTATTTTGTCAGTTTCACTCTCTTTCATTGCCTTGGTCAGTTTCAATGTGCTCATTTCACTTCCTACATGTGCCTTGGAGCTCAGTGACTTTGATCCTGTAGTACAGAGGATATCTTTTACAGCTTGGGTGTCTTTCTTCAGGTCAGATAGGGCCTCGAATCTGTTTTTTGTCAGGAAGCTGCTGGAGATCTCTACCTCTTCATCAAGTTCTACTTCTTCTTTGATCACCATTTCCAGCTCAAGGTACAGGCTGGTTGTTTGGCTCATTTCATGTTCTCCTGCCTCTGACTCTATGTTCTTGTTTGTGTGTTTGCCAAAAAGGTTCTTTTTCCTCTGTTTTCTTTTATTTTTTGGGTAAGTTTCCTAAGAGTCTCCCACAGGGGTTCAATGCACATTTTGACTCTTATTTTGGACATTTGCATCTGGTGAGTTATCCCCTTCTCTGGGGTGGATCTTGACATTTGATTTCTTCAGTGAGCTGCTCCAATTTTGATTTATAAAGTCCATGACTGAGGCGGGTGTACTAAATAACATGGTTTTCCCCTTAACCACAATCTTAATTTGTGCAGGGTACCAGAGGGAGAAAGGTATTCCTAGGTTGTGCAGAGCATGTCTTGCAGGGGTAAACTCTCTTCTGTGATTGTTCAGGTTCCTGGAGTAGTCGGGGAATATCATTATATGATGACCTTGCCAATTTAGCTGTTTTAGTTCTCTGGCTCTTTTGAGTATATTTTCTTTTACAGGAAAGCATTGGAACTTTGCCAGAATAGGGCTAGGACATTCCCTATTTTTTGACAGAGGAGCAAGGGATCGATGGTCTCTCTCGATGTCAAATCAGGAGTCCCCTGGGATTTTAAGCTCTTGCAGGAGTACATGGGCAAGAAAGGAAGCACAGTCCCCTAGTTCTGCCTCCTTGGGAAAGCCAATAAACCTGAGGTTGTTCCTTCTACCTCTATTTTCCAGGTCATCAATCTTGTCAAGTAGAGATCTTATTATGCTGTCCTGCTGTTGTAGTCTGCTCGAGTTGTCATGATAGGCCTGGGTGTTGGTATCAAGTTTCTTTTCTACTGCCATTGACTTTTCTTCAAGCATTTTAATTTTTCCAGTGTTTATTCAATTTTTATCTTCATATCTTGTAGCTCTGATAGGACCTGCTTAAACATCATTTCCACTCATTCGACCGGCATGATCAGCTCCATCATAAGCGATGCCACGAGGCTTGAGTCAGACATTGCACCTGGATATTTTTAGGATGCAGAGTTTGCTTTAGGTCACCTCTTCTCTATGATCTGAAGTATTGCTTCAGCTCAGGATGATGTTCTCTAATGAAATACATATCCCGTGCTGAGGTATGGCTTTTCATAAGTGAGGATTGTACAGGGTGAGGATAGAGAGATAGAGAGTTGTCAAAAGTTGTCACTCACTCCATGAGCGCTAGCTACACCCCCCCTTTTAGACAGTTTAATAAAATAATCTACAATTCATAGATTTATTACACCATTCTAAGTCAGAATTTCTGCAAAAGCTGCCAAAGTGCATTCTGAAATTTCTTGAAAGCAAAATTATGAATTTTGCCTAAATTCCACTGGTGGAAGTTTAACTTCACACAGCCCTAATCAGTGGTCATAGCAACATCTTGCTAGATCACATTTCTTTGGTCTACTGTGCATCACATGTAGGGCATCTTGCACCTAGAATCTGACTTTTATAAGTTGCTGTAGAGCACATACCATTTCTGCAAAATAGATAAATGTTTGAAAATAAGGTGCAGTTGTTCCAAATGGTCTAGGTGTACCAGCTGCCCCTAAGTCTGAGGCTGCACCTGAAAACACAGTCCTTACATGGATGCTTTCAAATTTGGTCCATGAGGACTGTGAGTTGCCTGTCTAGAGTTATTTTAAAGGAGTATTGCTTAAAAAAGGCCATAGCCACACTGTGCATAATTACTTTGATTATTTGATACAGTGAACTAAGGCACATCCACTCTGGGTAATATGTCCAAGCTAATGTTTCCTTATCTTGTGCTTATTACCTTTTATCCTCATTTTGTCTTTGTTGGCCACTCATAAGCTGAACTGATTAGCACTGAGTTTAACTTGATGGCAAAGCACCAAGGTATGTGCTGTCATACAAGTGGGCTGTTTTGATCAGTATCATGTGACTTCACTCTACAGAGATGGAACAGGCCAGGACTGGCAGGCAGGTAAGTGCTTTACTGTAGTAGTATGAAAATGCTGCTGCATATGTTGTTCTGTTATCAGATGAAGCAGCCTGAATGGAGGAGTAATATATTTCACATGGAGGAGGAAGAGGAGTATGTTGGGCACAGTTACAAAATGGCTAGTGGAAATCCTGGAATCTGATTGGTTAATAGTCTTGTGGACATTTTCCAGCATTTCATAGTTATAGCTAGTGCCAACATCACAGACCTCATTGCATGGCTTCTATCCTTACACCGCTATGCATCTTAAGCTCAACACAGTGACAGACATAAACATGTCTGCCATAAATTTAAAACTCACAGTTTCTGTATTTAATAACAAACACACGAGGTACAGAATTCTAATTTTTAAGTTTCTTTTTCCAGTTTTTCAACATACATAGCTTAACACTAGCTGTGATCCCTGTTCCTCAGCAGCAGTGAGACCTTCAAAGTGAAAATTTTGATCTGCCCTGACACATCATATGCCACACTAGCTGCCACAGGCAGAAGATAATAAATGTATCTCTTTTCCTTGAAATGCCTACATAATAAAACACAGACTACTACAAGACTCACAGCAGTAACTGGTACCAACAGTAAATAAAAGAGAAAACCTTTCTACTCTAGGGACATCCACTAGTATCAACATTTCAAAGAGAAAGCACTCAGTTTGCTCAGAACAAACAATTGTCACAATGCTCTGTACGGCTAGAGGCTCCTTTTGGTTACCAAATGGAGACCAAACAGGAAAGGGACAGGGGGTAATCATATTTGTTGACCTCAAGCTGGTGAGACAGTGTGACAAGGCAATGGGCAGTGCCAGTGTAATGCTGGGATGCATAGGGAGGGATATCGGCAGCAGAAAGAGGAAGGTGGAGTTGCTACTGTATACATCGCTGGTGAGATCCCACCTGGACTACTATATTCTGTTCTGAGACCACATCTCAGGAAGGACATAGACAGAGTGGAGGCTGTTAAGAGGAGGGGAACTCAGCTACAGACTCATGCTAGCTCCCACAGGGTTTTATTACACCCTGTGGCAAGGAGGCAGCTGCGATATCCATCAATATCTGCCTCCCCTGCACTCTATCTCTCTCAGTTTTGCCATTTTATCATCTACTCAGCAAGTGGGTGCAAGACGGCTGCTGTGCAGTGCCATAAGGTTTATAAGCCCACACTGCCATTCAGCAGTTCATCTCAGCTACAGACTGGCACTTGCTCCCATAGGGCTTTCTCACAGCCCATGACAAGGAGGCAGCTGCAATATCTATCAAGGGATGCCTCCCCTACAAACTGTCTTTATGGGTTTTGCCATTTTGTTATCCTCTTAGCAGGCAGAGGGCTCAAGGGTGAGCCTGTGGCTGTGTGCCATCGTGAGAAGGTGTGGCCTGTCAAGTTAAAAAGCCCACACCACCCTCAAGCTGTTCAGCTCAGCTGCAGACTCACATTGGCTCCCAGAGGGATTTATCACAGCCTGTGGCAGGGAGGCAATTGCAATAGCCATCAATGGCTGCCTCCCCCTGCAATCTGTCTCTCCCAGTTTTGCTGTTTTTTGTCATTCACTCAGTAGTCTGAGGGATCAGTGGCAAGCTGGTGGCTGTGCAGCATCAGGAGGGGGTGGGTCTTGTCAAGTTTAAAAGTCTGCACTGTCTCCAGCCTGTGCACTGTGGCATGAACCCAAGTGACGCAAGCACCACCCATTCAATATAATTAAAAACACTGTGCACTGGTAATTCTGCTATCTGATTGTTTAGATTCACCAAGTAGTATTTCAACAAGAGCCACCTGTGAATTCAAGAAACTGTGTGGTAGTTTCTCCACCCTTACATTAGTGTTTCAAAAGCTATTGCTGAATTCTGAGTTAAACCTGGTGTTCAGTATCTCTAAAAAATGCTGCTGCATACTGCATCTTTTATTTTACATCAGCCCAAGTTAAACTTGATGTCCCAGTACTTTGTAACAACACTGCTGAATACTTTGCCATGACACTGTGAGTCTCATTTTATTACATCTTGAACTGATGTTACTTCATTGATTGAAAGTGGGTTTCAGAACTGGTCGCAAAAAGTACAGTTATGTAAGAACTTACTATAACAGTAGATCTTCGAGAGAGGCTCTTGCAGTAAGCAATTACATATAGGACTGATGCCAGCCGGAGGCAGGACCCCACGAAAAAATTTCTAGCTAGTAGTCCCTGGCGAGGGACCGCTCCCATGTCAGGTGACCGGCGTCAAGAGACATCGGTATAAAGGGGCGGTCCCAGATGCCCACCTTCCAGTTCTTTCCTGCCACAGGCCCAGAAGGCCTGGATGAGAGAGAAGCAGATGTTTCCATTCCTGGAAAAAGAGCTGAAGAAGCCTAGGAGGATGGAGGGCAGGAAGGTATTACCTACTGCAAGAGCCTCTCTCGAAGATCTACTGTTACGGTAAGTTCTTATGTAACTGTACTATCTTACTTCGAGAGGGCTCTTGCAGTAGGTAATTACATATAGGACTGAATCCCAAGCAGTCTGGAACAAATAAAAGGCACCGGGAGGAGGAAACTACTCCTTGAAAATAGCAGTAGCCTTGTAGGCCTCAAGACGGAAAGCCTTGCAAAACCGCTATCCTGAAGCCTGCTCAATGGTGAGAGGCAATGTCCAAACTGTAGTGTTTCGTAAAGGCATGGACGGAAGTCCAGGTGGCGGCAGCGCATATGTCTGCCACAGACACATTCTTGAAACAAGCTGCAGAGGCCGCTACTCCTCGTGTGGAGTGACCTCTGACCTGACCCGGGAGGGTCTTGTTGTACTTGTCATAATAGAAAGTGATGCAATGAGCTAACCACTTCAACAGGCATTGCTTGGAAACAGCATTGCCTTCCCTTTTGTGAGCAAAAGAGATGAACAACTGATCAGTCTTTCTGAGATCTTTCATCCTGTCGGTGTAGTATCTCAGAATCTGGTGAACATCCATGGTATGGAGTAAATACTCTCCCTGGTTGAAGTACTGCGTGAAAAAGGCAGGTAACTCTATATACTGATTTAAGGTAGACTTTGCTACCACTTTAGGTAGAAACTTAGGATTCGTACGAAGAGCCACCCATTCTTTGTGAAAGATCAGGTATGGGATTTTACACATAAGGGCCTGGAGCTGGGAAATTCTTCGAGCGGAAGTAATGGCCACCAAGAAGAGTTTCTTCCACGAAAGAAACTTCAGATCTTTGGAGGCCGCAGGTTCGAAGGGAGGAAGGGTAAGTTTCTCTAGAACAAAGTTCAAGTCCCAAGGGGGAGCAGGAGTTCTGATGGGGGGCCTCAGATGAAGGACCCCCTCTAAGAAAGATCTTAGAGACCTCTAATTGAGCAAATGCTTTATCTGCAAAAGGAACATGGTATGCTGACATAGCGGCCATGTGTACTTTCAATGAGGAATGACTGAGACCCAGGTCAAAAAGATGACGTAAATATTCCAGCAAAATGGCCACTGAACAGGAGAAAGGCTCCACGCTCCTAGACATGGCCCAAATAGAAAATCTCTTCCATTTCATGGCGTAAGTGGACCTAGTGGAGGGTTTTCTCACCTCCACCAAAATCTCTGCCACCTTTGGAGAGACACCAAAGTGGGATTGAGCTAGGTCTGCAGGAGCCATTCATGGAGTTGCAGGGACTTGAGTCCTGGATGGACCAGGGTCCCCTGATCCTGGGTCAGCAAACCTCGAGATAAAGGAAGAGGAAGTGGAGGAACCTCTGAGTATTGTTGTAGAAGAGAGAACCAGATTTGCCTAGGCCAGAAAGGAGCGATCAGAATCATTCTCACTCCTTCTGTTGATAGTTTCTACAACACACGAGGGACCAGTGGAATTGGGGGAAAAGCATAGACGAATCTGCCCTTCCAGCTTAGAGACAGAGCATCATTCCAGAAAGCGCCTCGCTCTGGAACGAGCGAGCAAAAGTTGGGAAGTTTTTCGTTTAGGGAAGAGGCGAACAGGCCTACCTGTGGAGTCCCCCAAAGGGTGGAAGATGTGATTTAGCACCTTTTGGTCTAACTCCCACTCATGTGGCAGGGCAGAGGAGTGACTTAGCTTGTCTGCCAGGGTATTATCAGCTCCTGGAACATGAATTGCTGTGAGGTGAAGGTTGTGTTGAGTTGCCCAGTCCCAAACCCTCATTGCTTCCCTGCATAGTGGGTAGGATCGAGTCCCTCCCTGCTTGTTGATGTACCACACCACGCACATGTTGTCCATCTGGATGGCTAGGTGACCGGGAAGAATGTATTGGTGAAGGGCTTGGAGAGCATATAGTACTGCTCGAAGCTTGAGCACATTGATGAGGAGAGCTAGCTCCAATCTGGACCATAATCCCTGGGTTCGGTGAGGACCCAGATGGGCTCTCCAACCTTTGCCTGATGCATCTGTAGTCCTAGTCTGAGAGGGGGGAAGATGAAAGAAGGGGACCCCCTGAAACAGATTCCCTCGAACCATCCACCATTGCAAGTCTCAAGCCATCGGCGAGGAGATCAGAACTAGATGATCTAGGTCGTCTACCAGTTGATCCCATTAGGAGCGAAGAGTCCACTGAGAAATCCTCATGTGGAGCCGAGCATTGGGAACTGTCAGGATGGCGGCCACCATGAGCCCCAGGAGATGGAGAACTGACCTCGCTGGAACCTTCCTGAGTTCTAATAGCAGAGAAATTTGTGACTGAAGAGAGGCCGCCCTGTCTGGAGGCAGGAAGGCCTTGCTTACCGTCGTATCGAGGATAGCCCCAATAAACTGTAGTCTCTTGAAGGGATCCAGATGAGACTTGGAATGGTTGATGGTAATCCCCAGACAAGTGAAGACCTGCTGGGTGAGGGAGAGAAAATTCAGGAGCTCCTCCCTGGACGAGGCCACTAGGAGCCAATCGTCCAGGTAAGGGAACACCTGAACTCCCATCATATGCAGGTGGGCCGCTACCACAGCCAGGCATTTGGTAAAGACTTGGGGTCCCGAGGAAAGGCCAAATGGGAATGCCCAGAACTGGTAATGGTCCCCCTGGAAAGCAAAGCGAAGGTACTTGCCGTGAGAAGAGTGAATGTGGATGTGCAGATATGCATCCTGCATATCCAGCACACAAAGCCTTTGACCCGGCTGAAGGAGGGGCAAAAGAGTCTGTAGGGTGAGCATCCTGAACCTTTTGTATTCCAAGTAAAGGTTCAAAGAGCTGAGATCGAGGATGGATCTGAGATCTCCCATCTTCTTTGGGACCAGGAAGAAATGGGAGTAGTAACCCATCTCTTGAAGGTGAGGAGGAACGGGCTCTATAGCCTGCTTCGCAAGGAGGGCAGAGATTTCTCCCGGACCAAAGGAAGATGGTCCCTTGGGTAGGACAACTTCGGAGGGGGGTGGCAGGGTGGTTTCTGTAGAAACTCTATAGAGTGCCCTTCTGCGATAGTCTGAAGCACCCATGAATCCGTTGTTATCCTGTCCCAACCCAGAAGGTGGAGGGAGAACCTCCCTCCTACCAGTTCCTCCAGTGTGTCCGGAGGCAGTGGGAGAGGGGAGGAGTCAGGTGGTGTGGGGCAGCACCGCAGCTGGGGCACCCGCTGCTTTTTTGGGTGGAGGGGGCCTGGCAGCTGCGGGGGCCCGATGTTTAGTGGCCTGCCTTCCTTGGGGTTTTGCTTGTGGCCGACTGCGTCTGTGAAAAGGATGGCACTGTGGGTGATGGGGATGGTACATGGAATCCACAGATTTCAGAGCTGTCCCCTTCTCCTGCGAGTCGGTGATGATGTCCTTGACATCACCACCGAAAAGCACCGACCCCCTGAAAGGTGCTTCCTGGATCGTGGATTGCACCTCCGGGACCAAACCTGACACGCGGAGCCAGGCATGATGCCGTAGACTCACAGCAAAAGTGGTGCTCTGCCCGGCAGTGTCCACTGTATCGTATGTCATCCTCAGAATGTGATGACTGGCCGAACGAGCAGAACAGACTAAATCACCTAACTCCTGCTTGACTTGAGAGTCAGGTAAGGAGTCAATCTTAGATTCCGCCTGGGTAAGGATGGCCTTCTGGTAATCCCCCATATGAGCAACATAATTCAGGGCCCGAATTCCCAGTGTGGAAGAAGCACAGATTTTCCTTCCATACTGGTCCAGGAGGTGAGATTCCTTATCCAGAGGAGACGAGCTTAGATGTTTTGGTGCGCTGATCGGCCGTAAGCAGCGCTAATCATGACCAAATTTACGTGGGGGTGAGAGTCCAAAAAATCTACACCCTCAGGAGCCTGGTAGAGCCTGTTAGACTTCCTAGGAAGTGGGCCTAAAGCCGACAGCTGCTTCCAAATAGTGGAAACAAGGTGGTCGTGAGGCTAGATCCAGGGTGGCACTAAAGTAGGAGCTGTCAGGGGCAGGTCCAGATGTTCATTGAGTTTGACCCACTGAGGATCAGGTTCCAAGGAGTGCCTCTGATGTACTTCCTGGATTTTTCAGTGCAACTCCGTGAAGGAAGGGTCCTCCGGAGGATACTTCGGAGGGGTCCTCGGCCGGGGCTTGGAAGGAGAGCGAGGCTCATCATCTCTCTTGGAGCATCCATCGGAGGAATCTGAGGAATCTGAGAGGGAAGAAGAAGAATCAGAAGCATAATAAGACTCCCTAACATGGCTAGGGGGAGGAATGGGTTCCTTGGGGGGGATTCCTGGACACATGTCCTGCCCCTCTCAGAATCCAGAGGGAAGGGCTCTGGAGTCCGGAGGTGGTGAGGGAGCATGCTGCCTCGGGCATACGGGGGCCAGGGGGTGGCACCGTCGCCGTAAGGAGGCTCTCTACTTCCTTGGTGAGCTGAGCCTTGGCCTCAGCCCACCAGAAAGCCAGAGTCTCCTGCAGATCGACCGGCGGCTGAGGGCGCGGTAGAGGTGGAGGAGAAGGGGGAAAAGAATACGGGTTGTATCCATAAGGCAAGTATCCAAAACCCGGCTGTGGGAAAACTGGTGCCGGGTATTGAGGCGTCGGGTACTGCGGCGTCAGAGGAACCGGCATTGGGTACTGTGGCACTGGATACTTCGGTCCTGGGTATGATGGTGTCAGATAAGATGGCAGGTACCCGAGTGCCGGAGGAGCTGCCGGAGCAGGCGCCCCAGAAGGTGGCCCCACAGGTGGGTCAACAGTGAAAGGCCCAGGGGGAGTAGGGCCCGATGGAAGGGGAAAATCCCCCACCAGCATCGATGGGGCTGGCGTTGGGGCCGGCGTCAGTGGGACCGGCATCAGGACCAGCGTCAGATCCGGTTCCCTAGGAGGAGGGTCTGATGGTGGTGGAACATCTCCCATATCACCCGGGGACGGGGAGAAAAATCCCCGGGGTCAGGCTGGGATGACTCAGGCTCCCCAGATGGCAGCAAAGGCTGCAGGGACCCGGGTACAATGGGGTTGGAGGGTCCGTCCTTAGGTTCCAATAGCCCAGCTGCGTCGAAACCAGCTGCGCCTTAGGAACTAGGTCCTGGCAGGCGGTGGAGGAGCCGGCGTCCATCTTATGGTTCCCTCATCGGAGGTGGACCGAGGAGGAGGAGTGGCCTGATCCGAGGGGGATGAGGTTGTGTGCCGCCCCAAAGGGTCAGGTGTCTTTTCGACCTTCTCCCGGTGGACATCGGAGGAGCCGATGTCCGACTTATGAGAGTCACCCACACCAGTAGGCAGCAAGCCTGCAGCAGAACTGGGGGCGGAGGCCTTCTTTCGCCTGGATGCACCCACAAGGCCCGAGCATGAGCCAGATGGGTGGGCCAAAGCCTCCTCAAACCCTTGGGCTGCCATCGAGGCGATCGCCGAGGAGGGATGTTACTTGAGCCGCGACTCCAGCCGGAGTCGCGAGGGAGGAGGCCTTCTCCTGGTGCCTCTCCTTGTCCCACTTTTTACGATGCACTTCTGGAGAAGTCGGTGCCTGCCTGAGCTTCTTTAATTCTTTTTCCATCGAAGACATCTTTTTCTTTAGAAGATCAGCTTCCAGGGACTGTTGGCGTCGTCTGCGGGTAGCCGCGTTGAAGTGAAGGCAATGCGGGCACTTGTCGACTGGGTGGTCAGGGCCTAGGCAGAAGAGGCAGAGGGAATGGCCATCCTTGTGTGGCAGTTGGGCGCCGCACGAGTCGCACTTGTTTTTGTGCTCGGAGGGTGTAGGAGACGACATACACCGTCGATGACCTGACGATAGGAAGAAAAAATACTGATAAATCTCGGTAAAACTGACGAAGAGCAGGGCTGACTAAGCACAAACTTTACTGCGAGCTGCCTGCGAGCTAACGTGAGAAAGAACTGGAAGGCGGGCATCTGGGACGCCCTTTATACTGACGTCTCATGGCCGGTCACCTGGCGTGGTCCCGCCGGGACCGCTATCTAGAAATTTTTCCGTGGAGTCCTGCCACCAGCCGGCGTCAGTCCTATATGTAATTACCTACTGCAAGAGCCCTCTCGAAGTAAGATCTCCAGTTGTGATTGAATCAGTGGCTTGTACAGTAGCAGCCTTACCTCCTCTTTGCAGCTGTTTTAATAGCAACATCAGTCTGTGTATTCTTTTACATGCGACCTAATTACACATTATTGATATTGATATATATATATATATATATATATATATATATATATATATATATATATATATATATATATATATATTCTTTGCAAAAACTTAATTAATGCACCAGTTAGGGTAACTAACACCACAAAAATAGGGAAATGTGGTGTTAGGGTTTCCAACCCTAATACTCCACCCCAACCCCCCAAGCAGCAAAAGGAAAAACAAAAACATTTGGATGTTGGATCTCTGGAATCATGGCGAATTAGTGGTGGGGTCTTCCTTGGGGGTTGTCAACCCTAATGTCTCCCCATTCCATAAGCAAAGAACGTCATACATGATCTCCTTTCTTCATGCAGGGTTCACAGGGTCCTGCATTAACAAAGGTACAACAAATTGTGTTGGCAACCTGTGGTGAGCCATACTTCTCTACCTTTGAAGAGTGTATCATTATGAGTCAGTGGCATAGAGCTGTACCTTGCATTTCAGATTGGAGGCTACGGGCTGGGGGAAGGGGTGAGCATTAGAATTGACAACCCCCAAGGAAGACCCCACCACTGATTTGCCAAGACTCCAGAGACCCAAACACCTAATGTTTTTTTTTTCATTTGCTCTTTGGAGGTTGTAGATAGGGCATTAGGGTTGGAAACCCTAATGTCACATTTCCCTACTTTTATGGCATTGAGTTACCTGAACTGGATCATTAACAAAGTTTTTTTGAAAAGAATTTCCTTTCTTTTTGAGGTGGGGAACTGTTTCCTCATTCGCGCAGGTCCCTTTGAGACCTGCGTCAATGGATGCAAATGCTCTGCATGAAGAGAAGACTCCATCCACCTACAGAAGTGCAGGACTTGCAAATTGTGGGCCCTGCAGTTCAGTGCAATGACAGATGTGAAGAATTCATGAGACTGGTGGGCTTGGAAGTTCAGGGTCCTGTGGTCCCTTAACTTCTATGTGGCCACCACTACAGATGCACAGGGCAAAGAGTGCATCTGTCAGCCAATGCACAGCACCCTCTGCAACCCAAGGGGGAGAGGTGCAGGGTCCTATACTGAGAGGACCATTGCCTTCACTATATGGTACCCAGGCCTGTGCAGACAACCCTGTATCTTTCATTTTGTGGGTGGGGGGGTTGTTGCATAACACACCATCCCCCTACCCTCACCCCATCCAGCTGGATCACTGACCTCACCCCAGAACTCAGCTCAATAGCATAGGATCACAAAGCATAACCCACTGCAGTCAAGAGTGGCACTACACACAGAATTTGTTAACAATTATATATTGTTTTTTTTCAATTTTTACCCCAAATTTTCAAGATTCTTGTTTTCTGGTTTACCTTATAAACACAACAAGTACATTTTAAAGTATACTCACCAAACTTTCATTTCACACTAGAAGTGCAAAAACACATGTCATCCAGGATGTAAAAAATTACATGTCATGTTTATGAGGTGGTGTGGAACAATGGCTATGTTAAAAGTTTGGAGTCAAAATACTGAAAATTAGTGAAGTTATACATGAACATTGAAATACTGCAATGTCCACTCATAACATAGACATTTTACCTTCTGTGTACACAAAACTGTCAGCATAATCTTCTTATTACCTCACCTCATGAAGCCAGAAGTGAACCTTTTTGAAATTCCTGCCAAAACTTCTTTCTGCAGCATTGAAATGTCATTTTGTGCCACAGTTGCAAAATCACATTTTGTCCAGGATTTGAAAAATGGCAGCTGTCATGTTCATGAAGTGGTGTTTAAAATGGGCATGTTGAACATTTTGGGTCAAAATATTTAAAGTTACCAAAGTTATGAGCAAGTTTAGTAAAAGTTCAATGTATGTGCATAACTTTGCCATTTTTATATAGTTTGACCCCAAATGTTCAACATAGCCTTCTTATGACCCCACTTTATGAAAAGTGTTGCATACATTTTCAAATTCAATCTGAAAGGTGATTTCACCAAGTGACCATGATATCATCTTTCAGGCCAGATTTGTATAATTCCACTGTCATTGTTCATGAGGTGAGGTCCTAAAAAGGCCATGTTGAAAATCTGGTCTCAAAATATGCAAAAAATGGCAAAGTTATGCATCAAAGTTGAAAGCCCATTGAAATACATTGAATTGCACCTACAGTACCTTAGTTTCTCATATTGCAGTCGGTGGTTTCAGCACCAAGATGTGTCTTCAATCGGAGAGTGGATCTTTGCCCTGTGACCTGTCCAGGTGACAGAGGGTGTATACGGGTGTACCAGGGGTGTGAGGTGCTGGGTTCTGTGAGCTGAGTGGGTGGTGGTAGGGCATGGGGTCAATATGTTGTAGACAAAAACAGTGCAGCAACATATCGCGCTGTCAATTCAGCGACAACAGCTATAGTGCTCGATAAAAATACTTAGTGGTAATAACAGCTAAAACTACATAGAAAAACTTGCTTTTTGCAGGGGCTCCACCCCAACACTCTGCTTTATGGGGGGCTGTGCCCCTGAACCCCATCACAGTAAAATAACCACCTCTGAGGGGGATGCAACTTTGGGATGGGAAGAAACAGACAAGTGGAGAACTGCCAACTGTAGAAAACTTTAGACAAAATAAAAAAAAAAACACAGGTAATTTGGGACCAGAAATTGAAACCCAGTCCACAGACACTCCACTGCCCTCTTCTGCCAGTGGTTCTACCCTCTGAGCCACAGCAGCTGCTCAGAGGTCTGCCACCCAGCATATGTCTTATCCTCTGCATCACTGAATCCCAGCCTACAGCTACAGGGGTAGTGCTGCTGCTCCTTCACCATATTCTAGCTGCACTATTTTTTCCCCTGTAGCTGCTTTACCACACACTGTTTTTCACATGTGGTTTTCCTTGTGACATTATGTAGTCACTATACTGATCTGGTATAAGGTGGGGGTTGGGGGTTCAGATTTGCAAGGGACCATTTTTTATTTTTTTGCAGGTTAAAAAAAATTGAGGGATGGTCTTTTTTTCAGAATGGAGCCATGATCAGAGGGTGGGGGGGTGCCACTAGACACCAGGGAAAGGTAAAACAATTACAGGGATGGTGATCAGAGGGTGGGTGGTGCTACTAGACACTAGCACAATATTACATACATAAAGGCATGGCAATGGGGGGACACCACTAGACACCAGTGAAACAGTGGCTCACAGCTCTCACTGCAGCCCACAGCACAGGTTCCAGCTGCTACTGCAGAAGTCAAGAAAATCTTGCTGTTCTCTTACAGAGAACATGGGTGAATGGCTCCTCTCACTCAGTTGGGCACCCTAGATTTGGGGGTACCAAGAAAAGGTAATTCTGCCAGCACGTGTTTCAGCTGTGGCTGCAGAAGTCAAGAAAATTCTGCTGTTCTCATACAGAGAACGCGGGTGAATAGCTTCTCTCACTAAGCCAGGCACCCTATATTTTAGAGGTGTCTAGAAAAGGTATTTCTGGCTGTTATTCTAAAAAACAAACATCCGAATCTAGCTAAATAGGTCCCATGTAGCTAGATTCTGGTTTATGTATTTTCCTTGTTATGTTGCTTGCACGCATGTGCAAGAAACATAGTGCCATCATTGGAGATTTCGGAGGTGTGACACCTCCTCCTCCAATTCAGGTAGCGTGCTGGCAGGCGGGGCCCCTGTAAGCCAATATGACACGTGTCTATGACACGCTCCAAAATGCAGTGGCATACAGTTGAAAGGGGGAGCTACACTTGAGTGAGCAGTGATAAGATATCGCTTGCTCATGTGCAGCTCCCCCCACATACACACACGTGCGCCCACGCAGGTATGCGCGCCCCCGCACTGTATAGCCAATGGGGTGCCCAATCCCGTTGGCTGTGCTGCATTCCCCCACCTCCCCCAAAGGCTTTCAAAATGCCACGCTGGGCCCACCCCAGCGGCAACTAATATATTGGACGGGGTGCCTTAATCCCATCGGGTGCACTGTCCTCCCCCTGAGTAGTAAGTGCCACACTGGGAGCCCACCCCAGTGTGGCAATCTATTCCTTAGGCTGACGGGGTGCCCAATCCCCCATCAGCTGAATGCCCCCCCAACATCCTTGTGCCATGCTGGAAGCCCACCCCAGCTTGGCAAACATTCCATGTCATCATTTTTAATTTTTTTTACCTCTGAAGAAAAAACAGTCCCACGGCAAGTCTCCCCACCCCCTCCCACAACCCGCACCCACCCACTGTGCACCCAGCCTCCCCACACTCCCCCTCACCCCATACTTACCTCCGGACTTTGGCGCGATGATCTTCGGTGGACCGGGAACACGTCTGCACTCTTCAAAGCCGACCACCAACTGAGGAAATGCCGGTATGCTGTATAATGGACTAGAAAGGTGGGGTTCAACTTTGTTGCATATCTCAGGCATTTTTGGGAATTTTTGCACCAAATTTTCAACATGGGGTTTTTGGGACCCCTTCTCATGAATGATGTCACTGCCGTGCGTTATTCGGGCTCAAAGGGTGATTTTGCAGTCACTGTGCAAAATCACCCTTTAGGCCTGAATAATGCCATGACAGTGACATCATTCGTGAGAAGGGGTCCCAAAAACCCCATGTTGAAAATTTGGTGCCAAAATTCCAAAAATGACTGTTTTATTTAGTGCGTGCTGCAGTTCCTTACACAGGCTCAGAATTCAGAAATTTCAATATTTTTCACTCCAGATTTTCAACATTGCTATTTTACCAGACCTTCTCATGAGTAGTACAGCTGTCATTTTCATATCTCACCCAAAATGTAGCTTCTCCATGTAGTGCACAATGGCTAGTCGGTGTGCGAAATCAATGTACGGGACAAATTAAGAAAATCACAGTGACACTGTTCATGAGCAGAGGTCTGAAAAAATGGCTATGTTGAAAATTTGCTGAAAAAATTCCTAAAAATGACTGTTTTACGAGCGTGCGTTGTACAATTCCTATGCATGCTCGTAAGTTCTCGAATTTTCAATATTTTCACTCCAGATTTCCAACATTGCCATTTTGCCATACTTTCTTATGAATAGTACAGCTGTCATTTTTCACATCTCACCCAAAACGTGTTTCTGCCCATGTAGTGCACAATGGCGCAGTCGGTGTGCGAAATCAATGTATGGGATAAATTAAGAAAATCACAGTGACACTGTTCATGAGCAGAGGTCTTAAAATGGCTATGTTGAAAATTTGGTGAAAAAATTTCCTTCAGATGTTCTGCAATATTACTAATGAAGACATTGAACAGAACTGGCCCCAGGACCGATCCCTGCAGCACCCCACTGGTTGCCCCCTCTCCCTAGACTGCATACCATTTACCACCACTCTCTGCCTCCTGTCTGTTAGCCAGTTTCTAACCCAGTTTACCACCCTTTCCCCCATGCCAAGCCTACCCAGCTAGTTTATCAGCCTCCTATATGGGATGGTGTCAAAGGCTTTGCTGAAATCAAGGTAAGCTTTGTCCACTGCCCCACCCTGATTCACTTCCTTTGTCACCTAGTCAAATAAATCAACCAGATGTATCTGACATGATGTCCCCATTGTGAATCCATGTTGTCTATGGTCCTGGGTTCCAATGGCATCTAGATGCCCCACTATCCTTTCTTTAAGCAATATCTCCATGATCTTCCCCACTACTGAGGTGAGGCTGAATGGCCTATTGTTCCATGCCTCCTCCCTGCTGCCGGACTTGTGTAGAGGGACCACATGTGCCCTCCTCCAATTCACTCATGTTGAATGACTCAGTGAACATGGCTGCCAGAGGTACTGCTATCTCCCTTCGCAGTTCTGTTAATATCCTTGGGCGTATGCCATCTGGTTCCATCGCTTTGTCCACCTTCAATTTAGTGAGCTCCTACAGGACTCTTTTGCCTTTGAATGGACTATTGTCCACCTCTTCACCCCCTTGGCAACTGCTGTGCTGCTGTGGCCCTTGCCCTTCCCACTCTTCTGTGAATACTGAATGGAAAGACACAGTGGATGTCTTGGGAGGAAGGCATGAAACTGTCACTTCCAAATACCTAAACAGCACATACAAGCAAGCAACATTCGGCATGGGCAAATGCTTGTTTTTAGTTTGAGGTGGGAAAAAAACAAGATGGTGATCTCCTGGCACAAAAAAAAAATTGCTTCACAAGTGGTAAGAAACCAAAACAAAATGCCTTGCAATACATAATTTTTGGTGTCATATCAGAATGTTATCCGGAAAACCCTTCTAAGCATGTGTAGAACAGAAAAACACAAAACTTTAAAGCCATATAGCTCTAGAACCACTTAATAATTTTTCACCAGACTTTTCAAAGACGTTGCCTTTGGACATCACACCTGTGTCCTCAAAGTCTGGGGAAAAAATTCCATTCTGTGTAGGCTGTAGGTGAAAGCAAAAAAAATCCTATATTAAGTACTAGAAAAAAGTTAGACATCTACAGAAAAATGACATGTGCAGATCTCAGAAACCACACAAGCTGCTATCACAAAACTTCCCACAAATTTAGATCTTGCCTCCTAGGCAACACATGCAAATTTCAGCTGATGTGTTAAATGGTGACAAAGCTATTAAGGTGCAAAGATAGGAGTTTAACACTGAACACCCTACTCAGCACTAAATGCACAACTATAATAAGGAACTAAATGTAGGCTCCAAAGGAACTAAAGGGAGACTCCTATAAGGTTTCTACCAGAAAAGCTTGTATGTAAAATAAAAATAGTCAGAATCAAAACTTCCTGATTAGAAATCAGGGCCCCTCAGCCCAGTGGCGTGGAGGGTTGAGGCATCCATGCTTTACCTCTTGCCATGCCGGTGACCCATGTTTGTGGTGTGTGCAGGCTGCGGGGTTTAGCTGGGGAGGGAGAGGATTGAGCATACGGAGGACAGCTCTCATCTCCTGGGGAGGGAGGACAGGTGCTCACACTGAATGACTGCCCCAGGTGGAGGACTGAGGATAGAATGGGTCTGTGGATGCCTGGAAAGGGAGGGTGCTGTGGGACTTCTGCTGATGTGCACTCACCTCCATGCACACAAGTCTGGCTGTCTGCACCCTGGCAACAGGGAAGAGGGAGAAGATGGTGGAAAAAGTCTGGCAGTAGGATGATGTATGACCCTCCACGGGCTCCGCACCTGGTGACTGGGCTGAAAGTAAGTCCCAGTGATACTGGGATGATGGGGCTGGGGGGATCAGACAGAAGGGGACAGCCAGGAAGTGGATTACAAATACCTATATGGAAAAAAATAAATCAAGGTTCCGATTCATAAAACTTTGCCCGAGGGCAAACCGGGTTTTGCACCGAGTTACTATTCACAGAAGCCCAGGTTGCACACACAAACAGGGCTTGCACTGGGGCAAAGTGTGGAGGGGGTGGTGCAATGCAAATTGGGGGGAGGGGACCTGAATATCAGCAAAGTCCATTTCACAAAGCATTTTGCTCCTGCAAGGGTCTTTTTCGTGGTCCCCTTGCATGAAGAAAATACTGCTGACTAAGACCTTGCCTTAATCCCATGCAACCATAGTGGTTGGTAGAGGTACTGTGGCATCCCTCTCCTACCTGTTCCTCAGTACAATTGTCCCTGGTGTCTAGTGGTTCCTCCCATTACCTGATCCAAAATATATGTTTTCCCTTGTGTCCAGTGGTCCCTACCCACCACCCAATCATATGCCAGACAAGAAATAAAAGTTTGCCAAAAACAGATATGAGTGCAGAAACAACTCATTTCATGTGGAGTGCACTTGGAAAAAAAAATAAATACAGCTCTTTGTGAAAAAGTAGTTTTTACTACACGTCAGAAAAAAGACATAGCAGGTAGCAAGTGCAAAATGTGCAATTCAATAGTGTGGGAAAAAATGTCTCTCACATAAGCATTTCTAGCAGCAAGCTTGTTACTTATCTGGCAGCCTCGCTATTTAGTTATGGCAGTTCCTGATATTACTCACTGTTTTCTCTCCTTGGCTCAATTGCCTTTTTCCAAAAACCGCAACACTAGATGCTGCAAGAGTGCCAAAATCTTGAGTTAAGGTAAAACTGGATGTACATGGTTACTTTGGTATAAAAAATGTTTTCACCACGACAAGATGTTCTTCCTCATAAACTGCATCCTGGACATTTCCAGGATATTTTTTCACCAGATCTTTTAAAGGTACCACCACAGGACAAGACACCTGTGCCTTGCATGTCTGGGGAACAAATTCCATTCCATGTAGGCTGTAGGTGAGAGCAAGCAAAAACATGTTAAGTATAGGAAATGAATTAGACATTTGCAGAAAATGACACATGCAGATCTCAGAAACTGAATAAGCTGCTGTCACAAAACTTTCCACAGAACAAGACCTTGCCTCCTAGACAATATGTGCAAAATTTCAGCTGGTTTTGTCAAACAGTGCCAAAAGTCATTAATGAGTAAAGTTAAGGGTTTAACAAGAACAGCCTATTCAACCCTAACTATAGTGGCTTTACTGCACCACTGTAATATATTTTTTTATTTTAGTTAATGCTAACATATTCTATATGGTAAGGGGGGTATGATGAGAAGAGGTGGGGAGGGAGGGGCAGCTGCAAGTTGAGGGGCTAACTGCACAATCAAGCAGACTCGATAGATCACATGGCCTGCTTCTACTGGCATTTTTGTATGTTTTTATATAGTTTTAATACTATTGTTGGAGTGAGAGGTGTGGAGATTAATATGAACTCTGTCACTTCCTTTGAAGAAGGCTACTCCGTGCAGTCTGTTAATTTGACCAGTGGTACCTGTCAGCATACAAACAATGTTCCACAAAGTTTTATAAAACATGATACTCTGACTTATCAGGATTTCAGTTTTAAATGTACATTGTTCAATCTTCAGTTTTCCTTTTCATTCCAAAGACTATGTTCTTGTCCTTATGTAAATTTAAATCACTCTCTTAAGGAACATACATTATTTAAGTACTCCTTGTCCAGGTGTGTATGCAAAGTTTTTAATTTTTTATTTGTTCTTGGTTTGTATAAACAATTCACCCCATGTCTGATCTTTGTGATGTGTGTCTCCAAACAAGTCAGTTTTGATGTGGCAAGGAATAACATATTGCACATACAAACATTAGAACTCACTTATGTAAGTTGGATTTATTGGAAATCTGGGTTCAACATGACAAACTGGACATTATGGTCTCAATTTTCAAAGATCCCATACAGTAACACAAGTTGCATTGTCCTAAGGCTGCAGTGAACTCCAGGTGCATCAGGGACCCTGGGGTCAATTTTATAAAAGTGGGTGCCCTGATCAAAAACACATTAGTTGCCACAGCCACAAGCTAGCACCAAACATTTGGTGCACTAATGAGAATTACCACAGGGATCCAGCCCCCCACATCTGGTGCAATACTAAAGAGGCTGCAAAGCAGGTGTATGATTTGTATGTCAGGAGGGGGCTGGGGCAAGAAGAAACAAAGCATTTTCCTAGGGGACATGGGGGAGATAGCAGAAGACCAGAGTGTTGATGTGGCACCAGGCTGTGGTGCATGTTGCAATTATTGGCAGTCGATCGGCTGGTGGTCTGATGATGGTTGGCAGGGAGGTAAACTGACCTAGCTCCAGGTGGGCACAGCTATGACACCTGCCCCAGAGATGCCACTAGCTGTAAGCCTGTTCATGGGAGGCAGTCTGCCACAACATGAAGGAACTGGGTGTCAGGGGACTGTTGCGGTGCCCGAAGAAGGTTCCGCTCCACCATTGGCAGCTCTCACCTTGCAGACAAGTTGTCCTAAGTGCAATATTCTGACTGGTGGCACCTCTGGGTCATATGCAACAGCTGTGCCCATCTGGTGCCAGCTCAGTTTTCCTTCCTGCCAACCCTCCCTGGACTGCCAGCTGATTGACTGACAGTCATTATAACATGCCTCCCTGACAGGTACCACATCAACGTACTGGTTTTCTGCCATCTCTCCCATACCCCTTGGGCACCCCCACACTTCTTCTTGCCCCATCACCCTCCTAGCAGGTTCACTCCAATTACCACATTGACATGCAGTGGCATAGGACCCTTAGACCACCTCCTGGCTGGTCTAAGCACAGCCCCCCTGTTTCATCCACAGTGGGGCTTGCAAAATTCCAAAAAAGGGGATGGTACAGCCCACTGCTATGCCAGGGTTTCACCCTATATACTGACCAACATGCTTACACCATAAGTAATCTAATTGCAGCATTGTGATATTGCTATATTGCACTAACATATAGATAGAGGAGTACATCATACAAGCATGGGTACTAAGACTGTGCTTGCCACTGATATTTACTGCTGTATGTCATGTTTTACATAATTTTATGGTTTTAAACATGTTTTATGTTTATTACACCTGATGTGCATATCTTTTATTGTAATGTGTTTACCTAGGTTATGTGTGTTCCTTTTATATATTTTCTGATCACTATTCACTAATAGAAGGCTTTTACAGTTCATCAGTGATTGATATATGTGTTCTGATATAGTCGTATAATCATGTGTAATTTGTGTCTTATACCAAAGTATCATGCCATGAGCATTTCTGCTTATGCTATATTCTCTTTATTCATAACAAGCAGCTGATAATGCATTTTCTTTGTTCTGGGATTCTTACTTACTTTGCAGCTATATTTCCTATGTAATTACCCAAGGCAACCACCTTATTTACATGCCTTATCCAATGTTGTATGTTTATCATATACGCAACAGCATTATCTACTGTATCATATATAATTTCATGTACACCAGCTCCTCGGAGAGTAGGAGCCCACACTAGAGGAATGGTGGGAAATCACCTCCCCAGTGATTGCTTTGTTACATGTCTGACGTATTTGTAATAAAACTGCTTTTTATTACACACTGCTTGTGGTATACTCTTTGGGTAGCCAAACCAACTTACAAGAATCTGATGATAAGCTGTACTTGCCGTAACAAATTGGTGACTGTGGCAAATGTTGTTTGGCTAACAAAGATACACTCATTTCCTATTGGGAACTGAGTTCTGGGTAGTAATTTTCCCCAGACACAAGTAGCTGCAAGCTGCAACTTGGGACTTTGGTTTAAAATCAAGGACTTCTTTTCTGCATTTGCTAGAGCACTGGCACTACGGACTCTGATGTACAGCCTGCTGTCACTCCCCTACTCAGTATTTTTGAGGCAGCTTTGAACCTCTGTACAGGCAGACTGCTGCTCTGCATTTGGCTGAACCTTAAGCAGCTTTACTGACTGCTGTTCTGCATTTGCTAGAGCACTGACACTAGGGACTCCAATCTACATCCTGCTGTCACTCCCCTACTGAGTGGGTCATAGGCAGCTTTGAACCTCTGTACAGGCAGACTGACACTCTGCATTTGGCTAAATCTTAAGCAGCTTTGAGACTCCATGAAGCTGGGTAGCTTGCTTAAAGCTTTTGGAGTCCTTTCAAAGGCACTCACATACATCAGAGCCATCTGTGTGTCTTCAACTACTGTGGTTCGAAACACAGTTGCTGAGCCACAAATGGTTAACTATTTCCTTGCTCAATGACATGTCTGAAATTTGCGCAGAGTTGAGGTTAATGTCTCAACTTTTCTCACTTCCCATGGTGGATGGGAAAAATCCTGTAAGGTGATTTTTGAACATTATGCTGATCTTTTACTGTCAGCTACAAAAGCAATCTTTAAAGGCTTGCTGTAAACTAAAGTGGTGTAGTCAGGTTACACTGTTTTCAAGCAGAATGTTGGCTTGCATAAAGCTAAACATTCTAGACATGCAGCCGGGCTGGAGACTCATCTCCAGACCTAGCGTCAGCAGAATGATTCACTCCTGTAGGGCTCGTCTCACAGTAATAATCAAAAAGTGCATGAAGGAAAAGATTTATGTGATGAGTAGTGACAAATTGGTATTTTCAAAAAACAAACAAACCCCATAACGCTGCTTATTTTAGTTCAGATTTTAAAAGGTGTTCTAATGTCAACTGCAACTGTTTTGGTATGATGTGGTTATGTATATTACACTCATTCCTGCTATTCACTTTAGGCAGCATCCAGGCAATGTGGTTTGCTCTGTGCTCCATGCTTAGCCATGTCTCAATGTTTCCTTTGTCTCTGTTAGACAAAACAACATTCTCATGTTTCCAGATTGTTAAGCTAGCAGGTTTTTGTATGTTTCAATATTTTTTGTACTTAAAATTCCCTCATGAATGGAAATCTGTGTTTTAAAACAGTTTCAAAGGCATTGCGTGTTTAGAGGGAGTACCATGTTGTTTGCAGTTAGGTGAAGTGTGTTTATAGAACTGGTTGGTTTTTGCACTTTTGTTTAATCTTACGATGTTTTAGTGTTGTTACATTTCATAAGAGATGAAACTATGGTTTCAGCTTGAAAAGAAAACCTATAGTACGGATTAGCTCTTTCTCCTTGTGGTTTCATATTTCAGCATATCTGCCAAGTGAGAGTGGGAGTTTTGCCAAGTGACCTAGACAGCTTTACATGGAAACATAAAAACATAGAAAGATAGATTTTGATGGCAGATAAGGACTGCTTGGCCCACCTAGCCTGCCCATTTCCCTACCTACTGGATAAGCTGCAGATCCTAGTTAACCAACAGCCTATTTCTTCCTACCCCCACAAGAATTGCCTTATGTCTGTCACATGCATTCTTGAATTCCCCCACTGTTTTTGACCCCACAACCTCCTCAGGTAGGCCATTCCATGCCTCTGCCACCCTCTCTGTGAAAAAATACTTCCTCACATTGCCCCTGAGCTGCCCCCCTCTATCTTCAAATTGTGTCCCCTTGTTCTTGCACATCTCTTTTTCTGAAAGATGCTACCCTCTTAGACTTTGTTGATCCCTTGAAGTACTTAAAGTTTATATCATGTCCTCCCTCTCCGTCCTTTCCTCAAGGGTATACATATCAAGCTCCTTTAGCCTCTACTTGTATGGCTTCTGTTGCAGACCCTGCACCATTTTAGTTACCCTCCTCTTGACAGTTTCCATCCTGTCTATGTCCTTGTGGAGATGGGGTCTCCAGAACTGGATGCAGTACTCCAGATTGGTCTCATCAACTGTCTGTACAGAGGGATAACAACTTCCTGTTTTCTACTGGTGATGCCCCTCCCTATACATCCAGTATCCCTCCAGCCTTCTCACATTTCTTGCTAACCTTCAGGTCATCTGATATGATTACCCCACAGTTCCCTTTCCATTTTTGTTGTTGCTGCTACCTCCCCCCCATTGTGTACTCTTCCCATGTTTTTTTTTGTTTCCCAGGTGCATTACTTTGCACTTCTTTGCATTGAATCCAAGCTGCCATACTTCTGGTTATTCCTCCAACCTTGCCAAGTCCCTTCTCATCCTTTCCACCCCCTCGCTTGTGTATCAACCCTGTTACAGATCTTTGTGTCATCTGCAAAGAGGCATACTTTTCCTTCCAGTATCTCTGCTATGTCACTTATAAAGACATTAGAAAGGACCAGACCCAGTACTGAACCCTGCAGTACCCCACTAGTAACCCCCTTTTCTTCAGAGTGTATTTAGCAAGCACTATTTGATGTCTAGAAGAAAGTTCTCCAGATATATGTTTCAGCCATGAATATATTCTCTATTTTCTTTGCTATGGGTGTTACTGTGATGTTGTCATTGCACTATGTTTCATGGGAAAGGTAATT
The DNA here is from genome assembly GCA_016271365.2 of Neoceratodus forsteri. Classification (NCBI taxonomy): domain Eukaryota; kingdom Metazoa; phylum Chordata; order Ceratodontiformes; family Ceratodontidae; genus Neoceratodus; species Neoceratodus forsteri. The sequence goes on along the minus strand of CM057453.1, from coordinate 366,021,621 downwards.
CCTATCACCCCTTTCAATACTGAGACATCCTATAATGCACTGCATGTTTAATTGCCACTTGTTTGATGTTACAGCAATATAACTGCATTCCCTTCTGCCTTCTGTTTAATATAAACAGATGTATGCACCTTGGGTGCACTGCAGTGCTTCAGAGCACTACATTTTCAAAACTGGATGGCTGGATTTGACTCTGAACAGTCATCTCTTTCACAATGTGTGACCTTTGACAAGCCACTTGACCTCCTTGTGTGTCTGAGCTATTCCTCCAGCTGACAGTTAATGTGTTTCCCTAAGTAACTGACCATTTTTCCTTTAAATGCAACTCTTAAAAGGGAGATACATTCAATGTGATTTTTCAAATTGCACTGCTTTTACAGTGCTCATCTTCTGTCTGAAAAAGAAGGACAGCCATTTTCTTCTGGGCTTGCAGCCAGAACCTTCTGGCTATCTCTACCCTGCCCATCCCTATGTATTCCTTTCTTCACTTCAGTTCATTTTTAGTATGACGGTTCTGTCCATATACTGTATCACATGATCCCCATGCCATGCAAGGCGATCATGGGGTACCAAACCCAGCATTTGTAATAAGCCATTTACTTTAACAAAAGTATGCTATACAGTATTCTGCTATAACATATTACAACTGTTTTAGGAGATTTTAGCCAGCTGCATTTAATGATCCTAGCTTTTGTCTCAGGTCTGAATTTTAACATCTTTTGTGTTACCACCATTTATGGATGCATTCTAAAAATAATAATTTTGTACATACAAAATGGCTTTAACACAATTATTGTCATAAATCTGGATGTTGTATGTGTTCAGCTGACACTGTTTTTGATAATAATAGAGAAAGCCTAGCGATGCCTAGCTTTCTATGTGTAAGACTAACTTTATTTTATTTTCAGGAATCCATTGGAGTGTGGCTAGTAGTCACAAACACACTTACTCTGCTTGGGTAGCTGAATGCATACATCTGTATAACCATGCTGCCAATGCATTCTTAAAGAAATCAATACTAACCTCTCACATAGAGAACACTTTGAAAGAATGTTTCTTTCTGGTGTGTTCTGTTCATTTATTTTCTGTCTTCAAGGAAAAAGGAAATCCCTCTCAAGCAACCTTTGGTAATGTATACAAATATTTAACCACTAAGCTGATTGCAATATAATTTTGTTATCATTTGGAAAGTATATTTATTTCAGACTGCAATGGGGCCACCCCATTACCACCTATCCAGCATTCACCCCCAACAAGTAATCAGCTGAGCTGGAGGGGGGAGTTATGTAAGTATTTCCACATATTCATATATTTTGATAGTCTTTTCAGCTTTCTTATCCTGTCCAGGAAAATACAAAACAACTTTCCATTGGCCACAAGTGCAATGGGTACAAACATCTGCTTTCTACAAGCACAAACAAGTTTCTATAATTTCAAAGTTCCAAAGCATGGCATATCCTGAAAAAGCCTTACAAGTTATTAGTGCTGTGCCTGGTCTCAAAGTAGCTGTCATACCTTCTTTTCAAGTTAACAAAGCAGAGTGGTGGGTTACTCATATAATTCTTTCAACTAAAACAAAGGACTTGAACTTTTGCATACTAAAATTGCAACCCACAGACTTGAACTGTGCCCCACCCTCTGCAATTTATTCCACTACTGTGCTCAACACAAGTGGATTCACAATATTCCAAGAGCTTTACCTGTCTACAGCAATAATCTAAATACTATAACTGCAGCTGGGGCCAAATCCAGCTGCACAACAAATTAGTTAAAATTGTTATTCCTGGACTCAGAAATAATCTTTCTGTCTACATTTGTTTTGTTGTTTAAAATGTATTTTCTGCATTATGCTCAACACTGATATTGTTCCATTGCAAAAATGTTTATGTTTTATGCTATCATGTTTTGAAATACATCTTGCTGCAGTATATCAAGTGTATACTCAGAACACTGCTTCCCGAACTACGTTTCCTCAACAAAGGGAAATCCTACTCTATGTTCCAAGCAGAAACCCAGATCAAAGTGGTCTGCTTGTCTCAACACTCCCAAGTAACCTGGTAAATAATGTATGCTTTATGCACATCCTCAGATTTTAAATCTCAACTGTTTTAATATGACAGGATTTAAATTATGTTCCAAAACCTATGCTTCAAGGTTCCTTACTAGGCCCTACCCTACTTGGGACTTTGGAGTGTTTTACCATACAATACCATAAAGTAAAGTAGACCCTTTCAATTGTCATAGGTGCAATAGGCTCTATCTCTAGATGGTATAGGCCAACAATATATTTACCCAGCTATTACATCATGTGACTGATATACTGCCATAAGTTAAATGTTTCAAGTGTGTTATTGATATAATATTACAAATTTTATAATGCAGGCCTCAGTTAGGCCTGCCAGCAATGCATAGACAGGGATATTAAGTTAATCACTGTCATAGCCTCTTCAGCAGCCTGAAAGCAGGGTGTAACCATGACATTATCATGGATTCACAGATGATCACATGGTATTATTGGACCTGGTCCTGCAACCAGGATATATGGTAGACGCCCCAATTTTTCACTTTCTATTTTCACATTTGTCAGAAGTTTAGGCTATGTCACACCACACCTTCAGTAAAGCCATGGTTATAATAACCTTGTTATTTTCCATTCTCAACATAGCTAGGCATGTTTTGCTAACTGTTTAACAGCGTTTTACAAGTTTACAGGTTTCTACAAAATGGCATGTGTAAGATCTTCAAGCAATTCATTCAACTTTTCTTCACTGCTGGTATTTTCCAAGCCTGACTGGCACCTCCTATAAACTAATTGTTCTCTTATGGACTGTTAATCTTTGTGCAGGGGTGTGATCAACTTCCACCATGCAAACATTACGCTAGTGTTTGTGGCTATTCCATTAAAGGATTCAATGCACAATCTACTACACCCTCTGCCAAGACCTCTGATGATCCAGCTATTCAGCAGCCAGCAACCTGAACTTTGACTTTTTTACTATGCTGTTGTGTCCTCTTTAACACAATGGTCCTGATTTTAGAAGCTTGGCGCAAGTCACCACCAAAGGCAACTTGCTCCAAATGCCATTGCGACATGGACCCCGTGTCCTATTCTTGAAGGGGCAGGGTCTCTGTGGCTAAGTCCCACAACTTGCGACATGAGGAAAGGTATGCCAACTTGAGGTCATACCCTGAGGGACATGTTGCAAGTCACAGCCCCCCCCAGAAAGCATAAGTGTCCCCCAATGCCACGCAGGGCAGCTGTGTCCCCCCAATCCATGTCCCGACTGATGTTTTGCTGCAAATGGTAACAAAGCAAAGCCCAAGATCCCTGGCAGTCTAGTGGCTACTCATCCACCCACCCAGCAGTGCCAGCCTATCCACACCCCCCACCCATCCCCAGCTGGTGACTGGCACAGACCACCTCTCACCTCCATGGCCAGCCGCCGACTGAGCTCCATATGAGTGCTTACCGTATAGACACACACACAGAAATGAATGAGTATGGCTGGAGATGGGTGGGGGGATGTGGGTGGACTGGCACTCCTGGGTTGGGTGGATGGAGGCCACTAAACTACCAGAGAACTCGGGGGGTTCCTTTTTTACCATTTGCAGCAAAACATCGGGTCGGGGCATGGATCGGGGAGGGGGCACAGCTGCCCTGTATGGCTGATAGTGGTGTGGGGATCAGGGGCATGTTGCGTGTGGGCTGCCCTGCTGGGCATATAGGGTTTGGGGGTTCTGAGGGCTGGGGTGCGTGATGCCCAGCTGGGCACCTCTGCTATGGGGTATCGGGGGCTGTGAGGATTGTGGGCTGCTTGTGGGGGGCCGACGAGGGTGTTCTAGGCATGGGGGAGCACATCCTGGAGTGGGTGCAGTGGGTCTACTGAACCCTCGGAGGACATATGTACAGTTATACCAGCTAAATGCTGGTGTTACTTACATTGATGGTTCTCCTCTGGGGTTCTTGTAGAATCCTGACATTGAGGACTTTGTTGCTGCTCTACAAGAATAGAGTGCAACTGCTGCCGTAAACCCCCAGCACCATGTTGCAGGGGGTTTATGGCACAACTGTTGGCTTAACTGCTTTTTGGCACAAGTGGCCTGCGGCATGTCGCATGCTACATTGTAGAATCCTGCACATCACAACTGCTGGTGTAACTTTCTACTTGTGCCATTCTTTGTGGTTCAAGTGCTGTTACACCAGGCATATCTCTTGTAGAATTGAGCCCAACATCTGCATAGCCTGTCAACAACTAAAATTCTTTTACAATGTTCACGCCTTAGGCTTGTAAACAATACATAACCTAACAGGTTTAGTGCAGGATACCTGAGGGGCAAGATGGCGGCGGTGCTGTGCCGCGATCTCTGAGCGTGTTTATGCTGCCTCGGGAAATCTTATATAACTTCGTTTTCTTTGTTTTATGTTTTGTAGTTACTTTTCGGCATTTGGTTATCCCCTCACTTATTTTTTGTTTTCGTAGTTGAAATATTTGTTCTTCAGGTCTCCCCCCCCACACTTTTCATCAGTGCTGGCAGTCGCTTGTAAAATCGGCGGTACTCTTGTGGAGATTTGTGGAGATTTAGCCCTCTGGATTAAGGGATTGGTTTTCTGGGCAGCGGAGCAGAGCGGAGGATTGGAGCCGTGGATTTGGACTGTTCTGACTGTCAACTGGACCTGAGGTGAATGCTGTGTCCCTGAGGCTTGTGGAGTTTTGAAAAGGGTCTTCCTTAGTGATATGTGGATCCGTATTATGCCTTTTGTCATCTGGAGGTAAAAGAGAGAGTTTGGGGGCTAGCTTCTGGCCTCCTCACAGGCTTTCTGTCTGAGTTTGTGGGCTGCCCTGTTGGACACCTGTCCCCTGGAAGGTGGTGGGCCGGGAGGCTGCAGCTACTTGGCAGTAGGCCTCTTGGCTCTTCTGACCCGCTCTGGATCAGCTGGAGAGCTGACCAGGAGGCAGTAAGGTCTGTTGGGAGGCGGTGTTCTCAGGGTGAGTCCCTGAAACTGACAGTGGCCTTTTTGGATCCTTTTCTCTATGGTTCAAACTTGGAAAGCCTTTATAATAAAAAGAAGACCTTTATTTGCCCTGCTGCCATTAAATCTTTCCAGAGGAGGAGGTGATTCTGTGGGGCTCCTACAGAAGGAGACAGTCTGATCTGTAAATTCATCATGGTGGTGAGAGCCCATGTGGGATTGCAAATTTTATTGTACTCTTTTTGATTAATCTCTCCGGGACCTGCTGACTTTAGTACATTGTTTTGGAAACTTCTCTGCCTGCTCTGACTTCTGGGTGGTAGAGCAGCTGAGGTCTGAAATTGGGAGGGGCCCTTTTCTGTATTTTGATTTTTATTTTATTTTAATTTTATTTACTGGAAGCATGGAGTGAGAGTATCGCTTCTATATTTGGACATATTTGTGTGGAAGGTGGGAGCTCCACTGTTTCAAAAATTGACTTTTTAATATTTAATTGAACTGGTTATTATTGTTAAGTATTTATTATTCTATTGTATGTTTATTTAGATATTTTGATTGCTTAGTTTATTTATCTTAAGTTGACATGTGTTTTTAAGCTTAGTATTTTATTTTAATTTTATTGGGATTTCTCGGGAGTTTTGAGATTTTTGTTCTGGCCTGCTGTTTATGGATGTTAGTTATTCTTGTTTTACCCCCCCCGTCATGCACTATTCATCCACCACTTTTCATGCTCTCTGCCCTTTCTTTGCCCCCCCTTTGCCTTTCGCCGTTTACTAACGCTGTAGGGCCTTAGGAATTGCACGTGGCGGGGTTCGGAGGGGCAGGGGCGTGAACAGTGGGGGATGGAGGAGGGGGGTGTTTGCGTTCGACTGGTTAAGTCCAGAAGATACCCTAGGGTGAAATGGAGTGATGAACGGGGTCCTTCCTGGTTGGTCCCCATATTCAAGGGCACCACCACTTTTGTAAATGGTGGGCAGGTGGCCGGGGCTTCCCAGGAGTCCTATCCAACTTGGGCGGTGTTGCGCAATGCCAGGTCCGTTGTGAACAAGACTGCCATTGTTGCGGACTTGGTAGGTATGGTGGACCTGACCTGCATCACTGAAACTTGGCAGGATAGCAATGCTGGCCCAGTTTTTGAGGCAGCAATTCCGGCCGGGTATTCGGTGATTCACCGCTCGAGTTTGGATCGCAGGGTTGGGGGGGTTGCAGTCTGTTTCAAGACCGAATTGGACCTCACTAGTGTTCCAGTGGAGGAGACCAGATCTTTTGAGAGTGCCGTGGTGGCAGGTGGGGGCTATAGAATAGCACTCGTCTATCATCCACCCGGTGACGAAAAACTATTCTTAAAGGAAGTGGCAGACTTCGTCGTTGACCTGGTACTTGAATCACCCAGGTTGATGGTGCTGGGTGATTTTAATGCCTGGATCGATGATGAACTCTCGCTCTTTGGTCAGCACTTCCTCCAATTGATGTGTTCATTTGGGTCTCTCACAGGTGGTTACCTCTGCCACTCATAAACATGGCCACTCACTCGATCTGGTCTTCCTGCTGGGGTTGGAGGCCTCCAATGTGGGGTTGGAACCAGTCTGTTGGTCCGACCACCACACTGTCAGGTTCAATTTTAGCACCCCCCTGCGTAGACCTACCCCAGTGGAGATGGTTAAGTACCGCCCTTTACGGGATGTTACTCCTACCGGTCTAACTGCGGTTCTTGACCTATCAGAATTTCCTGGGTTGAGCTTAAATTTGGAAGTAATGGTGCAAGCCTACAATAAGGCTGTCACCTCCACTTTGGATTTAATTGCTCCCACCCATGTGAGGCCTCTCTCCCTTCGCCCCAATCCCCCTGGTTTGATGGGATCTGAGGGAGTTGTGGAGACTTGGTCGCAGGTTGGGGAGATGTTGGCGGACGTCCAGCTTAGATGCCGACCATCTTAGACTCCTAGAGCATTATAAACTCTATCAGTCGGCAATTACTCATAAGAAGGCAGTGTTCCTGTCCAGAGAAATTGCTGCTGCTCAGAATCGACCAGCCCAGCTCTTTCGAACCCTAGACAGGTTGTGCAACCCAGCCTGTCTGCAGGTTCGTCTAGCCTTTTCACAGTTACAGTGTGTGGAGCTTGCTTGATTCTTTGCCGATAAGGTGTCCAACATCAGGGCCAAGATTTGTGCCGCCCCCTCCATGGGAGTTGTAGTGGTCCAGTCTATGGTCGCAAGCACAATGTTCACCTGGAGTTCCTTCATAAGGCCGGAAATCGAGGATGTTATGAGGATTGTCCAGGGTATGCGCACCACAAGCTGTAGTTTAGACCTGGGTCCCACAGGCCTGATTATGGGCTGTGGGGAGGTTATCTTCCCGGTTCTAGCCAGGATAGTCTGGTGTTCCTCGGACACTGGTGAATATCCCCGCTCCCTGAAGGAAGCGGTGGTGACAGCAGTGTTAAAAAAGGCAGCTTTGGACCCCGACTCCCTGGCAAACTACAGACCCATCTCGAACCTCCCCTTTGTTGGGAAGGTAATTGAGAAAGTGGTGGCAGCCCAGTTGGACAACCGTCTTTCCATCCATAACATCTACGACCCTCTTCAATCAGGTTTTCATAGAAGACACAGCACTGAGACTGCGCTGGTTCGGGTCCTCAATGATCTCCTGATGGCGAGAGACCAGAAAAAATGGTCCATTTTGGTCCTTCTGGATTTGTCAGCAGCATTTGATACCATAGACCATGGGGTGCTGCTTGAGTGCCTGAGATGCATCTGTGGGTTGTTGGGCTTGGTGCACAGATGGTTTACTTCCTTCCTCACAGGTAGAACTCAGAGGGTGGTATCGGGAATTTTTTCCTCTGATCCTACTGCTCTGACCTGTGGGGTGCCTCAGGGCTCTGTACTGTCCCCCATGTTGTTTGCAGTGTACATGCTTCCCCTCTGAGACATTGTAAGACCATATGGGCTGGAGTTCCATTGTTATGCTGATGATACCCAGCTCTATCTGTCTTTTGTACCTGACCAGAATAGAGCACTTTCAGTGTTTAATAACTGTCTCAGGGAGATCCAGGATTGGATGAGGTCCAGCTGGTTGAAGTTGAACTCTGGGAAGACAGAGGTGTTGGTTGTGGATCCTGGCCACCGGATTGAGGGGTCTGGGGCACTTCAAACCTCTGGTTTATTCCTGGGAGATGTGGAGCTCCCAATTTCTGAACGGGTGTGAGACCTGGGGGTGATCCTTGATGATCAGCTGACATTGCGTGTGCAAGTGTCGGTGGTCATTAAGGTATCCTTTTACCATCTTGGGAACATCACCAGGATCAAGCACCTTGTTCCATCTGGTGACCTACCCACGCTGATCCATGCCTTTGTGACCTCGCGTCTGGACTACTGCAACTCCCTTTACTTTGGGCTGCCTGGGGTTGATATCCAATGCTTGCAGCTAGTGCAGAACTCAGCAGCCCGGTTGTTAACGGGGACCTCTTGTTCCTCTCATGTTACACTGGTGCTCTGAGACCTGCACTGGCTGCTGATTCAGTGGCGGATCACCTTTAAAGTTGGTATCCTGACTTATAAAGCCCTACATGGGTTGGGCCCAGGTTACCTGAAAGATCTTCTGGTGCCTTACCAACCGATGCGACCACTCTGCTCAGCCAATGAGGGGTTGCTAGAGATCCCGAGGGTCATTTTAAAATCTTCTGGCACCCGAGCTTTTATGTTCGTGGTGCCAACCCTCTGGAATTCTCTACCACATTGGATTCGAGAGTGCATGACAGTGGAGGGTTTTAAAAAGGGCCTAAAGTCTTTCTTATGGAATAAGGCATTTGTAGATAATTTGGATGCCTATTAATTGCCCCGCTGTTAATTCAGTTTTATTATGTTTTAGTATGTTTTATTCTGTATTTTATTGTAATGCGCCTTGGTTTTAAGAAAGGCGTAGCTAAATAACGTTTATTATTATTATTATTATTATTATCTTTTGGTTGCACTGCCTGTTCTGCAAGGCAACAAAGGAGGGGATTGTCATGCCCGAGTTTTACACCATATACTTACCAATATGTTTATACCGTAAGTAATCTTATTGTTGCACTGTGATATTGCTATATTGCACTACTATATAGATATAAGAATACATCGTACAAGAATGGGTACTAAGACTGTGCTTGTCACTGATATTTACTACTGTATATCATGTTTTACATCATTTTATGGTTTTATACATGTTTTATGTTTACTACAACTGATATGCATATCTTTTATTGTATTGTGTTTACCTAGGTTACGTGTGTTCCTTTTATATATGTTCTGATCACTATCACTGATAGAAGGCTTTTACGGTTCATCAGTGATTGATATATGTGTTCTTATATAATCATGTGTAATTTGTGTCTTATACCAAAGTATCATGCCATGTGCATTTCTGCTTATGTTGCATTCTCTGTGTTCATAGCATATAGCAGACAATGCATCTTCTTTGTTCTGAGATTCTTACTTTGCCACTTTATTTCCTATGTAATTGCCCAAGGCATCCACCTTATTTACATGCCTTAGCCAATGCTGCATGTTTATCAAATCTGTAACTGCACTGTTATATATCATATACAATTATATACACATCAGCTCCGCAAAGAGGAAGAGGTCATACTCAAGGAATGGTGGGAAATCAGCTCCCTTGCAATTGCTTTGCCACATGTCTGATGTGTGTATTTGTAATAAAACTGCTTTTTATTACACATTGCTTGTGGGATATTCTTTGGATAGCCAATCCAACATACAAGAATCTGATGGTAAGCTAGACATACCATAACACCACCATGGTACAAGCCCCCTTACAACCAGGTGCAGGAGCCCTTTTGCCGCAAGGGTGGTGCATGGCAACTTGGGTGTAAGGTGTCCTGATTTTGTTGCAGTGTGCGTTCAGAAATTGGGAGTGCCACAAAGTCTGACACAAAGTGCCATTTGTATCATACCCATTTGTTGCAGGTACCTTGCATCAAACTTCACCTTCTGAAAATCAGGCCCTATATCCTTAAGAAAAACTTGGTTAACCCATTGGCTCTATTTTCAAAGAGACCATAGAGTGACACAAGAGTCATTGCTCTTGAGCTGTGCCAAACTCTGGGTGCATCAGTGACTCTGCACCCAATTATATAAAAGGTGGATCCCTGCACCAAAAGCCCAGGAGCCAGCACAGCTGCAAGCTAAGGCCAAATGTTTGGCACACCTATGGGAATTGCTACAGGGATCTAGCCCCACCCTCCCACCTGATGCAAAATTACAGGGTCCATGAAAGAGGGTGTAACTGTGCATGGCAGGAGGGTGATGAGACTATAAGAAGCAGGGAGTGCACTGGGGGCATGGGGGAGATAGTAGAAGATGAGTGTGGTGATGTGGCACAAAGCCAGGGTGCATGTTGTAATGACTGACAGTCAATTGGCTGGCAGTCTGGGGAGGGTAGGCAGGGATGGAAACTGACCTGGCCCCAGGTGAGCACAGCTGTGGCACCTGACCCAGAGGTGCCACTGGCCAGAAGCCTGTATGCAGGAGGCATACTCTCACAACACAGGGGACTGGGTGCCAAGTGACATCTGCAGTGCCTGGAGAAGGTTCCACTCCACCACTGGCAGCTCTCACCCTGCAGTCAATGTGTCCCATGTACAGATTTCTGGCTAGTGGCACCTCTGGTGCAGGTGCCATGGCTGTGCCCACCTGTGCCCAAGTCAGTTTCCCTCCCTGCCAACCCTCCATGGACTGCCAGCCCATCAACTGCCAGTCATTGCAACAGGCACCATGGCTGGCACAGGCTCCTTTGCATCAAACTTCACCTCTGAAAATTGGATCCTATATCTTTAAGGTGAACTTGGTTCAAGGAAAACTGCATCCTCATATCTTTTAAATTTTATTTATTTCCATGTCAACAGCAACTCTTTTAATGCAGCTGTTGGAGATGTATGCAATTGCTTTTGGCCCTGCAACTATCCTGGAGTCTCCATTTTGCTGTCTCTTGTAATTTCATTGTCCCTGAGAGCTGCATTAGCATATGAGAACATGATGTGTAATCATCCTTTAGACTCCACAGTATGGCTGTCTGCTTAATTAGATTTCAAAGAAAGAAGCAGCAGGAACATACAAAATATTACACTTACTTTCAGTTAGCTTTGCAAACTGAGTTGTAATGCATGGATTTTCCCTTTAAACTGCATTCAATGTATCTGTTTTCAAAGGGGTTTTGCAAGGTATTCATTCTTTCAGCATAGAGATACATGGTATAAATGAGTGATGTGAAAACATGTTCTCATATTCTAATGCAGCACTCATGGACAATAACATTTTAACAACCACAAAATGGAGACCTTCAGGATAGACATAGGAGCTACCAAGAACAATGAAAACAAGCCAAAGCAAACATGTATAGCCCTAACAGCTACAGAAAAAGAGTTGTCTGCTCAATCAATCAATCAATCAATCAAGTCTTTATTTAACCAGGCATTCATAGTTGAGCAGAAGCTCATTTGCAAGATGGACCTGGATGGAGCATGAACAATTGTATATACAGGTCAACATAGGTATTTACAAGGCAATACAGATAATACTCTTTACAGATTTTAGAAGATAAAGCAGGTTATCTAAGGTTGCAGGAGGAAGTAAAGGAAGAAAAAAAATAAAAATATACACCAGGTAGAGGTGAAGGTAGGGGGAAAGGGAGGGAGGTAGGGGGAGAAAGGCTAGGAGGGCACGGTGCACATAAAGGAGTTGGTAAAATGGGATGTAGAGAAGGTGGATGGAGAAAATGAGTATGTGTGAGCCCCAGGATTGAATGCTATAAAGTACGGGGCATGGTAGGATTTCACAACCCAGGGTAGTGAGCTCCTATCCGAGGTTGGAAAAGGAAGAATAAGGGGATGGACGGGCCTAGTGTTGATAAGAAAGGGGGATAAGAGAGAGAGAGAACAATTAGGCTGGTGAGGAGCAAACTGAGGGGTCAGTACTAAAAATTTGGTCTAGGCATGGCTATATACCAGTGCAGACACCGGTACTGGGTCTGAGTGGGTGAAGCAATTACACAAAAACAAAATTTGCATAATATGAGAATGTAGTTTTCCTTTAACACCATGGGCTCTCTTTTCAAAGGGTCCTTAGAGCAACACAAGTTACTTTGCTCTAGGGCAGTGTTGAACTCTGGGTGTGTCAGGGACCCTGTGTCCAGTTTTATTAAAGGGAGGTCTCTGCACCAAAAACCCAGAAGTTGTCACAGTTACAGGCTAGCACCAAATATTTGGCACACCTGTGGGAATTGCCACAGGGATACAGCCCCTCCCACCCCAGTGCAACACTATAGAGGACCTGAAGGGTGTGTGTGACTGTGTGTGGTAGGAGGGGGCTGACGCAAGAAGCATCATGGGATTGCCTTAAGGGCATGCAGAGACAGTGGAAGATCAGTGTGGATATGTGGCACCTAGTTGGGGTGCACTTCGAAATTACTGGAAGTTGATAAGCTGATGGTCTGGGGTGAGTTGGCAGGGAGGGAAATTGAACTGGTCCCTGGTGGTCACAGTTGTGGCACCTGCCACAGATGTGCCACTAGCCAGAAGCCTTATGCAGGAGGCAGCCTGCCACAATGCAGAGGAGCTGGTTGGTGGGAGCTGGGGTACCTATAGAAGGTTCCCCACCACCACTGGCTGCTCTCACCCCTCAACTAATACATTCTGCATATAGGCTTCTGGCTAGCAGCACTTCTAGGGAAGGAGCCACAGATGTGACAACTGGGGCCAGATCAGCTTCCCTCCATGTCAACCCTCCTCAGACTGTCAGCCAATCGACTGCCAGTCATTGGAATATGCATCCTGGATGGGTGCCACATCTTGACACTGGTCTTCTGCCATCTCCACCATGCCCCCAGGACACCCCTGCTCCTTCTTGCCCCAGCCCCTCCTGGCAGGTTCAGCCCAAAATCACCACATTGTCATGCAGTGGCAAAGGGCCCTTAGACCACCTCCTGGCTGGGCAGGGCAGCTTGGGTGCAAGGCTCCCAATTTTGACACAGTTGCATTCAAAAATTGGGATTGCCACAAGGTTTGATGCAAGGTGAATTTATGTACCATATGGCAGAGATAGTGTTATCTAAAAATAATTTTAAATTTGAGGAAGAACTCTTTCTCCAGATTAGGGGAACAGCAATGGGGAGTACCATGGCCTCCTCATATGTTAATCTCTACATATGGGACATGGAAAATACATTTGTATTGAAATCAAAAGCAAACTCATTTTGGGGGAACATAGTGAGATGGAAAAATGTTATTGATGACATTTTCATGGTCTGGAAGGGAACAGAGATGGATCTGAATAGATTCTATGATTACCTGAATACTTGAGCTCTGTTCTCAAAGGTTGACACAGGGCTTACACACACCCTGTGCTGTTAGCGCAGTTGCCCCAAACTGTTTGGTGCACGGTGTTCCCGATTCTTGTACGTCATATGCTTTTGTGGCACTACACCCTTTATATGGTGGCTTACACCGTGTACCTGGTGCAAGCCCCATAAAAAGGTTGGCAATGTTAGAGCATGAAAAGCTGGTCTAACTCACTGCGTTTGGTGTACAGAGGGCTGGGGGGTTGAGAATCCAGATTGCAGCCCAGGGATTGCCACAAGCCCCATGCCCCATGCATTGAGCTCACCCAGGGCTTGCAGGCAATCTAAGTCCTTTGAGAATAGAGCCCTAGAAATCCACACTTAATGCTCACCATGACAGCAAACAGGGAGAGTATTTCATTCTTAGATTTAAAGATTCACAAAGGACTCAACAGACTGAAACAACATTACATAGAAGGGAAATAGACAGGAACACAATACTGCATTTTAGGAATTATCACAACCCCAAACTCAAGAAAAGCATACTGAAATCACATATTATTAGGGCTGGGAGGAATTGTAGTGAAGAGGTGGAGTACATGAAGGTAGCGGAGGGCATGAGTTCCAGATTTATGACTAGGGAATAGAACCATTTCCCAGTGAATGAGACAGTACAGGAGATTTCACATCAACCAAGGGATAGATACCTACAACAGCAACCAAGGAAAGTAATGGGAGAAAGAACATTTTTTTCTAAGGTCTATAGTAATCTAAGTTGCAAAATAAAGAAAGCTATTACAGATAACTGGCAAATAATACAAACAGGAAACATGGGATTGCATACTTTAGAAATCCACCACTATTCACTTCAAAGAGGAATCACACTATCAAGGATAAATTAGTGCACACACAGCATTACACCCCCCAACTTGAAACAAGACAACTGCTTCTGGGACTAATAGAATAGTGGAGTTTCATATGTGGCACTGCTTCCAATGTGGAAACCCAAATTAAAAATAAACTTTCTTTGAGGATCCCTATGTAAACAAGAAATACCAGATTAAGCATCACATAAACTGTAAGATGGACCATGTGGTTTATGTCCTGCACTGCCCCTGCAACAAACTTAGTGTGGGGAGGACTACCAAGAAACTGAGGACTCGCATCACAGAGTACAAACGAGATATTTGCTTAAAGGGAAAGAACTTCTCTGTGGCTAAACATTACAATGCAGTGGGGCATTCAATTTCCTTGCTCTAATTCTGGGGACTGGAGTATGTGAGCAAACCTACAAAAGGAGGAATGTATTGGAACACAACACTACACAAAAGGCAAATGTATTGGATATTCACTTTGATCTGTTTATCCCTGAAGTGGGGTTAAATGAAGGCTGTGATTGGAACCTTTATTGGTAAGGCCCCTACATGGTTCACCATCAGCTCAGAGAGGACTAAACAGCACTGAATGTTTTTTTATAAAGGACTGTCAGGGACACAATGTTGGTGTTTTTGGGAACTGAAACTTTGGAACTGGATTTACACATAATAAAGGTAACTGCCATGTGATCTGGTACTGACAGTTATTGAACTGCCAGTTGATAGAGGATTACACAGCACTAAACTGTAAGGACAATTATGGACATACCATTGTTTCTTTTTTAGAAGAAAGAGTATGATTTTTATTAGAAGTCACAAGAATTTTGATTGAACTGTCACTGATGGGTGCCTACAGTGGCCGCATCTGGACCATGATAACTTCTGGAGGCTCTTAAAAGCAGGATAGATTTATGACTTAAGAAATACAAAATGATAGTAAACTGATTTGCTAGGAGTTAGTCTGTGCAAAAATTATTAAGAAATGAAGAGTTGTATTTTTAGGGAAAATTGTGTATCCTGGCCAGGTAGTGCTGCCAAACATCCCTTCCCCCCTGAGCCAATGTGATACACACCTAGTGCCTCCTTCTTTTGGCAGCTCCAGCACACACTGCACAGCAGAGGCAGCTTGATGTCATTTGTGATGTCAGGTTCCCTCCCCCAATGCAGTATATAACTGCACATGCACAGCCAGTGGCCACTCCTAATAACTACTAATGGGAATTGGCTGGCTGTGTCACAGTAGTAGAAATAAGTGAGTACACTTCCTGGGAAAATATATCTTTTTGGAATACAATCTTTAGTAAAAAGAACTAAAATGTTCATATTTTATATTTATAGCCTGAAAGGATGAGCTGGACAACAGTAAAATAAAACAGAATGAATATGACAAGTTTAGAGCCAGCAAGAACTATTTCATACACCTGCATATAGATGAGCTCAAAGTGCATAGCATAACTAAAAATGAATATACATAAATACTAAGTAGCATGTGTAATGTGTTCAATGAATCTATGTGTTATTTGTAGACATTGTTGAGAATCCAGAAAAAGAAAACGCTTATGAAAGTGGAATAACTTCCAGATAAGAACTTGTGAAAATTAGGTAATTCACAAATGATTTCATTCAAGTAATTTAAATGAATGCAATGCAAGTTTAAAGGGGAAATAACTGCACAACATAAATCAATGGTGATTTGAATAGAAAAGCAGGGGTTCAGACTATATTACACAGTTGTGATTATTAGAATTGTAAAAGAGGAGATGGATACCACAGTGTGAAAAATTTTAGATGAGAAAAAAGAGCAATTTTAGGTGGTGAAGGGGAGCACTAAAAAGGTATTCTTAAAAGGATTTAATATAAGCCATTGATTATTGTTTAGTATATATTTTTAAAAGGAAAAACAGTTGGGCCTGAGGAAGGGGAGACACTACAAAACTGTCACCCCCATTTTGAAGTGTGGAGTAATACAATAAAGAAGGAATTTTGAAATGAACATATAGTAGAGTTCATCCAGCTCTTCTCTTGCATTGGATTGGTATATTTTGGATTACCCAGCATTTATAAATAATCAATAAATTAGGGCAACCTGATCCAGCTTTTCCTGAGTATGCCATTTGGCTCTTACCCATTTGGTGCAGGCACTTTGTGTCAGACTTCACCTTCTGAAATGTGGGCCTCATGTATTAAAAACAGTGATGTGTATATTCTAGGATTTCAGTTTTTTAGATCATATGGACTAGGTAAAATGAGGGGGGGAGGGGTTACAGAATAGTGTCCTCGAATATAACCAAGCTTCAGATTACTTCCACTGCTTCTAGTTGTGAATTCCTGTCTCTGAATTTGTTAATAAGTATGCACAAAAACTTAAGCGTCTCATATGTTTATTTGCCCACAGGAAGTAGCAAAATGGGAGTTTCTTATTTTTATATTTTTTTTAAAGATTAACAGGACTATAAAAAAAAAAACTTTTTCAGTAATTTTAACATTGAAATGTTAAGCAGTTCCCTAATAAGGTTAATGAACTTAGTCTACTCCAATTAGTTTCTGAGGCAACAAGAATACATTATAAGACAGATAAAAGTTATTTGATTGATTGGTTGTTTGTAACTAATTTAGGAAGTGTTAATGTATCATTCTTATTTTTTTATGGCCGTGGGCAGAGCCTACAGCCATCTTGCTGTCTGTAACTAGAAACATGGAGGATCATGGAACACATTTTGGACTTTTCAATGTATCCTTCCACAACTATAACTCACAGTTGAAATAAAATATTCCCTTCTTTCTGTTTAGAATGTTGGAGACAGCACTCCAAGCTGCTTATCAGATGGCCATTAAGAAACTGAAACAGCTTTTTAAATATTGGTTGCCTATTACACTGGAGATTTTTACCCTCTTCGAAATGCAACAACCTGCACATTTAAATACTTAGCATTTAAACATTTTCTTGCTACTACTGTAGCTTCAGTTGGGCAGGTACTGTCTTTCAAGAATGATTCATACCTCATAAATGTCACCCTTTCCCAGCAACATTTCCAGCAATGAATCTAAAAAGATTTACACTGTTTTTTTTTACCTCTTAAGACACTATCTGATAAGAACTGTCTCAGACATATGCCAGGTCTTCTATCCAGACTAAATATATAGCAATCAGCAGGCATTTTCTACTATGCTTTTCAGGAAAAAAATATATTGAGCTACAGCAAACACACACACACACACACACACACACACACACACATTGTACACACCATCCTCATGGCCACAACATTCAAAATAAATACTGCAATCGAATATGTTATTAAACAATAAAGAAACTGTTTATGTCAGTGAACACAGTGAATTTCAGTTTACAGTAGATTTCCTTTAAATATTTCTTATCCTATATTTTGTATCCTGGATATCACAGGGGAGATGCTACATCTTATTGTCATTGTAATCCTCATTTTACACAATTTTGCACTATGTTACATCATGATGTCTCAGATTAGTTGCAATATCTTGTTTTCAGTGGGGTGAGGCATGTTCTAGGAAAACACATTGTAAAAAAGTGTAAAAGGAAGACCACATTGAAACTGCATCTCAACAAATCTGCATTGTGCAAATTCGTTAGAAATAATGGGTAAAAACATCCCAGTAGTTCTCCACAGTTATATTGGCTCTGACCAGAATTTGTTCATTGAGTGACCATTCCTCAGTAAAGAGATTCTGGTCTTATAAAGCCAATAAATCATCTCGTAGCACCTTATGAGTACAAAGTACCAAAATGTAACACAATAAAATTTAGAGAAGCTCTTCAGGAAGTTGATTGGTCTTTTATGGATTTTACTCCTGGCATTGACACTGTTTCAGTTTTTTCATGATCAGAATTTTCCAGGATTTGTGCAGATTATGCACCTCTTAAAGTTTTAATATTGAAAGGATTCCCATTAGGAATTAAGCCATGCCAGAATTATTATATATGATGAGAGATAGGAATAGGGCCTGGAAGGACTATTGAGCTAATGTGGACCATAGGGCATTAGTTAAATATTGGGAACTATGGAAAAAAAGTGTAGTGAGTTAACTTGAGATGGTAAGTCACAGTATTATCCTGCAATGCAAGTTTCCACTAGTCAAGACTCATTTAATTTTTAGAAAGGTATAAATGACCTGCTCAGAAAAAACACAAAATAACAACCTGCTCTGTCCAATTAAATGGGAACCTCTGTTCTGATCCCTTACTTCACTGTAGATGCCTTTAATAATTTCTTAACCTCCGATGTGGAAATATTGGATGCAAGTGTTCAATTCATTAATTCTAACAGTTAAATTTTCTTTGTTCACAATAGGATGTAAATGCCTGTTGTTTAATTTTGGAGCTATGAGTGTTAAAACATGTTTGAAATATTTACATAAATTGAAGTTAAAAACTCAGTTTGGCATGGATTATTTGGATACAAAGTTGCTAACTGTTGCAGTTGGTGAATTGGCTATACCAATTACTAAATTATTTATATATTCACTTGTTCACAAGGAAATTCCTTCTTTGTTTGGAAGCTTGTCTTTGTTTCTTCTATTTTTAAATGTGGTGATAGGCAGAATGTCTCTAATTATAGGCCAATGTCAATATTTCCCCACTATCCAAGTCATTGGAAAGTATAGTACATCATCAAAGTATGAATTATTTAGAAAAATATAAGATACTCACCAAAAGGCACCATAAATTTAGAAAGAAACATTCCACCAGTACTTCTTGCTTACTACCCAAGTATACAGTATCCATGAGGCCCTGTGTAGTGGTGAATATGTGGGCTTATATATACAGTATATATTTACAGTGAAGCCAACCAGGATGAAGTGCAGTGTCACAGGTTTCCTGCATGACAAAAGGGATTAACTCCCATTGAAATGACATTGTTTGCTGCAGTAACTGTACTGCATAATTCTACAGTACTACACTTCATCCTGGTGGGCTTCATTGTAGATCTCATCAAGGCACTTGACCTTGTTCAGCATCCATTATTACTAAATAGTTTAGGGTGTTTGGGCTTCTCTTATCATGTTTTGCAATAGTGTCATGATTACATGTCTCAATGTGTACAAGCAAAGTTTAAAAATAGTTTTTCTTCTCCCCTTCATATTACCTTGCGTGTCTGGGACCATTACTATTTGGATCATTATCATTTAGTTTATTTTTAAATGATATTACCTTGTAAATAAAAACCTTGAATACAATGTTGTGCATGGATGATAGTGTGATATTTGCAACAGTCAAAGTTCTTCAGAGATTAACTTGCTCACTACAGACTGATTTTGACTTAGTACTGTCTTGGTTCGTTAATCACAAATTTAGTCTGAATACAAAAAAAGACCTAAATAATGGTCTTCAATTCTCAGAAAACTGAAAGTACCCTCCCAAGTTTTCAAATTATTACTTGTAGTGGTGCAGCCTTAGAGAAAGTCAATACTTAAACAAAGGCCTTTGGAAAAATGTTGCCCATCTTGGTTTGATCCTGGATGGTAACTTTAGTTTTTCTGAACATATCGAGAACCAGGTAAAGGCCAATAATAACAAATTTAGTCTGCTTTTTGGAAATCATTCTAATCTTACTCACAACCTCCCCAAAAATTCATAATATTGTCATAATCTTCCTCATAATAGATTATGAATTGGTTTACTCTTCTGTCTTTCAATTATTACTACAATAAAGAAATATTACTAAACTGAGCCTGTAGGTTTGCTTTCAACTTGCCAATGGGTAAACATGTCCATGATTTGTCCATGACCATTTGTCTTGGTTAAATTTGACATAGCATGTACTATACATTATCAATCTGGTTACTGGGCTTGGAAAGTGAAAAATAATGATGCTTCCACTAAACTGGTCTCACTAGTTATGGCCCTTATTCAGACCATAATCTTTACTAGATCCTGATTTGATTTACTATTCAGGTGGCCAAATGTAAAAAAAAAATATATATATATATATATTTTGGACAATTGTCCTTTTATTTCCATATTGCTTCATTCTGAAATTTTATGCCAAAACACTTAAGGGACATTGAAAAGTTTTATTCATATATATATTTAATATTTATATGTGTGTGTATATATATATATATATATATATATATATATATATATATATATATATATATATATATATATCAGTTTAAAGTCAATTCTTTCATCTGAAACATTGTAATATTTGTGCAATGGTATATTGGAATTGTATAAATTCTGTCTTTTCTGTGTTCTTAACCATAGGGTCCTTCGAAATGGGTAACATTTTTCCAAAGGCCTTTGTTTAAAGAAAATGAAACAAAACTAAAACGGTGTAGAGGCTGCATAAGAAGCCCTACAAGGAGAGACTGGAGGACCTGAATATGTACACCCTAGATTAAAGAAAGGGGGGCATGATAGAGACCTACTGTATAAATACCTCACAGGGTTAACCAAGATACAGGAGGGGTATAGTTAGCGGAAGAAAAGATGTACAAAAACAAGGGAACATGCAATGAAGCTGGAAGGGGAAAATTTAGGAGAAATGTGTGGAAGTACTTCTTCACTGAAACAGTGGTGGATGCCTGGAACAAACTTCAAGCATGCATGTGATAGGAACAAGAGAAGGAAGGTGAGGAAGCAGTTAAAGATCAAGTAGGGTCTGCAGTGACACAAAAGGGTAGGCAGGGAAAAATCATCAGACTGGGTGGGTCAAGAGGTCCTTATCTGCCATCAGATTTTATGTTTCTATGTTTCTGCTGCTGATGAGGAGGCCAACTCCAGAGATTATGAACAGATCAATATCAAAATAAGGGTTTCTACTGATTTGTAGACTCCTTTCAGCCACAAACTGCAGCTCAACTTTACATGTAGGGTCCAGCTGATGGAGAATCTCTTTCCACAAGCAATCTGTGGCTCAGCAATGAACCAGTCTCACACTGAGAAAGAGGCCCATATCAACTGTAAGCAGTGGTTAAGCATTGAATTTGGAGCTTACTGTGGTAGGAGCCCCTTTGACTGCAAAAGCACTCTTTATGCTTCCTTTGAGATTATACTGTGAATTGGAAAGGCACCAAATTCATTTCTTGACATTAGGATTTTAAAGGCGTGTTTTGTTTTCCCCCTTATCACTCATGTTGCCACTACTGAAGTGCAATTATGCACTCCAGAAAATGCAGTCATGGGAATTTATGCATTCCTTTGGTATGTCTAAAGGTGCCTTGTCTCCAGAACCAAACTTTACAACACACTAAAGGTATGTATATGGAAAAATGTTTACATTTTTGCTTGTTTTATTGTATGATGTAACAGCTGTTTACACTTTTAAATAAGTACATTTTCACATGGTTAATGTCCTGGTTAGCACCTAACTATGTCAGCCATTCTACACAATAAAAGAGCAGCCTAGAAATAAGGAAAGATAGGAAAATAGTGGCAGAAGGAGACCATAGGTCCATCAAGTCCATCCATGGGTTTCCCAGACCTTCTGTGGGTCCCAGGACCTATTCCCCCTACCTAAATCCAGTACCATCACTACTTGTGTGAGCCCTTGCCATATCCAACCCCTCTTGAAAGCAGCCATGGTCTTTCATCATCCCATCTCGGCAAGCAGTCTGTTCCATAACTCAGTGACCCTTTCAAATGAAGATGTGTTTTCTTAGATCCCTTCTGAAGTTTTCACCCCAACTATTCCATTCATGTCTCTAAGGTTCAAGTTGTCAACCCTATTAACCCTTGCTGTGCCACAGACTGATATATCAGTCCAGAATTCCTATACATTTCAATTCTATTGACAGACTAAGGGTTAAAAAGTTCCAAGTCAGTCATTTTATTAATGCCTCTCAGGAACATGAATGTCTCAATCATGTCACCTCTCTCAATCCTAATCTCAAGAGAGTACATATTCAGCGTCTTTAGGCTTTCCTCATACAGGAACCCCTAGAGGCCTTACAGCATCTTGGTTGCCCTTCTCGGCGCAACCTCTAGCCTATCCCTTTCATTCTTCAAGTGAAACCTCTAGAACTGGACACATTACTCCAAGTGAGGCCTCACCAGTGACCTATGCAGTGCGAGGATCACTTCCTTGTCCCTCCTATCAAATCTTCTTCCTATGTCCCCTAGCATTTTATTTGCCTTACTGTAAGCTTTGTTACATTGGCATGAATGCTTTAGGGTGTCACTTATTATGACCCCTAGATCTCTTTCCTCATGTGATCTCTTTCCTCCTTAGTTGGACCTCATTAAGCCGATATACTGCCCTTGTGTTACCTGTATCTGTACTGCCTGAAGTCTCCAGTATATCTCTCTTGTCAGTTGGTTGCAGTGATTGAAAGCTGCAAAAAAATACATTTCCTTTATCTGTGATGTTAATCCATACAACCTGTTAGAATCAGCAGCTGCCGTTTTAATGCTGCCTATGGTATGGTTAGGGAACTGTGATCTGTGACCCATCACCAAGCATGAAAAGACAGTATACTATCTACTCCTCTGAGACATGGTTTGATTTGGGAACATACACATGTGATGGTGGTACTATACTGGAGAATTCAGAACTGTGTAATATGATACCTGCCCTGCTTAACGCATTTATAAAGATGTTTCCAGTGCTGCTTCCACTTCCTGGGGTCCAGCTGAAGACCCAGCTCATACCACTAGTAAAAACAGACTCCCAGTAGACCTCCAGGGTCCTTGGTCTGAAGATATGAGTAACATTTAGAAATGGAATGAGGTTGGCCAGCCAATGACAGTAAGTCCAGAAGGAGAGAATTAACATGCACCACCCAGATCAATGGACCCAGAAAGTTGACTAGCACCCTGGAAAGCTGTAGGTGTTAAAAATGGTGATAATCCAGGATAGAGAACTGTTGCTGTAGCGCATCTGCAGGTGACAATATGCCATCAACAATGAAATCCTCCAGAGAGGCCAGATGGAGAGGGGGGCAAAATTTAACAGGAATAGGGTGATTATCAATACGAACATTAGGATTACCTAATAGGGGTTAAGATAGATCTTTAGTCCAGTCTACTTTTAGATACAAACATAATTGTTTGAGGTCCATAAGGTACCACATTAATGGAGTATTACATAAGGAGGGAGACAGGGAGGAACAGGACAGATACAACAAACTAGCAATGCGCAGGCCAATTTTGGAACATAATTGGAACTCCAAAGAAAGCCATAAAGGAGAGTATGATAGGGCAAATTCCATAGCTGGAGATTAGCTCCACTGAAAAGCTCACTACCATTGAGTGCGAGATAATAAAGGAAGAAATTAGGAAGGCGCAGCCCGCCATGATCTTTAGGGAGCATCAGCTTGTACTAGGCCTACTGTACAGCCCTGTTTTTCCATAAGAAGTCTGAGAGAAGACTTTGTAACCAGGAAAATCATATTTTGGGTAAATAAAGACTGAGCATACCAAGAGGGTACAGGATATGGGGAAGAATGTTTATTTTAATAATGTTAACCCTACCCTATAAGGATATAGGCAACACCGACCATCTGTCCAGATCTCCCCTGATAGTTGCAAAAGTTATAAAGGGGATTGTTCTTTGCCAATTCTGAAGAAAAGCAGGAAAGATGGATTCCCAGGTATGTGATAACATGGGACTCCCAACTGAATCCTAAATTTAGTATCTGCTGTTTAGATACATGGATATTCAAGGGTAGGACCTGTGTCTTATTGAGACTGAGTTTATATCTGGCAACTTCAGAAAAACAATGTATTTCTTCTAAGGCTGCTGGGATTGAGGACAGTGGAGACTCCACATGTAAAAGTAAGTCATCCACCTAAGCAGAGAACTTATACTTGGATTGTCCCATCAGGATCCCCCTAACAGCTGGATTTTGTGGGATCCTCAAAAGAAAGGACTCCAAGTACAAATTAAAAAGAAAAGGGGAGAACAGGTACCCCTGTCAAGTGCCATTCTGGAGTAAGACCAGGGCAGATAAGACATCATGACATCTGATTTTTGCAGTTAGTGTGTAATATAATGCCTTGAGCCAGGTGCAAAATGAAGAAGGAGATCCAAATGTCCTATGTGTGGCAAAGAGGAATGGCCATGAGACCCTGTCAAATGCTTTCTCTCCACCTAGGGAGACCAGAACCGCTGGTGTGCTGCTCTCCCCAGATGCAGATATCAAATGGAATACTTTCTGCAGATGATCACTGGAGTGGTGCCCCATCATAAAGCCAACCTGTTCCAGAGAAATCAGACTCTCCCAAACCTGCAGCAACTGGTAAGCGAGGACCTTGACCAGGATCTTAAAATCCAAACTGAGAAGAGGAATTGGATGATAACTGCAAGCAAGGAGAGGATCTTTTCCTGGCTTAAGTATAAGAAAAATCCAGGCCTGAGTCAGATGAGGATTCAGTGATACCTGAAGAGAAAAGAAAATTAAACAAATGGGCGAGGAACGGGGCAAGGACATCCACAATCTTAACATAAAAGCTATTAGAAAAACCATCCTGGCCTTGCACCTACTCTTTAAATAAATGCTCAATGGCTCTATGAACATTTGAGAGTGCAATAGGGGATTTTAGAATGGGCTGTTGCTAGGATGATAGAGTGGTAAGGGTAAGAGGTGCCAAATATTCCTCAATTCTCTGGTCAAGATCCAGCAGGATAGATTCAGGGCAGTATAAAATATTATAACAGTCCCTGAAGGCCTCAGCAATTTCATGGGGATGAGTTAGAACAGGACCCCCTGGAACAAGCTGGAGATTGGGGATAGCCCAGGCTGAATCCATGTGCTTTAATTGGACAGCCAGCAATTTCCTGGCTCTCTCCCCAGCTTCTAAGTATCTTGCTTTAGTACACTGCAAAATGTAATCTGCTTTTTCTGCTAATAGGCTATAATACTGCACAAACAAACAAAACAAGGAATTATGCAAGACATTACAAGACTGTATAACTAGACAAGTTCCAATACATGTGGCATTGTACAATGTATGCCATGGTGCACATTTGATTAAAACCTGGAATTCAAAGGGTCATATTAGAAGGGTTGGGGTCTTATGAAATGACCCTTTACAGGAAAATGAGAACAGACTCAGCCTAATATCTAATAATCAACAAGGTAAGGGATGGCAACAGCCCAGGAACCTCATCAGAGGTGAGAAGGTATGGGACAAAGCATTTTAAAGTGAGCAAGGGAGATCAGGTGATATAATGGGGGGAGGCGGGATGGGGGAAATCCATAGAAGGGTGAAGGGAAAGAGTGGAAGGGATCAAGAGGAAATGTAAACGAGAATGATTAGCAACTTAGAATAGTTATTTACATGCTGATATTACCATAGGCAGAATATTACAGGCCAATAAGCCCAAGAGGGAGTGCTTACTAATTAAGAAATAATCAAAACGGGAGTAAGTGGTGTGGGGGGTCAAATAAAAAGTGTAATGTTGCATCATGGGCTGGAGAGTAGCCAGGGATCTGTGAGTCCAAGCATATCTATAAATTCCTGGAGTACTCTTTGATCAGGTGTCAAACCTTTCCACACCATACCAGAACAATCCAGGTCAGACTTGAGAACCAAATTCCAGTTCCCCCAGAAAAAGGATGGGGACATGAGATTACAATTCCAGTTGACCTAACAGGTTAAAAAAAATCATGGAGAGTCAACATTGTGCCCATACACCATCCCTGACACAACCTCTGAAAGGCCCAACACCCATGCAAAAGCAAATAGCGACCGTCAGGGTCCCAGTGTTCATGAAGTAAACAAAAAGTAATGCACTTATTAATAAGAATAGCCACACACACACACCCTTTCATGTACTACTCCCTGCCCCAACAACCTGACCCACCCACTTCCTGCAAAAAAATTAAACATCACCCCTTCGGAGATAGGACTCCTGTAAAAAAGCTATTCCTGGTTGGGATCTCTTTAAATGTTTATAATCATAGCACTCTTTCATCTATCCTGTACCCCTTTCACATTTCATGTAATGAATCTAAAGTGGGTACCCATAAATGCCAAAATGAAAAAAACACAAGAATAAGAAAGGAGGAAAAATGCTTCCCTGTCAGATCATGAAAAATATACCCTAAAATAGCTGTGCTCTGACCCCTCCCTAACCCTCCCACCCAAAAAAAGAAAACCCCAAACAACAGAAATCTTTTCCTTATGAAAAGAACCTAATCATCCCGTACAACACAAAAAATGTCCCCCAGACCTAAAGACCGCAGCTCCAAACCCCTTTGATCCCTGATGAAAAGGTTCATCCACACCGAGTCACAGCCCTCCACCCCCACAACCCAAACCTCTCGGGAAGATGAAAAAAGAAACTGTAAACAGATGGAATCCTATATCGTGTGGAAAAACATCAGTCATAAACCTCACAATAATACACAGTTCTGTAGGCCTCATCTTAAAAATAAAGTGGAGGCATAGAAATGTAACAGAATGCTGAAAAAACAAGCAACTATACTTTTAACATTAATAATAGAAACCAAAAGTAAACAAACGCTTCCAGGCTAAACAGTTAAAATTTTCAGATGAGAGATCCTTTTTTCCCAATAAAACAAAGAAAAATAGAACTCCTGAAGCTAAAAAAAAAAAAAACACTGTCCAGGGTAAACCGAAACACAAGAGGCCAACTACAGCACAAGGTGACACTTCACCATTGCCCATAGTTGATGAACCTCCCCCACCACACACACACACACGCACACACACACACTGTAGTGTACCAAAGCAGGCAGGATGAAAGCAAGGGGACCCTAATCAGGAGCCATTGTTCCAGAAGGAAAGAAAGAAGGTACAGGCCCCATAAAGAACTCCCACTCCCCTAACCAACCAACAATGACCCACTGAAGCCCCCACCCCCTAATGCACCCAAACCAGACAGAGATCCAAACTGAAGAACAGTAGTAACTACGGAGCTTTGCCACCGCATCTGGCGTGCACCCTGAGATAATGCCCCTTGGCCAAGCCAGGAAGTCTCCCTTCCCATTCCATTAGAAGGTGAGCAGACTTAGATCAGACATGAGGTCTTCCTCGGGAGAGAAGGCTGAAGCCACAGACTCATCCACTGACACAGAGTCCAAGCAACTATGTAAACAATCAGGCATTCCACACAAGGTAGCCCAGACTTTCTTGAGGGGGCAGAATGCTGTGCTGATCCTCCCACCTTGACACTGAGTCGAGGATAACAGTGTGCCAAAGGAAAAAAAAGAAGGCAGGATCTTATTGAAATTAATACTCAGGAACTTCAGGTGTCTTACAAGTGCCCCCCCCAAATAATAGCAGACCCCAATCTTAACAGACTTGCATCTTGCACAGCATTGTACCACCTCTATAAAGGGGGGAAATCCTGGCCTGCAAAGTAGGTGAAATAGTTGGGAGAGCCAGACAAGTAATGGGATCCCTACTCCACCCATCTAATAACTTCAGCCCCATGAAATGAGGGTGCATGGCGAGGAACCGGAGAACCTCTGAGCAAACCCATTCCACTTCTTCTGCTGTACCTCCCGAATAACAGATCACTTACCAGCTACTGGGATGGGAGAGGAGGTGCTTAGATCCCAAACAACCTGGATAGCCGGGAAAGACAGGAGTCAATAATTCAAGAAATAAGCCAACCAAAGAGTAATAAACTCTGGAAGTCCAAAAACTATACTGAAGATCCAATAGGAGAAGTCTGCACCATGGAATCCTGCATCGAATTGACATCCTCATTCGAAGATGGAAAAATAGAATGATACATTGAAAAAGGTGCTATTCCACTAAATTAGGGAGACACAGTTCACAACTGTTCCTGGGTCCTAAACCTGTGAAGTGCCCTCATAGTCCAATACAGAAAACTAGCAGTGTTGAGGAAGCTTCCCCCAATAGACCAAAGCAATGCATGAGCAAATCGAAGAATGTTTTTGGATCGAATTGAGAAAGACCTGTGTATTACATGAGACAGATCCATTGCAGAATACAAATGACATGCAAACCATTTAACAACCTGGGAATAATAAACCAGGACCAATGGGACAGACAAAGAGTTTGAGTCAAACATCGAGCATGCAATAAAAAAAGGCTATCACAGAGTCCAAAGATTGGCTATCTTACGTGAGAGCAAGTAAAGTTTGCATACTGAAATGAAGCTCATCAGCCCAAAAACAGCTCCACAGTCTCATCAATCATATGTTGACTTAAAAAAATCCAGAAATAAGGTAGTCAGATTGGCTTTATCTTGGTCGCATGAATCCTATGCCCTGGGGGAACCTTTGTAAAAGATTTGTAATTTGTCAGGATAAAGAATCTTAAACCTGATTTGAGCAGGTAGACGTTTCGAAATTAGGGGGCCATATTCTGCTCTTTTGAAGTGCACAGTATGAGGGAGATCTTGGATAATCCTAATCATGTGACCCTCTCAAAACAGCTCATTGAGATCTCTAATTTTAGTCAGCATGTGCACCTTGTCTAGAAATTTAAGAAATTTGAAGATTAAGGGATGAGGAAAGAAATTTGGAGGAGGTGTAGGCCGAAATATTCCTTGCGTTCACTCCACAACATAAGTAGGGCAGTTCGAGGAAGGGCCAGTTATCTTTTCACAAAGCTTCTGGATGAAAAGAATAGTATTCTGCCCCTCTGAGCCCTCCGGTATGCCAATAATGACCATATTGTTTTGCTGGCTACGGCCCTCCAGATGTTCTACCATCTCCTCAAGCTGAGCCAGCTTCTGTCAGAGGGGCACCACCTCCAGCTCATGTAGGGAGCACCAATCCTCTAGAGAACTAATGCGGGCTTCAGCATTTCTCACACCTTGAGAGGGTTTTTCTGACATTAGGTGCATACTTTTTAATTCTTCAGTGATATAATGTAAGGCCTCTTTTAATGGTGACATCTCTTAGAGGAAACAGTTCTCGAAAAGAGGTTGAAGATCTGGTGCAGACGTAGTTGGGACTGCAGCCTTAACTTTGCTCTTCTTAGCAGCCTTTTCCTTTTTGGGCATAACAAGGGGTATGTGGCAGGCTTGCCACTCGCATTTCTGCTTCCATGATGAGGATCTAACAATGTTACTGACTGTTCATGCAGGGGGAGACTGCCATTTAGTAAGTGTTACATTGCCAGGAATGTACAATTAATTGAGGTTCAAAAAAAATAAAGAGATGAGGAGTGGAGCCAGAAAGAAACACTCAGGCATACGCATTATGTGATCCCCTCACATCAACACTGTTCTTGGTCATCTTTAAAATGCCCACTTCGGTAAAATATTTATGCAGTCTTGTACTTCAGCTGTCTGCTCCTTTTTGACTTCTTTTCCCACCAGCTGCAGTATATTCCCCATACACATTAATTTCTGCACAGTGTTTGTAAAAATGAACCTTTTTCCATTTCCTTTGCTCCACTCTCATGTACTGTAGGTTTTTGTCTTCTCTTTCCCACTTCTCTTTGTACCACTAAGTGGCATTATGCCATAGCTCACAGTGGTCAGACTGAGATCTGTAGACAGTGTGGAGGAGTCCAGCTGGGAGGGCCCCTCATTCCATCCCACTCCTTCCATCAGAGCTTGCCTGCCATATGTATTTATTATTTGTGGGGTGGTGGGGTGTGCACACTGTCCTGTACTGCTGACTGCTTCTTTTCTGCTCACACACTGACCGCATAGGCAAAGGCATCTCTGTGACTCCCTGATATGTGGCTTCCTGCCTCCCCAATGAAACTGCAATTGCTTGGCAATATTTATCTGTGGCACATGAAGAGGAAAATTTTGGAGGCTGAGACGAGGAGGCCACGAGCACCCTCATGCCTCTTCACTGTGGTTATTATTATTGGATATCTACGTGACTTGCCTGGATGCTGCTGAATGTACCCATTCTTCCTCATGACCAGTCTGTGAATAAGCTGTGGCGTGTGAGCTTAAAAAGGTGTCTTTCATTTACTTATTGCTGTGCCGCCAGTCTTGGAAAGAGAAATAGGAAGGGCGAGAGATGGAAGGCATTAGTTTCAGTGCCATCAGCTCTGAATGGAGCTTCAGTAGTGTATAGTACCCTGGTTAGCAATGTATATGCAGCACCAGGCCACCAACTACTAAGGTAAGAGGGGAGTGGGGGTCTTAGTCCAGTAACAGTGACGTCAGTCACAGCAATTCAGCTTTATTGGTGGGGTGTGGGGTTGGGGCTGTGGACTTTTGTGGGCACTTTAATGTGAGACACGTCGGTACTTCCTGCACCATGCAAGTCTGCAAGTTACATTATCCAGACATTTTTTTAGTACAGCTCATTCTTCTTTTGAATTACATTAGGTCACTATCATCACAATGCAATGCCGAATCAATCAGGCAGCAGCATTCACGATGCTGTTGCTATCACAGTTGCCGAGAGCAGCAGTTGAAGCCAGCACTGAAGCCAGCAGTTGAAATAAAAGAGAAGCCGTTCAATTTTCAAAGAGCAAGGTTTATGGTCCTTATAAAGTTACTAACATAATTACAATGTCAATAACTAGACATGAGACTACAATTAGAAGCAATTACAAGCAAACTTTTCTTTTACTTTTTGTTTCTTAATCTATCACACCTGTATATGTTCCTAACCTCATGGCAGCAAAGGTTACCAAGGAGCTTCGGTCAGGAAGATAGTGTTAGTGTATGGGCAACTGTCACAAAACAGCAGATTCACAAGCAATGTGCAGAGCAGAAGTGAAGAATCCAGAGCAGCATCTGTCCTCGGGAACCAGTCAACAGTGCCTTTCAAATGTCCAAAGTTTTATTTGTAGACAAAAAACAGAGTCTGAAGAACTTTCATAATTCAAATAACAAATCTGCCAAGCACGTTATTATGGACTCCATCCAGAGTTTGTGGAACCGCACACAAAGCCACAACATTTTGATGCCACGTGCACATTGTTCAGACAACCAGAAAGGGAGGGTGGCACAGCAACTGATATAGTTTAGTTTTAAAGTGACAGTCCACTTATATTGTATTTACTACAATTTTTCTTTTTTTTTATGGAGTACAGATTTTTAAGGGCAGCTTTTTACTTCCTATTGGTCTTCTGGATGAATAATTGTTTATATTCCTACTAGTTTCATTATATATAAGGGTAGAAATGCTGTATATTTAATATCAATCACCAGGAAGTCATAATCATTTGTAACCAAGCAACATAGAAATAACTGACCAGCTGCATTCTTCAGGAGTCTGTTCTGGGACCTACACTTTTTTATTTTAGTAGATACATTACCAGATTTGCTGATGAAACTAACACAGGTAGATTAGTTATATCACACTGGCAGATTATAGAAATGCAAACGGATCCAGACTGGTTTGGGAACTGGGCAGCAACATGACAGATGAGCATCTATGTTGTGGAAAGCAAGGTTATACATCTAGAAAAAAAGTACATGAATGCAAAATACTCTGAGAATGGCATGCAAATTATTGAATGTAGGTGCAAAAAATACATAGGAGTTCTGTTTAGCAGGGACTTTACATGGAAACAGGAGTATGAGACAACAGCTAGCAAGGCAAACGATAGCATGGCATGCATAAAGAGAAACTTTGTAAGTACTGTACTGTAGGTCTAAAGATTTTCTAATGCCTTCTACGGATCCTTGGTCTGACCCAGTCTAATGTACAGTGTGCATTTCTGATCCCCATATCTGAAAAGGATATTGACACAGTGAAGAAGGTACAGAGGAGGCTAAATACAATAGCTGATGGCTTGAAGAGCATGGTCAATGAGGACCGACAGATAGAACTGGCAATGTCCTCCATGGAAATGAGTAGACACAGTGGATATATGATTAACCCATTCAAGTATTTAATAGGGATCAGATCAAGTGAAGCTTTTCCAAGATACACAAGGATAAGAGGATAAGGGGACACTTAGTGTCATTGAAGGGAGGAACATTTAAGGGAACACAGAACTACATCACAGTGGAATTGGTGAAGACTATGGAGGTTCTTGGGAGCTTGGTACATCCTGGAGAAGGTACATGTAAGGGCTGTTTGTAATGCACTGAAGGAGTGGAAGGCTGAGTTGGAGCATAAAGAAATAAAAACTAATACCACTATAGGTTGGTCTATCAGCACAGTGGTAGTGCTACTGCTCTCAATGCCGGTGATTGGGTTCAGCAGTGAGCTTGAGTCATTGGGGGCCAGCTGGGGGGGGGAGGAGGAGTGAGTATCCCAGAGGATGCTCTTTTCCAGTGTGGGAGGGTTCTGTTCTGTACTATAATTCTACCACCTGGGTGACTACAGATGAATTTGTGGTCAGAGGGATGAAGAAGGGGAAAGGACGTTGTGGTCCTTGGTGCATGACACACCCTGCATGTGTGTGCAATTTATGACATGGCATGTGATATCAGAGGAGAGGGAGAAAAAGGTAAAATAGCCCCAGCCACCTAGACCAGGGCCACGGTATATCTGGGCTTCACACGCCTGCCGCCTGCCTTGGCAGTGAAAGAATGCACAGGAAACTTGGGGATAAATCCCGCTACTCATCCCCCACCTGTGAGGCAAGCCAAGGCTAAATGGAGGAACAGCAACAGCAGGCAAGGGGGCTCAGGATGTGGGTAGGTACTGGGTGCTCTGAGTGGAGTCGGAGGCTGGAAAATGAAGAGGACATACATACTGTACTAGGTGAAACACATACCTAAACCTAACCACATGATGTTTTCATTTATAGCCATTTCCACCAGTTGAATAGTATTCACTAACTTGTGTCATAGATTAGATCCCCATCTGTGGTAATCTTTAGTGGTTTTGATGCTATTTTTAGTGATTCCCCAACACATAAAATATTCACATGCTTCTTAAGAAGTAAGGCAATTTCTGTGTCCACTGGGCTGAATTGTATGGTATCAAAATGTATAGGAAGTAAGCTCTATTTATAACCTTAGCCCTATATTGTGCCTTTTTATCCGAATTTCAGAGTAACCCCTTTGTCTAAACCATATGGCCATGTGTTCTGTCTTTTATTAATAGTTCATGTCCTTAGAACAGTTTTCTTTTTGTTCATAAGTATTGTCCACTCAGAATGTTTGCAATCAAATATAGTGGATGACAGTTGGCTTTGGGAAATAATGTATTCTGATCTGATCTAATGCTTTCTGTTCGCTATACGATGAGGACTCTAATTTCTTTCCATTATTATAGAGCAAAACCTCCTAAGACATGATTTCATAGTTGTTCCACTGTACTGTAAATTTCAGTGAGTAGAAATGCTAATAATACACTCAAAAAAAGAACATAAGTTGACAACATAAGATGATTAGCTGAAATCTTCTACAGTGTGTCTGTCACCAATAAATTTTTTATACATGTGTTACCTTTCAGTATGACATTTTGCCAGGTATCCTGTAGAAATTCATGTTCATTTGAATAGATCTGCATAACATAGCACAAAGGTTGAGCTAATTTCTGTGCCCTCAGTTTAAAGGTAGATATTGTCACCATAAATAAAAGACTTCTAACTTAATGTGTGTGACTGTTCCAGGAGTTCCAGGAGAAAATTATTTGGTAGCATCACATTCTCTGGTAACTATTTACAATACATATTTGATAGTGCCCTTAATTAGCCACTATGTGAAATGTTTATGGAAATGCTGATCACACCCAATGTCCTCATAATACAATCTTCTGTTTTTTCCAGTCCGCATATTACATTCAGAAAATTGGTAGTATCACTAATAAAAGAGGGTAAACCATTCTCTGGATGAGACATTGCACTTCCCATCTGCCTTTCCTGGTGGTGCTCAGATGGATGTTGAATATCCAATGGTACTTGTCGAGAAGAGTAGTAGAATTTTCCCAGTGCCCAGGCAAAATCTCCCCAATTCAGTAAAACATCTTCAACAGTTTAAGCTTGCTCAACAGCTTACTCTACGGAGTCCATCCTGTCTATGTTCCTTCTCAGATGGAGCCTCCAGAACTGGATACAGTATTCCAGGTGCCATCTCACCAGTGTCATATACACG
Source organism: Neoceratodus forsteri (assembly GCA_016271365.2). Classification (NCBI taxonomy): domain Eukaryota; kingdom Metazoa; phylum Chordata; order Ceratodontiformes; family Ceratodontidae; genus Neoceratodus; species Neoceratodus forsteri. The sequence goes on along the minus strand of CM057453.1, from coordinate 365,987,547 downwards.
GGCAAGATAACCTCCCTCTTTCTACTCATGATACCTCTCCCTATGCATCCACAAATCTAGCTAGCTTTTCCAGCAACCTTATAGCAATGTTTAGTATCTCTTAGGCCCTCTTTGTGACTGACAGTACCTCACCACATAGTTTGAACTTTGATCCTGGGTTCTTGCGCTCTTTGTGCATAACCATGCACTTCCTGGCACTGAATCCCAGCTGCAATTCTTCATAACATTTCTTCAGTTTTTTGTAGGCTTCCCTCATTCTTTCAACACTCCCTGGTATGTCCACCCTATTTCATACCTTTTTATCATCTGCAAAAAGGCATACCTTCCCCTCCAGTCCCTCTGCAATGCTCCAATAAAGATATCGAAGAGGACTGGCCCCAACACTGACCCCCTGTGGCACTCTGCTCATCACTTTGCAATCTCCAGAGTACTCCTTGCTTACCACAACCCTTTGACTCCTGCCATTCAGCCAGTTCTCTACCCTCAGAAATATTTTAGCATCCACCAATAGACTGTGCAGTTTATTAATCAGCCTTCTATGGGGGATAGTGACCAAGGCCTATCTGAAGTCCAGATAGGCCACATCCATCACACCTCCCTGGTCCACTTTCTTAGTTACCCAGTCATGTTGTAGATTAGTACAATGAGTTAGTACAAACCACAGTGCTTATCATAAATACAGTAAAAGTTAGGGTTAAATGTATAAGTGAATAAATGCCATATAAGGCAGTGTATGCATGTTTCTGTATGTGTGGCAATGCTTTGTGTGTAGACAGTGCACTGCTATGTTATACTGGAATATATAATATTAGTCAGTGTGTATGCATCACAACAATTAGGAAGTGCATTTAGGTGGTTCAGTGGTTAGTGCAAAAATTGCTAGTCTACATTTCCCTGCTATCTACATCAGTTTCAGTCTAATGTATGACATTGCTGGTTTAAATGAGGTGTCTAGCGACAACCCCCACACTCCAATATCCCTCAGAGCCCAAAAAAAAGAAACCAGTCCCTCAATGTCTTTTTTTTACTCTTTAAAAATGTGTGTTGACAGTGCACTGCTATGTTCCACTGGATTCTACATGCATATATGTGTATATGTATTAGTCAATGTGTGTCTATCACAACAATTAGAAAGTGCAGTTAGGTGACTAAGTGGTTAGTGCAAACATTATTAGTTCAGACATTCCTTACTGCCCACAGTATCATTATTTTACAGCCATATTGGCTCTTGCTAGAATTTGTTTTAAAAATGGATATCTGAGCAGCCCAACTGCTAAGTGCTGTGGGAACAGTTCAATTCAGTGACAAGTATGCACTTCCATCATATAATATTTTGTGACTAGTCATGTACTTCAAAGTACATGACTACTTGCATTATGTCCTGGCTGGCAACACTGTACAGTAGTTAAAGCTCACTGCATGCAATAGATCATTGAAAAGTATGGTAGCATAACACTAAGCAGGTAATGGGCATGGATGTTTCTAAACATGCAGTACTTGGTTTTCAAACATCAAGGAACAAAAGTAAGTCACAAAACCACAACAGATTAAAATAAAATATATATTAAAAATATTAAGGCCTGCAGTGTCCTAAGATCTCATTTCAGCAAAGCTGTCTATAAACTTGATGAAACCTGTATAAGATATGCTGTGGTCTGAGTGGACATGGTAGTCATTTGTTCCAAACAAGTAGACATCACCTGTTAAGATGACACTATGCAGGTGTCTCTAGTCTTTGAGATTGCTAGGACCTGGTTTTAGTTACCCAACACAAACTTGGAAGCCAAATATATGGGAGGCAACCTGATTTACTTTATACTAGCCCAAGGGCAAATCTTTATCACAGTGTAGTGAACCTCACATAAATTCCACAATGTCATGAGTTTCACAGGACAAGCAGATAACAAGAAACCCATACTATATCATTCAGTGTTTTATTTTAAGCAACTGACTTAAAAAGAAAAGGATGCTATATAAGCAATTAGCAATAACTGAGCAACAGTCTCTTCCAATACATGTGCATCAGTAAACTCTAGTTAGAAGAACGTGCAGTAAGATTACTCACAATCTTTGTCATCTCACTGGAAGGTGGGGGGAGGTGCTAGGAAGCTGTCCTTTGAACAGTTCCATCCTAGCTCATGCCATCTGTAGAAGAGTCCCTATTGCAGCTTGTCATATAACCAGTCCGCATTTTGACTGCTTATACAGTTTTTAGCAAAACATGCACACACATTGGCCAGTCAAAAAAGCACTCAGACCCCCCCGGCCCACGTAAAATGTTGCTCTCAGCCCCTATAATCTCTTGCAAAGATGAGACATTAGCTAGGGAGTTTATTTGGAAATGGAGTTACAGTCTTTGACAAACATTTGTTTTTACCTCATCAGTAGTGGGGGATGACTCTTGCTGGCATTCTCTCCCACAACATTTCAGTCTGGGGGAGGTGTTTAGAGCTTGTGTGAGTCTGGTTACTGAATATCTTGTTGCATCATGATGTTGAAGCATGGTAGATAGCATAGGATTCTATGTGTTATTGTACCATAACTTTGAGTTGCTGCTGACAGTCATTGCTGTAGAAGATGTGATGATGGTATTTGATGTGGAGAATATCATTTTGATGGTGCTGTATGTTCAAACCACCATAGCTGATGACATCAGTATGCTAACAAATACCATTGTTCTTGATGGCATTGTTGGATGTTAAGCAATACCACATCTACTGGTGGCATTAGATGTTGAAATACCAACTTGGTGGTATTGTTATTCAGACAAATCACATCTCTTGGAGGAATGAGATGTTCAGAATACCATTATCTCTTTCTAGAAATGGTTGTATTTTTACACAGTGCATTTTACATATCAAACATTTTTCATTTCACGTCATCAGACATTAAGTTGACTAAGCTGAATTTTGCTTATATATCAGCTAGGAACATTTGATAACAATATATTTGTGTATCATTGAAGCATATGCAGATCGAACATCAACACCTGTACCATGAACGAGAGTACAGCAACAGGTCACTTTATTGTCACTGTGGGACCCCAGCACTGCTTTCTTGGGGTCTTGCAGCCCCTCTAGCTTGCATCTGATCATATTAAGTATGGGGGTGTGGGGGCAGAGCCCCTGCAGGGGGAGTTGGAGAAGCGAAGCCCCATAAAGAAAACATAGTGTTCTCAGACAGATTTACGCTGTCCACAACTGTGGTCAACATAGATCCATCATGGTAACATCAGTCAACAAAATATTTGTCAAACTGGCATCCTAGAGCCTCCTTGAAGAGTCAGAAGCTTAGCAGAAAAACAACTGTTCAGTCGTTTAAAGCGTAAAATGACAGGCTGGCTTTTAGCAAAATTAGTGAGCCTGGCCATAATTCAAGTCCGCTCTTGATCTGAAATAGGTGATCCTCTATTGCTACCTCCTGCTTATACCCTTGCTAGTGATTTCTTCATGAAACAGGTCATCTACAGGGCAAGACAGATGCCTGTAATCTGCACTACTGATTGCCACAAGACTGGAACAATGTGCACTCCTTCAACCTCTGGCCAAATACTCCAATGATTACTAAGTACATAAACACTGTCTTGGTCCCCTAGATAAAAATCCTTAAGGTGCAGCTCATTTTCCATATGAGCAGAGGGTGCTGCAAGTATTGAATCTCTTCAGCATACATACAGTACTACCAGAGAAGTTACTTGAATAAATGGAACAGTGCCATATTATTCAAACGTTTGTCCCCCCACCTGCAGGGACTTGCTCCAACCACTAGATCTTACGGTGAAAAACATTTTTCAGGACACATTAAAGAACAAGTTCAGAGACTGATATGCAGGAATCATTTCAGCTCATCTGACAAGTGGGAGGGACGTTACAGAAATCAGGGTCAACCGTATGGTGACCAGCCTTAATGAAAAATATACCCAATTGTGGAACTTCGAAACATAGAATTTGATGGCAGATAAAGACTGCTAGGGCCACCCAGTCTGCTCATTTTCCTACTTAATGGATAAGCTGTAGATCCTAGTCAACCAACAGCTTACTTCCTCCTACCTTCCCCACTAGAATTTCCTTATGTCTGTCACATGAATTCTGGAATTTCCCCACTGTTTTTGACTCCACAACCTCCTCAGGAAGACCATTCCATGCATCCACAACCCTCTCCATGAAAACATACTTCCTCACATTGCCTCTGAGCGATCTTTCCTCTATCTTCAAATTGTGCCCCCTTGTTCTTGCACATCTCTTTTTCTGAAAGATGCTACCCTCTTAGACTTTGTTAATTCCCTTGAGGTACTTGAATATTTCTATCATGTCCCCCCCTCTCCCTTCTTTCCTCAAGGGTATACATATTAAGCTCCTTTAGTCTCTCTTTGAATGGCTTCTGGTGCAGACCCTGCACCATTTTAGTTGCCCTCCTCTGGACTGTCTCCATACTGTCTATGTCCTTGTAGAGATCGGGTCTCCAAAACTGCATGCACTACTCCAGATGGGGTCTCACCAACTGTCTGTACAGAAGGATAACAACTTATTGTTTTCTACTGGTGATGCCTCTCTCTGTGCATCACATTATCCCCCCAGCCCTCCTTACTGCCTTCTCATGTTGCTTGCCCACCTTCAGGTCATCTGATATGGCTACCCCCATGTCCCTTTCAATTTTTGTTGCTGTTAGTATCTCACACCCCATTGTGTACTCTTCCACTGGATTTTTGTTTCCCAGATGCATTACTTTGCACTTCTTTGCATTGAATCTAACTTTTGACCATTCCTCCAACCTTGCCAAGTCCCTTCTCATCCTTTCCACCCCACCTTGTGTATCAACCCTATTGCAGAACTTTGTGTCACCTGCAAAGAGACCTACATTTTCTTCCAGTCCTTCTGCAATGTCACTTACAAAGATATTAAAGAGGACCAGTCCCAGTATTGAACCCTGCGGTAGCCCACTAGTAACCCCCTCTCTTCAGAATGGACTCCATTTACTATTACCCTCTGAGTCCTGTTGTCCAGCCAATGTTTTACCCAGGCTACCACTTTGGGACCCACTCCAAGGCTGACTAACTTTTATATTTATCTTTTGTGTGGGACTGTGTCAAATGCCTTGCTAAAGTCTAGGTAGGCCACGTCCACAGACCCTCCCTGGTCTATTACTTTGGTCACCCAGTCAAAGAAATCCATTATATTCGTCTGACACAACCTTCTCACTGTGAATCCATGCTGCTTTGGGTCCTGTACTCTGCTGGCCTCCAAGTACTCAACATTTCTTTCCTTCAGAAATTATTCCATCATTTTCCCTACCACTGAGGTCAAACTAACAGGTCTGTAGTTTCCTGCTTCTGCCTTGCTCCCACTTTTATGAAGTGAAATCACAACCACCCTCCTCCAGTCCTCAGATACCACCCCATCATCCCATGATTTTTTTAAGTTGTTAGTCAGTGGTGTCGCTAGTTCTCCCATTATTTCTTTTAGAATTCTGGGGTGAATCCCAACTGAAGGTGGACAAAGCAAATCAGCAAAACAAAATGAAGGAAAAAGCAACTATGGTTCTCAAAAGAGGTGGCAGTGAAAATCATTTTCTCCTTAATTTTCACTGCCACCTCTTTTGAGAACCATAGTGGCTTTTTCCTTCATTTTGTTTTGCTGATTTGCTTTGTCCACCTTCAGTTTTTAAAGAGTTCTTTCAGAACCCTTTCTTCTATGAATGGACTTGTATCGACCTCCCTGTCCAGAGTATTCTAATGTTTGGTTTAGCTACCTACCCTCCTCTTGTTTTGTGAATACTTAGCAGAAGGATTCATTCAGTATCCCTGCTTTTTCACTGTCACCCTCTGCCCACATTCCCTCCCCTTTATTAAGCCTCAATATCCCTCCTTTGGTCTTTCTTCACTCCCTATTTTACCTATAAAAGGTGTTATCCCCTAACAGTGTTGGCTACTTTTTATGCAGTTTTGGCCTTTGCTATTCTGACTGCCTTTCCTGCCTCCTTCTGCTTTAACTGATAAAGTTCTCTGTCCTGTTCCTTCTGTGTTTCCTTATATTTCCTAAATGCTATCATTTTCTCCTTAATTTTCACTGCCACCTCTTTTGAGAACCATAGTGGCTTTTTTCTTCATTTTGTTTTGCTGATTTGCTTTACACAATGACTTGTTGCCTCTGTGATGGCAGTTTTGATTTTTCCCCAGTGTTCTTCCACCCCTTGTTCTTGCCTGTTTGCACTGCTTTTCTAAGATGCTCTCCCATTTTGCCAAAGTTAGCCCTCCTATAGTCCAACACCCTTGCTTTTGAATGGCTTAACTCTGCAGCTATGTTTATTGTGAACTACACTGTTTGGTGGTCTCTTGTTCCCAGGTGGTTACCCACTGCTAAATCTGAGACCCTCTCTTCATCCCCATTTAAGAGTACCAGGTCTAAGATTGCTCCCTTCTGAGTGGGTACTAACACTAGCTGTCTGAGGCATGCCTGCTGTAGGACATCCAGAATAACCTTGCTCTTGGATGTGGCTGCAATAAAGGTGCTCCAGGTAACATCTGACATATTCAGGTCCCCCTACAACAACATCTCTCCTTTTTATGCCATCCTAAGGATTCCTTCTATCATTTGCTTGTCCATTGCTTTCCCTGAGATGGGGGTCTGTAAACAACCCTTCAGTTACTGATAGCATTCAAATCTATAAGAATTGTGTAAGAGTGTTACAACTAGCAGGAATCAAAGTCAGACATGCACACCACAAGTCTTAACTGCCTGGTGCTACAGCTGATGCATTTTAATGAGATGGCAGAGACACAGAATAAGCTGTCTTGGATGCCTGATCGAATTTCTGAGGAAGGTATGCAGATACCAAAGGTGCATGCTGATTTTGGGAGTCCAAGACTAAGCAGTTCCACAATAGTCATTTTTTGTATTTATGAACTATGCACTCTTTGTGTGATAAATAAAAGTCATGAGTTTTGTACTCCTGTGTTCATGCTCCTTTTCTTTGTTTGTGTCAGTTCCTCTGCCGAGCATGACACCATTGAGACAAACTGTTGTAGGGGCTTTTGGTCTACACATTACATACTGTATATTGGCTTGTGTTAGATGCAATTCTATCATTAGATCAAGGGAGGTTATGTCCCCCCAAGGCATTTGTGGGACCACAGATGCAGTATTGTTGTCAGTAATTGGCACCATACTATTGGAAAGATATTGACAGTCTAAAAAGGGTTCACAGAAAATAAATCACAATTATGATGGCCCAGGGAAATATAACATGAAAACAGAGTAAAAGATATGGGCATTTTTAGTCTGGAACTGATGAGGTTAAGGGGTGACATGGTAACACTGTTTGGGTTCCTGCAGAATTCAGAACTGTGTATGAAACTGAGTATAAATCTATGGTCATGCACTCCTGATGAAGCCTCATATTAGAGCAAAGTGCTGGAGTTCAGGCATCTGGCAGCTGCTGTAGAAGAAGTAACTTCCTGTTTTTGTATTTCATGCATCTTTTATTATAACTGTTTTGCACAACTGTCTGGAACAGCTATGAAATGCCAAAGTTTTTGAAAACAATGAACTAATTCTGTATATCAGGTTGTAGCCAATGAATATCTAAATAAGATTAACTCTTGAGCATATTCTGCTAAATTAAACTGCAAATGAATGCAGTTATTGTGAGTGTTGTGTTTTCTGCCCCAAGTGTGCACCTCTTTTTGTGGGAGGTTATAATCCTAATTGGATTGGGTGGCAATAAGAGCCCATAACTGACAAATCATAGGTGAGAAATGTCATAGTGATTAAAGAAAGTATAACATTTCAAAAAAGGTGGGGTTGTGCAAAAGCTACGAAGCAATTTGGTTAATGCATGAAATTTGAAAGGATTCAAGAAGGTGCTAGACAGTTATCTGAGGGAGACAAACTTAAACAAGTATTACTACTGAGCAATGTGACACAAATAAAAAGGGCAGCACATTATGCACAAACAGCAGTGAATCAAAAGCATTTTTGTCCTCTTTCTCCTTGTGCCACAGTATTTCCCCAGTCTGGCAGGTAACTGTTTTCCACACACTGTTGAAACATGCATGGTTTGTCATTTTTAACTAAATAATATATTTTTTTTTCCATTTTCCTCCTGCTTACCTTATATTACACTATAAAAACTGGTGACCTCTTATAATGACTGGATACCCAGTCTTGATAAAAAGCTATAATAACTTGTTGAATTCTGTAATAACTCAATAGTGGGTTATTACAGCATTTTCCTCCTCATGCTCTCTCTTCACTAAAGTGCAAAAGAAAGTGGGCTGTATTTGTGTGAGTAGTGTAGCCACTGAGGGACACACTTGCTCACACAAATGGAGGCAGCATAGCGCAGTGGTTTAAGGCTCTGAGTTGCAAACCTGGAGACCTGGGTTTGAATCCCACAGCCCCCACTTTCATACTGTGTGATCCTGAGCAAGTCATTTAATCTCCTTGTGCTCCCAGGTCGCACCTGTAAACAAGCTTTCAGCTTAGTGTGTCTCTCCTAGTTAAACAAATAAACAACAAAAAAATACAGATCTGAAACCTTGCACCAGTTATTAAAAATAATGCCTGGGCAATGTTTGTGTTGTAACAATTTTAACACACCTGAGGCGTGTGGGTGTGTGATAGTCTCATAAACCCCTCAAGCTTTTCTCTCGGTGTATATGGATTTTTACACACCTGGGGTGTGTGAAAAATCTTCATAAAACACACCTGCACATGAATTTTTCTCTGTGTCCTTGCCAGTTACAATTTATACATTCAGTACTGATTACATGTTCTATGACATCAGTTCCACCTGTCCATGCTATTCAAAGGAAAAGCATGGATTGGTGAAACTTGTATCACAGAAAGGACAGCAAAAGGAAAAAGGAGAGCAGAAACCACTACAGAGAGAGGTACTGTATACAAGGTGAGCTCAAAGACTATAAAAAATAAGATACTAGTGCAGCAAAAAAGTCACAACAGGTTAAAATACTGGACAAGCATTAGGAAGAATACAGAACAGCATTTAAATGCCATTGATTCCTTTTTCCTGTTACCATTAGAGTAAGTCTTATCACCTCTTCTCTGCATTGCTTGAACAGTTAACTGCTTTAATTCTAGTTTTCACTGCCATATGCAGAATGGCAAAATAATCAACACACAAGCATATTAGGGATCCAGTGCCTCCCTTTTGATGGAGACACCTGCAAACGTTAACAGCTTACACTGTGTAAACTGACCTGAAACTGATTATATCCCACTACACAGGAAGAAAGGATACTTTTACTAGAAAACAGCAATTTAATTTCAAAGTGACTGAAAAAAAAAGTGTAACTGCTGAATAATATCCATTCAGTATCATTGTCTATACTCTAGTAATATTTAATAATATCTAACATTGTTTTTCTTTCTGCCAACATGTCTTGCATTCCCTTGTAGTCCACCTGTGCCATCCCTGACACTAATCAAGCTTGTTGTGGCATCCAATCATGCCTGTGAGGGGCTTAGGTGAGGAGGTCCACAGAGACCAAACCAGTTTCTATTCTTAATTCAATCACAAGGGATGCCAGGTAGCATTACTTTATAGCCTCCTGTACCCCAAGAGCAGGAACATTACATCCATGATGAGCCCACAGTATAATGAGTCACTGACCTGGTGATTGAAAGACCAGAGGTTCCATCCGAATCTGTATACCTTGTAGGGAAGCACTGTAAACTGCACTTCCACTGAACCTTTGTTCCAGCCTCCATTAGCTCTACTGTTACATGGCATTGTTTGTGCCTTCTCACCACAATCACTAATCCATAGGCAGGAGAGTTTGAGGAAGACAACTAAAGATCTCATTTGTGTTAGGGTGGTGAAATAATGTGAGAGAAGTTTGCTATTAACAGGGGAAAAGGAGGAAAAGCCAGATTGTAATCATAGAAACTTCATGGTGTTACAGTCCAACACCACGTATGACCTTGAAGGAAATGATAAAATGAATCAAACTGTCTTGCCTACTTGTGACGCCTTTTATTATATGACATGACTGTACTGTGAAGTACCTTATCAGGCAATGGCAGAAGCTGATCTCTGTCTTAAGGTATATAGTACTTCAGCAGTATAATAATAACAGATTTTTACAGCCCATTTTTTAGGTAACCTGGAGGCTGTTTCAGTTATGAAAGGAGTTCCATTTGTTTGCATTAAAGTTGTTTATTAGGCTTCAGAAACATAACATTTTCAACAATCATCATCCATCATAATATACAATGCCCATTATTCAGCGGTGGCAGATTGGACTTGTCTAAAGGCTGGATTTTAAAACACTTTCACTATGTTCTTGGCTACCACTAGTACAAGACAGTCTAGGATACGTAGTTATGACTCTATAAGCCACATTTGTTTATTTTTAAATCCAGCTGTTTCTCATCCCCCAGATTACCCGACAGCATCAACCCAACCTCATCACTTACCTTCTCATGGACTTATCCATCATTTGCCCAGGGCCATGATTGTGGTACGGGACCTGCCATATCAGTTGGTCATTGATCTGCAGCGGGGTGCAGGTACAATGGCAAACCAGAGCTTTTTTTCCAGCTCCTGGTTTTGAGTTTAAGGTTGCTGGCAATGGTACATATGTGTGAACATCATGGATCCATGCCTGGAACCTGGCAGCTGACCTTCTCTCCATCTATGTGCTCCCACTGTGCTGCCACCTGGCCTCCACTAGGTGGCTGTAACATAGCAGGAAGCCACATCCCCCCTCCCCAAGGGAGGAAAAGAAAGCTGTATTTGGTACACTTGAGCCTCCCTCCCCTGGCCTAGACCCAGATGATCCTAGTCTTTTCTTGAACCTGTGTTGTCACTGCCACAAGTGACAACACCACCAGTATGCTACTGGGTCAGCAAGCCACATGTTTACAAATAAACATGTGGTTATATTGCTAGAATTTTTGAAGGAATATAATGCACATTTTTCGACATAGATTTCCATGACATTTTTGCACAAAATTGAATGAATGTACTGCTCATAGAAACAAAGTTAGTCAAACAAGTATGCACACAAAAGCCATGTATTTATGTTACGAACAGGGAGGTAGCAAGCTAGAGCACTGGCTTGGGAAATGCAGTAGGACACTCAGGTTTAAACCACATCACAGTCAACTTTGTGTGACCTTAGGTCACTTAACTTTTCAGAGCTTTAGGGTAGCCAAAAGAAATGGCTACAATCAGGACCCCACTAGAAAGAAGCTAGGTGTTGCATCTCAGCTGGGCTACAGTACTGTATTCTGCATAACTAAACTGCTGTTCCAAATTTTAAATGGTAAACATTTCTGACCATATCTTAAAACAATAATCACAATCCTGGTTTAAAAAGAGTTATTGATTTATTGATTGACTGGGTTTTATTTATTTATTAAAAATATGGTGATCAGGATAGACACATTGCACTGGGACTCATTTTCTGGTGCAACCTAGAGGAGGGGATACAACACCGAGTGAAACAGCAATAACAAAATTACAATGACAGGTACTTTTTTAATTTTTATACACTAAGCAGAGGATTGAGAGCACAGGGAAATTAAGTGACTTGCTCATGGTCGCACAGCATGCAAGTGGTGGTTGTGGGATTCAAATACAGTTCTACAGGTTTTTCAACTATGTGGTCCTTACCGCTACATGATACTGCCTCCCTGTAGGAGGTACAACAGATACATGAACATGTACAATAAAATCATAGTACAAGTAACAAATTTCAGGGCAAGAAAAAAAATGTCAGATGTGTACATGAACACTGGCTATGGGTAACCAGACTGAGAGCTAAAGGAGCATGCTGTCAATGTAGGGCACGACCCTTGTACAGAACCAAAGCAGCATAAACTTTATATTAGAGAGTACACTGAGTTAAGGTTATATAACTGAGTCGGGGGCCTATCCGGTTACCAAAATTCAATAATTAAAAAAATAAATAAAGTGTCTAGAACTGGTAAAATAGCAGAGGCAGATGTACAGGACATAGATGATTGTACTGTGAAGAGAAGAAGAAGAAGCTTATCTGCAGGTGCATTTTTTTGTGAAGTGTGCCAGTAAGAGTGGTTTGAGAGAGTGTAGTGAGGAAGATGGATGGGCAGAGGCAGGCTGTTCTAAAATGTGTAGGAAGTCAGATAGAGAAAGCAGACTGGCCTGCTACAGATTTAGTTAGCACTTCATTGCAGCCAATTTTTAGAACATTGTGATGTCATTGAGGAACAGGTTGTGATTGACTTAATGTAGTTAGGCAGATCTTATTCCATGATGACATCATAATGTTCCTTAAATGGTTGCAACGTACTGTAATATTAATGTTGAACACGCTTATTCATCTGTAACTCAGGAGTGCTTCCAATTACAGATGAGCCCAATAGCTTATTCGAAATAGCTTTTCGTGGGACCTCAGACTATGATGGCCACTGGCAATGAATGTGTACCTTTGATAGGAAGACTTTTGGTAAAAACTGTATTATTCAATCCTCTTTTCAATCAAACAATTTGGTTGGCCGATTGACAGCTTTCTGGTGTGGTAAGACTGCCGAATACAAAAGATGCTAGTCAGCCACATCTCCAATCACCGCATGAAAGAAATCAATCCAGTCCCCCTAAAATCAAATCATTAAAACCTCAATGTTGGATTCTCCATAAACCATGATGGATAACCACAACCCTGCCTACCAAGACTACAGTGGCTTCAAATTGTGTAAGCCCCCTCCCCAATTTGAGACTTACCAGCAGTGATTCCTCATCCCCTGTCTCCCAATGTCTTCAACCTCCAGTCCCACGACTGCCAAAGAGGAGGACTGGTAGGGCAGTCACACCAGTCCAGCATCCCTGGTATGATGTGGATCAGGATTCCACAGTTAAAATCTACAGCCATTGCCACTTGGCATCCTCTGCCTCAGGCCCTCTCCAGTGTTCTGGGGGCTAAGGCAGAGGGCAGAGAAAAGAAGAACACTGGTTTTGTTTACCTGGCCAGTAGCTGAAGAAGGCCAGGGAACCACTCTTAGGAACTACAGCAGCAATGTAGGCCACCGTGCTTCTTTTCCCTGATTCACTGCAGGATGGCAACTGTTCATTCTGATATTGCTGATTGCTCCCCAAGTTAACCCCCAGCATTCATGCTGCCGAACAGCAGCTTCTCCCATGATACGGTCCATAAGTAATGGATACTGCTAATTGAAAAAACTAATCTTACACAATAATGAAAAAAAAAAACTTGTAAGCAGAAGCTTCCTACGAATCTGTGTATATTTCAGATTCTACAGTACCTAGCAACACAGAACTATTTTTTTTTGGCACAGCAATACATGCATTAACAATTATTTAAAATGTAATAAAAACTCTTTTTCTTTATTTTTTAGTCATAAAAAGTAAAGGGGGACATTGTATAATTGCAATAAAGTGCTTCAGGGTATAAGTCATGCTATGATTTATCCAGTTCTGGTGTGGTTTAGTCACTCGGCCGGAGACCTCAACACCAAACCTCATCAGGTATGGCTGAATGCCAGCATAATCCACATCCTGGTTTATTGCTTAATTTTGTAATATCATTCCTGTAAATTATAGATGTCTCTCAGCTTTGAGACATGCATTTCATGGTACTGTTCTTTCTTCCTCAGCCAGCATTCATGTGTGACCTATGCTGTGTACTGCACTCATACATTCACTTCACCAATGCCTGCCTGTTTTACAAACCTGATGAACTTATTACATGTCATGGGACCTGTTCTATGTCAACCACCATTGTGGGTCATAATATCTGAGGCACTCCAAATCCTTACAGACTGGGTTATATTCACCAAATAGGCTGATGATACACATGTGACTTCAAAGGTGAAATATGACCCCCCTCTTATAATCTGCCCAATCCAGAAACCTCAGTTATCCATGTGCATCTAACTAGGCTGCAGAACGGTATCAGATCTCCTCAGCATTTTACTTCTGAAAGGGTTTAAGAAAGCATCCAATGTAACAATTTCTACTTGAAGATCAAAGCACCACTTTTATCCATATTTTTAATAAAAACTTGAATTCAAATGAATTCAAGTCCATGTATCATCATTAGTCCTTCCTGAAAATTCAATGCTGTTTGGTTTTGTAGTTTTCTTTAAATCGGCATTTGTTAATACGCACTGCAGTAACTGAAAACAGTGAAGATTTTTCTGTCCCTATCAGTGAGTGATGACATCATATTGGTCTAGCCTGCTGCTTCAGCAATTAAGTCCTTAATTGGTTGAAGAGGCTAGAACACTTCAAAGTCAGAGCAGTCTGTAGAGCTAATTGTTTTCATTCCAAGTTGTTTATTAACTCATCTAGTTTGTGTTTAGAGAGGTTAGTTTAAAATGTATCATTCTGTTTTAGTTCAAGTTCAAGTTTATTACAGGAAATACTCCATTGAGCAGGCTCATTCAGAAGAAGGTCCTGGTAACACTGAAGATACAAAGACATGAATGAACTTGTACAAACAGATTGGATAACACTGGTACATAGCAAATATAAAATAGCAAAATGAGGCACAGCTAATACAGTTACAACTACACTAATACATACAAGGGGAACTAACTAGTATGAAGACATGTTTGCTACACATGTGGCTCAGTTTAACTACCTTTGAGAGCAGAAGAAACAGAAAAGAGCATGGAGTTAAATGCTGTATGTGAAATCAGTAAGAATTGTGAGGAGTACAGTATGACAGAAATAATGTACATTAAGAGTGAGGTGACTATAGCATGAGGGGTGTCTGGGTAGGGCTGGTGGTGGGGGTAGAGATAGAGGGGGTGGAGAGACAGGATAGGTGGGGAAGGGTAGAGGGGCAGTGTAGCTGATGGGGAAGTGAGGGGGAGTCAGGACAGGGATAGAGCAGTGGTTGAGGGCAGAAGCATTGGAAGGATAGGATGGATAGGGGCTTGAAGTATAGCCTAGAGGTTATAGTAACGAGCTGTGAATGAACTTGGTATATCCAGCAGACCTGAGTTTGATTTCCACAACCTCCACTTGTGTACCATGTGACTCTGAGCAAGTCACTTTACCCCCTAGTGCTCCCAGGTCATCCCTGGAAACAGGCACTTGTGCTTAGTGGGCCTTACCCAGTTACCAAACATTAAAATAAATACATGGTGGAGGGATGCAGTGCCAGGAACATACAGTATAGTATTTCTAGTTATACACATGCATGATGTATTTTCACACAGAAACCCTCAAAGAACTGAATTTTGTGTGTTCATACAGAACATGTTCCTGAAATAGCAGAGTGTGGCAGAAACCTCTTTATCAATCTGAAATAAAATAAAATTGTTCTCAAATAAACATATTTATGGAGGCTACATCAAAGACACACTAATTCTAAGAATTAGCAAAATTTGTTTTATTTTATATCCATTAAACTGCCCTGTGTCATATAGCCAGTAAACAATGCAGAATTTTGATGAGACAGAACTGACAGCTATAATACAGACATGGTGATTTCTCACAAACATTTATACCACTTCAGTTCAACACTGAAACTCAAAGGCCCTATCCACACTACACCAGAAAAAAAAACCTTTGTAACATTACAGAGGGTCCAAACTGTTACAATTATGATTTGCATTCACACTGGTAATATTACAGAATGCATTTTTGAAACCATTACAGAAACCACTTATGAAGTGGTTTCAACAATGGTTTTGAAAATGGTTATGTCACTAACGTTACCAGCTCTAGTGTGGATGCATGAGCGTGTAGCTCTAGCATTGCCCTCAGTGCAGCACAAACTGCATTGTGGGATAGGGAGCTGACCATAATGGTCACACTTCACCCAGTGTATGGAGGGACTGTAATGGTTCCCAAGCAGTTCACAGGTATTGTAGATGCACTGTAATGATACTTGTTTGAACCATTTTGGAAATGTTACAGATTTTCGGGTGTCAGTGTGGACAGGGATAAAATGATCAACTTTTTATGAGACCAGAATGAGAGATTTTAAGCTAATCTTTCTAAACACAAATCAGATGAGTTAATAAACACCTTGGAGTGAAAACAATTGGCTCTACAGACTGGTCTGACTTTGACGTGCTCCAGTCTTTTCAGTCAATCTGAGATTTAATTGCTGAAGCAGCATGCTAAACCAATATGATGTCATCACTCACTGATAAGGACAGAAAAATCTTCACTGTTTTCAGTTACTACTACAAAGCCAAACAGCATGAAATTTTCAGGAAACATTAATCATGACACAAGGACTTGAATTCATGTGAATTCAAGCTTTTATTAAACATATGGAAAAAGTGGTACATTTGATCTTTAAAGCTTTGTAACTAAATACTCAATTAAATCTAATGGCAGTCTTATTGCATGTATAAAACTAATACTTTCCTATTTATTTCATTTTCTGT
The DNA here is from genome assembly GCA_016271365.2 of Neoceratodus forsteri. Taxonomy (NCBI): domain Eukaryota; kingdom Metazoa; phylum Chordata; order Ceratodontiformes; family Ceratodontidae; genus Neoceratodus; species Neoceratodus forsteri. Next base: position 365,971,177 of record CM057453.1, on the reverse strand, counting down.
CCTTTGCCAGGCTTTCTGTTCTAGATAGGAACAAACTCAGTGTTACTGCCTCAAATTTCAACTAGGGATGGGTGGGTACTAAAATACATGACACTCAAGACTACCCATGGGTACTGCTAAAGTACCATAAAAATACCCAGATGAAAACTGATTAGTTGGGTTGGATCAGGTAGTTAGTACATGACTCATTCTACTACCCAATTAACTAACCCAAAGCACAACAAAATCATGTGAAAGACTGTTTTGTTTGGACTATTACACTGTGAAACTGTTTGTTAGGTGCTCCAAGCCATTATACACATGGAGGTGCATTGCTGAGGCAAGTACGAGAGGCACAGCTGCTCTTAGTGAGCTTGCTGCTGTTTCCAAAAATTATACAGATGGTGGGCATTTATAAGGCAGGTACAAGAGGCACAGCTGCTCTTAGAGAGCTTGCTGCTGTGTCCAAAAGTTATACCCATGGTGGGCATTGCTGAGACAGGTATGAGAGTCACAGCTTCTTCTAGTGAGCCTGCTGCTGTGTCCAAAAATCATACCCATGGCAGGCATTGCTGAAATAGGTATGAGAGGCACAGCTGCTGTGAGTGAGCCTTCTGCCATTTCCAAAAATGATACCCATGGGGGGGTTCATTGCTGAAGCAGGTATGAGAGGTGCAGCTGCTCTGATTGAGTCTGCTGCTTTTTCCAGTACTTATACCCATGGCAGGCATTGTTGAGGTACAGTCGGTACAAGAAGCACAGCTGCTCTGAGTGAGGCTGCTGCTGTTTCCAGTACTTATACCCATGGCAGGCATTGTTGAGGTACAGTAGGTAAGCAGCACAGCTGCTCTGATTGAGTCTGCTGCTTTTTCCAGTACTTATACCCATGGCAGGCATTGTTGAGGTACAGTAGGTACAAGAAGCACAGCTGCTCTGAGTGAGGCTGCTGCTGTTTCCAGTACTTATACCCATGGCAGGCATTGTTGAGGTACAGTAGGTACAAGAAGCACAGCTGCTCTGAGTGAGGCTGCTGCTGTTTCCAGTACTTATACCCATGGCAGGCATTGTTGAGGTACAGTAGGTACAAGAAGCACAGCTGCTCTGAGTGAGGCTGCTGCTGTTTCCAGTACTTATACCCATGGCAGGCATTGTTGAGGTACAGTAGATACAAGAAGCACAGCTGCTCTGAGTGAGGCTGCTGCTTTTTCCAGTACTTATACCCATGGCAGGCATTGTTGAGGTACAGTAGGTACAAGAAGCACAGCTGCTCTGAGTGAGGCTGCTGCTGTTTCCAGTACTTATACCCATGGCAGGCATTGTTGAGGCACAGGTAGGTACAAGAAGCACAGCGGTTTGAGGAGGCTGCTGCTGTTTCCAGTACTTATACCCATGGCAGGCATTGTTGAGGTACAGAGGGTACAAGAAGCACAGCTGCTCTGAGTGAGGCTGCTGCTTTTTCCAGTACTTATACCCATGGCAGACATTGTTGAGGTACAGTAGGTACAAGAAGCACAGCTGCTCTTAGTGAGGCTGCTGCTGTTTTCTGAAATTATACCCATGGTAGGCATCAGAGTTACATAATATAAAACTGATGATTGACAAAAGAAAACCAAGAGTATTGTGGCTGGCATGGTGGCAGTGGTGATGATTCTATTCAGTTCATACCCAACCTAGTGATCATATTCACTATCACTGTTTGCAGGCTGTTATTCATGTTCAGGGTCACAATCACATAATTCAGTGTTTGGGACAATTGGGAAATTGTCAGCATTCATTTTGAGAAATGTAAGTTGCTTCATATTTACAGGACTTAACAGTGTTCTGTGGACAGTGACTATTCCTTCAGCTGCACCAAATATGTGTTCTAAATATATACACTTGAAGGTGGACAACTGAGGTACATTATTGCATGATTTGCTAGATTTGGCTCTCATTTCTTTCCAATAGAATAATGGCTTTTCCTTGAGACCAATAACAGCATGGTCTGCAAAATACTCCAGGATCATTGTTCTGGATCTACGAACGCTCGTTGACAAAAATGTTGTCAAATGATGGTACAATGAAATCTTTATATTGACCACATTTGCAGTCTGCATAAAGATAGTCACTGCCTACCATGTTTTATTCGGGGGTCTTTGCCACCCAACCCCCCCAAGCAGGGGGCTGTGCCCCAACTCCTCGCTCACTTAATATAATCAACTCTGAGCAGAAGCTGAATAGGGAAGGGGGTGCAAGACCCCAAGATAACAGTGCCAGGGTCTAGTGCCAATGCTAGAGTGACCTGGCATGGTTGTTGCTGTAGTATCAGTCAACAGTGACATGTCACTGTTGGGGCATTATACCATTGTGCTGCATGAGATGGTTACTGGTCTGGCAGATGAACCAGCTGCACTTCAATCAATCAATCAATCAATCAATCAACCAATCAATTAATTAATCCTTATTTTACCAGGCGAAACACCTTTGAGCAAGCTCATTTGCAAGGTAGACCTGGAAGGTGCATATAGCAGTACAACAGAATAACAATAAAACAATATAACAAATAAGAGAATACGTATCAACAAAAAGAAAATACAACAAATCGGAAACCACCAATATACATATTACAATACAGATACAATAAGCATAGTTCCAGAAAAATATGTGCAAGAGCAGTTCAGCACAGTATGTAAAACACATCACTCATAATAATAATCACCTCACTTTACATTATATATACATGGAGAGCACAGGTTGAAGGGAAAGAGTGGGAAGAGAGCTGATAAAAAATAGGGAAAGGTCCAGGGGTATGAACCAAAGGGAAAATGTAACTGGGGCCAGCAGACATCAGCATGTTATTGGGGAAAACAATTACAGGCCTCGAAAAAAGTTGAGTGTATAGCATTTTGAATGTAGATAGTTTAGAGGGGAGGGCCAACCTCAGAATTTTTTGGAGCTTATTCCAAAGTTGAGGAAGTGCATGGCTTATAGAAGTTCTATCAAACTGTGACTTAACTTTAGGGATAATTAATGAGATGTATGAGTGACTTCTCAAGGAGTAGCTACTTGATGTACAAGGGAGCAGACAATTTTAAATATATTGAGGAAGCTTTTGGGTGATAGCTCTGAAGGTCGAGAGGGCAGCATTTCTTTGCCTTTTAAAATTAAGGGAAGACCAGCCTACAAGGGAATAAATAGAGCAGTGGTGGGCAGAGTATGAGGCTTCAGAGATGAATTTGATGGCTCTGTGATAGAGGATATCCGGCTTGGCAAGCGCAGAAGTAGGGCCTTGTCCATACAGGAAATCAGCATAGTCCACAAGACAAAGGAATGTGGTTTGGACCAGTCTCTTTTTATCATCCTGGGTGAGGAGATGTTTAATCCTGTAGAAGAGGCCAAGTCTATGTTTAAGCTTTTTTGGAAAGTTCTTCAGTATGGTCAGAGAAGGAAAGTTTATGGTCTAACCATACTCCCAAATATTTGAATTTTAGTACATAATCCAAGGATTCACCTGGTAATGTGGAGATTTGTGGAACTGTGCCTATTGCAGAAGATTGTCTGACATAGACAAAGGACAAGAAAAGCATAGCTTTAGTTTTTTTGCCATTTAAGAAGTGTTTTTGGTACAATAGGTTTAGTTGCTGCTGATTAAAGTTTAGTTGGAGGTCCAAACATACACGTTCTGTGGAGGGATCATACTGTGTTGCGGTCTGAAGCCAGATTGTGCAGGATTGAGCAAGTTTGAGGAGTCCGAGAAGTTCTTGAGTTGGGTATTAACTACTTTCTCAAGAAGTTTAGAGAGAATAAGGAGAAGGGATATTGATCTGGTAGTTATTTAGATCATTTGGATCAACCGATTTGAACAGTAGGAAAACATGTGCAGTTTTCCATAGTGAACGAAGGAAACCCTGTGCAAGGGACAGATTAAAGAGGTGTTTGATTAGTATTGTGAGGACTTGGTAACCAAGCTTTAAAAAGAATGGCTCAATAAGGTCAGTGTCCACACTCTTTCTGGTGTCCCGCTGCAGGGAGTAAGTCTTCTACTTCTTTCAGAAAGATGATACAAAATGGGAAAGCAGCATCTTGAGCCACAGTGACAGCATCCAGGAGCACTGGGTCAGGACCATAAAGTAGAAGGTGAAGGCTATTGGCAGGGGAAGTGACAAATGCTAATCCTATGATACCAAAATGATTATTAAGTAGGTTGAGAATTGTTGCTTTCTTTACAGGATACTAGTCCATGTTTTGCAGGCAACTCAGAAGTGATTTGCCTTTCTGATCCTGAATATAAGATGCCCGAGAAGTTGCTGTAGATGTCCTTTCCCTTGCTGATGACACTGGTGATTGTGAAGAATTGAAAGATGTGCTATTGCCCGAGCCAGAGGTGCACTCTGATGGTTCGGCAGGGTTCGACTGCTGTACATTAGTTAATTGTGCTAGTGGGGCAATGTCATATTTGGTTAGAAGAAGATCTTTCCAATACTCAATGTCATCCCCCTGCAGAAAGGATGGCTTTAATGCTTCACTTAAAGCAGGGATCTAGCAACATAACCAACTCAGAGGTGTCATTCTTCAACATGGCATTTATTCTCTGATCAGTCAACAGTCAAACTCAAGTCATCTGCCAGAATAACAGACGTGGTGTCTTGTTTTGACTGAAAGTCTTTCTTTATGTCATCAAGGAAAATGTGAAGAAATCTTATTTGAGGAAGAATTTGACTCAGAGTCCACACTGACATCATGTCTGGCAGGCTCAAATGGCTCCAGTAAGGTGATCAAAGATTCCAGTAGAGTCCATCTGCTGGAAATGAGCATGGTGTCTACTTTACATATTTGATTCTGCATGGTATAGTTACGTACAGCTTTTTTTCTGTTTACGAAGCCTTTCTACCACGTAAAATGTCGAATTCCAGCAAGCTGGAACTTCCTGCTTTGATAAATGCAATAGTAAGTTGTTTTACCTCTGCAGCACCTTCAGGATTTTTTTTGTCCTGCTCCAGCACAAATTCTCAGCCCAGATATGGCCCCCGCCATCCCCACTCCCATATTAGCCATTCCCCTTTCCCCTTGGCTTGGCCCCCAGGGCAGGGCCATGCCACCAGCCAAAATGTCAAGGACACACAGGTCTGCAATGGGAGTCAGCCTGAGAAGAATGAGGGACAGCGAGGTGGCTTCATGAAGGCACCGCTGGCAGGGATTTCTGCTGTTTACTCCCTCTGGAGCCAGATGCGTGCAATGACATCAGCTGAGGTGGCCCACGTATGCTCCTGTGCTTGCTTCCATAGAGACATCTGCACCCGAATCCCCCATGTACGCTCCTGTACACCTTTGCTTCCCAGCTTCCGCTAGGCGGCACACAGGTGCCTATGCCAAGATCACCCCCTCCCCAGGGAAGGAGAGCAGTCCTCCAGATGCTCCATCCTTCCCTGCCCCTGCCAACCCCTGACAGCCCACATCTGTTCCTGAACACGGGTCACCGGCGTGGCGTGAGGTGTGGTGTCCAGCACCTCAACCCTCAGCACCACCGGGCCAGCTCAGGATTTTTTTTTTGCTTTCACAGTGTGACTGAAATGCCCATATATTTTCCTAACAAGACCTAACAGGCTTTCAGCATTGCCCAATGTGCTATAACAGTCATGTAGTCAGTTGTTTGGTTCCTGGTCCATATATTTCTGGTTATGTGAGCCTACTTCACTTCAGAGAGTTTCAACTGTTTAATGACTGTTGTACACACCAAGTCATACAACTGTGGAACAACCATTTTCAAGAAATATGTTCGACAGAGAATGGTGTACCATGGTTTAATCTGGTTAATGAACTTGAGGAAACCATTTTGGGCAACAAAAGTGAAATGGAGTTGACAATCAGCCAACAGCTCTGCAATGGCTCTATTTAACAGCTAGCATGTTGGATGCTTGTGGGTAAATTTTGATGTCTTTGCAATACTTTCTTTTAATGTTAGTTGATGAGAATCACAAGAGATTTTTTATTTTTGGGGGACTGTATTTTTCATGCCTTTTTCACATGGAGTACCACTTTGGGATTTTGCAGTACTTGATGCTGTCAGAAGAAAACAATCTATGTTTGTCTGGGAAGACTGCAAGGTCACATCAAGTGATTCAATGTCAGTTCCTGCATCCAGTTCATTGTCACTATGGTTATCACCACCATCTCCACCTCCACTACAGCCCATACTAACCATACTGCCGTTGCCCTGCCCCACTCAATTGGGTGTTTTGCATTTACATGTCATATCATTATTGATGTTCCAAAAATTTCCCACTTTGCCAACATGACTGATGCCCTTTTTCCACAGGCTGCATACAGCTCAAGAGTTGTCTGCAAAGTCAATATAAAATAAATTTCATACTAATGATTTACTTTTTGTGCTTGGTACCATGGTGCATGGCACTATTTCTTGTACAGTCAAGGGACCTGGAGGAAACACTATACTGCCATTTCCTTGTGGTATGAATTGTTCTAATTCATGCTCATCTTCTTATTCTTACATTTAGCATGATTTCTTTGCCTGCACTTGCCTCTTATGATTTACAGCATCAACCTTTCCTACCCCTTCATCAAATCTAGGGACCTCATTGCCACAAGATTCAGAAGAACAGGAAGTACTGTCAATATTATATGGGCCATAGCCTGGGATGTCCCATTCCAAGTCCCCCTATCACCACCATCTTTATCAACATTCACTGCTTCAGTATCTGAGCTTATATTTCAGGAGAATGCCTCCTTGCATGCTGTTTCAGTGGCTGAAAGTATCATGGCCCATGCGCCAAAACGTTCAGTACCTCTATGACTAACTCCAGTCAGTTCTTTCCAAAACTCTACTATCATTTCATTGTTAACATGCTGTTCTGGTTCAGGAGGACATTTATTGACAGTCCTGGCAATGTTATAATAATTGTCGCTATGTTCTTCATTAGTGCTGTGATTCATATTGTCCACATCTTTAACAGTTACACATGCAGCAGCACTGTGTTTCCTTTTAGTAGACTTAGACTGAGAAATATGAGACATAGTAGACAAAGCCATGTACGGAATGGATATTGTTTCACTATCTGTTGCAGAGGCAGACAGCGTAGCTGACTATGTCACAGGCAATAATAAATGAAAGGGCTTGGGGCACCTAACAGAATAAATAGCTTTTGATATACTGCAGAGAGATGTCACACACAGTGTAGCTATGTCGCCGTAATAAATGACAGGCTCAGGGCACCTAACAGACTGTGTAATGCAGCCTAAATGGATTTTGCTATCCTGCAGGGAGACATCACAAACAGTGTAGCTCTGTCACAGTAATAAATGACAGGGCTTGGGGCACCTAACAGACAGTGAATATTGCCTAAATGACATTCACTATGCTGCAGAAAGACACACAGTGTAGCTAATGTCAAAGACAGGTCTCGGGGTACCTAACAGACAGTGTAATACAGCCTAACTGGTTTTCACTTCACTGCAGAGACACACAGCTATGTCACAGTAATAAAATGACAGGGCTCAAGGCACCTAACAAAAACAGTGTAAACTGACAGCCTAATTGGCTTTCACTTTGCTGCAGAGAGAAAAAAACAGCTGCCAGTTCTATCCCCCTTGCTCCTTCTCTCTTCAGCACTGTACCATTGGATGATCCTCAATTAACTCCCTCCCTCCTAAGATTATTTCAGTCCCCAACCCCTTGCTCCTTCATGGAGGTTTTAGTTTTGTGGGGTTTTTTTTGTAAGTTTTCACTGCGATTTGGCAAAAATGCAGAGCGAGTGCTCAATTCCTTTACACTCTGGCTGCTATCTGTGCAACAGGCTCACAGCAGATGGAGCACAGACACCACTGACCAATCAGATTGTCAGCCCAGTGTCATGTGCTCCTAATTCTGCTGTGAGCTGGTGATGGACCCCACAGGCTGCCCTTTCATGCCTGTTCCCAGCCTGTGAAGAGTTCCAGATCCCCACAGTTTGCCTGTAATGCCTGTTTAAAAACAAAAATACCCGTTACCCAACATGTTACCCATGTCAAAACTACCAGACCCGTGAAGTACACTATTATGTTGGGTAGGGTAGCAAATTACCTGAACTACCCTACTACACCAAAAATCACCAATACCCAGACTGCCCTATCCAGGTACCCAATGGGTAGCCTATTCCAAGTTTAAACATGACCAGTTTATAGGGTGATTGTACCTTTAAATCTGTTCAGTTCACACACTGTGTTATTATTTTAAACCCACTGCATGCTGATATGTTGGAGTTCCACTCCACTCATTTCACCTTCCAGCCGAGTCAAGTGCATGCCTACAGTAGGTGCATGTATGACCCCTACTACAGCAGTACCATGCAGCATGGCACATCTAGAGGCAGTGGAGCATGCACCTGGCAGCAGGGCACTCACTGGGCTCAAAAAAGATGCACATGCAGAGGTTGCCTGGAGCCCCTGGTAGCAGTTTAAGGTTCACTAGCTCATTCTCCCTGAAAATGGCACACAGTAGGGTCAGGGAGGAGGTGACTCAGACAGGCAGAGAACTCTCTTATGCAGCTAAGCTGCTAATTGTGATAAGGTTTTCAGGATATGACATTATGAGGTTGTGCCTTTGAGTGTGCTCCCACTCCCAATCTCTTCTGGGTGTTGGCATGTAGCCCCACATACGTATCCTGCATGCCTGGGCACTGACACTATGGCACTGATGTTGACAGTGTCATACCATTATTACAACAGCACAGGCATGCAAGGAGCAGGCACCATCTTAGTACAAGTGAGTCCCTGCTAATAAGCACATCAGTGGTGCCTCATGGCATGGCAGAACCACTTTCCCACTGCTAGCACATTGACCATGTGGGCCACATTAGGAGTCTGCACTGACCCTCTTATGGCATAGGGCTTCAGAACTTGTTGCCCCTATCTGCTCCTTAAGTCTGACAACCACAGAAGTTACATGACCAATGTCACTTCTGCCAGCTATTTTAAGCATTCAATTTTTCCCTAGCCCCTGGAAGTTACCTGACTGTCATCACTTCTGGTGGCTACATTGTGTAAGGCAGGCTCAGTCTGTGAGCCTGAGGTCAGGAAGTGACCACTTTTTGCATCACTTCCAGTAGCCATTTTGGGAAAGGCAGATTCAGTCTGTGAGCCTGAGGACAGGAAGTGACCCATTTTTGTGTCACTTCCAGTGGCCATTTAGAGTCTTATACAGAGAAATATGTAGTATATGTATATCATCCCTACACTTGATACATGATGTGTATGCATAGTGGCACAGTGCTATGAAGTTTCTTTCTGAGCAGTTGTTATACTCCTCAGGCACCCCCTCTGCTAACAAAATACAGATATATATTATATATGACAAAATTGTATACAGTACCAAAGCAAGCACTAATATGCACCACCCCAACCAATTACAGCATGTTTCCGTGTGTACAGGCATCATGGTGAAGACAATGTAGTGCTGTACTTGCAGCATCCCATTACTGCTATAACAAAGTGGACTGCTGTGCCCCACATGCTCCTCAGAACACATGTCAGATATCTCTGGCCAGATCTACAGAAATCAGGAGTCTAACAGCTCATACCAAGAGATGGAAGGCAAGACAAACAACAATCTAACACCAAGGCAGAGCTTCCACCTAAGAAGGACCTATGAAGGAGGCACAATGCACCACTGTACTTCTCCTGCAAAATCAACAGGCTACCACAGCACTACTACAGGCACAAATATGCATGGTGACCATGATGAACAAGCTAGCAGAGATACCCAATCTACACAACCCACCCACCCCTGAACATACTCCAGCTCTTCCCCTTCCATACAGCAACCTGTTGAACCACAGCCTGAGGAAGATCAACCAGAATCAGGAGGTGAGTCAGGCAAAGTGTTGGACAAGGAATATCATGTGGAACATGACCCACAGACTCTCACAGCCAAAACCAGCCAGGTCACAAATCTTGTCAGAACTATCAAAATCATGGAGTTTGAGGCCTTGTCCCACCACCTGAAACCAAACTGATTTGTTTGTTATATCACAAGGCCAAGACCACTAAAACCTTCCCAGTTTGTGAGTCAATCAATGAGGTAATGGAAAAGGAGTGAGAAGCAGTGGAGCCATCACTTATCCTAGAGAGATGGTCCTGGGATGAGATGTATCCCCTACAGTAGGACAAACTTAAAATGTGGTGCAATGCACTGGTGGTTGACCCACAAGTCAACACACTGAGCAAGAACATACTACTGTTTTTTGAAAGAGCGATTGACCTCGACAACCTAGCTGACCACAAATTCAAGGAGATGCTAAAAAAAGAGTTACAAACTAGACAGACTAGGGTAGAGAGCCATCACAATGACTATATATACCACAAGAGCACAGCTTGCATACATGCAAGACATACACAAGACACTGACTCCTAAGTCCATGGAACCGCAGCTAATGGAGCAATCAATACAATCCAGAAGATATCTTATACACATGGCCACAGACTGTCTTAAAATAAATGCCAAAGCAGCAGCCACATCAAATAGGGCATGCAGAATCCTGTGGCTGAAATTGTGGTAGGCAGACATGGAGTCAACGGTAATGCTGCAGAAGCTACCATTGAAAGGGGGAACAACCATTCAGTGAAAGGCTGGAAAAATTATTGAAAGCTAAAGAGGATGATAAGAACCTGGGGAAGGGAAAAACATGAGGCCCACATATCTACAGTCAGCATGAGGTAGAATTAGAAAAAATAGAAATTTTCATGAGAGATGCCAACAATTCAATAATAAGAGGCAACAGTTTCCAATCTTCCTTCTCAGCCAATGATAACAAATTCAGAAACTACAACAACTCTGCGAGGGTCTGTTTCATTAATTCATTCAAGTCAAAACAGCAATCCAGGCAATGACTGTAACACAACCAACCAAAACTGGGATCACCCTCCAATAGGGGCCAGACTACAGCAATTCTCAAGGCAATGGGGGGAAAACAACTTATGAGAAAAGGGTCCTTCAGGTCATGAACAAAGTCTATGCCATTGAACTTGACTGAAAAAAAAACATAAGAGACAGATTGATAACCTTACATGTATCAAAAAGAAGGTCTAGTCCAGATCAAGTCAGGCTGATTCCAAATGCCCTAAGTAGAAAAAAGGCCATGGCAGAGGCACTGGAAGAGGACAAAAGCCTTGGAATATATTCTTTACAGTACCCAAGAAATCAGGCGACTTACATCCCATGCTAGTTTTTAAATTCTTGAAACAATTTGTACAACACAGAAAGTTCAAGATTGAGACAATGTTATCCACACTCATGGCAATTTGTCTAGAGGATTCCCTGACATCTATGAATATGAAGAATGCATACCTCCATATTCTGATCAAATCATCTCACCACAAATACCTCAGACTTCACATAATGAGACACCACTACCAGCACCAAGTTCTTGCCTTTGGTCTGGCCTCCGCCCCATGGGTCTTCCTAATGTTACAGTAGTTCTTCCCACCAACATGAGGGAAGAAGGTATTCAAGTAGTACCCAACCTAGATGACTGGCCAATCTGGACCAGATCACTTACACAGGCCAATAGAGGAACACAGATGGTCCTCCACTCCTGGAATGCCACAGATGGATAATAAAGAGACAAAAAAAGCAATCTTACTCCCAGTCAATGCAGAGAGCACCTAGGGGCACTGACCACTATATCTGCTGGCCTCATGCACACATCTGAGAAAAGTGTGGAGATAATGATCCCACAGGCATTGAAAAAATCAATCACCTTATCTAGAACACCTGGCACAAGTGCTAGAGACAATGGCATTATGCATTAATCTGGTCCCATGGGCCCACTGGAACACAAGGCATCTCCAAATGCTAGTACTACAACTAGGAGCCCAGACAGATTACAAACTGCCAATCAAAGTACTGATTCCACCACAAGTTTACTGACCTCTGCAGTGGTGGACAAGCCTGGCAAATCTCATTAGGGAAGTAGCACTGGAAGCTCGACAAGACATGGCAACAGACACCATTGCCAGCCTGATGGGGTGGGAATCATTGACAAACTTCCACGCAGCCCAGGGCAGATGGACAAGAGGTGAATTGAGGCTACCTATTAACATTCTAGAGATAAGCGGGGTCTCCAGTGCCCTTATCCATTTCCAATCAAGGATCAAACAAAAGAACATATTAATATTCTTTCGACAACAGAACAATGGTAGTGTGTATTGTCAAATATGGGGGCACCAGGTGAAAAGGAATGCAGAGATAAGCCACAGAGGTGTTAAGCTGGGGTGCAGAACTGTCTAAACCACATAACAGAAGCAGATGAGTGTAGAGCAGGTACCCTTTTCTAAACCAGTATTTCCATTTCTTATTCGGGGCTGGTAATATGGGCAGTGTCAAACAGGAAGCAAAGTATTTGAGCCAACCAGCCTCATCTCTTTGTTTTCTAAAATGTGAAGTTTTATTTTCTTTTTTTCAATGAACACATGTTCTCATTATAGTTTTAGATAACGTTAGTGTGACTGATGGCCATTCATGCCTACACAAGTGCACCCAGATGCTAAGGAGCTTGCTAGCAAGCTCTGGTATAAGAAATACCCTTTGAAGAGGGAGAATGAAGGGCCATTGCCTCAAGTAACAACATGAAGGCATGAATGGCCATCAGTCATGTTAACTTTATCTAAAACTATAATGAGAACATGAAAAACATAGATCGCTTTTTGAACATGACACAAATAGAAGTACTGGACACAAGATCCTTGCCCCCTGAAGAAGCCCAAGATGGGTGAAATGTTGGGCATACCAAGTGATCCTTGTGTTCATTGAAGAAAAAAAAAGATGAACATTTCAAATTTTAGAAAACAAAGAGGTGTGGCTGGTTGGCTCAAATACTTTGCTTCCTGATTAACCCACATACCAGCTATACATCTGGCTGGGATGCTCAACACCACAGCAAATTAGTTGAACAGACAACAGACTCACCCAGGTGAATGGCAACTGCAGCACTATATCTTCTCAGCCATAGATCAGGAATGGGGCTCAGTACAGGTAGACCTAATGGCCACCAACAAGAACTCCCAACTATGAACGTTCTACTCCAATGTCAGCATGAATCAGTCACAGGGGGTGAATTCATTTATCTCTGTGCCAGTTCTTCAAAGTGGCCTATGTATTACTCCCTTTTGTCTAATACTACAAGTATTATGCAAAATCAGACAATCCAGGGCATGGGTCATTGTGATTACACCACACAGGACATGCAGGATGTGCTTCACAATGGTAGTAGTGATGACACTGGACCATTCCTGGAGGTTACCCAACAGACCAGATATCGCCAAACAGAGCACAGTCAGACATCCAAGCCTAGAAGACCTAAAACTGATGGCCTCACTCCTGAAAGGAAAAGACTGCTAAGAGCAGGCTTTCACCCCACAGTGACTGACACCATGATTCAATCGAGGAAGTCTTCCAAGATCTATACATGCAAAAGGCAAAGGGCTATTATTCTCAAGGTAGTGCAAACAGAAAAGCATATCAGAAGAAGAATCCATCGCAAACATACCACTGTTTCAACAAGAATGTCTTGACAATAGCCTTTCACCAGCCTCCCTCAAAGTTCACCTGGTGGCCATAGAGATGGCCTGTGGTCAGGAAGGGAACTCTGCCTCAGTTGCCCACAATGATGTATCATGCTTCCTCAAGGAAGTGTCCAACATACAACCAAAAACTGGACAGGTCACTGTTCTTTGAGACCTGAGTCTAGAACTCAGGGCAATGACCTCAGGATCATTTGAAAAATGAGATGGATGAACCTTAAAATTGTGTTTTTGATATTAATATGTTCAGCAAGAAGGACTGGTGAATTGCATGCCTCTTATGCAAGGAGCCTATTCTAGTTTTCCATGACAATTGGGAAACATTGAGAAACATCCCATCCACCTGACTTCCATACAAATTAAACAATGGAGTTACTAGCATTTCTACCACACCACAGGAATATCTCTCAACACACTGGGCATGAAGAGAGTCCTTGTCACATACGTTAACCAGAAGAGAAACTTCCAAAAGTCTGACAGACTATTAATCATTGTGCAAGGAAGCAAGAAAGGTGCCCCAGCATCCAAGCCCACTATTGCTGGCTGAATAAGGTGGGTTATCAAAGAAGCATACAAATTAGTGTCCATGACCCCTTCAAAAGACATTCAAACACATTGCACCAAGGCAGTGGCCACGTCCTGGGCTGAAAGAAACTTGGCCTCAGCCAAGGAAATATGTGAAGCAAAAAATGGTCATCCCTCCACACATTCATAAGACACTATAAACCGAATATTTGATCAGCACTGAAGACAGACTTCAGCAAATTAGTTTCAATGTGGCTGTGGCAAACCTGTCTCTCCCAGACTCAGTCTACCAGTGTTACCAGAAGTCTTGAACTCTTCAGATGCCTGCAAGGGTCCTTAGTAGCTGCCACCACTCTGCATAGATACTCTGTTGGGGTGTCTCAAGGTCAGAATCCCTCCAGAGGCACTGTTTACAAAATACTGTGCTCATTGCTCATGGGCACATGACCCACCCCTCTTCATCGCAGCTGAAAACCTCTTACTTTAGAAACAGATTATAGTAACTGTAGCCTTCTCTTCAGAGCTGGAAACATAGTTTTTATAGGTTATAAAACTGGTTAGATGTACTTCAAACAAGCCAGTCACAGAAACATGAGGTATATATAAAATAATGTTTTAATAATTCAATCAAGGTATTTACAAATATGATAGAGGTTCCTACAGAAAGACTCTGGGAAACAGTCATTCTACAGAAATGAAAAAGAAAATGTTTGAATAGTACATTTTACATACATAAAAACTATCTCTCTCTCTCTCTCCCTTTCTTTCTCTTTCTCTCTCCACATAGGACACTTTGGTGAATCAGGTTAGGCATGAAACTTAGATGGAAGCTGTTTGTAGTCTCAAACTGCTGTTTGTAGTCCCAAACCTGAGTGTCTCTTTCAGGCTCTGCCAGACCTTAAAACACTCCAACTGCCCCTTCCATGACATATTTTTCAGTATATCACTGTGACATTACAGATTCAACATTTTCAATCACATGTGTGCAGTGTGCATATTTATGGAACACATGTAAACAGAGGAGAGAATTAAGTAAGTGCCTCAGCTGAGACTTGAACCCAGGCTGCCCAGAATGTCATTCTGGTCTCGCTAACCAGCTGCTCCACCAAGTCACTTACTTCTTTCTCTCCTCTGTTTGCATATGTTCCATAAATATGCTAATATGGCTAACAGACCCATAAACTTGAGATGTCATAACAAACAAGTACGCATACCAAGGGCAATTACTAATAAATGAAAATACTAATTTACAGTAAGGGCTTCAAAACTCTGGAATGATCTACCCCAGCATATGGCTTACTAGGTAGTACACAAAACTTTAAAATAAGTCTGGACAAGCTATTTCTAGTGTAAATTAACATGTCCCCCACTAATGTGAGGAAGGTGGTCTCAATGGGCTACTAGCCTACGTCCACCTTAAAAAGACTGAGTAATACTGAGTAATGCACACCACATACATGTGATTAAAAATGTATAAATTATTTGTGCTGCACCAGGATGTGCATTGGAGAAAGAGTAATGTGTTCTCCGTGACTGCCCAGGTTCCAGTTGCCTTGGTGGCCCAGCTGGTTAGCGTGACCAGAATGTTATTCCAGGTGGCCTTGGTTAATGTTCCAGCTGAGGAACTTACTTCTTTCTCTCCTCTGTTTGTTTGTATCATATATTCAATGTTCTTTGTGTCTTGAGAGCCTGGGTTGGAAAAATGGTCTCAGAGGCATTGCAGTCTCCTTCTCACATTGAAGACAAGGAGAGTGAGAAAGCAGCCACAGTTTCCTTGAATTAAGGTGATTATTTTCTAGACTACACTGAACTGAATTATCACTTTTTGGACCTATGTAAGTAACTAGTATTGATTCTGTTTTTGGGGTGGACTTTTCTTAGCTTTAACTTTAATTTGCCTTGGAGGAACTGTAGCTGGGAGATATTTGCAGTCAGTTGTGACTAGACCTGTTACTTAGCCTTTGTGAAATAGGTGTCTGAAAGGAAGGAAGGCACTCCCCGGGGTGGAGGGTAAGAGTTGTAGGTGATTGTTTCTGGACAGCATAGGTTTACTCTCACCCACCTTCCCTCACCCCACCCACCCAAGTGCATAACTTCCTTTGTAGCATGGGCGCTGACATCACTTCCTCAAAACTGGTAACAACATACACCTGTTAATATCCTTAAAGGCACAGCACACTGAATAGGGGGTAGAGACACTCACAAGCTTGCACACACTAAAACAAGAAAAAGAAACAAAAAAGCATCTGTAACTGTAAGGGACACAGACATGTGGGGAGTGGTGCAATGCACTGTTTGTGGAGCAGCAGTCTTCAGAGAGACATTCTGAAGGGGGATGTTGCTGCCCTATTTGCAGGCACCTCTCTGGTCTGAGGAAGGAGGTTGTTCATCTCCATGCTGACCTGGCAAGGATTCAGAAAACCTGCTCCCCCACCCAGGGACCACCCAGGCCACTGCCACTACCTCAGAGGTTGCCAAGAAAGAGAAGTGGTTGGACCACGGTGGGCTCAGGGAGTGTGAGGGTGGTGGAACAGAGGTGCGTCCCTCCAGTTGTGCCTCTCTACAATTCATTCGTCACTCTGGTGAAGCATGATTCCTCTATCAAGGCACCTGGAGTGGAGACCAAGGAGGATGCTGGGAACCTCCACAATGGAGACCCACAGGATTGTGGCAAAGGACCCCACAGGGGAAGGAAACAACTCCTGGTGGGGGACTCAATTTTTAGGGGGCTAGAATTGGGGGAGGCAGGGGAAAGGGAGGTAAGGTGCCTGCCTGGCATCAAGGCTTGGAGGGACAGGAAACAAATCCTTAGGAACATGGGAGCAGCAGCAAGGGGGAGGGAGCTGGATTTCATTATCCACCTAGGGACAAATGACCTGGCTGAGAATGGGATCAGAGCAGTGCAACAGGAGTTTGTGGAGTTGGGGAGGAGCCTTAGACAAGTAGCACACACAGTAACTTTCTTGGAAGTGCTACCTGTCTATGGCATGGATGAGGCTAGGGCACTCCGCACCATGGGATTCAATGACTGGTTGAAAATCTGGTGCAGAGCTCAGGGATTTGGCTTCATTGGGGACTGGGGCTCCACCTGGATGGATGCAGACCTATACAGGCACGATGGTCTGCATCTATCCTGTAGGGGAACCAGGATCCTATGTGATAGGTTTAAATGCTTCAGTGGTGAGCATTTAAACTAGCCAAGGGGTGGAGGCACTGAAGAGAAGAAGGGAAATCCTAGCCCCCTCCAAAAAATCAGGATAATTAGTGAGGTAAACACTAAAACAGAGCAGTCAATAGGGAGAAGAGCAGGGGTAAATGGAGAAAAATACAAAGGCAGTAGGGACAGGGATGGGGCAAAAAGAAATAAAGCCATAAAAAATGGAGGGTAATGAGTACCAATGCCTGTAGTCTAGGTAAAAAGCTCCCTGAAATGGTGGCCTTGATGGAAGAGGGATGCCTGGATGTTGTGGCAGTCACAGAAACATGGTACACAGAGAACCATGACTGGGATGTCAACATACCAGGGTACACAATCTACAGGAGGGACAGGGAGGGAAGAAAAGGAGGAGGAGGAGTAGCTCTCTATGTAAGGGAAGGGAAGGGATAAAAGCAACAGAACTAAAGGGTAAACATGGAGGAGAGGAACCACTGTGGGTCACCCTGGAGACTGGAAATGGCTCCACAATCTGCACAGGGGTTGTATATAGACCCCCCGTCTCAGGGGAAGGAAATGGACAAGGAAATGACAGAAGGCATCCTTGGGATGGCAGAGAAAGGGGAGATATTGCTGATTGGGGACTTGAATATGTCAGATGTTGACTGGAGCACCTTTGCTGCAGCCACATCCAAGAGCAGGGCCATTCTCAATGCCATACAGGGGGCTTTCCACAGACAGCTAGTTTTGGAACCCACTCAGTAGAGAGTAATAGTAGACCTGGTACTCTCAAATGGAGATGGAGAGAGGATCTCTTATCTTGAAGTGGGTAGCCATCTGGGAACAAGTGACCACCAAACAGTGTGGCTCATGATAAACTTAGCTGTAGATTCAAGCCACACAAAAGTGAATGTACTGGACTTCAGGAGGGCTGATTTTGTCAAAATGGGAGAGTGCCTCAGAAGAGCACTAGCAAACAGGCAAGAAGGTGGGGTGGAGCAACAATGGGGAAACATCAAAACCGCCATCACAGAGGCAACAAGTCTTTGTGTGAAGCAAATAAACAAATCAAAATGAAAGAAAAAAACACTATGGTTCTGAAAAGAAGTGGTGGAGAAGGTAAGGGAAAAAAAGATAGCATTCAGGAAGTATAAGGAAACACAGAAGGAGCAGGACAGAGAACTGTACCAGTTAAAGCAGAAGAAAGCAGGTAAGGCAGTCAGAATAGCAAAGGCCCAAACTTAAGAAAAGATAGCCAGCTCAGTTAAGAAGGGGTGTAAAACCTTTTATAGGTACATTAGGGAGCAGAGAAAGACTAAGACAGGGATACTGAGGCTGAACAAAGAGAAAGGTGGTTGGGCAGAGAGGGACAGTGAAAAAGCAGGGATACAGAACGAATACTTCTGCTCAGTGTTCACAATGGAAAAGCAGGCGAAATACCTAATCCGGTCAATTGAAGCACTCTGGATGGGGGGGGGGAGTTGATATTAGTCCTTTCACAGAAGAAAGGGTTCTGACAGAAATCTTAAAACTGAAGGTGGATAAAGCAACGGGGCCTGATGGGATTCACCCCAGAATTTTAAAAGAACTAAGGGAAGAACTAGTAACACCACTGACTACCCTTTTTAATAAATCATGGGAGGATGGGGAGGTACCTGAGGATTGGAGAAGGGCAGATGTGATTCCCCTTCACAAAAGTGGGAGCAAGACAGAGGCAGGAAACAACAGACCTGTCACTTTGACCTCACTGGTAGAGAAAATGATAGAATCACTTCTGAAGGAAAGAATTGTTAAGTATGTAGAGGCCAATGGGGCACAGGACCCAAGGCAGCATGGATTCAAAGCAGGAAGGTCATGTCAGACAAATCTAATTGATTTCTTTGACTGGGTGACCAAAGCAGTAGACCAGGGAGGGGCTGTGGACATGGCCTACCTAGACTTTAGCAATGCATTTGACACAGTCCCACACAAAAGATTAATACACAAATTAGCCAGCCTGGGAGTGGGTCCTAGGTTGGTAGCCTAGGTAAAACACTGGTTGGACAAAAGGACACAGTGGGTAATAGTAAATAGTGTCCACAGAGAAGAAAGGAGGGCTACTAGTGGGGTACTGCAGGGTTCAGTACTGGGGCCAGTCCTTTTTAATGTCTTTATAAGTGACATTGCAGAGGGACTGGAAGGGAAATTATGTCTCTTTGCAGATGACACAAAGATCTGCATCAGGTTTGATACACAAGGTGGGGTGGAAAGGATGAAAAGGGACTTGGCAAAGTTGGAGGAATGGTCAAATGTATGGCAGTTTAGATTCAATGCAAAGAAGTGCAAAGTAATGCACCTGGGAAACAAAAACCCAGGGGAAGAGTACATAATGGGGGTGAGATACTGACAACAATAAAAATGGAAAGGGACCTGGGGGTAGTCATATCAGATGACCTAAAGGCGGGCCAGCAATGTGAGAAGGCAATAAGGAGGGCTGGGGGGATACTGGGATGCATAGGGAGAGGCATCACCAGTAGAAAACAGGAAGTTGTTGGCCCTCTGTACAGACAGTTGGCAAGACCACATCTGGAGTACTGTGTACAGTTCTGGAGACCCCATCTCCGCAAAGACATAGACAGGGTGGACGCTTTCCAGAGGAGGGCAACCAAAATGATGTAGGGTCTGCATCAGAAGACATATGCAGAAAGACTAAAGGAACTAAAGATGTATAGCCTCGAGGAAAGGAAGGAGAGGGGGAGCATGATCAAAACTTTCAAATACCTCAAGGGACTCAACAAAGTCCAAGAGGGTAGCATCTTTCAGAAAAAGAGATGTGCAAAAACAAGGGGGCACAATTTGAAGATAATGGGGGGACTGCTTAAAGGTAATGTGATGAAGTATTTCTTCACAGAGAGGGTTGTGGATACATGGAACAGCCTTCCTGAGGAGGTCGTAGAGTCAAAAACAGTGGGGGAATTCAAGAATGCATGGGACAGACTTAAGGCAATTCTAGTGGGGGGTAGGAGAAGTAGGCTGTTGGTTAACTAGGATCTGCAGCTTATCCATTAAGTAGGGAAACGGGCAGACTAGGTGGGCCAAGCGGTCCATATCTGCCATCAAATTCTATGTTTCTATGTTTCTATCTGGACTTCAGACAGTGTGTATACAAATACATTTGTTTTTTTGTACCAAGACCTGTCTTACCCAGCAGGAATGACTCCTTCATGGAACATGAAAAGACAGTTTCCCCTTTTGAAGCTGTCCCATAAAGTGTCAATGTGATTGTTATCACTTTCCAGAGACAGTTAGACTGTTGTATCTGAGGCACAGATAAACAAAACCCCTTCGGCTGCTAAATTCTAATTGATACCCATGTAGAAATAATAAAAAAAAAAACAGTAGCAGGTGTGCATAGCAAATTGTTACAGCAACATCCTCTTACTCTGACCATGACCAGTCTTCCCTCTCTGTTCTTGATATGTGTTGCTTTTTAGTACCCATTCTGTGAAGATTTGGACTATCTCAGAGATTATGACCCACAATAGTAATTTCCTCACCTGGTAAAGGTGATTGTTGGAGTATACCTCTGAGGCACTTCAGGGCACACCCACGCAAAGAGAAGGGTTGTGTCTGGACATTCACAGGATCTATGGCACTTTGAAATACTAGACAACTAATGAGCATGTACTTAATACTGTTAGCACTCCGGTATCGATCAGTCAGTGGCTGGTCATGGCAGGGTGAGGAGGGTTGTACCAGTCACTGGCATTTGGGATGGGTTGTGGGTAAATGAATAATGGGGATGGGGTATTGGGCCTTTTGACTACCAGGGAAGGGGATGGTTGTATTGTTATATGGTTGAGGGCTCAAGGAGGGTGGAATTCATTATTTTAACTGTGATTGGGGCTGGGACCCACTAGACCACCAGGGAATTTGGATTGAGAACAGTCACTTGTCTAACAGTGATCAAGGCTCGGGGAGGGGGTATTCATTATTATAACAATGATCAGGGCTGGGGGGAACACTACACTATGGAAGAGGGGCTCAGGGTTGTCTCTGTCTTGAACAGTGAGTGGGGCTGGGGACAATACACTATGGAAACAGGGCTCAGGATTGTCTTTGTCAGGAACAGTGATCAGGGCAGGGGGACACTACACTATGGAAATGGGGCTTGGGGTTGTCTTTGTTATGAACAGTGATCGGGGCTGGGGGAACACTATACTATGGAAGAGGGACTTGGGGTTTTCTTTGTCTTGAACAGTGATGGGGCTGGGATGAGCCACTAGACTACCATGTAGATGAATGGGTGTATTATACACTGGGCAATCAGAGAATGGGGCTTGTGTGGGGAGTGACTGTGTACCTGACCCTAAACTGTGTGCAGGGCACAAACCTACCCCAGGCATAGTTCAAGTAGGGTTTCAAAAGCATAACTATGTGCCAGTGAAGCTGCCCATTTTTATGCTTTGGGGGGGGGGTTCAATATAGTGATGTGTGACTTATACATAGGAGACCCTACTTTACACAGGCACAAAACAATATTGTGCGCTGCAGTACAGTCGGGGGTGCATGGCTCATCGGTGGCCTTTGAATATGACCATGGTCCTAAAGGCCTGCACAAGTCCAGGGATGCACTACACATCCAGGGATATACCATGCATCTCCTCTGAATATGTGGGCCCTTATCTGTTAGAAGACACTAACAATATTGAGGCAAAGGAAATGAGAGACTCTCTGCAAGACAGTGACACTGTGCCAAAGGCAATAGCAGAAGAAAGGGTATCTCTGTTGGTTCAACTAACAGCAACCCATTGTCACATTATGGGTACAATGAACATTCTGCCAGATATGGACACTGTAACTCTCACAAGTAAAAATGAAACAATCTCAGGTGCTGGAGCTCAAACAAGTCAGAATGCATTGCAGCACTGATTTATCATGGCCCTAAGCCATACCACATATATGTGTAATGAGCAAGTAAATTATGATGGCACAAAGGGCAAAAAAGGGCTGCCCAGGAATTTGATTAATATTATTCTGTCCCTTATCACGTGGCACATTGATTTAACACCACGAATTCTTGTGAAAATAAGGGACAGAATAAATGAACTGCTGGAGCATTATAGTCGAAACTTTGGCCAGTGGGCAAAGTGTTTGCACCCTGTTTGCCGGGGGTTTATGCCACAGCACAATATTCAAAAGGGTCACGTACATGCACTAAAAGGGTTCACGCACGAGCGAAAAATAATGTATGTGGGTGGGAAAAGGGAGGGGTGGGGACATGAATAATGGCACAGTGTGATATCCAGCACATTTGTGCTGTGCAAAGGGGTTAGCACAGGCCACTTTATGCAGTGCAAATACTGCTGAACAAAATCCTGACTTACTCCAGGCAACACTTATAGCTTCTGGATCAACTGCAGCCAATAACCAAGTTACTGGTGGGGGAGCACAGCTGCACCCTAGTGTCCAGTGTTCCCTTCCTGGTCTCTGGCCCCATACATATAATCATATTCCTTGGCATCCAGTGGTCCCACCCTATCCCGGATCCAAGGCCCCATTAAAAAAAACTGAGGCTCCCTGGTGGGCCAGTGATCTCTCCCTGGTCCCGATCCCTGGCCTCATACATATAATCATATTCACAGGTGTTCAGTGGTACCACCCTATCCCTAATCCCTGGTCTCATTTAAAAAAAATAGCTCCCTTCTAAAAGGAATGGGGTTTGCATCCTGCTACATAGATGCCTTTCCTTTTAACTAATTACAGAACATTGGGATGC
This sequence comes from Neoceratodus forsteri, assembly GCA_016271365.2. Classification (NCBI taxonomy): domain Eukaryota; kingdom Metazoa; phylum Chordata; order Ceratodontiformes; family Ceratodontidae; genus Neoceratodus; species Neoceratodus forsteri. Next base: position 365,948,210 of record CM057453.1, on the reverse strand, counting down.
TGAAAGACGCCATGTTTTTTACATGGGGGATTGGATTCAACTGAAGTTCTGTTGGGTTCTGATTATGGACCCATGTTGGATACCGCTTCCTTTTTTACCAACTTGTTGATATTGGTAGCACCTTATAGTCATCTTCCTTTGGCCATCGGGGGTGATGGGAATCTGGTATTACAAGCTGACCTAGATAAATCTACCATTGTGAGAAAAGGACTCTCTCCGGCTTAGCACCATCTAAAAGAATTTTTGGACTCTCTGGGTCTCATAGACCCTTGGTGTATTTTACAGCCTTCTGATCAGGCATATACTTTTTATTCTTCCCCATATAAATCCTTTTCCAGTATTGATTTCTTTTTTGCTTTCTCAAGAGCAACTTTTTGGGGCTGCCCACTGTGATATTAAAGAAATGGTTTTGTCTGACCACTCTCCAGTCGAATTAAGGTTTGAGATCCATGGGGGTGTTGGCCGGGATTTTGTATGGTGACTTAATGTTCATATATTACAGGAACCTCAAGTAGTTCTTACATTACCCCAATATATACACACTTTTATGAAGACCAATTCCAATTCTGAGGCCTCAATGACTATCTTGTGGGGGTTGACAAAGCTGCAATTTAGGGTGAGTGCATCTGTCTTACAACCAAAAGAGGAAAGGACCAGCACAAACAGTTAATGGATCTTCTGACTCAGATTAGGGCTTTTGAATCTGGTCTATCGCCGAATATGCCTGAATCTACTTGGCTATCTCTCAACTCCCTTCTTCCATGAAGTAATCTTAGCACAACTATCCACCTCTTCCTCTGCCCTGCTCTACATTGGTGCTCTCTATGCCCCACTAAAATGTCTCCTGATGCACTAGTTTCCACCATCTCTTCCTTCCCCTCCCCCACATTAAGGGGTAAGATGCTGCTACTAGGCGATTTCAACCTTGACTGGCTCTCATCTTCCTCCGAGTCCACTATTCTTAAATTAGATGCTCTAAATCTTACTCAGCAAATTCTAGAACCCACCTGTATAAGCACCCACTCCCAGAACCACAGTCTACTTGGCTGCATTTTATCCTGTCACCACCTCTGTATCACTGCAACTGGAAGGTATCCTGTGATATGGGCAAACTGCAAGTGTGTGCCTGCCAAAATGGTGACCCATTTGTGGTGACTGCCCTGACAGTGAGGGTGTGGGGATGGTGACCAGATGCCTAGGGTTGTAAAAAGGCGACAGAATGTCACTTGTATATACGTGCATGGGGGGTAGAGAGCCCACTGAATGTGGGGCGGGAAGGGTTTGTGAGGGATGGTGCCGTGGGTTGCCTGTGAGCTGGCATCATGGCGTGGAGGGGTGGGTGCTGGCCTGGGGTGGTGGGGATGCAGGGTTCAGGACCAGGCACCTCTGTTTTTTGTTGTCGCCTGCCCAAGACAGTGTTTTTTATTTTTGTATCGATATCACCCCGACATGCACCCTGGAGTTGAGAATCTTAATTTAGGGGGGGTGCAGGTGGAACAGACCCCCACATAAAAGCAATAAAAATAGTTGTTTTGCGCCGCTTTCACTGGCATTGGAATTCCACATCACTGAAATTCAATTTTGGTGCTGTGGAGTCATGATAAGGGCATTCACCATTCCAAATTTGCCCTTATCATATGGAACCCAGCTGGAATATTGCCCAACAACATCAGTGATTACTATATCACTTATTGCATTAGAAAGATTAACACCCCATGCTATCCCCAATTACATCTGGACCTGCCTCCTACACAAATCTAGATGTCACTGCCCTTTGACAAGACCTACTGGAGGCAGACTGGCATCCCATCTACTCAGCAAGGGACATCGACTCTGCTCCATATCTTTTCACTACCCTCTTCTTGCGCATCTGGAATCACCATGGCCTGCTTAAGAAATCCAAAGTGAAGCAACACCACCACCCCTGGATCACTACTGACCTATTGGCCAAATGCAGGGCCAGGAATAAAGCCTGGTGCCAGTATAAAAACTCTCTTCTTCAGGCAGACTTTCAAGCCTACAAAGCCCTTAGGAATAGCTGCACCAAGGTCATCCATCTCTCTAAGGCTAATTACTTCAAGAGTCACCTGCAGCAAGATCATGTCACTCCAGCATCATTTTGAAAGGTTCTCCACTCCCTCCTAGACTACCCTGCACAACATTCCTCACCAGGTCTGCATGTTGATGGGTCCTCTGTCCCTGGCCCTGCATTACTTGCCGATATCTTCAATCAATATTTTGCCACCTGTGCTCTATCTGATCCTTGCTTACCCTCATCTATAGTACCACGCCTCCTCTGGCCACTTCAGCTCCACCTGGCCAACTCCCTGTTTACCATTTCCCCCATTCACCTCTCTTGAAGTCTACTCTGCCTTTCTGGCCCTAAACCCCTCTAAGTCCAGCCCTGATGGTCTCCACCCCAAGACTCTCCACCTCTCTGCTTTTGCCATCACCACCCCTCTTACCCACATCCTAAACATTTCTCTCTCCTCTTCCTCTGTTCCTAAGGCCTGGAAATCAGCAAAAGTCCTTCCCCTTCATAAGGGTGGGGATCCCTTGACCCCTGGTAACTACAGACCTATCTCTGTCCTATCTTCACTAGCCAAATTACAAGAATCTCTCATCCACTTAAGGCTTTCTGACTTTCTCACTTGCTCCAACACTCTTTCCTGTGCAGTCTGATTTCCAAAAGCATCACTCAACCATATATTCTCTTCTGTGTGTCACAGATTCTATTTTCTCTGTGATGGACACGAGCCAAATTACTGCTGCCACATTCATCAACCTGGTGAAAGCTTTCAATTCCATCTCCCATCCCCTTTTGCTACAAACCCTTAGCTCTGTCAGTCTCACTGATCCTGTTGTCAATTGGTTTCATTCCTATCTACATGACAGAGATCAATCTGTTCAACTAGGCATTTTATCTTCTCTTCTCCCTATCCTCTCCAGTATCCCCCAAGACCCCATCCTTGGCCCCATCCTTTTCTCCCTATTTATAAATAACCTCCTTTAAGTCTGCAGATCTGCTGAATTACATATGTGTGCTGATGATACTATTCTGTTCCTCTCTGGGCCTTCAGTTAACAGTGTACAGACCCTCCTCCAGGATAACTTCAGCAGGGTCCAGTCCTTGTTCAAGGATAACAAACTCAAAATTAATGTAAAAAAAACAGTGGCCATGACTTTTGGTATCAGGCAAAAACTAGCGACCCTTCAGTACCCTCCAACTTTCTTTACCCTGGACAGCTCCTGCCTTGAGAATGTCTCAACTTTTAAGTACTTAGGGGTTTGGTTGGATTTCCACTTAGACTTCTCTACCCATATTGATGCCATCTGTGCCAAGCTTCACCCCAAATTAGGTGCTCTCTGCTGGCAAAAAAACTGCCTCCCCTCTCCACACGTCTTGAGCTTGTCACCAAGATTATTCTACCCACCTTTGACTATGCTGACATGGTGTATGGCACTGCTTTTCAGGCCTCATTAGACAGACTCGATATCATGTTAAACTCTTTCTGACACTTTTCTTCAGCCCCTCCTCCACTTACTCACCACTGTCTTCCTTATTCTGCCCTGTTACTTGCTCCCTTGCCCCACAGGAGAATGGTTCACTGTGCTTCTTTCATTGCTAAATTCTGGTTTGGTACCCTCCCCTCTTGCCTCTCCTCCCTCCTCTCTCAAGCCGCCTCCTCAAATTACACCCTTTATCACAGAGTCCTTCATACTTTCTCTATCTCTCACCCTCACTCTGTTTCTGGGCAATCTGCTTTCTCATTCTATTTCCCTTCTCTCTGGAATAAACTACCCCCTGATCTCCATCAGTCGTCCTCCCTCATTTCCATCAAAAGGCTTCTCAGACTCCTACCTCTCCAGCCATGCTCTAAGCGTCCGTAATCTTTACCTCCTTAATGTTTCTGTATCATTTTTGTTGATTAGATCTACCACACCCTCTTGTTCCATCCTTAATGTTCTTGAAACATTTGTTTGTTATGCCTGTTACAGGCAACATTTGCCTGCATCTTTGTGTTTTTTTTGTTTGTTTTTTTTTTTTTTGCTTATGGGGGTATTTGCTTACCCCTGTAATATTCACTTGCTTACCCATGTAATATTCATTTTCTGTTACTCCATTTTGCACTTTAAATAGCTTGTATTTTAAAATCCTGCTTCTGTGTTTTTTTGGTATTGCACTGTTTTTGGGTCTTGTTACCTTGGCCCTTGCTTACTGTCTTGTTAATTTATGCTCCTTGTTGATTGTTGTTACTTTCTTCACTTGTATCCTTGTCTCTGGGTTGCTTCTGGAAATAAGCCTTGGCTCAATGGTGCCTTTCCTGGTCATCAACTTTTAAATAACTTAATAAATAAATAAATTCCCTTCGAACTCAGTACTGTTCTTTACTGAATGATACAGCAGAACTGGCAGTTATGCATACTAAACAACGGTACCTCAAGCAAGAACAGCATGCAAGTAAGTTGCCAACACTGCAATTGCATCAACAGGAGCGGTCTAGATAGTTTGAGGACTCTGAAAGCCTGATACTGACATATTAGTGACTCAGTCTTGAGATTTTGTTGACATTTTCAGCAGTACTTTGAAGACCTGTATACAGCCCTGCCTAGTCATGTGGAGGAGCAATTTTTATGTTGATTGCACGCATGCACAAGAGACATATTGCAGCAGCTTTCCAGAAGCAGGTTGTGGAGGCATGGCACTGTTGTGGCCAATGCCCCACAGCCGTTACTGGCTTGGCCTGCTTTTCCCAACACCGTGGCCTGCTGCTACTGCCACTAGTTCAGCCAGAGTGCCACAACCTTGTAAGGTTTCAGCTGCTGCAATCAGGGGCTGCCTCATCATTGCAGCATAAGCCATTCGCTGCAATGAGGAAGCAACCCGTCATTGCTGGGCAGAACCTTGTTACAGTGATACTGTTTATGAACATGGCAGTGGCTTGCCTCCGTGTTCACAAACAATATTAATCCCCCCCACCAAGGGGGTGCCAAATCCCCCACGGCAGTATGTGGCCCCCCCAACCATGTTTGTTTGCCAATGGGGGCCCAATGCCCGTTGAGTTCAGTACCCCAAGATTGATGTTGCTGATGGGGGAACCCATTCCCTGTTGGCATAATGTCATCCCCCACCACTTTTGTTGTGTGCCGACAGGGGCGTCCAGTCCCCCATCAGCTAGATCTGCCCAAAAGACTCCGTTGGCATGCTGGCAGCCACCCCAGCATGCCATACCCGTAAAAACAAAAAGCGGTCCCCAATTGTTTTTTTCCCCAGTGGAAAAAGAAATGGTCCCTAGGCGATCTCCATGCCCCTCCCACAACCCAAGCCCACCCACTGTGCACCATGCCTCCCACACCCCCACCCCATACTTACCTTCATAGTCTGGCATGACCATCTTCGGTGGACCAGGAACAAGTCTGCATTCTTCAAAGCTGACCACTAACTGAAGAAATGCCAGTAAGCTGTATAATGGAATAAATAGGGTTTTTTCAACTTTGATGCATCTCTGAGGCATTTTTTGAAATGTTGGTGCCAAATTTTCAACATGAGGTTTTTGGGACCCCTCCTCATGAATTCTGGCACTGTTATGGCATTATTGGGCCCCGAAAGGTGATTTTGAGGTCACTGTGTGGAATCTCCTTTTGGGACTGATTAACAAAATGACAGTACCAGTGTCCATGAGGTGGGCTCTCAAAAAGCCTATGTTGCAAATTTGGTAGGGAAAAATCTAAAAAAATGACTGTTTTATGAGCGTGTGTTGCGCAGTTGCTACGCATGCTTGCAACTTTGTGAATTTGCAATATTTTCAGGCCAGATTTTCAACATTGGCATTTTGTCAGACTTCCTTGTGAACAGTACAGCTGTTATTTTCCACATCCTGGCCAAAATGTGTTTTTGCAATTCCAGAGTAGAATAGCACAGATGTTGTGGAAAATCAGTGTTCGGGACAGAGTAAGAAAATGACAGTGATACTGTTTATAGGCAGAGGTCCTAAAATGCCTATGTTGAAAATTTGGTGATGATACTCCATAAAATGATTGTGTTACGAGAGTGCGTTGTGCAGTTTGCACGCACGCTCATAATTCGCAACTTTTCAATATTTTCACTCCAGATTTTTAATATTGCCATTCTTCTGCACCTCCTTATTAACAGTACAGCTGTCATTTTCACATCCTGGCCAAAATGTGTTTTTGCAGTTCCGGTGAAAAATAGCACGGTCACTGTGGGAAATCCATGTCCGGGATACATTATGAAAATTACAGTGACGCTGTTCATTAGCAGAGGTCCTAAAATGCTTATGTTGAAAATCTGATGATGAAAGCCCATAAAATGAGTGTGTTACAAATGTGCATTGCACAGTTTCCATGCACGCTCGTACTTTCGCAACTTTGCAATATTTTCACTCCAGATTTTCAACATTGCCATTTTTCCACACCTGCTTATGAACAGTGCAGCTGCCATTTTTCACATCCTGGCCGAAATGTGTTTTTGCTCTTCCGGCATACAATAGTGCAGTTGCTGTGGGGAATCAGTGTTCGGGACAAATTAAGAAAATCTCACTGACACTGTTCATGAGCAGAGGTCCTAAAATGCCTATGCTGAAAATTTTGCGATGAAACTCCATAAAATGACTATGTTACGAGAGTGTGTTGTGCAGTTTCCATGCACCCTTGTAAGTTTGCAAATTAGTAATATTTTCATGCCAGATTTTCAACACTGGCATTTGTTCACACCTCCTTATGAACAGTACAGCTGTCATTTTTCACATCCTGGTTGAAATGTGTTTCCGTGCTTCCGACGAAGAATACTGCAGTCACTGCTGCAGTGGGAGAAACAGAATGAGCAACTGAGAGAGGGGGAGTGAACGAGCTCAACGGAGCTTTATCGTGACTGCTGCGTATTTCTTTGTGGGCAGAAAAGGGCAGCAATGTAGGCAGGAGCCCAGTACAGAAGGGCAGCCTGCAGCGCCATCAGAAACGGAATGAGTAGGTGAGACAGGGGAGTGAGTGATGGCAACGGAGCTCTGTCAGGACTGCTGCAGATTTCTTTGTGGGCAGAAAAAGATGCCAACAGAGGCAGGAGCCCAGTACAAAAGGGCAGCCTGCAGCACCAGGAGAAACAGAATGAGCGAGTGAGACAGAGGGAGTGAGCGACCTAAACAGAGCTCTGTCGGGAAAGTTGCAGATTTCCTTGTGGGCAGGAAAAGGTGCCAACACAGGCGGGAGTCCAGTACAGAAGGGCCGCCTGCAGCGCTGGGAGAAACAGAATGAGCGAGTGAGAGAGGGGGAGTGAGCGAGCTCAACAGAGGTCTATCATGACTGCTGCAGAGTTCCTTGTGGGCAGGAAAAGGTGGCAATGCAGGCAGAAGCCCAGTACAATGACCAGCCTGCAGCACCAGCAGAAACGGAATGAGTAAGTGAGAAAGGGGGAGAGAGCGACCTCAACTGAGCTGTGTCAGGACTGCTGCAGATATCTTTATGGGCAGAAAAAGCCACCAACACAGGCAGGAACCTAGTACAAAAGGGCAGCCTGCAGCAGCCGGAGACACAAAACGAGTGAGTGAGGGAGGAGGAGGAGTGAGTGAGCTCAACAGAGCTATGTTGGGACTGCTGCAGATTTCTTTGTGGGCAGAAAAAGGCAGCAATGCATGCAGATGCCCAGTACAAAAGGGCAGCATGCAGCGGTGGGAGAAACAGAATGAACGAGTGAGAGAGGGGGAGTGACTGAGTGAGCTCAATGGAGCTCTGTCAGGACAGCTGTGGATTTTCTTGTGGGCAGGAAAAGATGCCAATGCAGACAGGACCCCAGTACAAAAGGGCAGCCTGCAGAGCCAACAGAAACGGAACAAGCGAGTGAGAGAGGGAGAGTGAGCGAGCTCAAAGGAGCTCTGTCGGGACTGCTGTAGATTTCTTTGTGGACAGAAAAAGGCGTCAACAGAGACATAAGCCCACTACAAAATGGCAGCCTGCTGCACCAGGAGAAACAGAATGAGAGAGTGAGACAGACGAAGTGAGCGACTGCAATGGGGCTCTGTCGGGACAGCTCCGGATTTCTTTGTGTGCAGAAAAAGGTGCCAACACAGGCAGAAGCCCAGTACAAAAGGGCAGCCTGCAACACCTGGAGAAACACTAAGAGTGAGTGAGAGAGGGGGAGTGAACGAGCTCAGCGGAGCTCTATCATGACTGCTGCAGATTTCTTTGTAGCAGAAAAAGGTGGCAATGCAGGCAGGAGCCTAGTACAAAAGGCCAGCCCACAGCGCCGGCAGAAACGGAATGAGCGAGTGAGAGAGGGGGAGTGACACACCTCAATGGAGCTCTGTCAGGACAGCTGCAGATTTCTTTGTGGGCAGAAAAATGTGCCAGCATAGGCAGGAGCCCAGTACAAAAGAGCAGCCTGCAGCACCGGGAGAAACAGAATGAGCGAGTGACATGGGGCAGTGAGTGAGCTCAACGGACCAACACAATCAACATTCGGCATTGACAAATGCTTGTCCTAGAACAGTATTTACAAAGTGTGCCTTTGCCTCAACTCTCAGATGACCAGAGTTATTCATTGTGTGGTCCTATTACAACAGTTAAAGTTACTTCAGCCATTTCCTAGCATTCTGCAGATCGTGCCCCTGGCCCGGATGGATTCCCTTCCAATTTCTACAAGTTTTTACCCTGAACTTACTCCTATTTTGGTAGATACTTTTGATTTTTTTGTTTGAACATGGGCTCAAATATTTCTCCTTTAATAGAGCTTGTATTATATTACTGCCCAGACCAGGTAAAGATGAATATCTGCTTCTGTTAATCACCCAATCTCACTTATTAATACCAACTTTAACATTTTAGCTAAAATTTTGGTTAACCGTTTAGAACCAGTTTGGGTGGGTCTCATTGGGCTTGAGCAAGTTAATTTTGTGAAAGGTAGAAACTTTAGCCTCTGAATATCTTTCTTCTACTCTCTGCATTTGAGGAGACCAGGGTTCCTGATGCCCAGGCCTCCTTGGATACAGAGAAGGCATTTGACAGAGTGTCATGGCCCTATTTGTTTACATTGCTTAAAGCATACAATATGCATGAGGATTTATTAAGTGGATTTGAGTATTGTATTGCCAAACCTCGCTATTGTTCTCTGAAATGGGGTTCTTTCTTCCTCATTTTCCATGTCCATATATGCATGCACTTGACAAGGATTCTATCTCTCTCCTTTTCTTTTTAATTTGTATTTAGAGTCACTTTTATTTTAGTTAAAGGGGAGTCCACAGGTTTGTGGCATTTCTGTAGGAGGCATGGAGTTAAAGCTATCAGCCTACACAAATGATATTCTGTTGCATTTGTCCTACCCTAGTACTTCTTTGTTGGCTACCCTTGAAGAAATTGTTAAGTTTGTCAACTTTGCAGCTGATCGGCTCAATCTCGATAAGACCAAGGTTCTCCCTGCAGTGTCTTTGTGGACAAGGCATTTATCTTGTCCTTAGGTTTACAATTGGAACCCAGAGCCCTTCCCTATTTAGGCATTCTCCTCTCTTGCTGCCTCACAACTCTCATAAGTTCAGTCTTGAACCTTTATTACAGACTATTTCTCAAGACTTGCAGCGGTGGGTTGGGATTCCTTTGTCATTTTGGGGCCAGGCTAACATAATTAAAATGAATGTTTTACCACATCTTTTATACCCAGTGGGAATGCTTAATGTTTTCCATGCACAGTTCACTTGTCTTCATTTGACTCTCTCTAAATTTTTTTAATGGAAAGAAGGGGCAATCAGGTGGGCATATGGCAAGCTTACATTTCCTACTACTCTGGGTGGTATATGACCACCTGCTTTTTATTCATATTGTCTTGCACTTCATGTCTCAAAGTATTTCCATTGGGGTAACCTAGCTGACACCCTTTAGCCTTCTTATGTGCCGCAGTGGCTCCTGCTAGTGAGTGAAATTTGTTGTAGAGTACATATACTGTGTCAGTCTCTCCTATATATGTCCCCAAGATGCTTCTCTACCCCTTAAAAGTCACACCTGTTTATTGATCTTCCCATGCACATGCACAACTGTGTCAACATATTTGCCTTGATGTTACGACTTGCACCACACAGTCAATATTTGGAAATTCTAATCTATAGATTTCAAAGGCACCCATACCATTTTCATTTCTTCTCATACCTCTTTCTACTCCTGTAACCACTTTACTGAGTGGGAAACAGATACAGTTAAGCTTGCCAGGATCAAGCCCAACTTTGCAAAGTTCTGCAATTGAGTTACTGCAGGGAGCAATGCAGTTTCAATGGGAGTTATTCCCTTTTGTCATGCAGGGAAACTGTGACACTGCACTTGATCCTAGTGGGCTTCACTGTATTTGATTTTGCCACTTTTAAGACACAGTTTGAGTTAGTATAGAAGTTTTACTTTAGGTTTTTGCAACTGTGTAGTTCAACTTTATCCCACTTTGGTTCTCCACCTCGGGCTGGTTCATCTTCTCATCATTTGAATAAGATGATTTTGTCCACCTCCTCTCAGCATGCCATTTCCCAATTATAATGTTTATAGCAGTCCCTTGACCCTTCTAAGCCTTTTGGTATCACATACTACTGGCAACATACATTATCATTGGCTTGTGGATCACTGGAATGGGAGGCCATTTGGAAAGATGCCTATAAATTAGTTAAACAGGGTCATTATAGGCATCTACATTTTAAAATTTTACATAATATGTATTTTACCCCAGTAAGGATGCAAAGATTGGTTCGGCAGTCACAACACACATGTTTCAGGTGTCAACATATGGAAGGCTAACTTTTTCACATTTTGTGGCAATGTAAGAAGGCGGTACCATTCTGATTAGCAATTAAGTCTCAACTGGACTCTTCTTAATTGTTTACTCCAGAGATTTGTATATTAGGATGGTATCATAAAAACATAGAAACATAGACTTTGATGGCAGATAAGGACCTCTTGGTGCACCCAGTCTGCTCATTTCCCTACCTATTGGATAAGCTGCAAATCCTAGTTAACCAACACCCTACTTCCTCCTACCTCCCAGTAGAATTGCTTTATGTCTGTCCCATGCATTCTTGGTTTCCCCCACTGTTTTTGACCCTGTGACCTCCTCAGGAAGGCAGTGCCATGCATCAACCACCCATGAAAAAATGTTTACTTACACTGACCCTGAACCATCCCTCCTCTATCTTCCAATTGTGCTCCCCTGTTCTTGCACATCTCTTTTTCTGAAAGATGCTACCCTCTTGGACTTTTTGATTCTCTTGAGGTACTTAAATGTTTCTTTTATGCCCCTCTTCTCCCTCCTTTCCTTGAGGGTATACATATTAAGCTCCTTTAGTCTCTCTTCATATGACTTTTGGTACAGACCCTGTACCATTTTAGTTGCCCTCATCTGTACTGTCTCCATCTTCTCTATGTCCTTGTGGAGATGGGGTCTCCATAACTACACATAGTATGCCAGATGGGGTCTCACCAAGTATCCAGAAATTTATTTTAGTTATCAAAGTAACTATATTACTCTTATTGCTACAGCAGCAAAAATGTTTTTTCTTAGACACTGGTTGGACACTTGTTTACCTGCTTGGTCAGATATGTGTCATAAATGGGCTAAGTTCATGAAGCAGTGGGGACCTCTATATGCTTGACATCTTACTTTTTAGTTATTGCCTCACCTTGTATTTGAAGGGGGGGGCTCCCTTTACTATTTGTACTTTTCTTAATGTTGGTTTTCTTCTACTTTTTGAATCCAAAATTGGTTATTAGCATTTTTTTTTTCAAGTGGGATCTTTTTTCTGAATTGTTGTATGGGGCAGTTATGTAGAGGAGGGGATTGGTAGTGGTTGGGGGGGTTATATATTTTCTTCTTATCCCCAGGTTCTCTTTCTGATTGTAATTTATATGTTGTTGCTTTTTGGTTTGGGATGTTTGTTTTTATTGTTAAAAATTCAATAAAGCATGCTTAATTAAAAAAAAATCCTCCCCGGTGGCTACTGGTTTCCCCCAGTCTGTGATCCCCAGCCACATTCCAAATACACAAGTTCTACTATTGGAAAGAGTGAGTATATTATAGTGGAAGTAAAGAAAATGCAATATTCCCTGGCATCCAGTGGTTTGCCCTGCCCTCTGATTTCCAGCCCCACAGAGGAAAAATATTATCTGGCATCTAGCCTGCCCTGAACTGTGGTGCTGACCACCCATCTGAGAAAGCATATATCCTTCATCTTGTACAGGACATGCATCCTCTGTACTGTACAGGGAGCATACAGCCTGTACAATTCATAGGACACACACTTTCAGGATTTGCATACAGTGGCCAGCCAAGGAGATGAGAGAAAGGAAGTGCCTGTCACTGTATGGACTCCAGCTACACCAGCTCCTCAGGTAAGGGGTGTTGGTATGGTGAGTGGTTGGTGCAATGGTGTAGGGGGCTGCTAGATGTCAATGAGTGATTTTCTTCTATGAGGTTGGAAATTGGAGGTGGGAGGAGACCTCTAGCACCAGGGATGATGTGTATTCTTCTGGGGCGGACAATCAGGAGGTTGGAGGGGACCACTAATACCAGGGATGAATTTTATTTTATCAGGGCCAGTGATCAGAGGGTGGAGGACCACTAGCACTGGAGAATACATTTTTGTTACCAGGGCTGGAAATCTGAGGGTGGGGGGAACCACTGGCACCAGGGATGATGTTTATTTTATCAGGGCTGGTAACTGAGGGTGGGAAGGTGATCACTGGTATCAGGGATGACATTTATTTTGCCAACGCTGGGCATCAGATGGTGGGGGGACCACAAGCACCAGGGATGATTTATGTACCACTGGATCTTGTGATCAGAGGGTAGGGAGTGCCACTAAATACAAGGGAATACATGCTGTTTATGGGAGTAGGTAATCAGAATGGGGGACGAGCCTGTCACAGGGGTGCAAACCTGTCACCACTTTCTATGAAAATGTGCCCATAATAGGTATGCAGATGGCCTCTTAGCACCTTGTATCCCCAACAGGCTCATTTGCATGGGGACTTCTGAATATTGTACCTGGGGCTACCTGCTCAATCAGGTCTGGGTGGCTATTCCCTGCACTGCTAGGATCCATATCGGGACAGCGCTATTCAACTTAGCACTGTACCAACATGCCCCTACATTCAATCAGATAGTGCCAGTGTGCTGTCTGACTGAATATAGCATCCTCAGGGTCCTGGACAATGGGAAAGCATGATGCAAAACTTCACATTCCATTTTGCCTATTTTTGAATATTAGGTCTCTGGTGTTCTAGCTAGATGCATGGAACTAGTCCAGAATGTGGAAACAAGGCTTTTGATCTCTTTTATGAGGTCTGAACATATTACACTTGCTGCACATTATGGGCTGTATGCATTTTAGGCAACTGCTTGATTACAAGGTGCTTTTGTTGACATCTGAACCCCTGAATAATCTAAGCCTCCCCCCAACTTTCTGATTCTCCCTGTTCCCTGGACAGGAGAACTAGATCTGCAGGGTAGGGGTTGCTTTGGGTCCTTCATGCTATTGCAATCTGCAGAGGACTGAGCTGAGCATTCCCTATAGTGGACCCTATTTGGTAGATTTATTTTCCATCAGTAGGGCAATACATTTACCACAGAAGTCATGCATTCTACGATTTTTCAGATTTTATGAAAACTACATGATTCTTAGCATTTTTCATGAAAATTTCTTTTTTTTTATTGCAAATAAAAGAGACATAATTTTGTGCCATGCCACTGCAATGCATTTGACCACCGTTGGGCCCCATTGTGGGATTCTGGAGCTTATAAGTGACCCTCTGTCTCAAAGATGGCAGGTCAGTATAAGAGCGGGGGATATGATTGAGATCTTTAAATACCTCACGGGTGCAAATAAGGTAAAGAAGGGAAGTATGTTTCTGAAGAAAAGATGCTCAAGAACAAGAGGACATGCTATGAAGCTGGGAGGGTTAGATTCTGGAGAGATGTGAGGAAGTAATTTTTCACAGAAAGGTGGAGGATTCCTGGAACACCCTTCCAGTGGAGGTGGCAGATGTGAAAACAGTGATGTGTTTAAGAATACATGGGACTGGCACAGGGGAATCATAGTGGAAAAGATGGGGGGAGGGAGAAAGAGCTGTAGATCAAGTATGGTCTGTGGTGATAATGTAGGTAGGAAAAACAGGCAGACCTGGTGGGCCAATTGGCCCTTATCTGCTTTCAAATTCTATGATTCTATGTTAGCTATCAGTGGTGTAGAAAGGTGAAATGCACCGACTGACATAGTACTGCACCATCTGCCCATGAAATGTTTATTTTCATATTACTGACTCCTAAATATTTTTCCAGTTCAGTTTTCCCCTGAAATGCGTATGTGTAATAAGGGATGTACTATGCTGTGTAATATCCTGATAGGAGTATGTGGATATTTGTATGTGGTATTTGTGTTTTTATTTTTGCTTATACAATATTGTTTTCTTGTTTGAAAATAAAAGTTTTTGAAGGAATCAGACTTCTCTGGTACTCTGTGAGCAAAAAGTGTTTTTAAGGTAATAATGGTTTGACACACTATGACTTAAAATGTAGGGAGGTTCAAATACATCAAGAGCAAAAATAGGGATGGGGATAAAATGGGCTAATGCTAATTTGAAGAGCAGGTGGTTACTTCTAATAGACAACTGACTGTTTTATTGATTGTATTTTGATGTGTTTGTAGTTACTTTTTTACATTTATGCTACAATATTTCACAGTGCACTGAAACAAGGGATTTTTCACCTTGACTTTTATTAATGCTAGTAAAAATCATTCTTATTAATTGCTTATTCTTAAATGCAAAGTAGTTGTTGATTTTTGGCTTAGCATTCTACCTGTAGCTAGATGCAGGGAGGGAGAAGTATAGGAAGGTTGCAAGGATGACTGTACACAAAGCACAAAAACGTGAGCTATCAGACACAAATGTGTATTGGTCATTCAGTGTTGTATCATAAATATGTGATCCATATCACCAGTGGCTATGCAACCACACCAAACTGAGCAATGAATCACAAGATACCTAGCAGCAGGATAAAGAACTGCAAATTCAGCATTTGGTCCTCTGACATTGGATGACACATTGACTGACTGATAACTCACTGCTGTTCACTGTAATGTACAATGGGAGGATTTTCAAAGCCCTAAGATAGACACAAGGTGGTTGCATCAAACATCTCTGATGCAGTTGGCATCTTGCATCAAAAGATGTGGACATGAGCTGCTCAGTAAAACAGCCTCCTTCAAATGCAGGCTGCTTGCAGCAAAGTGGGTTTACACCAGCTGTGCACCAAAAAATGGACTTAGGCATGGCACAAGGGGGCTTACGGCAGATGCAGGCTGCATATTTCCTGTTATGGCATTCAGAAACCTCCCCACAAGGACAAAGGTCTAAGTCCTGTTAGACAAGTGAGAAGCTGGTCTAATGTGACTGCAACATCCTCTGGGAGGGCTGTCTACTGTTTTCCACCATGTCTGCCCCCAGCCCCATGTCACCCTTATGATGTACTAGGAACCTCACTGACAGTCCTGGTGATCTAGTGCCCCCCCCAGTCTCAAAATGCCAGCAACGTACCAAAGAAAAAACTAAAAGTCCCCAGAAATTGAACAAGTTACCCCCAGTAGAAGATGCCCATCTAAGAATATGCATGGAACCCCCATACCTGCTGGTCTAGTGGCCCCCCCACCCTGGCAGATAGTGCCCACCACTCCACTCCCCCATCCCAAATCCTGATCTGGTAACTGGCATAGCCCTCCTCACACCACCACCACAGCTGGCTGTAGAATGAAGTGTCAGAGCACAAACTGTATACAGTATACACTATGCACTCTGACAGTTCATTTGGTGGCTGGCTGTGGTGGTATGAGGAGGGCTATGCTGGTCACCAGATTGGGCTTCAGGATGGGGAGCCACTAGACCATCAGGTATGGGGGTTTCATGCATATTCATAGATGGGCATCTCTAGCTGGGGAGGAACTTGTGCAATTACTGAGGACTTTTAATTTCTTTTTCTGTGTATTGCTGGCATACCGGGGTTGAGGGAAGACCACTGGATCACCAGGTCTGTCAGTGAGGTTCCTAGTACACCATACAGGTGGCTCATGGCTGGGGGGGCACTACCTGGCTCCCTTGCAAGGATGCAGCTGCTCCCCGACTGCCCTGCAGCTTGCGGCACACCTGGTGATGTGTAATGTGTTTGGCGCACTGTCACTGATGCTGCAAGCTGTGGGGCACAAGTTCTAGGACCCTGTCCAATACAGAAATGGGCACAGGGTCCTTGACACAGCAGCACTCAGTGTAAGCTACCATTGTTGCAGCTTGCGACCGTGCTTTGAAAATCCAACCCAATATCTTAAAAAGTGGCAATGGCTGCCACTGCATACATTGGTTACAGAGACATTTTTTATGCATGGGGGGGTTGTTTGTGACCCATGCTCAGTAAGGTTGAAAACACTTCCAAGGAGCCTGCAAAGTCATTTTAAGTACCTTTTGGAAGTGATATGAGCTACTCTGCTATTCACAGCATAATGTGGACTTTACAAATTGGGGAATGTGCAACAGCAGTTGCAGTGAGTTACTTGTTGCTAAAACCAGATACACTGTGACTGCTTGCAGTCAGGTAAGCTGTCCAAAACAGAAGGGCACAGAGGAAAATTTTAGGGTGAGACCTGGGAATAGGGACCACTGTACACCAGAGATTGAATGGTTGCATGGTTTGGTTGGAGAAAGAGTGGGGGACCTTTGGATGCTGAAGGTGGGAGACACTGCATTGGACCTCTGGATGTTGAAGGTGGTGGAGACTGCATTGGATTACTGCACATGGGTTAAGGAACTGGATTCTGACTGGCTTGGATAGGGGAACATTGCTGGGTACCAAGGTAAGATCAGATAGTTCAGGGGGGTGTAGGGGAAGATTGGATGAGTGAGGGAACCTTTGGATATTAGGGACTGGCAAAACTCAAATGAATGCACCAAGCACAAAATGTGGTATTCACAGAAGATGGGCTGCGAGATGCTCCCAGCACATCCCCTCTGTGAATACCACAGTTGCGCCCAGCCCATGATGTGTCAATGCAACCCCCTGGTCAGGCTGGGTAGACAATGGGCAGCGCATCTTCCGATGCGCCACACCAAAAGCTGTCATGCACAGCCACAGGCATGCAAATGGGGCCATTAGACATGCAAGGCACAATGGGGCCATTTGCATGTCATTATCGCCCCATTTGCATGCACCTAGAAGGGTTGCACCTGGCAGAATGCACCAGAACACCTGCAAGTGCAGTGCACTGTATGGTGCACCCATGACTGCCAGGACAACTGGCGCCCACCATCCACCCCACTCACACCCCCATTCACCTGCTGCTCTCTGTAGAAATATTATTTCACACAGAGCCCCCACCCCACCTGCATCCCCATTGTAGTGCTGCTCCCTGAGGCAAAATTGTTGTATACTCAGAACCCCCTCCCTGCCTGCATCCATGTACACTTGCCACTCCCTGTGGTGAATCATTGGTAAAGGCAGAACCCCTTCCCCACCCACATCCATGCTCACAAGCTGCTCCCTGTACCAAACATTTTGTCAAAGCAGAACCCACTCTCCCAACCCTGACCCAAATGCACCATTGGCAGCATTCCATAAGCCCCCCGATAGCCCAACAGACCCCAACACCCACTCAGGCACTCCCAACCCACCCCACTCCTCCCTCCCAGCAGAGTCCCACTGTTGGTGTGCAGCACATCCCACCCTCATACCGCCACAGCTGCCCATCAACAGAGCTGTCTGAGAATGACAGCTACTGTACCACTGTAAGTCCATTAGTTGACCGTGTTGACCAATGGTCTTGCAGTGTGTACTGTACACTGTCATGCACAACTTGTATAAGTAATTTACAAAGTGGGACTCTGCCAGGACGGGTGAGCGGGGTGGGTGGGAAGCCTGAGATGAGTGAAGGAACCTGCTGGGCTACTGGGGACTTTATGTAATGCTGCCAATGGTATTCGGGTCAGGGGTGGGGACAGGGTTCTGCTTTATAAAAATATTTGCTGTAGGGAGTGGCTTCAGGAGTGGATGTGGGCTGGGAGGGGGTTCTGCTTTTATCACAGCTTACACAGGGAGCGGCATGTGAACATGGATGCAGGCAGGGAGCGGGGTTTTCAGTATATTGCAATTTTGCCACAGGGAGTGGTACTATAATGAGGATGCAGGTGGGGGGGCACACTGGACTGCCAGGGTAGGCAGGCTGCTGTGCTGCTGGCTGCAGTATGGCAGCCTGCCTGTGGGTGGCAGTCCACATAAGTCTACTCATTTTAGACTTATCTTTGGGAGGCACATCTCTGGACTTGCCCCAGGAATGCACCTCCAAGTTGTGCTGTGAATGGAGCTGAGCACATCTTATGCATGGGCACACCCCTTTCACAGCTCCTTCAGATGTGCTGCATATCATTATAGGTGGCATGCGGCACATCTGCAATGCATTGATGCATTGGCCCCCTGCCAGAATCACACTAGTGCACACGTCAGGGATGAGCTGGGCGTATCCCCTTTGTGAATCCTGACCCCACTTTTCAGACCTCTCTAATTATGAGAAGCTTATCAGCCTGTCCTCTGTCACATTACATGCCTACACAGAACTGGCCACCACTTAGCTTAGCCTTATACAGGTCACTACGGTGGAAGTACTGAGGCTAATGAGAAAAATCCCAGCATACAGATCAGCTGGTTCAGAGGGTCTAATACCCAGGTTTCTTAAAATAGTGGCCCCAGTCATAGCTGCACTGGTCACCAGGATCTTCAACCTATCACTCAGCACAAATGCAGTACCATTGCTCTGGAAAGTTGCACACGAGTTGTCCCCATAGATGAGAAAGGGTATACAATATACATGAATAATTACCATCCAATTGCTGTACTAACAGCTCTAAATAAGCTACTTGAAAAAGTTGTAGCTGCTCAGGTTATGGAATACCATATTTCACTGTTTACAAGCGATGACTTCTATTGCATTTTTCTCGTAAGCTGCAGATTTTAAATGGGGGTGGCTGTATCAAGGTTGGCTTTAATTACTAAGCCACAGCCAGGGCTCCCTAATGTAAAAACAGCTCTGCACATCTGAACTGATGATATCTAAAAAAATGTCAAAAAGTGGTACACATTACAGCTACAGTCACAGCCAAAGACATGGTCAGATATTTCCTGAAATTTCTGTGATATTTCTAGAGAAATCTCCTGCTTTTGGCAGTTCCACAGTAGGGGCAACAGACAGAAACTCTAGCAATTTCCCCAAATATCTGGAAATATCTGACCATGTCATTAGCTACTACCATAACTATAACAATGAATATATTAAAAAAAGGTCAGTTAGAATAGTACTAATAGGTATATCACTGTTGACGACCTGTTCTTGATGTGACCCCACAAATTGCCAAAATCACATGTATGACCTCTCTTACCGCCCAGCCTTCAACAGTTTCCCAGTTTCAATCAAACTGGCTGTCACTCCGAGAAAACTAACTGTGAGAACCTTTTTCTTACCAGCTTACTAAAGAGGTACAACCATATTTCTCACCACTGCATAAGGTCATGAATATTAGTGATCTGTTGCTGACTGCTGGATAAAGATGTTCTAGGGTTGCAGAGCTACTTAGGGATACTGGTATTAAAACTTCAGCTTCAAACAGGGACATACCAAATTTCACTATTTCTAGGCCACCCTTTAGAAGCCGTGGCTACAAATTGATGGCGGCTTCTGTTAATAAACTTGTTTTTAGGTGCGGCATTAATTTGGGGGTGGCTTCTAAATAGGAGTGGCTTCAAAACAGTGAAATACAGTGCATACAATGGAATAACTTACTCACTTCAGCACAACACAGATTTAGGAAGGGGCACAGCATGGTTCCACCATGCCACAGCGACTTGGGTTTCACTGACTGCCAGAACAGTGATGGCACAACACTGCCAGTTTATGTTGTGCTGTTGATGGGGTAACTTGTATTTTCTGTGGGGTGCTTTTATCCCCACACCCCTCATGCAGTGGGGTCTGCCCTCACACTCCCCTGCACTTAAAATAACCAACTGAAAGTCAGAGTTGGCTCGGGAAGGGGGCAAACAGCCTGGAGGCAGCAGTGTTGGGAACACAGTGGATCATCACAGCGAACTGCTGAAAATGTCACTGTGATGGTCTTCACTGTATCCCCCTGTATTCCCATCACTGTTGTGACATGATACCACACAGCAAAATTACAGCTCTCATCAAACTCACAAATGATGTAAAATTGAGCATGGACAAGGGAATATACACAGGAGTGTTTTTTGTTGACTTGAAAAAGGCATTTGACCTGGTGGCTCACACCTTGTTATCATCAAAACTGGATGCACTCAGTTTCTCTCAAGGCTCTACGTCCTGGTTCAACAGTTACCTCACCAGACAGAGGCAATTTGTACAAATTGATGAATACAAATCTAATCTCTCTTCCACCAGCGTCAGGATTCCACAAGGATACATTCCCAGCCCACTGTTTTGCTTTCTGTTTATAAATAGGATGCCACAGATGTCTAGTTCCACATCCACTATTCTACATGCAGATGACATTGTATTGTACACCAGTGCCAATGACATAACCACAATAAACTCCACAATTGAGACAGATTTTGTATGTCTACATACTGTACTTGGCTAATACACTACAAACTGTTACTGAATGCCAAGAAAATTGTTGCTATCTATTTGGCTCAGCTCCCAAGATCAAAGCCAATACAACTGCCCTGTCAATTCATGGTCAGGATAGTATGCTGCTGTAAGTGGTTGATGCCTTCAAGTACCAGGGAATAACTCCTGACCCCTTGATGGATTTTACTCTGCACATAGCTAATGCATGCAGAGCTGTTAATATAAAGCTGGGGCTGGCCTATAAAATTAGATCATCTCTAAACACAGCAGCAAAACTGGCAATTACACAGGGGGTACTTAGACCTAGCCTAACATATGATATAATGACATATCATGCTGCCAACAAAGGGGTACTGCAAAAATGGGACACATGTTATAATAACATCTGCCACTTTGCCCTGTTGGTACCAGGTTGCACCCACCTCAATATACTTTCTTCAAGTCTGGGCTGGCTCTCTCCAACCTCATACCATACATATACCACGGGATGTATGATAGACAACATCATCAGAACTGGTACACCTGATTCCCTGGCAAGCATGATGAATTGAGCACCACAGACCTATCTGTTGAGGTCAGTAGAAAAGTCTGTCCTTGGTATACCCGAAAGTACCACAAAAATTGGAGAACAAGCATTTGCTGCATCATCCCCATGCTTTGGAACTCCCTACCATTAACTGTTAGGCACTCCAAATCACACCAGGCATGTAAAAAAGATCTCCATGTCTCCATCCTAAGCACTGACAGATGCACATATGATAAAACCCCTGGGGTACATGCTTAGCCTGTCTCTCCTAAAATTAAAAATCTATTTTCTATACTCATCTGGCATGTTATTCCTGTATAGTTGCATAAAATAACTGGTCTGGTGACCTGGTTTTGAGGTCTTGTACTGCCAAAATGACAGAGGTAATATACTAATTTACATGCATTGTCTGGGTTATACATAGGCTGTTATCCTCTAACTGTAATTGTTCTCCCTGCACTGCTGAAATGACAAACTTATAGCTCAGTTTCCTGTAATGCAATGTATTTGTCTCCACTGAAATGCTTTCATCTTTGTTTGTAACTCTCCCGGGTCATGCATGAAAATAGGCAAAATCTTTGTCTAGTGCACTTACCCAGTAAACAAACACTAAATAAATAAATCAGGGTCATGTCATCCCACAAACTTTTCAGTAAGAAGCATTTTCTGGTGCCCAGTGGTAGTCTCCAAATTATGACCTAGCCCCTGAGATGCTTCAAGTGCAAGTCAAGTCCTTTGAGAGTCCTTCCCTGGGTGTTTAAAGCATTTGCAATTGTGTTAATGTTGTTACAGTTTGCACCATGCAATATCATATCAGCTATCATTGAGTTTCCTCCCTGTCCCATGAATGATTTTATATGGTTCCAAAAACCACGTGTGTCATTGGCAAATTTCTGTAGTAGCTGAATAGAGTAGGCCCCTTTAGCCACTCAAGTCTGATTTCTTGCATACATTCCTCTGCCTTCTGTATTCATCCCAGTTAGATTGCAGGATTTTTTTTCTTTGCAGCAGTCCAGGTCTTATCCCTGCCTCTCATGTTGGCTAACAGATCATTGTGCACCCATCTTGTAATGGAGCATTATACCCTCCCTCTTTTAAGGGTATGTGTTTTTTTCTGTATATCCTAGCTGGTGGTTATGAGAAGGTTAGTGCATTCTCTACATCATTCATCTGGTAGATTGGGGACTAGTTAGTGTAGCGAAGGTTCACAATGTAGTTTGCTGATGTTTAGTTTTGAAAAATTACAATATTGAATTTCTTTAGAGGGAGGCTTCAGGGTATGGGCACTCCAGACACAAAAAAACAGTGTATGGTCACTGATGGAGTCAAGGAGTGTGCCAGTAGCCTGTATAACATCAGCTCTCTTTGTAGCAATTCAGTCCAGCAGGGAGTTGTGACTGTCCCATTGCAATAGCCTGTTGGACACTTAATCAGCTGTGTTAAGTGTAGTTTTCCAAGCTCAGCGTCATATGATCCTGACTGTTTCCCTGAGTAGTCCAGATTGAAATCTCCCACGAGTAGGAGTTCTCTTTCACCTTCTAGTGAGGCCAGGTTGTCCATTAGGTTTGTTAATCCCATGAGACCACTTTTGGATGAGTTATAAATACAGATCAAGTTGATTTTCTTTGTGTTTTCTAGTAGAAGAACAGCATGAAGGGCTTCTAAAGTGCAAGTTAGTTAATAAATAATAATAATATTTATTGATACCACGCCTTTCTAAAAATCAAGGTGCTTTACATAAACCGTATAATAAAACAGTTCAATGGATGTTATTCTGGGTTTACCTACAGCACTGAGACATCTTCTGTCCTGACATCCCCAATAACATCAGACACAATGGTGAGTGTCGGCATTGTACTGTCAGGGATGTTGGTGTGTTTTCTTAGGGGGGCTGCACCACCCAAACCCTCCCCACACCCCCTGGTCTCTAACTATACAACTCCGAGTAGCAGTTGTTTCGGGGAGAGGACGACACACCAGGAGATGCATTGCCTGTGTCTTCGTGGATCATCACAGTGACCTGACACTTTTCATTGAATTCTGTCACTGTGATGGTCTTCGCTGTGGCAGTGTCAACATGTGGTCAGTGCACAGTTGTGCTGTTAGGATGGGATGCTCTCTGTCATAAAAGGCAACCCCACCCCCCTCTTGGTGAAGTAACGGTCCCATCTGAGTAAAGTATAGCCCTAATAGAGCATATTACAGTAAGTCAGTGATGTTTGGCTTTAACCTCATTTCAGTAACACAAGTATGTCCGGGGAATAGTGCATCACCCATGCTTCCAGTTCTGCAAAATTCACCATCTTGGTGCTATATTATAACATGCACCCATAGCATGTCACAGTACTATATTTTGTTATGTCCTGTGATCAGTCACCAAGATCTCAGCAGGTCACAGCTAAACTCTCAATCAGTGAATTGCCCTGTGCTGCACTTGCAGGGGGAAACTCCTTCCTTTGCTTGGCATGATAACCTTTGACACATACAAATAAAGAAATCTTGTCTGGCAGAAAAAGACAAAGGGTTCATCCAGAGTGCTGTAATCATACCTAACACTGCTTCAGCCTATTGCTGGGTGGGCTTTAGACTGAGCCCCTACTGGTAGTATGGTCAGTAATGTAGTGATGTCTACTTCCTTCCCCTAGCTTCCACAATTACAGGTCCCTTATTCTGAACTTATACAATCACTAGAGTTGGAAGGACTAGTCCACCCAGAATCAGACCTCTCCCTAGTTTTAATACAATCCAGTGGACCCAGATTAATAAGGGCAATCTCTGTGGATATTCCAATCCAGTTTTGCTGGGTGCCAAACATTAATTTTACCTGTAGAAGCTAGATTTCTACAGTCTACACTAAGAAGATGGGCAGGACAGATTAGTCATGCTGCAAATGTATACAGCAGTACTCCTTCAACTGTATGACCAGTGATTTAATAAAGCCCATTGCTTAGGAAGGGATGACTGACCCCTACTATGTATAAATCCAGTTCAAATGAACCCAGGACTCATAAGCTATTATCTCTGGTGTACAAACAGTCAGAGACTCTGTATTGCAAGAAAGAATACCTTTTGTTGTATCCAAACATCCAAGACAGCAGTGTAAATACCATTAACAGACATCTACCACTCCAACACCCCAGCGCTTCAACCAAAGTCTTCATTGGGGATGGAGTGAGAGTGGTCATATATGCCCTTAAGTAGTTGTCCAATCAGGTAACATTTTATTGCCCCCTATTAATAGCATGGCTAATTTCTGAATAGCCAGTGGCTCAGGGAGGATTAGAACAAGTGAACAAGTGTACATAACACAAATAACCAGGAATACTATTCATGATAATTACAAATTCAATACAAAAATATCAAAATGAACCGAATAAATTGCAACAGCATCAAATTAACTCTATTACAACATTAGTAAGTAGGTTGCTGAGAATATAAATTATTGGGATACCAAATCAGTGTTAAAACTCAGCTTAAAAGAATGGTTCAGATTGTTAAGGCATTCAACACATTGGAAGTATAGCAAAAAATAAATGAAGTCAAAGAAAACATCACTCATTACCGTGAGACAAAAAGAAAGAAAAGATGCTGGTCCCACTGTTTAGGAAACATGATCACCCCTCATACTTTTTTAAATCTAGCTTCTGGGTGTGGGGGATCAACTAGTCCATATGTATAGAAGCCATCTTAGAGAGAGATGAAAAGAAAGACAATCAAAAAGATATACAATGAGTAGATTATACATAGCAGCACATTTAGTAGCATGACGCCATCTTTACATCATAGTCATTTTACTCTCAATGACTTTTTTATCTCTTTTTCGTAATAGGTTTGAGTTCTCAATCTAAGTTGAGGCCCTTAGGCTGCAAAATATCGAATATGAATATCCAGGAACTTTCTCTCTGTAAAAGTTTATTCAGCCTGTCTACACCCCTTGGGTTCCTTTTGACAAACTCTAATACCTTAAAAAGAGTCCCTTCAGGATTTTTGTCATTCTTCTTACCATAATGTCTTCCTCACATTGTATTTAGTAGGACTGCCCTGATGTTTCTAATATGTTCTTGTATGCATTGGCATAAAGGTCTCACTCTGTGTCCAATGTCTAAAAGTTTACACAGACACCAGATGGCATGTACTACATAGGAACTACAGCAGTTTAGAAAATTTCAAATGTCCTCTCCTCTGCTATACCCATCCAAATGAAAACTTTTTCCCTTGGTTACAAAAATTGCAAACATTATACACTCCACATTTGTACATGTCCTGTGGTGGTTGTGGTAACCAGTTCCTCATATGTGGATAATTTCTGGGTGACCAATATCTGGTGTGAGCAAGTTTATGACATAGATTGACTGCCACGTTCTTTGGCTAGGACAGGGTCATTTAGTAGAATGGGCCAGAATTTTCAAATAATGGCTCACATCTGACCTGCTGCTCTGTTGTATTTGGCCACAAAGGTATAAGGCTGTTTTAAGGGGGAGTCTGACCCTTAGGTTTCAAAGGAGATTTCCTGTTTTGGGGCTTAGCCCTTTCTAATGCTGCTGTCAAAGTGGTTCTATCATATCCTCTGTCCAGAAATCTATTGAACAGATACTCAGACTGAGTCTGAAATTCTTCCTCTCTGGAACAGTTCATCCAAATCTGCAGGAACTGTCCATAGTGAATAGAGCAGATCAGGGCACATGGATGTGAACTATCTGACCTTAATAAAGTATTGGTGGCCGTAAGCTTTCTCTAACCTTTCATTTGAACCATCATATTTTCACCCACAAAAAGAGTTAGATTTAAAAAAAATCAGTATTTTGTTTGTTCATACAATATGTAAATTTTAGATTCACCTCATTACTGTTCATTCAAGACAGAAAATTAGCCACCTCTTTCTTGGGCCCTTTCCATACACATAATATGTCATCAATATAGAAGTACCATTTATTTATATATTTATAAAAAGGATTAATGGTAAAGTGATGATCATGTAAAAGTTTACAGGTACTGAGTTATAGTCCGGTAGACGCGGTATACCGAGCGTTAACTCCTGAATGTGGTGTGGCATACCAAGCATTAAATCATTATTGTGTTAGTGTGATAAGGGCTTAACTAATTAAATCCCCATCACCATCTGTTGAAATTCACCAGGTGGCACTGTTCACATTACAATTTAATCACCTTTCTTTCAAGTTGCTGGCAGGTGTCCCCACAGCCAATTCTGCCTTTCTTTATTACTATTTGAAAAGTCCCAATAGTTTTATCTAACAACTGTTCACAGCAGATCAATTTGTGGTTCCATAGGAGGCTACTGTATGATTTGACAGTGTTCGGTTATTTAATAAAACAAGTATCTTATATCCCCCAAGTAACAGTAGACTAGCCAGCATGATCACCTTCAGCATGTTTCATCCATGCATCAGCTCCAACTTTGCACCAATGATGTAGGGCTGTGGCAGGTAAGGGGAACTAGAGAACCACAGAATGACTGGGCAGTTTCATGTCTTGCAGTATGAACTTGTGCTCAAAGTGTTGGAGTTGAAGGCAAAAAATAAATAAATAAATAAACAAACTCATTTGCAATAAGGCACCTTACTTTTAAATTGAGTTCATTGGATAATGAAAGCAGTCAATACATTTACTTGTACACTATTATCCCTTAACCAAAAGTTATCTGATTAATGACAAATCATCTTTCTTTAACCTCTGTTTGTTGAGACTTAATTATAATTGATTAGATGTGAAATATCATAATATGTGCTTCATTTTTTTTTTCAGTACAGCAATTGACTGTTTATAATCATATGTTGCCTTTAGAATTGCTGTGGATCAATAACAGCTAATGATGCTGATACAGAATAGGGATGAGAAGTGTCTTTTATAGGTGATTGCCTGTACTTGCTGTACCCTTCAATTCAGACTGTTGCAACAAACAGCCAGCACTTTGCATGGTCAGAGTTACACTGTGGCTCTGAATTTCACTCATGATGACAAAAAATAAGCAACTATAGACCTTGTATCCACCAGTGTCCCAAAAGCTGAAACACACACAACACAACACATTTTTAACAAACCCTATAGCTCTTGCCTACATACACTGCTGCATAAAAGCTACACTTCTCCCGGATTTTGTGCAACGTGTATGTTGTGAGTGGTCCTGTTTCAGAGCCTTATTTTTTTCTAGCTGAACTGAAAGTTTCAAATTGGCCTAAGGCAGATGAGTCTCTAACAATTTATCATGAAGATAACATGTACTTCCAGAAAGCCAGGAGTACTTGTTGCAACACTTCAGAGTACCTGTTAATGACAGAACTGTTATAAACTCATCTTTCTTAGGCAAATATGAATCCATTACAATTGTCTGGGGGCCACAGTTGGATGTAAGAATTAATTAAACTTCTTTACTCACACAAGGGGTTCACAAAAATGGAAGGCACAGTGTTGTTGGAATGGTTTTAAGCAGACATGTTAGAAAGGTTTGCCTCCATTTTGTTCTTTTTTTTTGTGAAACACATTGTATTCAGAGAGCTAACAGAGTCCAAATATGGTTCATTTCCAGTTGCACTTTAGGGGTGTCCCCATGATAGAATTTAATTTGAAGTTTGTATTCACATGTAACTTATAGCAAAAAACAACAGGGCAGTTGCCACTGCCCCAGCACTTTGAGTTCAACAACCCCTGATCAGGAGTGCCTGCAGTCAGTTACTTGTGAATAAAAACTTTAAATTGAATTCTGAAAGTCTGTAGTACTTGGACCATCTCAAGGTTCAAAGCCTGGGATTGAACCTATAGCTCACTACTTCACTACTCATGGTCAATTGCATATTTTTTGCTGATTTTGAATTCACACTGTAACTCACACATCTTTTGGTTCATGATCATTCAGAATCACCCTGCTTAGAGTTGAAACTATAATGCTGCACTGACTGACACTGCTAAAAATCTGGATATTACAGGCTGGATTTCATCTAATACTGTTAACCGATGTGCAATGAACTAAGATTGTATGTAGTGTACTGTGTTTTTCCAAAGGCACAGAGTTCAGATCAAAATATGCACTGCCAAAGTTAAGGGACAGTCTTATAAAATGCACCACTTCAGGGATAATTCTCAATTATGATCAAGGAGTAATTACCCTCGCAGTCATGAAACTGGATGTAGAGAACTATGTTTTTTCACAAGCAGACAGTTTTACTACAAAATGCATTGCAACGCGGAGTTCAAACAGCTAACCATAAATTGCAGTCTTAAGCAGGAATTAGCCTCACTGAGCTGGTAGGCATAAATGCTCTCCATAGCATCTCTGAATAAAAGGCAATATCTTGTGTTATTAATTGGTTTTGCCTTCATTGCAGTGTGACAAAGATGATGTACCAAAAAAAATAGAGAACCAAAGAAATGCACTGGACACAAAAATGAAGGCAAGATGGATGCTAAGTATACAAAAAGTGATGGTAAAACTAAATATCATAAATATACTCTGGAAGTTTTGCATGCAGGTACTTTACTGATTTTTTAAATTTATTTATAAGCCTGATGCAGTGACTTCATTTCTGGAATGCTTCATTTTTGAATATCTAATAGAGGTATTTCCCTGATAAGACATTCATGTGCAGAGAAGTTAAATGCAATACTTCACTTATAAAATACTACCATCTTTACCACATCTAATGAGGTAACAAGTTTAAAATATAGTACACCACTTCACATTCAGAAATGCCATGGAGGGTGATTATGCTTATCAGCTCAGTAAGGCTACTTCCTCCTTGAGACTGCAATTGAGTGTCAGTTGTTTGAACTCAATAACTGTCATCTGGCAAGAAGGCACTGAAGACGAGATGCTTCAAATAGCAACCTCTTTTAGCTCTAACTGAGAGCAAAATAACAACTCAAAGTATTCCCCCTCTATATGATGTCATCTACAGTATCTATAGTTGATAACAGAAAACTAGTTTATGGTGCTGCAAATGAGGTTGTGTGCTGCAGGGTAATGACAGTAATGAGCAAAGCTTGTACAGTAGGTTTGTCTTAAATATGAGCTACTATGTGCAACTCACACATGAGATTTGCAGACATGATCTGGATGGCTTCCCTTTGAATCTAGAAAAATACATTATACTACCTGCCAGAAAAAGGTTGTCTAGTCAAAACTAATTACATATGAAGCCTACAGTATGTGTGTTGAAAAGTGGATCCATGTTCTGTGCTAGTAGGGGACCATGGGGCATAACAGTCTATGCACAGGTAGAACAGAAAGGTAAATGACCTCACCAAGATGAAAGACACTGAACTCAAAGAATGTATTTTTCCAGCTTGTAGCAACAATAATGGTTTCAAAGTAAATACTTTTATAGAAGTGCCGGTAAGCAACACACAGGGAAAACAGAACTCAAACATAGAAACATAGAAACATCAACTTTGACAGCAGATAAGGACTGCTTGGCCCACTTAGTCTGGCCATTTCCCTACCTACTGGATAAGTTGCTGATCCTAGTTAACCAAAAGCCTATTTCTTCCTACCCCCCCTCAAGAATTGCCTTATATCTGTCCCATGCATTCTGGAATTCTCCCACAGTTTTAGATCCCACAACCTCCTCATGAAGGTGGTTCCATGCATCCACCACCCTCTCTGTGAAAAAATACTTCCTCACATTGCCCCTGAGCCATCCCCCCTCTATCTTCAAATTGTGCCACCTTGTTCTTGCACACCTCTTTTTCTGAAAGATGCTACCCTCTTGGACTTTGTTGATTGCAATGAGGTACTTAAAATTTCAATCATGTCCCCCCTCTCCCTTCTTCCCTCAAGGGTATACATATTAAGCTCTTTTAGTCTCTCCTTATGTGGTTTGTCTTGCAGACCCTGCACCATTTTAGTTGCCCTCCTCTGAACTGCCTCCATCCTGTCTATGTCCTTGCAGAGATGGGGTCTCCAGAACTGGACACAGTACTCCAGATGGGGTCTCACCAACTGTCTGTACAGAGGGTTAACAACTTCCTGTTTTCTGCTGGTGATGCCTATACATCCCAGTATCCCCCAGCCCTCCCTACTGCCTTCTCACATTGCTTGCTAACCTTAAGGTTATCTGATATGGTCCTTTTCCATTTTTGTTGTTGTTACTACCTCTCCTCCCCACTCATTGTGTACTCATCCTCTGGGTTTTTTGTTTCCCAGGTGCATTATTTTGCACTTCTTTGCATTGAATCCAAGCTGCCATACTTCTGACCATTCCTACAACCTTGCCAAGTCCCTTCTTACCCTTTCCACCCCATCCCTTGTGTATCGACCCTGTTGCAGATCCTTGTGTCATCTGCACAGAGGCAAAATTTTCCTTCCAGCCCCTCTGCAATGTCACTTATAAAGACATTAAAAAGGACTGGACCCACTACTGAACCCTGTGGTACCCCACTAATAACCCATCTTTCTTCAGAGTGGACTCTGTTTACTATTACCTTCTGTGTCCTGTTGTCCAGTCAATGTCTTACCCAGGCTACTATCCTGGGACCCACTTCCAGGCTGGCTAATTTGTTTATTAATCTTGTGTGTGGGACTGTGTCAAATGCCTTGCTAAAGTCTATGTAGGCCATGTCCCTGGTTTACTACTTTGGTCACCCAGTCAAAGAAATTGATTAGATTCATCTGACATGACCTTCCTGCTGTGAATCCATGCTGCCTTGGGTCCTGTGCCCCACTGGTCTCTAGGTACTCAACAAATCTTTCCTTCAGAAGTGATTCCATCATTTTCCCTACCACACAGGTCAAATTGACAGGTCTGTAGTTTCCTGCCTCTGTCTTGCTCCCACTTTTGTGAAGGGAAATCACATCCACCCTCCTCCAGTCCTCAGGTACCACACCATCCTCCCATGATTTTTAAAAAAAGGATAGTTAGTGGTGTCACTAGTTCTCCCCTTAATTCTTTTAGAATTCTGGGGTGAATCCCATCAGGCCCCATTGCTTTGTCCACCTTCAGTTTTAAGAGTTCTTTCAGAACCCTTTCTTCAGTGAAAGGACTGGGATCAACGCTCCAATCCAGAGTGCTTCTGTTAATTGGATTAGGTACCTCCCCATCTCCTCTTTTGTGAATATTGAGCAGAAGTATTCTTTCAGTAACCCTGCTTTTTCATTGTCCCTCTCTGCCCACCCACTGTCCATTCTATTCAGCCTCACTATCCCTCCCTTTGTCTTTTTACACTCCCTAATGTACCTATAAAAGGTTTTATCCCCCTTCTTAATCAAGTCGACTATCTTTTCCCCAGTGTCGGCCTTTGCTATTCTGACTGCCTTCCCTGCTTACTTCTGCCTTAACTGGTACAGTTCTCTGTCCTGCTCCTTCTGTGTGTCCTTATACTTCCTAAATGCTATCTTTTTCTCCCTAACCTTCCCCTCCACCACTTTTGAGAACCATTGTGGCTTTTTCTTTCATTTTGATTGTTTATTTGCTTCACACAAAGGCTTATTGCCTCTGTGATGGCAGTTTTGATGTTTCCACATTGTTGTTCCCCCCCTTCTTCTTGACTGTTTGCTAGAGCTTTTCTAAGGCACTCTCCCATTTGGACAAAGTCAGCCCTCCTGAAGTCCAGTACCCTCACTTTTGAATGGTTTGACTCTGCAGCTGAGTTTATCATGAACCACACTGCTTGGTGGTCACTTGTTCCCAGATGGCTACCCACTTCCAGATCTGAGGTCCTCTCACTGTTCCCATTTGAGAATATGAGGTCTAAGATTGCTCCCTCCTGAGTGGGTTCCAACATTGGCTGTGTAAGGCATGCCCCTGTAGGGCATTGAGAATGGACCTGCTCTTGGATGTGGCTGTAGCAAAGGTGCTCCAGTTATCATCTGGCATATTCAGGACCCCCATCAACAATATCTCCCCTTTCTCTACCATCCTAAGGATGCCTTCTATCATATCCTTGTCCATTCCCTCCCCCTGACATGGGGGTCTGTATACAGCCCCTGTGTGGATTGTGGTGCCATTTCAGGTCTCTAAGGTAACCCACAGTGCCTCCTCTCCTCCCTGTTTACTCTTTTGTTCTATTGTTTTTATCCCTTCCCTTACATAGAGAGCTACTCCTCCCCCTCTCCTACCCTCCCTGTCTCTCCTGTAGGTTGTCTACCCTGGTATGTTAACATCCCAATCATGGTTCTCTGTGTGCCATGTTTCTGTGACTGCCATGATATCCAGGCTTCCCTCTTTCATCAAGGCCACCAGTTCAGGGAGCTTGTTGCCCAGACTATGAGCATTGGTACTCATAACCCTCCATTACTTGATGGCCTTACCCCTTTTTGCCCCTCCCCATCCTCACTACCTTTGTCTTTTTCTCCATTTACCCCTGCCCTTCTCCCTATTGATGTCTCTGTCTTGGTGTTTACCTCACTAACTACCCTGATATTTTTTGGGGGCAAGGATCTCTCTGCTCCTTTCCAGTGACTCCTCCCTTGGCTAGTTTAAATGCTTGCAAATGAAGCATTTCAATCTATCACCTAGGATCCTGGTTACCCTCCTGGACAGATGCAGACCATTGCACCAATATAGGCCTGCATCACTCCAGGTGGACCCCCAGTTCCCAATGAGGCCAAATTCCTGAGCTCTGCACCAGATTTTCAACCACTGATTCAATCCTATGGTGTGGAGTACCCTAGCCTCACCCATGCCATAGACAGGCAGCATCTCTGAGAAGTTTACCATGCATGCTACTTGTCTAAGGCCCCTCCTCAACTCCACAAAATCCTCCCGCACTGTCCTGATCCCTTTTCCAGCCAAGTCATTTGTCCCTAGGTGGACAATGATATCCAGCTGCCTCCCCAGTGCAGCTGCTCTCATGATCCTGAGGATTCACTCCCTCTCCCTCCAAGCCATGGTGCCTGGCAGGCACCTTACCTCCCTTTTCCCTCCTTCCCCCAGTTCTACCCTCCTAACAATAGAGTCACCCACCAGGAGTTGTTTACTTCCTGCGTGGGGTCCCATGCCACCCTCCTGTTGGTCTCCTTTGTGGAGGTTCCCAACATCCTCCTTGGTCTCCACTGTGGGTGCCTCTATAGAGGAATCACACTCTGCCAGAGTGGCATATGAATTGTGGAGAGGCACAACTGTAGAGATGCACTTCTGTTCCACCACCCTTACCCTCCCTGAGCCCACTGTGGTCCAACCACTCCTATTTCTTTGCAACCCCTGAGGCAGCAGTGGTGGCTCTGGTGGTCCCTGGGTGGGAGAAGAGGTCCTCCAAATCCTGGCCAGCTTAGCCTGGAGATGAGCAACCTCCTCCCTCAGTCCAGAGAGGTGCCTGCAGATGGGACAACACTGCATCCTCCAGAATGTCTCCAGGAAGATTGCTGCTCCACAGCCCTCACAACACTCTAGTACTTAGACCAGAAAATAAGTTCATTGGGGCCCCTCTTTGCTACGTGTTACAAGTTATTCATGGACTGTTCTCCAATGGAGGAACTGGAAAATATATTCTTTGGGTGCAGTGTCTTTAATTTTGGTGACTGCATTTACAGTATGTGTGTGAATCATAATGTCTTTATCCCCCCACTTCTACACCCACTGTAGCAAGGTTTGTTTAACTAAATTACTGTAAATAATGAATAAATTATTTTTTTTATATGGGACCATTATCTGGAGATACTAGAAGCCATGTGTTCTGATTTGCAAAATACAGAGTACAAGAGGCAATGGTGGAGGACTGAGATTGCACATCATTATGAACTGAAAGACAAAGAACCTCTATGTGCAAGCACTGAAGCAATGGTTACCCCAAAGGGCATTTGGCTGGGAAGCCAAGTTTCAAAGAAATACAAAATCACACATATTCTGTGGTGATTTGCATATGCAGCCCATGATGCTTTGCATTGTGGGGGCATGTGTGATTTTGTATCAGTGGGTGCAGTCAGACAGCTATGTCATAGGGACAGCAGTTTATAGAAATGACATATTTGAATGCCCCCCATATATCAGGCACTTATCAAGACAGGGAATCAACAGCAGCTTAGTTCTAAACAAGAAAGTATGAGAATGGTTGAGCAGATCACTGGTTACAGAGCCAGCAGCAAGGGTAAAGGAGAAAGAGATCTGGTTGATTATGGGTACCCTGCCAAAAATGTTGCATCAAGATTCAAACTATGTGAAAAACAACTATTACATGTTCTGAAAACACCTGAAGGACATGATGCAAGACACAGTATTGCACTGGGACACTTTTTAGATGAATGAAACTACCCCTGATTGCCAATGAAAATCCTAGTTCCCTTTTTGAGAAGAAATGTTACAGTTTAGAGGCAATAATATACAGAATAATTTCTTGCCAAACTGATCAGCACCTTAACTACAGTAACTGTCATTTTATATAGTGGACTATTCTATCTTGCTGTGTTCTGATGTGTTACATAATTCAGCAAATAAGGTATCTCATTATTTGTCAGTAAAATCATTTTTTTTGTAATACTGCACACTGTCATAAAACTTTGTTGTGCATACCATGACCATTACTCATGGAGGGCAAGTGGCTGTACTGCATATTTTCAGATGTTTGTTTATATTTTACTCTAAGAAAAAAATGAAAAGTACTAAGCAGTTTTGTAGAAATGTGGAATGAATCTGAAATACAGGTAATTCAGGTAAAGTAAAAAGGGGATGCAGAATAATTCTTGCAGAAGCAGAATGGGTCCACTAGAAAGGCATCATTTGGTCTGTTCAAGTGTGAGAGGGAGGCTGGCAGTCTCTGATTGATTTCAAACCAGCACAGTGGTGCAGGTGCCTCTAAATGCATTATGGTTTGGCACCAAAAACAAATTATGTCATCAACTTCCCCACATCCATTCCACATGTATGCTCATGTTGCTATCTTGATTTATTATATACTGTGCAATAGTAATTGTTATATATTATCCATATCATATTGTAATCTGAATCGCATGATTAATTCCCTGTTCCTTTTCCTTCTCTGTATATAAAGTATGACATAGAGTCAATTTTCTAAGACCCCCAAAGCTGTAACCTGTCATATGTATATAACTACACCTTATGGTCTACTTTAAGACCCCCGAAGCTGTAACCTGCCAATTGTATATATCCCTGTACTGTATTACTTATGTATTGCACTGTATATGTTATGTAGGTGTATTTTTCTTTCTTTCTGATATGGAGCCTTTGCCAATGAATCTATGACTCAAAGGATTGCAATTCCAATTCTCTTCAATAAATAAATAAATAAATGTAATTTCAATACAGGTTGCATGATCACTACATCTAGACAGCTGAGGGGAAGAAAAGGGGTTTAACTAGTAGACGATGGGTAAAGGTGAGAGTCTGAAAGCCTGTGGTGCTGGATGGAGTCAAACCTGCAATCTAGTTAAGGGGTGTGCTGGTTAGTACTGTGGCTCAAATTGGCAGGTATCCTTGTAAGTAATATATGGGCAGTGCCCTATAGGACAGTTGGGTCCAGTAGCTTATGCAGAGACTACATTTCTCCCCACTGCAGCTGCAAGTGCAGTGAACAGTGCAGTTTAAACTGGAATTAAACTTAAACAAATGTGCAGTAATGCACGTAGGAAAAAGAAACATCAACCTTGAGTACAATCTGGGAGGAATTTTACTTCATAAGATAATGGAGGAAAGAGATCTGGGGGTGAGCATGACAAGTGACTTGAAATTCAGTATACACTGTAGTCTGATTGTCAAGAAGACAAACCATGCATTAAATTGCATTTTTCGACATATTGGCAGCAGAGATAGCAGGGTGATTCTACCCCATACCAGGCATTGGTGAGGTTGCATCTTGAATATTGTGCACAAGTATGGTCCCCATATAAGAACATTGATATTAGAAGGTGGGAGGGGGTGCAAAGAAGGGCCACAAAAAGAATTACAGTCCAGGAGAAACTATCATATCAGGAGAGATTGCACAAGCTAGGACTATTCACGTTACAATAACGTAGAATAAGGGATGATATGTGCATGGTATATAGGGCACTCCAAGATATAAAATTAGGGTAGCATTTAGGGAGACCTATCTGTATGAACTTAGGACCCATATGCTACAATTGGAACTGGACAAATGGAACATCCTGAAAAGGAAAAACTGGTTCAGCCACGGGGGGTGTTCAACTCTGGAACAATTTGCCAAGGGAAATAGTACTGAATAAGACTATGGACTACTATAAACTTGGTCTGGATAAATTCTATGAAAACAAGAGCACTCCAATATAAAATAGGCCAGGCAAGCATTAAGGATGCAATTCTATGTAGCTTGAAAAGAACTATGAAAGCTATGAAGTACAGGACACAGAACTAATGAATGAAGCTCTGAGGATCACAGCTGCTGTTGCTTTTGCTGGCTTACACCCTAAACTGCTGTTCTGTAAATTCTTGAACTGCACAACTGGCTGATTGTTACCATTGAAACCTTTTTGTTTCTTTGTGTGCCAGTTATGGGATTTTTCAAACTTGTACAATTTCTTTCCAATATTTATTCATGATGCACTTTTTAAAACTAGGCATAACATGGTAGCTACAGTAACTTTCTGTAGTTCACTTTCAAGACTTAGTGGGATTTTCAGACTTGTACTGTCCATGCCAAAGCATTACATTTCCTGGTTCCTGCTCAGGGATGTTATGTTGCAGTATCTGATGTTGGTTAAAAGAGGGGGAGGAGGAGGTGTAATGGGGTGGGGACAAAGGGGGGGAGATTTAAAACATATTGGTTGCTTTGGGGATGGATCTTTCTTGTAGCCTTCTTTGAAAAAGAAATGAACAAATGAAATGCCTATCAGCAGCGGGGTGGCAGTATTCACCGCCATTGTGTAACTCACACTGATTTACGCAAGGCACATATGCCTTGGCAGATGGACTCACAATTGCTACTAACACTGTGACAAGATTAAATGTGAAGTCAGCACAGGAGAGGGGGCAGTATTAGTGATACCGTTCAGGTTAATAATTAAAAAAAAGCAAATCTAATAATTCCTGTCAATCTGAGTATTCAACTGAAAGGAAAAAGAGTTTAAAATTAACAAATATTGAATTTATTTAAAAAGTATAAATTACCTCATCTGACAACAAGATGACACTGGGAAAACATCCTGTGTTGTTACTTCTTTTTATTTAACTATTTTAACTAAACGAGAGAAGTGAGTGAGAAAGCCACAGGGAAAGCACTATAA
Organism: Neoceratodus forsteri; assembly: GCA_016271365.2. Classification (NCBI taxonomy): domain Eukaryota; kingdom Metazoa; phylum Chordata; order Ceratodontiformes; family Ceratodontidae; genus Neoceratodus; species Neoceratodus forsteri. Next base: position 365,910,880 of record CM057453.1, on the reverse strand, counting down.
CAAGTTGTGGTCTCTTTCTCGGTGTGTGGCATGTACTGGGAGTAGGGAAATAGATTCCTCACTGGTTATGTGGGATGAATTCATTTTTTTTAAACAACAAGTGGCTCAGTTAAGCATGGGGTGGGAGGACACACAGCCCCTAAGGCAAAGACAACAAAAACCTGAGTTCCTTTATTTAAAAAAAAAAACAACAACCAAATTTCATACATAGGGCCTTCTATATTTCTTACAGTGCTACAGTGCAAGATCCACAAGTTACTAACATCTGAATCACATCATTGAAATATGCAGATGTATGACTTGTTTAACGTTTTTGTTTAACAAAGGCATCAGATTGAAAGAGGCATTTAAACCAGGATACTTATTTGCTTATAGGGCAATTTGAATTCACATTGAGAGTCTTAGATAAGGTGTGCAAGACCAGAGGGGAGGGGACTTTAATTTGATTTTAAAAATAGAGGCATTTTGAATCTGTAATCTACAAGCAACTAAGTATCCTGGCTTAATTGTTTCTTTCCATCTGATGCTGTGTATTTAAAAAAAACATTACACATGTTAAACTTGTTTTATGTCTGCATATTCCAATAATGAGATTTAGATGTTAGTAACATAACTTGCACTGTAGCATTTTAAGAAATATAGAAATATAGAAGGGTTAATGTATAAAAGTTAGCCAATTATTTTTAAGTAAGGGATTTTAACATTAGGAATGCATAAGATTGTTTTTTAACAGTTAGGTGTTGTACATTACAAAATGAGGAAAGCACAATGTATAACACATTTTTAATCAAATATTTATAGAGCTCTGTTTTATGATCAATGGTTGATGAAGCACAAATGCTTTCAATCTGAATGGTGATGTGGAGAGATGATGTCATAGGAGAGTGTGCATTTAAGAGCTTGGGAAGATTTGAACCCATGCCTTTCATAGCAGACTGTCACAAATGCATCAGACAGAATGGGGTCTTTTATTTTAATTTTCAGCACTAAATAAATATTTATTCTAAAGCCACATGTGGATAAGAGTGGTGCTTTTATGTCAAGGCAGAGAGTGACCAATTTTTTTTTTTAATGAATTTATTTAAGTACTCCAGGTTATATTGCTGTTCACATTGCATCTCATGGACAGTATCGCAGATGTATCTGAGGAAAGATTTTGAGAGAAATCAGGGCAGGACATCAATGTGATTTTTCTAGCTGCAGTTCCCAGGCTGTTCAGGGACAGCAAGCAGCTAACACTTTAAGGTGCTAGAAGCCATTGGGAAAGTCAGTTGCATTGGATGCACCAGTTATTTACACCTGTGACTTGAATCAGAAGACCAGAGAAAATGAAGTCAGTAAATGTACTGTACGCATAGAGATCCTACTTCTGATGGCATGGTGCCTTGCACATTTCTCATTGTTTAATTACAGTATCCCATTGCATCCCTGAACAGTAAAGTCATTTCCTTTTTACTGCCTCCCTGGACCTGCCTACTTATATATGTGTGTGGGGAGAGAGGCTGCATACTTATTTATATATGTGCGGTTGGGGTGGAAGTTGTCATCTCATGCCAAGGGACATCTTTCACCCCAGCCAACAGAGTGACCTGCACAACACCTGGACCATCCTTTTCCATGTGCCTATTCATTTTGTTCCATTACAAGTGTGACTGAAGTTTCAGTGACTGGATGAGATCTGTTGTTCCACCTACTGTAGGTAAACAGGACTGCTTGGAGCATGTATGTATCTGTCATGAAATATTCAGTACAGGTAAGTTACTGGGTTATGCATATTGTTTTAAAGGTTTAGAATGAATATGTATTGAAAAGAACTGTCATTCTATATATTTTCACAGCTACTGTATAAAGACCCTTTCAGATTGAAAATACAGCAATCTGCACTGCAAAATAAAAGTAATTTTTAGCAACAGGTAAGCTGAAGAGAAAAAATATAACAATGTCTCGGTACACCATTCAGTTATTACCTTCATTAATTCATTTTTTTTTCATGTTATATGAAAGATTTTATTCAATGTCAGTGGCTTTGAAAGGAGCAGACAAGGGAGCCCAATAGCACAGTCAAAATGGTAGGTAACATTCTGACCTGATCACTTAAAGTTATCTACTCTTTTGACTGGGCTATCCAGCTTCCCTTGTCTACTTCATTCAACACTGCTGATATTAATAATACAAAACTGTTCATAGAACATGAAAAAAAAATCATTAATGAAGGTAATAACTGAATGGTGGACCAAGAGACATTTTGTCAGCAGTTTACCTGTTTTACCTGTTGCTAAAAAATTACTTGCTTTTTGCCGTGCAGGGAGCTGCTTTTCCAGCTGAAAGAGTATTTTATAGCTGTGGAAATATATATAGGATGACATTTCTTTCCAATATGTATTCATGCTTAGCTTTTTAAAAATAGGCATAACATGGTAGATACAGAAACATAGTTCATTTTCAAGATTTAGTGGGATTTTCAAACTTGTACTGTTCGTGCCAGAGCATTACATTTCCTGGTTCCTGCTCAGGGATTTTATGTTGCAGTATCTGATGTTGGTTAAAAGGGGAGGAGGAGGTGTAATGGGGTGGGGACAAAGGGGGGGTGGGGATTTCAAACATATTGGTTGCTTTGGGGGATGGATCTTTCTTGCAGCCTTCTTTGAAAATGAAATGAACAAATGAAATGCCTATCAGCAGTGGGGTGGCAGTATTCACTGCAATTGTGTAGCTCACTGATTTATGCAAGGCACATATGATTGGCAGATGGACTCACCATTGCTATTAACACCATGACAAGATTAAATACAAAGCCAGCACTGGAGAGGGGGCAGTAGTAGAGATACCGCTCAGGCTAACAATTAAAAATAAATCTAATAATTCCTGTCAATCTGAGTTTTCAACTGAAAGGAAAAAGTGTTCAAAATTAATGAATATTGAATATATTTAAGAAGCATAAATTACCTTGTCTGGCAACTTCCTGTCTTGCTGTTACTTCTTTTTTTATTTAACTATTTTAACTAAATGAGAGAAGTGAGTGAGAAAGCTGCAGGGAAAGCACTATAACAAGTTAGCAGTCTCTCTCTCTCTCTCTCTCTCTCTCTCTCTCTCTCTCTCTGAGCGGAATATACTCGGAGTGGGAAAATAGGTTTCCCTGTGGTTATGTGGAACAAATTTAATTAAAAAAAAGATAAGTGGCTCAGTTTTTGGGGAAGGGGGAAGGAACACACAGTAACTAAGGGAAAGACAACTAAAGCCACATGGATTTTAAATAGCTGTTCTATTCTGGTATACAGCAATCAGGAGGTCATTAATGTTTTAAACAGTGATCTACCAGTGAATTAAGCAGGCCATTAAAAAAAGGACACAATCTCACACTGCCATCCAGTGGTTAAGTCCTGCACTGCATTTACGCAGCTACTGTACTGCTAGTTTACTACAGATTGAACACTGAGCTGTAGCAAGCACTGTGCCTCCTCCTCTATGCCGAGCTGCATGTTGAGATGCATACCTTGCTACCAAAAACTGCTGACCATCATGCCAAGGTACTGGAAAACTTTTCTATAACTACCACTGTACCTGATATAATTGTGTTATTTTCCCATAATGCTCGGAAGAGGTTGGGATAACTAGGAGCCATAGCAGCTCCGATTACTGTACCTTGAAATTATAAGTGATATCTGCAATGAAACTCAAAAACATTGTGGGATAGAACAAATTGTATGGCACCAATAATTAACTCAATGGAAAGGTTTCATTTTGGGGATGTTCTTTCAAAACTTGTGAGCAGGCATAGATGCCTTGATTCTGCAGAATGCTCATGTAAAGAGATTCCACATCAATACTCAGTCACAAGTAACAAATATTCCTTCTGAAGTCTTGAAATATGTCCAGAACATTCATAGTGCCCCTGAGGTGGGACTCTAAGATAGGAAGACACATTTTAAGACAATCCTCCAAAAGGGGCTCTCCCTGGCTTAAATGGGCTCTTGGATTATCTGGCCACTCTAAACGGTAGATCTGAAGTCATACTAATGGGAGACTTCAACCTAGACCTATCAGGGAGTCACGCCGGTACATATACTGAAGCTCTCGCCCGACTTCAGCTCGCTCAACTTATCTCTAGCCCTACACACTTCTCTTCCAACTCAGAGCGCCAATCTCTCCTGGACTGGATGGCTACAAATAGAGCAAATAAAATAATTGCTGCAGGGACCTTTTCGGATTCTATTAGTGATCACCTGCCTACGTTCTGTATCTGGAATGGCCACTGCCTTAACCCCCCCCCCCCAAGAATCATGCAATTTCGGAATTTTGCCAAACTAAACCGAACTGCACTTCTCGAGGATATTAATAATATAGACTGGTCTCCCATCTATCACACTGATGATGTAAACACAGCACTTGAATACCTGATGTCTCAGCTTCTGGCCCTTCAGGATCTGCACATCCCTCTGAAAAAAAGGCGTCTTAGGGGCTCCACTAATAAATGGCTTAAAAAAGACCTCCTTCGAGCCGTGATAAAAAGAGACAAGGCCTGGACCTTGGCAAAGAAGTCCCAACAATCAGAAGACTGGGTTAACTATAATCAACTGAGAAATGCCTGCAAAAAAGATATTCGGAAGACTAAAAGGAGCTACTGCCTTAAGCTTCTCCAATCTTCAGCGGGTGATACCAGGGGTTTTTGGAACCACATCAAAAATTTCATTGGCAAAGGCCCAAGACGGCCATTACCGACATGACACTGAATGGCGCGACTGTAACAAGTTACCTACTATTGCTAATGCTCTTAATGCACAATTCTCAGATCTCTGAATACACTGAGAAATTCAACTAACCTCTTTCACCTCCTCCTGAGGTGCAACTTTCTATGAAACCCTTTTTCATCTCACATTAGTCTCCTCCACAGAAGTGCTGCATCTCCTCAAATCAGTATCCACCTATGGATCTGCTGGCCCGGATGGGCTACGCTAGCTTCTTGAAGCAGGCAGTCCCTGCTGCTGTTCCTATTGCAAGAATCTTTAATCTTTCCATAATAACCCAAACGGTACCAACATTGTGGAAAACCGCTCACGTTGTCCCTGTTCACAAAAAAGGGGATTCCAAAAATATGTCAAACTATAGACCAATCGCCATTCTCTCTACCCTAAATAAACTTCTTGAGAAGGCCATCGCTACTCGGATCACAAATTACCTGCACCTTAACAACCTTATATCTCCTACCCAGCACGGATTCTGAACAGGACACAGCACCACAACTGCTCTACTTCAGCTGACAAATGCAGTTCTTACAATGATGGATAAGAGCCTGCTCACTGGAGCTATATTTATCGATCTCACAAAGGCATTTGACCTTGTGAATCACTCTCTGCTACTTTCCAAACTGTCCGGCCTTGGCTTTGACCTGTCGTCCATCTCCTGGTTCGACAGCTACCTCTCAGGGAGGTTGCAATTTGTCCAAATTGAATCCGCCGTCTCAAATCTTTCCCCTACCTCTGTTGGAGTCCCCCAAGGATCTATTCTTGGCTCACTACTTTTCTCCCTTTTCATTAACAACTTGCCCTCCCTTCCCTGCTCCTCCTCGTTAATCCTTTATGCCGATGACATGGTGCTTCTCTCCAGTGGTAAAGATCCCTTATCAGTAAGAGCACATCTTCAAGCAGACTTCAACTGCTTGCAGAGTAGTTACTACAGAACAGGCTCCTAATGAATGCTAAAGAAAACTGCAACTATGTCTTGTTGGCCCCAGTCAAGAATCAGATCTCTTACTCCAGACTTATTGATACATTCTCTAGATGACTCCTCTTGAATTCATTACCTTCAGGTATCTAGAGTCACTCTTGACCCATCTCTTGACTTTAACCTCCACATTGCGGCTACATGTAAGACAGTTTACTCAGAACTTGGTCTTGCCTTTAAAATTAGGTCCTCCCTCAATGATGCTGCCCGGCTTGCTATTGCACAAGGATTTCTCCTCCCTGCTCTAACATATTGCGCTCAGATTTACCTTAAAGCTAGCAAAGGAGCACTCCAGAAATGGAACACCTGCTATAACAGTATATGCAGATTTGCTCTCTCCACTCACAGACTTACCCATCATTGCCTGCTCTACTCAAAACTAAATTGGCTCTCCCCAGACTCACTCAGACACTATTCTGCAGGCTGTACAATTGATAATATGATCAGAACAGGGTCCCCTAAATACCTTGCTGAACTATTAACTCAGCCCTCCCAAGCATACCTCCTCAGGGCATCTGCTCAAACCCAACTGAAATTCCCAGATATCTCACACAAAGGAGAATGATCCTTTGCCATATCTTCCCCCTGCTTCTGGAACTCCATTCCTTCCCACATCAAACTCTCCAAATCCCACAAGGCCTTTAAACTGAGTCTTCGGGCACACCTATTAGAATCCAACTGCTGCTCTTGTGCTGTAACTTGAGCTTCTCTCCTAGCATTTTCTCCTCCCTATGGCACTTACTGATTTCCTACAGATCTCCAAAATCTGAAAGTTTCCCACATCCAGCAGAAATCCTATTGTTATAATGCTACTTCATTTAAGTTTTGTTTGTTGTTTGTCATTTCAGTTTAGTCATTGATGTATCATCAGATGAAAATAATTAATGTAATGTTATCTGTTTCTCTTTGTCGTTACTGATAATGACTGTACCTGGATGTATACTGTTCAAATGTTTGTTCTCACCTCACGCTGCTTCATGAAATACTCTTTAATGTTGACTCTGGTCTCCCCTGTCTGGACTCTCCTGGGTCATGCCTGAATATAGGCAACATTGTTGTCTAGTGTACTTACCCGGTAAACAAAAACCAAATAAATAAGAAAAGGAAAAATCCATTAATCTGATAAGGTTGTCTGTCATACATCCTACCACTGAGACAGTGAGATGACCAGGGAGTCATTTGAGACTCTTGTGGATTTTAGACAAAACATAAAAAGAGGTATTTATAGAAGCATCACTCCATAAGTGTGTAAATTCATCATTAGTGATGAATGCATTAGCCCTTCCCAATTATAAGAGGTTCAGTAACTCTTTATTAAATTTATCAGATGAGTCACATTGCAATTTCTTATAGCTCATAGTATTGTCTAGTACATCATCAACACAGTCTACTATAGTCATCTGAATCCATAATCACAATGTCTCTTCCTTTATCTGCAGGTTTTATTACAGTGTTGTTTAAACTGTAAAGCTCTTTAATAGCTTTCCTTTTGTTCATTGTAAGATTACTGCGAAAGAGAGGGGGAAGGGTTTTCAATAAGGAGTCTGTTTCTTTAAGAACACCATTTTCTAAGCACCTAATGAGTGGATTTGTAGTATTATGACAAAAAAATGATTGCGGTCTGAACAACATGTTCTTAATTTCCTTTAAGTTATTCCCTGAAATGTCAAAGACAACTTCGTGATTTTCTACCATGTCAGCCTTAGTTGCTGTATTTTCATCACCTGCTTCAGCTAAAAGTGATTCTAAGGCAGACAGATTTGCTATGTCTAGATCAGGCAAACCAAGATCACTTCCTTCTGGTTCATTCTGAATGTTAACTAGAAAAAATCATTCTAGGGGAAAGTCACTTAAGTTAGTTAACAAATCAATCTCATGACCACATCTATCATCCTCCCCATCTCAGTATTGCTTTCAACTCACATAATGGACAATGTTTTTAGCATCAAATTTACACAGCCTAATTTTTCTAAAGAACTTAAGTACACTTGAGCTGGCAGTATAGCCTAGAGGTTAGAGGAATGCGGTGTGAATGAACTTGATGCATCCAGCAGACCAGACCTGAGTTTGATTCTCACAACCTCCACTTGCATATTGTGTGCCTCTGAGCAAGTCACTTAACTGCCTAGTGCTCCCAGGTCACCCCTGAAAACAGGCACTTGTGCCTAGTGGGCCTTACCCGGTTACCAAAGACTAATAAAAAAAATTATCTGTATCTGCTAGAGAAGCAAAGTTCAGAACTCTCTGCAGTAGTGTAAATTGATCATCTGATAAAGTTACCTGAGAGAAGTTAATTATTTCTGAGGCTTCTTTGCATTTAGAGATGTGTAAAATTAGGAAATTTTATAAAATGGGCTAAACAAATCCACCATTCTGATTGGCTTCTACATCATCTGAGCCATGTCCTTATCAGATGATATAGTAGCCAACCAACACTACCCTCCACTCCTGTGCCTCACAACACCACAGAATCAGTGAGCTGTGCCAGCCAAAAACGGAAACACAGGCTGGCATAGCTCACAGCATGACATCCCTGAGACCAAGCACCAGTCTGTCCACTCACACCTTTTTCATACCACGCAACACAACCTGTAAATAAAAAACAGCAAAGCATTTTAAAAAACTGCTTTTCCATGTTTCCCATCAAAAGTCTCATCTCTCCTTCACAAAACTGTCACCGAAGTCATCACCACAGCGCGTACCGGCACGACGCACTTTCAAACAAATCCACAATGTAAAAACAGTCACTCTCCACAAAAAGACTCCATTTTGTCCACACAATGCCACTGTAATATAAAAAAAAAAGAAACCTGCAATTCAAGGCACAAACCGGAGCGTAATCTACAAATCCTGACTGTTTTACTTTCACAAACCCGAACCACTGGAAACGCTATTTATGGTGGCTCCTGAGGGACACGCTCACTCCCAATCTGCCTCGATCAATCTTACAGGCAACAGACTTGATCCCCACACTCCTGCTGGTTCATGCTGTGACTCTTCTTTAAAAAAAAACACAGAAAAAAATAAAGAAAATTATTATTCTGTCTTTGTGCCACTGTCACAGTTTTTCTGAGTCTGAGTATGTGGAGGGGAGACAGAGTAGCGACTCAGATACAGCAACCTCACCAGACAAGATTGCAGATGGGGCAGCTGTCAGTGTAAGTGCAAGCTCAGTCTTAAAAAACAGTACTCTCACCACTTAACAGGAAAAACAATAAAAAAGTCACAGGAGGATTTAAAGCAATCTAAATCAGTAAACACAGGCCCAGGTGCATAAGGCACTCGAGCGCAAGTGCCTCGTGCCTAACAACGCACTTGGGCATGCTCTTAACTCACACCTCATTGTGTGTTATTGCTTGCTTGTTATGCTAAATATTTCATGAACATATTTCATGAAATTCGCTCATTTTGTGAAATATTTCACAGGAGCAAAATGCAAAATTCCATGGGCCAAATGCTAAATTTCACATTTCAGGCAAACTTTCACCCACAAAATGCAAAATTGTGCCTATGAAACAGCAAAATTCAGGTGAAATTTTGCCACTTTGGGTGAAATTGCATATTTTGAGGTGAAATTCCACACTCCACTGTTGAAATTTCACAATTTTGCACCCGGCAAAAAATTTTGCAGAATGGTGTAATTTCGTGAAATGTTTTGCATGGCAAAATTGCCTTTTCATGGCAATTTTTCCAGTGAAATTTAATTTTGCAACATCACTATTTGCATTGCTCCTGAAAACCCCTATTTTGACCTTCCTTTTCACTTTCTCCTTGTTTTTCTGCCTTTCCAGTCAATTTTCTATTTTTTGCTTGTGTTGGATTCTGTCCCACTGTTGCTGTTGCCCCCCAAAAAAGGTTGAGTAATTCACCCAGAGCTCAGAGTGATTCCCCTGCTTCAGTGTTGGTTTCAGTCTGAATCATTACCCTTTTTCCCTCTGTTCTTTGAAGGGGAGTGACTCCTGCTAGTGGGTATTGCTAGTCTGGGCAAGGATAGGATATTTCCTGATTTGTAATCCTCATTGTTTCATTCCAATTTTGATTGTAATTATCTTAATTAATTCTTGCTTGTGCTTCTGTAATTTATTTTTCAATTGATCAGCCAATTCTTGGAAGCCTGAGTGATTTTTACAATGAGAAAGATCTTTAGGAATTTTTCATATTTCTTTTCTTAATTTAGCATGCTTATTGCCATCCTCTGTAATCATTAAGTGTATGAAAGTTTTGTGCAGACAGCAGCAGCTTCTTTCCATTCAGTTTTTCTGAAGAAATTCTCTAAACCGCTGGATGGTACTTTCATAACCTTTAGGCCTCTCGGATCCTGTGATTTAGCTAAGTATGTCTCTAAGACAATGATATTATATGTGACATTTAATTCACTAATGCGTAACTTCTCGAGTGTGTGAAATAAGTCTTTTAAATTTGACCCTTCAGTGTTAGTGCTGCCATTTTCCTCAGTAAATGTAGAACAAAGTTTACCACTGGAACATTTCTTCCTGGTACTGAGGTATTCTAGTCCTCCCATACTGTAAGTCTCTATGGTACCTGTGCATCTGCATGATACCATTCAGAGGACATACTTCACATTACAGTGGCTCACCACAAACTCCACATACGGAGGTGGGAGAACAGAGACTTGCTGCTTGCACAGTAAAAAATCCTCTCACTGTGATATCTAGAAGATCAGTCCAGCAGTGCTCTGATACTGTTCACAGCTACACAGGCACAGCTAATTAAGATGTGCCACTCTTTCAGCAGTGTGCTCAATGGTTTAATAAAACCTGGTGCTTAGAAAGGGCTGTCTGACCCCTTGTATGTATAAATCCAGTCCAAAGCCTCTGACTATACATCCAAGATAATAGCTTACACGTGCTGGGTTCATTTTGGACTGGACTTGAACAGCAGTAGACTGGGCAGGGACAGAGTAGTGCGGGCAGATTTGATTGGCTGTGGCACTGCTGGTGAGTGGAGATTAGAGGAGAGGCAGCTTAAATCAGACCACCTGACAACCACAGATGACAAGAGCAGTGTGACTGACAGGATGTCTTTAGGACAAGCTGTAGACAGAACCACGGGGTGGGAACAAGTAGAGAAGGAAAATAATTTGTTAAAAGAAAACTCATTGTAGGGGAGAGTTAAATAAAAAGAGAGCAGCAGACAGGCTGTAGCAAGAGAAAATGTAGCCCTTCCTCCTTAGATCCTGTCTGAAGTGAACTTTCAGTCTCTGAGACCCCATTTGGTGGGAGGGGCAGGGCTTAAGCAAAACAGTCTAGCTTGCTACTACCGATTGATGAAGAACAATTTGGTGACTGGAGAGCAAGCAGAGAAAGTAGCAAATATCTAAAAAAAAAAACTGAAGTGAAAGCAGCTGGCGGACTGACTCCCAGTGTGGTGGTTCCCTCCTATTTCTTTTTATTTAGTTGCCCTGCCTGCAGAGTCACTCCTACTGAGACTCCATATGTGGGCTCACTGGACGGTGTGTGTGTGTGGGGGGGTGCTGCTAACTATAAGCACTCAAAGACCGACCAGATGGCTTGACCTACATTACAAGTGTGGGGGGACGGGAGGGTACTTGCTAAATAGTTAGACACAAGACAGCTTGGTTTCCCAGCACACTTTTAGGTCAATCACAGATTCACAGTCCACACACTGTCACACAGTAAACTAAGCAGCAGGGCTGGTGATCTGTTTTGTGTGTGTGTGTGTGTGTGTGTGTGTGTGTGTGTGTCTGTTTCACCCAAGTCATTATCAGCACAGCAAAATTAATTTTGATATTAATTATTAAAAGTTAATACCAGACAAACAAAAACAAACACTTAATAAAAAATAAAAATGATTCTATTTACTGTCAGCAGACTTGAGAAACTAATTGAAAACTGAATCTCATGGATCAGACTCCTTCAAGTTAACACTACCACAATGTGGTGTGACTGTGATTCTGGAAGGAGACTACTGGACTTGTCAACTTTGCAGTGTAGCTGTCTACACCCAAAGGGCCCTATGCACCAATGAAGCAGAGTGGCTATGGGTGCGTGTCTGGGGAAAGTAGCCACTCTGCACCCATTGCACCTCCTGTGTGGGGTGCACAAAGGGAGGCACTAAGACAGGATGTGCCCGATCCCCCAGGTCTGTGATCCACACCATGGGGGGCATGCCAACACTACACGCCATGCAAAAAGGCTCATAGTGCTGGCCATGGGGATGTGTAGGGGGGCACTGGATATGCCAGGGAGAACCCTGCATAAACCCTGTATATGCTGCATGCACACCCTGAGACACACTACAGGACAGGGTGAACAGCCCACTGACCTTCTGGGGCCACAGCAAATGGCTGACCAGTTCCACTCACCCACCCCAGCACACAGCAGTGTGTGTAGCTGACCCACCAAACCAAACCATCACTGGGGCAATGGCACATGGGTTGCTGCCCCCCAATGGCATCACATGTCCACCCCCCATTACTGACAGTAGTCTAACCCCCCACCACCACCTGACCTATCCCCCATCCCTCTGCACCACTTTGGTGCCATCAGAGGGTCAGTGGCATTGCCCTCCTCCCACCTGCCACAGCTGCCATCCCTCAGATATCTGTGGGGTGCACTGCCAATGGGTGCCCCACCTCATAAGGGATACACTGTTGAAGCCATACCAGGCATCCGATTGGATGCCCAGCTGGATCCATGACTCCTCCCATGCCCACTCTATGCAGACTGTGTGCTGGGGGGGCATGGACAGGTGGCAGGTGGTCATGAATTCTGCCGGTGCACACCTATCCACAGGTGCTGAGCTCCATGGATGGGTAACATGCCTCCGGCATATATTACCCACCAAATGGTGCTAGGTGTAAATTAGCTGAGACTAGAAGATCAGCAGACAACAGTTTCATATCATTCCCTACAGTATTACCAGGCAGGAACTGTTATTACAATTGCCCATCTGCTCTGGGATGAGTACTGGCATTTGTACATGCTGTCTTTTAAGTAAAATCTCATTCAACTTGTCCTTACCCCTCAGAATGCAGTCTTGAAAAGTAGTACCCATCTGTCCTAGGAACTCACAGGTTAGAGATCTCACTCAGAACTCTACAACAGTAGTACCAGAATTAGCTTTATTTGCACTGTCAGACTAGTGGTTTGTATCCAGAAGTTAGAAATAATTAGTTTTTAAGTAGAGTAGCTGCAGGCTGCTGGCCTTGTGCACTGCTCAGTTGTCTTTTACTGTAGTAAATACATTCAGGGCTTGTTAATCATAACATTATTGTGTACAGCACCCTAAGTGAAATCTCATTCAATGTGGTCCCTCTCCTCCTGACTATATTGTAATAAAACTACCTGTCTGACCTGGGAAGGGATCTCAGTCAGCTTTTATACACGAGTAGCAGTAGACGCACTTGCTGTATCTCTGTTGTAGTGTGAGTATTGTGCTGTTTTAATTTCTTTCTTGCAGCTAGTAAATTAAATTTAAATGTGTGTATATATATATATATATATATATATATATATATTTTATAAAATGAGTAGGGAAAATGTTGATTATCTTACAGGATGAAAAGCATCACATGATCATGCATATATCAGAGCTCAACCACACACCTGCACTTTTACCCCCCTCCAAAACAATTTTGACATTTTATAAGATAGATAAACCACTCAGATGTGCGGTTGCACTCAGATATACGCATGCCTTGGGTGGTTGACGCTCTCGGCCTGCGGCCTCATTCATAACAACGCACACCAAGGCATGCATATATCAGAGCGCGACCGCACACCTCAGAGTGGTTTATCTGTTAATATATATATATATATATATATACAGTAAATAGTTAGGGTTGAGTAAGAAGTTTAATGTTAAACCCCAAATTTTGCACCTTAATAACTTTGCAACCATTGAACGGATTTGCACGAAATTTGGAATGCGTGGTCTCATATGGCTGGACTCTTCATTTGCCAGGATGCGTTTTGGTTGGACTTGTGGTTTATGTGCAGATATTTCCAGGGTAGAAAAAGGTTTGGTCAAAGAACAAGCTGGCACTGGTTTGGTGAAATAATATTAATCTGTTTTAATGTTATTTATTTTTGAGTTCTGAGCATGCTCAGTTCACTCCAAGATTTATATATATGTTTTGCGAAAGGGGATTGGGCTCATGATCAAGGATTTTGTCAGCTCATAAATGGGGATTTATAAAATCCCCATTCATGAGAAAAAATTCTTCATTTGCGAACCGCCATTTTGTTTTCTTCTTTCCCCCAAACAAAATGTCGTAGCTTGCTCCATGGGTGACTTCTTGTTTCAATAAGGCATGGGTTTTGTTTAGGGTGTCACCCTCAACAAACCTACACCTTTGATTTCCTTAATTTTGGCCAAAAAATGGCTGTTTTAAATTTTAAAATTCTTTGTTCGTGATTCGCTTCCAATCCTCATTCGCAAGGTGACAAAATCCCCATTCGTGAGCCAGTCACCTTTCATGAGGTAGCAAAATCCTTAATCGTGACTTAGGGACCAGATTGTCATTCTTGTGAATGAGGACTGGCTCATGAATGGGGATTTTGTCAGCTCACAAAAGGGGATTGGCTCACAAATTAGGATTTTTGTCAGCTTGTGAAAGGGGACTGAGTTTTTGAATCCCCTTTCATGAGCTGATAAAATTCCCTTTCACAAACTGACAAAATCCTCATTCATGAGTCAATCCCCTTTTGCAAGCTGACAAAATCCTTGATCATCATTTCATGACTAGATGGCAATTCTTGCGAATGAGGATTGGCTTGCGAATGGGGATTTTGACAGCTTGCAAAAGGGGATTGGTTTTTCAATTCCTTGTTAGTGAGCTGTCAAAATCCCCATTCATGACCCATCCCCTTTTGTGAGATGACAAAATCCCTATTCTCTACTTGGGGACCAGATGGCCAAAATCTGTTGATCAAAGATTACTTGTGAACAGGGATTTTGACAGCTCATGAATGGGGACTGACCTCTTGAACAGGGATTTTGACACCTCATGAACTAGGATTTTAAAAACTTTGCCACTGCTCTGTAAATAAACAATTTGGTCATTTGACTTGAAATTTGCAGAGTATAAATGGGATGTCCCAGATATCTGAGTTATGCTATTTAGGTGTTAAAAAGTGAATCAGTTACAAAGATATGCCATCAAGAAGTTGAGAGTTTTCCCATAGGAAAACATAGAGGTGCCCATAGTGACTTTCGGTGCCCATATCATGGAAATGATTCGAGATATGGATTTTCACTACCCACAGATTTGTCCACCTTTAGTTGGACTAAGCATGCATGGAGGAACTGTTTTCATAGGTTGTACAGTTACTGAGTTATTGGCAAATTAATGTTACAAGAGTTCCTTTTCAGGCCTATAGTGCTACTGTATGGCTCCGTTGTTATGTGTAAGTGGGAGCAAAGGGCCTGGAGGGCCCATGCCACCACAGACACATATCATTATGCACAAATGGGTAGTTTGGTGGGAGCATGGGGCCCCTATTTCCTAGTTACATTACACTTTTTCAAAAAGTAAGGAAATTCATTGCAAAAACTTTGTTAATGCATCAGTTAGGGTTAAAGTGACAAAAGTGGGGAAATGAGATGTTAGAGATGAGCCCCTAACCCCTCCCCCCACTACCCCACCATCCCCACCCTCCACACACCAACAGATGCTGGGGTGTTCCACAGGGTTGTGAGGCCTAACTCTCACCCCATTCTCCTTTACTGTATCATGTCAACCTGTTTACACATAGAATGGGGTCAGAGTTGGGCCTGTTGACCCCGTGGCACACCCCAGCATCTGTTGGTGTGTGGAAGACGGGGTGGTGGGGTCATTGGGGGGAGAGGTTAGGGGCTCAAACCTAACATCTCAGTTCCCTACTTTGGTAGCTTTAACACTGACTTATGCATTAACTAAATTTTGCAATGAATATATATATCTATATATATATATATATATATATATATATATATATATATACAGTATATATATATATTATGGTAGCACGGTAGTGCTACCATAGTTAGGGTTGAGGAGCCATTTACATGTTAAACCCAAAATTTTCACCTTAATAACTTTGCAACCGTTTGACGGATTTGGCTGAAATTTGGAATACATGATCAAGAATCATAGGCCTTGGGATCTGCCAAGTTTTGTACCAGTCAGATACACAGCTGCAGAGTTATTAAGCATGATCTGCACACGCGTTTACGCTTTTTCTGGAATTCTACGTTCGCGCCTACAGGTCACAAGGTTTGCGCGACCGGCCTGAAATCTTCAGGGAACATGCAGCTGCAGCCCCCAATGTGCCTTTCAAAGATTTCATGAAAAAATATTAAACTGTTCAAAAGTTATGGCAGTCCGAACTTCTGTTTTTTTCCCCATAGGATAACATTATGGCGTTCGCCGCGCCTTTGAGGGCCTGTATATCGAAAACTGTGCGAGATATGGAGTTTTTGTAGAAAAAGTTTTCCCCCCTTATGGGGGCTACATATATAACTAGATAGTAAAGTGATAATACATATGACTTTTAAATTTTTTTTCTATGACATACGGTTACTGAGATATAAGCAATTTACTATTACAACTACTGATTTTTGTGTTCCCAGAGTCATTATTTTGCATACATTCTTTCTACTCACTGTCTTTCTCTAAACAGCTTTTGGGGAAAACCAGCCTGTGCGCTTACATTACTCTTACCATTACCGTTTCTGCTTGTGGTTCCTTACACGTTTCACTTACCGTTCACATTTACGCCACCATATGCGTTACCCTTTGCGTTTTCATTTGCGGTTGTGTTTCCATTGTTTTTAACATTTCTGTCTACAGTACTGTTCCTCTTTTTGTTTTGCTTTGCGTCATCATGCACATTACGATTTGCGTTTTCGGGCACAATGTTACAATGCGACAAGACATCACCCCCGTGCTCCCGCCGCTGCATTACATTCACTATTTCTCATTATCATTCTCAAAAAGAAGACAAATTAGAGGCAAAAAACTCCATTTAATGCATCAGTTAGGGTTGTTCCACAGCGACAAAAGTGAGGAAATTCGATGTTAGGGTTGAAACCCCCTTTGCATCCCTCTAACCCACCCCCCAACTGGAATCAGGGTGTGCATTGGGGTCATCGATCCTAACTGTCACCCCATTCTCCTATTCCTCAGCTTCTTTCCACATGTGATGGGGTGACACTTAGGGCCGATGACCCCAATGCGCACCCTGATTCCAGTTGGGGGGTGGGCTGAAGGGGTGCAAAGGGGGTTTCAACCCTAACATTGAAAATATATATATATATATTATGGTAGCATGGTAGTGCTACCATAGTTAGGGTTGAGGAGCCATTTCTATGTTAAACCCAAACATTTGCACCTTAATAACTTTACAACTGTGTGATGGATTTGCCTGAAATTTGGAATACATGATCAAGAATCATAGGCCTTGGAATATGCCAAGTTTTGTACCAGTCGGATATACGGCTGCAGAGTTATTAAGCATGATCTGAGCGCGCATTTACGCTTTTTCTGGAATCATATGGTCGTGCCTACAGGTCGCACAGTTTGTGCAACCTGCCCAAAATCTTCAGGGAACATGTGTCTGGGGTCCCCAATGTGCCTTTTGAAGATTTGGTGAAAAAATATTTAACGGTTCAAAAGTTATTCAAAAAACAATTTCCCATTATAAGTCAATGGGAAAAGTTAATAAAAAGTTTGACAGTGTCACAAATGCATTATTACTTTCTCAAATGGCCCTGTTACTTTCACAAATCCACCATTTTGTTTTCAGTTAGTGATCAGAAAAATGCTTGGCATTTAAATTTGGGACCCTCTAGCAACCTAATTCTTTTTGTATTCACCTAGTCGGACCCTGAGGATGCTAGTCATGTCTTTATTTTGGGTTAAAACACCCCAGAAATACATTTTTCAAATTTCTGGAAAAAGCACTTTTGCAAATTAATTTCGTGCTCATGAAAGTGTCGCAAATTTTTGCGAAAGCTTTCGCAAATTGCAACAGTAGTTTTCTAGTCTGTGGGAAAATGACAGCAATTCTTTGGCACTGTGCTGCAAAAGAACGGTTGGGAGTTTTGGGCCGAAATTTGCAGGGAACACAGCCAACATCTCACAGATGTGCCTTTCAGTGTTGTATTGAAAAAATATTACACTGAGGAAAAGTTACGACACTCCAAAGTTGACAGTTTTTCCCATAGGATAACATTACGGTGCCCGACGCATTACAGGAATCCTTTGGCACCCTGCTGCAAAATAACAGTTTGTTTTTTTTCCTGAAATTTGGAGGGAAGACAGCCAACATCCCACAGATGTGTCTTTCAGTGGTTTGGTGAAAAAATATTACAGGGAGGCAAAGTTATGGTGCTCCGAACTTCTCTTTTTTTCCCATAGGATAACATTACGGTGTTCGCCGTGCCTTATAGGGCCCGTATCTCGGAAACGGTGCGAGATACAGACTTTTAGTCGGGAAAATACTTAGCCCCCTAATGGGGGCTAAGTATAAAACTAGCCAGGATAGTTGTAAATCATATGACTTTTAATATTTTTTTCTACATCATACGGTTCCTGAGATATAACCTATTTAGTATTCCAAGTCCTCATTTTCTGCTCCGATACCCATTATTATGCATACATTCTTTGTACTCACTGTCTTTCTCTATGCAGGTTTTGGGGGAAACCAGCCTGTTCGCTTACATTACTGTTACCGTTGCCCTTTCTGCTTGCGGTTCCATACCCGTTTCACTTACCATTGACGTCTACGCCACCATGTGCGTTATCCTTTGTGTTTTCCTTTGCGCTTGCGTTTCTGTTATTTTTTGCCATTTGTGTCTACAGTAGTTTCTCTTTCTGTTTCACTTTGCGTCTCCATGCCCATTGACATTTCCGTTTGCAGGCACCATGTTACTATGTGACAACACATTATGTGGCAGACCGTTCCCGTCTACGCCACCGTGTGCGTTACCCTTTCTGTTCTCATTCGCACTTGCGTTACCATGTGTGCCACTGTTAGCACTTCTGTTTGCGCTGCTGTTCCTGTTACTATGCCACAAGACATCACCTGGCGGGACCATGGGGCCCTCACGCCACTGCATTACATTCACTATTTCTCGTTATCATTCTCAAAAAGAAGGAAAATTAGAGGCAAAAAACTCCATTTAATGCATTAGCTAGGATTGTTCCACAGCGACAAAAGTGAGGAAATTCGGTGTTAGGTTGAAAACCCCCCTTGGACCCCCCTGCCCACCCCCCTAACCGGCATTGGGGTGCGCATTGGGGTCGTCGGTCCTAACTCTCACCCCATTCTCCTATACTTCTGCTGCTTTACACATGTGATGGGGTGAGAGTTACGGCTGATGACCCCAATCGCACTAATGCTGGTTAGGGGAAGGAGATCGAGGGGTTTTCAACCCCATTTCCTCACTGTCGCTAAGCTAACTAATGCATAAATGAATTTCATCTATCTATTATATATATTTTTATATATATATATATAGTGGTAGCACAGTAGTGCTACCATAGTTAGGGTTGAGGGGCCATTTACACGTTAAACATAAAATTTTGCACCTTAATAACTTTGCAACCATTCAACGGATTTGCCTGAAGTTTGGAATACATGATTAGGACCCATACGCCTCAGGATCTGCCAAGTTTTGTACCAGTCGAATGTATGGCTGCAGAGTTATTAAGCATCATCTGCGCATGCATTTACACTTTTTTGGAATTCTACGGGCATGCCTACAGGTCGCACGGTTTGTGCGACCAGTTCAAAATCTTCAGGAAACGTGCGGCCAGGGTCCCTGATGTGCCTTTCAAAGATTTCATGAAAAAATAATAAATGGTTCAAAAGTTATTCAAAAAACAAGTTCCCATTATAAGTCAATGGGAAAAGTTAACAAAAAGTTCAACAGTGTCGCAAATCCAGTTTTTACTTTCTCAAATGGCCCTTTTACTGTTGCAAATCCACAATTTTGTTTTCAGTTGGAGATCAAAAAAATGCTTGCCATTTAAATTTGGGACCCTTTAGCAAACTAATTATTTTTGTATTCACCTAGTCGGACCCTGAGGATGCTAGCCATGTCTTTATTTTGGGTAAAACACCCTAGAAATATGATTTTCACATTTCTGGAAAAAGTACTTTCACAAAGTACTTTCGCATGCACGACACTGTCAAATGAATTTGCGAAAGCTTACGCAAATTGCGATAGTACTTTTCTAGGCTGTGGGAAAATGACAGCAATTCTTTGGTGCCCCACTGCAAAAGAACGGTTTAGTGTTTGGGGCTGAA
Organism: Neoceratodus forsteri; assembly: GCA_016271365.2. Classification (NCBI taxonomy): domain Eukaryota; kingdom Metazoa; phylum Chordata; order Ceratodontiformes; family Ceratodontidae; genus Neoceratodus; species Neoceratodus forsteri. Next base: position 365,890,880 of record CM057453.1, on the reverse strand, counting down.
ATTTGGAGGGAACACAGCCGATATCTCACAGATATGCTTTTCAATCTTTCGTTGAAAAAATATTACACAGTGGCAAAGTTACGGTACTCCAAAGTTGACACTTTTCCCATAGGATAACATTTCGGCATCCAACGCATTGCACCAATCTTTTGGCGCCCTGCTGCAAAATAACAGTTTGGTCTTTTGGGCTGAAATTTGGAGGGAAGACAGCCAACATCCCACAGCTGTGCCTTTTTTGTCGTTTGGTGAAAAAAATATTACAGGGAGCCAAAGTTATGGCACTCCAAACTTCTCTTTGTTTCCCATAGGATAACATTATGGCATTCACCGCGCCTTTCAGGGCCCGTATCTCGGAAACGGTGCGAGATATGGACTTTTCGTCCGACAAATACTTAGCCTCCTGACAGAAACTAATAACAAAACTAGCCAGGAAAGTCATAAATCATATGACTTTTAAAATTTTTTTCTACGATGTAGGGTTCCTGAGATATAAGCAATTTAGTATTACAACTCCTTATTTTCTGCTCCGAGACCCACTATTATGCATACATTCTTTGTACTCACTGTCTTTCTCTATGAAACTTTTGGGGAAAACAGGCCTGTGTGTTTCCATTACTGTTACCGTTGCCCTTTCCACTTGCGGTTCCGTACCCGTTTCACGTCTATGCCACCATGTGCATTATCCTTTACGTTTTCATTTGCGCTTGTGTTTCCATTATTTTTTATCATTTGTGTCTACAGTACTGTTTCAATTTTTGTTTCACTTTGCGTCACCATGCCCATTACCATTTGCGTTTGTGGCACCATGTTACTATGTGACAAGACATCACGTGGTAGACCGTTCCCATCTATGCCACCGTGTGTGTTACCCTATCTGTTCTCATTTACGCTTGCATTACCATGTGCTCCACTGTTAGCACTTCTGTTTGCATTGCTGTTCCTGTTACTATGTCACAAGGCAGGGCCCTGCATTCCTGCCATCCTATTATGTTCATTATTTCTCGTTATCGTTCTCAAAAAGAAGGGAAATTAGAGGAAAAAACTATGTTTAATGCATCAGTTAGGGTTGTTTCAGAGCGACAAAAGTGAGGAAATTTGCTGTTAGGGTTCAAAACCCCCTTTGACCACCCAGTCCACCCCCCCAACCGGCATTGGGGTGCGCATTGGGGTCTTTGGTCCTGACTCTCACCTCATTCTCCCACACCTGTGCTCTTTACATGTGATGGAGTGAGTCGGCCAAACCCCAATGCGCACCCCACATGCCCGTTGAGGGGGAGGGCTGAGTGGTCCAAGGGTGTTTTCAACCCTAACACCGAATTTCCTCACTTTTGTTGCTGTGGAACAACCCTAATTGATGCATTAAACAGAGTTTTTGCCTCTAATATATATATATATATATATATATATGTGTGTGTATATATATATATATATATATATATATTATACTGGCCCAGTAGGACCAGTACAGTTAGGGTTGCATGGCCACTTCTATGTTAAACCCCAAAGTTTGCACTGTAATAACTTTGCAACCTTGTGTCTGATTTGCCTTAAAGTTTGCATGTGCAGCATCCATTCATAGATCTCTAGATCTGGAAAGTTTCATTCTGGTCAGATGTACAGCTGCGAAACTGTTGAGCATCAAAAAGTGAGAAATACCCAACTTTTGTCCATTTTTCAGTAGGGCTTAAAGGACTGAAGAATGCATCTGAGTGGATTCAAATTTGAATGTCTATATGTGGTGTGGGTTGCACTCGTGCCTTTTGAATATTCAATGAAAAAATATTAATCTGTTCAAAAATTATGCAAGTTTTTCATGTCCCATTTTAGCCTGTGGGAAAATTTATATGTGCACTGCAACAATGTCCGTGAATACGTTCACGAATACATTTTTTTGTGCAAGAAGACATTTCATTTTAAGGTACAGGGTTGTCACAAAAACAGTGCTCTACAGCATTGTCCCATGTGTTGTTTTCTTTGTCACTTCATTGTGCCAAGGTGGATTGTGCTTTTGGGCTGAAACTTGCAGGGAGGCAAGCCCTGGTCCCACAGATGTGCCTTTTGGTGGTTTGGTCCCAAATCATTCAATGGGCACCTAATTACAGCATTCTGAAGTTGAGAAATTTCCCATTGGATAACATTACAGTGCCCACGGCACCTTTCAGTGCCAGTATCTCAAAAATGATTTTGAGATATGGATTTTTAGCTAACCAGAGCTGAGTCCACCTTTAAATGAACTAAACCCGTGTGGCGGTTTCAAAGTCATGATTACAACTACAGTGGAATTTTTTCATCATTGCTATGGTTACTGAGATATTGCCAAGAAAGTGTTACAAGGGTTCCTTTTCAGTACTATGGGGCTGCTGTATGGTTCCATATTTATGTGTATGTGGGAGCGCAGGGCCTTGAGGACCAGGGCTCCTACATATGCATACCATTAGGAAACAAGCATTTGTCAATGCCGAAAGTTTGCTTGCTGGTATTAGCACTGGAAGTGCAGGAGTTAGACAGATGCAGAATAGGAATGGCAGTGAAGAACTGAACTTCATGCCAACCCTACCTCCACCCTGCAGGGAAGGACAGGCATTGGGGTATGCCTTTGGGTCATCACCTATAATGCTCATGCCATTTCACCTCACCCTATCTTGCAGACACCAACAAATGTTGAGGTGTGCCTTGAGGTGTTCAGGTTTATAGTCACCCCATTCCATAAGGACATATGCTGAAATGGGTGCAGAATAGGAGAATGGGATGAACTCTGGGCCTGAAGAGTCCAAGGCACACCTCAATGCCTGTAACTGGCTACAGGAAGGTGGTGGAGTGGCATGAGCATTAGAGCCAGCAATCCAAAGGCACACTTCTGATGTCTGTCAGTCCATACAGGGTGGAACATTATGGTTAGAAACCCCTAACTCCCCAGGCGTTTGCTGGTATTTGCACTACAAATTTTCAACATGACCTTTTTGTGACCCCCACCTCATGAAATGATGTGGGACCTCTGCTCATGAACAGTGGTACTGTGATTTTGTTAATCTGTCCTGAACGTTGATTTCCCATAGTGACCGCACCATTCTGTGCCAGATGTGCGAAACCACAGTTTGGGCAGGATGTGAAAAATGTCAGCGGTACTGTTCATAAGGAGGTGTGCAAAAATGGCAATGTTGCAGATCTGGAGTGAAAATATTACATATTCTTAAAGTTACGAGTGTGCTTGGAAACTGTGCAATGCACGCTTGTAAACCAGTCATTTTTTGAATTTTTCTCACCAGATTTTCAACATAGGCATTTTGGGACCTCTGCTCATGAACAGTGTCACTGTGATTTTCTAATCTGTCCCAAACATTGATTTCCCACAGCAACTGCGCCATTGTGTGCCACATATGCGAAAACATATTTTGGCCAGGATGTGAAAAATGACAGCTCTGCTGTTCATAATGAGGTGTAAAAAAATGGCAATGCTGAAAATCTGGAGTGAAAGTATTAAAAATTCTTGAAGTTACAAGTGTGCATAGAAACTGTGCAATGCATACTCATAACACAGTAATTTATTTGGACTTTTTTCACCAAATTTGCAGTATTGGCTTTTTGGGAGCCCACCTCATGAACAGTGACACTGTCATTTCATTAATCAGTCCCACAAGGTGATTCCAGCAGTGACCACAAAATCCCCTTCTGCGACTGAATAATGAAATGACAGTGACTGAAATCATGAGGTGGGGTCCCAAGAACCCCATGTTGAAAATTTGGAGCCAAAAGTCTCATAAATGGCTGAGATATCCACCTATGTTGACCCCCCATTTATGCCATTATACAGCTTATCAGTATTTCTTCAGTTTGCAGGTGGCTTTGAAGAGTGCAGACATGTTCCCGGTCCACCGAAGATTGTCACACCTGGCTCCAGAGGTAAGTATGGTGTGAGGTGGGTGTGGGGAGGTCTGGTGCACAGAGGGTTGGTGCGAGTTGGGGGATGGGCACCAAAAACAATGAGGGACCATTTTTTTCTTTCACAGGTAAAAAAAAAAATAAAACATTGAGTTAAAGTTTTTCCTTCACAGGTTTGTTTTTGGCAAACTGGGGTTGGGCTTCTAGTGTGCCACCTTGTTTGAAGAGGGTGACTGAAGCTGATGGAGATTGGGCCCCTCATCCACACAGAAAACATGTCTGTGGGGGGGGTGCATGATGCCAATGGGGATTGGGCACTCCCTCGGCATACATAACTATTACATGGGGGGACATTATGCTGATGGGGATTGGGCACCCCATCAGTAAATTAACTGGGAAGGGGGCATGCCAACAGGGGGATTGGGCAAACCTCTGTTGGCTTTTATGGGGACTGTGAGCAGTGGACCGTGACCGCTGCTACCATGTTTTTTTGAAATGTTACACTAGGCAAGGTACCACCCTGCAATGATGGGTCTCTCCCTCATTGCAGCGGCTAATTCATTTCAAGTTGGTGGCACACTTACTAAGCTAGTGTCACAAGCAGCATGTCACTGCATTTGGAAATGAGGGCCAAGCCCAAGAATGCAGTGGTGGCATTGGCCGCCACTGTGCCGGACCTCCAAAACCCACTTCTCTCCTAAACTGCCACATAATGTTTCTTGAGCATGCGTGCAAGCAAACAAAATGGGCAGTGTCAGGGGAGTGCAGGGAAAAGAAGGGAAATTCATTGCAAAATACATCATTAATGCATCAGTTAGGGTTGATAGCACAGCAACAAAAGCATGGAAGTTCCACATTAGGGTTACCTCCCCTGTCACCACACACCCAACCCCTCCACCCTCCACACAACAACAGGCCTCAGAGTGTGCCATGGGGTTGTCAGGCCTAACTCTCACCCCATTCTCCTGTACTGTAGCATGCTAGCTTGTTTACACATGGAATGGGGTGACAGTTGAGCCTGATGATCCCATGGCACACCCCGACACTTGTGGTTATGTGGAGGGCGGAGGGGGTTTGGGGTGGAGTGATAACCCTAATGTGGAATTTCCACATTTTTGTCACTGTGCTATGGAACCCCAACTGATGCATTAACAAAGTCTGTTGCAATGAATATATATATATATATATATATATATATATATATATATATATATATATATAGATATATATATATATATATATATATATATATATATATATATATATATATATATATATATAAAATGGTAGATTAGCACTTTTTAAGGTTAAAGGTTGAAACTTTGCACCTTAATAACTTTGCTACTGTTCAACGGATTTACCTGAAATTTGGCAGACACGGGGGGCACCATAGATCTTAGGATTTGCCAACTTTTGTACCGGTCGGATATACTTCTGCAGAGTTATTAAGCGACATCCGTGTACGCAATTACAGTTTTTTGTGACTTCTTTGCTCATGCTTACAGGTCACATGGTTTGCGCGACTGTTCTGAAAACTTCAGGGAACATACAGCTGGGGTCCCCGATGTGCCTTTTGAAGATTTTGTGAAAAAAATATTAAACAGTTCAAAAGTTATTCAAAAAATAAGTTCCCATTATAAGTCAATGGGAAAAGTTAACAAAAGTTTGAAAGTGTCGCAAATGCACTTTTTAGTGTAGCAAATGGCCCTAGTAGTGTTGCAAATCCGTCATTTTATTTTCAATTACTGATCAGAAAAATGCTTGGCATTTAAAATTGGGACCCTCTAGGAACACAATTCTTTTTGTGTTCACCTAGTCAGACCCTCAGGATGCTAGCCATGTCTTTATTTTGTGGTTAAACACCCCAGAAATATGTTTTTCAAATTTCTGGAAAAAGTAGTGTCGCAAAGTGGTGTCGCACCTGCAACATTTTCCCAAATTTTTGCAAAAGCTTTCTCAAATTGCGACACTACTTTTCCAGACTATGGCCAAAATGACAAGAATTCTTTGCCACCCTGCTGCAAAAGTATGGTTTGGTCTTTGGGGCTCAAATGAGGAGGGATGGTAGCCACCATCTCACAGATGTGCCTTTTGGTGGTTTGGTGACAAAATATTGCATGGATGCTAAGTTACAGTACTCCGAAGTTGACGTTTTTTCCCATAGACTAAAATGGTGGCATCTGACGTGCCTTCCGGGGCTCATATCTTGAAAACGGTGTGAGATACAGAATTTTTGCTGTGACAATGCATGGAAAACCTAGCCCGGAAAGTCATGAATCATGTGAAATTAAAATTTTTTTTCTACATCGTACAGTTCCTGAGATATCAGCAATTTAGTATTCCAACAGCTCATTTTCTGCTCTGAGGCAAATTATTATGCATACATTCTTTCTACACAATGTGTTTCTCTATGCAGCTGTTGGGCAGATACAGTGTGTGCGCTTCCGTTACTGTTACAGTTACCATTCCCACTTGTGTTTCTGTACCCATTTGAGTTACCGTTCCCGTGTACGCCACCGTGTGCATTACCCTTTCCGTTCTCATTTGCTTACGCACTTGCATTCGCGTTTCCATTTCTCTTTACTTTGCTGTTATTTTTGCTGTTAACGTTACCATTTGCACTTCCAATTGCCATACCATGACTGTGCACGTCACGGTTTGCATTTCCTTACATGCTTGCATTTGCATTTCTGTTTTCTTTGGAGTCATTGTTACTGTTACCATTAGCATTTACAATTGTGATATCGTCATCATGTGCATTATGGTTTGCATTACTGTACAAGCTTGCGTTAGCGTTTCCGTTCCTGTTTCCTTTGGCATTATTGTTGCTGTTACCTTACCATTTGCATTTACAATTGCAGTACCATGACCATGCGCGTAACAGTTTGTGTTTCTCTTCGTGCTTCCGTTCGCGTTTCCCTTTCTGTTTCCTTTGGCATTATTTTACTTGTTACTATTACCATTTGCATTTCCAATTGTGGTACCATGACCATGCATTTTATGGTTTGCGTTTCCATATGCACTTGCATTTGCCTTTCTGTTTCTGTTTCCTTTGGCATTATTTTTGCTGTTACCATTACCATTTGCATTTGCAATTGCAGTACCATGACCGTGCGCATTACCAGTCATGTTTTCATATGAGCTTGTGTTTGCCTTTATGTTTCTGTTCCCTTTGGTGTTATTGTTGCTGTAATACTTAACATTTGTGTTTATAATAGAGGTACCCTGGCTGTGCGCATTACCAATTGCATTTACATACGTGCTTGCATCTCTGTTTCCGTCACTGTTCATGTTGCTGTCAGTTTGAACTTGCATTTCTATTAACGTTTGCATTACCTTTTACTTTTGTGTCACCATGTGTGTAACCATTAGTGCTTGCGTTTGTGTTGCAGTTACTGTTACTATGTCACTATACATCACATGGTGGGAACACAGGGTCTGAAGGGCCTGTACTCCCACCACCACATTCTATTCAGTATTTATAGTCCTCATTCTCAAAAAGAAGGGAAATTCATGGCAAAACATTCCATTTAATGCATCAGTTAGGGTTGTTCCACAGTGACAAAAGCAATGAAATTCGGTGCTAGGGTTGAAAGCCCCCCTTTGCACCCCCCAGCCAGCCCTCCAACCGTCATCGTGGTGTGCGTTGGGGTCATCGGTCCTAACTCTCACTCCATTCTCCTACACTTCAGCTTGTTTACACATGTGATGGGGAGGGAGTTAGGGCCAACATTAGGGTACCCCGATGCCGGTTTGGGGGCAGGCTGGGGTGTGCAAGGCGGGCTTTCAACCTAACAATCAATTTCCTTGCTTTTGTCACTGTGGAACAACCCTAACTAATGCATTTAAATGGATTTTTTTGCCATTTATATATATATATATATAGATAGATAGATAGATAGATAGATAGATAGATAGATATAGATATAGATATAGATATAGATTTAGATATAGATATAGATATAGATATAGATATAGATATAGATATGTTGACATAGTAGTGCCACTATAGTTAAGGTAAATTTGGCACGTTAATAACTTTGCAACCGTTCAACAAATTTGCACAAACGTTGGTATGCCCAATCCCATTGGGTAGATCTCCTGATGTGCCAAGTTCCGTTTTGATAGGATGTGCAGTTTTCATGCAGCACATACTAAAAATAGTGTGTTTTTCACTTTTTTAGCCAGTTTTTGCTGTTTTTTGCCCATAGCACTGCGGCCACATGGTTTGTATTTTTAGCCTGAGGTTTTCAGGGTAGAAAGAGGTTTCCCCAAGGAACAAGGCAGCATTGGTGTGGTAAAAACATATTAATCCATTCCAAAGTTATTTAATTTTGCAGTTTTGGGCTCTGGCCATGCTAAGTTCAGTCTTTTGGATAGGGGTATTTATTGTGAACAAGGATTTGCCTCACAAACAAGAATTTTAAAAGCTCACGAACAAGGATTTAAAAAATCCTTGTTTGTGAGAAAAAATTCCTTGTTCATGAGCCGCCATCTTGTTTTTCAATTTTACTGACAGAAAAAAACCTTGTAACTTGCCCCAAGGGTTTCTTCTGTGGACATTAATGTATGGGCTTTCTTCAGGGCAATGGCCTCTACAAACCCATGGCTTTGGTTTCCTTTAGTTTTGTCAAAAATGTGCCATTTTAAAATTTTTAAATCCTTGTTTGTCACTTACTTCTGATCCTTGTTTGTGAGATGTCAAAATCCTTGTTCTTGAGATTATGACCAGATAGTCCTATCTCACGAACAAGGATTTCTCTTAAACAAGGATTCTGATACCTCATGAACAAGGATTATAAAATGGAATCCTTGTTTGTGACATGTCAAATTCCTTGTTTGTAAGGTGTCAAAATCCTTGTTCGTGAGAAATCCTTGTTCATGAGGTATCAAAATCCTTATTTGTGAGATCAGGACTAGTGGTGGCCGAAGTTCCTAAACTTTGCTATGCAGATTATTTCACGTATAACTCAAATTTCACTAAATACTCCACGATGCAAAGAGAATAACTTCACCTTTAATTTTAATGCAAAGTTCCATTGATTTCAATGGACTTTGCATTAAATTCAACTTTTTTATTGCTCTTTAAAATGAATTTTGCAGTGATTCATGGGATGGCAGGTCACATGAGCTCTAGACTGTCTTGCACAGCCTCAGTTCGGCATAGAGTGTGTAGTGGAAAGCTGAAGACTGTTTGCTCTTAGAGCTCTGAGAATCAAACCATCAAATAATCTTTAAAAAAAGCATTTTTGCAACAAAATGTTGTGTCAAAATTTAGTACATCGATTGTAGGAAACACTTGTGTGTTTATATCATCGAGCATTTATTGATTTTGTGTGGCTATTGAATGTTAATTTTGTACATTCAGTCTGTCACTGTAGAAGTGTGCTTTTGGGGAAGGGGCAGATCTCTGGTGAAGAGAGATTCACAGTGAGAAAGGCAATCTTTCCAACTGTTGTCGGTACCATTTTAGTATTTGTGTGTTCATGTACACATAGTAATACTTCTAGTAAGTTCTGATCAGTTGTTGCTGTGTGCTATGGTGCTTTGCATTTTTTCAGTCTGTTTAAAAGACTGGGTTGTAGTGCACTGAATTGTTACATTTTCTGCCTATTACCTTTCATGTGTGTGCACATGCCATCAAGTCAAACAAATGTTATTGTGGCACTGTAATCACAGTACTCTTAATTTCTTTGTCCATCTGTGTTATTTTTTACTGTTTCTATCTGGACACTGTTGTACTCCCCATGTAAAATAAGATATTCTTTTTCCAGTTTTGTATTGCTGACCACTGGTTAAGGTGTTGTTGCACCTTTGCTGCTGCATCTCTTTAGTGAGCGATCTCCATCTGTCTGTGCTGCTACATCTCTTTAGGGTCCAATCTCCATCTGTAAGTCGCTCTTCTTGTTTGTTGGCTTCCCATCCTCCCAAAAGTGCCTAAATCTAAATGTGTTGTTAATTGTCTGTGTAATCCCAAAAAATGCCCACGAAAAGATGTGCATGCAAAGATGTTTCTTGCCATGGCACTGCTGCCAGTGCCAAGAGTGGCCGTAGGTATGGTAGTATGTAGCAGAATGGAATACTTGATGCAAGTAAAGGAATTTCTCTGACTATGTTTTTCACAGTGAAATCAGTTGCTTCAATGATGGTTGGAGATGCTGTTGTCCCTGCTGGTGCTGGTGGTAGTGAAGTTAGTGAGGGGCCCTGCTTGAGTATTGCTCCAAGTTCAACCCGTACAAACTTATCTGGGTGCCAAAATGTTGTGGAGTCCGAAGACATGATTCAGAGTGCAGCTGATGTCACACTCCCCATCCCCACATTAGTTGAACATGATTCTGATCATGATGATGACTCACAAACTCATGTTTCCAGTGATGCTGCAATTATGCCTAGGCCATCCAAATATTCAAATGTTGAGGAAACAATTGTAGATGATCATACTGCATCTGTGATTGGAATGTGTTCACCACAGGACAGCATCCAAACTGAATTTGTGGATGCGGATGATGATGATGATGATGATGATGCTAGGTGACCCAAGTTGGGAACTGGAGAAAAAGAAACTGAAGTGTAAACAGTCTGTTGTTAAATCACCCTCTCCTCAAAGTTCTGATGTAGCTGTGTCTGTTGATGATGACGGCCTAGTAATAGTCATAGATTGTGATGTTCAGGCAGAGTCCAAGTGTGCCCAACAACATAAATCATGCAGTACATCACCCATTTCAGTGCCACAAAAACTGGAGTCCAAAATGCAGCATCAGCGACATGTGAAAAGTAGGGCATCATAATCCCTAGTGTGGGATTTTTTTCATACAAGGTGAAAGTGATTAAACAGTGGTGATCTTCCAACTTTGCCAAGTGCTTGTGAATCATGGTAAAAAGGGTAGCCATCTTAGCTCTGGGAGCCAGCATGTGCATCTGAAGAGCAGGCACATGGTACTGTGGACTCAGAACCAGCAAGGAGCTAATGCCGTAGTGGGGAGTTCACCCTCATCCACCTTCATGAGCATGGCATCCCCTTCCTTGACTGTTAGTGCCAAACTAGCCATGTCTGTAAAAGTGGTGAAATAACGCCAAATGATTACTACAGGCATGAGGAGGAGGATGATTTTGAATTGCCATGTAGTGGTCACAGCAGCAGTGGTGGTCCATGTAGTAATTCTAGTACATCAACCCCTGTGCTTAAAACAGGTAAAATAACCTCATTTGTTGGCTTGTCACCTGTGCACTCCCATCACAAGTCAAAAGTACCCCATCCATGGCAGTTCACAGATCCATTTTGCACACCACATGCAAAATGGGTAACAATGCAGCCCATGTTGCTCAGCCTTTTTTCACATCACATTAAATACCCACCAAATCATGTGGTTGCACATGACCTGAATGCTGCCATAGCAGAAATGCTGGCAATTGACCTTTTGCCCTTCTTCTTTCTGGAGAATGCTGAATTCTGGTGCTTTGCGACATGCGCATGTCCCGAATGGAAAATCCCATCCAGGACCTACTTCTCCACCTGTGCTCTCCCAGAGTTATATCGCACCGTGAGAGAGTCTGTAAAACATGCTTTTCAGCATTCCTCATTGCCTTACATTCATTTACGCATGGATATGTGGACAAGTGGAAAAATGGCAGGCAGTTCCTATCTGTGTATTACTGCACATTGGGCGCGGGTACCAGGGGTTTTCTGCGATAGCAGGATTGGAAAGCAGTGTAATGAGTCAGACTGCAGTGGTAGCAACCTTCATTGCATTAAACAACATGCCACGCTTGCAATGCATAGTGTAACATGGTCTCATATAGATGAAAACATGCTAGACTCACTAATGACAGACACTGATCAGTGGCTACACCCCTTGTCCCTAAAGGCTGGCTTTATAGTTAGTGGGAATGGATCAAACATCGTTAAATGTATCACCAATGGTGGCTTTGTGAGGGTTCCCTGCCCGGCCTAATGTTTAAATCTTGTGGTACAGGAGTTTCTACATCACACAGACATCAAGCAAATGCTGACTTTTTCATGTTGCATCTGTTCACACTTTGCATACTCTGGAAAGGCCCGCAATCAGCTTCAGCAGCTGCAGATTCAAAACAGCCTCACTCAGCACCACCTCAAGCTTGAAGTTGTCATGCCCTGGAACTCGACACTTTACATGGCAGAGTGGTTGTATGAGCAGTACAAAGCCATCTCAGACTACCTAGTAATGCACACTAGTCATAACAGTTTAGAGGCCTCGATATCAATGACAACTGAACAATGGTGCCTCATGGACTCAGTGATATTAATATTGAGGCTTTTTGAACATGTCACACAGGCAGGGAGTGATGGCACTGCATCCATAAGTCCAGCCATTCCTCTGCTGCAGGTGCTGTGGACAACATTTATGAATCTGCAGCCTAGCCTTGATGTTGCCAGAGATAGGACAAGCAGTATATTACCGAAACACATGCTTACAATATTTAACAGCAATTGAAACATTGCCAGTATTCAACAAAATGCAGAATTTGGAATAGCCACAATGCTGGACCCACGCTACAAATGTGGCATTGCGTCCATACAGGAGGGAGGGCATGATCATGTTCAAAATCTGACTGGACAGCTGGTCTGATTGGTTCATGGGGCACAGAAGTCATGTGCAAAGTTCTGCAAACCACAGCATTACAAGGCTGAAGGTCACTGTGGACTGAGTACATCCAGTAAGATGGCTGAGAGTGATGGGCAAGGGAGGGTTGCAGCAAAACAGTTTGCCATTAATCCACATTGGGATACTTTGTCTATAGTAGGAATTTGTGACCTAGATGAATATTGTGAACAGGTGGATGACTCATCAGGACTACATGCATCGCAGAGCATGGTTGATGCCTCTTTGACAGAAAATAGGCATCTGACAGTACCTGAGGATCATCTACTGTACTGGGGTGGAAAGGTGAATTAATGGCCAGAACTGACTTCAGTAGCACTGAAATACCTGACCAGCCCACCCTCCAGTGTAAGCATGGAGAAGGTATTCAGTTCTACGTGGGCCATTGTGTGTGACCATCATACTAACCTATCACCTGCAAATGTCAGCATGCTGACATTTATCAAAAGGAATGAAGGTCACATACCAAGTAGTACCACCATTTCTATGTTTATGCCCAGTCATGATGGTGATTGTGTGGATGACATGGGTGAAACACACCATCATGGTGGCAGCATCAAACAGTGTACCATCAAGGTTGATGATTCAGTCATGGAAAAAGAATTTCCAAGCAGGCACAACTCTGACCCTGACAACTGTAAGGGCAGCTTCCTCCTTGATCAGAATGAGGAGAATGTTGGTTGTAGTGCATGATGGGTTTGAAGGCTGTCACAGTTCTGTATTGCTACCATTTTTTACCATTTAGTAAATGTAAAACAGTGTCCCTGACTAGCATTCCATATGACAAATAATGACGTCATTCGATTTGACCATACCTGTTCTTGATTTTGTGAGTATAGTAAACAGAATGTGTGCTGTCATTATAGTTATTACACAGTCTTATAAACACAAATGTCAACATTTGGCCATAGCCACTTAAAGCCTGCTGATTGACTGACAGATATCCTCTTCCTGATACTGAAGAACTTTAACATATCATAGTTAGCCAAGTGAGAAAGACAGTGAAACTGTACCAGTGCCTGATGTAGAAACCCTCAGTCACATCCACCCAGCTTCATGAGACAGTGAGAGAGACAGTGAAACTGCACCAGTGCCTGATGTAGAAACCCTCAGTCACAGCCACCCAGCTTCATGAGACAGTGAGAGAGACAGAGAAACTGCACCAGTGCCTGATGTAGAAACCCCTCAGCCAACCACAGCCATCCTGCTTCTTTAATCAGTAATTTACAGCAAGTATGTTCTCATGTCATGTGCAATGGTTTTGACTTGAACTGTGCTGTGAATGCTTCTGTGACCAATAAATGCCATTGTCACCAAATACTGACAACTGATTTTCATGTTGTTTTCACAGGCTTTAGTAACATAGACTGTAACAGGACTCGATTAGTACTCCGAACACCAAAAGGATAACATTTTCAGGTAAGTATCTATTTTATTTCCTCTTACCTTTTCGGTTTTAATTTTGTTCAGCTGGTGCAAAGCATGCAATGGAGGTGACATTCTGGACAGATAACATCTTATTCATTCACATCTCTGACAGGAGTACTTCAGTACATGAGGGTTTTACAACGTTTTATCCTGCTTATGTAAACACATCATGCGATGTAACTGTAGTCAGTGGGACAGTGCCTGTCAATGGTACTAACCATGTTAATTGGTTTTACATGAGCTTGCTAATAGCTTGGTATTTTAAGCTGGATATAACAGAAGACAGGAAGAGCCATACCAGATTGCGGTAGTGCGATAAACTCTATTTAATTTCTTCTTCATCTGTTTTCGGGTAACATTGAGGTGCTGTGTACTGCAGTTGGTGTTATAACATGAAGAGATGAACAACAACAGTCAGGAACCAGGATGATACACAGAACATGTGGAAAGAAGACAAAAACATTAATGAAACTTGTTTTAAAATTATGCCCCTCCAAAAAAATAATACTTACCTTTCATGGCTTGACAGTTTCCCTACAGCCGAAGCCATCAACAAGTCAAAGCAGGCATCACACAAGTGTGCTTGTATGACCTAGGAAGGTAAAAAAAAGGATTACATTTCAGTCAACCACATCACAAATTAAACGGCTGTGTCTCGGACAAAAAAATGACAGTGACATGTATAACTTACCATTGTTGGTATGAATGAATACACACACATAGGGCAGCATGTTTCAGTCAGTGCATCACAAGATTTTTCCAGCATCAAATTATGGTTCAACTGGCCATTGTCATCTGTGTTTATCATCATTTACTGTAGCAACAGCAACACACTGTACATCGGCAGCAGCAGAAAACAGCAGGGCAACAGCAGCAGCAGGAGCAGGCTACAGCAAGAAAGTTTATCACTTTTGGGACAGTTGTGCATAGTTCTGGCTCTCTCTGTGCATGCTGTAAGCAGTGTGCCACTAAGTACTTGTGACTTTTCTGAACAGTTTCTCATGTCATTATTCTTCATTGGGACACTAATACTGCATGCTGAATGATGTAGCAAGATAGCAGTATAATCATGCTACATTCACATAAGATAGGAAATTTTTAAGGGGGGATTGTAACTATGTGCAATGCAGCTAGTGCATTTTTCTTGTGGGTATGGCCTTGTGGGTGTGCTTACAAAAATTAACACACTCAACAGTAACAAAAAAGTAATATAGCATGACAGGTAGAGCAGCAGTGCAATAATTGGTGGATAATTTGTACCTATGCTTTTGTACTGGATTTTTGCTTGGTACTCATCTACTTACTTGTTTATATGCTACCCCTCTTTCTAGGATTTATGGATGCAGTACTTCAATTTTTCAAATCTGAAATAATAAACAGAGCGCTACTTTTAATCTGGCTTTATGCCGATTTTCATCAGTATTACCACCTCTTTTTGTACATCTATTATTTAAAATCATTTCTGTTGTGACTGAAATGAACTAGCATATAATCCAGCAGGGCGTGGTACACCACCATGATCTTCTGGAGCAGTAGGTGTTCAAAAACAGCTGGGTATAGAGATGGAAAACAGATCTGAGGAATATTAAAAGGAGCACTAATTTTATTTTTTCAGTTCTAAAAATATCGAGTAACTACGCTATAACTCACGACAGACAATGGGTGTATCAGGCAATTACTGCACACTGTGGGTGCTTTGTGAGGCATGAGGGCTTGATGGAAGGACTTACACCACCTGTGAAGTGCATCAATGCCCTGATACACCCATGGGCTGGAGTGGGTTAGTGCACTTATAGAATGGGCTAGCTAAATGTAAACAGCAAAACACGAAAAACTTTCTACAGTCAGCACACCCACTGTTGCTCTAACGGGTCATTACCGAATGGTCAGGCGACGCTTTTTGACAAATGTCAAGTCATCACATTTGACCTTTCATTAATGACCTTTTCACAATGCAGAATCACATTAATTGTGGAAGGAATTGTATCATACCATTCAGTAGATAAGGGACAACTGAAAATAGAATAAAACAGTATAGGTCAGAATTGTTAAATAATAGGTGCACAGTGTCAGGTTACCCCAACCTACCTCAAACATATATAATAGCTGACGTGCTTCAGTGTTGAAGGGTATTAATAATACCATACAATCACATTCAGTAAAAAAGTTATAGCACCCCAAATGTGTACCACAGCAAAACAGAGAAGTGTCCTGAACCATCTCACATGCCACCAGGCAGGCACCCCAAGCACCCTTGTGTGATGGCAGTAAATTAATTGAGAGAGTGCACTCCATTGACATGTATGTGCATGTTTTTTCTACAGCTTTTACTATTTATTGTTGAAATTTGCATAAAGCAAAGTGACCACTGGAATAACGGGGACTTTTGCTCCTGCAGTCAATTTCATTTTTTCTAAATTGCAGCTATACAAAGTACCAACAGCTATTGAAAGATCGCAATCATAAAGATCAAGGGACTGCACACTCAGCATTAATTTTCTGATGTCACAAAATTAACATGGGGGTGCCTGCATGGGGGCCTGTCAACAGGTTCAGCCAAGGACTCTTTATTTCTTTGTGTACACAGTTGGGGTGCTATGACTTTTTGACTGGATGGGACATCATGGTATAATTAATACCCCTCAATACTGCAGCAAGTCTTCTATCATATATTGTTGCGGGTGGATGGTTACCTGACAGCACGCACCTGCTCTTTAACATGTTTTTACACTGCTGCTTTAACACAATATAAAAGAAAGAAAATATTACTGCAAAAACAAAATTTAAATAGTTGGACTGTATGTCAAAAGATTCTTACATAGGAAAAGAAAGAAAAGTGAAGGACTGCATTTTTTTAGAGGTTTTTTCTTTTATAATTTTTTTTGCTGTGTTTTTAAGATTTTTTTTGGGGGGGGAGAAAGGAAAAAAAAAGACAGAATGCACAATGAGAGTTAGAAAGAAAAAAAGACAGACTATTGGGCCGGGTCAAGGTGCTGCTGGCTAAGCAGCAGTTGGAACATGGACATTATTTGCAGCTGGTGATCCTCCATCCGGTTTAACTGCTGCTACATGTTGTTGACCACATTACCAAGGTGGTCAACCTCACTCCACAAAATCACAAGGTCAGCCTGGGTGGCAGGGATTGATGCTGGATTTTCAGCCTGTGCAGGTGCGGGAGCTTCCACTTACTCCCTCTCCCTTCTCATGCACTTCTCGACACCATGTGCAGTCTGAGGCCATGCTGCCACCTGTTACTGCACTGCGGGAGCATTTCCTGCAACCTCAGACAACTTGGACTCCCACTGTGCATGGTGGTGGATACTGAGGTGAGTATGCTGCCCATCTGTCCCAACATGCATACTCTTCCTACCCCACATACCACAGATGTTGCATTTAGCTATGCTTGGGTCACCTGGCAGTGTGCTAAAAAAATGCCACACTGCCGAGCTGCAGGGTGGATGAGGCACAGGTGAGGGGGCCCAGATGTTGTCAGCTGCTGTACATTATGGGGTGGAACAACAGGCTGCTGTTGCTCCACCTCTGGCGGTTGATGTTCTTGCTGCTGCTACTGTCGGTCTCTAGCCATGGCCAGCAGTGGTGGGGCAGTGCTAGGCACCACTGGTGGTGCTTCATTGGTGCCACTAACTCCACTTCCACAGGAGTCATCATTTCCTGGTAGGGCAGCACTTGCAGGGAACAAACTCCCATGGTTGATGCGCACCTCACCGTCATGCATCCTTGGGCTGACATGATCACCATGTCTCTCTCCACCAAAGCAACCATGCTCTATTTTAAATCAAATAAGGATTTAAATTATCCAAAACAAAAAATAAAGCAGAATTAAATCAGGACTATGTACTATAAAATCAAAAGAAGGGGCACAACTAAAAAAGAAATTAGATGATAAACAGAAAAGACTGGTAAATATTAAGATGCAGTAGCACTCTCTGTCTACTCAAAAGAAGCTCCTTTCTCAGAACTAGGCAAGGGAAAGTGAAACCTGTTCACTGTCTAGCCTGATTAATTTCCTGCCAGCACCATGTGATCCGCAGACCATCAGACATGTGGTCTGTGGGCAGTTTTTCACAAACATCGCCTTCCTGAAATACTACCTGAAGTTAAGGTGAAGTCAGCAATGCAAAGTTAATTAAAGGTGAATTTCGACCTTTTATTAAAAACTTTGCATAATTATCCACTGATTTGAAGTTGCTAACTTCTCCTGAACTTGGCATTGGTAGTAAAACTTTGCTGCATCTCCAATCAGGACCAGATGGCCCTAGTTCACAAACAAGGATTTGGTTTATGAGCAAGGATTTTGACACCTCAATAATAAGGATTATAAAAATGAATCCTTGTTCGTGAGGTGTCACAATCCTTGATCATGAGGTATTAAAATCATTGTTCATGAGAAATCCTTGTTCATAAGGTGTCCAAATCCTTGTTCGTGAGGGGATGACCAGATGGTCCTATCTCACGGACAAGGATTTCTCACAAGCAATGATTTTGACACCTCAAAAACAAGGATTCGACTCATGAACGAGAATTTTGACACCTCACGAACACGGATTTTTAAAGGTTGCTGTTTCTTTGTCAGTTCACTACAAAGAAATGGTTAATATTTTTGGCTTGAAATTTGCAGGGTACAAAAGAGTTGTCACACAGATGTGACCTATGCTGGCTTGATGTGAAAATTGGCATCAGTTCCATAGTTATGGCATTCCAAGGTTGATAAATTTCCCATATGATAACATTGTGGTGAACACTGTGCCTTTCAGTGGCTATATTTTGAAAACGGTTCAAGATATGGATTTTTTGTTAGCGCAGCTTAGTACACCTAACGTGTTCGAAACATGCATGCAGGTTGCCAGTCCATCATTACAATTGCAGTGGAATTTGTTTCAAGGTTGCTATGGTTACTGAGATATTGCACCACTTGCAGCACAAGGGTTATTTGGAATGTGTCTAGGCCTGCGCTGCATCTCTAAAATTATAGATAGGTGGGGAGCGCAGGGCCCAGATTGACCTGCACTCATACATATGCATACCATTATGCAGTAATGGGATTGCTGGGCCATCTGTTATGCAATACTGTGAGGGCTTTCTGTTCCTACAAGAAGATGACAGTTCATTATGGGTCCTGCACTCCAAAAAACTGATACCATGGGAGTGCAGGGCCCAGAGAGCCCTGCGCTCCTAAAACCTTAAAAGGGTAAGATTACTCTTTATCAAGAAAGTAAGGAAATTCATTGCAAAAAACTTTGTTAATGCATCAGTTAGGGTTGAAGCATCAAAAGTAGGGAAATGAGATGTTAAGGTTGAGACCCTAACCCCCTCACCCTACTACTCCACACCCACCCTCCACAGACCAATAGTCAATGGGGTGTGCCTTGGGGTCATTGGACCTAATTCTCACCATATTCTCCTACACTGTACAATGTCAGCTTTTTACATATGGAATGGGGTGAGAGTTAGGGCCAACAACCCCAAGACACACCCCATCGACTGCTGGTCTGTGGAGGGTGGAGGTAGGGTGGTAGAGTGGGGGAGATCAGGGCCTCAACACTAATGCCTCATTTCCCTATTTTTGTTGCTTCGATCTTAACTGATGCATTAATGAATTTTTTTGCAATGAATATATATATGTGTGTGTGTGTGTGTGTATGGTGTCTTTTTCATATAGTTAGGTCATGCAGGCCTTTTGTGCTGCTCAATTGTCTTTTGGTGAAATTGTGACTAGTAATACTTTACTGTCTCTTTTCTCCTACAATTTTTGTGTGCACCCTGCTTGTGTGTGTAATAGATCTGTTTGTGTAATTTTATGCAATTGTATGGCAGATTTTCATTCTTTTCCACATTCCACAAAGGGTTCTGATTGGAACCAGAACTAATCAGAACTTATCAGAACTGTGGCCTGGATCCAGATCCTGATAATAAGAATCAGGACTTTTTCAGATCCACCCAAACCTAACAACCATCCATGAAACCCTGCAATATCTCTTCCTCAGCTACTTCTCATGGAACTCTATTCTGTCTATAACTGTTAAGATACAACAAGTTAAGAGGACTCAAAGCCAAACTAAGTTTGACTGTAGAGTACAGAGCTGCCCAACTTGTTGCTGCTGAATCTGGAATATCTGTCTCACTATTGCACTGAAGCAGACTGCTTTGAGGGAGCCACATGTGTTTCCTGAGCCACAAACCAATCAAGTCTACAATTACTGTGTGCAAAATTTCTCCCACCGATCAGGCAGTTTGAGACATAAGTGTCCTCTTCTCTGTTTCTCTGTCTTGTCTCTTTGCCTGTTTTTTCTGAACTCCATTCATCTGCTGATCTGATGGTCTCTCACACTCCCTCCTACACATCATGTAATAGGAAAGGTTCTCCATTCCACCTCACTCCTACTAAGACATCTGCTAAGGGTCATATATGTTTTTTGTGGAGTGTGGTTAGGGGAAAAAATGCAATCCAAACTGTAAAAAATGTTTGGAAGCAGCTCGAGTGCCACAAATGCTGTTGGTTCATGGGGGTTCAAATTGTCTCTGAACCAGTTCACCCGCCCCTAGTTCGTAATGTTTCCAATCCCCTGTACACCCAATGGACTTCTTTATTGTCCTAATACCATCCCTTATATGCAACATGACCCTTCCATTCCATGTTTCCCATTCTCTTCAAAATGAGAGCATACCCAAGGATTGAAAGGTTGCAGTTATGATTGGCTGAAGATGCCAATGTCTCTGTAATGGATATAATGTCTGCTTTACTCCCACAGCCATTGCCTGAAGGTCTCCCATCTTGTTGCCAAGTGTCCTGGTCGACTACTTGTCATGATCCTGTCTCTCTGCTCTTGCCTTGATCCACCCATTCGCCATTCTGCCTTTTATATTTTTTCCTTCCCTATGTACAATATGTGCCATATCATCATTTGCTCTGTAACTAGACTCTCAGGCTGAGGGGGGTGTTAGCTAGGTCCTTTATATCTGCCACCCTGTGTTGGGATTCCCTAGCCTCTGCCTCTCTCCTCCTAGTTTTAATGCCTAGCAATGAAGGCATCAGACTTCTACCCAGAGCATTTGCACTGCCTTCCATGAGATGAAGACAATGCCTTCTGAAGAGCCTCCTGTCCCAAAAGTGACATCAGTCTCTGGCAAACTTAAACCCTTCCTTACTGTACCAGTCACTCAACCATGAGATGAATGCTTCAATCATTAGCAGCCTCTCATGTACCTTACCACACAGTATCAGGATCTTTGAGAAGGCCACTAATGCCAATACTGTCTTTACTCTGCCACCTAACCTGCAGAAGCCATCTTTCTATATTCGTGACTGGCCAGATCTCTTCCGTCAAAGTACAGTCATGTTTGTCTCCTCCCTCATGTACCTAAGAATGACCTCTATCATCATGGTGTCTCTCCTAGCTTGGAGGCACCGAACTACATTCCCCCCATACTGCTTATGCACAGCACCCTCTCAGCACCCCTATCAATTGAGTCACTTTTCACCATAATCTTTTGAGCTGTACCTCTGACAGTCTGCCCATCCTCTATTAGGTATTGTCTTACTGTAGTTTTAGGAGTCTGGGAAGTGACCTGAATATAGTCTCTTTATTGGGAAGTTGGCTGGCCTGCTTTCTCCAGAGAGACAAACCAGTTATATCATTTATGCACTTAGGACTTCCTTCACCACCAGCAGGTCTTGGCCTGGCATCCTCACCCTACTACCCACTAACATCCATCCACCTGGACTTGTGGGTCACTATGGGAAAGGGGACCAGCAGATGTCCACAGCCCCATTCTAATATGCTTTGTAGCAGGCATTCCTCATCCCTTGCCACAGCTATTACAGAAGTGAATGCCATGAATCTTCTACAGGGAGGACATGTGCCATGCTGCCAAAAAATTGCTCAAAAGATAGCCACTGTACATTCTCTGCAATTGACAACTATATGTCCCCTCCCCAAGTACCCCTGAACTGATTACTGCCTAAATGTAGTCTATACCTTTTACATTCAGAACATACCCAATGTCCACGAAGTGCGAACCTATCCCATCCTTCTGTTCTTCCCTATCCGACCAGTATTTCTTCAACCAGTGGTCTATGACCTTCAATTAAAACAATCAAGTGACCCTACCACAGATGCAGATTTAGTGTAGAACCAGATAGCACCATCTTTCAGTAACCTACTCACTCAAGCAAGGATGTTTATATGATCCCGACCCCAGAGGTGAGTTAGCCCTGACATCAGGAATGCATTGTTTTGGCTACTTAGCAGTACCAATGAAATTTATCATAATCACTGTAGAGATTCTGACCACACACCCAGCTGATACAAAAGTTCCACATTAGGGCCCTCAGAGGACCATCAGGTGTGTCTTACCTTAACTATGGAATAGCTGACATGCAGAGTCTCTTGCAGAATTAAAGACTTCCCAGAGGATGCCCCTACAGACACATTACCCTTCTCATGGTCTGCATTTTCTTTTTTTTTCCTATTTGTTTATACTGCTGGAGCCTGGAATGCAGCTCCAGTCCTTCCTTCAGAGGGATTTGGTCTCCAGCTCTCCATTCCCCGTCCGACTTCCCATACAATCCTCCACAGGCTCCCTGACCTGTGACAGGGCTGAGGTGAAGGGGCACCACCATACCCCCTGGAGTGAAATCTAGATGCTTGGGGAAGTCAGGACAGGTGCAGCAGAGATATCATGGAGCCTGCCAACTCCATTTTCCTCCCTTCGTTTCTCCACCCCCCTGCCAATGGTGAATGTTGGCAATGTGCCTCCTGACTTGCATCTCCACTGGCCACTACCAGAGGGAGATTGATGAGTGAGATGGCAATCCCTTCCTCCCTGAGAGAGGAAAGCAGTCCTCCAGATGCTCAATCCTTTCTGTCCCCTGCCTACCACCAGTGGTCCGGGCTCATTTCCAAACACAGGTTGCCGGCTTGGTGCAAGGTGTGCTGTCCAGCGTTAAAGCCCTCAGCGCCACAGGGCCATGGTCTGCACTTTCTGGGTTGCTCATGTGAGGGGTAACATGCACCTGGTAAAACTATATACCGGATTGCTATCACATGGCTAGTTCTAGCAAGTCATGTGAACCTGCCTCTAACGATGATTGCACCACATCTTGCTACCAATCTCCTGCCCCTGTTTACACTCCCTTTCACCATGTGCTCTTTAACCAGGATCTTAGGTTATGGGTGGGTGTTGGTTATGTCCCTTTTAACTGCCACTGCCACCCTGTGTTGGAATTCCATAGCCTCAGCCACTCCCCTCTTAGTTTTAATGCCTAGTGATGGAGGCTTCAAACTTCTGCCCAGTGCATTTGTTAAATCTTCAGTGGGATGAAGGCTACAGTATATGTTTGGAAGAGCCTCCTGTCCAAAAAGTGACTCCAGTCTCCCACAAATCTAAACCCTTCATAACTGCACCAGTCATTATCAGGTCTCTCTTTTGTATTAACCCATACCAGCTGGACACCTGAGAAGGCAACTGATGCCACCATTACTCTTACAATGCCACCTGAACGGAAGAATCTATCTTTTACCTCCTCTATTCATGAATCATGACTAGCCAGATTGCTTTGACTTCAAATGGACCGCTATGTTTAGCTGATCCCTCATGTGCCTAAGAATGCCCTTTTTCATGATTGCATCCCTCCTAGCTTGGAGGCACCTGGTTACCTTCACCCCTTACTGCCTATGCACACCACCTGTAAATACCCCTATACATTGAGTCACTTTTTAGCATTACCTTTTGTGCTATACCTCTGGTTTTCTGCCCACCATCTGCTAGGTCATAGAAACATAGAAGTTGTTGGCAGAAAAGGACCTCTCAGCCCACCTAGTCTGCCCTATTTTCCCTAAATACAGTTACACCCAGACCCTACTCATTCTCCAGTTTGGTAGATAGGTAGGTAAAAACTTTATTTTTATACAGGAAATATGTAATTTTGGACTTTATCGGTCCAGTTCACAAGATAATCCTGTTTTCTATCTAAGTTACACATAGAATATAAAAAATACAGTACAAATTCACTTACAAATCACATAACCATCGTGTAAATTGTATTAATAAAACAAATTAGTTAATAAGAAGACCAAATAAATGTACATGGTGGGAATAGAAAGAAAGCTAAATTCTGTTTCAAACACTACCAAGTGAAAGTGTGCTAGTCCCACAACATTTCTATAAAAGAACTGTGTTTAGTTTCATCCCATATTGAAAAGGATAAACCATTCCAGTGTAGAGATGCCAAAGATCTAATGGTACAGTCCCCGAATCTATTGTTGCACCTCTTCTGGTGAATTTTATTTTGGTGAACCAACCTAGCCAAATATTTCTTACTGTCAGGAACACAAGAAAATAAAATTTTTGAAATATTATGGTCAGGGTAGTTAGCCTTATACATGTGGATAAATGTTAACCAACTCCTTGCATATTCCACCTCAAGAGGCAACCAACTGAGTCTATTCAAGAGCAAACAGTGGTGTGTTCTAAAGTTACAGCAAAGAACATATCTGGCTACCCTATACTGTAGTTTATCAAGTTTGTTTAACATTAATTTATTTGCAGACCTATAAACAAATTCACCATATTTTACCATGGGCAAGATAAGTTGCTCAGCATGTTTACATCTCTTAGATACAAAGTGCAAAGCTTTAGTCTTTTTAGTATTCATTCTAAGCTATGACCTGGTGAACCACTCCTGCATCTTGGCAAAGTCAGCCTGGAGTTTTCTCCGGAGATCCTCCAGATTGCGTCCTGAAGCCACTATAGCTGTGTCATCTACATATAGTCTAACAGATGTATGCTGAACCACAGAGGGCAGGTTGTTATTAAACAGCAGAACTAGTAGGGATCCCAAGACAGAACCTTGTGCCCCCCCTTTTTACTGCAAGTGGTTCAGATAGATGTTGCTGTATCTGGACACTTTGTGATCACCCCATCGAGTATGATGAAAACCAGGCCAGGAGAGCCTCAGAGAAACCCAGGCCTAATAACTTTGCTCTTAGGATGGAGTGGTCCACTAGGTCAAAAGCTTTAGATAAGTCTATAAAAACTACCACTGTTTCCCTACCATGATTGAGAGAGGAACAAATCAGTTCATTAAATTCCACCAAAGCAGATGAGGTGGAATATCTTTATTTATTGATTGAAATGTTTCACCAGAAAAGGCACACTGAGCAAAAAGATGCTTGTCTCACGGTGCAACCTGGGGGGGAGGTTACAGAGGAGATCAACTGCATACATTTGTACATGGAAATGAATTACACATTGGAACATAAGTATAACACCTTGGAAACATGAAGTAGGAGTAACATAGGAAACATTGCAACAAGAAATTATACACATTGTTACATGGAGTGAGAGAAAATTATACAAGGAATTATGATGACAAAGGGTGCAAAATATAACTACATAGATGCCAGCTACTAATCTACGGTAACACTGTAGACAAAGAATCGAGGCTAGAATTGCAGTTGGGGGTAAGTGCAGAAGTTGGTGGATATATGACAGCATTTATAGCCATAGCTAAAGCCACTGGTCAGGCCGCATGGGATCTAGGATAGGACAGTGGGGGGAGGAAGAAGATGTGGGGGGAAGGGAGATGGTAAGATAAGTGGAGGAGGGGGGAGGTCAGCAACACTGGTAGTTTACTGCTTAGTAGTTTGTCAGGGCAGAGGAGATGGAATGCCTAGAGGAGGAGTGATGGATTTGTGCCAGCAGGTCATTCCAGAGCCACAGGAGGTGGTAGGAGAAGGCTAATTGAGCAGCAGTGGTCCAGCGGTGAGGGATTACCAACAGCCGGGAGGCAATAGATCTAAGGGTGTGAGAGGGGGTTGGTGTGGGAGATTGGGAGGAGGTGAGGTAGGGTGGAAGGGACCTGAATCAGAAGTTGGAAGCAAATTTAGCACAATGGAGTAGGTGCTGGCTGTCAAGGAAGGGGAAGGCAAGTGCATGGTAAAACTTGCAGTGGTGGGTGAGAGGGGGGGGCATTGAGGGCAAAGCGGCAGGAAGCATTGAAGAGGGGGTCCAGTCTGGATGAGTAGACTTAGGAGTGACACTATAGACTACATCACAGTAGTCGATTGTAGGTAATATCATTTTCTGCACAATTTCATGTCTCACCAGTAGGGGGAGGCAACTGTGGTTTCTGTAGAGAGAGCCAAGCTTATGGCACAGTTATTTCAGGATAGCATCCACATGAGTAGAGAAGGATAGATGTCAGTCAAGCCAGACACCAAGGTACCTAAAAGTTGACATGTCCTCAAGGACAGTCCCATCAAGGATATAGAATTTCAGGGGTGTAGTAAGCCTGGATAGTCTCTGCCTAGTGCCGAAGGTCATGGAGACTGTCTTCTCGGCATTAAGGGAGAGTTGGAGGGAGCTAAACCAGGGCTGAACTTTGTTTAAATCAGCCTGAAGACTGGTAGTAACCTCCTTAGGGGTACGGCCAGAGGAAAAGAGGATGGTGTCATCTGCATACATGTGAATTGAGATAGATGAGCAGGTTTGAGGCAGGTCATTTAGGAGGATGGAAAAGTGGATAAGGCTGAGTACTGAGCCTTGGGGGACACCAGTAACTATTAGGAGTGGAGGAGAGGTGGAATCAGCAATTTTTACAGGTTGAGTTCTCCCTTCCAGGTATGCTTTGAACCAGCTGGTGGCAGACATGGATAGGCCAGCTTCAGAGAGACAGGATAGCAACAGGGGGTGGGCGACAGTGTTGAAAGCTTTGGCTATGTCGACAAAGATGGATGCAGTAATGAGACGTTTGTCCATCCCTGAGAGGACTATGTTGGAGAGTCATAGGAGGGAAGTGGTGGTAGAATGGTTCTTTCTAAATCCAGACTAGAAGGGGGTGAAGAAGATAGATTCTGAGAGGAAGCTGGAGAGTTGTGAGAGTATGAGGTTCTTCTGGAGTTTCGCTAGGGTAGGGAGGAGGGAGATACGGTGGTAGTTGGCTGCGGAGGTGGGGTCACCTCCTTTGGGAAGTGGAAGGACTATGGCATACTTCCACTCCGCAGGAAATGATTCAGAGGCAAACGATAGGTTTAGCAGGGCAGCTAGTGGAGCTGCAATGGCAGGGGCAGATAGGTAGAGGAGTTTGAGGTCTAACCCATCTGGGGACTTTCCCTTGGAAGGGTTTAGGGATAGTAGGGTATCAAGAGCTTCTGACGGGGAGATGGTCCCGAAGTGGAAGGTGTTAGATCAGGGGGGATTAGCAGCTTTAGCATAGTGGGTAGGTGGAGCTATAGCTGGTAGGGAGGCAAGGAGTGAAGTAGCACATGTGGTGAAGTATGGAATTGAACTCAGAGGCAACTGTGAGTGGGTCAGAGAGAAGAGTACCATTTGGGAACAGAAGGGGGGGTGGGATTTGTCGATGAGGGGGGAAAAGGGAGTGGATGACTTTCCAAAATTTAGATGGTTTATGTAGGTTGGCATTGAAGGTGGAGTTAAAGTAATCGGCTTTGGCTAGCTGGGTGGCCTTGGTGCACTTGTTACAGAGCGTACGGTAGGTGATGTTATCACCTGGGAGGAGTGTAGACTTGTAGGTTTTCCACGCTTTGTCCCGAACATTTTGGCATGCTTTTAGTTCTGGGGAAATCCAGGGAAGGTGTGTCCCTCAGACTCTGATATGACGCATGGGGGCATGATTATCCCAGATGCTAAGGAAGGTATTCTGGAAAATGTAGCAGGGCATCATCTATGTTATAATTACTACAGTGAGTACCCCAGTTTGCATGAGCTAATTCATCCAGAAGAGGGCTAATGTTTAGAGATTTGTAAGACCTTTGAACTAGAAATTTGGGAGGGGATTTAAGGCGATGGATTTTGCGGACTATGTGATATGGCGGTCATTTATAGAGTCAGGAAGTAAGCTGGATTTGAAGACTTGGTGAGGTGGGAGGGGATGGCCTAGTCAATCAGGGAGTGGTTGCCTGTCTTGTGGTTTGTGAGTGTTGGTTCTGAGATGACCTGGGTAAGATTGAGGGCTGTGATCTCAGAGCAAGCTTTGTTAAGGGAGGGAGATAGCCAGTTGTGATTAAAATATCACCCAAAATATAAAGTTCGCCAGATGGGGCTAGGGAGGCTAGGTGGCTTAGAGGGTCGGTGACAGTTGTGGCAGGGGTTCCAGGGCAGCATTAAACACCCACAACATAAATAAGGAGTGAGAAGGGGAGGGTCAGTTGGAGCATGAGCAGTTCAAAGGCTTGGGGCTCTGATTTAGCAAGTGTAACAGAGAAATGTAAGTCTGAGGCTGTGTACATTGCATCTCCTCTGCCTCTGGTGGAGCGGTCTTGTTGAGTGACATTGAAACCTAGGATGGTGATGGATGTGTCCTTAAAGTTAGGGATTAACCAGATTTCCAATAGGATGATAATGCCAGGAGCATGCTGGACAACTAGCACCTGGAGCAGCATGAGCTTGGGAGCTAGGCTATGAATGTTTAGGTGTAGGATGCTCAGCCTTCGGGGAAGGGAGCCAGAAAGTGTAGCAGTGGTGGATAATTTAGGGGATTTGATCATGGAGCTTAGAGTTTAGGGACACAGGACTGGTTGCTAAGGCAACTAATCAAGGACCAGAGCTCCTACTTACTTACTCCCACCCGCTATTTAAGTCAGCTCTGCAGCAAGCTCTGTTTGCTACTGCTGACAGTAAGAGAGACTGTGCTGTATCAGTATATACCATTTAGAATTGCTTTCAATATACCCATTTAAAAAGGAGCCCTGTCATTCTGGCAGGCAGAGGGACGTTTAGTCCATGACATTTACTTGTTTACTTGTTTTTCTGCTCTTTTATGGTGCTTTGCACCTTTATTTAATATACTATTTGAGTGTGTGCGTGTGTTTATGGGCAGACACAGGACTGGTTGCTGAGGCAACTAATTAAGGACCAGAGCTCCTACTTACTTGCTCCCACCCACTATTTAAGTCAGCTCTGCAGCAGCAGGTGAGCTCGAGCAGAAATGGCACGTCTTAGGCTGCTAAAGAGCATGCGCGTCGCTCGTGCGTGTTTTGCATGTTTAAGCGTGGTAGCGTGGAAGTTCTGGAAGGTAACGCTTGAGGACCTTTTTAGACAAAGGGGTATAATTAAGTGCAGTAAACTTACTTACAGTGATTTCATGTGATTGCTCAGTACATCAGTAGTATTGCCTTTTTAGTCTATTGGACCACAAGTTTGTTTATAATTCTAAGGCTGTTGCTTTTTTAATCCAAGGTTTGGATTTGAAGTTTTGCCTATAAGAACTGAAAATTGTGTAAATTTCTTTATTTGGATTTTCAATTTAGAGTGTAGCTATGGCAGATTGTAGTGATTGTATAATTATAACCACAACTGGTTCCACTGGTATAAAATGCTCAGTTTGCAATATGTATACATTACAGATGGGTGAGCTAATTTCTCAATATACCTATACCTGTAGCAAATGCCTAGAAATTATTGATTTACACCATATGATCGAGTTATTTAATTCATGACTAATTACACTTGAAAATAGTCAAACTGATATGCAAAACTGCTTTAAAACAAATACATTATTATTAAATCTTAAAACTAGTAAATGCCATGAAGGTTTTATTGATGTTACACCAAGCACCTCCCAGTCCCCTGTGATCCCTATTTCGACAGCTATCAATCATCTCCAGCAAAATAAGGAGGGTATTAGAAAAAGAGCTAGGGAAGATGATGGTTTGATTGATTACAATCAAGATACTGATGATAGTTGTTTTTTTTCACAAACCACTAGAGTAGCAAAAAAGGGCCGAAAGGCACAACACTTCAGTATCGAGCATTTCAACAGATTTGACCCACTATCTTCTCCTGTCTCAAAGGTTAAAGATGTGACTCCAGATAATTTTAATGGGTTAATTGATAGCAGTATTTTGACTCTACCATCAGTTAACAACCTGCAAACTAATGATATTCCACTTATTGATTTGTCCACTGAACTTACATTTTCACCTACATGTGATATACACAGTGTGTCTAATACTCCCTTGCCACAACAAATTTATGTATTGGGTGACTCATTGATTAAACACCTGGATAGGATGATCTGCAACCCCGATAAAGTTAATAGAACCTGTTCAAGTTTTAGTGGCTGCAAAATATCTGATCTTACACTCATGTTACCTGAGATTATGAAGGACTGTGGTAACAATCCTTTAGTACTGATACATGTAGGTGCTAATAACATCTATAGAGACTCTGTTCAGTCTATCAAAGAAGATTTTGTAGCCTTATCAAACATCCTAGTGGACATGGGTTGCAAGATTTGTATATCAGAAATTTTACCTATCCACGTTTTCTTCATTTCAAAATCGAAGATTAAAGTTGTGAATGAATGGTTAAGAAAATGGTGTTTAAACCAAGACTTGACTTTCCTAACACATTGGGAGGAATTTGATTACCACCCAGAACTGTTCAGTTTTGATGGGTTACACTTAAGCAGACGGGGTAACGTTTTTTTTGGAAAACAAATTCTGACATCCATTCACAATCTTTTAAACTAAAATTCGGGGGTGAGAAGGTGGATAGGCCGCCATCTCTAAAATCTCCAGTAAGCAGTTTTGTGAAATGCAATATAATACATTTCTTATACTTTAATGCTAGATGTTTAACTCAAAAACTGGATGAATTAAAATATCAAATTAATAAAGGTGATGTTAATATTATTTCAATCAGCGAAACTTGGGGAGATGATAAAACATCATGGGATCCAACTATACCAGGATTTACTTCTTACACTTTTAATAGACCAAATAGGAAAGGGGGTGGAGTGGCGTTATTTATTAAGAACCAACTTAATTCTATCGATGTAACAAAGTATATTAAAAATTATGATATACAAACTGAGACTATCTGGATTAAGATAAATTTCTCCACATCTGAGGCCCTTATATTGGGTTCCTGTTATCATCCCCCAAATTCATCAATGGGCATATTAGATGCAATTTTATCAGAATTTGAACAGGCTAAATCATTAGGCAAAATTGTAGTCACAGGAGACTTTAACATTGGTTCGATTGATTGGCATAATTTAAGTGCAACTACCAGCAAAGACAACAAGTTATTATATACATGTACCCAGTTGGGACTTTGGCAAAACATACTTTGCCCAACCAGAGGTAAAATGATATTAGATTTGGTTCTTTGTGACGATGACCTTGAGTTAGAAAATATGTTAGTCAGCGAGCCTATAGGGAACAGTGATCACAACACTATTACATTTAATATTGTACAAACTTATGTATACAATTCCAACAGTACTAAAATTTATTTGTACGATAAAGCTGACTTAGGTACTATGAAACAGATTATGGGAAATATTAATTGGGACATCTTATCGTCTGACTTTACTCTGGAAGAGTACTGGGAATATTTTAAGCATACCATTTTTCAACTTAAAGAATGATATATTCCATCCAAAATAAAAAATGAGACTAATATTAAAGCTCCCAAATGGATGAATCAATCTATTAAAAAAATGTATTAGACAAAAACATAAGAAATATGTTAAATATCAAAAAACTAAAAATCCTTCCAGTTGGATTTCTTATAAACATATGCAAAGAAAATGCAAAAGAACGATCAGGAAGGCCAAATCTACTTGGGAACTAAATCTAGCATCTAGCACCAATAAATCTAACAGTAAACAATTTTTTTCTTATATTAACTCTTTACGGAAACCAACATGTCAAGTAGGTCCATTATTGGAGTGTGAGACTTTGATATATGAGCCAAAAAATATGGCCGAACTGTTTAATAAAAATTTTTGTAAAAATATTGCTGGTTCTTCAGTCTCAAATCATGATTATGCTTTACTAGATACTGCCAATGTTTCACCAGTGAAATTTTCGCTGGACTCTATCAAAGATAAATTATTAAAACTTAAAGGAAAATTTAGTCCTGGTCCAGACAATATAGCCGGACATTTATTATTTTTATTAGCTGATGTAATTACAGTTACTTTAAAATTGATGTTTGAATATTTTTTGGCCACCAATTTTGTTCCCCTGGACTGGAAAGAAGCTTACGTAATCCCTATTTACAAAAAGGGCCAAAAAAACAACTGGGAACACTATCGGCCTATAAGTTTAACTTCTTCTACTTGTAAATTATTAGAGAGTTTAATTAAAGATTTAATATCCCCAGTCCTGGACTGTCATGATGTAGAACAACATGGCTCAAAGAGGCAGAAGTTGTCTGACAAATTTAATATGTTTTTACGAACAAATCAGTTCTTTACTAGATAAAAACGTACCATGTGATATTATTCGCATTGATTTTAGTAAGGCTTTTGACATCATGCCTCATTGGGCCTTAACTTCTAAACTTCATAAACTAAATATAAACTGGTTGTTAGTTAATTGGATAATCAATTGGCTTTACAATCACTCTCAACAAGTAATTATTCATGGAAGTACTTCAGCCAGGGGTATGGTGACTAGCGGGGTGCTACAGGGTTCAGTATTGGGCCCATGACTGTTTCAGGCATTTATTGCTGACCTTACTTTGGGTTGCTCATCTTTCACTATAAAATATGCTGATGATGTTAAAATAGGTGGGTCATGTGCCTCTGACTATCAGGTTGATGCCATTCAACAGGACCTAGACCACATTACAACATGGGTCAAGAAGTGGGGTATGACTTTAAATATCTCCAAATGCAAAGTTATGCATTTGGGCCTTAGAAATTCACAATGTCCCTATTATTTGGATGGCATATTACTTGAGACTACATCTGATGAAAGAGATTTGGGAATTAATATCTCAGATAACTTCTCTTATAAAAATCATGTACATTATATCATTAACAAATCTGGTAAAGTGGTATGGTCTATATTGCGTAATATAAGATCTAGAAAACAGGATGTACTGTTACCTCTATATACAGCATATGTAAGACCACATTTGGAATATGCTTCACAGCTTTGGAATCCATATAAAAAAACAGAATGCCTGTTATTGGAAACAGTTCAGAGAAAATTCACTAAAAAAGTATCTGGGCTTTTTGATGTTCCTTATGAGAATAGACTTGCTATTTTAAATCTTATGCCCTTATCTACACGTCGTCTTCGTGGTGACCTTATGCTATTGTATGATATTATTCAAGACCCTTATTTATTGTCTGAATTGGGTTTGGAATTTAAAAACTGTGGTCACAATATCAGAAGACATCCCTTACAATTAGTTAGAAAACCCTTTGTTAGGTCAAGTCGTAAATAATTTTTTACCATTAGAGTTGTTGGTCCATGGAATAGGCTACCACTAAATGTTATTATTAGTGAAACTAAAAGTATTTTTAAATACAGATTGGATGGTCTTATTTGTAAAGGGTATAACCTTTCCTATTATGTTTTGGATTAGTATAAGAGCTTCATGGGCTTCTGCCTTCTCGCTCTTGCAATCTACCTTAGTATGAACCTTAGTATGAACCTTAGTAGGGTTTAGGGCCGGTGCAGGGTCAGGATTGAGGTGAATGTTGCTCATTGTAAGGAGTAGTAAGATGAGCATTAAATAGTGAGAAGATATATGATAGCACCCAGTTATGGGTGAGCGCCACCTAGGAGACACTTTAGGGGCAGCCAGCTTGAGATGATTGGGAGGTAATTTGGTGAAGGGTTGACCAAAGGTGGGTGCAGGAGTGAAGGGAGGAGCAGGAGGAGGGGCTAAAAGGATAGGGGGACCAGGAAGTGGCTGGAAGAGATAGAGTAGCGGGGGGGAATGCACAGGAAAAGTTAGATTAGCCGAGGAGGGGGGCTCAGGGTATAAGGGAATCTATGGAAATCTGATTGAAATTGAGTGAATAACCCATACTTGTCCAAATAATCACATATTTGCCTGGGAGACTAATTTTTCTAGACATTTTGGCAAAATAGGCAATATTTCTATGGGGCAATGGTTGTTTGTATCAGCTGAGTCTCCTGCCTTAAATATTGGTGTTATTTTATTTACTTTCCACAATGATGGGAAGTGGCCAATTTGCAAACTTCAGTTAAATATGGACAGTATGTGTACAGCTATGTAGGGTGCAGCTAATTTTAAAAATGTCCCTTCCAAATTATCCAAACCAAAAGATTTATATGCATTAATTTTAGACAATTCTTTTTGTACTTCTAGTAAAGTTAACTGTTTAAACCTAAACGGTGGATGCTGTTCTGATGTTACATTATCCACCGCAGGTTCTTCTCCATGTCCCAACTGTGAGTGAACCCCCAACCCTGGAAAGTCCATAAAAAAGATATTTAAAGTGTTAGAGACCATTTCAGGAAATCATCAGTTAGAATGTCATTTACTCTTATTGTTATGTTTCTTTGTATACTCTGTCTCCCCGGATTTGTCAAACATTTAACAGTGGACCAAAATCTTTTGTGGTCTACATTTTGATTTAATTTACTTCTATAAGAAGTTATTTTAGCTTTTTTAGTAAATCTCCTACACTCATTCGTTTATAGTTTAAATCGCTCCCAGTCAGAGACCGATTTTGTTTTTCTAGCTCTTTTACAAATTTGGTTCTTAACCCTGTTTTTCTTCAATGATTTTGGGTTACGCAAGGAAATCTAGGCATGGTATTGGACTTTATTTTTACTTTAGAAGCATATAAATCACAAATGTTTTGAAATGTGTTTGCAAAATATTCGACTGTTAGGTCCAAGTCAGGGATTAGGGAACATCTTTCCCATTTTTCAGATTTTACACTGTTTAAAAACTTACCTTCAGAAAAGTTTAACATGTCTCTAGTCCATGTCTGCTTTAAATGGTCCTGAGAACATGCTAAGTAAGTTGGAAACAGTACAATCCAAATAGAATTGTGATCAACAAAATGGGGGAGGGCAAAAC
This sequence comes from Neoceratodus forsteri, assembly GCA_016271365.2. Taxonomy (NCBI): domain Eukaryota; kingdom Metazoa; phylum Chordata; order Ceratodontiformes; family Ceratodontidae; genus Neoceratodus; species Neoceratodus forsteri. Next base: position 365,856,090 of record CM057453.1, on the reverse strand, counting down.
ACCAAAGGAATCAACACGCAGGATTTCAGAAACCAAAATTAAATCCAAAATAGAACTTGCAGTAGTAGTATTTGTAAAACGTGTAGGTGAATGAATTAATTGTTTTAAACCCATTGTTGCAGTAATTTCCTTCAATTGCCTACCCCTAGGGTTAAACCAATCACAGTAAGATCACCCACCATTGTCATAGGACTTTCTTTAACACATTATGCTATTCTAGACAGTACTTCTATTACTTCAAGGTTTGTTTTCGGTGGAGAATAAACTACAACCATAATTACATTGCTTTGCACAACATCAATTACTAAAAATTCTATGTTGTTTTCACTACCTGTGAGCATTGTTTCAATATGTTCAAGAGTATTTTTAACATAAAACCTGACCCCTCCACCCCCTTATCCCTTCTGTCCGGTCTAAAGTTTTGGTAGCCAGGAATACTCAATTCATCAGGGCTTCTTTTCCCTGTCAACCAGGTCTCACTCAGACCCAGAATACTGGGATTTTGAGTACTCAAAAAAACTGCCAGTAAATCAGTCTTTTTATTTATACTACAAGCATTGTCTTGTAAAATCGTTATTTGAGTTTGTTCAGTAGGGCCAAGATCTGACTCTGTATCACCCCCAAAATATGTACCAAATAGCAAATTCCACTGAACCCCTCAACTGATTTGTTAAGGATAAAAGAAGATAGTCGTGTGTTACTCCCTGCATAATAATATTTATTCCAGTTAAAAGTAAAACAGTTTCTACTCCTCACCAACAATGTTTTTCTGTTGTTTAAATGATCTGAACAGAGTGAGGGTCAAAAAGTTCACTTTATGTTCTGGTCAGATTCATTAAAAATAGCTCTCCTTAAAAAAAACACAATAGAGAGTAACCTAAAATATGTAACAGTTTCATCCTAAATATTTTTGTGTGCTCAATGCAACACTCCCAGGTAATTAAGTAAACAAAGGAGGTACTCCAAATGAATATGATTTTAAATTTATACTACCACTTACCCTTTCACCAAGGAGAGAACATGAGCACACAATCAAACTGTAGTGTAAACAAATTTTCTGATGAGGAGAGTGTTGCTCACACCAGTCATTTGCTCGAGCGCAGTGAGAGGTGTGGGCTTTTGAAATCAATAGCCCCTCACCCACTACTCACAAGCTGAGTGCTGACAATGTCCATTTTACAAAATGACAGGAGCAGTTCTGTTTAAGGCAGTAAATGGAGAGCGTGCTGGTCTTCTACTGCTTTGCAGTGTGTTAAAGCAGATGTCTTGCTAAGCAGCTCAATGTTGGGGGATGGATGTTAATTCCCCAATGGCTTCCTGTACAATGAGCGGCATGGGCTTTTGAAATCAGTAGCCCCACCCCCACTAGTTACAAGCTGAGTAATGACAATGTCTGTTTCACAAAACAACAAGAACAGTTCTGTTTAAGGCAATAAATGGAGATTGTGATGGTCTTCTACTGCATTACAATGTGTTAAAGCAGATATCTTGCTGAGCAGCTGGATGTTGGTGGATGGATGGTAATTCCTCTACGGCTTCCCTGTACAACGAGCAGTGCGGGCTTTTGAAATCAGTAGCTCCGACCCCACTACTCACAAGCTGAGTGCTGACAATGTCCGTTTCACAAAATGACAAGAACAGTTCTGTTTAAGGCAGTAAATAGAGATTTGTGCCCCCTCCTGCTTTACTACTAAGATCCTCTTGTGTCTATCCCATGTCTTCTTGAATCCTGTTACCATTTTAGCCCTGACCACCTCCACTGGGAGGCTGTTCCAAGCCTTCACCACCCTTTCCATGAAGAAGTACTTCCTCACATTTCCTTTCAGCCCCCCCCACCCAGCTTCATAGTGTGAACCCTTGTCCTCGAGCATCTCTTTCTCTGGAAAATGCTCCCTTCCTGCACTGAATGTTTCTGTCATATCCCACCTTTCCCTCTTTTCTTCTAAGGAGTATATATTTAATTCCTTAAGCCTTTCTTCATAGGACTTCTGGTACAGGCCCTGCACCATTTTGGTTGCCCTCCTTTGTACTGCCTCTACCCTGTCTATGTTCTTTTGGAAGAGGGGCCTCCAGAAGTGGACAGAGTACTCGAGCTGGGGTCTCACTAGTGATCTATGCAGCAGCAGCATTTCCTCCCTCTTTTGGCAGGTGATACCACTGCCTATGCATCCAAGTGCCCTGCTAGCTCTTCCCACTGCCTGTCACACTGTTTAGCTACCTTCAGGTCATCAGAAATGATTACCCCCAGGTCCCTTTCCTGTTCTGTGATGTCTAATGCTTCTCCTCCTAGTTGATACATTGCCCCCAAGTTTCTGTGCCCAAATTGTAGGATTTTACACTTTTTTGCATTGAAACCCAGCTGCCAAACCTGTGACCTTTATTTCAGCTTGTTTAGATCATCTCTCATTCTTTCCACCACCTCCAAGTGTGTCTGTTCTGTTGCAGATTTTTGTGTCAGCTGCTAACAGGCATTATATTCCCTTCCAGTCCTTCTGCAATTCCTCCTATAAAGACATTGACAAGGACTGGGCCTAGTACTGACCCTTGAGGTACCCCACTGGTCACTTTGCCCTCTCGAGAGTGGACACCATTTACCACCACCCTCTGTTGTCCTGCCAGCTCTCTGCCTATCTTACTATTTTAGGACCCACTCTCAAGCTTCTCAGTTTGCTCACTAGTCTTCTATGTGGAACGATGGCGAAGACCTTACTAAAGTCCAGGTAGGCTACATCAACTGCTCCTCCCTGATCCACTTCCTTGGTTACCCAGTTAAAGAACTTGATCAGGTTTGTCTGCAAGACCGCCCCCCTGTGAACCCATGTTGCCTTGGATCCTGAAGACCATTGGAAGCAAGGTATTCCCTAATGCTTTTCTTCAGTACTGATTCCATTACTTTACCCACTACTGAAGTCAGGCTGACAGGCCTATAATTTCCAGCCTCTGCTGTGTTTTCATTTTTGTGGAATGGTACTTCTTCAGCCCTCCTCCAGTCTCCCAGGACCTCTCCTGTTTCTAGTGACAGGCTGACTAAGGCTGTTAGAGGTGCAGCCAACTTCTCCTTGAGCTCCCTCAGTAACCTGGGGTGCACCACATCTGGTCCCATTGCCTTATCTACTTTTAACAATGACAATTCCCTTAAGACCCTTTCCACTATAAAAGGGCCAGTGTCCACTTCCTATTCCTTAATGCCCTAGTTTTTTATCATTGGCCCGCCATCTATCCCCACCTCTGTAAATACTGAGCAGAAGTATTTGTTCAATATGTCTGCTTTTTTGTGGTCCTCTTCCATACACAGCCCTTCTCCCCCTTTTTGCTTTATTATCCCTCCCTTGGTCTTTCTCCTTTTGTTTACAGTACGCATCTAAAAAATGTATTGCCCCTTTTTTTTACTGATTTGGCAATATTCTCCTCTGTTTCTGCTACTGTGCTCCTAACTGCCTTCTCTACCTCTCTTTGTCTCTCTTGATAAGTCTCCATATCCTCCTCTTTCTTTTTTTTTTATACTTTCTAAAAGCCAGTTTCTTTGCTTTTACTTTTTTCTGCTACCTCACTAGAGAACCATGGTGGTTTCTTTTTTCTCTTGTACTTGCTAAACTGCCTGATACAGACACTTGTAGCTTTTTCAATGTCCTCTTTTAATTTTTCCCACTGGTCATCGACTCCTCCTAGTGTCCCTATCCCTGCCAGGGCATCTCTGATGCATTCCCCCAATTAATTAAAATCAGCCCTTCTGAAGTCCATGACCCTCATCCTCAAGCAGTTTGATTCTAACCTGGTTCTTATATTAAACCACACTGTACAATGATCGCTGGTCCCCAGGTGGTCCACCACTGTGACATCAGCAATACTGTCCCTGTTTGACAGTACCAGGTCCAACAACATCCCTCATGAGTAGGTTCCATCACAGGTTGCCTTAAGAATGCCCCCTGTTTGGGATGTCCCTACTTCTGGCTGTTGCCACAGCTGGGAGGCTGTAATCCACATCTGGTAGACTGAAGTCCCCTACTAGTATCACCTCTCTCTTGTGAGCCATCCTATGGTTTGCTTACATGAATTTCCCATCCACTTCCTCCCCCTGTTCTGGAGGTCTGTAGATCACTCCTGCATGAATAATATCCCCTTTCCTTTTCTCCAAGGTGATCCACAGTACCTCCACTGTCCCCTGCTCCCCTTGTACTTCCATGTCTCAGTCTCACTTTGGATTTAAAAGTGAATATCATCGTTATCTATCCTTAGCTGATGCTTGTACATGCTTTGACCCAACCTGAAGCTCCTGAGACTTACCAGTAATGTCACCCCTGCTCTAATCCAGCTTCAAGACTGTCTCCTCTTCTGCTCCCCATATTTTTCCTTCTCTTTGTAAATAACTTCTTGACTACTAGCTCTCTTCCTTCTTGAACCTTGTTGCTGACCATCCACTGTTGTTTTGCCAATTACCCCTTGACCTTCCTTCTGTCAGTCTTTCTTGTTATATTTGAACATTCCTCACATTTCTCTCTATATAACCTTACTATCTTATTAACCCTTTCACTCCACAGGTCGGGTCCATGGTTTCTGCACTTATTATATATCTTACTGCCATTATCTGTATAATGCTTGCCATTATTTTTTTGTTGTTTCTACCCATTGTATTTTTGTAGCACTGCTGTACTGTTCCTCTGTTTGTACTATTGTACCCATGTTGCTGTTGTTCAACTGTTCTCCTTTTGTTGTACTCTCCCAGGTCGTGCCTGAAAATAGTCATTTTATGGCTAGTGCACCTACCCGGTTAACAAAAACTAAATAAAATAAATAAAATAGCCTTATGTTTTCCTTTATATAAAGAGCTACTCCTCCCCCATTTGTACCTACCCTGTTCCTTCTGAACAGAACAGAACCTGGAATGACCATATTCCAGTCCTGGTTTTCACTGCACCTGGTCTCTGTGATGGTGACTAAATCTAGGTCTGCTTCTGCCATAGTGGCCTCCAGGTCTGCAGTCTTACTGACCAGACTATATGAGCATTCACACACATGGTGTTCCAGAATGTGATGCCACCCCCTCTTTCTTTCCATTTGCCTACCCTTATTCCTCTCACTTGTTATCTTAGCTTCATTTTTTTCTTCTCCCCCCTGGATTTAATTATTTTTTGTTTCTTTTGTGGTTTTTGTCCCTCCGGATTCCCACAGTTGACCTCTTCAGCTTGTGAGTGGAGACAGTTTATGCCTTCCTGTCTCATTCTGCCTCCCCACTCAGCTAGTTTAAATACTTGCTGATGTAGCATTCAAGCCGCTCACTGGGGACTATGGTTCCCCTTCTGAATGGATGCAGGCAATCACCCTTGTACAGGCCCTTATATCTCGAGGTGTGACCCCAGTCACCAATGAAACTGAAACCCTCCTCTCTGCACCATTTCTTCTACCATGCATTGAATTTTCTGGTCTGGAGAATCCTGTCAGCCCCCCCGTCATAGAAAGGTAGCACTTCTGAGTAGGTCACAGATCATGTTACTTGCCTAAGACCCCTTCCCAACTCCCTGAACTCTTTCTGCACAATGGCTGGCTCATCCCTAGCCAGCCAGGTCATTTGTCCCCAGATGGACAATGACGTCTAGCTGTCCCTCTCTTCCTGCTGCTCCAGTGATCCCTTGGATCCTCTTTCCATCCCTGCAGTCCATGATACTGGCAAGGCACTGAACCTCTCTCTCTTCATTTCTACCTACTCCCAAATCTATCCCCCTTACTATGGAATCCCCAAAAGAACTCACTTCCTCCTCCTCTGAGGTCCTCTGTCATCTGCCTTGGGGTCTCCACTGTGGATGAGCACCACATCCACCCCATTCACTACCATGGGTGCCTCAGTGGGACATTTCCACTCTGCCAGGGCAGAATAGGAGTTTTGTAGTGGAACTGATTGTGGGATGTGCCTACGCCCCACCACACTAACCCTCCCTGAGCCCACTGTCATCCAGCTGTTCCTCCAACTGGGTAACCTCTGAGATAGTGGTGGTGGACTATGTGAGTCCCTGGGTGAAGGGAAAATCTCCAAACCCAAGCCAACTCAGCTTTGAGTCTGGCCACCTCCTCTCTCAGCCTAGTGAGATGCAAACAGATAGGGTAGCAACGCAGACTCCAGAAAGTCTCCCTAAAGAGTGCCACCCCATGGCTGCTGCACTTCAGTGCTTCCAGCATAACTACTTACCTGTTGCTAGACATTATCCCTCAACCTTAACCCTCAACCTTAACCCTTTACCTTAATCCATTACCTTAACTCACTACTTCAACTCACTATTTTAACCTCTACCTTAACCCACTACCTTAACTCACTACCTCAACCCACTACCTTTTAATTTTAGAGAGATCATTGCCTTAATGGTTGTTTTTTTGAGTCTGAGAAGTGACCAGCATATAGTCTCTTTGGGGGGAAGTTGTCTGGTCTGTTTTCTCCATGGAGATAAAGAAATTATCATTCACAAGACCAGAACTCCCTTTCCCGCGAGCAGGCCTTGGTCTAGTATCCTTTCCCTACCCACTACCCTTCATCCACCTGGACCTGTGGGTCACCGTGAGAGAGAGGGGGGCAACAGGAGTCCACAGCCCCATTCCTGTTTGCTGTGTAGGTGGTGTACCTAGGCATCATGTGTGAAACAAAAATTCTGCAGGTGGAACTCAAATGAAAGTGTAACTTTTTCTTCAGCAGAAGTTCAGAAATTGATTTCTAAACTTCTCCAAATCCCTGTGATTGCTGCCAAACCCCTCCGCCCCCAAAAAGCCCTTGTGACTAGTGGTCCCTCCATCACCCACACCACAAGTACATAAAGTATCCCTGGTGGCTAGCGGTCCCTCCCCCATTGGATCACCCTCCCAAACTAAAAAAAAATACCCTGCCCTGGGTAGCAATTCCTCCCCCACCCCATCCCTTCCCGGCAAAGGCCATGGTTGCTAGTGGTCCCTCCCCTCCACCTTACCTGTCCAAACTAATCATTCAGTGAAGTCCAGTAATTCCCCCATCCTCAACTCCATCAGTACTTAAAAAAAAATCCTTGGTGGTCTACTGTTTTCCTACCCTCCTCCCCATCCCCGATTTCCTGTCACATATTATTTCCCTGGTGGTCTAGTGCCCCCACCCCCCACCTGAGCACGTGTCCCACCACCCCGCTCCCACCCCTATTCTGAACCCAGTGGGTGGACTGGCACAGCCCTCCTCTCTCCAGCACAGCTGGCCCAAACCAGTGAGCTGTCAATGAATGACCACGTTCTTGTACCAGTGGGGTGGGTGGGGAAAGGGGCCACTGGCCACCAGGGCTTATTTCTTTAATACTGGGTGAAATTTTGCTCATAACTTTCGCAGATGTCTTCCACTCCACCACAGGTGGAAGTTCAGAAACTTCCATGAAAGATCCCTGATTTCGGCAGAAGTTCTGCGGGGGCAGAAAAACACACTTTTGCCCATCCCTAGGTGTACCTCATCCCATGCCACAGCTACTGCTGAAATGAATACGGCAAATTTTCTGCAGAGTTGACATGTGCCATGCCTCCAGAGAATTGCCCAAAAGGTGGCCACTGCACATTCACTGCAGCTGACTACTATATATCCCCTCCACAATTAACTCTGAGCTCCATACTGCTCACTATGGTCTATACCTTCTACTGCCAGAACTTACCTAATGTGCACATAGTGTGAATCAACCGTGTTCTTCTGTCCTTCCTTGTCTGACCTTAATTACTTCAACCAGTGGTCTATAATATTCCGTTAAAACAATCAAGTAACCCTACCCTAGATGCAGATTTAGTGCAGGCCAATTATCACCACTTCCTGGTAACATAATCACCCAAGCTAGGATATTTATGTAACCCCTACCCCAGATGTGAGTTAGCCCTGACTTAGTGAATTCAGGCATGCATTATTTCATTTACTTAGCCCTACCAATGAAAGTTACCCTAACCACTGTAGAAATTATGACCACACACCCAGCTGGTAGAATAGTTCCACCTTGGGTCCCCTAGGGAACCATGAGGTTTGCTTACCTTAGCTACAGCAGAGATGACCTGCAGAGTCTTCTTCAGAACTGAAGACTTCCTGGAGGATGCCTCTACAGACACCATCTTTCTTCTAATGCTCTGCACTATCTGGGTTGTTCACATGAGCGGTAGCTTGCTCCTGTTAAAGCATACTAGACTGCTATCTCCTGACTGGTGATAGCCTGTCAAGTGAACCTGCCCCTAACACTGATTGCAACACAAGTTGCTCCTGATTTCCTCCCACACAACCTTCCACAGGTTTCTCCATCCTCCTGAATGCCCCTTAATTCTTCCCCAGCAGCACAATCAATACAGTTTACATTTTTATAAATATAGACTCAGAAATCCCAGCATAGGCACACAGCCCTTTCTCACCACTACTCAGACCTCACAACAGCTCACACACACACACAGACACACACACACACACAAAAAGTGTAACAAGAATCTTTTGGTAAATTAAAACAAACAAGCATTTGTCAATGCCAAATATTGCTTGCTTGTATGTGCTGTTTAGGTATTTGGAAGTGATAGTTCCATGCCTTCCTCCTAAGTCATCCACTGTGTCTAATGATAGTTGTACTGTTCATAAGAAAGTGTGGATAAATGCCACTGGTGAAAATCTGTACTGAAAATATTACAAATTCAAGAACTGATGAGGGTCCATAGAAACTGCTCAATGCTCACTTGTAACACAATCATTTCATGGACTTTTGTCACCAAATTTCCAACATAGTCATTTTAAGACCTCTGCTCATGAACAGAGTCACTGTGATTTTCTTAATCTGTCCCAAACATTGATTTTGCACACCAACTGCGCCATTGTGGCTACATGAGTGGAAACACATTTTGAACGACATGTGAAAAACGACAGCTGTACTACTCATAAGGAGGTGTTGTAAAATGGGAATGTTGAAAATCTGGAGTGCAAATATTAAAAATTCACAAACTTACTAGCGTTCGTAGGAACTGCGCAACACACACTCATAAAAGTCATTTTCAGGAATTTTTTCACCAGATTTGCAACATAGGCTTTTTTAGAGCCCACCTTATGAACACTGGCACTGTCATTTCATTAATCGTCCCAAAGGTGATTTTGTGCAGTGCCCGCTAAATCACCCTTCAGGCCCGAGTAATGCCATGACAGTTTCAGAATTCATGAGGAGGGTCCCAAACCCCATGTTGAAAATTTGGTGCCAAAATTCCAAAAATGCATGAGATATGCAGCAAAGTTGAAAATAACCTATTTATTCTATTATACAGCTTACCAGCATTTCTTCAGTTCGTCGGTCGCTTTGAAGAGTGCAGACGTTATCTCTGGTCTCAACAAGATTGGCGCTGGACCCAGAGGTAAGTATGGGATGAGGTGGGAGTGTGGGAGGCAGAGTGCACGAGGGTGGGCGCTGGTGGGAGGGGGGCGGAGACCGTCACGAGAGAAGTTTTTTGTTTACAGGGTTTTTGGGTTTTTAGGAAGACGACATGGGACATTTGCCACGCTGGGGTGGGCTCCCAGTGTGGCAGCTGGAAAACTGTTTGAGGGATCCTGGAGCCGATGGGGATTGGGCACCCTGTTGGCCATAACAAATATTTGTCATGCTGGGGTGGGCTCCCAGCGTGGCACCTGGAAAGCTTTTGGAGGGGGTGGAGCCGACGGGGGATTAGGCACCCCCATTGGCCATACAGAGTGTGCATGGGGGGGCACATGAGCATGCAATATGCATGCGTGCATGCGTGTGTGGGGGGGAGTGCTGCTCACTGAAGCGGAGCTTTCCCTTTCAACTGTATGCCACTGCATTTTCAACTGCTGTCATAGACAGCAGCAGCATTCATTGGAGAATTGGGGCCGTACCTGCAAACACACTGACTGAATTGGAAGAAGGCTGCCACACTTCCGAAAACTCGGATGATGGCACTATGTGTCTTGCACATGCATGCAAGCAACATAAAAATCAGTCAGACAAAAACACAAAAAGTTTACCAGGTAGGCACTCCAGCTGGAACAATAGGTGATAATAAGGGATTGCTTTGAAGCACTTATATACCTCTAGAGGAAATACATATACCAGAGCTGAAATTTGATCAAAACAATTGTTTTACTTTTTAAAACAACAAAATGTTGTAGGTAGATCCAATCTCTAATATCAGCCTTTTCTGCATAATCCCTTCTGGTGGTAGTGACCTACATCTTTATTATTTGACTTCCTGTAGATCTAGTGAAACTATAGGCAAATAAATCAATAAATAAATAGTAAGACCATTAAAGAATGGTTTAATATCAACTGATCACACTTAACCATCCTTTTGCATTCTGCCAACGTGGGAAGCAATGTCCCAATGTTTTGTTAATGGACATACTGTACTGTAGTAAGACTTTATAATATTAAGGTAAACAACTAATTAGCAAACCAAACATGTAACAAACTTGTATTTAGAAAGCAATTAGAGGGTTGTTGCAACCAGAACCAGAAAGAGCAGATTTAGAAAAATTATTAAGCCTACAAGTAGGGACAGCAAACCACAGGCGTGTTTACCTTTGCACGGATTTTGCATGATTTCAATTTATTGCATAATTCTGTGTACAGTTTCATTTAGAACAGCACTCCCCACCACACACACACACACACACACACACACACACACACACAGAGGCTCATTATAAACACTGTGTAGTGGGTTGCGGGATCCAACCGAAAGGCTTACTTTAGTAGCTAACAATTTAAATATCAATAGTTACAAGAATACACTTCAGTAGCATTGGCCAGCAAAGTAACCTACATCGAGAACTGCTTTGTGCAAGGATTTTTTTTTTTTACTTTGTAGATGCATTATCCTCTTCAAGCCTTAATTAAATGTTGAAGTATCAGTGCTTATCATACATACGCATTCCTTATCTCTTATAGTCGGTACTTTATCTCAGGTGCCTAAAATAAATTGAAGACCTCGCCTAATGTTGAACTGATACCATATTTTGCATGGCTGCATTAGTTTCCTATTTTCTTTCAATATTAATGTTTGCAAGTGTTGCATAAACTGAGGAGCATGTACTGAAAAAGACATAGCAGTCAAGTTGGTCTTAAACCAATTGCCGAAACAATTAACACGATTAGTTTTATCAGACTGAGATCTCACTCTAGTTTTAGCAGTGTTGGGGGGGGGGCGTGCAGGGGTCTCATTTCCAAATAAACAAAGGCAACTTCTTGAAAACACTTGCTGATACGATGGTCCTATCTAAGTAACACTAAAACGTTTGTATCGTACCTCACCTGCGAATGGGATTGTGGAGCGCAGTCTGAAGCTACCCCCCCACTCCACGACACAACTGTGGAGGTTATTGTGATAACTTCAATTACAGAAATCAAACCTTCGTTTCTTCTTGCTGATTTCTTATAAGCATTTATACAGCTAAACTGAGCTTCCGAGGATGTGCTTTTTCATTCTTCTCACAGAACCTATAATCAGTTTGGCTATGAACATGAACACACTCCCAGCATCAAGTGAGCACCGTGAAATGCCACACAACTGTATTGTGCTAAGCAAGAAAATGAGGGGGGCAGTTAACACATTACGTTCACTGGGCATCATCAGTGCTGTCGGCACAACTCCCTCTAACCTTGAGAAATATTTAGACTCTGACAATAGCACTCGGGGTCTGGAGCTCCAATGAGAATTGCTCCTGGTTGTCAGTATAGGGTAGTAAATGGTGAAACCTAAATATTAGCATGATGATCAGTTTATGAAAAAAAATGAATTAAAATGCCTAACTCTAGAAACAGATGGCAACTAGAATGATGATTCCTTATAGCAAGTGATGACAACCCAACACAGAGTGCAGGGGTGGCGCATGAGCACAAATATGCATGCATGGGTGCGTGTGTGTGTGGGGGGGGAGTGCTGCTCACTGAAGTGGTGCTCTCCCTTTCAACTGTATGCCACTGCATTTACAACTGCTGTCATAGACAGCAGCAGCATTCATTGGCGAACTGGGGCCCCACCTGCAAACACACTGTCTGAATTGGAAGAAGGCTGCCACACCTCCGAAAACTTGGATGATGGCACTATGTTTCTTGCACTTACATGCAAGCAACATAAAAACTGAAATCACAGAACAGGGCACACAGCCTTTTCTCACACTGCTCCCAGTTCCATGCTGCACAGACTAAACCGAAAAAGCTCAACAGTCTATTTTTAAGTGAAAGACTGCTAGGGCCTCATTGGCACTAGCAAGTCACGTGACCCTGTCCCCTGTGATGATGCTACTGCAAGTGGCCACTGGGCTTCCACCACTGAACCTCCTACAATTCCCTTCCTCCCCCAATCTCCTCTTACCTCTTCCCAGAAGCACAGTCAACAGAGTTTATATTTTGGGAAATACAAAATCAGAAATCTCAGCACAGGGAATACAGCCCATTCTTACAACCACTCATTCCTCAGTACAGCTCACACACACACACACACACGCACACACACACACACACACCACACACACACACACGCTCACACGCTCTACAACAATGATCTTTAAAATCTTCACAAAAGAGCACACATGATGACAAATGATGGAAGCTATCACTTGCCACCTATAAAAAGGCAATGAGGCTATGTAGGGGAGACCTGCTGGATGTCAGGGACATGGCCAACCAATTTACAGGATACTGGGGCAAGTGGACCAACAAGAATGGCATGGAATGGTATAAATGCATATTGACATGGCCATCAAGGTACAGGATGAGGACAATAACTTTAATGGTAGTGCCACGTGCTAGGAGCATATGCCATGAGCAGACCCCTGTGACTATCACAGTCCATTATGTTATTGGCTGTACAGTATATATGCAACCACAAATATCTAGGCAGGTGATTTTCTTTAGCGTATGCTACAGTACACTGCTGTTGCAAGGGAGAATCTGCCACCTGCAGACAGCAACACCAGTTTGTCATTGGCAGTTTTGGCTGGTGAAGGGACAGGGATCCCTGTGAACCCCCAAGTAGCACCACGCCACTCCCCCAATTAGCAAGTAACAGTATATATACTGTACATACTGGCATAGTCAACAAGCAGCCATCAAGGTATGGTGCAAGGAAGGTGGGGAAATAACACTGGCATTAGCAATATACACCTGGTGCCATATCATGTGCTGACCCCTGCACTGTCACACTCCAGCATGTTAACAGCCAGATAATTTATGTACTTTCATTAATACCTGGACAAGCAATCTGCACCACTGTCACAGGACAGAATATCTCTCACATAGACAACAAACTCATTTATGTATGGCAATTTTTGTGAGTGACTGTAAAGGGATGTCTATGTTCCCCAGTACTTCACCACCCACCTCTGTAACTGTACTTTATGTGAATCTTTTTTTACAAACATACGAACATACGAAATTGCCAGCAGAAACAGGCCTCATGGTCTATCGAGTCTGCTTGAGTATGCAGCTAGCCCCTCATCTTGCAGCTGCCCCTCCAAACCCCCCTTCCCAGTATCCCTTACCCTGTTCCAACCCCTCTTGAAACTGCCCACCATCTTACAGGACACTATGTCGTCTGGTAAGGCGTTCCATTTGCCCACCACTCTTTCTGTGAAAAAATGTCTCCTCATCTCCCTCTTGAATCTTCCCCTTCCAATCTCAGTCCCTGCTCTCTCATGTTCCTCCCCCTTCTCATCTGAAAAATCCCTTCTGTGTTGGTCTTGTTTATCCCTTTCAGGTACTTAAAGTTCTCAGTCATATCCCCACTATCCCTCCTGTCCTCCAGTGAATACATATTCAGCTCTCCCAGCCTGTCCTCGTAGGGCTTGCTCTCCAATCCTTGGATCATCTGTGTGGCTCTTCACTGCACCCCCTCCAAGAATCAGATGTCCTTCTTCAGGAATGGGCACCAGTACTGCTCACAGTACTCCAGGTGGGGCCTTACCAATGACCTATACTGGGGCAGAATAAACTCTTTCCTTCTGAAGGAGATCCCTCTTGCAATACACTCCAGCATTTTGTTGGCTTTTGCTGCCGTCTTCCTGCACTGAGCAGAGTTGTTCATACTCCCCGTAATGATCGCTCCTAGGTCCTTCTCCTCTGTGGAGCTCCCCAACTTTACCCCATTCAAATGATAATCCCATCCCTTGTTCCTGGCTCTGAAGTGCAGAACCTTGCACTTCTTGGTGTTGAACCCCAACTGACATGTTTCCTCCCACTCCTGCAGCTTATTCAGGTCCTCCAGCAACCCCTTCCACCCCTCCAAATCATCAACCACAGCTCCCATCATGGTATCATCTGCAAACAGACTGATCTTGCTCAGGATCCTGTGTGAGATATCTGCAATAAAAATCCCAAACAGCACCCGTCTCAGTACCAATCTCTGTAGTAGTCTGCTCATCACCGCTCTCAGTGACGAGAGGTCCCCCCGCACCAAAACCCTCTGCTGCCTTCCTTTTAGCCAGTCTGTGATCCATTTCACCATTTTTGGTCCCGCACCCACATATTCCAGTTCCCCCCCCACAACCTTTCATGTCGCACTGAATCAAACATCTTGCTGAAGTCCAAATACAGGACATCCACTGCAAGGCTCTTATCCAGTTCCCACATCACCCAGTCGTAGCACTCTACAAGGTTTGTCCAGCAGGATCTGCCCACTATAAATCCATGCTGTTGACCATACTGGAGACAGTTTTTCTCCAAGAAGCTCACTAGCCTCTCTTTTAGTATGGTCTCCATGAGCTTTCCCACAATCGATGTGAGGCTCACTGGCCTATAGTTTCTTCCAACCCCCTCATCTAGAGTATCTGCACCCCCTTCTCATGCATGAATACAGAGCAGAATTATTTGTTCAGTGCCTCTACCTGCTCCACACCTTTCTCCACCCATCCCCTATCTTTCTTAATCCTCACCAGCTGATCCTTGCTCTTTCTTCTCTCTCTGATGTAGTAGAAGTCTTTTTCTCCACTTTTGATTCCCTGCACCAGTCTCAGCTCCGTGGATGCCTTGGCCACCCTGATCAGTCTGATAGCCTCCCTGGACTTCCCCATGTATGTATCCTTATCTTCACCCCTCCCCAATTGCCTGTACTTTTGAGACACTGTCCTCTTGTCCCTCACCCCTTCTATAACCTCCTGTGTCAACCAAGTGGGTTTCTTTGCCCTTCCCTTCTTGCTTTTCTTCCTAGTGCAAGACTCTGTTGCCTCCACCAGCCCTTCCTTCATGATGTCCCATTTCTGGTCTGCATCCATGTGTGGTTGCATTCCTGCCAGGTGTCTGCTCAAAATTTCCCCCCAATCTTCTTAAAGTCCACCCCCCAAAACTCAATCACTCTTGCACCCATGCCCCCTGTTTCCCTTCCCCATGTTGAGCATGAACCACACCGAATAGTGCTGACTTCCAACCAGTGTTTCCTCCACTACCAGATTCATTACAGTTTCCCCGTTATCCAGTGCGAGGTCCAGAGTCCTTTCTAACTGAGTTGGCCCCTGGACTAGCTGAGTCAGAAAGCTGTCTTGAAGTGCTTCTAGCAGGACTCACTCCCTTGCACTCGTGGCGGATAAGGTGCCCCACTCCACCCCAGGTGGGCTGAAGTCCCCCACAACTACTGTGCTACCATTCCTGCAGACCATCCTAATTTATTCAGCTAATTCCCTGTCCAGGTCAATCCACTGAGCCGTTGGCCTGTACACCACACCCATCCTCAATATTCTATTCTTTGCATCATGGAACTGTATCCATAGTGCTTCTGTCCTCTCCCTCTTCCCCTTGCTCCCTTATGCACGTTATCCCCTCCCTTCATAGATTGCCACTCCCCCCCCATTCCCCTTAGCCCTATCTTTTCTGAATAACCTGAACCCTGGAATCATCATATTCCAGTCCTGGACCTGGGTGACCCACATTTCCGTGATGGCCACAATGTCCACCCCCTCCACCAGCAAGAGAGCTCATAACTCCGCTGTTCTATTCCTTAGGCTTCTTGCATGCAGTGAGACCACCCTCCAGCCTATCTCCTCCCTTTCCCTATCCCTATTCTTCCCCTCTTTATTCCTCCCTGTGCCACTTTCTCATTGCCTTTACCCATAACTGGGGGGGTGAGCTCACTAGGCTCCCCCTTTCTGGACCCTTTTCCTATCAGCGGTCCCCTCACCACCCCCTCCTAGTTTAAATCCACCTTGGTTGATATTTACCCCTCTATTTCCCATTTTAGTACTCTCTTCCCCTCTCTGTTTGAATGTAACCTGCCCCCTGCGTATAGGTCAATATTGCCCAAGGTCCTGCCCCACTGTGATACTAATCCATACTCCCTGGTATGGCACCAATTCCTCAGCCACTTGTTGAACTCCTCTATCCTTTTTTATCTCACTGTACTTGCACATGGTACCAGGAGTACCTCAGAGAATGCCACTGACCCCCCCACCTCCTCACACTGCCTACCCAACACCTCAAACCTCCCCTTTACCACCTCAACCGTCTCCCCTGCCAAGTCATTTGTACCCATGTGCATCACTATGTGATGTTTCTCCTCCCCTTCATACACACTTGAGAAGTTCTTGCCCTGCCCTGCCCACGACCAACCTCGGAATAGCCTTGACCCAGATGCGACTGTGCCTTTCTCCCCTTCTTCCTCATCTGCCCCCTTTCAGTATAGAATCCCCCAGCACTAGTACCCCCATCTTCTCATCCCATACCCCCTCCTGTTTTCACTGTCCACATTTCCAAAGTCCACACTGCCCTGCTCCTTATTACCTCTATCTGGACCATTTGTGACTCCTACATCTCCCTCCTATTTCCACTTCACTCTCCACTTCTACCCTGCTGTACTACTCCCCCCTTCTTACTTTCCCAGCCTGACTCCTGACTCCTGGGCCTTCACTACCCTTCTACTTCCCTTCCCCATGATCTCTGACACCTCCACTACTACCTCCAATGCCAACACTGCAAACCTTTTACTTGCTACCCCCACAGTGATGCCCATCTTCTCCTTCCCCCTGCCATGAGCCTTCCCTCCACTTACTGCCCCTCTGCTCTCCTCACCTCCACTCCCCCCTCCCTATATCCTCACGGGATGTAGCTCTGCTGTTCCTCCTCTGCTTCTCCCAGCTACTCCTCTCCAAAGTCCCTCCTGCCCCTCCCTTTTTATCTCAACCGGGGGGGGGATCCTGCCTTTTGATCTCATTTATTTGGTTAATGGTGAGCCCAAAATAGATAATATAAAGAATTATGGAAAGGATATGCATGGTGATTTGCATATTGCATACTTCTCATGATGCTTTGCATTAGTAGGCTATGTGGAATTTGGGTATATATTAATATGTCCCCCGGAGCCACTCGTTGCAGGATAAGAGTGGTTTCACGTGCATTCTGCTCAAGAGAGAGAACAGCAATGCAAAGCTTAGCTGTTCTGACTCGAGCAGAATGCAAATGAAACCACTCTTACCTGCAACAAGTGGGGATGTATTAACATATTACAGATCAAGGGAGCACTCAATGTTATTTAAAACAACAACAACAACAAAAAAACCTGTTCCAGAATGTGCCTGTTTGCAGGGCATCTGCGTGTGAGATGCTCTTCATGGAATAAGAGTGTCTCATGCGCAGGGGAAGGGAGCGCTCTTATTGGTTGGGAGTGTACCCTGGATCTATAATGTATTATGCAAGTCCTTCTATTATGCAAAATTTCTATGGGGATATGCTTGAGCAGGCAGGGAAAATGAAGTTATGACCTAAAAAAGTACAGCTGGTTGCACATGCACAGACCACATGCTTTTTTTTATAAGGTGCTCATACTCCTCTCACCACAGCTGAAACTGTGGTTACACATCATACCAGGAAGTAAACAAAATCTGGTCCGAGCAAATTGGGCTGCAGCTGAGGGATTTGAGGTAATATTGTAAATTATCAAACTTACAAGCATGCATTTGCAAAATGTAACATAAGCTCATAAATGTGCTGGTTTGTAATATTTTCACATCAAATTTCCAACTAAGCCTTGTTATGACCCTGCTTCATGAAGACAGGCAGACAAAATGTTCAACTCCTGGCTGAAAGGTGTTTTTTGCAGGGACTGCAAAATCAACTTTTGGAATGCAAAAACCCATTTTTGGCAGGAGCTGAAAAATGACAGCTGTCACATTCATAAGGTGCTGCAAAGAAATGGCAATGTTGAAAATGTGGGAATATTACTGAATTTTCGACCCTGCGTTCACAAAAATCAACCTACGTTCATACTTTGTTTTTGTTTTTTAAAGTTTTTACACCAGATTTACAACATAACCTTCTTATGACCCCACCTCATTAACAAGGGCAGAGAACATTTTCAACTCCTAACCAAAAGGTGATTTCATGCAGGGACCACAAAATCACCTTTCAGGATGTAAAAAAAACATATTGGACAGGATTTGAAAAATGTCAGCTCTCACATTTATGAAGTGCTGTAAATATATGGCTGCTTTAAATTTGGGGTAAAAATATTGAAAATGACCAAAGTTATGAGCCTGTGTTCATAAAATTCTATGTGGGCTCATAACTTGGTTGTTTTTTTATATTTTTGCACCAAATGTTCAACATAGACTTCTTATGATCCCACCTCATGAACAAGGGCAGAGAACATTTTCAACTGGTGCCCAAAAGGTAATTTCATGCAGGGGTCACAAAATCACATTTTGGAATTTAAAAAAAACAACATTTTGGACAGGATTTGAAAAATGAGAGCTATCACATCCATGAGGTGCTGTAAAGATATGACTATGTTGTAAATTAGGGGCAAAAATATTGCAAAATACCAAAGTTACGAGCTTGCATTCTCAAAATTCAATGTAGGCTCATAATTATGTTGTTTTTCAATATTTTCACACTAAATTTTCAGCATAGCCTTTTTATGACCCCACCTCATTAACAAGGGCAGAGAAAAGTTTCAACTCCTGCCCGAAAGATGATTTGGCACAGTGATTGCAAAATCACCTTTCAAAGTCACCTTTCAGGACAGATCTGCCTAATGACAGTGACATTGTTCATGAAGTGGGGTCCCAAAGAAGGCATGTTGAAAATTTGGGCCAGAAATATGTTAAATTGCCCAAGTTATGGCACTAAGTTGAAAACCCTATTGAAATACGTTGAACTGAATACCTGTGTCTTTAGTTTGCAGTATTTGAAGAGTGAAGAAGTGTCTATGGTTCAGAGAGGATTACAGCGCTGGACCCCTGATGGGTACGTAAGGGCTTGGTGGTGTAGGGTGATGGATGCTGAGTGGGAGGGTTGGTTGGGTGGTAAGGAACGGCCACAAAAGATATTGATGGACTTTTTTTTTTTTACAGGTGAAAAAAAAAAAAAGAAAGACGATCCCTGATTGTGACACTGGGGGATTGGACACCGCCAGTGTCACAGTTATGTGGGGTAAGACATGGATGGACTTTTTTTTTTAAAGGTGAAAAAAAAAACGTAAAAAAAGATGGATGATCCTCGATCGTGACACTGGGGGATTGGGCACCCACAGTGTCAAAGTTATGTTTCTGGGGGGTTGTGGGGTGGTGGGTGCTGAGAGGGAGGGCAGGATAGGGGAATTTTTATAATAAATAAATAAATGCAGCAGAAGGTCAGGGCTGAACATGGCCCACTCCGCCATGGCCAAGATGACCACCATATGCTATTGTACATGCGCAACTACTAGCGCATATGCAGTTGAATGTGGTGGCCATCTTGGACACGACAGAGGTTGCTGTTCTACTGCGATCTCCGGCACTCTAAAATAGTGCAGTGTTGCACTGATAGGGACAACATAGGTGGAATGCTTCATGGACATGGAGGCAACTGTGATGTACATCTAATATATTATTCATTCAGAAAGAATGCAGAGTCCTTTTTCTCAAAGCAAAAGCTCTGCAGGGCTCTACCCACTGCAACCCTAAAAATATGGGCACAAAGCCTGTTTACAGGAGTGACCCTTAGAGCCCATGGAAGTTGAGACTTGCTCTGGGTCACACAGTATACAAGTGGAGACTGTGGGAATCAAATCCTGGTCTACTGGATGTACCCAGCTCATTCACAGCTTGTTGCTCTAACCTCTTGGTTGTAATGCAAACATACTTGTAGATTTGCATTAGCAATTACATTTTTTTCACTTCCTGTTTTTTTGAGTAAAATTAAATAATACTGCAGCCCCTTGGAGCTCATCCCAGTCATCACTGTTGCCCCCAACCCCAATTCTGACACAAGGAACCAACCCCAGTGCCACAAAAATGCTAAATGATGTGCCCACCAGGAGCCATCTCTGCCAGCCAGTGCTACCCCTGTAACCCACCATTCCAACACCAGTTGCCCACCCTCTTGTGGGAACACTTGCAAAAATAACAATTTATTCCTTGCCTCCTCCCTGCATGTATTGAGGCTGACACCATAAGCCCATTCCAGGTGCCACCTAACACCCCCTCCCCAGCCAGGGTGGGTTGTAATAAATCACCAGCACTTCTGATGCTGGCTGCCATCTTGAAAATTGTAAATTAATGAATCCACTTTTGTATTTATTATGTTCTGCAGCTTTTTTTCAGGTAAAACCTATGATAGCTGTGGAAGATATCAGATAACTAAACATTAAATGAAGAATTCTACAATTGTCAAGATGTGATTGTTTTGCATTGCCAATGGATTAAAATTGCTAAAATGAATGGAATCTTATTTATTTATTTTGAATGTGAAGAAATAATCTGGAATTTGAAAACTATAAAGAAACAAAAAATGCCATGTAATTATTAATATTTTAAAGTACTGATGAGCAAAACCGTTTCAAAATAACTATTTAGTGGCACCCAACCAACAAGCTTTCATT
Source organism: Neoceratodus forsteri (assembly GCA_016271365.2). Classification (NCBI taxonomy): domain Eukaryota; kingdom Metazoa; phylum Chordata; order Ceratodontiformes; family Ceratodontidae; genus Neoceratodus; species Neoceratodus forsteri. The sequence goes on along the minus strand of CM057453.1, from coordinate 365,835,294 downwards.
AAAGAAAATAGTTTCTAGCCCTAAAAGTTCTGAAGATAGCCCTTTCCTTTGATAGTTTCCAAAACAAGTATTGGCCAAAATGCAAATGTTTGCTTTCTTGTATTTGCCATGCAGTTGTTGGTCATAGATACTGCAGCAGTTAAAATTAACAGATTCATCACAGAAGTTATAATAGTCAAATTGCCATGGTTGGGAAGGTTCACACAAAATGTTGTTGTCTTTATAGATTGTGATTTTTGTGCCTTGTAATTGGTAAAGGACTGCCAAGGAAAAAGGAGGATAAAGGCAGAAAGTAAACAGAATTAAAGATAAACTTTGATATTCAGATGCTCTGATAGGTGAAGAAGGGGCATGCCTCAAAAAGCCTTTGCACAGTTCAGACTACTATCAGTTTATCACATGCTTTAGAAGTAAGCCATAACATACAATGGGGTGTGATTTATTCTGGATAAACTCATACCTAGGGGCATAGCAGCGGAGTGCTTAATGCCCATAGAAGTGTACTCTTCCAGAATAAACCACACACTGGAGTGTGTTATTGCACTTATAAAATGGATATATGTTGACACGTACTGTAACTTTTTAAAACAAATAAGAAATATTGACAGTTTCTGTTTTGAAGTAAAATAGTCCCTCCACTGCATTGACATGAACTTTTGAAAGTCACACATAGGGTAAAGAACATCAAAGGCAATGGCCAAAAAAATATTTTTCTTCCTTGATTTAATATAACCCAACTGCCTGCTGCCCAATACTCCACACTTTTTGCAAACAGTTCTTTTGTTATGGATGCATTTAAAGGGAAAAAAGAATCTGTCAAATACAGCATAACTCATCATTCCTGGTGGGAGCCTTAGCCTTAAGCTGTTTATACTCGCCTTGAACCCAAATTTTGTTTCCACACAGCAGCAATAACATACACAACAATCAAACTTCCCCTCCAGCTCCATGGTCCTGTCATTGCTGTGGCATCAGCCTCTTCTCCCATAATTTCTGCTCCCCTGCAACTGTCCTGTGGCTGCTTATGAATGAAGAGATGTTCTAACTGTGAGCATTTTTTTTCTTTCATAGTTGGAGCATTGAGTGCCCTTTGAAACTGCACCACATGTTGCATTGTAATACCATTAAAAATAGTTTGGTCTTCCATGAAAGTACCAATGGTCTCGCTCTCTGCCAGACAGAAGTAAGAGACTACCGATGAGTTAACAAGAAAACAAGATGGATGTTTTCAGTTATGTAAAGGAGAGTGATATAAGGATATCATTTTTTGGGGGGGTTGCCATTTTGTGGGACTTGTTTTATAGTGTGGTATAAGCTAAATAAGTCATATGGCTGGCAAACAGTAGCAACCAATCAAATTTAAGTCCTGTTCTTACCTATTTTATAAGCACACAAAATTAATTTAATTCCTGGAGTATATTTGCTGAGCCTTGTTTATTAATGTTGTAATGAACAAAATGCTTTACGTTTTTTTTTTTTAGTACTGAAAACACAGGTGAGCAGAGTAACACAGCTCCTTACGTAAACTGATCAATGAATGTAGGAACATGTTACAGCATCTGTTGTATTGCTTTTTACCACATATGAGAATACATTAATTCCATGAGTTGCAAGCACTGCATCATACATATGCAAATAATATGGGCTGAGCAACAACTATACCATTCCCTGAAAACAAAGTTATAAACAGTATGTATGAAAGTAATAAACTGTAGCATATGTGGAACGAAAAGCAGAGGTAAAAACTCATTCAGGAATTAGGAGTTGCACAAGAAAACCCTCTACCATAAATTTTCCAGCCTTGTGATTTGGCCAGCATTTCTTTGTAATTTAGATTTTTATGTTGTTTTTTTCCCCGGTTTTCACTCTGACACTGGACTCCGGCAGACACCTGCATGCGTGTGCGTGGAGGTGCATACGCATGCTGGGTACCAGCTCACCCCCTTCCACCCCACCCCTGGCAATCACTACAGCCCCCTCCCCCATACGCAGCCCATCTGACCTCCATCCGATGGGAGCAAAACTACAGGAAGGGTGGAAACCACCCCGGGAGGGGAGAGCTGCCTTTCAGCTGCTCAATCCCACTCCCTCCCCGCATGCTGGCTCCCCAATGACTCAAGATCATTCCTGAAGCTGGGTTTTAAGCATGGTGTCAGGTAAGGCATCCAGCGCCTCAGCTCTGTGCACCACCAGGCCTGAAGATTTGGCCAGCATTTGAAAGGGAACAGGAGGAAAAAGACAGTGATTGATTTTCAAGGGGTGATGCAGGACTTGCATCGAGCCCTGCATCACACCTGATTTATGGCAAAGCTGCACCAATGCTTTTGATGCAACTGTACCTGATTTTAGTACATCGGATGCAGTTACGACAGTTTCCAAAATTTATGCTAGCTTGCACCAAAGATTTGGCACCAGCCCAGTAAAAAGGGTCCTCCAAATGGCACAAGTTAGACCAGGGAAAACCTGGCCTAACTTGTGGCTTTTGGTGCTAAGGATTAAAAATCCCAGTCGTCAGCTGTGTGAATGCCATGAGCCCTGTGCACCAAATGACTGCACACCAGTGGCTTGCAGCATTCACTGGGCTTTGGAAATCCGGCCCAGAGAATGAGTGACATTACAGAGGAGATTTAGTCTGCTGGAACTGTGGTGGGTGAAGTAGGGGCATGTCCTCAAAAGTTTTTCTCACTGTTCGGACTGATACCAATGTATTGTCATGCTTTTCAAGCAAACGTAATAAGCTTGATTCTGAAGTGTAGCTGTTGAGCTTGTTTGTTTATATGGTAATGACCAAAATGCTTTCATTTTAGTGTATGGGACACACTCTGTAGGCAACAGAACAGACAGTCAGCACTCCAAAGCAACAATTCAGTTTAGCTTTTTAATAACTTATTCCAAAGACAGACAGTACGGCAGCTGCAGTATACATGCGTTGGTGCATTTTAACAGTCTATAAGCAGTTCCAAAATGCTAATATTAGCAGTTTTAATTCAGCAGACAAGAACAAACCAAACGCCAGCTTCACATCATTAGTTTATGTTTCAGTGTCATAACTGATGCCTTCATCAGAACATATCAGTGGGACTAGCCATTCTTAAAAACATCCAATTTAAAAAGACAGTGCCAAAGTGCTTATACATAAAGTACTAAATTACTAAAGTGCATATTAATTAAATTGCAAAATACAACATGTTAAACATTTAAACATGTAAAGAAGAACAAAGTACAAATACAATACAAATCCAATACTGATGCAGCATACAGATGGCAAAAGAGCACGATAATGTCATAAGCAGACTGTAAATAAATTAATTAATAGCAAGACAAGTGAGTAAACAGCAGAAGGAATAAATATAGGATGAAAAAACTGAGATACATTTTCAGATAAATAGATAAGTAGAGACCTATTTTCTCATAATTGCATATATCTAATAGTCAAATAATTCACAGATTGCACAAAGAGACATAGGGCTAGATATTCAAAACTTTGCCCTGGGGCTAAAGTAGCACTGCCTGGTGGGCAAACTTAGCCCAGAGCACAAAGTAAGCTATACTCAAAAGGAATAGCTCGGGGCAAACAGCTTCTGAATATAGCATGGGAATGAGGCTGGGCAAACTGGTCTGGGAGTGCAGGGCAAACGTAGCCCTGGAATAAGACAGCTCTGAACATAGCAACCAGGAAGTGCAGACCACAACAGCAACACAGTGCACAGCGACGTGAAGGTAGCTAGAGGCAACCTATATGGCCAATGTGTGTTCCTGCAAATGCGTGGACCCAGTACAGCTGCAGGGAGCAGCCTATGAGACAGTACAGTGTGCAAAACAGTATAATATTCCCCAAACCGTTTGCGTGGAGCTAACGTGTTTACTCGGGATTAGCGCGGAGCTAAACTGTTAGCCTGGTGCAAACATGTTTGCCCAGCGCTAAACTTTGCCATATTCAAAAGTAACATGCAAATGAGCCTACTTAGATAGTCTCTGGGAAAACATCTACATTAGCATTCCATTATGCCCTGATTTGCATGCAGTTTGCCTAGCGTTACTGCAGGGTCCCACAGCTCCACCTGTAGGTTAGTCTGGAAGTACAGGGGCCGGTCAGGTCCAGCCGCAGCTCCACCTGTAGGTCAATCAGGCAGTGCATGATTATAGCTGCAGGCTACATGTGAACAGTACAGCATAGCATAGCATATCGTACCCCAGGGGACAACACAGCATAGGTACAGGTGGTGGTGGTGGTGGTGCTGCTTGCAACCATCACACTGTAGGACATGCTACAGTGCACAGCAGACACTACAGTAGCAAGGGGGCTGGTAGTGTGAGGGACACAGCAATGCCTATGGTATGTAGGGTGGTGATGACCACTGCACTGTACACAGTGACAGGCCCAGCTTGCAGGTACTTACTGACAGTGGACAGTACTGTTATGCTATTGTGTGATCCACAGATGCTGTACCTGTGGCATGGGATGCACACAGTGACATATACATGGCCAGCTGTGTGTGCTGTGGCATCTGTACAGTTGTGCGGTATGTGGCTGGGAGGGCACGTAAGATCCAACAGGCACACAGGCAGTGGGGTATTCCCACTACTGGCCCATGTGCACTGTGTGATGTGATCCAGTCTTGTGGCCACACCTGGGCTGTGGTGCAGTCTGACCACCCATACACCCCCCCCAGTGGCCACCATGCCCACAGTGCTGCCTGTGTGTGCTGGCATCTGTTGGTCACCACAGAAGTATGGTCTGCAGGTGTGTGCTGTATGGCCACACTACCATGATGTCCCCTGTGGGCCCGATCACCCATTCCTGCCTGTGCATGGCTGGGACTTGTGGCAGCTGTTGGCTTCATGGTGGTGCCATCAGTGAGCAGCATGTGTCCCCCATGTCTGGCAGTTTCTAAGTCTCATACTCATATGTTAGGGTCGTGCAAGCTGCGCTAATGCCATGCTAACACCGCAAAAAGCAACAATGTTGTGCAAAGCTGTTTGCCCAGGGTTAAGGCCATCTTTTCCTGGGTGGTAATTTGTACCGTGCTATGGGTCATGCTAATTCATGCTAAACATCTTAGCGCGGTGCTAGTTACTGAATATCTCATAGCACTTGTATTCTTGTTCACTTTGCCCCTTGCATATAATTATGGTTTGCCCTGCGCTAATGCAGTTTGTGCATGCTATTTGGCCTTTTGAATATGGCAGACCTGCGCTAATCCCGCGCTAAACCTGTGCAAATAGTTTTTGCCCGGCACAAAGCTTTGAATATTTGGTCCATAGTCATTAAGTCCTTTAGGTTTAACAACGTCTAATGTAATGCTCCAAAATGCTTCTCTATTTAATAATTTATCTTTCAGGCAGCCACCTCTTTGATCCAGTGTTACTCTTTTGATGCCAAAAAACTGCAGGACAGATGTAGATGTGTGGTGTACTTCTCTAAAATGTCTGGCTATTGCATAACTGTCATTAGTATGAATTGCAGTTTTACATTCAGTCACTCTTTGTTTAAGTGCATGCTTTGTTTGCCCCACATAATAGATACCACATGGGCAAGTAAGTGAATAAATGATTTCTTCTGTACTTTAATTAATGAATTGATCTATAGTGTATCTTTTTCCTGTGCATGGGTGTGTAAATGAACTCATATTTCTAGTGCAATGGCAGTAAATGCAATGTCCATATTTAAAATTTCCAATCGGGGGTTTAGGAAACCAGTTATTAACATTTTCTGGTTTAGGCAACAAGGAATGTACCAAAATGTCTCTTATATTGCACCCTCTCCTATATGCAATTCTCAGTTATTGACAGCTTATGGCATCAAGCTTTTTATCTCCCTGTGATATGTTCCAATGTCATTTCACTATACTTGCAAGTTGGTCAGCTTTTGGAAAATATTGGGTAACAAACGTGACGTCAGAGACTCCAGATTCACTGATATTAATTTCATTCTCATTTTCACCGGTATAGATCTTGCCAATTAATTGCTTCCAATTTGTTTGACTGGCATGATCATACTCTTTTTCAACAGTATGTGGTGTGAGACCATGGGGAGTTTTAAACAGAGACTTAAAACTTTTCTGTGGAGTCAGGCGTACAAGTGAACTGTTGTATTATTAAATGTTTTATTATATCTGATTATTTTAGTTTTATGGAATTATATTTTAGTAATGTAAAGCGCCTTGGTATTTGAAAGGCACTTAAAAAAATAAGGTTTATTATTATTATTATTATATTGGCCCAAATATTCAGAAATGCGCCAAAGTCCAGCACAAGTCCAGCGCAGCACAAATCCGATGTGCCATGGTGCAACAGGAACCATATTCAGAGGTTGCACAGACTGAACTGCGCCAGCGCAACCCAGCTGAATATGGCAGAGTTGCACCATGGCGCAAACAGAGGTGCACCATGATGCAAACAGAGATGCTCCAGCACAACTGTGGGAGCAGAGCAGCAGAGCAACAGAAGGGGACAGAGCTATGGAAGCACAGTGACAGGCCACAGGAGGCCTCCACCAGCAGGACACAGCAGGACACACACATAGGCACCCAGACACCCGACCCCAGAACACAACAGTGGCACAGATAGCAGGTGACAGGAGGTGCCAATGGCCAATGAAGGGCCACCAAGGGAGCTCCCCCACAGGTCGCTGGCTGTGCCCCCCTCTCAGACCATAGCAGGCCACATCCAGGACCATGCAGCCAAGCACACACATGCCACACAGGCACACAGGAAACCCACACAGTAGGCACTGAATGTGCCAGGTGGCAGGTAGCATGGCAGACCACATGAGACAGGCCACACAATGCCAAGCACGGGCCCCAACACAGTGGGCAGACAGCACCTGACCAATGATTATGGCTTTGTGCCATCACCACACACACAACCACCACACACCCCTGACAGCTGCCCCATGGGCACCCCAAGGCACAGCCACCAACCCAGGGGATGGACACCACCACAGTGGGACACACCACAGCACACAGCAGTGAACCACAGAAGCAAAACATGTGCCCCTTCCCATGCACACCACATGGACAGACACTGGGCCACTGCAGTATGGCTCCTCACACCACCTGCAAAGAAGATACAGACACAGGCAGGTAAGTCAGAAAAATATATTTGGAAGAAAACTATCTACATAAAACCAGGGGCTGGGAAAGGGTAGGTACAGCGAGGGAAGGGGACAGGGAACAGGGACTTTACAGTGGGAGGGGGGCTGTAGGGGAAGGTACATCAGGGGAAACAGGGGAAAACAGGGGTAAAACTAATGGTGGCCCTATCCAGCCACCCTGGCAAGCCAACGCTCCCTCCATTCGGCCTGCAGCATCCTTCGCATCTGCAACACCACCTCCAGGGTAGATGAAGCCACCAGTAGCGTCTGGCACATCAGCCAGCTTAGCATTGCTATTGGTGGTCTTCGCCACCAGACACCTGTAACAAGGGACAGGGCAGGTGATCAGTGCAATGGCCCAAGGAACCATGCCCACCCACAGTGCGCAATGGGCTGCGGGAAAACACATCCCTGGAGGGCCCATAACAGCCACCTGCAGGGGGGTGGGCCAATGCCAGCCTGCAACTCGGTGCACCACGACAGTGCACAGAGTTGGTCCCTGCCGCACAATGGCCACATGACTGCGCAATGAGAGTCAAATGGCACAGTGCACCGGCAACAGCACAGCAACAACAGTGGCAGCCAGGCATACGTCCACCCCACCAACAGCTGGCACATGCATCCAATAGATGCATCACAGTGGCTTGCACCATGCACAGTGCAACACACACAGCTGCCACAGCACATGGCACAGGGGACCATTCCCGCACCCATGCCCCCCCAACCCCCATGTACAGTGTGAAGGACCATGACAGTGCTTACCTGCTCCCTGCAGCCCTGTTGGTACCGGGCCAGTGCCATCACAGAGTGCTGCTCCATGCTGCATTGTTGCAACTTTGGCTCGCTGTCGGTCCTCCGGTCCTGAGAATGGAAAGAAGACAGGTACACATCAGTAACCGACCATAGCAGGTGCTCCCCAACCCCTGTGCACAGGGCATGCCCCTGCCTGACTCATCCTGCACACCTGCACTGCTGCATCATAACGCAAGCAGAAGCTGGCAATGCCACTCCATGATGTGCATGACAGTGTACCCCTCTGCAGGGCATGCCAGGCAGCTAAGCCAACACCACTCTACAGCACCAGGGCAGACATGCAACATGGGATGACTTACCTGGCTGTGGCACAGGCCCATGCCTGGCGCATGCCTGTAGCCTCCTCAACTGCTCCGGGTACCGCCGCATGAGGTCCCCATAGTGGTGGCGGCATTGCTCGCCTGACCTCGGCACCTCCATCCTGTACTCCAGGCTGGCAGCTATCTCCTGCCATACAGTGCTCCTGGCCCACTGCATGGGTACCTGCCCAAAGAGTTGGGGGGTGTGGGGCTCTACACAGGCCACTAGGTTGGCCAGCTTGACCTGTGTCCAGTTAGGGGTATGTCTGGCTCTTCCCTGCTCCATGTTAGCTATAGCCAGTTCGGCAGCAAAAATGGCAGGAGAAGGTGCACGTGTCCACAACATGCGCCCTCTGTGTGATGCATGGGAGCATGCACAGTGTCCACCCATCATGCAGTGCTGAAGATGCACTGAATGGGCATAGCTATGCGGAGTCACAGGGTCACAGGTCTGACCCAGGGGTCAGGGGTTGCCCACCATTGTTCACATGCATGATAGGGCACGGCACCCCATGCGCTACCATATGTGTGGCTGGCAATGCACGACATGCGCAATTCCACTGCATCATGCTTCCTGCACACAGTGCGTGATTGAAACCATGATGCCATGATGTGCATGTGCATTGAAGGCCTGGGCACCATGCATGCATGCACATTGCGCTGCCATGACTTGCTCTGGTGCAATCCCATTGTGCACGGTGCAATATCACGATATTCAGGCACCACATGCAAATGAGCTCATCAACCAATGCATGGTGCAGTGGGTGTATTAGCATGCCATTACTGTTGCGCCCAACCTCATATGCATGCGTTGCACCTCATAAGTACCATGGAACAGCACAGGCCATGGACTGGTACTGCAACCTTGATAAGTAAGTTATGCATGCTGCTGCAGGGCACTGGGAGCAGACAGCACTGCAGAGTGGGATGGACCAGGGAGATGCTGCCACTGACACACTGTGCTGATGTCCATGTCCACAGGCAGTAACATGTCATCACAAAAGGAGGGTGACGAGCTGGTGCCTGCATGAAAGCGCAGGCCCAGCTTCACAAAGGCCAAGACTGATACCCTTTTTGAGTCCTACCTGGACAAGAAGCCCCTGTTGAGTGGTGCCATGGGCATACCACAGGCCTGGGCTGGTGAATGGGAGGAGGTGGCAACCTAGATGAACCAGCATGGGAGCCACCAGCGGTTGGCGCAGGAGTGCTGAAAGAAGGTGGGGACAAACCAGTGGCAGATTAAGCAGAAGGTGGCTGCCATCTGGGCATCCTGTACTGCCACTGGAGGAGGGCCTGTGGCTGCACCCACACTAACGCTGCAGGAAGAGTAGGTGGCAGCCACCATGTGCTGCACCATGGTGGAGGGTGTGCCTGGAGGAGGATTACAGAGGGGTGGCAGCCCATCACTGCATGGTATGTATGTCAGACACGCACAGCTGGTGGCATGGAGGGTGTGTACATGGGCATGCTGGCGTGCTTGAGGCTGGCATGCCATGTGCATGTGTGTGCACCCACTCACATGCCATGCTGCAGGACACATGCAGTGGCAGTGTAGGGGTGGCACATGTGGGCATTGCATCACTGACATGCCATTTGTCTCTTGCAGCACCAGCATGCCTCCATGCAGAGGATGGGACACTGGCAGTGGCAGCAACAGTGGACACTGGTATGGCCCCAGAGGACCAGCCATCCACATCCACAAGCAACCGGGGCCCCAATAGGCTGCAGCTCAGCACCACAGTGCAGGCAGATGTCCTGGACCTGGGGTCAGATAAGGCCCTGGATGTGATCCTACAGGATGCCAGCCTTGGTGTCCTATGGGAGGGGTCTGACTCCGATAAGGACTACTCTCAGCTCCTGGACAGCATAAGTGACATTGTAGGTGTGTCGCCCCTGCTGGCATCTGACACAGGCACCATGCCCAGTGCTCTAGCAGTGGCAGAACAGCTGCCTGCCACCACTGTGGGTGCAGTGGTGTGCGCTGCCATGGCTGTGCCCTGCGGTAGTGGTGGTGTGGCCACGCAGGTTCAGGGCAGTGTATAGCGGCCAGATGGGTGACAGCAGCAGGCTGTGTGTGCCACAGGGCAGCCAGACACAGGGTCCACCACCAGTGCATCTGTTGTGCCCATTCCCCCTACAGACCCCACTATGCATCATCCACAGGAGAGGAGGGCTGTGCAGCATGGCCAGTCACCACAAGAGGATCAGCATCCCACCAGGGAGCTCCAGGACACTGACCGTCTGGCTGAGGACACTTCTGGCTGCTGTGGGTGTCCATTCAGCAACAGGTGCTGGTTGCTGCCGAGGTGCGTGCACTGCATGCAGAATTGGGCCAGTTGGCTGAGCAGCAGGAAAGGGGCACTGCACAGATACTGGAAGGGGTGCAATTCATACAGGAGGCCACAACTGCATCCTTGGATTGCATTGCCAGTATGATCAGGGATGGATTTGTGCTGCTGGCTACCACAGGGCATGATCATGCACATGTGACAGCCGCAGAGTGCGCTGTCCACCCCACAGACCCGGCATCGGGCGACCCCAACACAGTTGATGCCGGGCTCTGATGTAGGCATCCCAGGCATGCCCGATCTGGCCTGTTTAGGCACCTGCACACCCCCGCGAGGACATGGTTGTGGTCCTGCAGCTCCACCCCTGGAGGGCTGTTGGAAACCCCTCCTGACTGATGTGCAGTCTGTGGCTGCTGATTGGTCCCGGCACAGCTGCCCCCATGGCCACAGTGGCCATGGTACTGTGCAGCGGCTCTGATCCGTGGGCTTCCCTGACTGCAGTCTGCAGCTGATGCCCCGTGCGGGCATGGGTGGTGTGTGTGTGTCCACCACTTGTGTCGCATCTGTGTGTCATGCTGCACGCTGCCTGTTTGTGTGCTTGCCTGGCCACTGGACCATGTGATGTGGACATGATGAGGGCAGTCTGGCACCAGTTGCACCTCTGCACTGGTGCAGTGCATCTGATCCATGCCACATACCAATGCCTGGGTGGGTGGGAGCTTGTATGTGTGTCTATCTCTCTCTGTCTCTCTCTGCTCCTCTCTCTCCCTCTCCCAGGCCACCTCTCTGTTACTGTCCCTCTGTGTATGGCCTTTGTCTGCCTGTCTGTGTCTCTGTCTGTCTCTCTCTTTCTCTCCCTCTCACTCTCACCCCTGGCACAAGTGCTGTCAATGTGTTTGTGCCCTCTATTTATAGGAACAAGTCTGCTCGGAGCAACTTCGATTTGCTCCACACTTGTGTCATGGTTTCATGGTTGAATATGCCACTGCACTGGATATTCATGGGAACTCCCCCTGCACTTGCACCTGCATTCGTTATAGTTGCACATTGCTGCAATGGACTTTGTGCTGCACACTGGCTACCACTGAATATGGATCCTTGTCTCAATTCCGCCACTTGCGCTGGTGCAACTCAGTTGCGCCATGCATAGCTGCTTTGAATATCTGGGCCATTGTTTTTCATAAAATCTGGATTTCATTTCTTTGCTGCATGTCTCAAAGTCACTGTCTCTGCTGTAAGTTCGCTTAGCTCTAATAAATTGTCCTTTTGGAATATTGACTATTAAAGTTGTTGGGTGACAACTTTCAGGTGATAAAATTGTATCCCTAAATTTTGGAGTTGCACAAGAAACCCTCTACTTTGCTTTTTTTCCAGCCTTGTGATTGGACAAGAACTGCAAAAGGAAAAGGAGGAGAAAGAGTGTTGGTGGAATTAGGGAGCTGTGACAGGTGGAAGAGGGGGCGTGCCCCACAAATACTCTAACAGCTTAGAAGGATAACAATATGCATGCATGCTTTGCAATCAAACATAGGAAGGACTATCTTTGAAATGTTAAGAACTAGGAATAGTGATCATTTTTTTTTAAGTATCGATAATTACTGAATAATTGAAAACCGACTATTTTTGAGGTCCACCCAGGGTACTGATGGGTGTGTATCACTGTGTGGGTAGGGGCCAGTGTACCCAGGTATAACAGATGTGTCTTGGGCATGTGTGTGTCTGTTGGAGTGGATGCAGGTGTGTCCAAGGCAAGGAAATGTGTGCCCAGGGGATACAGGTGAGTCTGGGGTGTGAGTCTGGGGTGTACAGGTGTGTATGGTGCTGCCCAATGTGTTAGTGTCCTTGTCCATGCTGTGGTCTAGAATAATTAATTCTGTGGCAGACCTTCTCCATGCCTGACATATGGTGGTCTTCTGTACCTTGTTCGGCATGGCCATCTACACTACAGAAGTATCCCTGCACATGAAGTGGGTGGCCGTACCTTCTGCACCTGCTTATGGCATGATTCACCCCATGGCCATGTTCCCCAGGCCTGCAGAAAAACTGCACACATGGGCACATACGTGCACAATGTATGGCCCACTGTGAATCCACGTGCCATGTGGCTACATGCCATTTGTGCATATGTCCCTGTGCACGTCTGCTGCATGGCAAAATTGGGTTCTGAACCTTTGTGGATCAATCTCTTACCAGATAAACCAAATGACATGGTGGGCACATTCAAAGCACTGCTTCTTGTCTGAGGGATTTTGGGCTGGATATCAAGAAATTTACCTATACCACCAGACTACGTGCCACTGTGAACTCTGTATCACCCTTTGCCATATCGTGTGACTAATTCCTGGCCCACTGAAGTGGACATTTTTCCTTTATCTTATTAAGGTTGATGTACCAAGGTTACTTGCCTGTCTTTCTATCCTGAAAGAGGCCCTCATAATGTGGGATATTGACGGATACTTGAGATGTGCCCTCATATAATGTGAGACACCAAAACCACTTGGATACATTTATTTATTTAAATCTAGGATTATAATACCTTTGAGCTAAAAACTCATTTACAAAGGTTCCACATCAGTGGGGAAGGGTAATAAACATACAAAGGTAATACAAATCACAGGGTTGTAAGAATAATAGTTCATACTAGGACAGTACAATGTACTAAATTTCTACCAACGTATGTATTTGTATATGATTATGCAATTGAACAATCTTGGAATAAAATATTATTGAGAAGGAAAGCTCAGTTGCAAGTGACACATCATAAGAAGTGAGAACAGACAAACAGAGGAAGTGTAAAATGTGAGATAAGCATGTAAGTCAAACCAGAGAGGGAGTCGGCAGGGCAGGGAATCTATAAGTAAGAGGTGGAAAAAAGAGGAGGAAAGTTAAGAGACAGTAAAGATGGGGGAGGCAGCCAGGGGCCTTGTCAATGTAGAAGAGTAGTAGGGAGGTAGTAAATGCAAGGGAGGATGGGGTGGGAGTATACAGATAGGGAGAGGCAACCAGAGGCCCTGTCAGGAGGAGGGGAGGGCTGCAGAAATGAGGTAGAAGAGGTGTATAGAGGCAGAGCCTGATTGCTGGTGGGACATTAGGTGTAGCAGTCACAAGAGCTGTTAGAGGTAAGATGTTGACATAGCATGCGTTTGAATGGGCTCACTTTAGGTTGGGTAGATATGTCTCAGGGGAGTGCATTAAACCAAAGAGGTGCTCTGCAGGCAAAGGAGCATTGGCCCTGAGTTGTTAAAAATCAAGGAACATGGAGCAACTGGGAGCCAGAGCTTCACTTGTGTTGAGAACTGCAGTGTGGATATATCAGGTTTTCCATAGGGGGTGGTAGGAGGCCAAGAAATGCTTTTTTGGCTAACAGACAGGTTTTGTAATGAATCCTCCCACTATGCTGAAGCCAGCCCATTTAAGCATAGAACTAACAAGTATGGGTGAGATGTGCAGCACCAGTGAGCAGTCTGCATGCCTTGTTCAGAGCAGCAGATATCCTATGGAGGGAAGACTGGCAAGCAACGCCATAGATAGCCAGGCTATAGTCCGCAACGGAGAGGATAGAACTATGAATCGTGAGTTTGAGGGCATCCGACAGCAGGCAGTGCTTGTGCCTATGGAGGAGACTGATCTTGATGTTGACAGAATTGGCAACATTGTTATTACGTTGGGCATAGGTTAAGCATCTGTCAAGGGTTACCCCTAGATATTTATAATGCTGGGTTTGTTCAAGTGAAACGCTTAGGCAGTTTCTAATGGTAAATGCATGGGATTTGTATTTGTTACAGGAGCTACTGAACAACATGACTTTAGTTTTATTATAGTTCAGGATCAGTTTATGTTTATTGAACCAGTCCTCCACTTCAGTGAAGCCATGTTGAAGTTGATGCTCCAGATGCTTAGGGTCAGGGCTGCTGGAGATGATGACTGCATCACCCGCATATAGGAGTATCCACTGATGACAGAGAAGAGGCAGATTGTTGAGAAAGATACTGAAGAGGAGTGGTCCTAAAATAGAACCCTGTGGGACACCAGAGTGAATGAGCTGCCAGTCTGAGATGGCACTGGATATTTTCACCCACTGTGAGCTTTCTTCCAATAGCTTTTAAACCAAAGAGTTGATTTGGCAGCTAGGCTGATGGAGGTTAGTTACTGTAGGAGAAGTGAGTGGTGGACAGTATCAAAGGCCTTTGAAAGGTCAGTGAAGACTGCTCAACCAGAGTGCCTAGATCCAGGGACTGATGAATAAAACCAGTGAATTCCAGCAATGCCAAGGAGATGCTATGCCATTTAGGGAACCCATGTTGCTCTGGACATTGGATAGGATATTTTTCAAGGTATTCAACCAGTTGATCAGCAGCAATGCATTTAAGTGCTTTGGATAGCGGGAGGAGGATAGATATGGGTCAAAAATTTGCCAGCGAGTCCCTATCCCCATAGTTTTCTTATATCTTCAGTTGATGACTGAGTGTGAGGCTCACCTTCAGCAGAGGAGATAGACATAACATCCTTAGCACTGTCAAGTTCAGAGTCCATTAATAAATTTTCCTCTGGCCACTTCAAAGTACTAACATTTCGCTATATGCTTTAGCAGTTTTTCAAGGCAGATGTTCTGAAAGTAATCAAATTAATCAAAAACATTTAAAACATTTTCTAGGTACATGGCTTTTATTACAAAGAACCACTTGTTCATTAGAAATGTACACTCACCAGCTAAGCTGATTCACATAAGTGTCATGCAGTAACACTGCAGAACGATCCTAATGGGTGGGAACCTTCCCCAAACATCATTTAGTGTAATCTGGCTGGCGTCTTCATACCAGCTTCTAAACAGCACCACGCAGAAGCATGGACACATCACCATAGTGATGCCATGAGTATGAGTGACATGATGATGAGACCCATGCGCGCCCACCGAACATAATGTGTTCTGACTGTGTCCCTCAAGATGTTAAGGTGACCTACAGCCAATCGTAGAAACACATTGCATAATTCAATACATATATATATAGTTATATATATTATAGGGGCTCGGTCGTGCCCATATATTTAGGGTTATGAAGCCACTTCTATGTTAAACTCGAAATTTTGCACGTTAATAACATTGGACCTGTACAACGGATTTGCATGAACTTTGGTATGCATGGTGGGACATTGTAGATCTCTTGATTTGCCAAATTTTGTTTCAGTCAGACTTACGGTTTTTGCACACCAAAACATCGAAAAATGCACTTTTTGCCAGTTATGTGGGCAGTTTTTCGTATTTTGTCCATGGCACTGCACGGCCGTCATGTGGCATGCTGTTCTGCAACTTAGCTGATCTGAAAGAGCTTGGATCAAGGAACATGCAACTTTCCATTTGGTGAAACAATATTATTCCATTCAAAAGTTATTAAATGCTTAAGTTCCCATTATAAGTCAAGGGGAAAATTTAGATGGTTATTTTCCGAAAGAAGAATGGAGTTTGGGCCATCTAGTTCTGCCTCACGATCAAGGAATTTGCAGGCTCATGATCAAAGAATCTTTGATCATGAGGAATTCTTTGATCATGATGGCCATCTTGTTTTCAGTTTGTGGTCGGAAAAATTCAAATATCTTGGCCCAGGTGGACTTCTGAGGTGAAACAATGGTGGGTTTTGCTCAGGGGTTTTCCCTCTATCGAGCCATGCCTGTGGTTTCTTTCAAAATGGTAAAAAAATAGAGTTTTTAGCTTTTTTATTCTTTGATCATGGCTTGCTAGTGATCTTTGATTGCGAGCCTGTAAATTCTTTGATCACGAGATTCTTTGACCGCGATCTTTGATCGCAAGGGCATAACTAGATGGCCACATGAAAAATTAAACTTTCTCAGCACAGGGGTTACTTCTAAAGGCAAACTAGGGAGGGATCTGCTCAGGGAGCCTTCGTTCTGTTGAGTCATGGCTGTGATTTCATGTATTTTTCTCTAAAAATTGAGTTTTAACATTTTTTATTGTTTGATCGCTAGCCTGCAAATTCTTTGATCGTGAGATTCTTTGATCGTGATCTTTGATTGCGGGGGAGGGACTAGATGGCCAGATTTGGAGGGACCAGATAACACAATTTTAACAATTTGTCAAATGAAATATCTCAGAAATGGTTTGATCTTTTAACTTGAAATTTGGATGGTGTTGACGGCATGTCCTGTAGATGTGAATGATAGTGTTTAGGTGTCGGACAATACATTTTTTGAGGAGATATCACATGGTGCAGTTTGTTTTGCGGACAGCGTTTTCCATGGTGGTGGTGGCTTGAAATTACAAGGGTAGCTAGCCTTACTGCCATGGATGTACTTTTCAGTCGTTAGGTGTGTAAAATGTTAATAGGTGTGGAATTGTGCCAGTGCAATGAATGAAAATCTGAAACTTTAACATTTTATATCTCGGAAATAGTTTGGTCTTTTACATTGAAATTTGGAGCTTGTTGAGGGGATATGCTGTCCATGTGAATTATGGTGTTTAGGTGCTGGAAAATTCATTTGCTGCACCCATATTGCATGATACACTTTATGTTTTGCGTATGGCGTTTTGCTTTGTGGTACTGGCTTCACATTTATAGGATGCCTAGCGTTACTGCCATGGAGGTAATTTGTAATGGTTAGGTGTCTGACATGTAAACAGGTGTTGAATTATGCCACTCTGATGACTGGCACTTTGCTTTCTTTCAAGGTGGTGGGTCCCATGCTCCCACCCATGTGCTCTGCCAGCAATACATATGGTATTCAGTACTTGTACTCTTAGGCAGGAATTTGCAAGTTCGTGGGAGAAAGGGGCCTGAAGGGCCTGCACTCCCACCAACTTGTGAAACTTTCTACTTTTCTATTCTTTCTCAAAAAGTAAGGAAATTCTATGCAAAAAAACACCCCATTCTTCTTTACTGTGGTTTCTGAATATGATTACAGATGGAATGGGGTGACATTTAGGCCTCACAACCCCAATGACACACCCCATCAGCTGTCAATCTCAGGATGATGGGCGGATCCATGAGGGGAGATGGGGCAACCCTAAAGGTCTCATTTCCTGATGTTTTGTGTTTTAACCTAAATGATACACATAGAATATATATATATATATATATATATATATATATATATATATATATATATACTTACTACTTAGACAAGTTAATATGTAACATTCATCAGTGCTCTTAGATTCCTGGCCTACTGGATCAATATGTCATATGTTCTACAGTGCATGACATGACCACGTAGTAGGAACAGCACGGTAAGGAAGAGTGAGAGGGTGCAAAACCGCAAAAGGATGTATTCACGGTAGTACACCTTATCACTCTTCCCAGTACAAGATAAGAATCCTGTTGTGACAAGTGTTCAGCTGAGCAGCTGACATAGTTTGATGGGATGAGCCATTGGCAGCAAGGGAGGCAGGGCGTGCATTTGGGACCGGGCTTCAGTTACCTGTCTCAGATGCATGGAATTTTTTTTCTTTTTCACATTTTGTGCAATATTAATTGTTAACCCCCTCCCCCCATTGTAGTAAGTTATATTACTTGGAGGGAGTTCAGGGTGCACAGCCCCCTGTAATGGGGGGGATGCTGGGGCTGGATGCCCCCTGCAAAACAACGACTTATGCTGCAGACAATATATTGCAAGGTATTGTCAGTGTGGTAAATTGCTGCGGCATAATGTCTTGAGACATTATGATCCTGTGCTGATTCCTGGTGATGGAGATGAGACTGCATGGGGCAGAGGTCAACCAGAAGGCAAAGGGATTAGTGACCCAATGAGTTCAAACCATAAATAAAAATACAAAAGCTAATAAAAAAGATTAATACTTAAAAATATTTTAATTGCAGCCAGTTAGGAAAAGTGGAGGGAGGAAGGGGGCAGGGGTTTGGAGATTGTTGAATAGGGAAAGGTAAGGTATGGAGGGGAGGGAGCCCCAGAGGTTGCAAAACAACAGGCAGACCCGAACAGTAGAGGAACTCAAAACAGGGGAAGCTGAGATATGTCAGATCATAAAACTGGTGCCCAGTCAATTTCTTCATTCAATCTAATATGATCATTTATTGTTCCAAATCTTTAGATCCAGTAAGCTTCCTTCTCTAAGAGATGGCATTTCCAATTACCCCTATGTTTTAAAACATCAATCTTTCAATTCCACAACATCTTAATGAAGTTACAGAATTTTTTAACACATTAACGTGTCTAGCAAAACTTGATACATCATAATTTCTCTGAATAGCTACCATGAGCATGAGCATGAGCCAATGGGCATGCAGCCCTACTGAGCTGTCAGTTGGTGGGCAGCGGGCGGCAGGCGGGTGGGTGCTGCCGCCTGCCAGCTGGCCGGAGGCGGGGTGGTGAGGCTCAGTGGGCGGGTGGGGTGGGGGCCACTAGATCACCAGGGATATCGAACTTGGGAGGGTGTGGAATGCTGCCCGCAATCAGGCTCTGTGTGGTCCACTGGACCACCAGGGATATTGGACTTTGGGGGGGATACAGTGATGCCTGCGATCGGGCTAATCACGGTCCACTGGACCACCAGGGATGAGAGACATTCTTTGTCCCTTACTGGATGTCCCGCGATTTCACTGCAGGGGACGTTGGTACCCAACGGCTGCTGCCAAGCAGGGCACCAGGCGCAAGTCATCGGGGATCATTTATTGTTCCAAATCTTTAGATCCAGTAAGCTTCCTTCTCTAAGAGATGGCATTCCCAATTACCCCTATGTTTTAACACATCAATCTTTTAATTCCACAACATCTTAATGAAGTTACAGAATGTTTTAACACATTAACGTGTCTAGCAAAACTTGATACTTCATAATTTCTCTGAATAGCTACCATGAGCATGAGCATGAGCCAATGGGCATGCAGCCCTACCGAGCTGTCAGTCAGTGGGCAGCGGGGTGGCAGGCAGGTGGGGTGCTGCATCCCGCCAGCTGACTGAGGAGTAGGGTGGTGAGGCTCAGTGGGCGGGTGGGTGGGGGCACTAGATCACCAGGATATCGAACTTGGGAGGGTGTGGAATGCTGCCCGCAATCAGGCTCCATGTGGTCCACTGGACCACCAGGGATATTGGACTTTGGGGGGATACAGTGATGCCCGCGATCGGGCTAATCGCAGTCCACCAGACCACCAGGGATGAGAGACATTCTTTGTCCCTTACCGGATATCCCGCGATTTCACTGCAGGGGGTGTTGATACCCAATGGCTGCTGCCAGGCAGGGTGCCAGGTGCAAGTCGTCGGAGATCGGGCACCTGCATGCTAATGGCATGCAAATGGGGCTGTAATCAGATACAAATGGCCCACCGTGCACCTTGCATAAATTATGGCCCTATTTGCATGTCATCCTTTGAATATCGCAGGTGCTGTGCATGGCGCAATGGCGCTTGTGCCACCTCATCTCAATGGTCCACTCTGACTACTTGCACTGGCGCAGTTCCACTGCACCACGCACAGTGGGGTTGGCCAGGATGTGATATTCAAAGCAATTGCACCATAGCACAACTCCATTGAATATCGCCCTGGCCACACCCCTGTGCAACTAATTTGAGCGGCGCGCAGGCTTGCGCCACAGACTGGTGCAGTTTGAATATCTGGGCCACGGTGTTTAACCACGATAGCGGCTATGGGGTGGGGATGCCCCTGGATCCCCACTGCACATGTCACTCTGTTCAGGGTGTGAGGCACGATTTGCCAGGCTGCCCTACTCAAGGCATGCAAATGGGGCCATAATGACAAGCAAATGGCCCCATTTGCACCTTGCATATATTATGGCCTTATTTGCATGCCCTCTGCTGAATATCAAGGGTGATGCACCCTGTGCGACTGCGTTTGTGCTGGCACATCCTCATGCTCCCTATCTGTGGCTTGTGCCGGCACAGTGCCACTGCACCACGTGCAGTGATTGCACTGTCTGTGCTGTATTCAATGGTGCTGTGCCATGGCGCATCACCACTGAATATCACCTCCCCTGGCCCTGGTCCTGGCCCTGGCCCCAGCGCATCCCAGTTGCACTGCACCTAGGCTTGTGCCACTGCCTAGTGCAGTCTGAATATCCGGGCCCATTTCTTTACAACTACTAAATGGGATGAAACAAAGTTTCTGGCACCCTGACGTGTTGAGCATAACACTCTCCAATATTTGTGTAGTACATTTCTGATCTTCCCTAAAAAAGGAGAATATGGTGTAGCAAACAGTTCTGTCAGTTACCTCCTGTTTCTCTGAACATTTAGCAATAGTTTTTTTTTTTTTTTTAACTTTCTTTTTATCCTCCTGGTCGCCCTTGTCACTCTACTCCTTCGGGCTCGCTTAATACCCTCCAGTCCCCACTGGGTCTGCCCCTAGAGTGCCTCTTTTACCTGCCTCCTTCACCTTTTGCACAGCTGGGTCTGCCCGTGGTTGCAGACTGGGTGGCTGGAGTGGCTGTCATCCAGAGTGCCGCGGGTTGTTTTCTGGTTTTCTTCATCCCTCCCCTCCCTCCCACTGAGGATGCCGGCTCGGGCGGAGCATGCTTACGCACACCCACCAAGTGCTCAATGGCGTCCCCCCCCGACTCCCCCCCAATGGGAGCCGCCACTGCCCCAAGAGCCAGTGCTTCCACCGGCTCTCCCGGGCGTCGGGTGTATGAAACACCCTTGGTGTCCCTCCCTGAAGGAGGAGAGCATCCGTTGGGACGCTCGATCCTCCTTCCCCCTGCCGACCCCCGATGACCCGAGTCCGTTCCTGAACCCCGGTCGCCGATGTGGCGCGAGGTGTGGCATCCAGTGCCTCAGCCCTCAGCGCCACTGGGCCGGACAGCAATAGGTTTTTTGTCTGTTCTTATCCAAAGCTTTTACTGTTGCATTCTGGACAATCTCCAAAGCAATATCCTCTTTCTGTCACCTGCCTTCCATCACTTAAGCTTTGGCTTTGAAATTGCCATTGCCAGTGCAAATCTCTCTAGCTTGTAACAATTGCCCATATGGAATATAATCCCTTAGTGATTTTCACATCTAGGAATCTATCTTTTCTGTACTGAATTCAAGTGAGACCTTGAGATTTATTTTACAAGTGTTGACATGATCATGAGAGGACAAAAGGTCAACTTCATTGTATCCCCACACAAAAATCAAAGCACCGCTGAACCTCTTATAACAAACAACATTGATATAGCAGTGATTTATAGACTGGTACAGAATGAAAACAGATTCAAATTTGTACGTATAAAGATCTGCGTAAGTCAGGGCCATTATCAACGCCTTGGCCCTACCATAGATTTGTTCACAAAAAGTGGTTTTGTACTTTTTCAGATATATTACACATTTACTCATCTAAATGTATGAGACACGAGATATAAATTGTATTAGTAGTTTTGTGTTGATGATGGTTCTACTGTTTGTATTATGTGATGCTTTTCTAAGATTAGTTGGGGGTCAGCTCAATGGTCTTGAGGCACACAGTCAGAACACATCATGTTCAGTGGGTGAGCATGACCGATGTTATCATGTCGCTCATTCTCATGCATCACTGTGTTGCTACATACGTGTTTCTGTGTTGTATTATTTAAAAGTAGGCATGGAGATCATAGTCCATCAAGTTGCCGACTCATTTTTGGTCATGGCAATTACAGCACCACAATGGGGGTGACAGTGAAAGGGGTGATCTTGATTTTAGATCACCTCTCACTAATGTCGCCCTTTGCACCCACACAGTTTCTATCCCTTCTAGGGTATGCCCATCCTGGAGGAGGTTATATTTAGTTTGGGGAGAAGCCCCCCACATTGGGGGTGGGGGCAGGTGATGCCCCCCTGAAAAGTGATTGTTTCCCGGGAGGGTGCATTGGTGCTGTGGTGGAATTTTTCCTGTGCCGCAATCGGCGTTAGCAAAATGTATGTCACTGCAGCATGGGTGAACCCATGGAGTTGCTGTTCAGATTACACTGAATGGGGTTGCGGGAAGGGTCCCATCCATGTGGATCATTCTGAAGTATTACTAAGTGACAATTTTGTATCAGCTTAGCTGGGGAGTGTACATTTCTGATGAACAAGTGAATCATTATTATAAAAGCCATGTACCTAGAACATGTTTTAAACATTTTTGATTATTTTGATTACTGTCAGGACCACTGCTGGGAAAAAGCTGCTAAAGCATGCTGTGAAATATTAGTAATATGAAGTGGCCAGTAATGAGCTTTTAAAGCTGCAATAAATTTGCAAAGCAAATATTCAGCACTCTGCATGTGTGTTTACTAATTTTGAGTAACAAAGAAACATAACATAGAAACATAGCATTTATCGATAGAAAAGGACCGCCTGGCCTACACAGTCTGCACAGATGTTCCTTGCTTAATTTGTCTCCACATACCCTAACTGGTCTCTGGTGACCCACCCTCCTTCCCTCCTAAGAACATGAATTGTCTCTGTTTCAGTATGGCTAGGTACACTGCCAATAATGGCCACTCACTCAGGCCAAAATCTGCCCACTTCCCTCAAAAAGACATACTACAGAGACATATAATTTGATGGCAGATGGAGACCAAAGGTCCATCTAGTCTGCACCTCACTACAATACTTCATCCCACTGACTTACTATACTGCCCTTGGGGGCAGTTTTCCTCACCCCTACTATCCCATTACTCAAACCCTGACTGCCCCTGTTTTGGACTCTGTATCCCCTCATCCTGTCCCAACCATGCTGAAACCTGTTAAGGGTTGCTGCCCCACCACTTATGCCAGTAGTTTTTTTTTCCACAGATCCACCACATTCTCTGTAAAGTAGAACGTCCTCCAATTTTTTTCTAAATTTACCCCCCAGTGGCCTCCAGTCATGACCCCTAGTGACTGCATCCTTATTTCATATAAATATGTTCCCACCTTATTTATACCTTTTAAGGAACCTAAATGTTTCATTCCTGTCCCCCCACTCCTGTCTTGTCCCTAGCAAATACGTTTCATTCCTGCAACCATCACAGGATCTAACCTGCAGACCCTGGATCATCTTGGTGACACTATGCTGTACACACTCTAATCTATCAATATCCTTCCTAAGATGAGGGTTCCAGAACTGGACACATTATTTCAAATGAGACCACACCAGGAATCTGTGCAATGGCAGAATCACCTTGCTTCTCCTACTGTCAAAACCTTTCCCTATGCAACCCAGCATCCTTGATGTCTTACTGTATGCTTTATTACATTGGCTTGTTTGTTTAAGGGAGTCACTAGTTATCACCCCCAAATCTATTGGTTCCAATGCATTTGCCAGTCTAACTCCTCCTATCCAGTATTCAGCAAATGAATTATGTCTGCCTAAGTGCATTACTCTCCACCTTTTGGCATTGAACCTTAGCCCATGTATGTAGTTGCAATGGGTCTAGCACTTGCACACCTTCCTCATGATCTACACTGCCAGATAATTTCATATAATCAGCAAATAGGCAATGTTCTCCCTGGATACTCACTCTACTGTAACTTTTGCATATATTGAAAAGAGAAAGTCCTGGGAGTGATCCCTCTGGCACTCCATTCATGACCTCTCTGTGTCCTGATTCAGACCTCTGTTCCCCTCCCTTAACCAATTTCCAACCCATCTAACTAAACCCAGCTCCACTCACAAGTCCTCCAACTACCTCAGCAGTCTCCTATGTGGTACTGAATAGAAAGTCTTACTGAAGTTGAAGAAACACAAATCTACAGCCTGTCCCTTCTCCATTGCCTTGGAGACCCAATACAAAAAACATATTATCAGATTGGTCTAACATGACCTCCCTGAGTCAAAGCCATGCTGTTTTTTATCCTGGAGTCAACTTTCCCCCAGACAGGTCACCAAACTCTTCTTCACTATGGTTTCCATCATCTTACCTACTATGGAGGTAAGAATGACAGGTTTGTAATTTCCTGGATCCTTTCTATCTCCCACTCCTCTTTATGAAGTGGTACTACACTGGGTGATCTTCACTCTGCTGGCACCACTCCAGTCTGCAATGAGCTGTAGAATAGACAGGTTAAGGGTACTACTAAAACTGTGACCAATTCCCTTAGCACTTGAGGGTGCAAGCCATCCAGGCTCAGCATCTTGTCTACCTAGAGAGCCTCTAATCCCTTTTGTACTCTGTTTACTGTGATCTGTAATCTGCCCATTTCCAGAACTTCACCTTGTGGTAGCCTTGATATTACTATTTAGCAGCAAACGATTGTTCTCCACAGTAAATATTAAACTGAATCAATTATAATAACTGGTGCTCGTTTTCCCCCCTAAGGAAACCCTGTTATAATTTCCCCATTATAACCCTCGGTTTATAATGGCAAACATGTGCTGGGTTTCTCTTCTATTGCACAAGCACTAGCAGCCACTCTTTCTTTCCACACACCCTTTCTCAGAGCTGAACACTTGATCGCCAAGCGGTAAGCACATTTTAAAAAAATAATTAAAACTAATTGGGCTAAAAAAATTACTTTTAAACTGGGCTGCTAAAAAAAAAAAAAACATTTGTTTCACAACCTGCTTCTGAGCAGGGACCGTGCTGAAACAATACCAGTCTGTGACTCCACAGGGATAGATGTTTATTTTATATAATTGCTGTGGCAAAAAAACGATCCCCAGCAATTATATAAAATATTGTCTGGGTAGGTCTGTAAAACTTGAATTTTACACACACACTCTTGATGTGGCATGCCTTTACAAACCCCTCAAGTTTAATTCTTAGGGTTTATGTGGCATCCCACACCTCGGGTGTGTTTAAAATTCTCATTGTAACAACCTGCACAGCTATTATTCTACATGTTATGTAAACAGATCCCCCCCATGGTAGCCTTGATGCCCCTATCTAGCAGTAGGCCATTGCTCTCCACAGAAAATACTAAGCAGCATTAATTGTTATACACACCTCCTGCTCAGCATCCACCACTACCCTCCCATCATCAACTAGCCTAACAATTTTCCCTCGTGTTTATGTTTTTTCACTTATGTATCTAAAAAACTATTTTCCCCACCTTTAACCCACTCAGCAATCTGCACCTCAGTACCTACCTTTACCTTCCTAACTTCCACCCTTGCCTCTTTGAGTTTAGCCTGATATTTTTGACAGGTTTCCTCACCTTTAGTCCTTTTGTACTGTAAGAAGATCCTTCTCTTCACCCCCATGCCTTCTCTCACACTCTTCAAAAACCAAATCAGTCTGTTGTGCTTGTTCCTTTTTGCAACATTCTTTGCACATATTTTGGTTGCATCCAGCAGTGTACCTTTGATCCTGCTCCATTGTTCCTCCATCCCCTCATTCTGATTTATACCTGTCAATCTTTCTCTAACTAGTACCTTCATTTTCCCATAATGCACACACATGAAAAATTGGACCACTGTTCTTGAGAGCTGACCAAAATTTCTTCCCATCAGCTTGATCCACACAGTGTTGTGATCACTGGACCCCAGTGGTTCCCTCACTGTCACTCACCCAACTATCTTTGAATTAGGGAGTAGCAAATCAAGGATGGCTAAGACTTAACACACAACACAGTCCTTTGCCAAGTCCCATATAATTTTTGAAATGGTTGTGAAAAAATAAGAAAAAACTTCCTGCTTGCACAAAGACAACTAGCTATCCTTATGAAACTACAATCTAGGGACGACATTGTTTTAGCCTATGTCCCACCATTCAACGTGTCTTTGATATCTCCTGTTATTTATATTTCCTTGTCTCCCATCAGTTACAATCATGTCCACAGATGGCTAACTAGGAATATACACTACTCTCTATGTGTAACATCACTTTCTTCAATATCTTTCAAGAAGATTTTATGTAAGCTTATCAACAGCTGGGACATCCTAACTGCCATGCTACTAAACTGTTTTTCTATAGAATTTTACATGTTTCCCACTTTGTTATACTTTAAAATTAATGGATCAAGTTGTATATTGAACATACAGTATATTGGTCATGAATTCAAAACCCAGACCAAATGAGTTAGTGGATTTCTGGGTGTGTGCACTGTTCGCCAGCTGGCAAATGGGATGCTCTCTCCAGGGTTCCCAACAAGGTATCTATTTTTTTTACAGTAAACTTCTGTTTTCTTTCCTGAGTGACTGTGAAAAAAAGATAAGTGTTCTGGGCTCCCTGCATGCTACCACCAGCTCCTACCATCAGAATATGTGGGGTAAAATTGGGTCACTCAGCAATACCTGCTTCCACACCGAGCCTAGGCTCATTTCCACATATCATTGTGCAAAATGATGGTTTCCAAAACATGAAAGGTACCAGTCTTGAAGGAGAAGAACCCAGGGGGAGGGTAGCTAAAAGCCCAAGGGGAGAGAGGAGGCTGCAAAACTCTGATGTGGGTGAAGGGCAAGACCATAGGTAAGAGTAAAGATGCATCCAAGAACACACATTCAAGTACCACAGGCAAAGGAGCATAGGTGGAAAGGGGTATCACCAAGGGATCTCAATATACAGAGGACAAAATGGAGAAAGTAGAAAGCTAGGTGGAGGGGAGGCAGAGGAAGAGAAAAGAGGAAGTGGGAGAGAGGCTGAGGGCATAGCACTCATAGTTGGGAAGGAGGAAGGGAAACAGGAACTTTATATTCAAACCAAGAACTGGATGTAGGAAAGTGAAGCCTTAGGAGCAGTTAAAAAGAGGAGGGAAGGGGAGACACTGCATAAGCAGGAAGATTGTCTCAGATGGAGGGAAAGCAGTAAAAGAAAATAGCTTGGCCAGCTGTGCATTTTCATTGAGAAACAAAGAAGGTGCAAAAGACTGTGTAGCATGTAGGTTGATGGGGAGGGGATAATTAGAGTTTGGAAACAGGGAGGGAAGAGAACAAGAATTTGGAGAAAAAGGAAGAGAAGAAAGAGAGACTCTGGACACTTGGGAGGATGATGTTAAGGTAGAGCAAACAATAATGTGTAAGGGGAAGAAAGTTAGTGGTGAACTGACATGAGTGAAAGAGGGGGCCCAGTCTGGCTAGTTTGGTCTTCAGGTCAGCACCATAAATCACATCCATGTACTGAAATACCAGGACAAAATTGTACCAAGAGATCTCCAAGCAGATATAGTGTAGAGGGTGACAGATAATGAAGGGATGTCTACACATGCCCTATATATATATATATATATATATATATTTATATATCTATCTCACTTCTCTTCTCGGTGAATCCCTTGAATTCATGTAAAATTTAAATATCCAGGGTTTTCGATCGATCACAAACTTTCCTTTACCAACTACATAGAGGAACTATCTAAAAAACTCAAACAGAGATTAGATCTCTTTTTCAGAATTTAGCACCTTCTCACTCAGGAGGCTAAAATCTGACTAGTTCAAACCACGTTTATGTCACTTTTGGATTACGTGTGTTTCATTTATGGACATGGCCCAAATTCCCTGTAGAGCAAACTTGACACCCTCTATCACCGGGCAATAAGGTTTATTACTGGTGCATCTGACTCCACCCATCATTGCTCCCTTTATGCATTGGTAGGTTGGACGTCCCTAAAGTTCAGAAAATGCTGTGTTCTGGACCTTTAGAGCTCTTACAGGGTATCTACCACAATACATTGCAGAATGTCTGCCTAGGTGTACACCAGGTAGTAACTCCCTGAAAAGCCATTCTTTCACCTCCCTCTACGTTCCAAAAGCCAATTCTGATTTTGGTCTGGCATCTATATGCCATGTGCTTCCTGCACTATGGAATAAACTTCAAAAAACTCTGAAATTAATATTTTCTGTAAAGCTGTCCACCTTTAAATTGCTATATGCATGCTCTTTTAAGGAGTCCTGTGACTGCTTCCACTTATCTATGGTATCCAAGGGCATGTGATACCACTAGTGTGAGCATAATCACCCGTCCCTCTGCACTACACTTCCTATATGTACTAACTCTACTTCCTTCTAACTCCTCTGACTTCTTCTGCAGGATAACTGTAAAACTTGCTCATGTTTTTAAGTTGTTATTGTACATTCAGAAATGATTTATTTTAGATTCTGCATATAACAATCTTGTTTCTTCATGTACTGATTGTCATTACTATGTATTTGAAAAGACACTGTGACATGTATTTGACCTGATATATTGCTTTTTTTTTCCTTTCATGTGATATTGTACTGTTTTATGTCCAGACCCCCTTTTACAAATCAGTTTACCTCGATGGTGGTTTATTTGGTTAAATAAAGCTTGATTGCTTGATTGCAGTTGGACTTGCTTGTTAGTTATCAGTAGTGGCAGTCTGTGTTTTGACATGGATTTTCTTCAATAAATTTTGCCAATGCTTTTTGAACATCATTATCCATAGACTCTCTCATCTTTGACATTTATATTTTCAATTATCAGTGTGAACTCTGAGTATTTACCATGGGAGTGCAGTTCCCCTCTTTTTTGTCTGTTTCCACTAAAACCCCACCAGTCCTGGTGAGCTACTCTCTCAAACTAGGTCAAAAAGGCCATCCCCCTCTCTGATGGCTGTGAAAGTGACCAGTCTTCAGGGACTGTCATGAACTCTGGCATCAACCTACTGTAGCTGCACTAGATGTGGTCAGCAGCAGGGGTGAGATGTTCCCTGAGGGAGCCACAGGTGTAGTCAACCAACTGTAGAGTTGAAAATGTCATGTGCAATTGCTTAGGGAGAGGAGCAGTCAGTCAGCTTCCATGCCCTCTTTGTTTACAAGGACTTCAGATTGAGACAAGATTTATTTCAGTCCGAGGGAAAGTTGAACCAAAATGAGTGTTCTTCCTCGAAAGCAATTATAGTAGGGCATCTTGCTGGGATCAGTAAAGGGATGAAAGTGCAATAAAAATGGGCTATAATAAAGGAGGGACTAATGAAGGCCACTAGTGAGTATGACAAAATCAAAAATAAGAAATCTGAGGGCAAAAAACCTATTTAGTTTGGCAAGGAAGGGTAAAAGTGGTAAGTGGCAAGAAGGCAGCTCCCAGAATTACAAATGTACTCAGAAAAAGAAAGATAGTGAATATTACTGTACTAAATCAAGGAAGATGAGCAGAACAGTTAGAGTGGCAAAGGTTACAAGAGAAGTACAGCTAGTGCAGGGGCCAAAAAGGGGTGAGAAAGCCTTTTTCTGATATATAAGGGAAAGAAGGAACATGCAGGATGAGACTGTCACATTAAAAGAGAAGGAGGGCTGGGCAGAGAGTACTGAAGAGAAAGCAGAGGTACTTAACAAGTACTTCTGCACAGTTTTCAATTCGGAGAAGGATGGACAAGTGCCATAAGGGAGCAGATGGAGGTGAGGACTGAGAGGGGTGAGGATACAGATGGTGTAATACACAATCACAGGGTACTTAAGGGCCTAAATAATAATCCACAGGTCCAGATGGCATGTACCCAAGAGTCCTAAGGGACCTGCCAGAGGTTCTTTAAGGTCCCTTAGCAGACCTGTTTAACACCTCTCTGGAGACAGGGATCATGCCCCAGGACTGAAAAACTGCACATGTGGTATCGCTCCATAAACCTTAGCCAAGGGATGAACAAGGGAACTACAGGCCTGTCATCCTGACATCAATAGCGGGCAAGTTGATGGAGACCATCCTAAAAGAAAGATTAGTAAACTTTCTGGAGAAAAATGGGTTCCAGGACAAGAAGCTGCATGGGTTTGTGTGGAGGAGGTTCTGCCAGACCAGCTTAACTGACTTATTTGACTGGGTCACCAGGACAATGAACAGGGCCAAGCAGGTGATGTCCTGTTCTGCAAGACCTCGAACGCTGTGTCTCATAGGAGACTGGTCAGAAAGCTTGAAGACCTGGGGGTGGAGTCTAAGCTTGTTGGCTGGGTCAGAGCTGGTTGTAGGACAGGAGCAAAATGATGGTAGTTTGAAGTAGGATTCTTAGAAGCTAGGCCTGTGATCAGTGGGGTCCCACAGGACTAGGTGCTCATTCTGGCGTTGTTTAACATCTTCGTAAGTGACATCACAGATGGTATCAAGGGTAGAATCAGCCTGTTTGCAGATGACACAAAGCTGTATGGGAGAGCGGACATGGAGGAGGGGAGACAGGAACTCAAGGAAGACCTGGCTAGGTTAGAAAAGTGGTCTGGCATTTAGCGGCTGGAGTTCGGCACTAAACAGTGTAAGGTTATGCACTTTGGTGCAAAGAACCCAGGGACCAAGTACTGGTTGATAGATATGCAAGTAACCTGGTCAGAAGAAGAAAAAGACCTGTTAGCAATCATCACAAGAGACCTGAAACATGAGGCACACTGCAGGAGAGCAGCAGCCAAAGCAAATTGGATGCTCGTCTGCAGTGCTGGGGATAACCAGCAGGAAGGTGGAGGTCATTCTGCCACTGTGCAGATCACTGGTGACACTGCACCTAGAGTACTGTGTGCAGCATTGGTGCCATTATCTTAAGAAAGATATGAACTTGCTAGAATCAGTCCAGAGAAGGGATACTAAGGTTATACAGGGCCAACAGGGCAACACCTATGAGGAGAGGTTCAGGGGGCTCAACGTGTACTCTCTTGAGGACAGAAGGGAGAGGGAGGACATGATGGAGACCTGTAAGTACCTTAAAGGTACAGTATAAACAGGGTGAGTACTGATGTCCTCTTCAGCCTTAGTGGGAACAAGGCCACTAGGGGGCACAGCCTAAGGCTGGTGAGAGGAAGGTTCAGGAGGAAGATGAGGAGGCACTTTTTCACTGAGATGGTGGTGGCGGTAGGAGGTGGTATCCCAAAATGGTGGACAGCTTCAAGAAAGAATGGGACAGGGTGAAAGGGAAACTTATAGGTAGTTGAGGAATGCATAGGGGAGTGATGTTTGAGGCAGTCTAGAAGGAAATGGGGAGAGGGCAAGTTCCCACTGAAAACACACTGGGAACTGCACACTCAAGCAGACTGGATAGACCATAAGACCTTTATCTACTGGTATGTTCATAACAACTGAGAAGGAGGAGGCATTCATATTGTAAACATGGGAGAATCACAAGGGTCGCATACTGTATGTCCCCAACATAGACAGTAGACATGGCAGTAATGGACTGGATGGTGACAGCAGTGGCAGCTGACCCAATGTCCTGTGTCAAAACTGCATCCTCCAGTGGCTATGATAGTGACCTTCCCAATTACTCATGCAGGCCCTAGAACCAACTTAGCTGCACTGGAAGTGACCGGTGTCAGGCTGTGAGGTTCTCGGGGAGGTGCAGTAGCCACAAGGGGGTAAACATTTTTCATGCAACTGGCAAGGGAGAGAATAGTCAGACAATTGCACTATCTCCTTGGTTACACATGAACTGCTGGTCTAGGTTTTTTAAAGTGCTTATGGAACACTTGTATAATACAACACCCACATTAAAACCCTAGCAACTTAATTCAACTGTAGTTCTTACACCAAAAACACGCAGCTTCAGAAGATGGAGTCTGCTAAACTGCCTTCTTTGGTCACACATGGAAGCAAGTTTGGTACAGAGATGACCTAAAAATGTACACATCAATTAGGCAAGCCTGAATAATAGAAATAGTGGTCACTGGGGTAGGGGTCAGTGTACCTGGCTCCAGTGCTGATGCTGGGATTAGTGAAACTGCAGATGTCTGCATGTAACCACAGAAGCGCTCTCGATGTGTGCTGGCATCATTCCATTTCTGACCCGCTAGGGCTCTACAACAAAGAAAAGGCCTTTGTGTGCATGCCACATGATGCCTTGGGAGTTCTGCAGCCCTGCCTGAGCTCATATAGGAAATCACAGATAGATCTCCATCCCTCTCCCATGTCTCTGTGGGGAGGCCCTCCATGGGTCACAAGCCACAGACATCCCAGTGTGAGCCAGGCGTGGGGATGTTGGGTGGGGGGAAGAGGGTCTTCCAACATGAGTAGCTACAGGGGTACATGCCCGCCAACAACAAAGTGATAAGTAAACTTAAAAAAAAAAAAGATGTCCACATTGTCTATAAATTTCTGTAACAACATGGCTTGAGGTCAGCAGTACAGAGCAACCTCTCTTGCATTACCGCTTTGGATCAGAAGGTAAGATGATGATATTCTGGGGCTGTCCACTTCATTCAAATGTATGATGACTCTCTCACCAGTTATTTGAAGATAATTTACCCTTGACTGCATCACAGATAAATTGTTAAAAGCTGCTAACAAATCACCCCTCTCTGATCACCTCCTGACCAAACAACCTGTTGGTAGCACTGACATAAATGCCTACCCAGGGATGCAGTAGGAGATGGGGGCTACAAGCCAAGTGCTTTCAGTCCCTGAAAGTGCATTTATGTCAGGACTACCAACAATCTGAGGTGTCTTATTGCACTTATTATATGATTACTTGTAGGCTGCCCTGATAGTGCAGTGGTAGCACATCATGCTACTGTGCAGGCAGACAGAGTTCAGGAGCAAGCTCAGGTCACTCCATCGGAAGGCAAGTCAGGCCGAGGCAACTGTCAGGTGGCACCGCACCTTGGCTAGGAGGGCCAGCAGCAATCAGCAGCACCAGTGAACCCTGTGACAAGGCCAGGGATATTGCTCCCATTACAGGGTTAGCCATGTGTGACCAAGGCCTAGGAGCTAGATTCACATTGGGAGAGATGTGAAGGGGCCAACACGAAGGGAGAAAATTCCCACTTCCATCTAAATAATGGACTGGGCCTTGGGAACTCCCCCATGTCCTAGTGGCAGCTGGCACTGGATCTGGACTGCCACAAGGAAGAGAATGGCTCTCTGCCTGGAACCCCTGCCATTGAGGAGCAAGCAGTGAGGGTAACTGCTGGGTTATAGCATTCAGAGAGCTAGAGGTTCCGGTCCTGATAGTGTACATCTTTGAGATAAGGGCATATCCCTAGTGAATGAAGGTGGACTGGGGAGAAAAACTTCTGTAGAAAAAAAAGACTTGGTAGGTAGGAAAATGCTTAATAAAATTATTATTTATTTGAAAATGGTGTATCATGTAAACCATGCAGAGAACAATAGTCTCATTTACAGATGTGACCTGGAGAGTGGAGTAGGGAGAGGAGAAAAGAAGAGAAGGAGATGTACAAAACTAAAAATAAATAAAACATTATTACAACATATACAGGCCACAGGTGTTACACTGACTATCACGTCACAGTGTGGGTATACCTGAATCAGCAACAGCTGATGCAGTAGATGCAACATAAACAACAATAAATACAATGAAGTAGTCAGGTTGGGCAGTCACATGTTGACAAAAATTGTGCTGCCTTAGTTTTAGCTTGGTGACAAGGATGGAGCTGGAGCAGGTAATGTCCAGGGACATGGATTTACATAGTTTGGACAAGTGGAAGCTAATTGTAGCTTGCCAGAGTTCTTTTAATTGGGAGAATATGCCATCATTTGTCAACCTCCTAGCAAACTGGTACAGACAGGGCATGTGGAAGGAGAAAATAGGCTGATGAGGTGAGGAAGGATTTTGCTATCCCAAAATATAACACCAGTTAGAGAAGTGTGGCATGCATGCCAGTCATAAAGGGTAGACCATCCCAGAGCTGGCAGTAGTGTGTATGAGGAGCACAATTAAGGGCAAACTTACATAATGCACTGTTGAGGCTGGTTAGTTTCGAGACTGCTTGAGGTGGCAGCATAAACCACATCTCTATAATCCAGTGCAGGTAGGGTCATTTGTTGCACTATATGTTTGCATGTCAACAGAGATATAGAGACTACTGTCTATTCAGCACTGAGTGCCTAGCTTTGCAAATTACCTGGACATGACTGAGCTGATATAAGGGCAGAAAGACAATTCTTGATCCAGGACCATGGTGGAGTATTTGAACTACATGACAGACTCACCACATTTAAATGTCAGGCAGTAATCAGATTTCTGAAGAAATCATATTACCTGAAAATCTGATTAATTTTTTTGTTGTGCTTTTTACATGCAGACTCTCTTAATAATCTGGGGCTAGATTCACAAAAACTCACAAAGGCAATGCAAACTTTTGAGTTGCGCTTTGCGGTTGCCCAGGTGTCTAGAATTGCTATTCATAGTCGGATAGCGCACCAAACTATCCAGCTGTGAATAGGGCTACTGTAGTTTGAGGTAGCGGTAACCTCGGTACCACCAGTGCTATCCCCAGTAGTGCAGCCTCAATATGCAGCCAAGAGCATGGGCCTGCAAAGAATAGTGCAGGGGTGCTATGTCTTATTCACAAAAGCAGACATGCAAATGAGCCTATTGGGAATGCGAGGTGCAAGGTGGCCATTTGCATGCCCATATGGGTTCATCTGCTTAGGATGCAAGGATTGTAGCATGGTCCCCCCAGTCCCTGCATGAGATGCAGTCCCAGTCCCTGGTGCTAGTGATCTGACCCCCCACCATTGCTAATCACCATCCCAAGCATTGTAAATCAATTTCCATGATGGCTAGTAGTCTCCACCCCCCCACCGATCACTGTCTCAAGTATTGTAAATCAATTTCCATGGTGGCTAGTGATTCCTCCCCACTGATTACAGTCCTAAGTACTGTAAATCAATTTCCCTGGTGGCTTGTGGTCACTCCCCCCTTTCTAATCGCCATAATGAGTGTTGTAAATCAATTTCCCTGGTGGCTAGTGGTCCCTCCCCTCTGCTGATCTCTGCCCCGAGTAATGAAAATCATTTTCCATGGTAGCTAGTGGTCCCTTGTCCCCCCACCAATCACTATCCTGTGTATTGTAAATAATTTGCCCTAGTGGCTAGTGGTCCCTCCCACTGATTGTCTATCACTGAACACCACCCGATAATAAATATATAAGATTTTCCTGATGTCCAGTGGTCCCTCCCCCCACCTGTACCCATGCCCAGTTTTATAATGAGTATCCCTGGCATCCAGTGGTCTCTCCCCCCACCCACATCGATGACCGATCTTGTAATGAGTATCTCTGGCATCCAGTGTTACACCCCCCATCCCAATCCCCTGTATACTGTAGTACATATAAACATTTCCCTGGTGGTCTAGCAGACTCCTTCCCTCTCAATGATCCCCTGTAAAATAAAACAGATCCAGATGCAAATGGTTTGATACCTTTTGTTGGACCAACTTAGATGTTACAAAAAGAAAACAGTGCCTAAGCTTTCGGACCATTCAAGTCCTTCCTCGGAAGCGTATGCCAGTTGTTTAGAGAATCACATTTGAGTAATACCCAGAGCATACAAAAAAAAAAACAGAAAGATTTCTCATTGGAATAAAATCCGTTTTTTTTAAAAACAACAGACATTGAAATGAAGGAACCAGATTCTACCAGTCTGCTACTACTGAGAAACCTTCCAAGGTCAAATGTCAGTAGAAGCAGATAACATAGAGTATAATGGATACCCAACTATCAGTAACAAGCTGGTTAGTTCATCAAGAGGTTAATATGGCAACCATTTGAACCTTGGGAGTGTAGCTCGAAAGATTTGGTCACCAAGGGCAACCTCGAGATTAACTAACTCAGCTAGTTACCGATAGCTGGGTATCCATTGTTTTTTATAGTTTAGGATGCCAGCTGCTACGAAGTCATATCATTACTATTTGGGAGACCTACTTTGTTTTTTTCTCAACTGTGCCACTCGCTTCACTGTTGTTTTCACTGCTGAGGCCACTTCCTGGTCATATAACGCACATTAGCTAGTGCGTTCGATATTATTATCCTGTAGTAGCTATGTAGCTAGTGTAGCATAACAGCTATGATGGCATAGCTACTACAGCATAACAACATTTAAAAAGTGATGGATTTCTATCGATAACAATGTTCTGTCATACACTATATGCATACTCAAGCAGAAAGTCCCACTATCTTAAATAATGAATGAGTATGTTATGTGAATGCATTCTTAATTAAAAGCAAGACCTTTAGATTTATTACCCACATAAATGCACGTTAAAATTTGGTAGTATTGTATGTTAAAAAACTATAAACCAGAAATGTTCTATATATGGAAATATGAGGATATAAAGAAAAATTCCCTAGTATGAGCAACTGTTTCACACATTTATACAGTATTAAATATATCTGGAGACATTTTTTAAACTATGCTCTCAACCAGTTAACAAATGTTATGAACATTAACACCTTCAGTGCTGTAACAATAATTTTTACGACATGATACCAATTATCAGAATTAGTGCCAAATAATAACAAAAATATTTCAAGGACCCTCTAGAAAATGAGTTCATGTATCCTAAAATGTTCAGAGTTCAATAATGTGTTGGAATATAATCAAATTACTATATGTACAGTAACAGTCCTTGGAATCTGAATGAAAACCCAATGGAATTAACCCCCCAAGGGAAAAGATAACTAGTAGAAAGAAGTATATATTCACTATGAATGTGAACCAAGAGAGCTAACATGCATGTACCTGAATATAAGCCTTTCCTCAATATAACCCCAACCCCTACATTATTTCCCAACTCCCTCCCCTCACACGCACAAACTCACCTCCCCACAAAAAACAACTCATCATCCTTTTACCCCAACTCACATACTATACAGAGTTACTCTACCCCTACCTACACACACACACACCCCACCACAAGACAACCCACCATCCCCCTACTACCCCCCAAATTAGCCACTAACTCACACACACACACAAGGTTTTTAGGTGAGAAACCAACATGTAGATAACCAGTTCAAATGGACTCTATGAAAATATAAAAAAAATTTAAAAAATTGAAGTCGTTTTAAATGTCCATCCTTTGAAGTAAAGGCGTGTGTAAGTTTAAGTAGCATAGTGTCATAAAACCCAAATCAATGTTCATGCCATCTGCTACCATACTGAGAAGTGAAATAAGCCTGCTCTCAAAAGTCTGTCTCTGTTGTATATTTTTGAAATTTCCTTTTAAGACCATTACTGACATATATGAGATATAATGATTAGTCTGATTGAAGTGTTGCCCCACTGGATTGTCAGTTAATTCACATTAATAGTATGTCTGTGTGAGTTCATTCTTATGCAGAGAGGTATCCTGTTTGTGGGACATCTCTTGCACTGAATTAAATAAACAACATTCTGTGAGGCACATGTATAATTCTCCTGTAACCTGAAGTGTCTGTTTTGTGATATAACCACACAATCTGAAGTGGAAATGAGCTCACAAGTCTTACATCTGGGTTGATTACAGGGTCATATACATAAACATATAGGTAAGAAACAATCTCAGCCAACCAGAGAGTAGGATTTTTTATTAACCCATTTTATAATTACACACAATGGGCAGTCACACACTGTTCCATAGAAAAATGCTGTCTCTTACCTTAGGGATGATGCACAGTGTTAGAGACCGAACTTAGTGCTAATTTTGCCTGTAGGATGCAGTATAGTGCTGTGGTTTAGGGCACTAAGCTGCAAACCTGGACACCTGGGTTTGAATCCCATAGCCCACACCTGCATACTGTGTGACCCTGAACAAGTCAGTTAACTTTCTTGTGCTCCCAGGTCACATCTGGAAACAAGATTCAGCTTAGTGTGCCTTTCCTGGTTGAACAATTTCACCTTCCCCCAATGCTAATTTTAGAACTTAGAATACAGTTGGAACTCTCAACGGTGGTCATGCTCCCTTAGTGACCTAACATCAGACTAGTTTCTCTGCCTGAAGAGAGCAGTTGCTCCAAAGTACAGCTCCAGTATTTTGGTCTACAGTTTGATTACTTTATAAGCATTTTTATTATTTTCTAGCTTACTGAGTTAGTTTTCAATACTTTGCAATATTCCGGTGTTTTCTATAATTTTCTATAGTTGAATGTTTTGTAGTTTTCGCCAGTTCCTGATTGGTTCCAGGAACTGGAGAATGCCAAGCTGCAATGCTGTTCCATATTGATGGTAAGTCATGTGTGGTGAGCTGCAGTAAAGGGGCGGAGTCAGCAGACTGCCCTACTTTTTAATGTTCACTGACACATAACAGGCTGAAAACAAATAATCAAAACAATACACACATCATAAAGCCAAACCTGACTTACTGAGAACAATCAGACAAAAATCTGATCAAAAGATCCTGAATGCATAGTGTTACAAAACATCTGTTTTTAGAAAGGTTTCTGTCTCACTGGTACAGACTGCATAATTCAGTTCCAACATATAACTCTACTTTTCTACATCAAGAGAGAAATACAATCACATGATCTGGTCTCTGTGAGCTCCAGATGTAGCCTTCAGTTGTGTCAGCATGACCTTCAACCATGAAAGTGAATTTATGGCAGCAGTTCTAGGTAATGCATGCAGTGCAGTCCAGGTCCATGATGTATAAGGAATGCTCTACATACAGTAGCTGCTGGTTCAGTGACATGTTATGGGTTAAGTGTGGAGTGGTATACAATCTATACCAGGTAGAACCTTGAAGTGGTGAAATAGTGTAATGACCCACTCAGGTGGGCCTGCTCTTGCACTGAAAAACCTTGCACGGAAAGGGACTCTGGCAGGCTTCTGAGGAAAGTAGGAAAATCAGATTCTGGTGGCTTTTCTGTGTACTGTGGTATTTTGAGTTCCTGGAGTGACAGCACCAGGCAAAAATTGAACCAGACTGTTAGCAGGGCCTATAAGGGAGGACTCTGCCGGAGGTGAGCAAATCCGGGCAAGGTCTTACAGTGGAAAAGTCTGATGTGCTGGCAGAGGGTGCAAGCTGTGCCACTCCAGGCCTGTAAACAGGTGCGGAACCACTGAACAGGGTCGCTAATCCGAGTCCCATAGCAGGCACTACAGCATGGTGTTTGGCTGCCTTTGATCTAGGGGTTTGGAATCAGGACGTGTCAGAGTCAGATCAGAGCCTCAGCAGTCCAGAGGGAGTGGAAGGAGATAAGAAGAGCCTGTGATCAGTGCCCAAGGTAGTCAGTTCAGCAAAGAGCAGAGAGAGGGAGCCTGTCTGCATCATAGATGCCTTGGGAGAGCTGAGAACTGGCAGCCTGCTACTTCAAAAGGGGCCATTTTGGGTCAGGGAACCATGAGTATGCTGTAGTGTGGCACTGTTTCAAGGGATAGTGCCTGCTATTTTACTGTGTTTCACAATTTGGATTACAAATACCCTGTTTTGATTGGTTTTCTGACATTTATGCAATTCCATGTCCTGTGGAGATTGGAAGACTGAGCACGTTGCTCTGTTTAAAGTGCACCAACACCAGCCAACCTGCGGCAACATCTATGGACCTGCACCAATTCTACCCCTTCAGTTCCCAGAGACTGAATTAAGGGAGTTCCTTTTTGGGACTGTTTAAAACCTGGTACCAGATGAGAAGGAGTATTTGACCCACACTGGAGGGCACCTAAGAGGGTCATGTTTAAAGGTGATATTTGTACTAAACCTTTTCCTTGCAGATGATCTGTTGTTTATATGTGCAAGTGGACAGCAGGAAGGCAGGGATCTGATAGAGTGGAGCCTTCCCCCAGGCTAGCAGGGAAGGACTCAAGGTGGCCGAAAAAGGAGGGAGTAGAAGGAAGGAAATGGAGGAAATGAAGGGAAGGGGGCAGGATGGAGGGTAGTCTTGCTGAATGCAAGAAGCTTAGGCAACAAATCTGCTGAGCTACAGGCAATCTTAGCAGTATGGAGGGTGGATATTGCAGCTGTCACAGAAATGTGGGCAACTGAGCACTGGGACTGGGATCTGGCAATCCCAGGATACAAAGTATACAGGAAGGACCATAAGGAAGGGAGGGGTGGTGGGGTGGCAGTTTATGTGAGGGATAGGATCAAATGCACAAGGGACGACGGGGAAGAAAGGAGAACAGAGGTAATCTGGCTGCAGCTCCTAGACTCAAGGGATAGAAAACTGAGGTCTGGGGAGGTATACAGGCCACCATCCCAGACTGAGGAGCTTGACAGGGAATTAGCAGGACAAATCAGAAAGGTATGTAGAAAAGGGAAGGTGGTCATCATGGGGCATTTCAACCGCTGGGGGTTGACTGGAGCATTCCAGTCACCTCCAGTGCTAGGGAGCAGGTGTTCCTGGAAGCAATCCAGGAGGGTCTCCTGACACAGTTGGTTAGTGTACCTACTAGGCTAAAGAACATTTTAGATCTGGTGTTGTTGAATGGGGAGGCAGTAAGGGAAGTAAAGGTGGAGGACCCACTAGCCGACAGAGATCACCAAACGGTGTGGTTTAATATCACGATGTATGGGGAGCCAGAGAAATAAGTTACTCAGGTAGTAAACTTCAGTGGGGCAGACTTTGGGAGGATTCAGGAAGTACTGAAAGGGAAACTAGAGGGCATAAGGCAGTAGATGGATGCAGAGCAGAAATGGGATATTATTGAAAGGGAAATGACAGAAGCAACAGAAGCCTGCACCAAGACACAGAGTAAGAGGAGCAGAGCAAGAAAACCATGCTGGTTGAACAGCGAGGTAGAGGAGGTGGTGAGAGCAAAATGAGAGGTAAACCAGAAGTATAGAAGGACAGGGAAGGAAGTGGACAGGGGGGAGTATGCAAGATGGTCCAGGGATGTGACCAGAAAAGTGAGAGAAGCCAAGGCCCAGAGGGAGCTGAGATTAGCGCAGGGAATTAACAGGGAGGAGAAATACTTTTTCAGATATATCAGGGAGAAAAGGAAGTGCAAGGAGACAATAGTGAGGATAAAAAGGGGTGGGAAGTGGACAGAAAAGGGTGAGGAGCAGGCAGAAGCACTGAATGAATACTTTTCTCAGTGTTCATGTAAGAAAGGGGACTGCTACCACCATGGGCTGGGAGGGTGGGGACAGGGGAGAGGAAGCAGCAGATGGAAGAATTGAGGCAAGTAGAGTCTTAGAGGGACTGAGGGCACTGAAGGTAGACAAGGCACCAGGGCCGGATGTTATCCACCCCAGGGTGCTGAGGGAGATGGCGGAGGTGTTGGCGGAGCCACTGGTGGATCTGTACACCACCTCACTGGAGTTGGGATGTATGCCATTGGACTGGAGGATGGCACAAGTAGCACCATTACACAAGTGTGGACCAAGGGATGAACCAGATAATTATCCCCCGGTAAGTCTCACTTCCATAGTGTGCAAACTCATGGAGACAATACTAAAGGAAAAACTGGTGTCGTACCTGGAGGACAATGGCCTCCAGGATGTGAGGCAACATGGGTTTGTTTCAGGGAAGTCTTGTCAAACCAACCTAATACGATTTTATGACTGGGTGACAGGTGAGCTGGATAAGGGTCATGCAGTGGATGTTCTTTACTTGGACTTCAGCAAGGCCTTCAATTCTGTGCCTCATGGGTGACTTGGAGGGAAGCTAACTGGTGTAGGGGTAGGGGCAAAACTGATGAACTGGATTACAAGCTGGCTGAGTGGGAGGCTGCAACAGGTGGTGGTGAGAGGGGAGCTCTCAACTCCAAGTCCGGTGACGAGTGTGGTGCCACAGGGCTCTATGTTGGGGCCAGTATTGTTCAGGCTCTTCATATCAGACATTGCACATGGGGTGGTGAGCAAGATAAGTCTGTTCGCTGATGACACCAAAATCGCAGCAGTGGTGAACGGAGAGGAGGGATGGAAGTAGCTGCAGGGGGACCTAAGCAAGCTAGAGGAGTGGTCAGATAGGTGGCAGCTGGGGTTCAATGAAAAGAATTGTAAGGTTATGCACTTTGGGGTGAAGAACCCAAGGAGAGTATACTGGCTGGGAGGCGTTAAGCTGGGGATCACTGAGGAGGAGAAGGACCTAGAGGTAATGATAACAGGGACCATTGACAACACTGCCCAGTGCAGGAGAGCAGCTGCAAAATGCTTGGGTGCATAACAAGGGTTTTTTCATCCAGGTGATGAGAGGTGATCTTTCCCCTCTACAGGTCACTAGTAAGGCCGCACTTAGAGTATTGTGTGCAGTTTTGGAGGTCATACCTAAATTATGATATCAGGCTACTGGAGGGGGTGCAGAGGAGGACAACAGAGATGATATGTGGAATGGAAGGGACAGACTATGACAGTAGGCTGAGGGACCTGAATATGTTCACCCTGGAGGATAGAAGGGACAGGGGGGACATGATAGAGACATTCAAGTATCTGAAGGGAATCAATAAGGATGGGGCAGATGGGGTCTTTAAGTTAAGGAGGGAGAGGGTCACCAGGGGCAAGGCGCTATGAATAGAGGGGACTATTTAGGAAGGAAATGAGGAGACACTATTTCACAGAGAGGTGGTAGCAAAATGGAACACCCTACCAGAATGGTGGTATCATGTAAATTTGTGAACAGTTTCAAAGGGCATGGGACAGGAAAAGGGAGAGTGAGGGTGGGGTGGGAGGTGGGGGTGGCAGTGGGATAACAAATTGGAGGGTGGGGCAGCTGCAAACTAGGGGTGCTAGCTTCACACTCGAGCAGATTTAGATAGACTGGGTGGTATGTTTCTGCTGGCACATTCATATGTTCGTATATACTGTAACTGTGTTATTCTACTAAATTTGGGCTGGTCATCGACTCCTTATGTTGTAGAGAAATTAGGGATTTCCTTACTGAGCCCACCAAGATCCAAAACCCTTGTGGCTCATTTGATTGGACTAACTCCAGC
The DNA here is from genome assembly GCA_016271365.2 of Neoceratodus forsteri. Classification (NCBI taxonomy): domain Eukaryota; kingdom Metazoa; phylum Chordata; order Ceratodontiformes; family Ceratodontidae; genus Neoceratodus; species Neoceratodus forsteri. Next base: position 365,792,445 of record CM057453.1, on the reverse strand, counting down.
ACTCGCCCCTGAATACAACTTACTGGACTGTACTGGTTTACCAAAGGTGGTAGCAGTGCCACGTGTAATGTACATCCCATGCATGCCTTGCCATGGGATCCACCACAGTAGGGTTGATAAACAGAGTTTTGCCATACTTTTTTGTCAGAAAGGCCTAAGAATACTCACTGAGTACTCCAAAAAGGTACTCACATACCCCTTTTTCTAACTATAAGTTGGGAGTCAAAAGAATCAGAGTCTTTAAAATGAAATACAAATGAGTGTGAGGGCACTTACTGTAGATAAAGAAATAAGCAACATCCAGTATATGATGTTTGAGGATTGATAGTGACCCAAGTCTTTTCTTGAGGATCACTTCAATTTCTTGTTCTTTAGAGTATTGTTAATGCACACACTGAAGTAAATACAGTTCTTTAAGATGTGCAACTCACTCATCAAGAAATCTTTTAAATAATTTAATGTGTATTTAATCCGTCACATAACAGTACTGCATCCGAGCCTGCTGATTTCCTGATGAGTGAGTCTCACATCTCCAGGAAATCAATTTACTTTAGTAGGCTTACTTTCTGGAGCAGGCTCTTCCAGTGTGTTTTTCTTTTCATTTTTACAGATGCTGAGCCAAACTGGAGTTCTTACAAGTGTGTTAATGCACACACTGTACAATACGTAAGGTTTGGATGAGTTATTAAGTAAGTCCATAAGAGTACAGTGGATAGCACCCGCTGCAGAAAGACAGAGGATTTCTGGCATACACAAAAGGATGAAAAAGCATTCTTGTGTGTGATTTGTACTGTATAAGTGCCTGGAAGAGTTCTCTTTTCATTAATAGATGTGCAAAAGATATGAATATCCTGCTAATATTTCATGCTCCCCAAGCCATTTTTCAGTCACTTCCAGTCCATGAGGTTTAAAATGAATTTTTTCCTGTTCAGTTTTGCTTTATGTCATCCTTTAATATATGGTGCCATGTAGTCTCACTTGTTTTATAATTCAACATTCCATGATAATGTAGAACAAAGAATTATCTAACACACAAAGCAGTTTCATCCCTGAGGTATCATAAAAATTGCAGCTGAGCAAGGGCTCATTTTTCATCTCACCATTTGATTAAAATGCTTCTATTGTTGCATGAACCACATTCCACAAAGAAAACCCATTTATTCTCAAACAAATGTGGAGATTTCACAAATCACAAGTGACATTTTCAGTGTATATCAGGTGTTCCTTTAGAGATGGACAGGTTGCAAAGCATGCATTGTTTCTTTCAAATAAGTCTATGGCTAGTGGAAATTATTGCAGTTCAAATGACTGGCTGCAAAATAACTGACCCTCTTGAGATTCATTTTCATATACAAGTTACTGTGCCTTTGGGGAGTGAGAAACCAACCCAATCTAGTTCTCTGGAAAAAATAATATCTATCTGAGTCAGTGCATTGTGCTCTGCATTGTCTTCGCATGAGCACCCTGGAGCCAAGAAAAGTAGATTGCATTGGGGGCAGCGAAGAGGTAGAAAGGTAATGGGATTGGTCAGTTTTCTGCAAAAGAATTACTGCTGGCACAAACAGGACTCAAATCTCATACCATTCAGGAAAACCAAATTAGGACATTTGCATGAAAACAGGCTTTTGAAGTATGACTATGTCAGGTAGGCAGCTAGGTTGATGTGTGACAGAGAGGTCTATGATAGCCTCACTAGTGACCCTAATAATCTAGTCCATTCCAGTCTCCACCAGATTTTGGATTATGCCTTAGATTGGGATATATTACTGCCCAGGAGGCAGATTACTTAAAGGTTAACACATAGTTCTGCCAGCTTTCTGGTAGTTACCAAAAACTCATAAATGTCTGCAGAATCATCCTGGTAGACCTATCATTTTAGGCATTGGATCTTTAATTTAAAAAAAATATATTTTGAGATTTATTTATTTATTTTTACAGCTAATTGTTTTCTTCTTGATACCTTATACTTGAGACTCCATGCACCTGTTGCAGCTAGTAAAGGATGTCATTTGGTAGTCAAGATTCCTATGGTTAAGTGTGGATGTGACATCCTTGTACGCCTGCACCCCATATGGATTAGGGCTGGTTGCTTTGGATTACTTTTTATATTGCAGTACCTGTACCAGTGATCCCCACTACCACTTATCATTTTGGCAGTTCATTTCATATTGTAACACAATTATTTTGTGTTGAACAAAGAGATCTTTCTGTAGAAATGTGGCATGGTAACGGGGGGCCCCTATTGCCCCCACATACGTCAACTTTTATTTTGGTTGGTGGGAGATGACACACATCTTTAATGATGCTGAGAATGAATAGAATGCATGAATCATGCATTTTATTCCATTACATTGATGATGTACTAATTGCTTGGATTGGTTCAGTCTTATCTGCAAAGGCATTCATCGAGAAAATCAAAAGGAGCACACTGAATCTGAATTGTATATCTAAAATAGATAAGAAGATCATTCACTTTTTAAATTTGTGTCACAGTATTAATGAACAGATGAGAGTTGAAACAAGGGAGTTCCTTAAGTCCACGTCAGGTAATGCAGTAGTCTGTCATTATAACAAACACATCTGGAGCCATACATATAGTTGGTTATAACGATTATTCATTATAGCACAGTTCTCAGTATTGGTATCTATTGGTGGTAGGGTGGCTAGTTAAAAGGGTGTTACTGGACTGCAGTGAAGTGCTGTAATACATCAGATGGGACATATGACACATGTAATACAAGATGGAAATGTACTTTAAGTATGTTATTATAAAACATTTTTAAAAAGTTTAAAAAGATAAAAAGTTATGTTTTTTTTAGTTCAAATCACACAGTGTTAGGTACTGTAACACTCTGCTGCATTTACTTCAGGAAGCTGTCAAGAGTGGTCTGTACAACTTTATTTTTGATGTATTCAGCCTTTGAGTAATAGCATACAGTATGTTTTAGCTGATAAAGCCGCAGTGATGAAATGCAGGGTTATCTTTTGAGAAATGACAATCAAGCCTGTAAAGCCCCAATCCCTTCTGTTGTGGCCACTATTAGAACAAAGTTTTTTTTCTGTCATCTTCTTCCTTCACTTGCCTTTCAGCAATCATTTTGGACACAGTTTCTTTGTTGGCAAAGGTCATATTCACAGGGAAGTGGCAGTTGTCATTAATGTATATCCACTGCGAGATCAATGTCCCTGCATCTTGCCTGTCAGTCACAAGCCCCGAGTCATGTGCAAGCTGAACTGTGTTATCTGGCTCATCTGGCTCAGCAGTCTCCTGTTCATTCTCCTGTCTTACTGTGTGTCCTGTGTATCACAAAAATTACTGAGAGCATCCCATCAGCAGTGTTTTGCTTTATAAATGTAAACAGTCTCTCGCTTCACCCAGATGATGGCTGGTTTCTAGAGAGCACTTGAAAGGTTAAGCCTGACCCTGAGAGATGTTCTCAAGTGGTCCACAGCTTGAAGACAGGGTGTCTGGAGTTTGTGCTTAGAGTTCCCTTACTCAGCCAGCAGCGCAAGGCATATGCATGAATATTCATGGCCCTGCTTTTCCCCCAAGAGGGGAAGGCAAGCTGTGGGTCCAGAGAGAAAGAGGCCGAGGAAAGCAAAGAACAGCAGGAGTGTCAAACCCAGGCTGTGACTGAGCTCAGACTGTGAGTGAGCTGAGTGGGTCTGCAGCCTCAAAAATGGTGGCAGTGTCCCTGTGTCTGGGTGGCACTGTTCTCTTTCACCATAGTCTCTGGAGGCTAAGGACCCAGACGGGGTCCTGATGGCAAGAACACCATCAGAATTGCAGTTGGGAGGAGGCAGACTGCACCCAGTTTCCAGACTCAACTGAACCAGAAGATCAAAACCCCATGGCAGCAAGGGAGTTGGAAGGGCCATCCCTCAAGTGAGGACACTGGGATCCATAAGAATCGGGCCCTGTCATCTGTACACAAGGCTGTGAACAAGCTTGTAAGTTAACTTTCGTTGACTTTGCTCTGTGGGAGAAAAAGAGAAAACCTAGGTAGAAACTCCAGTATGTAACCCCCTAGGGACTGCCCTGAAAGAATGTCATCAGGTGGTGGCAGCCTGATAAGATCTGAGGTTGGTAAATCCATGGAATGAGGCTGTGCATGAAAGTCCATTTCTTTGGGTCACCAGGGCTATCAGTGAAGTTGCTGGAGGGAGGCATGAATGGCTAGACTAACTGAATATAGTACTGAACCGTAATATGAATGTCACCTGATGGCATGTGTATGGGCACAGGCATATTTGTACTGTTTTCACTGTGATTGCTAACTCCTTTACTGTAACTATATAGATGCGTCTCAATATTGTAATATTTTTTTTTACTGCATTTAAACTGTGTTATGGCCAATACGGCACAAAGAGCCTGATTGTTTCTTTAAACTGAAGACTGTTTTACCTACTACCCTTTTTACCTGCCTCTCTCTTGCTCATACTTTTTCACCACTCTGTTCTGACCTCAGCCCCCTTCCTGCAGTGTATATTTCTTTTTTCTTTTCCTCGAACCTGCTCTTGACTCCAACCCATCCCCCACATTTAAGCTGAAACCAAACTATCTCACTGACATTTCTACCTCTTTTGTCCCTCTGAAACCCCACCCTACCTTACTCCAAATTGCTAATTTTCTGTCTTTGTTTCTATCTAAGCACCCCTACCCCCCACTGATGGTCTGCCACCAGTCTCCCACCCCTTGTATTTTTCTTTTGTTTATCTCCCCTATATCTTTTACTGATCATCCCTTTTCTCCGTCGCAGATAGCGCCACACCCCGAGTGGTGCCCTCGGATATGGTGGCGCCTTCCGGACTTTTACCTGGCCGCCGCCACTACCGCTGAAACTATGGACTCCTGGACACCCTCCTGGTCCAGCTCTTTGGACCCTGAGCTAAGGTACTACTGCTAAGCTTCTTTCTCCAGAGCTGAACAGCAGCGTTTTTCTGATTGGTGCGCCTTTTTTCTGGTGACTGACGATTGGCCTAGAGGGCAGCACAAGACTTCCGATTGGTGCACCTCTCTGAACTACTTTTCCCTGACTAAAACCCTGGCTCCTGGACTCACTTGAGTTTTCTTCCCTCGCCCCCACCCCCACCCAGGCGGCCTATTAAATACTCTACTTGTCCATGCCCACCTTTGTCTCATTCCACCCCACTTGCTCTCTCACTTCTCTTTCCCCTGCATGTCACCTTGTGGCATACTCTGAGCCATATTGTAGCTACACTACTCTCATTTTGTTAACCCAGAAACTTTCCAGTACTGTGTCTTCCTATCTTTTCTTACCCTGTACTAGTCCACCTACTCTTATAACGAAGTCTCAAAAATTAACTCTTATAATGAAGCTTCAAAAATGTTTTGTCCTTTGCCACTAGTTGTGCCTCACTGCTACCAGTCTCGACCATTGATTGGTATTATCCAGGCCACCACTAACTGTCAAAGGTATCCATTTTCATCTTTTTTCTCTTCGCCTTGCAGTCCTCCCCCAGCCCCTCTTAGACTTCCTACTCCTTTGGGAATATGGTCTGGACTCTGCTATTCTTTTCCTAACTGCCTACAAGTTTTATTTTTTCCTCTTTGGCTTATAGTTCTCCCTCCTCAGCCCTTTGCAGACACCTTCACTCCAATCCATTCTATCAAACTCTGAATATAGTGACCACTCTCTGTTATATCTCTACCCCCTCTTTCCACCTAAAATCTCCTTTACTCCCTCACTCTACCGGAACTTCTAGCTTTGGGGCCTGAAAAATGAATAATCCGTGGCTGCTATTTTTCCTCATTGGCACTCTGTCTCTGTTACACCTATCAATCATTAAGGTCCCTCTTGCAGAATCCATTCTCCCCCACTATCAACAAAATGACTTTGTATTTTCAAATCTTCTAGTGGGACCTGCATTTCATTGTGATACTACACAGTTACTTCCAAAAAAGGCATGGATCCACCTGATTGCCTATGCACACAATTTCAGCCCCCCTACGAGCTTGTGCCTTATTACCTTTTCTGCACCGTAAGCTCTGGTACCTCCTCTTACTAGCCATTCTGCTCTCTGGGGATATGCAACCAAACCCTGGGCCTATAACTCCTGCAGCTGCCACTATTCCAAATGCCAAAGGTCTACTTATTACACACCATAATATTAGGAGCCTTGAGCGGAATTTTGCTGAACTTGAATCGTGGGCTGCACTCTATAAGCCAGATATAATATGCCTCACTGAAACTTGGCTGAAGCCATCCATCCCTTACTCTCCATGCTCACTTCCATCTTATAACCTCCTGAGAAATGACAGGCCTACTCCCAAAAGGGGCGGTGCTACAGCATTATATTTCAAGTCTCACCTCCAGCTCTCCATTATTAGCTCGTCTCCCCTACACCACTGTGAGGCCCTTCATGTCCTCCTCAACCTAGGCACAAAGAAGTTACACATTGTCTGTGCTTACAGTCCCCCTACCCATGGCCTAAAAGGACTGGACGAGCTACTCGACCAAACCGCTTCTCTCTCAGGAAACAGTGAAGTTCTTCTACTAGGTGACATTAACATTAACTGGCTGGGAGGCTCACAGGAGACGGCCCTGACTAAACTTCAGAGTTTCAACCTCCATCAGCTTATCTTCTTACCCACAAGAACCGCTCCTCAATGAAATACCAGTACTTTGCTTGACTGGGTTATGATGAACCGCCGTGAGAACATCGTGGACATAGGTATCCTACCTGATGCCATCACTGACCACTTCCCCACCTTCTGCATCTGCGGTAAAGATAGGCCTGAGCCCATGAAGCCCCATTTCATTACCTTCCATAATTATGCGAATTTTGACCCTCAGGCCTTCTTGTTTGATGTTGCTTGTACTGACTGGTCCTCTCTCTGTTGCTCATCAAATGCGCACTCTGCTCTAGATATCTTTCTGACCACATTCTTGGCACTACAAGAAAACCACAGTTATTTTGTGACCAGACGTGTAAGAAATAGGCAGACCTGCTGGCTGAAGTCTAACCTTCTCTCTAAATTACGTCTGAGGGACAAAAGCAGGTTTCGGTATAAGAAATATGGTCTACTAGAGGATTTTCATACCTACAGGGCACTTAGGAATGCATGTCAGAAAGAAATCAAGCAAGCAAAAAGCTCCTACTGCAAGGATCTATTAACAGACTCCCAGGGGGACCCAAAAAAATGTTGGTCCCATATTAAGTACTTCCTTGGCTCAAATCAGTCTGCCACGCCTAATAACATGTCTCTAAAAGGCATCCACTGTAACAATCCTCTTACTATTGCAAACTTCTTTAACATGCAATTTGCTGACCTCACTCAATACACCTCCACTTTCTCCCCCCCCATCAAATCCTGTCATACAAGCAAACCCCACCAGACCCACCTTCCACTTCAAATCTGTACATAGGAATGAGGTTCTCAGACTTCTACAAAACACCTCAGAGTATGTAGCCATGGGGTCTGATAACTTGGAACCTAAACTCCTAAAATTAGCTGCCCCACACATAGCAGCCCCCCTAGCAAAGATTTTCTCTCTCTCTCTCTCTCTGTGTCAAGGCTCTGTCCCGGATATCTGGAAAATGGCCAGAGTTACCTCTGTACTCAAAAAACTAACCCGCTTGACCTAACAAACTACAGACCTATTGCTATCCTGTCTGCAATCAGCAAAATTCTTGAGAAACTAGTTGCCCTCCAAACTACTGACTTTCTTCTGAAAAATGACCTCCTAACTGATGCTCAATATGGTTTCTGCAAGGGACACAGTGCCACCACTGCCCTGCTTAAACTCATGTCTGACACCCTAGTGGCCATGGACTCTGGCTGGCTCACGGGGGCCATCTTCATTGATATGACCAAGGCATTTGATCTTGTAGACCATTCCATCCTCATTGCCTCTCTTGACTCTCTAGATTTCTCATCAAATGTTGTGAACTGGTTTAATATCTATTTGACCTATAGGTCTCAATATGTGAAATTCAACTCCACCCTCTCTGACAAGGTTACCATCAATATTGGTGTACCTCAAGGGTCTATCTTAGGTCCTCTACTTTTCTCAATTTTTATAAATAGCATCACCTCCAATCTCCTTAAAACTTCCTCTCTATTATATGCGGATGACATTGTATTATATACCAGTTCCAATAGTATAGAGGACATAAACTCTTGAATTTCATGTGACTTTCAGCTTATTCAGCAGTGGCTTGCAAATTCAAACTTATTCTAAATAAAACCAAGACCCAAGCTATGTTATTTGGCTCTAAACTCAAACTCAAACACTCCCAGGCACAGTTTAATGTCTCCTCCCTGGATGGCTCATCAGTTGGGGTGGAAAACTCCTTCGAATATCTAGGAGTCACTCTTGACCCATCATTGAGTTTCGACCTCCATATTCAATCTACTTGTAAGCATGTAACCTCCAAACTTGGTGTCGCCTACACTATGAGTTATGTGCTCACCCCCTCAGCCAGGCTTGCTATTGCCCGTAGAATATTACTGCCCTCCCTCACCTATGGGGTTGCCATGTATCCTTCTGGCTGCAACTCAAGTCTATGAAAGTGGGATGTTACCTATAATAATATCTGTCACTTCGCGTCCTTCTCCCCCCCGGCTGAAACATCACTGTCTTCTTTACTCAGATCTGGGATGGCTTCCTCCCCAAGAGCTTAAGTATTATGCTCTTGGATCCATTACTGATAACATCATCAGATCTCGTTCACCTAAACCCCTCACCAGTCTCTTTCTCTACCAGAAAACCAACTATGCCTTGCACTCTGCAGACCATGCCCCTGTCCTTATTTCAAGACATTGCACTTCCAAAGGTGGTCATGCTTTTGCCTGTCTTGCACCCCTTTTCTGGAACACACTCCCGCTAACCTTATGTCAAACCGCATCCCACATCTCCTTCAAAAGAGAATTATGCCTAACTTTTCTCCTCCTATGTATGCCCCTGTTTCAAACCACCTTAGCTCTAATCCCACCCCCCTCTCTCTATTAGTCCTCTGGGATCCTGGGTCCACTGCAACAGGGAGCACTTTTCCTTCCAATTCTCATTGCCTAACTTTCTCTTACTTTATTGCTATTTACTCTCATAGCACTCTATTCCTCATTGTTTGTTTACTGCTCAGTCACTCCAAAAATGACCCGATTGTATTTGTTACATGTAAACCTAAATGATGCATTGTTTTGTCATTTTTACCACTGTTAACTGCTCCAACACTTACATGTCCCTTGTATTCTGTACAAATATGTTCTCCTGAAGTTTGTCTCTGTACCCTCCTCAGTCATGCCTGAAAATAGTCTTGTTGGCTAGTGCACCTACCCGATAAATAAAAACTAAATACATTTTTCCCCTCAGGGTATTGCTTGCTCTGTCTGGAAGGGTGCCAGCAAGCATAGGTCTTGAGAGCAGCACAACAATGCATGGAAAATAGGATTTTAGAAATGGAAAAGAATGCATTAGCAGCCACAGAGCCACTTTAGAATGAAAGGGGAAGGATACTGGTAATGGAATATGGGAACAGTGTAGTATAGTGGGCATCAGACATTCATGTGGAAAATGAATGTGAAAACTTGGTGACAACTGAAGATGAGCTGAAAATGCAAGGTAAATGCCCTTTCAAGCTGTGTGACATCATTTACAGCTTAATAAATGTATTCTTCTTGAGCCTGGTTCTTAGTGTGGACTTTCACTTGTGAGTAGTCTCCTTTTTGTGGCACCGCTAAGGTGTGCATTGGCTGTCCCTAGTCCTCATTCTTCTGGCAACATGACCTTTTGGACCAGTGTATGGTCTGGCAACAACCAGCCAGTCAGCCAGTTGAAAACTCCTTCTAGCAATGCAGACTCTTAAACCAGAGTATTGGCTGGCAACAACTGGACAGCAAGCCACTAAGCCAGCAACCAGCCAGTCAGCTAGCCAGCACAAAATTCCTACAGCAACCTAAACACTTGCACCAGCACATTGGCTGGTTGCAGCTCGCCTGTGAGCCAGTAATCAAGTCAACACCCAACCAGCACAAACCTCCTCCAGAAACCCTGCCTCCTGGACCAACAAATGGGTCTGCATCTACTGGCCAGCCAGCCTGTTGAAAACGTCCTCCTGCAACCTGAATTCTTGCACCTGCATATAGGCTGATAACAACTGCCCAGCAAGCCACTATCCAGACAGACAGCATAATTCTCCTCCACCAATCCAGACTCTTGCACCAGCATCCAGGCCAGCAACAACTGGGCAGCAAGCCACTAAGCAAGCCAGGACAAACCTTGTCCAGCAACCTGGACTGTTCTACCAGCAAAATGGTCAGCAACAACCAGCTAGCAAGCCACTGAGCCAGCCACCACCCAGCAAGCCAGCTGGATGAAAATGTCCGCCACCAACCCATTCTCTTGGACCAGTGTTTTGGCTGCAAGCAACTGGTCAACAAGGCAGTAAGCCAGCTGCTAACCAGCACAGGCTGGAATCAACAACTAAGTCTTGCAACAATGTTTGTACCAGCAACAATTGGCCAGCCAACCAGCCAGTTGAAAACGTCCTCCAGAAACCCAGACTCTTTCACCAGTGTATTGGCCAGCAACAACCAGCCAGTAAATCAGCCAGCAAACCACCAAGTCAGCCAGCACAAAACCTCCTCCTGCAACCCAGACTCTTATACCAGCACCACCACCTTTGTGGCCATGATGATGAGCATCTGGCAGTATAGCCTAGAGGTTAGAGGAATGAGGTGTGAACGAGCTTGATACATTCAGCAGACCAGACCTGAGTTTGATTCTCACAACCTCCACTTGCATACTGTGTAACTCTAGGCAAGTCACTTAATCACCCAGGTCACCCCTGAAAACAGGCACTTGTGCCTAGTGGGCCTTACCCAGTTACCAAAAGACTAAAATAAAAAAAATAGAAAATCTATGTGTATATTCTAATGCACTTTCTTGAAAACTTTTCCTTTCCATCTCAATGTTTTAAAAACGTTTTTTTTTTTTCTGTGTGTGAATTTCAGTGCTCATGAAAGGTGCTGGACTGACAGCACTGGATGCCAACCAATAAAATGGCACTGTTAGTCATAGTCTGAAGTTGCTGCTGTGTGCAATATTTATTGTGCACTATCAGGAATACAAGAATAAAAGTGCAAATTATGGAAAACATCCATGGCCCAAGCAGGACCCTGAGATGCTCACAAACTGTCCTGTGTGATTTCTTGCATGCGTGCTTCCTCAAGGAAGCTGGTCTGTTGTGTCACCCACAGTTAAATATTATCTTAAAGTGATAGGGCATAGTATGTGTATTATAACAGAAAAACAAGTATGATAAAAATGCAGTTTCAGTCACAGTATTAAATAAATCTTATACAGTAAGAGTATCGGAGGCATTTCAATTTTTAACAATATACCAAGTGCAGAATGTTTTCCTCTCAAGCAAACTGCATTTTGCAGTTTGATAAGCAGACTAAGGAGAAGCTGCCAGAAGCTCTCCCTCCAAGCAAGGGGACTACTGTGCCCTTTCAGGCTGTTTCCTCTGAAGCAAACTGCATTTTGCAGTTTGATAAGCAAACTAAGGAGAAACTGCCCGAAGCTCACCCTCCAAGCAAGGTACGGGTTAGAACTCTGAATTTTGGCATCTACCCCTGGAGGAATCTCAATTGCCACTGTTTACCAGTGTTTCTCGCACTATGTGCAGCAATCCAGAAGTCTTCTAGGAACTGCTGCCAAGAAATTAATGCTAGGACTGACCTCTGCTTGTCATGTTCTTGATTTCTCACTTTAACATAGAAACATAGAAACATAGAATTTGACGGCAGATAAGGACCGCTTGGCCCACCCAGTCTGCCCATTTCCCTGCCTACTGGATAAGCTGCAGATACTAGTTAACCAGCAGCCTACTTCTTCCTACCCCCCAACCCCTAGAATTGCCTTATGACTGTCCCATGCATGCTTGAATTCCACCACTGTTTTTGACTCCACGACCTCCTCTGGAAGGCCGTTCCATGCATCCACAACCCTCTCTGTGAAAAAATACTTCCTTAAATTACCTCTGAGCCCCCCCCATCTTCAAATTGTGCCCCCTTGTTCTTGCACACCTCTTTTTTTGAAAGATGCTACCCTCTTGGACTTTGTTGATTCCCTTGAGGTACTTGAAAGTGTCTATCATGTCCCCCTCTCCTTCCTTTCCTCGAGGCTATACATATTAAGCTCCTTTAGTCTCTCTTCATATGTCTTCCAGTGCAGACCCTGCACCATTTTAGTGCCCTCCTCTGGACAGCTTCCATCCTGTCTATGTCTTTGCAAAGACTGGGTCTCCAGAACTGCCACGAGTACTCCAGATGGGGTCTGACCAGCTGTCTGTACAGAGGGATAATAACTTCCTGTTTCTACTGGTGATGCCTCTCCTATGCATCCCAATATCCCCCAGCCCTCATTGCTGCCCTCTCACATTGCTTGCCCACCTTTAGGTCATCTGATATGACTACCCCCAGGTCCCTTTCCATTTTTGTTGTCATTAGTATCTCACCCCCCATTGTGTACTCTTCCCCTGGGTTTTTGTTTCCCAGGTGCATTACCTTGCACTTCTTAGCATTGAATCTAAGCTGCCATACATTTGACCATTCCTCTAACCTTGCCAAGTCCCTTTTCATCCTTTCCACCCCACCTTGTGCATCAACTCTGTTGCAGATCTTTGTGTCATCTGCAAAGAGACATACTTTTCCTTCCAGTCCCTCTGTAATGTCACTTATAAAGACATTGAAGAGGACCGGTCCTAATACTGAACCCTGCGGTACCCCACTAGTAACCCCCCTTTCATCAGAGTGGACTCCATTTACTGTTACTCTTTGTGTCCTATTTTCCAGCCAATTTTTAACCCAGGCTGTCATCTTGGGACCCACTCCCAGGCTAGCTAACTTGTATATTAATCTTTTGTGTGGGACTGTGTCAAATGCCTTGCTAAAGTCTAGGTAGGCCATGTCCACACCCCTCCCTGATCTACTACTTCTTTGGTCACCCAGTCAAAGAAATCTATCAGATTTGTCTGGCATGACCTTCCCGCTGTGAATCCATGCTGCCTTGGGTCCTGTGCCCCTCTGGCCTCTAGATACTCGACAATTCTTTCCTTCAGAAGTGATTCCATCATTTTCCCTACCACTGAGGTTAAACTAACAGGTCTGTAGTTTCCTGCTTCAGCCTTGCTCCCACTTTTGTGAAGGGGAATCACATCTGCCCTCCTCCAGTCCTCAGGTACCACTCCATCCTCCCATGATTTGTTAAACAGGGTAGTCAGTGGTGTCACTAATTCTACCCTTAGTTCTTTTAGAATTCTGGGATGAATCCCATCAGGCCCCATTGCTTTGTCAACCTTCAGTTTTAAGAGTTCTTTCAGAACTCTTTCTTCTGTAAATGGGCTGGTATCAACTTCTGTATCCAGTGTGTTTGTACTGTTTGTTCTAGGTACCCCCCCTCTTCCTTTGTAAATACTGAGCAAAAATATTTGTTTAGTATCTCTGCCTTTTCACAGTCTCCCTCTGCCCACCCTCCCCTTTATTAAGCCTCACTATCCCTCCCTTGGTCTCCCTTCGCTCCCTGATGTACCTATAAAAGGTTTTATCCCCCTTCTTAACTGAGTTGGCTATCTTTTCCTCGGTTTGGGCCTTTGCTGTTCTGACTGCCTTCCCAGCTTCCTTTTGCTTTAACTGATACAGTTCTCTGTCCTGCTCCTTCTGTGATTCCTTGTACTTCCTGAATGCTTTCTTTTTCTCTTGAACCTTCACTGCCACTTCCTTTGAGAACCATAGTGGTATCTTACATCGTTTAGATTTGTTTATTTGCTTCACACAAAGGCTTGTTGCCTCTGTGATGGCAGTTTTTATTATTCCCCATTGTTCTTCCACCCCTCCTTCCTGCCCATTTGCTAGTGCATTCCTTAGGCACTTACCCATTTGTAAAGTCATCCCTCTAAAGTCCAGTACCTTTGCCTTTGTATGGCTTGACTCTATTGCTGTGTTTATTGTGAACCATACTGTTCGATGGTCGCTAGTTCTCAGATGGCCACCCACTTCTACATCTGTGATCCTCTCTTCATCTCCATTTGAGAGAACCAGGTCTAAGATTGCTCCCTCTCGAGTGGGCTCCAATACTAGTTGTCTAAGGCATGCCCCCTGTAGGGCATCTAGAATAACCCCACTCTTCGAAGTGGCTGCGGCAACTGCACTCCAGTTAACATCTGGCATATTCAGATCACCCATCAGCAATATCTCCCCTTTTTTTGCCATACTAAGTATACTTTCTATCATTTCCTTGTCCATTTCCTCCCCCTGAGAAGGGGGTCTGTATACAACCCCTGTGCAGATTGTGGTGCCATTGCCGGTCTCCAAATTTACCCACAGTGCTTCTTCTCCTCCCTGTTTTCTCTTTTGTTCTGTTACTTTGATTCCTTCCGTTATGTAAAGAGCTACTCCTCCTCCTCTTTTACCCTCTCTGTCTCTCCTGTAGATAGTGTATTCTGGTATGTTTACGTCCCAGTCATGGTTTTGTACGAACCATGTTTCTGTGACTGCCACGATATCCAGATGTTCCTCCTCCATCAACGCCACTAATTCAGGAAGCTTGTTACTCAGACTCCGTGCATTGGTACTCATTGCTTTCCATTTTTTGATGGCTTTACTTTCTGTTGCAGCATCCCCCACTGACCCTTCTACCTCGGTCTTTTATCCTTAGTACCCTGTTTTGTAGGAGAGGCTGGGATTTTTCTGCTGCTTATCAGTGCCTCCCCCCTTGACTAGTTTAAAAGCTTTCCAATGAAGCATTTAAACCGGTTGCTCTAAAGACTTGTTCCTTCCTGGACAGATGCAGACCATCCTGCCAGTATAGGCTGGTGTCTCTCAGGTGGAACCCCAGTCCCCAATGAAGCCAAACCCTGTGCTCCACACCATTTTTTCAACCACTCATTAAACTGCATGGTGCAAAGTACCCTTGCCTCACTCATGCCATTTACAGGCAGCACCTCTGAGAAGGATACTGTGTGTGCTACTTGTCTTGGCCCCTCCCCAGTTCTACAAAAGTCCTTCTGCACTGCTCTAATCTCATGTTGAGCCAAGTCATTTGTCCCTAGGTGGACAATGACATCCAGCTCAGACTCCCGTGCAGCTGTTCTCCATGATCCTGAGGATCGCTTCCTGTCCCTACAAGCCATGGCACCAGGCAGGCACTTTACTTCAGTTTTCCCTGCTCCCCCCAGTTCTATCCCCCTAATAATTGAGTCCCCCACCAGGAGCTGCTTCCTTTCCTTGTGGCATCCTCTGCCTCCTTCCTTTAAATAATGTTTAGTCTGATATAGAGATTTCTTAACAGTTGATTTACGTTTTGAGAGAGGTTTTAAGGTAGTGTGATTTTGCTATCTGCCCTGCGTACCTTCTCTTAGAGCTGTAAGTCTGTGGGCTGCACCTTTGAGCTCAGTGTCCCGTTGAGGTTGCTGCAGTGCCCTCCCCCAAAAAAAACTTGCTTCAGAACCTCCCTGACTTTTTCATTAGCAGATTATATCTTTTAGCCACTAGAGGGCCCAGTTATAAGCACACTTACCCAATTCAACACAATACAGTTCCTGTCTCATTTCTCTTACTGTGTGGTCAGTCTATCACAATTCATCAGACTTTGCCCCCTCCCTTTTCTACTGATTGATACTGTTTCCCATTTGCAGCTTATACTCTTCACCCACTAAAGGGGTTTTCCCCCAACTATGCCAAAGCAGCTCTACATCTCCTTACTCTCTACTACTTCCTGGACATTCTTCCTCTACTACTCAGCTGCTCTGTCACCCTGCCTGGAAAATCTCACTGCACCTCCCGCCACCCTATTCTGCTCAATACTTAACCTCCCTACCCAATCCCCAGACAACCACACCCCCATACCTACCCCCTTTGTGACCACTACGAGTTGCTATTTCCACCCCTTTTTTTACCACTACTTTAGTACTCCCCAGCCTTCTCAGCGACCCCAAACAACTTCCCCGCTAGGCTCCAAGACCCCCCCGGGGGTATTCGAACCTGGTACCTTCTGCACCAAAGTTGGCAGCACTACCACTACTCCACAGTGGCAGTCACCCTCACTGAACGTCAGTCTGCACCCTTATTGTCTACTATAGGAATAAATCTATGGGTACCTATACTCCATTACTAAGTCTGCTCTCCTTCACCCTCTTGGTGTAGACCTCACACCACTGGATCACCTGTCCTCCACACTGGGCACCTCATCCCCAGACTACCACACAGTGACTCGGCCCTCCTCCACCCTCGACACACCCGTGACCCCCAACACCCACCCTGCCAATGCCCCCACTACCTCCACCCTCCAAGGCCCAACCTGGACCCAGCTCTCCCCTGCCATTCCCACCGTTCACACTTTATCTTTCCCATGCACCCTGATTGTAAAGTCCTCAGCTGGGTGTCGACCCAAGGATCTCCATCGCCACCAGCCACTAACCAGAATAATCACATTGCTATTATTATTATCTGGTAATGTTCACCCAAACCCAGGACCAATAGCCTCCAGCCCTTCCACACCCTGTACTGCACTGGCCTCCTTTTTGCATCCTTAAACATTTGCAGTCTCCTAAAGAAATCCGCTGCCCTCCAGTGCTGGGTCATTCAACATCAACCTGACATAATTGCACTGGTAGAGACTTGGCTGTCCAAATCCACCCTGACTCCACTATCACCCTCCCTGGATATACCATCTACAGGGAAGATCAAGTAAGCAAACACTGTGGTGGTTGAGCACTACTCGTTTGGGACTCCCCTATAGGTCAGGCACTCCCAGCTCCCATACTTGATTCTGGAGCCCAAGCTCTCACCTTAAAAATCACACCTGACTCAGTCTGAGGCCCTCTCTTCCTCACGGTTTCCTACATACTCCCAATGAAATCAAAACCAAGCCATCCAGTCCCTCATTGACTACCTCACATCTCTCCCTCACAAAGTGGAGCAAGTCATCCTAGGTGATCTCAATCTTAACTGGCTTGACTCCACTGCCTCCCATATAAGGGACTCCTTTGCTGCCCAGGATATGTCCCAGTTAGTGACCCAGCCCACCATATTCAATCACTCTACTGGCACCAGCACTCTCCTAAATGTTGCTATATCTAACTGCCCCTACAAAATCCAGGATGTCACCATCCTCCCCGACTCTCTTAGCAGTCACACCCCAGTCCTCTGTCTCTGGTCATCCTCCACTCTGAAGCCAGTGTCCCAGGCCACTCTACACTGCCGTTTACACCCACGGCGGCCTCAGAAAATTAAAACAATACCTAGCCCAGCTAGACTGGTCCCCTATCCAGTGCACTCCTTACATTGATTCAGCTCTTGACCACTTCACAAATGCCTTCTGTAAGGCTTGTGACCTTTATGCCCCCCTCACCAGGATCCGGTCCAAAAAATGCAGTGACCCGTGGATCACCCCACCCCTTCTCAAAAACAAAGATAATCTCTGGCACATTGCTGTATAATCTGGAAAGGCATCTGATAAACAGGCCTACAATGCAGAATGCAATAAGTGCACTTGGGCTATTAGGCGGGCCAAGGTAGAGCACTACCAGACCACCCTCGCTTCCACTTGGGGTTCGGCCTGGACCTTCTGGGATAATATGAAAGAGCTAAATGGGAAGTTCCACTCCTCCTCACCATCCCAGCTCTCTATCAATGGCACCCCCACCACAGAGCCGCTCCTTATAGCCAATTGCCTTAACACCACCTTCTCTGACCTAAGCTCGGTCCTCCCCAGCAGCTTCTTGGATCCAATCTCCGTCTCTCTCCCTCCAGTCCTGCATCACCCACCATTCTACCTGTGCACCCTATCCCCCCAAGAAGCCAGGCCACACCCGCTAAAAGTCTTGGCCGTATAACTCCAGCAGTGACCCCTCGACTCCAGGATCCTCTGTGGTCTTGGATGAAGTCCTAGTCCCCCTGACTGACCTTCTAAACCAGTCTCTATGCCTGGGTCAGTTCTCAGGTGCTTGGAAAACTGCTGAAATCACACCCATACATAAGAGTGGGGACTGGTCCACCCCAACAATTACCAGCCGATCTCCATCCTCCCCCCACTCTCTAAAGTCCTTGAAAAAGTGGTGTTGATCCAGCTCTCTGAATACCTAACCAAGTACATCATTATGTGTCCAGAGCAGCACGGTTTCCACCCAGAACACAGTACAACCACGGCTCTCCTGGAATTCTCCCAACACCTGCATGCTGCTCTTGACTCTGGCAGCCTTGCAGGAACAGTGTTCATTGACCTCTCCAAGGCCTTTGACACTGTCTGTCATCCCCTTCTACTTGACTCTCTCCAACTTGGCATCTCTGGCAGTCCCAACATGTTAAGATCAGCGGCTCCCTCTCCAGCACTCTTCCTGTTCTCTCCGTGGTCCCTCAGGGCTCCATCCTGGGTCCTGTACTTTTTAGTCTCTACCTCAACACCCTCCCCAGCTCATGTACCAGTAAAATGCTCCTCTATGCTGATGATGCAGTCCTCGTTGCCTCGCATCCCAATCCCACCTCTCTTCAATTATCCCTCCAGCAAGCTTACAACCAAGCCAAAAGGTGGTTTGGTGACCCCAGACTGGTCATTAACCTAAAGAAAACCAAATCAATGCTCTTCTCCCACCACCAAAATAAAGCTAAAAATACCCCCTCTTGATTATCCCCAACACTCTGCACCCGCTAGGACAAGTGACCACGTACAAGTACCTAGGCATCACGTTCAATACTGCCCTCTCCTTCCACACCCACATTAATTCCCTGTCAGCCACCATAAACTCTCAGATAGGCCTGCTATACTGGCAAAGGGACTGTCTGCCTCAGGTTGCCCTCAGGCTGGCCATCACCTCCTCCATCTTGTCCCTCATGCACTATGGCTTGCCCATCTATACAGCAGCTGACAACACTGCTCTCTCCAAACTCCAACTCTCCATCAATAAGGCCTGTAGGCTCCTGACCAGTGCCCCCAGCCGCATTCACACTTGCCTTCTCGATACCTTCTCCATACTACCACCAATCTGCTCAACTTTGAGGAGCGACTGCTCTACCAGACCTGCCTACTCACTAAGAAATCACTGCTAGGACTCTCCCTTCTGGGGGGTCTCCACCTCCCTACAGCAGTCATTATCATCTGTCACCACCCATAGCTCTGTTTGGGCCACATTCCAGGTGCCCAGAACCAAGACCTCTCTTGGCCAGAGATTCTTCCTCTACCGAGCCCCCACCTGGTTCAACTCCCTCCCTCCCTAGCGGCATCTCCAACTTGCCAAAAATTGGATCATTCAAAACAGCCCTTCGGAACCATATCTTTAATACCCGCTGTTGTAGGTGCAACTAACGCCCTGTTGCAACCAGTGGTAACTGCCCACCTTGCCCCCGGGCTTGATAATGTCCACTGGACAGCCTCTCCCTCCTCCAGACCCACTCCTTCCCTACTAAGTCCAAATAGGGATGTAACCCGCTGTCTTCTCTGAGGACCTACTATATCCATTATTGTAACTCACAATTTTGTAACATTATGTAACCTAAGTAACATACAAAGTACTATATTATGTAACCTAAGTTTATCTATGTTAAATGTTCCTTTTACTGCACCTGTAATGTTATCCTCTGTTTTAATCTGCACTGTAGTAACTGTCTAGATGTCTGCCTTCCCTGCAATGATGTGCCTTTGTAAATGAGTCTCTGACTCAAAGGTTGTAAACCTGAATTGTAATGAATAAATGAATAAAAATAAATGAATATTCTAGTATAGACTAGAGGTTAGAGTAACATGCTGGGAATGAGCTTGGTACATCCAGCAGACCTGACTTTGATTCCCACAACTTCCACTTGCATACTGTGTGACCCTGAGCAAGTCACTGAACCTCCCCATTGCTCCAGGGTCACCCCTGAAAACATGCATTGGGCCTGGTTAGCCTTATCCAGTTACCAAAGAATAAAAAAAAATCATATGCACACCATTTACAAATGAATGCTCCTACATAGTCCTCAATTTTAAATATTTTCATTTGCAGTCTCAATTTAAATGTACCAAAAATGAAGAGAAAATTTAGCTAAACTGCATATCAAATCTTACAATTAAATACATCAAACTGTAAACCAAATGTGGTTTGTCTAACAGCGCTCTGTAGGATACTAAGCAGACTTCAAGATATCAGAATCACAGTGAATATTACAGCACTCTATTTTTTAAAGGGAATTATTTATTTATTTATTTATGTATGTATGTATGTATTTATTATGGTGTAAGATTAACACCTTTGAGAACAAGCTCATTACATAGTTTTCACATCAGAGTCATACAAAAGAGAAGCAATGTGATGAAAAAGGTAATTTACAATACATAGTTGCATACATAACAGTACATGCAGGTAAGGCAAGGATGTAGCTATGTAGGTAGAGAATATACAACCCTAATGAACAAAACACAGTATTGACAGGACAATGGAGGTTGGGAGTAAGAGAAGACAGACATTCATTGCTGGGGGGGACATCAGCCAAATAGGCTTTGTCATTGTGGAAAGGGAATGAGATAGCAATGCAGGAGGCAAAGAAGCAGATAAGTAAAGGGGTTGGCTCCAACTGAAAGGCCTAAGAGTGAGAAGGGCAAGGTATTTAGGAAGGATTAGAGGGGGGTCAAGGGGGGAGGTGTGAGGAAGGGGTGCAGACGAGAGCAGTGTGTGACATAAGTCAAAAGGGGTAGGTATGAGCAAAAGTGAGGTAAGAGCCCAAAACCATGACATACAATATTATAGAAAGCAGTCACAGCTAGTGTTAGCAACTAGCTGTTGCCTCAGTTTTCTTTTAAAAGTGCCTAGAGAGGTAACCGAGGAGATGTCAGGGTGAAGAGAGTTCAGCCAACATGGGAAACATGGTACGAGAAGGATCTTTGACCCATGGAGGTCTGACAGTGGGGAATTTTAAAGGTTAGACTTTCAGAACTACAGGTGCAGCGAAGGTAATCATAAGGGGGGAGAGAGGATTCTGTACCCCAAAAGGCAGCAAGCCAAGACAAACTTTTTTCGCCAAAGACAGGAATGGAACATGATTCTGCCTGAGAACTGCAGCCAGTTAGTCTGTGAGTTTAGATCGCAAGTCTGCATCAGCTGAGGGGATCCTGTAACAAGCTGGTAGGCTTTGTTCAGAGCTACTTTTATACGATGCAGTGCGGTATCAGTGGCGGACCCATAAAATACAAAATCAGAGTCAATAAGTTACACCAGGGAACTGTGGAAAGCTAGTTTAAGTGCCTCGGGGTGAGACTAGGCTTGTGCCTGTGCGACAGCCCACTTTGAGTGTTGACTGCCTTAGCAACATTGTCAACATGTTGAGTGAACAACATTGTGCTGTCAGCCGTTATCCCCAAGTATTTTAAGTGTTGCATGAGCTCCAGGGAGAGCCCACCTCATTAGTGATGTGAAGGGGGTGAGTTTTGTGTCGATTTTTGGCAGTAGAAAACAATGTTGTTTTTGTCTTTTTATAATTCATTACTAATTTGTGCTCTTTAAATCAGCTTTTGACAGCTGTGAAATTACTCTGCAGATCATGTTGCAGAGCAATGGGGTCAGAGTCATTAGTGAATAGAACAGCATTATCTGCATAAAGTAATAGACGTCATTGGCTGCAGTGTGGGAGTTTGTTTAGAAATATGTTAAATAAAAGTAGACCCAAAATGTACCCTTCTGGAACTACTGAGCAGACAGACCGGCTATCGAATAGGGTGCTATCGATCTTAACCTGCTGAGACCGGTTCAGCAGATAGCTGTTGAACCATGCCGCAGTCTCAGCAGAGAGACCAACATCAGTGAGCTGTTTGACCAGTAGAGCATGATTTACTGTGTGAAATGCTTTGGTTAAGTCAATGTAGGCTGCACCGACAAGGAGATCTTGGTCTAGGGATTTATGAACATATCCCATGAATTCTAGCAGAGCTCTATTTGTGCTGTGACCATGTCTGAACCCATGTTGCTGCAGGCATTGTAGCAGATACTTTTCCAAGTATTCAGCTAGTCGATCAGCTATGATTCTCTCAAGCGCTTTTGATAGAGGCGGAAGAATAGGAATTGGGCAATAGTTCCCACTGAGAGACAGATCACCACTCTTCACGATAGGAGTCACTATGGCAGCTTTCCACTTGTCAGGGAATTGAGAGAACCTAAAAGATGCACTATTAATATAGGTGAGTGGGGCCAGGATTTCATCCAGCTTCAGCTCAACAAATTTCAGGTCAAGGGTATCACCACTGTACCTAGATTTGCCTAGAACCTTAATGAGATATTTTCTAACTTCTGAACCTGTAAGGGCTTTGAAGTGGAAAGGTTGGTGGGATTGGATGATGTCCATATTCCCAACAGGGGCCCCAGGATTGGGCTGGCCGAAGAAATCTGGGGAGAGTACTCCACGCAGGTCTGTGAAGGCATTGTTAAATGAATTTGCAATTGTTCTAAGGTAAAGGGAATGATGGTCCACTGTAGGTGCCCACTTAGATGTCCCCTTTAGAAGAATACATTGTGTTAATAATTGAGGAAAAAAGGTACTCAGTACTTACAGAGCTGCTGATTATTCAGTAATCACTTAACAATCATTTTGTCAGTGAACTATACCACATATTTGATCCTTGCACTGGAACCTAAAGTTCTCTGCTTACTCACATGGCAGGTACTGCACAGGCAATCACAGTACAAGTTTCCCCATACTGTCCTGCTTATGTTCTTCACCACTGCCATGGAGGGTCCTACACATAGGTGATAGGGTAGTCCAGACTCCATGCCCATTCAATCTTTGATCTCTCATATGAGACTGCCAACAAAGGTGTCAATTAGTGTCAGGTGTGTCGGTAGTTTTGTGGTGTAGACGCCTGCCCACTGAGAACTGGACTGAGAGCAACACAACTCATTTCACACAGGCCACCAAACAGCCCTCAGGTGATAAGGCTTTTGGCCATTACTAACCTGGGATGGATTTGAACCAGTGACCTAGAAGTGAAGAGCTCCTTAACCTTCTACCAAACCACTGAGTCATCCAGTTCCTCCACAATGTTGTTAATGAAATATATGGACAATGGTGGTGTAGATAGGTTCCTTACATCTCATTGTGGTCTATCCTTCAGTAAAAATTATAGCTTTTTCTCTTTGCTTGTGTTTCCCATTGAGATGGGTATAGCCATTGACAGCAGCGACCAAATAAAGGTTCCTCCTCTACCAGCTAGCCAACCAATTGACAAGCCTGCCAAATAAACTCCTCCTTCAACTCAGCCTCCTTCATCAGTTCCACAACCTAAAAAGGCCTGTCTTCATCCACTGCAATGATAAGCAGCTGTGCATGTAGCATAACACACTTGCTTGTCAATTGTTGCTTTCCTCCACAGTGTTGTTCCTGAAATCCATGGACAATGGTGGTGGTACAACAGGTTCAGTATGTCACGTTGTGTTGTACACTTCAGTAATACTGCTTTTTTATCTGCTTGTGTTTCTCATTGATGCAGGTATAACCACTGACTGTGGTAGACAAATAAAGGATCCTCCTCCACCAGCAGACAGTAAGTTAGCCAAACAGTTTGACAGTTAGCCAAATTGGTGAGTCTGCCAATTAAACTCCTTCTCAAATCTGGCCTTTTGATACAGTGCCACAACCTAAAAGCGCTGGATGATGGTTCCATGTCAAATCCGCGCAAACAAAATAGCCATGGTTGTTTTAAGCGTGGTCATAGCAGCGTCAGTAATTAGCAGGCTGTACAATTTCACTGCCGACAATCTCAGCATGGGTATACGATTTTGCCTTTGGTGCTCTGCTGTCCTGCATGTCACCACACTGGCAGGAGGAAAGCAATTCCAGTCAGCCTCAGAACTCAAGCCGAACTGCCAAAATATTTCCCTAACTTGTTTCCTCAGCAGCGTACACCCACTCCCTGAATAAGCCCAGGTATGCCACAACATGTTTTGATCAGCACACCAACTAGACTTTCAGATAGAAGTTACTTACTGTACTTCTGTGATCTTCGGGGGGTGGGGGGAGAAGTCAGCAAAAAGTCATCTACTGCTCTCTGGTCATCTTTCCAAATCAACCTGACCCATGCAGCACGAGTTTTCAAATGTAAATGTTTCAAATATGTGACTATAAAATATGTTTCATCTACACAGTCTGACATAAAAATACTCTGGCATGCCTCTTATGAAAAAAAATAAGAAAGAGATCCAATATTAAAACAGCCAGGAGTTCAGAGCACAGCAAATACCGGAGAAGTGCTGACTGTATCAAATTGAATGTGTTCTGTTTATTCCAGTTAGCCTGTGCTATTTTATCATATAACATACATAAGCTATTCCCAGAGAATCCAAAACCAAAAGAAAACAACTATGTTTAGGCGCTGTTGTGGTATGCGCTAAACTGTCATATACGCTGTCTTTCATTACACGCACACCACAATGCTGAAATGCTCGCACTGAATTTGATGCACTGCATTGACTTGATACACTGGAGGTTTATGGCATAACTGCAAAGTCAAACAGATTCCATGCATTCTATTGTGTTCCACCCTTCACTAAAACTGCCTTTTTTCTGCTTGTTTTCCTATTGATGCAAATAATTATAACCACTACTCCAGGGACTTCAACACATGGCTGATGAACTGATGCAGAGAGAAGGGGTTCAGCTTCAGTGGGGACTGGGGACCCACCTGGAGGGATGGGGGCCTGTACTAGGGTGATGGCCTGCATCCATCAAGGGAGGGGACCATTGTCATTAGTGAGCAATTTAATTGTTTAATTGGCAGGCATTTAAACTAGCCAAGGGGGTGGCGGAAGGAAGCATTGAGAATCAAACTGCCTGCCGCAACAGGTTAATGTAGTCAGCATGGAGGACCCTAAGGCTGGGAAATCATCGCCAATGGTAGCTAAACTTGGAAAAGGTAGAATGGCATAGAAAAGGAGGAAGGGACTTAAAGGCAGGGGTAGTGAGGATAGACGTGAGGATAAAAGGGGGATGACATGAAGGGAAGTAACAAAATATGGATGGTCATGAGTGTGAATGCTCACAGCCTGGAAAATAAAATTCTGGACCTGGTGGCACAGATGGCAGAAGCTGACCTCGACATTGTTGCTATTATCGAGACATGGTGTAATGGGAACCATGACTGTGGTGTAACTATACCAGGTTATACTCTTTTTAGGAAAGATAGGGAGGGTAAAAAGGGAGGAGGGATAGCTGTTTATGTCACGGAGGGTATAAAAGCAACCGAGGTACCAGGATTGCAGGGGTGGCAGAGGCTCTGTGGGTCACCCTAGAGATGGGCAATGGCAACTCTATTCACATGGGCATGATCTAGAGACCTCCAGCACAAGGGAGAGAGTTGGACAAGGTTCTAGTGGAAGCCATCCATAAGATGGGGACTAAAGGGAAAGTGCTGCTGGTAGGCGACTTCAATCTGCCAGATATTGATTGGAGCATCCCAGCTTCAGCCTCAGCCAGGAGCAGGGACATACTGGACTTCCTGAAAGGGGCATGCCTCAGGGAGTTAGTGCTAGAGCCCACCCATGAGGGTGTGATTTTGGACCTAGCACTCATCAATGGGGACAGGATTGCAGTTGTCATGGTGGGTGGACACCTGGGGCCCAATTCACAAAGCCTCTGGCATGACGCAAGTTGCTTGCACCACAAAGAATGGTGTAAGGTGCTCCTTGTGCTGAAAGTTATTCCAGGAGCGATTCACAAAGCCAACCTGTGTCAAATGCAGGCTGCCAGACTCAAATGGGGCCTGTGCCTTCCCTCTGCCCAGACATGTGCTATGACACAGCACTAGGGGGTCCCTAGATGCAAGCTGCCATAGCCAAGAAATGCAATTCACAAACCTCTCCCAGAGGGAGAAATTCTATGTACCCTTAGACCAGCCAGGGCTGGTTATAGTTAATAGTTACAGCTATTAGCACATACACTGTACAGTGTACTGCACATTCAGTTCAGTCAAGAACCAGCTACAGAGGTGTAAGAAGGGCTGTGCCAGTCCCCTGCTCTGTCTGGGGATGGGGAGGGGCACTACCTGCTTGGGTGGGGGGCACGGGACAACCAGTGAGAGGATTTGTTACATATGACATACTGATGGGGACACTGGGATCTGGGTGGGAAGGGGTTCCAATATATATATTTACTTTGATGGTCACATCAGGGATCAGGCAGGGGATTCTGCTCTGTATTTCGTATGGGGGCACAACGTGGATCGGGGCTTGGGGACATTCTGCCATTGCTGTATGGGGCTTGTGGAAAACCCTCCCATGCGCCATGTGTTTGCCACATGGGAGGAATTGCCACAAGTGTGGGGACTTAGGTGCCAGGACACCTCCTAAATGAAAACAATTGTTAAAATTAGATTGCAGGAACACATAGGGGCAATTGTAAACAAAAATGTTGAAAATCCTATAGGGGCACACTTTGCTATAGCACACAGATCAAACCCTACAGGCCTGAAATTCAAGGCTCTTGAATAGATCCCCCATCTCCCATGAGGAGGCAATTGATTGAATCTCCTGAGAAAGAAGGAGAGTAGGTGGATTAGTACTTTAGGAGCCTTGAACTCAATTGGCATGAACGAAGAATTAGATCTGAGACCTTATCTAAAGGATGAATGAATCTGGTATTTCTGGATACTTCTAGAATTTTCTAGATTACTTGAAACTATCTGTCCAGTGACCTTTGTTTCTATATATCAGTTTAACAGAATAATAATTTAATAACTGATCCACTAGATTGCAGTGAATTTAAATTTGAAATGATCTGAACTGATTTAACTCCCTCCTAACTATGACCAGCCTTAATGCTTTTCTGAATTCTGAAGGCAGTATAGCGCAGTGGTTTAATGCTCTGAGCTGCAAACCTGGAGACCAGAATTTGAATCTCACAGTCCCCACTTGAATACTGTGTGACCTTGAGCAAGTCACTTAATTTCCTTGTGCTCCAAGGTTGCACCTGTAAACAAGCTTTCAGCTTAGTGTGTCTCTCCTGGTGAAAAAAAAAATAATTGGTTTTCTGTCAGTATAATAGCCATTTAATCTATATCTGTTGCTAACCATCTATATATAAAGAGCCTATATAGAGTAGAATTAATTTTCTTTTTAAAGCAACATATCACCCCCCCCATTCCCCTATACATTTTGCTTAAACTTAGGGGCAGCCTACATTTCATTTTGTATCTTGCTATATTCACTTGGTGGTAGACTCTTTGTGTTTATCATGTATAAATATTATTAATATTCTATAAGATATCTTTCTGCCAAAACTTCCTTTTCTTTAACTCTTTCCCCAGTTCTATGTAACCCCAGCTATTCAGCTGTAGACCTGATAATATATCTAATTTTGTGCAATAAGTGAAAAGTAGGCACTTTAGACTTGTGTTTACTTTAAATATTATCAGAATTCTATTTGAATAATTATCTATAACAGGTCTGATAATTTAAAGCAGAATCAAAGTAGATTAGCACATCTTAAGCTTGTTATCTAGGAACTCTGTCATTTATATCCAAAGTATAAATAGTACAGTTTTAATCAAACCTATTAAGGATTAAATACCCTTGATTATTAAGTGCTAGAGTTTTAAATCTATTTTGTCAGTTAATATATGACTAAGGCTAGAAAGCTCAACCAAGAATCTGCTTGTCTCTTGTATTTTTAAGATACATGTGTTACACCTAAGGTACAGTTGTAAACATCTTTTTCAGTCAGTTCTTTTTGATTTATTTCTAAATTGATTTGTGTATTTTTACCATAGTAATGACTTTCCACACGAAGGAATGTTCATGACATGTGATCAGTTAGACAGAATAAAAGAAGGGGCACCACCCCTTACAGGGACACACCCCCTGAGGAAGGCCTTAAGTGGTCAAAGCGCTGGGAATCTTTCCAGTGAATCTCCTGACTACCATTGGAATAAAACATTGTGATTGAATCAGACTGACAGCAGCATGGTTTTGTTCTTGAGTGCAGTTTACTACCTGTTTAGTAAAGAAAGGAGACAAGATGGTTTATAGGTACGTTAATAAAAGGACAAAGACAAAGGGTGGGACTGTCAGGCTTAAGGGGGAAGAAGGGGAGTGTGCGGAAGGGGACTTGGAAAAAGCAATAATCCTGAACAAATATTTTTATTCAATATTCACAGAAGAGGGGTCAGTTGAGGGACTACAATTAAGTGGCAGGACCAATAAGGGGAGGGAGGGAGGTGGACACCAGTCCATTTACTGAGGAGAGGGTTCTAAAGGAACTTGCAAAACTGAAAGTGGACAAGGTAAGGGGACCAGATGGGATACGTCCTAGAATATTAAAGAAGGTTAGGAAGCTGCTTGCAACACCACTGGCAGCCTTGTTCAGTGAATCGCTGGAAACAGGAGTGGTTTCAGTGCACTGGAAGAGAGAAGATGTAGTCCCTGTACACAAAAGTGGGAGCAGGGAGGAGGCTGTAGACTATTGACCAGTTAGCCTGACCTTGGTGGTGGGGAAAACAATGGAATCACTGCTAAAAGAAAGGATCATGGAACATCTTGAATCCAGCAGAGCACAGGATCTGAGGCAGCATGGATTCACAGCAGGAAGGTCATGTCAAACAAATCTGATAGATTTATTTGACTGGGTGACCAGGGAAGTTGATCGGGAGGAGTGGTGGGTGTGGCCTACCTGGATTTCAGCAAGACTTTTGACACCATTTCACATAAGAGTCTTATAAACAAGCTAGGCAGCCTGAGAATAGGTCTCAAAGTGGTGAACTATGTTAGAAACTGGTTGAGGGATAGAACACAGAGGGTGGTGATAAATGGAGCTCAATCTGAGAAAAGGAGGGTGACCAATGGGGTGGGACAGGGATCAAGTTCTGGGGTCAGTCCTGTTCAATGTCTTCATAAGTGACATTGCAGAGGGGCTGGAAGGAAAGGTATGCCTCTTTGTAGATGACACTAAGATCTGCAACAGGGTAAACATTCTGGGAGGGGTGGAAAAACAGAGGAGGGACCTAGGCAATCTAGAGGAATGGTCAAGAGTGTGGCAGCTAAGATTCAATGCAATAAAGTACAAAATCATGCAATTGAAGCACAGGAACTTGGGGGAACTTACATGATGGGGGTAGAGATACTGACAGCCACCAAATAGGTAAGGGATCTGCAGGTAATCAAATCAGATGACCAAAAGAAGGCCAAACAATGTGCCAAGGCTGTGGGGTGAGCCAGTGGGGTACCAAGGTGCAGAGGGAGAGGTATCACCAGCAGAAGAAAGGAGGTGGTGATGCCTTTGTACAAAACATTAGTGAGACCTCATCTGGAGTACTGTGTCCAGTTCTGGAGGTCACAAGTCTGACAGGACATAGAAAGGGTAGAGACAAATTATTGTTGCTGGGTATACCTTCTGCTGCATTATTATAGGGTGTGCCTACAGGTGTGTGCTAACAGATTACTGCTGTAATCTTCTGATTCAAATTGTGTTTTGCACTGTATAGCTCCTGTTACTGCATTATTTTTTTCTTATAGCAAAGTGTTTCTTACAGGGTATATCTTCTGTGAAATTATTACAGGTGGTGCTTACCTTTCTGTGACTTTTTATAATTTTTCTTTTGCAAAGTATATCTTCTGTTACTGCTTTATTTTTCTCTGTAGCAAAGTGTTTCTTACAGGGTATATCTTCTGTGAAATTATTACGGGTGGTACTTACATTTTTGTGACTTTTTATCATTAGGCTAAGCAAAATTACTGTTTGCCACTATTTTATTTTTTCCTGAAAGTTTTTTTTTTGTCTCAGAGGTGTTGCAGTCTCCTTCTCACGTTGAAGGAGCTAATTGCTTTCCGCCCACAGCTCTTCCAGGGGATTAGGTGTGTGTCTTGGGGGGTGGAGCTGACAAACTGTCAGTAACTTCCAGCAAAAAAAGGTTAAAAGGTCAGTTTAGTTGATATCTTGGAGTTGGAAGACTAGGTTTGCTGGCCAAGGCACCTAGCTTCACCTGAGCTCTTTCCTTCTAGGTTGCTTGAAAGGACAGAGCAAAGGACCTTACCAGAGCAAGTGAAAGGATTAAGGCTTCTTTTGGTTAGGCATATATACTGTGTGTTGTTATTTTTATTTTGTTCTCACATGGATTGTTACTATTTGTTGCTAACATTTTATTGCTTTATTTTTCTCTGATTCAAATTGCTGTTGCTGGGTATACCTTCTGCTGCATTATTACAGGACGTACCTACAGGTGTGTGCTAACAGATTACTGTTGTAATCTTCTGATTCAAATTGTCTTTTGCAAGATATATCTTCTTTTACTGCTTTATTTTTCTCTGCAGCAAAGTGTTTCTTACAGGGTATATCTTCTGTGAAATTATTACAGGTGGTGCTTTACAGGTTATACAGTTTTATCTATCATTAGGATAAGCTTTCAGGGCTACTGCATTTTTTGTTGGCTGATTGTTTCTGCTCTTACCTCCTTGTTTATTTTGTCCGTGGTTCTTCTTTTTTGGCAGAGGAAAGACCCAGCCACACATCCCCAACCACCCCACACTACACTCCTTTTATAGGGCAGCACAGTTGTGACATTTCCTGTGGCAAAGCAGGAAAGGGTGAATCAGTGGGTATCCACACAGTGACCTCATTTACAGGGGCACTAGTAATTTAACTTGTTATAACAAGTTATACAAAAAAAACACAAAATCAAACTTTTGCTTTCATTTTCTTCCTTCTAGTTACTCTGACCAGGTTATAAACCCAGCAAATTATCTGAAATGGATATCATTAGCTGCAGGTACTGCAGAACACTTTTCAGAAAGGTAGTTTTTCAGGATTTAGGACAGTGTCCTACATGTTTATGTTTATTTTTATGTTTATTTGTACATCAGTTTGAAAAAACCTTTGAGCCATGGGCTCATTTACAAAGGTACCTCATCGAAAAAGACAAACACAATACAACAGTATGTTACAACAATGAGATATACAACAAATTGGTTTAAACAGGTATGTTTCAACAATGGGCATACAGTAAATTGCTAATGCCAGGCTAACTTATATTATTACATGCTGAGCCACTGGAGATCTAAGGACTCAGCTCCAGGCAGCATGGGCAGAGATTGCACACCTCAAATTGCATATTCAAGAGAAAATATATTATAAGAACCACCCGACATTTCACCAACATCCAACAGAAGCACCTCGACTGCAGAAGGTAGTTGGTCCGGGAGGTTGGCAGGTGATTAGGAGGGGCAAATCAGGTGCCCCATCACTCAGTGCTCTACAACATATTACCTCTGCAAACCATATAAAAACTACAAACAGGTATCTGCCTCTATCTCCAGAATCAAACAACGGGACAGAGGACACTGCAGAGCAGGACACTGCTGTACAGGAGCTGGCACAACAAAACTCACCCAAAACAGGAACCAAAACAAAAAAAGCAAAAAGGAAATCCAAAAAACTTCTGATCATAGGAGACTCCATGATTTGGGGAGTTGATACCTATCTCTAGTCAGGGTAATGGTAAGATGTCTCCCAGGTACATCAGCATGGAAAGACACTGACAACATTGCTAAAATTGTTCAGGAAGCAGGAGAAAACATTGCTGTCCTGGTACACATAGGGACAAATGATCTCATCAGCCGGTCAGTTGCGGAGACCAAGGAACACCTGACCAGGCTGGGTGACAAACTATCATCCATTTCATCTGGCATCTCCTTCTCCAAGATCCTGGCAGTCTGGAAGAGGTGGGCAGATGGATGGAAGATCAGAGAAGGGGAGATAGGGGAGTTAAACATGTGGCTCAAGGGCTGGTGCCAGGAAAAAGGACACACATTTGTAAGAAACTGGCAACAGTTTTGGGAGTGAAAATTCTTTAAATTTGATGGACTGCATCTGACTAAGGAAGGAGTCAGTGCATTGTGGCAGAAGTTTGACTTCTTTGCAGAATATTTAAACTAGCAATTGGGGAGGGGGTGCAGCACCCCATACATTGAATGAGAAGAACACCCCCAGCTAGTGGTCAAACAGGAGTTCAGTATGTTTGCAGTTCATTTGCATCATCAAGTAAGGAAAAAGGTCCAGATCCCAATACAATGCACAGGGGAAACGCCAGACCTTGCCCAACAACTAACTCACCGAAATCTGGCCAATGGAAAATCATGTACTCAAATGCTCAGAGTCTGGGAAACAAGATCTCAGACCTGCAGGCAATAATATCAGAGGCTAAACTGGACATAGTAGCAATTAGCAAGATGTGGTTTACCAGTAACCACACTTGGGAGACTTCAGTACCTGGCTATGTACTGTTCAGAAGAGATCGAGGTGCAAAAAGGGGGGGGGTGGCCCTGTACGTCAATGAAAATATCAAAGCTACAGAAATTCGGAATACACATAAGGAGCCAGAAGAACTGTGGGTTACCCTGGAAACAGGAAATGGGACAGCCATACGAACTGGGGTTGTCTACAGGCTCCCAGACAAGGGGGAGGAGTTAGACACATTACTGTTAGAAGATATACAAAACATGACAGCTAAAGGGGAGGTTCAAATAATGGGAGACTTCAACATGCCAGATACAGATTGGTCAATATCAGCAGAAACATCTGCAAGAACTAGACACATGGTGGATTCCCTGCAGGGGGAGGCCTCAAACAACTGGTCCAACAACCCACAAGAGACAGGGTTATCCTAGATCTAGTACTGACTAACATGGAAAGGATCACATATCTCCAGGTACAAGGTCACCTTGGGGCCAGTGACCATCACATGGTATGGCTCAATTTGGTCAGTAGAACTAAATCATCCCATTCCAAGGCAAAAATATGGGACTTCAGAAGAGCTGACTTAGATAAGATGGCCAACAGAGTTAAGCTATCCCTGGCAAAAAGAAATACAGGTGAGGGGGTACAGGCAAAGTGGGCAAGCAATAAGGATGCAATACTTGAAGCAACATCCCATTACGTTAGAGAGAAAAGGAAGTGCAAAAGAAGAAGGAAACCACTTTGGTTCTCAAAAACAGTAGCAGAAAAGGTCAGAGCCAAAAGGCTGGCCTTCAGGAAATATAAGGGAATGCAGCAAGATGAAGATAGGGAGACATAACAAACTTCCCTAAGGGAAGCAGGGAAGGCAGTAAGGCAGGCAAAGGCCCAAACCGAGGAAACACTAGCACAAACAGTAAAAGAAGGTGACAAGACTTTCTATAGCTACATTAGTGAAAGGAGAAAGTTCAGAGGGGGTATTGCTAAGATCAAAGGACTTAAGGTTGTGTGTGAGGAGGAGGACCATGTAAAAGCATCTATCCTAAATAGATACTTCTGCTCAGCATTTACTGAAGAGAAGATAGGGCAGGGCCCACAGCTCAGCGCTATGGACACAGGGGGGAGGGAGGTGTGCACTAGCCCCTTCACAAAAGAAAGGGTCTTACAAGAGCACGATAAGCTCAGGGTGGACAAGGCAATGGGACCTGATGACATACATCCCAGGGTACTAAAGGAGCTTAGGGTGGAACTAGCAGAGCCATTATCAGAACTGTTTAGTGAGTCTCTGAGCACAGGAGAGGTCCCAGAAGACTGGAGAAGGACTCATGTGATCCCGCTCCACAAGAGTGGTAGCAGGGAGGAGACAGGGAACTATAACCAATCAGTCTTACCTCATTAGCAGGCAAGATCATGGAGGCACTCCTTAAGGAAAGGATAGTGCAACACCTGGAATCCTTAGGCATACAGGATCCAAGACAGCATGGGTTTACAAAAGGAAGGTCCTGTCAAACTAATCTCATAGATTTCTTTGACTGGGTAACCAGAGTGGTGGACCAAGGGGGAGCAGTTGATGTCGCCTACCTTGACTTCAGCTAAGCTTTCGATACTGTTCCACATAGCAGATTGATTAATAAGCCAGGTAGGTTTAAGGTGGGTCAGAAGTTGGTCAACTGGGTGGCAAACTGGTTGACAGGCAGAAAACAGAGAGTGGTGTTAAATGGTATAGTCAGAAGAGATGCAAGTCACAAGTGGGGTACCTCAGGGATCAGTCCTGGAGTTAGTTCTCTTCAATATCTTCATCAGTGACATTGCAGATGGACTGGAAGGTAAGGTTTATCTGTTTGCAGATGACACCAAGATCTGCAACAGAGTAGATGATCCAGATGGGGTGGGCAGAATGAGAAGAGATATGGATAAACTAGCAAAATGGTTGGAAGAGTGGCAACTGGGGTTTAATGCAAAGAAGTGCAAGATCATGCACATAGGAAAGAGAAACCCTGAAGCCACCTGTAGGCTGGGAGGGAAGTTGCTGGCAGTCACAAGGGAAGAAAGAGACTTGGGTATCATCATCATCACCACCAATGACCTGAAATCATCCAAGCAGACCACTAAAGCAGTAGGCGAGACTAGGGGGATGTTGGAGTGTATTAGTAGGGGTATCACAAGTTGGAAGAGGGAGGTAATAATCCCTCTTTTCAAGACACTGGTTAGGCCCCATCTGGAGTACTGCATGCAGTACCAGAAGCCACATCTTCACAAGGACATTAACCAAATTGAGGCAGTTCAGAGAATCGCAACCAAAATGGTGCAGAGACTGCATCAGAAAACATATGAGGATAGATTAATGGAGCTCAATATGTATACCATAGAGTAAAGGAGGGACAGAGGCGATATGATCGAAACATTCAAACACTTTAAGGGCATTAACAAGGTGAAAGAGTCTAACAAGTTTCAATATAAGAAAAATAGCAGGACAAGAGGACACAGCATGAGATTAGAGGGAGGCCGATTAAGCGGTAATGTGAGGAAGTTCTTTTTTTCATAGAAAAGGTGGTGGATGCATGGAATGGCCTACCTCAGGAAGTGGTGGATATGAATACAGTGCAGGGCTTCTGAGATAGGCATAATGGAGCAATACAGATGAGTATGACTAGATAAGCCATTTAAAGACCGATGGCACTTTTATAAGGTAGAAAAAGAAATGAGCAGACTGGACGGGCCTTGCGGTCCTTATCTGCCGCCAGCTTCTATGTTTCTTTGTAGACCGTTCAAAGAAGGGCAACAAAAATGGTGCAGGGCCTGCACCAAAAGTTATATGAGTAGAGACTGGAGGACCTCAGTATGTGTGCCCTGGAGGAGAGGAGAGAGGAGGGATATGATAGAGACCATCAACATCTCAAGGGCATAAATAAGGTACAGGAGGGTAGCATCTTTCAGAAAAAGAGATGTCCTAGAACAAGGGATCATGACATCAGGCTGGAATGGGGTAGACTAAGGCATAACATGAGGATGTATTTCTTCACAGAAAAGGTGGTGGATGCATGGAAAAGCCTCCCAGTAAAGGTCGTGGGGCAAATTCAGTAGGAGAATTAAAAAATGCATGGAATAGGCATAGCGGAATCCTAGTGAGAGGAAAGAGAACAAAGCCGGAAATTAAGGAGGATATGTGGTTTTTGCAAAAGGTAGGGAAAAAGGGCATACTGGTGGGCCTAGCAGTCTTTATCTGCCATCAATTTCTATGTTTCTATGTTTCTTTGTTTCACTGTCAGTGGTGACCAAATCAAGGCTCCTAAAGCTTCTCCAGCAACCTAACTCTTGCACCAACCATGTAGTTCATCACTGGTGAATTCAGAACTATAATCTTTGACACAATGTGCCTTCCATTGATGAATGAAAAAAACTATTCACCATCTGGGACACCATTGCCACATAAAGACTTGCTCCACCATGCATAGCTGAGTCAGAGTCACACTGGAAGTGCCTTCTGCTGTCACGGGGGTCTGCATCCAGTTAATGTGGTTCTATGTGATATTAGCGACTCCAGAACAGTGAGTCCGGAATCGTGAGGCAATGTCGTTGACGACCGAAATGGCGACTGCTTTCTTTCTCAGGGGTGCTTTGCCCCCACACCTTCATACTTGAATAACCAACTCTGAGGTTGTAGTTCCTTTGGGAGGGTGTAAAACGTATGTCACTGTTCCATCATCGCAGTCATTCTCTCCCTGACAATGGTATTCGCCATTCCTGAGTCGCTAACATTACGTGCCATCGTTAATGTTCACGAGTGCTACTTATACGTTGCTGCATTATAGTAAGATGACTTTTGGCTGCCTAATAAAGCATCCACCAAATGCTGGAAAACAAGTGGTAAAAGGTTGACAGTGGGTTTTGATGTTATGGTAGGTCATTAATTAAACATCAATTTGATGATTAATATACAGTGATTTATGTTACTATTTTTGTTATTCA
Source organism: Neoceratodus forsteri (assembly GCA_016271365.2). Classification (NCBI taxonomy): domain Eukaryota; kingdom Metazoa; phylum Chordata; order Ceratodontiformes; family Ceratodontidae; genus Neoceratodus; species Neoceratodus forsteri. Next base: position 365,756,273 of record CM057453.1, on the reverse strand, counting down.
TTGTTTGTCTAGTGTCTGCTTGACTTGTTAAGTAACGTTATAATACTCATTTGTTAATTTTTATTAATACTAAGGTCTTCCGTATTAGGATTTGGATTTTTAATTCTGATTTAATTTCCATTTTGGGGCATTATCTAGAATTGTAATGGAAATGGAATCAGAACTGGACTAACTAAAATCTGAAAATTCTCTGACATATTAGACCTCAAGGTATTTGAACAACCCTATTAAATTTATGGTCTCTCATTTTCAAATTTTAGTTTCTGTTCAACTGTTTAATTGCTATTGAAATATTCCACAAATAATATTCTTTTAGATTTACATATGAACATATGAAGAAGTAGGCAGAAGAAGGCCATTTGGTCTATCTAGTCTGCTCGTATTGCAGGGTCCACAGCTTGAGCTACTGTCTCTGCCCCCCCCCCATTCTCCTCCCATCCTCCCTACCCATGATACTTACCTTCCCACTATGCCTGTCCTGGCTTCTCTTCATACTACTAAGGTTCATACTACTAAGGTTGGTTAAGGAGCAAGGGGGCCAAAAAGCCCATAAGTGCTCCTATGCTAATCAAAGGTTACAATAGGATAAATTGTACCCAGATGTTATTAACTTATCTAGGCCATGTTTAAAAATGTTTTTAGTTTAACTAACAACTACTTCAATTGGTAATTTATTTCAGGGGTTAACAGTCCTTAGTGTGAAAAATAATTTCTGCTTAGATGGTTAAATGATTTACCCGCTAGCTGCAATGGATGCTCCCTTGTATTATGTTGGTTGCTTTTGAATTCAAGACCAAGCTCTGTCATCAAGTACGGGTCTTGGATTATGTTAAACAAGTCAATAAATCCCATCTTAGGTGTCTAGTAGCTAAAGACATTAGATTTAAAATATGAAGTCTTGAGTCATATGTTTCAAGATGTAATCCCTCAATGTGTTTTGTAAATTTCCTCTGCACCTTCTCAAGTAGATTGCATTCAGTTTTCTTAAAAGCTGACCAAAGCTGAGAAGCAAATTCTAAATGTGGTCTGGCATAAGCTCTAAATAGGGGCATCATGACATTAGGGTTCCTAGATTTGATGTTTCTCTTAATGTTCCAAATAACCCGATTTGTTTTGTTAACAGATTCATTACTGTGCTTTGTGTAAAATAGATCATGTGATATAGAGATACCAAGATCTCTTTTATCGGATGTGGCGTTTAGTGACACAACACCTAAAGTATGTGGATGGTTTGGATTGTGTGGGCCAAGGTGCTTAACCTTGCACTTAGACATATTCAGTTTCATTAACCCTATGTGTGTACCCAACTAGAAATGTTACCTAAGTCATCTTGTATGGTTTGAAATAGGGCCGGATTATTACAAGGGCCACCAGTTTTAATGTTGTCAGCATATTTAATCAATGATGCAATACAGTCGAAGCTGCCCACTGTCTAACTAGATCATCTCTTCTGGCAGCGAGTTCCAAGTATCCACCACCTTCTCTGTGAAGAAGAGCTTCCTGACCTCCCTCCTATCCCCACCCTCCAGCTTAAGACTGTGCCTCTTCATGTTATGGTTGCCACTCAGCTTAAATAGACCCTCCTTATCTACCTTATTTATCCTTTTCTACTTGAAGGTCCAAATCATGTCCCCTCTCTCTCTTTACTTTCCTTCATGGAATACAGACAATGCTGTCAACCTCTCCTGAAATGCCTTAACCTGCTGACCCACTATCATCTTTGTAGCCCTCCTCTGGACCTTCTCCAGCAAGTTAACGTCCTTTTTGAGGTGTGGGTACCAGTACTGAACTCCATACTGTAGATGTAGTCTCACTAATGAGCTGTACAAGGGTATCATAACCTCCTCTTTCCTACTACTGATCTCCCTAGCTATGCATTCCAGCATCTTGTTTGCCATTGCTGCTGCTTTCTTACACTGTATGGAGTGCTTCAGGTCACTAGTGACCATTAATCCCAGATCCCTCTCCTCCTCCAAAGCAGATACCTGGACTCCACCCAGGTAGAACTCTGTCCTGGGATTCTTGGCTTCAATGTGCATAACTTTGCATTTTATGGCATTGAAGCTAAGCTGCCAGATCCTGGACCACCTTCTCAGCTTTTCCAGATCATCCTTTAGGTCCTGTATCCCTTCAGCTGTGTCCACTCCCCTACAGAGCTTGATGTCATCCATGAATAGGCATATTTTGCCCTTAATGTCATCCCAAATGTCATTGAAGACATTGAACAACACCAGCCCCAGCACTGAGCCCTGTGGGACTCCACTAGGATCTCTTTGGTGCCAGATAACTGTCCCCCACAACCACCCTCTGGGTTCTGTCCCTCAGCCAGTTTTCCACCAATCTGTTCTTCTTCTCCCTGACCCAGAGATCTGTCAACTTCCAGATCAACCTTTTGTGGGGCACAGAATCAAAGGCCTTGGCAAAATCCAGATAGAGGATGTCTACTGCTTGGCCCCTCTCTGCTGTCCTTGTTATCCAGTCAAAGAAGTCAATCAGATTCCTTTGAGACAACCACCTCCCCACCATACAGTTAGGGTTAAAAAAGGTTTCAACAAGACTGTCACAATTTCTGGAAGTCATTTCCTCACCCAAAGGAATGGAAGAATCAGTGAAGTCATATACAATCACTTTAAGCACTGAAACTAAGTAATTGGCTTTTGCATCATCAAACCAAGTAGCAGCATTCTTAAAGCAAATGCAGATGTTAGGAACTTCAGGAACTACAGTTATGATGCAGACAAGTTAAACTTTGACAGTGATGTTGCTACAAAGTTGCAAAACTTTGGCTTTACTACGCTGAGAGAAGTTTCTGTTGGCATCACCAACTTTGACTTTGCAATGTTTTTTTCAGGCAAAGTGGCAATTTTTTCTGCAAAGTGGCAACTTTGTGAGTGAAGTTTGGTCACTCTGCAGAAAAAAGTGTTACTATGCCTGCCAAAAAATGTTGCAAAGTGAGCATTTCAAACTTAGCAAAGTTCTGTAGAAATGAAGTGTTCTTAACTTTGCACGTCTGTAACTACAGAACGGTAGTAACCCATGAAAAGAGCAGTAGTAGCTCTATATGTTGTTAAGTTTTTGGGTGGAAATTTTCAAACGGATGTACACATTGAACCATGACTCATTTACAAATGTCATTCCAATTAGCAAAGTACATCAGCCCACAGCATAAAGTTACAACACTGACAGCAACTTGCAAATTTCACAAACCACATTGGATGATAACTACACATGAACAGAGCTGATGCAATTATCCATGGCACACCAGAGGAAAAGTCGAGATGAAATTCTAAAACTGTGTACTCATTATCATCAGTGCAAAATGTTGCTGCTTTGTCCAAGAGACTCAGCGATGTTAAATGACCCAGACCAAAACTAAATAAAACACCATTAGCCACATGTGGTAAAGCAGTCTCCTTGCTGTAACCCTGACATAACAAAAAACAAACTGAAGATTTTTAAGAAGAAACTGTTTTTGCAAATTACTTTTGTTCTCTTCTACAAATTACCAGTGACCAGTTTCAAGATATATATCTTTCAGACACTTTCTTAAATTTGAAAGGTTAGACATAGCATCCCGATATAGTATGAGTGGTAAGCTGGATCATTTTGTGCTTCAGTTTCTTCATTAAGGAAACAAATGCAGCAGTCTGAATGGAAGACACAGTGAATGCAAATGTTTATGGGATAACTATTGTCACTGTATCACATACTGAATGATTGTTTAATTACACAAAAACAGAGTGGTGCAAAATCAATATTCAAATCATGTTTCCAGGATAACATTATTACGACTGTTTGTAAATTACTGGCTGCCTTTTCAAACAAATATATCCAAAATAAATCAGGCTAATTACACCAGATAGGTTCTATCTTCTACAAATATTGTATGTAGTATGTTTTCACCTGCTGCTTATCATCCACTGCAGTGCAAAAATGACAACATAACCAGCTTGCAAAAAACTATGCTCAGGGATCAGTTGGGGTTGCATCTTTCTGCTGTAAAAGGAAGGAACTGTGACGTTAGGGTTAAAAAAAACATCCCCTAAACCTTGGTTTGTCTGTGGCAAGGTGTTTTGCAGTACTCGGACTATTGGGTGCTGCAGCATTGGCCTTGCCCTAACATCAGCAGTGTCTTTCCAGGTAAGGAACAATACCCACAAATCAGTGCCTGGAGAGCAGCGTCAACTAGAGTTATAAGTTAGGTTCTACAAAAAAAATAAACACATTGAACTTCAGGTGTTCATAGGGGATATCATCCAAACCCAAATATTGGAAGGGCACAAATTCCAAACCATTTTAGAGGGGTTACAGAGGCTTCCCCCATGAAAATATTAAAAACAAAGAAGCCAAATGGTGCACTTTGGTGTCTTTTTGCACACCATGAGGCTGTTCCCCAAAGATGCTAAATGCCTGCACAATGTTAAAGCAATTCTGTCTACATAATGGTCTGGACCCAGGCCTTTGGGAATCCCCTGGGTCCTAGTGCCTGCCTAATTGGGTCCTACTCCACGTGGTGTACTACCTCAGGGAGGCGAATGGACTATATCCCTGGGATCCAGGTATTTCCCCTGGAAAAACACAAGTGGCTGTGGAGAAAACAATTTATATGAAGAGAAAAATTTGCCAATCCAGCCTGCACAGGCAGCCTGAGCAGAAATTTCTCTTGGGTGGCAGAACACCATGCCGTTTGTCATCGGGTGGAGGAATCTGTGTGGTACCATCCACACCAGACCACCTTAGTCCTTTTGCACCCCCCCTTGATTAATCATACTATAAATGTATTGATTTGTGGCTGCTGGGCTGAGAGCAGCCTGAGCAGGCTCAGTCATCAAGCTGAAGATGATTTGGCTGGCTTAAGTAGCTCTCTCAGCACAGCAGCCACAAATACATATTAAATAAAACTTTAAAACTCTCGTAACATGTGCCAGCAGCTTGCCTTGCTTTGCAATGAGGATTATTTAGAAAAAAGTTAAAATAAAATACTTGTGTCAGGTAAAACTGGAAGGAATCAATGTGTGGAGGGTGGTTATTTGACAGCGTTGTCTTGGTCCATCCATTCTCCCATTCTCGATTCCTTGCTTGCCACTACTCAAGGCTCCTCTTACTGATGTTTTCATGTCTTGGCTCTTTCTCTCCTCTGTTCTTAGCTTGGAGCTCACACCTGCTGCTGTAGGGCAGGATATTATTGAGACCTTTAAATGCCTCAATGGGATAAATAGGCTACAGGAGGGGAGTATTTTTCAGACAAAAAGGTGCTGTAGAACAAGGGACTTGCTATAAAGCTGGAAGGGGGTACCCCCAAAAATCTCGGTGGTCTGAGAATGCCTAACTTTACGCTTTATTTTTGGGCAGCACATCTAAATAAATATGGGAGATGGATGCATTGTGAAAACACCACCACGAATATGGGCTACATTCCATTATGGGTTAATTTGGAATTTAGTTTTATTAAGAGCGTAGATATTAATCCCAAGGCTTTACCCTATGTACCCATTCATTTGCTTCCCTCTTTACTGAAAAATCTCCTATTGACTTTGTCTTAGAATACATAATCAGTTATGTAATTTTTGAAGTATGAACAAATGTGGGACATGGGCAGTCTGTTTGGGGAATCCTGCAATGGCGGATAGGATATCGGACTATTAAACAGAACTGGTTGCCCTTCTTAGCTGTTTGCTCCCTGAAAGATTTTATAAACACGGATGGCGGTATAATTTCAGCGGCGCAGATTTTGGTGAAGTTTGATTTGGCTCAGAGGGATATTTTCAAAGTATATCAATTACGTCATGCTCTGATTCAGAGAAGCAGTAGCCATCCGGTTTATTCACCCTGCATCTCATTCTGGGAAGACCTTAGCGTATTGGTCGGTGCCCCACAGGCTATTTCCAAGATCTATTTAGCATTGTTCAATTGGGCCTTCAGAGACAACCTAGCACCTAGTTCATACTGGGCCAAAGTATTCCCTAACATAACCTGGGACTGGGCACGGATCTGGCTGAATTGCCAAATTGATCCGACAAGATCATCTCAGACGGTGCAGTTAAAATATTGCACATATTTATTATACACCTCAAGTTACAGGATCTAAAGTTAGCACAGAGTTCTCTGTGTTACACAGATGTGGCAGGGAGGGGGGAGACCTTCTCCATATCTTTTGGCACTGTCCTAACATTGCCCCTCTGTGGAATGAAATCAAAAGTAAAGCGGATCCATTACTGGAATTAGAGGATCTGTTTACCCCGGAAATATGTCTATTAGGTGATATGTCGGGTTGTATGGTTAAACAGAGGAAATTTTATATAACCATGATTTCTTGTATAGTTAAAAAAATAATGTTGAGGCACTGGAAGGATCCTTGCCTAATCACTTATTCTGAATGGTTGGCAGAGTTTCTTTCGAGCCTCAGGACCGAGAGGATGATTGCCATATTGAATAATGTGTTGCCCTGTTTCGAGAAAATCTGGTCTCCATTGGTAACAGCTTACTCATAAGGAACCTATAGTAGTGTTGCCTCTTTTCTTTTCTCCCAGATGGTTTCTAATTGCAGTGCCTTGTATGGAGGGGTGGGGTGGGATGGGTTGGGGTAGGGGGCTTGTGGAGGCTGTATGTATCTCTCTATTTTTTTTTTTTTTTGGATTGTACTGATTGTCCTTTATGTGACCCCATCTGTGTTTTATTTCTTATTCCTACCTTGTCTCCGCAAGTGTTTGTATTTAAATGTTCAATAAAATGTTAATTGCAAAAAAAAAAAAAGCTGGAATGGGGTAGAGTCAGGAAAGATATCAGAAAGTACTTCTTTAAAGAAAGAGTGGTGAATTCCTGGAACAAACTTCCAGCAGAGGTGGTGGAGGTGAAAACAGCGGTGGGTTTCAGAAATGGCTGGGATAGGCACAAGGGAATAGTAGAAGTAAGAAAGGGGAGAGGAGAAAGTGCTGTAGATCAAGTAGAGTTCACAGCAAAAATGAAGGTGGAAAAAATGTGCAGACTAGGTGGACCTAGTGGCCCTTATCTGCCATCAGATTCTGTGTTTCTATGTTTCCATGTTTCTATGCCTCTGCTCCAACAATTAACATGGCTCCACACTTCCTCCCTACATCACTACATCCAGAGCATGTCTCTCAGCTTGAAAATTCTTTTTGTTTTTTACTTTCTATTTTTGCCCCTATTTCTCCTCACCAGCTACCAGGTCCTCCTCCCACCTGCCCAATCCCTTCTGCCAGCCATAAGAGTCCTCTGATATTCCAACCAACCACCAGACTCTGCTCGACATCCTCTCTGGACAGCTCAACAATAACCTACACCTTGTCTCTTGTAGGTTGGACCCCAGATTCCCCAAGCCAAGAGGAGGATACTTCATTCGACAGTAGAGGTCTGGAAGGAGCTGCTGGTGAGGCATGGGAGGAGGAAAGAAAGGATCCTACTGTGGTGTGAGGGATGGGGCGGCTTCATTCACCTGGCACTGAAGGGATATTTTCCCCATAAGCCCTCGCTTATCACTCCCCAGGGTGTGGGCCTGGAAACTGATCTGGCAGAGTGCTTATCAGGGCCATCAGAAGGGAAAGGTGAGCCCTGCCATATCTCGGGAACTCCTCTTTCAGCCCAACTTTGGGCGTGTGATGCCTCTGCATAACTTGCCAGGTGAGCAAAGGCTTGCCAATGTCTGGTCACTCCAGAGGGAACACTTGTACCCTCCCACATGACATGTCTTCCACCTGGTCCACCAGGGGGCAGTTGTGCAGTGGAAAGAAGTGCCTTCCCTCACCAAGGCAGGTGGTGTCCAGATAGGTGAAAGAATCCCACCTCACTAGTCAGAACAAGACTTCACAGACTTGGGCTGTGAACCCGGGTTATCTAGATGCCAAGTAGTAGCTCTACTGCATTGCTAGCTAGATGCCTTTCACTTCAAATTTCAGTTAGGGCCTGCAGGTCCAAGCTGCTAGGGGTCTGCTCTCTCTCTCTCTCTCTCTCTCTCTCTCTCTCTCTGTCTCTTTCTCTCATCTTAGCTAGATCTCTCTTTCTCTCTTTCAGCAGGAGTCCCAGCTCCCTCTTCTTTCTGTTGCCTCTAGCCCTCCCTGCATGGCCTGGCCTGCTGCCTTCTGCCAGGTAAGGCTGGCTGGCTCCCTGCTGCTATGCTACCAGGCCTGCACTACCCACTGACCTTGTGCATCAAGGATGGACTGTTTGCCAGACACACAAATGGCATAGTACAATGTGGGCACTCCGGAAATTCTGACTGAATCCTGATCATGACCATCTTCCCACTCCCACACCCAGTTCACTGTCTCCCACTTTCCAAAGTCCTTAAACAGTCATCAACAGCATGGTGGGTCTAGTGCAACAGTGGAAAAAAAAGACTGACACACAGTCTTTATAGCCAGTTTGGGCTGTGCACTGTACCAGCAGCATTCAGCAGCAGCACTGGGCTCATGGGCTACAATCAGTTCACTCAGTGTAGAAGATGTTCCAGGCAGCAGGTGCCACATTAACCCATGTCTGACCAGACATCCTCATTACCTGATAGACTCGGTGAGAAAAAATAAATGGAGTCAGTCAAACGGGTTGGAAATGGATGTATTGTGGTTGGAATTTATATTGACGATGTGGCACAGTTGCAAACTAGTTTTCTCAGATGACCCTAGTCTTCATGCTTTGTCTCCTCAACACCTCCCTTTTCACCTCTTCTGTTCTTAACCCCTTGCCCCCTACTATGCTTCTACTTCCTTTAACTTGTGCCCTGGGGGAGTTTTCTCCCCTCGGGCCATCTTTTTCTGTTGCTTCAATCTTGTTTTTTTTTTTTGTCAGTTTTCTTTATGCTCCTTCACTACCCTGTTGCTTCAATCTTGAGAGGGTCATGTCTATGCCTCCCTTTGTATTACTGCCTCCCCCCTTGGCTAATTTCAAAATTCATCAAAGTTACATCTAAACCTCTCACTGAAGACTGAAGTCCCCTTGCCAGATGGATGCAGGCCATCACTTTTGTAAGGACCCCTATCTCTCTAGGCCTTGAATCACCAATGAAGCCGAACCCCTCCTCCTTGCACCATTTTTTCAACCAAGTGTTGAAGATCCTGGTGTGTAAACATGGAAATGCATCACAAATAATGCATTTACTTCTGACAGCTTGGCTGGAACAGGTAAATCATTCCTAATTACCCTTCTTTGGAGCACTGTACATCAGTTGTTGGCTGAAACACAAGAACAAGTTGTAGCAGTAGTTGCAGAATCCACAGAGACTTCTACTTTCTGTATAAATGGAGTTACTATTCATTATTCCACATTTCAGTTAATACTGGAACATATGCCAACAAGGAAAGTTTGTCATGCGAAAAGTTCAGTGAACTATGAAGAGTTCTGTCCAATGTCAAGCATATCATCATTGACAAAATAGCAATGCTTCATGTAGTCTGTTACATCATATCCACAAGTGATTGAAGGACATATTTATGCCTGGTGATTCAAACTCATTCTTTGGCAATAGGCATATCTTGATATTTGGAGTTTCATGCCAACTGCAACCAGTCATGGGCCGTGCTGTATATAGTGAAACCATACATATTTGGACATACATACAGAGAGATCTTTCATGCAGAAGAGAGAAGACACTTCTTTTGTATAACTCCAGAATTGCTTACATATAGGACAGTTAAGTAATATACCACAACAGTGTGTGGTTATGCTGGGATTTACCCACACCTGGTGGTTCGGTCAATGAAATGCAGGTCATGAGTAAACCACACGAGAACTAGGTAAATCCCAGCATAACCCACACTCTGGAGTGGTATATTGCGATTATACAATGTCCCTCTTTTTAAACATTTTTTTTTAAATGTTAAAGACCCCCATTTTCACCAGTCTCCCATTTTGGGCATGCACACATAAGTGCGGAGGCTCATGCATGCTATGCTTCAAGATGCTCTTCCTATGTGTCATCCCCTCCTGTCTATTCTGCCACTGGACCTCCACCTGCTGGTGAAGGAACTACGGGGGGGTGTCAAACTTCCGGGAGAGGAGAGCTGCTGTTAGGATGTTCAGTCCGGCCCCACCCCCGTGCCAGCTCCCTGGCTACCCAAGGTTGTTCTCAAATCTAAATCACCGGCGTGACATGAGGTAAGGCAGAATGCCTCAGCCCTCTGCACCACTAGCCCAGATAAAATGTTTTTTAATTAATTTTTTACTGTAGTAGCCTTCCTCCATATCTTAAATAGTTACCTGTTGCAAGGTAGAATAATCTTTGTAGGAGATGGCAGTCTTCACACACACACAAACCCCCCCCCCCAAACACACACACATATTCTCACTCCTGTTTGCTACAACTTTTTGGGGGGCCAACATCAACAGAGCAAGAGACAAGAGGAGTGGCTTGTATAGTGAGAAAGGGATACTGTAGGGCAAGGGAGACTGAGTGTGCGGTGGTGCTCAACTGGCAGCTGCTTTTTTTTTATTGCCAACATCTGCAGAGCAAGATATGAGAGGAGTGACTTGTGTAGTGAGAGAAGGATACTGTAAGGTGAGGGAGACTGGGCACGGGGTCACAATGTTGCAGACGAAACCATGCACATCACGACCGCGCATCTACAAACAGCATGTGGCAACACTGGAAGGTTTTTCTTTTGTTTTGTGGGGGGCTTTGTCCCCTGCACCCCCCACATCCCTCGGAACTATTATAATCAACTCTGAGGGGGTGTGGACACAGGGGCAATAAAAACAATATGAAAAGTAAAATATTCCCTGGCAGGTAATCAAACCATGTTTTCCCCCCAACCTCATCCACTGCAAGGTTGGGTGCTCTAGTCACTGCACCATGGAAGCAGCTCGAATGAGCATCCGACCGGCAGTGGCTACATCCACTTCCTCCTTTCTGGTGAGTGACAGGGGGTAGCAATACTTTTGTATTGCTGTAATTCTCCTGTTGCTGTAAAGCCATATGTGCTACTAACAGTGCAGTCTTTATGTGCGTGGTTTTGCTCGCGATATTATGACCCAGTAGGGGGAGACCGAGTGATTGCCAACATCAACAGAAGAGCTGAAAAGAACTACACAGCAGAGGTGATTTATTTTATTTCATTTCAAACTTGCAGGGTTTGTGTAAGTGAATTTCTCTATTGCACAGGACCTTCTAGTTCTATCATCTATTGTCTCACACAGGATCTTCTAGTTCTATTGTTCATTGTCTCACTACCTGCCTACCACTTCCTGCCATACCAAGGAAGGGGTGGGTCACTCACTTGAACATAACATAAGGAACTAGGAAACCCTTTTACTAATCTCTCATCATCTTCCACCACATCCTTCTCTATAGCTCTCTCTATTCAGTCCACCAGGAGGAGCAAATAATGCCAACTTTAGAGAAATATTTTTTTTTTTAATGTGTTCTTCTACTGTTCTCTCTCTTTTGTCCACTACCTACCTCAAGCACAAAATCTATTCTTTTCATCCACATGCATTTCACAGCTAAAAAGCTTTAGGAAAAGCAAGGAGAACAAAAACTAAACAACATTTTTTTCTCGTATTGTATTCTTTCATCTGCATAGTTAAATGAAATGGACATCATAAATTGCCACTAATGTGATGTCTCCTTCAACAGAGTACATTTTCTAAGGATGGGTAACTGTCCCACATGCTGGACCACTGACAGGCTGAAAAGCCAGCTCAGAGAAGCCTGGGACTATATTTTCCACCTCTGTAACTTACTAAGCAGCCGAGGACCATCAGAATCTCCTCAGTCAGCCATCCTCACCCAGAAACCACTCCTCGCCCACATTCCAAAATAGGCAGAGGGAAGTGACAGGTGGTGAGGAAGATGGGGGCAAACACAACAAATCCTGGAAACAACACAGGGAACAGGGCCCACTCATCCAAGCAACTAACAAGTTCATGCCTTTGGCTACTGTGGTAGACACTGGACATAGTATGAGACCAAGAAAAAAAAACAGTCAGATCGCCCAAAAGGAAACATCAAGGAGGAAAGCTTGAAAGGGGCCAAAAAAGTGATGATCATAGGTGATTCCATGATCAGAAGAGTCAAGCATCACCTGTGTCAGGCTAAAGATACTAAGGTGGTAAACAGGTGCCTTCCTGGAGCTTCTGCAAAAAAGGGACACCAGCAGTATCACAGATTGGTAAGTGATGAGCCCACTCATCAAACAGTCTAAATAATATAATCAGTAAGGGAAGGGGACAGAGAAGACCCAGATCAGGGACGCTCAGGTGTAGACAAAACAGAAAAAAATGTAGGTGCAGGTGACAGAAGGAAAGAAAAGGCAGACAAGAGATAACAAGAAACACCTCAAGAGAAGAAAGCAACCGGGTCACAGGTCCAGAAACAGAATTAATTTTTAACATTTCCAAAATGGACCTTGACCCCACTGAGAAAGAGGTTCTATGCAAGGGTTTGACATTCTGTCCTCATAGCCATATCAACAAATTCAAACTTAAATTATCTTTGAATAGATTTTATTGTGACATTAGACTTAAACAATTTTTTGTAACAAAAGTAGACAACCCAGAAAAGAACCTAGAAGAACAAGAGAAAAAGATTGTATTAGGAGAGAGATTACATTTAAAACCAATGTTCGTGCCTCCTGGTATTCCTCATACAATACAGACATATATTTCCCTAGTCAATATAGATATACTTCTACACAAGGAAAGAGAGATGGATAGAAGTTCTAGGTTCAATCTAACAGTTACACAATTTGCAGCTCTTAGAAACCTAGAAAAGGATCCCAATAGCATTATTAAGGGTGCAGAGAAGGGTGGAGTGGTCATCATATTGGATTATACCCAGTACAGAAATATGTGTGAAATCCTTCTGGGCAACAATAACTATTTAAAGTTAGATAGTGACCCAACTAGTGAGGTCAAGAGCCTCATTAAAAGGCTGTTAGATAGAGCAGAGGAGGTAGCCCAAATCTCAGAATGGGAAAGATAAGCATTGTTCAGAGCTACCCAGTAGATACCCCTGTTCTACACACTCCCTATGATTCATAACAATTTGAGAAACCCCTGAGGAAGGCCCGTAGTATCAGGAATCAATTCTGCATTAGAATCAATTACTCTTTATGTGGATTATTATATACGTCCATTAGTGGAAACCACAAGTACATATATTAAAGACTCCACTAATATTATTCAACTGATTGAAGCTGAGAATGATTCTGATCTAGACATAGAGGGGGACTTAAAGGAATACACCTCTATCCCCCCACAGGAGAGTGTGTGAGGTGTTACGAAAGGTGTTAGAACAGCACAAGGCTGACTCTAAACCTTTAAATGCACTCCTTCTAAAAATGGCAGATACAGTGCTAACTCAAAATTTCTTTAAATTAAAGCAGCAGTTTTACCTTCAAATAGACGGAAATGCGATGGGTCTGAGCATGGTGCCATCATACGTGAACCTGTATATGGATAGTTTTGAAACAGAGCATGTATTCCATCCGAACAATTAATTAATGCTTCACATACATCAATGGAAACGCTTTATAGACTATGTGATTGTCATTTGGACAGGGCGTACAGAACAAGTTGAGGCTTTTAACATATATTTAAACTCCAGGACAGATCATCTAATATTTGTAATGCACTACAGTCAACAAGAAATACCATATTTGGATTTATTATTATATAACGAGAATAACCGATTACACATGAAACTGTATTGAAAACCGACTGATAAAAACTCAGTCTTAACAGCAGACAGTTTTCACCCACCATGACTGATTGAATCCATGCCCTATGGACAGCTGACTAGGGCTAAACATAACTGCTCTAATGTGGAGGACTTTGAACAAGCCTTCAGTGATATGATGGATAGATTTGAACAGAGGGGATATAGGGCTGATACCATAACACAGGCAAAAACCTGATGCCAGGGAATGGAATACACTCTTGAATCCACAGGGTGGGACTGAAGTGGTGTCACTAAAAAGAGGGTACTTCTAACAACACAATACAATGATGCATTCTTTTATATAAAACAGATAATACACAAACACTGGGATGTCCTTAAAGCAACTGAAATGGGAGCCAAGACATTTCAGGAGACACTCATGGTGGCAGCCAAAAAGAATAAATCATTACGTGATAGACTGACACATACTGACCACTGTGTGCATTGTAAAAACACATACAGAGTAAAACAGATAAGGAATTCTGCATGGGATGAGGACATAATAATTGAATAGTTCATTAACTGCCAATCCACAGGGGTAGTCTATATGCTAAAATGTCCTTGTGACAAAGTATATATATATATATATATATATATACATATATATATATATATATATATAAAACAGATATAATGTTTAAGACAAGAGTTGGTGAACATAAATCAGACATTAGAACAGGTGACATGATTTCACCTGTGACAAGGCACTTTTTGGACAAAGACCACCAGTTACCCTATTTATGTTTTTTTGGGGTTGAGAAAGTGGACCTGAAACCACATGATGGGGATTATAAAGCACAGCTTCTGCTGAGAAGCTTATTACATTGATAGATTCCAAGCCTCTAACCTAAGATATGGTTTAAATTATTCCATAGACTGGCAATCTATTTTATGAAACAGTAGAGCTTTTTCCTGTTTTTAGACACCCATAGTCAGTTCAGTTATTAAGATGTATGAGTCCACTCTGTCTTGAAATTTTGTAGATGAGTACTAAATGTAATATATAGGGAATACATTTATCAGCAAGGATATGGATCTAGACTACTAAATCCTGTGTCCCCCCCCCCCGCCTCACATCCTGATTAAGATCCCCATACAATCCCTTTAAATTCAGCATTGGGATAAAGATCTATTTCAGACTATATTAAAAAGTACATTAAAAATTTCATTAGGAAAAACCCTGATAGTCTGTTGGTCGAGTGATGAGTGCAGGTTTTGGATAGGATGTCCCATGGTCTGTTCCCCATCCATAGTATCAAATCTTTTAAAACAATTCTGGAAATAAACACTAGGAGCAACAGCTACCAACACTTTAAACATGTGCACATGATATTTATTCTATGGATACTTTGATATGAACAACATATGATAGTTGGCTTTAAATGAATTTGTAACACTTGGAGACACTTAGCAATTTTGTTATCATTTGCTAGGTGCTGCTATTTATTGGGTAGGGTTCACAGGGCTTTGGAGTCTGTCAGGTGATACAGACTCATTGCCATGTGCCTGATTCTCCCTGTGTGAGCAGTATAAAAGAACTGCGCAAGATGCCAACTGCACCTCCATAAAGAGAGAGAGCGAAGGTCACGGCAACATTACACAAATTTTAGGCAAGTAAGTTCTGAAAAGATAGATAGGAGGTCATTTCTGCTATCTCTTCCTGATACCCTGAAGGTTGCAGATAGTAAATTTAGACTTTCTTTTTTACAGGCAGATGTGAAACTAAACGTTGATTATCAAGGTACATGATTTTTGCAGTACATATTTATTACAATAGGGCTAACATGGTTAAACAAATTAGAGATTAGATGCAAAAAATAGCTTTTCATATTAGATTTTATGATTTAAAATACTCATATTTTGGAGTACGTTACAATGGGCCAATGAAATGGCTACATGTGTAGTTGATATATACTGTATGAGTTACTCAAGTTTAGAATAACAATGCATAATACCCAGCAGGCAGTTATAGTATTATATGAATGAAGATATTGTGTTAAACAGGCAATTGATTATTGACCATTGCAGTCTTTCTTTTATAGAAATTGGATATAGAGATATCAATATGAAAAAGTTTTATGGAAAGGCCTTTTGATATAAGAGTGTGTTATAGGGTAATATTCTGTTTGTTTGTAGAAAGCCATTGAAAATTTGGTTAACAATATATGAGGACGATTATACACTCATAGATATGAGGTATGCCTTTACTCTTTATAAATGAATATTGGTGGAAAACATTTTTATTAAAAGGGCTAAGGAAAAGTAGTAAAGACACCTCATGAATTAACTTGTATTTGTATTACATGTTTGTAGATGAAAAATATATTTGGTGTTGAAAATTAACCGGGTGAGGAACTGGAGTTTTTATTTTATTTTATTTATCACACACTTATTTTATTTCTAATTATTAGGATGGGCATATGTGTTTCTTCACTGATGAAGGAATTATCTGTCTGAAACATATGCAGTAAGGACACTATGCTCTCCAGCACATGAATAACTATACACAATAAACTGATTATATTATTTAGATTATTTGGTGAGTGGACTCATTTCTTACCAATCTGTGATTCTGTTCAGCTTACTTTCATTGGTACTGGGCTACTCCCATTTAATTTCAACTTTGTTTTTACCAAGGTTGGCTGGGATAGAACCATTCAAAACACCGACAGTATCGACAGGATTCTAAGAAAAGAGGGAGATTGCACAAGCATTTTCATCCACATAAGTACAAACAATCTCACTGATCAAATGGTGGATGAAGCCAAAATGCACATTTCAAAATTAGGTGAAAAAATTAAGTGAACAATTAGTCTCCACAGCACCCATCCTAGCTTCCTCGGTAGTTGTCCCAGTGTGGGGGAAAGGAGGCAGAAACCAAAAAATCAAGGAGACAGAGATCAAGAAACTAAACACATGGCTTAAATGATGGTGCCTTGAGAAGGGACATCTTTATACAGGTGACTGGCAAGACTTTTGGGACAGGAGTCTCTTCAGGCACAACTGGCTGCATCTAACAAAAGAAGGTGTCAGTGTGCTAGGACAAAAGCTGGATGTCTTCATTGGGCATTTAAATTAGATTATGGGAAGACAGAAACAGCACCACAGGGTCCTGTTACCACTCCGCCAAAGCAACATGTAAGGTCCTTTAGGACAATCAAAACTAAATCAAGGACAAACACTACACAGGTCGGGAGAAATGGAAAAGAAAATACAGGACCAAACAGAGGACTGGACAATAAAAACCAGGGGAAATAGGTATGTAAGGCTATGTTCACTAACTCTCAGACCTACCCAACAAGGCAGCAGACCTCTCAGCAATCATTGTAGAGGCAGACCTAGAATGGTTTGCAATCATTGAAACCTGGTACATTGAAAACTATTACTGGCAAACAACTATCCCTGGTTTCAGCCTCTTCCAGAGTGACAGGGAGGGCAAAAAGGGAGGAGGAGTGGCATTGTATATAAGGAAGGGGATCAATGCACAATGATCCAAAATACTCAGAAGGAATCTGAAGCACTTTGGGTCACACTTAAGGTAGAGACTGGCACGCTGACTAGAGTCAGTGTGATTTACAGACCTCTGACGCAAGGGCAAGAAGGTGACAAATAGCTAGTAGAATCCATACACAAGATGGCAGGCAAGGGTGAAGTAATACTGATGGAAGACTTCAATTTGCTGGACATAAATTGGAGTTCCCACTCAGCAAACTCTTCAAAGAGCAAAAGCTTTCTTGACACTCTAGGAGGATTAGGATTAAGGCAGCTAGTCAAGAAACCAACTAAAGGGGAAGCGGTCCTTGATCTGCTGCTCATGATCAGTGGAAACATCTCAGAAGTAACAGCAGGTAGTCATCTAGCAACTAGCAACCACCACACAATGTGGTTCCAGGTGAATACAAGTAGGGAAACTAAACACTCCAAAACTAAAGTCCTGGGGCTGGATTTTCAAACCTCAGTCACAAGCTGCAACAATGGCAGCTTGCACTGAGTGCTGGTGCATCAAGGACCCTGCACCCAATTTTAAATGTGGCATGGTCCCGCTGCCTAAGTCCCACTGCTTGAGGCAACTGAGTGGGTGCACCAAATGGATGGCACACCCAGAATGAGTTCTGCAAACACTGGGGAATGGTGTGGTGGCAGCTGCGCCCTTCCATGGGTGCATGGCATCTCCCCTTCCCCCCAACACCAAGCCCCAATGTGCCCATAAACCTACTGATCTCACATTCCCTGGTGATCTAGTGCCCTTTCCTCCCCACCTCAATCTACCCCAACACTGCAATAATTTGGATAGTATTCTCCCTGGTGATCCAGTGGCCCCCCCACCACTCTGGCACATAGCGCCCCCCCATCCTACTCCAGTACCTGCTGACTGGCACAGCCCTCTGCACACCACCACAGCCAGCTGCCTAATGAACTGTCAGATGGTATACTGTATACAGCACATGCTCTGACAGTTCATTCGGTGGCCGGCCATGGTGGTGTGTGGAGGATTGTGCCGGTTGCCAGATACTGGAATAGGATGGGAGGGGTGAGGTGGTGGGCACTATGTGCCAGGGTGGAGGCCACTAGATCATCAGGAAGAATTCTGTTCCTACTATTGAACTGTCAGGGCAGATCGAGGTGGGGGGCACTGGTTCACCAGAGAGACATCTATAACTATGGCACTGTTGGGGCAGAACGGGGCAGGGGGGCACTAGATCACCAGAGAGACATATAACTATGGTACTGATGGGGCAGATCAGGGCAGGGAGGGGGATGTGTGCAATCATGTGCTGTGTAGGGGCAGGTTGGGGCAGGCTGGCACACATTGGACATCTCTCCCAGGCATTGTCTAAGTACCATTAGACCAGCTCTCGGCTGGTCTAATGGTACTTAACACTTTGTCCCTGGGGAGAGCTTAGAAAATTGCAATGTCGGGGTTGTGGCACCCAGGGAGTGCTGCAAGACCCCTAGCACCATGCTGCAGCTACTTTTGTGGTGCAAGGCTAGTGCTAGCACACTTGGTGCTAGCAGCCTGCTGATTGAAGCAAGCTGCTTTGTAATAACACTTGGGGCCTTACCCTTGGTGCAAGATGCTTGTTGTATCCAACATGCTGGATACAAGCACCTTGCACCATTCTAAAAGCTTTGAAAATCCAGCCCCTAGACTTTAAAAGGGCAGTCTTTAATAAAATGAAGGAACATGTTAAACAGAACCTTCTAGGCATAGTAAGTGGGGGGAGGGGGCAGAGGAACACAGGATAAGGATCAAGATGGCTATAACTGAAGCCTCAAATCAGTGCCTGAAAAGAATGAGTAAAATGAAAAGAAGGAGAAAATCGCTTTGGTTTTCCAGAGAAGTAGCCAAAATCTGAGAAAAAAAGGCAGCTTTTAAAAGGTACAAAGATACTAAAACTGATCAAGACAGGGATACCTACAAGGAGAAGTTGAGGGAAGGGGGGGGGACAATCAAACTCACAAAGGCATCAACAGAGGAAAGGATAGCTAAAGGGATAAAGAAGGGGGCAAAGTCTTCTTTAGATATATCAGTGAAAGAAAAAGGAAGGGAGAGGGTACAGTCAGAATAGCTAAGAAAACAGGGGGACACATAGAGGATGACAGGGAAAAGCAGAGTTACTGAATGGCTACTTCTTCTCAGTTTTTACTAAGGAAAGAGATGGTAGTAGACCCAAGCTAGGGGGAACAGCACCTCTGGTAAGGAGGTAGACTCAGGACCATTCACAAGGGAGATAATCCTAGAAGAACTAGGGAAATTCAAGGTAAACAAAGCAATGGGGCCTGATGAAATACACACCAGGATACTCAATGAACTGAGGGAAGATCTGGCAGAACCCCTGGCAGAACTCTTCATCCTATCTTTGGAACAGGGAGTTGTCCCTGAGGATTGAAGAAGAGCCACTGTGGTCACTTTTCATAAGAGTGGCAGTAGGGAAGTCACTGGTAACTATAGACCAGTAAGCCTCACATCGATTGTGGGTAAGATTATGTAAGCACTCCTCAAAGAAATAATCATCTCCTACCTGGAGGACAGCACAACATTAGATCCTAGACAACATGAGTTTACAATGGGGAGATCATGCCAAACAATTTAATAGACTTCTTCAACTTAGTGTACAAGATAGTGGACCAGGGCGGAGCAGTGGACGTAATTTATCTAGATTTTAGTAAAGCATTTGACTCCATTCCACACAGAAGGCTGCTAAACAAGCTAGCCAACCTAGGACTGGGGCTGAGAGTAGTAAACTAAGTGCAAAACTGGCTGAGTGGGAGAACACAGATGGTACTAGTAAACGGCACACTATCAGAGGAAAAGGAGGTGACCAGTGTCAGTATTAGGTCTTATCCTACTTAACATCTTCATTAGTGACATAGCTGAAGATTTAGAGGGTAAAGTGTGTCTGTTTGCAGATGACACAAAGATCAGTAACAGGGTAGACACTCCCGTGGGGTGCAAAGGATCAAATCTGACCTAAAGAAACTGAAACAATGGTCTGGGACCTGCAAATGAATTTCAGTGCTAAAAAGTGCAAGATCATGCACTTGTGGAAGGGAAACCAGGAGGAGGAATATTTCATGGGAGGAGTGAGACTGGAGGCCACGAAGCAGGAGAGGGACCTGGGATGATTATTATGGATGACCTAAAAACAAGCCAACAGTGTGGAAAGGCAGTACTTAGGGCAAATAGGATGCTGGGTTGCATAATTAGGGGAATCCCCAGCAGGAAAAGGGAGGTGGTGCTCCCACTCTAGAGATCTTTGGTGAGGTCACACCTGGAGTACTGTGTACAGTTCTGGTGACAGCATCTCAAAAAGGACATAGATTGATTAGAGAGGGTTCAGTAGAGGGCAACTAAAATGATACAAGGACTACACAGGACACCATGAGGATACTGTAGATTGAGGGAACTCAACATGTATTCTCTTGAACAGAGGAGGGATGGGAGGGACATAATAGAGACCATCGAATACCTAAAAGGTGTCAACAAAACTCAGGCACAAGACCTGTTCCTGGGTAGGAGCTACACAAAAACCAGAGGGAATGATATGAAGATTGAGGGAGGGAAGATACAGGGTAATGTGAGGAAGTTCTTCTTCATGGAGAAAGTGATGGACCATGGAAAAGTCTCTCTCAGGAGGTGGTAGCGATCAGGACGGTAGGAAGTTTCAAGCATGCATGGAATAAATACAAAGGCATCATAGCACTCAGCAGTAAATAGGGGAGGGGGGTAGTTACTCTAAAATGGGCAGACTAGATGGATCATAAGGTCCCCTTCTGCCATCACTTTTCTATGTTTCTATGTAGCAGAGCAAGAGATGAGAGGAGTGCCTTGTATAGTGAGAGAGGGATACTGTAGGGTGAGGGAGACCGAGTACATGGTAGTGCTCGACTGGGAGCTGTTTTTTTTTTCATTAAATATTTTCAAGTTTGTTATTGTCTGGGGCAGATTTGCATTGGCATAGTGGGACTGGAGATCTAATGCCAATGCTTGCACAACAGATGTGGGAGCAAGTCAGTGTTACAGGAGCTAGCACTGACTTTCAAAGAAACTGGAGGGATGGAGCATCACAGGAGTTGGCACCTGAGGAACTGATGGAGAAAGTGGGGTGAAGTACATTGGAACCTACAGTGTGGGTTTGGACTGCCTTTTGTTGTTGAGGTACAACACATTCAATGATTAGAAAATGCTCAATATTTATTTTAAAATATAAATGGTTTTGTGGTGTTTGGAGTCGGTTAAGATATTTGTGTGGTCAGTCAATAGTAATTGAACGCTGCACAGTATTTTTAAATTTCCGCTGTAGCGTTGCAGTTTAGCGAGGAGTCAATATGGCAGTTTTCCCCCATTGATGTTAGGGGGGTCAGATTGCTATCAAAAGAGGGTGATGGCAGATGCAGCTGACTGGCACCTTTTTCCATGGGTCATGCTAGGATTCATCTCTGGTAAAAGGTGCCAGTCAGCCAATCAGCTTTCATTATTTTTTAACCCATTGTATAATTTATAGTAGATGATGTTCACATTACAAATTCTCATGTTGTAGATGATGAAGAACTACCAAATGACTGTGTCTGGATGTTTGGAACAAACATGGAATGTGAACATTGGATACAGTCCTGTATGACATATGTGTTGCTGTCAAAAGACAAATATGATACAACATTGGATACAGTTCTGTATAGTGTATGTGTTGAAGATTCCAGTACTGCACAACATGAAAATGCCAAAGTTGGGGGATTATCACCTTTAATAACAATTGGTTTGGGTGCACATGCTATGTTGAGATTAAACATCAGGATTGAAAATGGACCAGACAATGGTGCTCTTGGCATTGTTCAAAAAATAATTTTCAAAACTCTCCCTCTAAATAACAAAGCTAAGGGTACACTGTCAGTCCTTATTGTATCAAGCTATTTCTGGTTGAAAACCCATATTCATGAATGCTTAGCTTCTCTAAAATTCATTGATATTGCAGGTTGTGATATCTGCTTCTGTTCTTAGAACTGAAATACATGCTAATGGTGTAATTATACCGAGCCTTGTTTTGTTTTGAATCCCTTATAAACTCTTTTTACATAGTTCCTGAACATTGATAACACCCCAAACAGTGCAGACACTCATGATGTAATTCTATATTTCCATCCCACTGCATCATGAGTAGCTAGACTGTGTTGGGGATGTTCTCAAGTCAAGGAAAGATGCAGTGGGGCTTGATCAAGGAATGTAAACAAAAAATGCTTTTGTGTGGTAACGTCAGCATGATGGGCAATCTGTTTTTTATTTTTAAAAAGAAAAAAAATGAATCATAATCAAACTAACACAGCTGCAATCCCCTGCACCCAGCCCACTTCCAGAGCAGGGTTGCGCCGCCGCCACCCAGGATTTCACCAGCAGCCTTCCTTCGGTCTCCTGCCCTACAGCCCAATGCTAACCAGCCTACAGCCCGAGCAGGTTGCTCTGCCACCTCACGCCACGGCGGCCACATTCCTCTGCACCCAGCCCATTTCCAGAGTGGGCTATTGCTGCCACCACCCAGGATTTCACTGGCAGCCTTCCTTCGGTCCCCTGCCCTACAAGCCCAATGCTAACCAGGCTGCTGCCCGAGTGGGTTGCTCTGCCACCTTGGCCCATGGCAGCAACGTTCTCCTGCACCCAGCCCACTTCTAGAGTGAGGTAGTGCTGCCGCTGCCAGGATTTCACCGGCAGCCTTCCCTCGATCTCCTGCTCTACAACCCAGCGCTAGCCAGGTATGCCAAACTGCCGAGGAACTGTGGATTGCATGCCCCTGTTGTGATTGGCTCCACCTGCACAAAGAAGGGCCGTGATTGGATGCTCACCAGCCCCGCCAGCCTGCCATTGGTCGGGACTGGTTCGGTGCCTTTTTTGGAATACTGGGGCTTGTATTTTAAAAGTAGATTACTGTCTTTAGCTCTGTATTTTGTAAGATTAAATAATCTTTTACAGGATCTCAGCCAGTTTTACATGTCTGCTAATTTCAGTCAATTTTACTCATCTGCTTAATTAAGCTGGGATAGTAATTGGATACCACCTATTGCTAAAACTAAGTTACTTGGCTCTTGTTTACCTAGCTTAGGCTAATTTATTTACTGCTGTTTAATGCTTGCAGTTTAAAAATACTGTAGGCTAATTTATTTACAGCTAATGAATTGCTTGCTTGCTGTAACTAAATTACTTGGATCTTGTGTACCTAGCTTAGGTTAATATATTTACTGCTGTTTAATGCTTACTGTTTAAACTTACTCTAGGCTAATTTATTTATAGATAATGAATTGCTTGCTGACTAAATTATTCTGTGCTCTTCTCCACCAAATATCCTTGCTCTGATATCCCCTAAACTAACCTTTCTCTCTCCCATAGCATGCTATCCCCTAAACTAACCTTTGTCTCCCCCATAGCCTTCTTCTGGTGCAGTGCCCTCAGAGAAATTTGTTTGGCACCTGCCCACTTGCCCTCCCCCAAACCGTCCTGAATCCTCTTTACTATTTCTGCTTCTCGCTATCATTCTCCCTCTGTTCCCCAATCCCTTTCACCCTTTGTTTCAGCTCTGTCCCGCTGAAGCCTATCAAAGACAACCCCCCTGAACTTCTCCAAGTGCCCACTTTTGTCACTACCTGCCCCTAGCTATTGTTCACTGTCCAGGACCACCCACCAATTAAGTTCGGGCACAGTCACAGACTCCTTTAAATTACCTAATCTCTGTCCTCTCGCCCTCTCTTCCAGCCAGTTGCCTGAGTGGGTTGCTCCACCACCTCAGACCCCTTCCACAGCAGGGTAGTGTCACTGCCACCCAGGATTTCACTGGTGGTCTTCCTTCGGTCTCCTGCCCTACAGCCCAGTGCTAACCAGGTATGCCAAACCACTGAGGAACTGCAGATTGTATGCCGCTGTTGTGATTGGCTCCACCAGCACAAGAAGGCCCATGATTGAATGTTTACCAGCCCAGTCTGCCTGCCATTGGTCGGGACTGGTTTGATGTCTTTTTTGGAATTCTCGGGGCTTGTATTTTAAAAGTAGATTATAGTCTTTAGCTCTGTAGTTTGTAAGATTAAGTAATCTTTGACAGCATCTCAGCCAATTTTACATGTCTGCTAATTTCAGTCAATTTTACTTGTCTGCTTAATTAAGCTGGGATAGTAATTGGAGGCCACCTAGAAACAACACCATGAAGTATGTGAAGCATGTCCTAGGGAAGACAAGAATGGGGAGAGACCTTGTAGACAAGAAAATGATGGCACTTACTGTTAATGAACTGACTGAATCAATAACCAAAGTCTTTAATGCCTAACTTAGGTCAGGTGTGTTCCCCCGCAAATGGAAGGAGGCTCTGATCATCCCAGTTCCTAAATCAGATGATGCCACACACCTTACTAACTACAAGCCCATCTCCATTCTCCCTCCCCTGTCTAAAGTATTAGAATGAATTGTCTCTGACCAGCTCTCAGAGTACCTGCTGAAGCACAACCTACTATGTGCTCAGCAGCATGGATTCTGGAAAAACCACTCCACCATTACTGCCCTGGTTGACTTCACCACCCAGATCTACGATGCCTTTGATGACGATCTTGCTGTGGGATCTATATTTATTGACATCACAAAGGCATTTGACACTGTCAGCCATCAAATCCTCCTTCAATGCCTGAGCTATTTAGGCCTATCCATTGACACAGTCACCTGGTTCAAAAGCTACCTCTCCAGAAGGACACAATGCGTCAAAATCAGTGGTGCACTATCTGAACCCAGGGAGGTGACTCTTGGTGTCCCCCAAGGCTCTAATCTGGGTCTGCTACTTTTTAGCCTCTTCATAAACCCCATGCCTTCAGTCTGCCAGGACCATATCGTGCTAAATGAGGATGATGCGGTCATCTCCATAATTGGAAAAAAAAACCTACCAGCCTTCACCAGTAACCTTGAAATGAATCTCCACAAGCCAGAAACCTGGTTATCAGCCAATAAACTGCTGCTCAACTATAAAAAAACAAAAGCATGCTTTTCTCACTTCCACAGAGTAGGGAAAAAGCTCAGGAAAATGCTGATACAGATTCACAGCGGGCACACCTTGGAACAAGTGGACACTTTTAAATACCTGGGGATTCACCTTGATAGTGCCCTCTCCTACACTACACATGTGGACCATGTTATCAAAATGGCCAATGCAAAACTAGATTTTCTGTACAGGCACCACCACTACGTGCCTCCAGAGGCCCTAAAACTTGTCACCTCCTGCTCAGTACTGTGTACCATAGACTATGTTTTTTTAATCTACAGTGCGGGCACTGATTCTGCCCTAAAAAAGGTACAAACACTTCTAAATAAAGCGTGCAGGCTGGTACTGGGTGCAGGTCATGGGACACAGATGTGACCTATATGAAGAAATGGGATGGCTACCCCTAAACCTCAGGGCCCAATTCCAGACCTGACCTGCCTACTGTCTCAGAAAACCTTACTCGGGCTAACTCCTGTATCCAACTCACGTTTCTTCAAAATTGACCAACATACTATCAATACTCAGAGAGCTTCCAGGTGTGGGCTCATGGTACCATTCAAACTTACCTCAATTGCCCAAAGATCCCTTTCGTTCAGAGGACACAAATGAACAAATGACCTCCCACCAGATCTCCTTGAGTGCAATAGGATTGGCAACTTCAGAGCTGGCCTTTGGGCACACCTAGCTCTCACTAGGAAATGCAAGAGCCCTTGCTAAATCTGACTACACCACTTATCTTAGAACCACCCTGATTGAACAAGCAAGCTCCTTATGAAGGACTAACCTAATACAATTCCCCCACCCCCACACACTCCACCCCCTCATGCCCCAGTTCCTTCTTTTACTACCCCTTACTACTCCCCCCCTCACATTACCTCCGCCCTCCCATCCTCCTACAACTTCCTTCCCTTCTCATCTCCCTAGCAACACCCCTCTCCCTACCCCTCATTATACCCTCTCCCTCACTCCTATCTTTCCCTCTCCCTGCTCCCCCCTCCCCCTATGACTAAGCCTAAATAGGCTGCCTCTCTTGCTTACCCTGAACAACTCCTCTCTTGGGTTGCTTACTCTACTCAACCCTTCAAAACTGCCATTCCCTGGCTATCCATCTGCCAGTGCACCTAACCCTGATCTGCCTGCTCCCTACATGCTATTTCTTCTTTCTTCCCTTAATAAACTGATGATGAGATCTCCTGGTGAATCTCTACATTATGGTGTTAAATGAGCAACTAACTTATACTGAGGTTGTATCCTCCAACAGATTTACCAGTCTCAACCTCATTCCTATGAAATTCTACTGTTTGTAAGTGTTAGTTCTGTTCATCTCAATGATTATATTTCTGTGTACCATTGTACTCTAATGTTGTTTAGTTTATTTGTACTGTACTCTGTCTGACGTGGAATCTTCATAAACGAGCCTTGGCTCAAAGGTCTTTAATCCCAAACTGAAATAAATAAAAAATAAATAACAGCTATATCAGTAATCTCTACAGAATGTGACCAATCATAAGATGTGTTTTTTAAACAAGAGACTCTTTGAGGCATAATGGGGTTGACTGCATCCCTTTAAAGTGTCACATATTCATGACTAAGTTTGACCATAGCAACCAAATTTACACAGCCCAAACAGTAAACATTTAATTTTATGCACCTTGGCAAAACTGGTTTTAGGCAACAAATACCATTTTCTGTGGCATATGGTTGTACTGTATATAAATTTTATGAAAAACTACTACCAAAGGCAGTGTTCAATATTGGTAACATTGTAAGTATACCTCCAGGTCTGGTATTTGTAGCACTGAGCAGACTCAAGACATTAGCTACTCTGTATCTTCATAGCCCAGTCTCTTCATTTAAGTAAAAATGCAATACAAAAGCTCATAATAGATACTTAGGTTAAAAATCTTGTCACCAGAAGAATAAATATTGTGCAACAATTGATGGTTTCAGTAACTGTATGATTATGCATAAGATGATATGTAAAAACCTACAATATCTGTATATATATATATATATATATATATATATATCAGAAAAAACAATTGAGATTGAGCACTTTGGGTCAGTATCCAGTGAGTATAGCAAACCCGTATGGATGCCCCCTCAAAACTGTGACTCATATTGGGCAATATATTCATGGGCTACCCTGAAAAGGTAGCAACCCTATGCAAAGGCAAGGGTAAGGGATGGCAACTGGAAGGGGGAATAGTTAGGGGAAGGGGAGGGAGAGGGAAGGGTTTCGTAGGAGACTGGTGTGCCTGCTACCACCGAGCTAGCTCTGTGATGTGGTGGTGAGGGTGGCTAACTCTAGTGGAACAGGTACCAGGTTCGGGGCTGGGGACTGGCACAAACATTTTTGCCTCTGCCTGCGGCTGCTGCCTTTATTTTTACTGTAGCAACCAGAGTGTCACCCCTTCCCCGACATGCACCCTTCTAAGGTTAGTAATCTAATTTCAGGGGGGTGTGGGAGGCAAGGCCCCCCCCCATGAGGGGGGTATGGGAGGCACAGTCCCCCCCCCCACAAAAACACTTCTTAGGTTGCCGGATGTTGGGTCACTGCAATATGTATATCGCCAATTTGTTTTTCAGCGATATACAATCACCATAGTAGCGATTGCTATTTTGAAATTGCTATTATGACATGGAACCCTTTGGATCCCACGTTCAAAGCTTTGCACACCACGTAAAATATTTGCACCCGTGCTGCAACTGCTTAGTGCCAAAATCACCTATTTAGAGTGCATTGCTGTGCCCACTGTTTGTGCCAGTGCACTAGTGCAAAGGTAATGAGTGCAGCGTCTATCCTGGAGTATGGTAACCTGAACATGTGCAGTGTGATATTCAGTGTGATAGCACTGTGCAAATGGGATTGTGCCTTCCAATAGTGCATCACAATTACCATCTATAAAGAAGAGGTCTAAGCCAAAGGCAAAACCTAGAGGTGGGGGAGACACAGCAGGCCACACATAGGGATGGCTCACGTGGCAGCAAACATTGTTTACTGGATGCAGCAGGTCATGGAGGATGAAGACAGGGCCAATGTCCACCCTGGGCCCAAGCACAGGCCACAGAGGTGCTATGCTGCATACAGACATTACTGTCCATGAGCCACATTCAAAGTCCATAGTGATAGCCTGATCATGGACCAGTACAGGCTCAGCAGGCTAATGCTCATGTAGTTCTGTGAGTTTCTGCATGTTCAGCTCCGAACAGGCACTCAGCATAGCCATGCAATGGTCGTAGAGCTCAAGAAGATGACTGTAATGTGCATGCTTGTCAATGGAACATTCCAGACACTGGGGGGGGGGGGGTGCCACTGGTATTTCACAGTCAGCCACCTCATGGCCGTTGGGCCAGATGCAAGAGGCCTTGTTGGTCCATGCTGGGGAGTTCATTGTATTCCCCAGCACAGAATCCTAGGGAACAGCAATCATGCAGCAGTTCTTTGAGTTGTGCACCTAACAGCTGTACGTGATGCCATTCACTGCACCCACAATTGCTATTCAGACACCCACCGGTGTAGGGGTGAATGCCTATGTCAATAGGAAGGGGTCCCACACTATCACTTGGCAGGTAGTGTGTGATGCAACAGGGTGCATCATCAGTGTCCTGGCATGGTACCCGGGCAGTGCCCATGATACTTTCATCTGGCATAACTCCATCCTATGCCAGAAACTTGAAGGTGGGGACATCCCTAGTGGCCACTTCATTGATGAGTATAACCCAAAGGCATCTCTCCCTTCCCCAAGTTGCAGACAGTGGGACCAATCCAAGACCTTTACCTGTATTGGGGACAGTGCATATCCCTTGCGTCCCTGGCTTCTCACACCTATCCTACAACCTGCATCTGTTGCAGAGGATAGGTACAATGTGTCACACAGCGCCATGCATAACATCATCAAGCATATCTTTGGAATACTCAAGATGCTGTTCCAGTGCCTTGATCATTCCAGTGGTGTCCTACAATACACCACTTTGAAGACCTGTACCATATTTCATGCCTGTTATGTAACATACAACATGGCAGTCAATTGTGGGATATACATGGCATCCCCAGAGGAACACCCTACAGATGATTCTGAGCCAGTGGACTATGGCATACATGAGCACTTTGACCGGCATAACCCCAGTATGGCACTTCTTATCTGTTATCTATTTTCTCTGACAAATGCCACTGGCTGCCTTGTTACAATGCTACCCTTGAACTGTATTAATCTGTACTCTGTTTGCAATGTCCACATTGTTGTAATGCCTGTCTTGATGTTCCCCCATAATTTGTATTTCTCTGACGTGGAACCTTTGTAAAAGAGCCATGGCTCAAAGGTATTTGTAATCTTAGACTTGATAAATAAAAAAATAAATAAAAATGGCCAGGAGGGCCCAGGATGCCATCCAGGCAGGCAGGGTTCCAAAGGTGTGGAAACAAATGTGCATGCCATCATGGTGGGGGGGTTCAAACAGGGGGTTAAACAGAAATATAGGCCATCCAAATTGGGGGGGTGGTCCAAAGGGAAGTAAACAAATATACACACCATTCAGGTGGGGTGGGTCCAAAAGAGGGAGGTAAAGAGCAATACAGGCCATCTGGGCAAGAGAATGGATGGAATAAGCCACAGGGATAGGGGGCAGTGACACATGGGTAATGTGAGGGGGGTCAGTGGGGTACATGTTGGAGATGGTAGTCAGTTTACTCCCTAGGTGCATCTCCTACCACCTCCTCAGGTACAGAAGAGTATGTGCATGTTGTACCCAGTATGGTTGGGGGGGGTCATCATCCATGGTATGGGAGATGAGAGTGGGCATGGTGATAGCCACCTCTGGCCACAGCACTGTGAAGTGCTGACTCCAGCGAGGAGCAGACTGTGTCTTGGTATGCATAGTGTCCTTGGTGTCCTGTGTGTCCCAGGTGTGCTGGGTGTTCATGTTCTGACACTGTGTGGCATGATTGCATGCCATGGTGTCTGCCATGGGGTGACACTACTCCCACTGGACTGACCAAGGCTGTGACTGGCCCTGTAGTGCTTGCCACCATGGCTACAGCCTCCAGTGCAGTGGCACAAAGCCAATCCAGCACAGTGGCACACAAGTAATCCATGCTGGTGACAGTATCCTAGTCAGTTCACCGATGGCCACTATGCACTCGCATGATGTGCCTCTACCTGCTGCTCAGCATGTTGCATGTTGTCGTGCAGCATGAGGCACATGCATGCCATTTCTTGCTGTGTGACACTCTGTACCCCTATGGCAGATTGCTACAGCTGCTGACTGCTAGCTTCTGCCTGCTGTCACTGGCAACTGTCCAGTGGGTCAGGGTCAGGCTGCACCCTTGGCCATTGTGTGGCCTGCGGCTGTACTGCAGTTAGTGCTGTGGTATGTTGGGTGCATTGTGGCCCGGCTGTGGCTAGGCTGGAGAGATGGACCTGTGATTGCTTGACAGGTGGAAGGGTCCTGAGATGGCACAACAGTTGCTGGTCCTGTGGGATTAGCCAAAGGCAGCAGGGCAATGGCCATGTCAGATGTGTGGTCATGGGGTGGCTCAGTAGTAGCCATGCCTAGAACTGTTGGAGGCTGCACCACTGTGACCACAGTGCTGGATAAGGACAGCAACTGGGCCCCATTTTATGGGGGCAGGCAGTGATGGACATCCCCTCCTGGACTGGGGTGGATCCTGATGTCCACAGTCCTCAATGAAGGTCTCATCTTCATCATCTTCTTCACCCTCCTCACTGGTGCCAGTCATCAGTTACACATGGGTAGCAAGCAGGGGCTGCTGCCACCAAGATGGACCTGGAGCATCCTTCACCATGTCAGGTATGACTGGGTGAGCTGTTGAGAGAGAAGAGGAGAGATATATAGCAATATACTGTACATATCTGTGAGCTGGCTGAGGCAGCATGCATGCCCCATGTTCAGTGACACAGCAGTCATGCTGTTTTTGAAGTGCACTGCCTATACCCTTCAGGGTTGTACACACTATACACCCCTACACCAGTGAGCACACACCCCTACACAGTAGAACACACACACCATTACCAGTGAACACACACCTCATCACCAGTTAACACATACCCCATCACCAGTGAGCACACTGGTGATGACACATGGGACACAGTATTGGATTACTACACCAATGGCAACACACCAGTAGACATGAAAATAACTAAGCAGCCTACACACAATATGTCACACAGTACTGGTGTATGCAGGCACCTTTGCATATATGAACACACATATACACACATACCTGATGGGACTGTGCAGAGTTGGTCACTCACATGGCCTGGCTAGTCCCACTTGGCTATAATAGCCAACTCCCAGCACTCACATCACCTCCACAGGCCATAGGGTGTAGGCTATTGTCTCCTCTAAAGGGACTAGGGTACGTTCAGTCACTGACGGCATTGACTGCGTCCATTATTTTGACCCAGACCTGCAGTACCTGGGTATTTGTGCACTGTTTCCAGGACCAGACCTCCTCCCTGGCCATTTAAGCTTGTGCCAGTGCCTGTAACTCATCATTGGAGAAGCAGTGGGCCTGTAATTTCTCTGTGTCATCCATGGTACCTGCTAGACATGGGGGCAGAAAACAGGTGAGCAATGCATACACACAGCACAACAAATATGAAAGCTACATTAGGGTGAAGTCCTTGCTGCCCCTGGCAGGGACACGTAAGTGACTTGGCATTGAATGTCCCGAACACATCCAGTGGCCTGCCTGATACAGTGAATAAGAAAAAATCGAATAGCATTATTGGGTTTTTGTTACTAACATAAAGGGAAATTACCATAAGCCAATTTTAATTTTATAATACTCGATAGCTGTGATAGCTGCAGCAGTGCTGGTGAACTGAAAAACAAAAGCATGCCAGCCTTTTATGGGGGGGGGGTGTCATGCATTGTTACTATGTACTCTTACTACTTTTGAGTATAAATGTATATAGAGGCATACATAAAGGTGTTTAAAAAAGTAAAACTGTTTTTTCTTTACTCACGATACTATCACCCCAAAACCAAGCACCAGCAATAATAACATTGGGTAGCTGTTGAGGCTGTTACTTTAACAGTGCTGTCTAAGGTCCTATCCACACTGCACTAAAAATCTGTAACATTTTGAATGTGTTACAGACTGAAAACATTACAGTAGATCCACACTACCACTGAAAACGTTTTGAAAATTTTATAGGATTTTACTGGTCTAGTATGGACAGTGCCAAACAGAGTTTTGAAACCGTTACAGAAACCATTGTCAAAAACACCTAATATCAGTTTTCAACAATGGTTTTGAAAACACTTTCTGTAACATTACCAGTGTAAACACAAATTGTTATGGTAACAGTTTGGACCCTCTGTAACATTACAGAGGAATTGTTCTGGTGTAGTGTGGACAGGGCCTAACTCACAGTGAAATTAAGATTACTGTGCAAAACATCACCAACCAAAAGGGCAATAGTTTTTTGTTTATGCAGTCTCAACTGAACAACACTGAATAATACTATTAGAAAGCTACTAACTGGCAATCATTTTTCCTAAGTGTAGGGGCTGCCTCTTTTTCATGAATAGAGCTCTTTTGTTCATGAGCACTGACTCCATGTTTGGAAAAAACAGATACCCACAATCAGTAACATAAATTAAATAGCCTTTATTACAATGTTCCTTTTTTTGTAACTAAAAGAATTGAGTTCATGTAAAGAGAAAAGTGACATTTGTATACTGTGAGCTGAGAGTCTTTTTTTTCTGGGAAAATCAATCATATCAGCACACGGAACCTTTCAATATCCGTAAGTGTTGCATATTTGTTTTTAACGTACAGCCGCAATATGTAGTTATTTTCACTGTCTGAACTGAATCTGATTCTTCTTTTTTTCTTTTTTAGTCGCACTGACTCTGGCAGACTGAGATTCTGATGCAATCCTGGAGTGACGGCACCACGTAAGAGACTCGCACTAACCTTGAGCTGCTGTTATTGAAAGGCTCCACACATGATGTGATTTGAGTTTTCTGGAGAAAAAAATGACTGCCACCTCACAGTATACAAATGTCAGTTTTCTTTATGTGAAAAAAATTCTTTCAGTTAAAATAGGCAATGTTGTAATAAGGGCTATTTAATTTATGTTACTGAGTGTGGGCATCTGTTTTTTTTTTTAATATGGAGTCAGTGCTCGTGAACAATTGACAAAGGCAGAATTAGCTCTTTACATGAAAAAGAGGAAGTTCTTACACTGAGGTTAAATGATTAACAGTCGCTTTCTAACAGTATTATTCACTGTAGTTCAATGGAGAGTGAGACTGCATTAACAAAACTAATATCCTTTTGGTTGGTGGTGCTCTGCTCAGTAATCTTAATTTCACTGTGAATTAAACTGCACAGTTAAAGTTAAAGTGACAGCCTCAGGAGTTATGAGATGTTACTATTACTGGTGCTTGGTTGGAGGGGGTGACTACGGTATCGGGAGTCAAAACAGCAGTTTCATTTTTTTTAACACAGTTATGTATGTCTCCATATACATTTGTACTCCAAAGTAGTAACAGTTCATAGTAACATTGTATGACCCCCCCCCAACAAAAACAAGTTCATATGCTTTTACTTTCAGTTCGCCCACATTGAGGCAGCAATCACATATGATAAAATTCAGCTTGGCATATGGTTATTTTTCTTTATGTTACTAATAAAAACCAACAATGCCATTCAGTTCTTCATTATTCAACTGATAGCTGTTGAACAAGACTTTCATCACATTCTTGCATCCAAAATATTTTTTTCCTTAAGTACTGTTACTCATGTATTTAAAATTGTTTGGGTTGGAAAGTGTAACAGCTGTACAGTACAGAAACCAAAAGACAGTAGTGGGGTTGGGCGAATTCTCGGAAGCTAAGTCAATGACCAGTGGCATCCCACAGGGCTCTGTGCTCATTCTGGTGATTGTAGATTATGGTAACTTAAGGTTGCTGTATTTAAAAAGATGTTATTATGCATTAAATAAGTTATCAGATGTATACTTCATGTTCAAGGTGTAATAATCTTTACACATTTGTATTGTTGCTTGTTACTTGAGCACATTTGTTTACTTGAATGTAAAAAAAACTGTAATCTGGTATACCCGGTGAAACCTAAAAAATAAAATATCTTATTTTCATGAAAACTGTTTTCTGTAATAAAGAAAAGG
Organism: Neoceratodus forsteri; assembly: GCA_016271365.2. Lineage (NCBI taxonomy): Eukaryota > Metazoa > Chordata > Ceratodontiformes > Ceratodontidae > Neoceratodus > Neoceratodus forsteri. The sequence goes on along the minus strand of CM057453.1, from coordinate 365,721,936 downwards.
GAAAAATAACTACTCAACCAGTGTATGAAATATAAACTGAATTCTGCCTAAATCTCATATTTTCCATAAAGTTTTCCTAATGACGACTGGGGACAAAATTCTCAAAAGGTGACTCAGGGCTTGTGTCAATCCCTGCATCAAATCTGTTTGCTAGCACAGCTACTCAACAACTTTGCCACACACTGCACCCAGTTCTAGTTGATTGTGCACATTTACAACACTTTTCCTAATTTAGGGTAAATATTTGGGGCAAGCCCAGAAAAAAAGGGTACCTGGCATTGCCTCAAGCTAGTCCAGAAAAAGTTGATCTAACTTGCAGCAGTTGGCACACGGGATCGAGAATCCCCATTGCTGGCTGGGAGAATGCTTCAAGCCTTACCTTAAGCATTAGAAAGAGGGATAAGGCAGACTGGATGGGCCACAAGGCCCTTATCTACTGACAATATCTAAGCCACATGTGCCATATGTTTGGCACACACAGGGCTTGCAACATTTGCAGCCCTTTGTGAATCCAGCTTAAGCCTCCTGAAGACATTTGAAACATGGAAGAGAAAGGCTTAGTTAAAAAGATATTTTTTCACTGAAGCAAGTGCAATGCAATGAATAAACCACAGGACTGCAAACCTGGAGATCCAGGTTTGAATCTATCACCACCACTAATTATTTTTCTTTACTTTGATGGAAAGCCTTGAAAAGGAGTCCCACTACACAAGACTTTCCATGGACAGAAATCCATAGATTTCATAAACATTTTTTGAGAAAGGAAAGAATTTGGTGTACATCCACATGATGCATCATTGAGCATGCAGAACTGTATCTGTGGGATGCAGAAAGGGCTCTTCAAGTGTCTCACCAGGATTAGTACAGTCCAAAAACTGCAATGTCACACATACATAGAAATATATGTAACCCACTCTTAAAAGGGGGTTCACCTTTGGCTCTCTCTAGAGCACTACTGCTGCATTTCCCTGCACCAATCCTTCTCCCCGGTCCTGGTCCAGTCTGCAGTTGTAGGAACTAGGGCTGGACTGGACACTGTCATTTGGTCTTTGGGCTTGTTCAGTGGCCTTCTCACTAGACCCGACACACCATCACCATTCTTCGCTCAATCAGCCCCTAGACTGCATCCAGGGTTGGGGAGCCCACAGCAAGGAGGCTGATCAGTTTCAAGCAACTCTCAAAACTGCATAAAGTGCAAAACTGCTCCTCTTCTGGGAATACAAACTTTGTGGACACTCAACAATGCTTTCCAGTCACCAATTCACCCTCCAGTTCCACCAGATGGCAATAGGGACAGGACAGGAAGGTATTGATCCTGATGGCCAGAAGCCACACCAGGGAATAGAAACATGTTAAAATAGAAGATAAAGTGACAAACTACAAAAACAGCCATTTTTTTTTTGTAGTTTCTTTAACCCTAGGACTACTGAAAAGGTGGTCAGAGGACACACAACCTGGCTGGGAATGTTGGGTGTTCCTGTGTTTAGCTTTGAGGAGTCAACCAGCAGCAGACTAGGTCAAGTTTAAGTACATTCTGTCTCTGTGAGACTATAGCTCAGGTTTCAGTACATTCTGTCCCTATGAAACTGACATCACTTTGAAGGTTAGCTGAGCTCTGCAAAACAAGTTGAACTGCAAGCTAGCTCAAGACTTATATGCATGCTTTTCCCTGGGAACTGACAGCCACTGAGAACCAGGGGGTTAACATAATGAATAATGCGTAAGATGTTAGCCACTGATATTTGATCCCTGTTTTCTGCACAAGGGAGAGACATGCATTAGAGCATATTTTTCAGGGAGACACAGACAGAAAGATTTGATTTCTAGATTTCTGCACAAGGGAGAGACATGTACTAGAGCAGATTTGTCTGGAAGACACAGGATAAAAGATCTGTGAGTAAAGTCAGCAGTCAGCCTCAAGGTTGGAAGAAAGTTGCTTAAAGAATCTTTGCAAAGATATTTCTATTTCCTCCAAGAATACCACACCAAAGCTCCTGAACTGGGCTTTAGGAGCTATCAGAACTTGTCCTGAAAGAAAGTCCGAGCCGCCAGAGGCTCTAAGTAATTGCCTACTCCTTTGGGGTGGGTAAAGGCAAGTACTTTGTGGGGTGAAGAGGACACTGGAGGACATTGGAGACCAGCACGGTCCTCACCCCACACCATCTGGAAATGCATTGGGCCCACCACACCTGTACCATCACCTGCATCTGCAACCCTGAGGAAGACCTCCCGATAGACTCAACCAGCAGAGTCAGCTCAGATTGTGAGTACTGGGTCAATACCCCTCTAGTTCTTCTGCTAGTCAGGAACAGATAACAGTAATTGCTGAACATTTCTGCAGGATTATTATTCAAAGCCCATTTATCAAACTGCAATAGCCAACAGCAACTAGCATCTGTACTGGATAATTTAGCTGTGATCCTTAACCACCAGCCTTCAATTAGCACCACACCATGATCAAACATCAGGACTGCATCTGCCCATTGTGTGCACACAATTAATTGACTGCACTGGGAGATCTCAAGGGACTTGGGGTACTGTGAACAAGTAGTGGGACACTGGAAATACTGTGTGGGTACTCACCAGAGGGTGATGGGATTTGGGGAGTGATCTCTGAACTGTTTCACTGCATTTAATGCATTCCCTTCCTCCATTCAGAGCCTATTCCTGTCCACCTAATAAATATCCCTTGTTTTTAATTGCAACTTTTTTGTTTTGCATATTGTTGTGTTTGCCTGCATATAGTATAAGTTGGGGGTTGTGTATAATCATAATGATTCCCTGTCACAAGGGTGGGTGTTGCATTCATTTTCTGTGGGTTAGTTCCGTGGCAAGCCATCTGTCAAAAGGATCCCCATAGGGAGGCATGCCACCATTTTTGTATAACCTCCAGTATCAGTCAAGCCCAGGCAGCATTCAACCGAAGGCCTATAGACTGTGCCTAGGTACTATTGGACAAGCGTAGTCTCACACCTTGTGGGTGGGGATGGTTACATACAAAATTACACATATCCTCCTATTATAAAGTATTATGGGTAAGATATGCAAGTCACCATAAAGAAAATGTTTCTGGTTTGGGAATAAGCAGAACTGTAATGTGCCAAAAGGCCTGTAAACAATCTACAAAGACTGAAAACATCAAACCACAGACATCTGTGTCATCCTTATTTGAATTCATAAGGGTGCCAAAACTGTTCATCAGCCTAGGATGGGGAACCAGCCTGATTATATCAATGGTCTGGGTCATGGTACTGTTAGCCCAACATAGGAAAGTCATTTAAAAGAAAAGAACCCCAGTGCAATCATACTGAAGCTAGGATACCCTGGAAGGCACAGGAAATAAAGCCAAGCTTCAACATAATACAAAATATAAATCCCTATAATGGAAACCATCATGGGTAGCATGCCAAATCACCATTGGACTAGAGCACTGAGAACTTAACTGACTTGTAAAAGGTCACACAGTGAGTATTTGGCTCTATTGGAATTGAGACCTGTGATCTCTCAGTTCCTTAGCTGGTACTATAACCACTAGATTAGTCTGTCTCACAAGAACATTTGGCTGGTTCAGCTTTAAGCAGAATTGTATGATGGCAAAAGGCATAAAGTGCATACTGTGGTCTACATAAATTATTCAGTCCCCAGGGACTTCCTACATAAAGATGACTGGGCCACTGAAATTAAGTGAGCCAGTTTGCTTTTTGAAATTGTCAGTGTTTTCATTCTTTAACAAGTACTTCTGTTCAGTTTTCACTAGTGAGAAGGACGGACCAGTACTACAAGGGAACAGGGGCATGGGGACCAGGGGGTGAGAAGTCATGGATAGTGTCATTTAAGCTGATAGGATACTTAAAGGCCTAAGGGCCTGAAGATGGATAATTCCCAGGGCCAGATGGCATGCATCTAAGGGTTCTAAGAGAGTTGGCGGAGGCTCTGGTGGATCCCCTGACAGACCTGTTTAACACCACTCTAGAGTTGGGGATCATGCCCCAGGCTTGGAGAACTGCACATGTGATGTCTCTCCATAAAGTTGGCCAAAGGAGGTACCAGGGAACTATAGGCCAGTCAGCCTGACCTCAGCAGTGGGCAAACTAATAGAGACCATCCTGAAAGAGAGATTTGTGAGCTTTCTGGAGGATAGCGGGCTTCAGAATGTGAGGCAGCATATGTCTGTGTTCTGGGAGGTCCTGCCAGACATAGATAGAAACATAGAAGTTGAAGGCAGATAAGGACCGCAAGGCCCATTCAGTCTGCCCATTTATTTTTCTACCTTATAAATGTGCCATCGGCCTTTGCTCTGTCAATTGCCTATCTATTCATACTCATCTGTCTTGCTCCCTTATGCCTATCCCATGCCTGTTTGAAGCCCTGCACTGTATTCATATCCACCACTTTCTGAGGTAGGCCGTTCCATTAATCCACCACCCTTTCTGTGAAAAAGAACTTCATCACATTACCCCTTAATCAGCCTCCCTCTAATCTCATGCTGTGTCCTCGTGTCCTGCTATTTTTCTTATATTGAAACATGTTAGACTCTTTCACCTTGTTAATGCCCTTAAGGTGTTTGAATGTTTCAATTGTATCACCTCTCTCCCTCCTTTGCTCTAAGGTATACATATTGAGCTTCGTTAATCTGTCCTTATGTGTTTTCTGATGCAGTCCCTGCACCATTTTGGTTGTCCTTCTCTGGACTGCCTCAATTTGGTTAATGTCCTTGTGAAGGTGTGGCCTCCAGTACTGCACACAGTACTCCAGATGGGGCTTAACCAGTGTCTTGTAAAGAGGGATTATTACCTCCCTCTTCCGACTTGTGATACCCCTACTAATATACCCCAATTTCTCCCTAGCCTTACCTACTGCTTTAGTGGTCTGCTTGGATAATTTCAGGTCATCGGCGATGATGATGCCCAAGTATCTTTCTTCCCTTGTGACTGCCAGCAACTCCCCTCTCAGCCTATAGGAGGCTTCAGGGTTTCTCTTTCCTATGTGCATGATCTTGCATTTCTTTGCATTAAACCCCAGTTGGTATTCTTCCAACCATTTTGCTAGTTTGTCCAGATCTCTTCTCATTCTACCCAGCCCATCTGGATCATCAACTCCATTGCATATTTTGGTGTCATCTGCAAACAGACAAACCTTACCCTCCAGTCCATCTGCAATGAAACTGATGAAGATATTGAAGAGGACTGGCCTCAGGACTGATCCCTGAGGTACCCCACTTGTGGATTGCATCTCGTCTGACTGTATACAGTTTACCACCACTCTCTGTTTTTTGCCTGTCAACCAGTTTGCCACCCAGTTGACCAACTTCTGACCCACCCTGAGCCTACCCAGCTTATTAATCAATCTTCTATGTGGAACAGTATGGAAAGCTTTGCTGAAGGGCAAGGTAGGTGACATCAACTGCTCCCCCTTGGTCCACCACTCTGGTTACCCAGTCAAAGAAATCTATGAGATTAGTTTGACAGGACCTTCCTTTTGTAAACCCATGCTCTCTTGGATCCTGTGCTCCTATGGATTCCAGGTGTTGCACTATCCTTTCCTTAAGGAGTGCCTCCATAATCTTGCCCACTACTGAGGTAAGACTGACTGGTCTTGTAGTTCCCTGCCTCCTCCCTGCTACCACTCTTGTGGAGCGGGATCATATGAGCTCTTCTCCAGTCTTCTGGGACCTCTCCTGTGCTCAGACTCACTAAACAATTCTGATAATGGCTCTGCTAGTTCCACCATTAGCTCCTTTAGTACCCTGGGATGTATGCCATCAGGGCCCATTGCCTTGTCCACCCTGAGTTTATTGAGCTCTTATAGGACTCTTTCTTTTGAGAAGGGACTAGTGCACACCTCCCTCCCCCCTGAGTCCATGGTGCTGAGCTGTGGGCCCTGACCTACTTTCTTTTCAGTAAATACTGAGCAGAAGTATCTGTTTAGGATAGATGCTTTTACATGGTCCTCCTCCTCACATGCTCCCTTGTCTCCTTTGATCTTTACAATACCCCCTCTGGACTTTCTCCTTTCACTAATGTATCTATAGAAAGTCTTGTCACCTTCTTTTACTGTTTGTGCTAATGTTTCCTCAGTTTGGGTCTTTGCCTGCCTTACTGCCTTCCCTTCTTCCCTTAGGGAAGTTTGGTATGCCTCCCTGTCTTCATCCCGCTGTGTTCCCTTATATTTCCTGAAGGCCAGACTTTCGCCTCTGACCTTTCTGCTACTGTTTTTGAGAACCAAAGTGGTCTCCTCCTTCTTTTGCACTTCCTTTTCTCTCTAAGACCATGATATGTTGCTTCAAGTATTGCATCCTTAATGCTTGCCCACTTTGCCTGTACCCCCTCACCTGTATTTCTTTTTGCCAGGGCTAGCTTAACTCTGTTGGCCATCTTATCAAAGTCAGCTCTTCTGAAGTCCCATATTTTTGCCTTGGAATGGGATGATTTAGTTCTAGTGGCCAAATTGAACCATTCCATGTGATGGTCACTGGCCCCACTCGACCTTCTACCTGGAGATCTGTGATCATTTCCCTGTTAGTCAGTACTAGGTCTAGGATAGCCCTGTTTCTTGTGGGTTAATGTACCAGTTGTTTGAGGCCCTCCCCCTGCAGGGAATCCACCATGTGTCTCATTCTGGCAGATGTTCCTGCAAGTATTAACCAATCTGTATCTGGCATGATGAAGTCTCCCATTATCAGAACCTCCACTTTAGAAGTCATGTTTTGTATATCTTCTAACAGTAATGTGTCTATGTCCTCCCCCTGGTCTGGGGGTCTGTAGACAACTTCAGTTGGTATGGCTGTCCCATTTCCTGTTTCCAGGGTGACCCATAGTTCTTCTGGCTCCTTATGTGTATTCTGAATTTCTGTAGCTTTGAAATAACCCCAAGGTGGCGCTATCCCAAGGGCTACTACCCCTGCCTGCGTGGCTAGTAGCAGGTTAAGGGTCCTGAGTTCTGAAACAGGTGCCGCCACCTGGAGGTCTGGATTGGTAGTGGTCAAACTAACCTGGCCACAGCACTCCGGGCCACTGTAACCCCCCTCTTTTTCTTCGAGTGGCTTGAGCAATATACGATAATCACTTTCACAGTACCCCTTATACACTACCAGTACCCACACTGTTTGCACTTACCACCAGGGCTGGTTCCTCTGGCTCGATCCTGGGGACCCCCCTATAAAACAAGGTCATGCACAGTAAATAGCAACAGTACAGTACTCTTGGCACAAATTGGAACCACAGTCAGGTTAACTACAGCAAAAAAGTCAGATCTGATTTATTCAGGGGACTTGAACAAGGAAGGGGCATAATCAGGTTGATTGGCTTAAAGGCTATATTAATCAAACAGTTATGCATGTGCTTTAAGTCCCCACACAGTCACACACTCTGGGTATCCAGGTAGGAAAATGGTGGGCTAGCCAGGAACATTGCAGCTGGTTGGGGCCCTGTGATGGAAGTAAGCAACAAGCACAACAACACACTACTTGTAATCCGGAGCCGGAGGGCTCAGTTCATGAAAGAAAAAGCAACAAGACAATCAGATGACAACACTTTAGATTTAGCTGTTGTTGCAGGGAGCTACCCTGATGTTTACTCATGATACCTAATACTGGACACAGGCAGGATGAAATCGAGACTGCAGGTTGTTGAGCTGGACTGCCCGGAGAAGCGGGGTCCACACGGATCACTGAGGCATCGTTCCTGTTCAAGTGTTGAGCAGGGGGCTGATCCCCAGGCAGGTCTCTCATTGATGACTTTCTCTGTGCAGTGGGTAGTCAGGCTGGGCCAGTGTTGCAAGGACCAGGCTCAATGGAGATGATTTTGGATTCAGTCTGTGGGGCTGGATGCGGCTTCCAGCAAGCAGAATACAGTTCAAACCACAGTGGGGAACCGAATCGTGACTCACTAGCAGCACACAGCACATTTACATGTAAGGAAATTCTAATGCCGCTTCCAGAGAACAGGACACAATTCAAACCACAGTGGGGAACCAAATCACGACCCACTATAAGCACACAATACATTCACATGTAAGGAAATTCCACTGTACCAGGAAAAAGGCTCTCCGGTCTCAATTATAGAGTCTCTGCACAATCCGGGAGTTCAGAGGTGGCTGGAAGTCCAGACAGGCTGATCGCATTCAGCAAATCTTCAGTCTTCTTCAGGTAGGAGCCTGGTCACAATTCAGTGGCTTACTTCACTCTTCAAGTTCAGATTCAGTCTGAAAAATGCATAAGTTCCCTCTCAGGGACAGCAGGCAGGTATGCAGGCCAAAAGTCAGGCCTTTTCACAGTTCTCCCACACGAATCTATGCCAGGGCTGCTGCTTGAATCATTCAAGCTGTTATCTCTCCACTTCCTAACTCAGAACTGAAACTAGCTGCAAGCAGCTTGGGAATTTCCCCAAGATCCAAAAGGTTTGTTTGGCTGATCTGTCTGTCAGTCACAACAAGAGCTCCCCCTCCAAGTTATTTTAGATGCCAAAATTCAAAAACTACAATTCCTACAAGTTTTGACCCCACCAAGCCCCTGTAGGCAGGCTCCATTTTAGAGTCCCAAATGTACTGATTGGCCCATTTCAGCAGTCCAGGATCAAGATGATGGAAACAAACAGAATGGTCCATGCTGCAAAGAAGGCAGGTTAGAACAAACTGCAATATTATTACTACTCTAACAAATGATCAGCAAACAAGCACATCTTCTAACAGAGCTCCCTTTTAGATTAATTATGACTGCAATCCAGGCAGCTTTTAAAGAGACAGTACACAGAAGCTTTATAGGCACTCTCTGGCAATCTCATTAAAACTGCAAAAGCGCAGAACACCAGCCTGGCAGTGAGCATGTAGACAAGCTCAAGGAAGACTTTTAGGGAACCTCCATTTGTAGGGGAGTTACATTGATATTTTCATTGACTAACCTAATTAATGTCTTTTACTGGGTCACCAGGATAGTGGACAAGGGTCAAGTGGTCGATGTTCTATATCTTGACTTCAATAAGACCTTTGACTCTGTACCTCACAGGAGACTGGTCAGAAAGCTAGAAGACCTGGGGTGGGGGCTAAGCTTGTTGAGTGGGTCAGACATTGGCTATAGGACAGAAACCAAAAGACAGTAGTGGGGGTGGGCGAATTCTCAGAAGCTAAGCCTGTGACCAGTGGCATCCCACATGGCTCTGTGCTCATTCTGGTGTTGTTTAACATATTCATTAGTGATGTCATGGCTGGGATCAAGGGTAAGATCTGCCTTTGAATGGATGACATAAAGATCTCTGGGAGGGTGGATGCAGTGGAGGGGAGACAGGAATTCAGGGAAGACCTGTCTAAGCTAGAGAAGTGGTAAGGCATTTAGCAACTGGGGTTCAGTACTAAAAAGTGTAAAGTTATGCATTTGGGGTGAAAAACCCAGGATCAAAGATCTGGTTGGGTGGAGTGCAGGTAACCATGACAGAAGATGAAATGTACCTGGTCCAGTTATCATAAGTAATCTGAAACACTTGGCATACTTCAGGAAAGTTGCAGCAAAAGCAAATGCAGGAAAGCTGTGGCTAAACAAATTGGATGCTGAGTTGTATAGTCAGAGGAATTACCAGTAGAAAGGTAAATGTCATTCTGCCACTGTTCAGGTCTCTAGTGAGACTGCACCTTCAGTACAATGTGCAATATTGGTGCCATTATGTTAAGAAGGATATCAGCTTTCTGGAAACAGTCCAGTCCAAAGAAGAGCAATTAAGATGATTCAGAGCCAACACTTATGAGGAGAGGTTCAGGGGGCTCAACATGCACTGTCTTGGAGACAGAAGGGGGGACATTATTGAGACCTTCAAGTACCTTAAAGGTATAAACAGGGTGAGAAGCGTGGGCCTCTTCAGCCTTAGTGGAAACAAGACTGCTAGAGGTAACAGCCTGAAGCTGCTGGGGGGAAGGTTCTGGAGGGAGATGATGAGGGGGCACTTTTTCTCTGAAAGGGTGGTAGCTAAGTGGAATGCGTTGCCAGAGGAGGTGGTATCCCTAGAAATGGTAGACAGCTTCAAGAGAAGTTGGGACAGTATGAGGAGGAAAGTTGTGTTAATGGGCTGAAGGGCAGATGAGGCATTTGAGAGGAGTTAAGGGGATATGGGGGGGATCCCTCTGTAAACACAGTGGGAACTGTACACTTAAGCAGACTGCATAGACTGTAAGGCCTTTATCTTCTGGCACATTTGTACATTCATATGTTCTTGCTAGGCAGTTTGTGCAGGCATCATAACATGTTATGGCAAAAAGTTAACACCTGGGATAATGCAACGTGAAGATACTCTACCACCATCACTAACTGCAATTGATATGGGGCATTACCCATTGTCACTTACCCCAAAATAGCAAAAGACATACTTTTCCCAGCTGCTGGCATTAAGGGTAACCTGTTCTGCTGCCATGCCATTAACCCTGGTTTTTATTCTGAATTCAACCCGCATGCCAAAGCTGGTAGAGTTAGAGACACATTTCACAGGCAGCATGCTATTATTTGAAGGAGTGTGTGTTGCAGTTTTCTTCATCTGACCATTCCAATGAATAGCATTGAAATCAAGCCTAGCTAATGTGCCCACAGTGGTCAGGGATCAGGCAGGGGTGATTCAATGTCAGAGACAGTTCCCAAAGGGAAAACAAAGTTGGGCTAGCAAGGATGTTGCTCACATGCCTTCCTCACAGTCCTGAAACCTACTGGCAATGCCTGAAATCCCTAATCCACACACACTGGCTCCTGAAGAAAGTGATATGGCCTGCTTTAAGGTTGTGCATGTGATGGGGTGATACCAGAAAGAGGACTATCAGAGCAAGAGTTTGATAGTGTCCAATAGAAAGTAAGCAGTCCCCAGCTGGGAAAAGAGAATAATAAAATGAGACATAATGTACTCTTTGTTTCATGTTTTATTTGCAAAGCACCAATTATTAAGTATTATCATTGGCATACATCAGTTAGAGCAGCAGCATTTTTTACCCCATAGCACATGCTAGTAGGCCTGTATTGACAGATGTAATACAGATTTATAAGTGATCCTTATCCAGCCCAATGACAAACTGGCTGCAGGTGCTACTTATTTATTTTATTGAATTTTGTTGACCCGGTAGGCCCACTGAGACTAGAAGTCCCTTTTTCCGGGGCGAATGGGGAGAGGTGGGAATACAGATGGTAACCAACAGAAACTGAACCAGATTAAGTTGTTGGTGGTATGGTTAGTGAATGGGGGAAATTTGTCCAGGACACCAGGGAAATTCCAAGATGAATGCCATCTCACCACTGTTTCCAAAGGCAGTTTAGTTTTGCTTCCAGGAGATGATGAATCTTGCAGACAAAGAGCTGAAGTCGAGAGATTGCCAGGATCTGGTGCAACTGCAACAGCCGGGGAGAATATCAGGATAGTTAACAAAGGAGATGTTAAGGAATGGCACCCAGATAGGGGGAGGAGCAAGGAGCCAGCTGGGTGGAGGGGCCGGTAGAAAGGATGAGGGACATGGAAGGGGGGGATGGAGGAAAAGGAGTGGTCAGAGTGCCCCTGTTGGGGGATTCTATGATCAGGGGTATCAAATAGGATAGGGAGGGAGAAGCCTGGCCAGTTAGAACAAAATACTTCCCTGGACTAATGGTGTGCAGGGCCAGGCATGAGGTATATCAGCTGGCACAGGATTGTGGGGGTTCCCCGGACATACTGGTCCACCTGGACACAAATGACATTGAGGGAAATGGAAGCTAGAGTTACAGGCAAGGTTCAGAGAGCTTGCCATGGTCTGTCATGACATAGGATGCACGATTTCCTTCTCAGAAATCCTGCCAGAGCCAAGGGCTAGTGGAGAACACAAAAGGAAGATTAGGCAGATAAGGCAGATAAACCACTGACTCAGGAAATGGTGTGAGGCCAGATGAGATGGGTTGATGGGGATTGGGGGAGACCTGGGAGGATAAGGGGCTGTATGCTAGAGATAGGTCCCATCTCAATTTGGAGGGGAGGAGAATCCTTAAGTTGAAATAGAGGGGTTCATTGGTGAAAGGTGGAGTTTAAACTTGTGAAGGAGGAGGGATGGGAGAAAAGGCTGTCAAGAGGGGTCTGATAAAGGAGGGACTCTGTCTCCAACCCCCTGGGGAGCTGGAGGAATGCAGGAAAAGGCCAACTGGTAAGGTGCAGATCAGGGGAGAACGGAATCCCCATGGGAACACGAGCAGGGGAAATGGAAGTATAGGGAAAGGGTGGAAGGTAGTCAGGAGCTTGGGCACTAAAATGCCTGAGCTCCAGACGATGCTAATTGAGGGAGGGGTGGATGTGGCAGCGGTCACTGAGACCTGGGCCACCGCAGGACATGACTGGGACCTGAACCTGGAGGGTTACACTATGTTCGCGTAGGATGGGGGGAGGGAAGAGGAGGAGGGGTAGCAATAATAGTCAAAAACTGCATTGGCATAGGGGGAGTAGAGGAGGCAGATGGAACCGTGGAGGCAATTTGGGTCACCTTGATAACAAGGGGGTGCAAGACAGTAAAAATAGGAGTGGTGTATAGACCCCCTGCACTGGCAGAGGAGCTGGAAGAGAGTCTGGTGGCAGATTTTGGGAGACACTGCATATTGGGCAGGGGAAGGGTGGTGGTGTTGGGGGACTTAAGCATGCCAGGAACAGACTGGGAGACTATGACATCCTCAGTGGCCAGGGAACAGAGGTGGTTGGATGTCTTTCAAGATGCGTTCCTAACTCAGCAGGTGGGGGAACTGACCAGGGAGGCATGGGTACTGGATGTGGTCCTTGCTGACAGTGACCAGATTGGGAGCCTGGAGGTAAGGGACCCTTTGGCGGGGAGCGACCATGCCACGGTCTGGTTCTGCCTGGACCTAGGAGGGGTAGAAGGTTGCACAAAGACGGAGGTAACTGACTTCAGGGAGGCAGATTTTAAGTAAATGCGAAGGATCCTTAAAGAGCATTTGGATGTGATTGGGCCAGACATGGACACTGACAGTAGGTGGGAAATCATCAGGAGAGGGGTGCAGGATGCTACCAGCACCTGTGCAAGAGTAAGACGAAAATACAGTAGGGCCCGAAAACCCTGCTGGTGGACCAGGGAGGTCCAGGAGGTGGTGAGGGGAAAGAAGGCAGCCTATAGCCAATTCAAGTGCTCAAGGAGCTCAAATAAGACATGCCAGCTCATCACTGGTGCTCACCATCTCACCCACACATGTGACCTGTACACCCAGACCGGCTGGCTCCAACTATCAAACTGCATAAAGTTTCTCACCTGCTCCATGGTGAAAAAAATCTGCCTTGGCCTTGCACCTTCTGGGGTCTCAACTCTGTTACAACACCGAACCAACAAACGGTGCCTTCAGAGATCCATGCTACAACTACTGAAAGTCCCCCACTGTCACTCTTCACAGGGACAACACTCTTTTGCTTATCGAGCACCACTCTGGTTCAATGGCCTCTGCCCACCATCTCCTCTACCCACAATTGGTATGTTTAAAACTAGGCTCCAGGACTCTCTCACACCAACAGCTCCTGTGACTGCCCAACTTAACTTTGTTTCTCCACTTCCCTGCCTGCTTCTAGTGGTCCTCCACTGGATTCTACCCTCACATCTTGGTATACCAATGCTGCTCTTTTTCACCCTCTCCCCACCCTACCTACATTCCTTCTCCCCCCCACCCCTTTTCCCTCTCCCTATGACTCTGGTACTTCTTATCTCTTGTCTGTTTTCTCTGACAAATGCCACTGGCAGCCTTGCTTACAATGTTACCCTTGAATTGTATTAATCTGTAATCTGTTTGCAATGTCCACATTGTTGTAATGTCTGTCTTGATGTTCCTCATAATTTGTATTTCCCTGATGTGAAACCTTTGTAAAAGAACCTTGGCTCAAAGGTATTTGTAATCCTAGACTTGATAAATAAATAAATAAATAAATAAATAAATAAATAAGGAGTGAAAGGGATCAAGCGGAGTACAAACTAATGGCTAGAAGGGCCACTAAGGTGGTGAGGGTGGCTAAGGCAAGGAAGGAGCAGAATCTGGCCAGAGAAATTAGGAGAGGGAACAAGGGGTTCTTTAGATACATTGGGGAAAAATGAAGTGTGCAGGGGCAGATTAGCAGGATTAAAACAGGGGAGAGATGGGCACAAGACCCAGGGGAGCAGGCTGAGGTTCTAAATGAGTACTTCACCTCAGTTTTCACCAAGGAAAACAGGGGGCTGCATCATATATGGGAGGAGACAGTGATACTGAGGAGGGGGACCCTTACCGATCGGCAGGTCTGGGGAGGGGGGAGGCATCACTGGCAGGAGCGGGGAAGGCTAAGCAGGGGGATGAGGTAGCAGAGGTGGAAATCACAGCAGAGAGAGTGAGGGAAGCCCTCAGGTCCCTTAAGATGGAGAAAGCACCAGGGCCAGATAAATTACATCCCAGATTGCTGGAGGAACTGGCGGATGTCCTGGCAAAACCCCAGGCAGAGCTTTTCACCATCTCTCTGAGGACAGGGTGGGTGCCCCAGGACTGGAAGGTGGCACATATAGTGTCTATCCACAAGGGGGGGACCAAGGGAGTTGGCAGGAAACTAAAGGCCTGTCAGCCTGACATCAGTGGTGGGCAAGGTGATGGAAGGCATTGTCAAGGAGAGGCTGGGGGGGACCTGGAAAAGTCAGGGGACCTGGATGATAGGCAGCATGGATTCATCCCGGGGAAATCATGTCAGACAAACCTTGTGGAGTTCTATGACTGGGTGATGAGTGCCTTGGATCTGGGTAGACCAATGGATGTCCTATTTCTAGACTTCAGCAAAGCATTTGACTCTGTTCCTCACAGAGGTCTGTTGGATAATCTGGGAGAAATGGAGGTGGGGAACCAGATGATCAGATGGATAGGCAATTGGCTCCAGGACCAGATTTGGTGGGATAGTCTCATCCCCAAAGAGGGTCATTAGTGGGGTCCCACAGGGATCAGCCCTTGTGCCCCTCCTGTTCAATGCCTACGTCTCTGACATAAGGACAGGTATCAGGAGTGATATGAGTCTCTTTGCAGATGTATAAAAACTGGGGCCGGTGGTGAATGAGGAGGAGGGTAGGGTGGCCGTACAGGGCAACCTGGAGGCTCTGGAAAGATGGTCTAGAAAGTGGAAGCTGAGGTTCAATGCAGGGAAATGCAAGGTACTGCACCTGGGGGCCAGAAACCTGGGTCAAGTGTACACCCTGGGGAATGCTACAAGTCTCGATGGCTGAGAGGGACCTTGGGGTGGTGGTGGATGTTAAGATGAACAACTCGGAGACTTGTAGGAGGGCAGCAGCCAAGGCCAACAGGATGCTGGGATGCATCGATAGGGGGATCACCTCCAGAAGGAGGGAAGTGATTCTCCCTCTGTATAACTGCTTGGTGAGGCCACACCTCGAGTACTGCGTGCAGTTTTGGAGGCCATACTCAAAGAGGGACGTTAAATTCCTGGAGAGAGTCCAGAGGAGAGCAACCAAAATGATTTGGGCTTGGGGGACAGGACCTATGGGGACAGGCTCGAAGAGCTAAATATGTACACATTGGAAGAGAGAAGGGACCGGGAGGACATAATAGAGGTCTTCAGGTACATGAAGGGTGTAAACAGGGGAGGAGCAGTCAGCATGCTTCAAAGGAAGGAGGAGGGGGCAACTAGAGCATATGGGTGGAAGCTGGAGGGGGGAATATTCAGAGGAGAAAGGAGGAGGTGCTACTTCACTGAGAGGGTGGTGGAGCCATGGAATGCACTGCCCAGAGGGCTGGTGGAGGCAGAGATGGTGGAGGGATTCAAGAGGGGGTGGGACAGGTACAGGGGAAGGGTTCTGGAAGCAAAATCCAATGCAATGAGAATATCTGGAACTGGGAAGGGAGAAGCCAGAGAGGCGAGGGGGGCAGCAAGATCAGCTCCCAGGGTGGGGGCTGACCAAATGAGCAGACACGAAAGACCATTAGGTCTATTCTGCTGGCATTTTAGTATGTTAGTAAAACATTACGGAGGGTGAATTGAATGGTTCCATTGCCACAGGAGGAGAGAAAACAGATGCACTTATTCAGGGAAGTGAAATTAACTTATATGAAAAAAGTATTCTTACTGAGACTGTTTTGGCAACACAGACTGAGGTAGCGAATAACCTAGGGAGGCAGAATATGGGGTTAGAGTCGATGGAAACTAGTGAAGGTGACATGGAGATTGACCAAATGAGAATTCAGTCAAAGGAAGGTCAAATGAGAATTTGGGGGGAATTGACTTTGGAGCACAGTACCATGGACAATCTACACAACATGCCAAATTATGACATGAATATCTTGATTTCTGGGCTTACAGTAGAGGAAACTTTGTAGGGTGCAGATTAGGTATGTCACTCTAAATCACAACCCCAGATTTCACCAGACAGAAGTCATAAAAAACTTGAAGACCCTTAATCTTAACTCTCTCTTTGGAACTCACTAATTCACCTAGATTGTCTTTTCCCCTCTATAATGGCATAGTGAATGAGGGTGAACAATGGGAAGGGCCCAAAATGAATGAAGGAGACAACTTACGACAAGAGGCACATACTATCACAACAGTCACAACTATTCCCGATACCCCTTTTCTACTCCCCCAAACAACACAAACCAAGGAGGCATGAGATCCCATAGTACTGGAGTAGATAATTCTAACACATACAGGGCAGATACGAGAGAAACAAACAGAAGCAGAATATATGCTCGTTTATTTCATACACTACAGGAATGAGCAAAATGGCGCAATGCTGTTAGAATAAAATACAGAGGTGGTTTGGACATTTATCCAGGCAGGATACACATTGGGAAAATTCTTTTAAAGGAGAGTATGGGTTTCTGAGCGCATGAAATTTTTGCCTTGATACACATGTCAGGGGACCCAATGTACGATGTGAGTTTTAAAACATCTACAGGCCTAGAACTGTTCTGGCAGCGATACCAGAGTGTGAAGCACATGCCAGAATGGTCTGCTTTTGTGGCAGTCCCTCTCACACAGCCAGCATTTCATACAATCACTACACTATTTAAAAATGAAGGGGTGGTAATTCAAGATATAATTTACTGGTTAAATACAAAATGTACAGTGATACATCTTCCTGACCCAATTATGGACACTGAGGAGATATGGACTGGGGAATGGCACATCAGAGTAAGACTACCTTAGTTACATGGCAATATCCAACATCTCACAAGTTGTTTTTATCTTGGTGGAGATCGAGGATTTTTGTTTTACTCTGGTCAACCAAGATCCTGTTTTCATTGTGGAACATACAGTAAACACATATAAGCAGTGTTTGTGATCAACTGAAGTGTTCTTTATGTGTGGGAATAGGGCATGTAGCTATCAATTGCCCCAATCCTGTAGTTTACAATCTGTGTGAAGATACTACACATAACTTTATGAACTGTCAATGGACATCGCACAACAACTCAAAAACTATAAATACTGAGGAAGAACAGAAGGCAGCCTTTGAAAGGGGCAGAAAAGTGGTGGCTGATACAAGCACCAGACAAAGGCAGGATGGATGTCAGACATCTAACACAAGGGGAGCTATGAGAAAAACACTTTCTGAACCTGTCATTATTGAAACTCAGGCTGTTCATCTGGAACCAGAAATGGACAGTCTGGCAACCTCAGAGGGTGATACCATGGTTGAGAATAAAGACTTTCAGGCTGAGAAAAGGAACCAGAGGAAACAGAGTCTTTCAGAACAAAGCATGATGGCAGAAGCCACCTTCGACATCTACTCGGGGTTCCACAAACATCCACCCCAGTTATAGAAAAATGGGAGCACCAAAAGCCGAGATGATGGACATGCAGCTGCTCACAGAGAGAGGGAGGAGTAGTGCACATTATGAATGAACCAGAAGTTCGTACAAAAATAGGTATACCCCTTTATCCAAAGGAAAGCAATGGGACGAAGACGATAAAGACTCTGATGTGTCTTCCATTGCGTCATCCCAGATAGAACAAATGACAACATGGAGTGTACATTATCGAACTCTAGATCAAAAAAAGGAAAAAAATGAAAATATCACCATTAAAGGCAGGCACTAAAGGAACACTGGGTGAGCAGAAGGTCCCCATTACTTGAAAGTGGACTTAAATTTGACATTTGGATCCCTGAACACTAACATCATAAAGAACCTGTCGAGAAGACATACCACATTTTCTATCCTAAAGGATTTAAAATTGGGAAGATACTTGCTCCAAGATATGAGACTATATACTCTCAAGGAACAACAAAAGGCAAAGAATGAATGGTTGGGAGGTCCTTCTTTTTGGTCTCTAGGAGAGGAAACGTGTTCCGGACTGAGTATCCTGTTCAATACTTCGGGTCTTACAGTATCATGACTAACTGATTTGGTTCCTGGGAGAGTGTTAATTTTGGACATTTAACATAATACTCATGCTCTAAATCTGATTAATGTTCACAATTATCAAACAAAATACCAAAGAATAGATCTAATGAAGAAAATACAGCATTTTTATGCACCACAAGGTCAGTAATTCTTGGGGGGAATTTTAATTGTATTTTGTCATTAGCTGACAAAAAGGGCATTACACAAAAATTATATACAGAAACTAATTTTCTGAATAGGATGTATAAGGAAGCTCACTTGAATGACTGTGTAACAGCTTACAATCCACGAACAGAACATACTTTTGTAAAAGGAAAACTTTCCACCCGTATAGATTTTTTTCTTTTCATCACATTGGAGTACCATAACTGACTTTAGGGTGATACCGATTGAGATTCCAGATCATAAATTAATTATGATGAGGTGTGGAACCTCTACAAATAAAACTAGACCTAACTCAACCTGGAGGGTAAATGTTTCTACTTTAGAAGATGTGGAGACATGGGGGAAATCCTAGTAGAGCTAGAGGGTACATTGTCAGTCTTTGACCTATATGATAATTTCCTATTTTGGAGGCAAGATACCAAAAGGGATATTAGAACAATTTGTAATCAAAGGACAAAAATGGCCTCAAATATGAAATATCTGAATTATTTAAAACTTAGAAATCGATTACAAAGTCTTCAGTCAGTTTTGACCGAAACTGGACTGGATTTGTCTGCTCAGATTCAAGAGGTAAAAACTGATATGTATACACACCAGTATAATAGGGCCCAATCTTTGTATATAGAGCAAACATATGGACCGCAGAGTAAGGCACAACATACCAGTTCTTTTGATAGCTGCAACCAAAGAATCAAATCTAAATTCATGGAAGAACTTAGAACTGAGAGGGGAGATTTGGTTAGGAACTCGGGGGGATAGAATGAGTGGTGGCACAGCAGGTACAGGGTTTATTTGGCCATACTTTCATGGTTCCTGATACCCTAGAAACATTTTAACACAACTTGGATATTCCGGGGATTCCAGAGGATGAGAGTTCTCAATTGGTAACACCAATCACTAAAGCAGAGTTGCAGACAGCAATTGCAACCTTAGGAAATGGAATATCCCCTGGCCCAGATGGGTTATCAGGGGAATTCTATAAAAAAGCAATTGATTCACTATTAGATAGCCTTCTAAAGGTTTTCAATGATATATTGGCAGGGGTGGTAGCTTTCCCAGCATCTCTGGCAGACAGTCTTCTAGTGTTGCTATACAAAAAAGGGGACAGATTGACTTCAGACAATTGGAGGTTGATTAGTTTGATAAATGTCAACTGGAAATTATTATGCAAGATATGCAATAGAGTATCAAAAATAGCTCAGTATGTTATTTCTTCAGCTAAGACGTGTGCCATTCCTCAGATAATGATGTTAGATAATTCGAAATGTATATGGGAAGCCTTTGACAGTCCAGACACTTCTGTCTCTCTAATTACAATTGATCAGTTGAAGGCGTTTGATGCGGTTCCACATGATTACCTATCTGAAGTGTTAAAAAGTATGGGATTCCTAAGATATTTGTAAATTGGGTACAAACCCCATACAAGAATGCTTTTACTAGCCCTTTAGAAAATAGGCTTTTTATTTCCTGGCACCTGATTGGTTAGTACCCTTGCCAGCGGGGGTATATTAACTTTCAATAGATGCCCAGGAAACAAAAAGTACCAGTCTACAGTGTGCCTTTACCCAGTAAGTATTGTAGTGCCCACCCTGCTTCCTAATTGGCTGCAACACCTCATTTCAATTTTAAAAATATTGCCATTTTGTTCCCTCGCTTAGCGAGAGAGCCCCCACCACCATCAGTCCTCCCAGTACACTCCTTCCTGATGTAAATAACTGCCTGCTAGCTACATTTCTTTTTTATTTATTTCGGTTTTTCTATATCTACAATATTCATCTTGTCCCATGCCCCCGATTCCCCACACTGTTAGTGCAAAATGTCAGTCACTCTCGCTCACCTGACACTCTCACTCCTTCCTCTTCCAGCCAGCTGCACGCTCTGTTCCTAAAATAAAGGATTTCAAATTTGTAGCACTGATCACCTCTTCAATACTGTCACCTCTGATCTTTTCCCATGCCCAGCAATTCCCAATTGTGTTACTGAGAACAGTCAGACACTGACAGTTGCACACCCAACAGCACTCTCGCTCCTCCCTCCTCTGGTTAGTAACCCACTGGCTCACTCCCTGGATGAAATGGACACTCCTCTTCACACTTGTGGTCCTCATGGAAGGCAGCGAGGACCAGGAACTTATAAAACAAGCCAAATAAAGAAATACACTCAATTTCAGTAACACGCAGTGAAGCCTGTCAAATAAAAAAGAAAAATAGCCTCAACAACTGGCTCCCGACAACACGCGCTTACTCTCCCAAGCCGCACTTTCTTATCATGATCACAACCTCTGACCTAGCTCCAGTGTGAAAAAAAAATATCAGCAAGACAAAAACAGAGCCTCTCAAATGAAAAGAAAACAAGTGTACAGCGTGAACAAAACTGTTGTATGGGGGGGGGTTCAACTAAAAAAAAAGAAACAATCTGCTGTGGGGCAGTAACTGCACTCAGCCAACTTTCTAATTATGGTGTCTGCATTTGGGCAAAAGACCATCCTTGTAATGAAGGTGGAAGAACTATTTAATTTCAAAACGTTCTAAAAATTAATTTTTGTTTTCAGGGTTTCTTTTTTCTTTTTATAGTGCCCATTGCAATAATACCCTCCAGAGTGGGTGGTATGGGCAATACCAGAACTTCCAGGGGCTAGAAGGCCCTCTGCCTGTGGCGTCGGGCCTCAGTATTCCCCTGGGTGGTCAGGTATTGCCCAATACCACCCACCCTGTCGGGTATTATTGCTTGCATAGTGAATGGGAAGGTGGAAAAGTATATAAAAATACAGACAGAGATGAAACAGGGTTGCCCTTTGATCTCCATTATTTATGTTTTTGCTATAGACCCTTTATTGCAACTATTAAATTCAGAGGGTACTATTTTGCACATTGGCGGAACTGCACAGTTAAATTATCCTGTGGCACTGGCTCATGCAGATGACGTCACCATAATGGTGGCAGACACTCCATTGGGGAGAAAGCTTTGGAAATTGTGTTTGAGTTTTCATGAATTTCAGGTTCAAAATTGAATAAACAGAAAAGTGGGGGTTTAAGTTTACAAAACACAGATAAATTGAGCCTGAATATTTTGGGTATCTCAGTGAATGGGCCTCCAGCTAGGATTTTAGTATTCAGTTTGGGGTTCGGGATCCAACCTCCCTGAACTGGGAAGAAGTGATTAAGAAATCAGAAGAGAAAGTGAACAAGTGGAAGTCTTTCCCTAAGATGAAGCAAAAAAGGGTGTATATGTTTAAGATCTTTATTCTTCCGTTAGTCTTATTAGTGAGTTATATATTTCCCCATCCAGAAAAAATAGAAACTAGAATGTACAGTGTTGCATTTCATTTAATATGGGGAAGCAGAGTAAACCTGGTGTGGAGAGGAATGACATAGTGGCCTATAAAATAGGAGGGTCTGAATATGTGTAATCTGGTTCTTTTTCTTTAATGAATTTTGTTTATTCAAATATA
This sequence comes from Neoceratodus forsteri, assembly GCA_016271365.2. NCBI lineage: Eukaryota > Metazoa > Chordata > Ceratodontiformes > Ceratodontidae > Neoceratodus > Neoceratodus forsteri. Next base: position 365,699,977 of record CM057453.1, on the reverse strand, counting down.
ATGCCAGCATTGTTGGGAAAGCAATTACCTTGGGTGCCTATTTTTAGTGAACAGTGTAGGCCCTTTTGGCAGAAATGGGAAACATTGTAGTGGGGCATTTTCAGAGGATTCCCATGGGGGACTGATGTATATTTATTGGAAATTTTTCAGAAATTTAAAAGATGGAAGGTACTGTATCATAGGCTGAGATTAGACATATGTCATGGGAAGAAATGTATACTAGAGTGTTACAGATTGAATTTCTAGGCACGTCTTGTCTTAGACTTCAAGATGGGATACAGCCTAATGAGGTAACGGCACAACTAGTGGAGGCAAGGGTTCCACCTAAAGTGTGGGATACTCTATGGCTGTGCTGCCATGACCATTTAAATGTTAGAGAAAATCAGCATCACAGTGAACTGATAGAAAGATCATGTACAAGACCAGGATATGGGAACAGTTTAGAATCTATGGGACACCTGTTTTTTGAGTGTTCTTATATGGATGTTTTTTGGGGAAGGTTGGCTGATGTCTGGGGTGTACCCCAGTTTAGATTATTAACATATGATATGTTAATATTTGGGCAGTACGGAAGAGTCTGGAATGGATTTCACAAAGACACTTAGTGTGGTGTTTGCAATTAATAAATGGGTTCTGTAGCAAAATAGATGCCAATTTGTAATGCAACAAAAAAGGATGACCCAACAAGGACCTATAGAGTGGCGCACAAAAGAGATAAAGATGGTATGGGGAAAGGAAAAATTGTTCCTTTCACAGCAAGTGTTGAGGATATGGTGGTGACATTGGGATATTATAGTACTGTAGTTTGCATTATTTTTTAACACAGGAACTTACCCAATATCATTGGCAATGGGAATAGCTACTGAGAGATTCCGTAGTGTATAAGGGAGGCTTGTGGGGAAGTGGGTTTTAATGGTAACAATGATGTAATGTTAATATCTACCCTTTATAAGGAAAGGGGAAGGACAAATTTATTATGAAGGCATTTGAAACTATAGCTAATTGGTTTTAGAATCGTTGAGATGGACAACAACCGAGTAATACAGGAAATTATGATTATGATAGCTCCTGATATTTAAAAAAGTGCGTACAATTAGTAAAGTACAGAGTATGTTAGCAGAACCTCTTTATCCTGTTTTATATAGGTGTTTTTTTTTTTTTTGAATGTCTGTATTAGCACTGATCAGTTTGTATTATGGTGTGCTTTGTGGATGAATTGCATAGATTTGATTAATAAAAATTCCCCTACTCTTTTTGAGAAGTGCCATGTGATCATTAACATCCTCCAGAACAGGCAGACGGGACCTTGGTTTAATGTCTCATCCAAATGACAACACCTCAGGAGTGCAGCACCCCCCTCATGCTGCACTACAGTGCCAGTATTGGAATTCAACCCAAGCACCTGGTATGGGGAGAGAACCCACAGCCTTCTGATCTTCTGGCCTCAGAGGCGAGTGTGCAGCCTGCTGAGCCACTGACACTGACGATATTGGCAACCCAGATTCATGCCCCAAACCTAGGGCAGCCAGTAGAAAAAGGACCATGTATCCCATAGGATGCTTGCCTTCTACTGGCTGGGAGGGTTGTACTCCTTGATGCCAAACCACCAGCTGGGTGATCACAAGTGGCATAGCAGCTGGAGTAGTGCAGAGAAAGGGGAAGATACATATACTTCAGATCAGGCAAGCCAGTTCTACAATCCCTACATCCTCTGGGGACAGAACCGTAGGAGAGAAAATGGTAAACATGGCCATTCTGGTGGATGCCATTCCCACATTGCCACCTGACCCAGTTGGACCACCTAAACTCCCTGCTGTAGCTTCTTCTCCTTATCACTGATGCTGTCTCTACATAATGGGGAATAGACAAAGAGCTAATAGGTCAGCGCTGAGGGAGGTTCTTTCAGTTGGGGACCTGATATCCAATGTGGCAATATGGTCACACCCAAGAACTGAGGAGTAGATAAGAAAAAGATAAGAGAGGGTTTCGACTGGCTAGTGGAAAGTCCTTCAGCAGTTGCATTTGGAGCATGTGGCAGTATTAATGGAGGCTAAAGCGTGTAATAGGTAAGGAATCCTCAAGTTAGAGTTGAATAAAAATAACTAGGTAATCATTGTTAGAATTACACCTGAGTCCCAAAGTATTATGGTATGGCAAATTGTATTTGCATAACATCTTTTTGAAAAGACTCTAGTGCTTCTAAGAAACCAGCAATAACAAAAAATAAAACACACAATGGAAATGCCTGAGAAGTAAATTCATCTGGGTTATTTTGCAGACGTGCACTGTCCCAACAAATCAACACAGTTACAGAAATAAATAAAAAAAGTAATAAATTGGAAACAAAAAATTACAGCAGCAACTACTACTAGCCGTAACCAGTACTCCAGGATGACCATCTGAAAGAGGTGAATCTTAACACAGACTTATTTCGCTCAACCCTAGGCTGACACGAACATATGAAAACACTGGCAGAAAAAACCTAGAGGTCTGTCAAGTTTGCTTGATTGTGCAGCTTGCAGTATATTTTTACTGCAGCTGCCCCTCAATTCCCTTCCCATCATTCCCACCCCCAGCTTTTCCATCTCTAGGTTCTAATCTGTACTTACCATACCTTCCCTTTGACTCTGTCCTATCCCTTTTAAAAATGTCCACTGTCTTCAATGAGATCAATTCTTCAGGCAGTTTGTTCCACCTGGCCACCACCCTTTCTGTAAAGTAGTGTCTCTTTCTCTCCCTCCTGAATATTCCCCCTTGAAACTTCAGACTGGGCCCCCTCGTGACCCTTCCTCCCTTTAAGCAGAACAGCGCCCCCAGTGTTAACCCTGTTTATGCCTTTTAGGTATTTGAAAGTCTCTATCATGTCCATAATGATGCAGGCAGTTTTATTTTATTCTATTTTATTTATTAGGTCTAGGATTACAATACCTTTGAGCCAGGGCTCTTTTACAAAGGTCCCACATCACGTTACAATTCAAAACATAAGATATGTAAGTCAGATTACAAATTCAATGTATAGGACAAGGTTACAAAAGTGTAAGCTAAACAAAGTTACAAAGCATCTGAGAAACAAATCAAGTTTTGAAGGCAAGGTTATAAGCAGATAGCAGATGAGGTGCAGAGATGATAGAGGACAAGAGAGAGGAAAAGTAGAGGGGTGGAAAGCTATACAGGAGGAGTGCAGCCAGTGGCATTGTCATAGACATAACATGGGGAAGTGCGTGCTAAGGGGTAACCAAGTGCTAATAGGAGAGAGAACTGCATAAGGGTAGGGAAATATTCATGGGATCAGCTAGTGGAGGCAGTCACAGGAGCTAGAGGCAGTGAGAGAGAGGTGGAGCCTTGATTTAAATGCACCAAGGGTAGGAGTGGAGGAGATGTAACTGTTTAGACCATTTAGCCAGCTGGGCGCCCTGTAGGCAAAAGATCTTTGACCTTGTGAGGTACAACAATGTGGAACCTGCAGGAGCTATGATTCAGACCCCCTGGTTGAGCGGGGGCTATTGCTAGGGTGCAGGACTGCACACACTCCAGGGGGCGCAAGGTCCATAGTAATTTTCTTCACCATGGTGCAGGTTAGGTACTTTATCTTATTGGTGAGTTGCAGCCATCCAGTTTGTGCATAGTGGTCGCACGTATGTGTGAGGTGGTGGGATCCAGTGAGAAGTCGGCAGGCCTTATTGAAGGAGGTGGATATGCGTCTAAGAGTGGTAGCAGGGGCAGAGCCATAGATGATAAACCCAAAGTCAATAATGGAGACAACAGTGCTCTGAATGGCGACAGTCAGGGCTTCTGGGGTAAGATGTTGCCTATGCCGGAAAAGAAGGCCAAGGCTAGTATTTGCTGCTTTGGCTACAGAGTCAATGTGGGCACTGTAAGTTAGATAAGAGTCTAGAGTGATCCCAAGGTACTTAAAGGCTTGAACGTGTTCCAGGGTGTCTCCATGACTGGTTTTGATGGAGAGGGGATGCAGCTTATGCTTGTTATGAGAGCTGCTGAACATCATAGACTTTGTTTTCTTATTATTAAGGACCAGATTGTGATTTGAGAACCAATTTTCAACAGATGTGAAGCCAAGCTGAAGGTTTTGTCTTGCAGAGGCTTAGGATCCTTGACCTTGTGGGAAGCAAGAATTACAGCATCATCTGCATAGAGGATGATTGTTTCGAAGCAAGAATTTGGAAGGGAGTTCAGGAACAAGCTGAATAGTAAAGGGTCCAGAATGGATCCTTGGGGGACACCTGAGTGAACAGGCCTGGTATCAGAGAGGACATCTGCAAATTTTACTTTTTGAGACCAGTTCTCCAAGTAGCTTTTGAACCAGGCAGTGGAGTTGGGAGAGAGTCCAGCTTTCAGAAGTTGCACAAGCAGTAGGTGGTGATCAACAGTGTTGAACCCCTTAGTCAGATCGATAAAGACGGACCCAATTAACTGACCACTGTCCAGAGAGCTGGGAAGAATGCCAGAGAATTCCAGTAGGGCAGATGAGGTGCTATGTCCTTCCCCGAAGCCATGTTGTTGCAAGCACAGGATATTGTATTTGTCCTGGAAATCTGTGAGCTGATCTGCTGGAAGAGCATTCCATAAATCATGTGTAACCATTGTCAGTACACTGTCTTGAGAAGCCTTTAGATGGAATTTTGGTTATATGAAAGAGTAAATCTTTAAATGAACAGCAATACAGTAAAGCAGTTTCCAAGACTGTTAACTGCTCCGTGTGGACCTTTTTTCTCGTCGGGCCAACTGGCCCTTGTGGACTTCCCTGGCTGAGGATCGTGGTCTTGGGTAACTTGTGGGCTAGTTGCCAGATGAATGTTTTGCATTGCAGTTCAGCCCCTGCTTCAGGAGCACTGTGCAGTGAAGGGGGCATGGCTGCTACTTTCCTTGTACTATGTTTCGGCCCTTTCCCCAAGCCGTCCTCCACTGTGGCCCTCGCTAAAGAGCCACAGCTTAAGGGTATCATACTGTGGCCATCAGCTTGGGGTGGCAGTTGGCAGGAGATGCTATACCCTCAGTAAGGAAATATTATATACATCAGCAGTTCACTTGGGGTGTATGCATTAAGCTTACCTGGTCAGAATAGCATTTCCATAATAGCACTCTTCAAAACAACACTTCAGGAAGCACATCTGCCTTGACAGTGGCAGGGGTGGAGTAGCGAACATGCATTACCGCTACTGCTGTAGCTGTCCAGGCAGATGGGAGTGAGTCACAGGCAGTCGGGAAGGAGTGAAGTAGCTGGAAGCAAGGTATCTGATAGAGCCACTCCCATGGAGGAGAGGCTAAGGCACTTGCATCCAGCACAGAGGAGACCTGGGTTCTGTTCCTAGTCTCCTAAGTAGTGGATTGCCTTTTTTTTTTGTTAGTACTCGATCTCCCCATGGTTCTCCCCATCCCCGAGGTCCATCCCCCCATGGAGCTGATTATATTAAAATCGGGAGTGGAGGTGGTAACGGTCCTCCATGTGTGTTTGGACTGCTACCATTGGCACTATTGTTGAGAATGGCTTTCATTCTAGGCACTGTTATTGTCTGTACCATTTTTACGGCACGGTTCTTGACCGTGCTGTTGTTACGGGCGGTATTTGAACCTAGTGCCTGTACTAAGTCCTGTATCAATATGTTCCTGCAATGTGTCCAGTGTTTTGTTTAGAGCTGTGTGCTCCAGGATGCCTAGCTGCTAGTGTAAGTGCCTAATCAGTCAATTGACTTCTTAACTAAGTTGTGTTGTGACCAAATATTGCTGATTATTTTCATGGTTAACCATATTGTCCTTTATTTTAATCTTAATGTTATGAGCTACTTAGCTGCTCTTCAAAGCATTAGAGATATTAATTCGTGCTTGCATTAGTTTAGCTACCCTAGTACTAGGGGTGTGTGAGTAATGAATATCAAATTCTGAATACCTCTAATAATACGCTGTTCGGTATTTGGAACCCATATACCGAATAGTGACATTATTCGGCTGGTATTCAGGTTGGCTTTTTGTCAGGATTTTAAAATCTCGTGGGACTTGTTGGCCAATCACTGAGCATTTGCCAATGCCAGATCATGTGACTGCCACACTGCAGCAGAGAAAGATGTGGTGGAGAGATCTCTGAGAGTAGGAGAGATTAAGCACAAACAAATTATATTACATCGCAAAACCTTTGCAATTTTATTAGTGCACTGTTTTTCTGTTAGTGCCTGATACTAGCAGGATTTTTTTCCCCAGAAAATAATCCGATCTAGTGATTTATTTAGCAGGAGCTGTGCAGAGAGCGACTTACAGTCTCACTACCTTGATTTCACAGGTCTCAGTGCTCTGTGGAGGTGCAGGAGAAGAAGGCAGTGTTACCGAAACCATTTTATATATAATAATTGCAGTAGTTCTAACTTCTAGCTTGACTGCTGTTTTTTAAAAATCTGTCTTTAATTTGGTGGTGTAAGTAATAAGTATTCTGGGGGGCTCAGGTTTTATGAAAGCCAGTAGCAGCCAGAAATCTCGGAGGGTAGTCAGCTGACTACACTCCCAGGCCTCCACCCACAGCTTAAAGTCAGGTAGTGATGCCATGCAGTCTCATGCACCACCTCCAAGAATTTGTTTTGTGCTAAAATCAGTACTTCTATACATTTAAAAGTATTTTAGTTCTGGCTTGAATAATAGCATGTAAACTGGGCTCAGGTTTTATGAAAGTCAATAGCAGCCAGTAGCCTCAGAAGGCAGTCATCTGGCTGCACTCCCACCATCCACAGTTTAGGGCCAGATAGTGATGCCTGCAGTTGCACTGCGCTCACACCTTTGCCTACTCTGCATGCCACTTGCAAGAATTTTTTTGTTCTAAAATAAATCAGTTTTTCTGTTCATTTAAAAAGTATTACAGTAGTTCTGCTGCAGAAATCTGTCTTTAAACTAAAAATATTGGTGGTGTAATCTGGGGTTGGGCTCAGGTTTCATGAAAGTAAGTAGCAGCCAGCAGTCTCAGAGGGCAGTTGACTGACTGCCCTCCCACTGCCCACAGTTTAGGGCCAGATAGTGATGCCATACAGTTGCACTCTATGCACACCTTTCCCACCTTGCATGCCACTTGCAAGAATTTTTTGTGCGAAGATAAATTAGTACTTTTGTATATTTAAAAAGTATTACAGTAGTTGTGCTGTAGAAATCTGTCTTTAAAAATATCAGTAGTGTAATCTGGGGTTTGGCTTAGGTTTCATGAAAGTCAGTAGCAGCTAGCAGTCTCTGAGGGCAGTCATCTGACTGCACTCCCATCCCCCGTGGTTTAAGGCCAGATAGTGATGCAGCGCAGTTGCATGCACACCCTTGCCTGCATGCCACTTGCAAGAATTGTTTTGTGCAAAAATAAATCAGTACTTCCGTTCATTTAAAAGTATTACAGCAGTTGAGAGTGTTTAGAAACTGTTGACAAAGACAATGGAAGCTAGAGGTTGTAAAAAAATGCACTTGGTCCAGCCAGCGCAACTCTACAATGGAGGAACAGGTTGGTGATGTTGAACCTAAATGTGAGCGATGGTCAGGCCATATTCAGCACCCAAAATTATTGTTTACCCCTTCCAAGCCTATTTCATCCATAAATAGTAGTACTGTGGCTGGCACTGGAGAAAGTGATACAAGAAGCACAAGCAGAAGAACACTGTCCTCGACTCCCACCACAACCACCAATGTGTCCCCAACTCTCACCAGTACCATCACATCTGTCATCCCCACCATCACCAACATAGAGACCCTGACTTCCACAACAACTGGCAGCATGGATATTATAGCCAGTCCTGCAACTGTCACTGTCACTCCAGCCACTACTGACACTACAAACCCTACCTTTACTGCCACTACTGTAACACTATCACCACAGTCTGTTATCCCTGCCACAGTGAATATTACCAGTATGACCACTATAGTTGATTCTGTTATGCCTCCCAGTTCTCAGCTTCTCAGTATTCCTAAAAAAGTTGTAGAGGAAGCACAGCCATCTGGCTCTGAGTATTTCCCTCCATATGAACTGCCCAGTGACACATCATCTTCTTCAGAGGCAAATGTGAGTGACTTTGAAGATGACACAGAGTATGCTATGTACCTTTAGGGCAGAAAAAAAGGTGGCTGGCAAAAGAGCCCCTAGGAGTAGCACAAGTACCCAGGGTAATAGAAATAGCAGTAAGCATAAGGGTTCCCTTCCCCCTTAGAAAACCAAACAAACAACAGTGATGGCTCTTTGTCAGGCTCTGTCACAGCCCAAAGAATAGCTGAGTGATGCAGCACTGGCATGGCACCATCAGTGCCAGTTGTCACAGGGCAAGCACATGAGAACAAGACAGGCACATCTGTTGAAAAAAGAACTGAGGAATGTGGTGTTACCAGAATCACTGGTAACTGCAGTATTAAGAGTGCAGTGTGGTTACATTTCACTGTGTTAAAGGAGGACACAAGGAAGACAGTCTGTTCCTTTTTCAACAGCACTATAAGCCAAGGGAAATCACTCAGAACTTAACCACAGCATCATTACCAGGGCCCCGATTTTTCTGCGGCACATTGGAGCAAAGTTCTGTGGCAGGGTTCTCATTTGCCACAGAACTTCTGCGGCACTCAGCACCAATTTCTGTGGCAATTCTGCGGCACATTTTTACCCTTAATTTTTTTTCCTTTTTTTTTTTGCCAAATCTGACACACGCTCGTAACGCAGTCATTTTAAGGTCGTTTGTCACCAAATTTTCAGCATAGCCAATTTAGGACATCTGCTCATGAGTAGTATCACTGTGATTTTATTAATCTGTCCGGAACATTGATTTCGCACACTGACTGCACCATTGTGCGCTACATGTGGGAAAACACATTTTAGGTGAAATGTGAAAAATGACAGTTGTACTCTTCATAAGGAGGTGTGGTAAAATGGCAATACTGAAAATCTGGAGTGAAAATATTAAAAATGCTCGGAGTTACGAACGTGCTTAGGAACTGCGCAATGCACGCTCGTAACACAGTCATTTTATGGGCGTTTGTCACCAAATTTTCAACATAGCCAGTTTAAGACCTCTGCTCATGAACAGTATCACTGTGATTTTATTAATCTGTCCGGAACATTGATTTCACACACCGAACCGCGCCATTGTGCGCTACATGTGCGAAAACGCATTTTGGGTGAAATGTGAAAAATGACAGTTGTACTCTTCATAAGGAGGTGTGGTAAAATGGCAATACTGAAAATCTGGAGTGAAAATATTAAAAATGCTCGAAGTTACGAGCGTGCATATGAACTGCGCAATGCACGCTTGTAACAGTCATTTTATGGGCGTTTGACCAAATTTTCCACATAGCCAGTTTAAGACCTCTGCTCATGAACAGTATCACTGTGATTTTATTAATCTGTCCGGAACATTGATTTCACACACCAACCGCACCATTGTGCGCTACATGTGCGAAAACACATTTTGGGTGAAATGTGAAAAATGACAGTTGTACTCTTCATAAGGAGGTGTGGTAAAATGGCAATACTGAAAATCTGGAGTGAAAATATTAAAAATGCTCGAAGTTACGAGCGTGCGTAGGAACTGAGCAATGCACACTCGTAAAACAGTCGTTTTGGGGAATAATTTCACCAAATTTTCAACATAGGGTTTTTAGAAGCCTACCTCATGAACTGTGACACTGTCATTTTGTTAATCATTCTGGAAAGGTGGTTCTGTGCAGTGAATGCGGAACCACCTTTCGGGACTGATAAACGAAATAACAGTGTCACAGTTCATGAGGTGGGGGCCCAAAAACCCCATGTTGAAAATTTGGTGAAAAAATTCCCAGAAATGGCTGAAATATGCACTAAAGTTGAAAAAAATCCATTTATGCCATTATACAGCTTACCGGCATTTCTTCAGTTCGCAGTCGGTTTTGAAGAGTGCAGACGTGTTCCCGGTCCACAGAAGATCATCGCTCTGGGCTCCAGAGGTAAGTATGGGTTGAGGTGGGGTGAGGTGGGGGTGTGGGGAGGTGGAGTACGCAGAGGGTGGGTGCAGGTTGGGGGAGGAGGGCAAAAGAATCACCGATGGAAGGTTTTTTTTTTCAGGGTTCTTCAGAATTCTCACGCAAGGAGGGACTTTTGCCACACTGGGGTGGGCTCCCAGTGTGGCACCAGGCAGCTTGGGGGGGTCGATTAAACTGACGGGGGATTGGGCACCCCCGTTGTCAAAGGAAGTTTTGCCACCATGGCACAGAAACATTTGGGGGTGGCAGTGAAACCGACGGGGGATTGGGCACCCCCGTCGGCAAATGAAGCATTTGCCACGCTGGGGTGGGCTCCCAGCATGGCACCAGGCAGCTTGGGGGTGGTCAATGAATCTGATGGGGGATTGGGCACTCCCGTTGGCAAAGGAAGTTTTGCCACACTAGGGTGGGCTCCCAGCGTGGCACAGAAAAATTTGGGGGTGGCAGTGAAACCGACGGGGGATTGGGCACCCCCATCGGCAATTGAAGCATTTGCCACACTGGGGTGGGCTCCCAGCATGGCATACTATTATTTCAGAGGGGGCACGTTTGTTCGCGCGACCATGAATTCCGCAGGTGACGGCAAATTCATTAATATTTCCATGTTACCGCACCATGGAATTATGGAAAACTCTGGCCATGATCATTACACAACCACTTGAAGCTTAAGCACCCTCAACTGTATCAAAGCTCATCTGGGTCTGGATCTGGTCGCTTGGTTTCACCAAGACCAGTCCCCTCCTGTGGAAAGGCATGTACTCTTGGAAGTGGTGGTGGTACCGACAGATCTGATTTTGAGCTATGCAGTGGTCATGGCACTCCTTCACCCCTCACCAACACAAAGTCCCTGTACTCTGGTCACTTCTGACTCCAGTAATTCTACAAGGCAGAGACAGTCATCAGCACTTTGCACACCACTGGTGAAGCGGTCCACATCAATGTCTCCCATGGCAGTTCCAGTAATGGATGTTCTGCATGCACAAACAAAGTATCATGCCTCACATCCAACAGCACAGCAAATCACACAGCTGATTCATGAAATGATGGCATTGGATCTCCAGCTTATCTCACTTGTGGAAGATGTTGGTTTCTGACAGCTTCTCCACTATTTGCACCCACGTTATCAGATACTACCTCATACTGCATTTTCATGGAGTGTATTGCCATGACTGTATGGTTGCATGTGATCTGTTATTGCTGTTCGGCTTGCAGAGGCTGTTGGTGGAGTTTTTCACTGCACATCAGATATCTGAACTACCGATAATTCCCTCAATGCCTAGCTGTCCTTAACCGCTCACTGGTGTGTGCAACAGCCTGCTGCTGCTCTTTCTGATGCATCACCATGTGGCTCGCCCTTGGCCCCCCACAATCTGGTGGTCACATTAGGTCAGCTTTGCTGAACATCAGACTGATGGAAGAGGACCACAGAGCACATAATATTCTCACATTCCTTCAAGAAATGTTGCACCCTTGGACTGGTGTTAATATCAATTTAAACATGGTGAAAGCCATCAATGATGGACATTTTGTGAGTATTCATTGATTTGCACACACAGTGAATTTAGTGGTTACTCCTGCACTGCATAACAGTCCTAGGACCAACAACATATTATCATAGATTGTTCCATTCGCGACCATTTCCATCACTCTGTAAAAGCCACTAACAAATTACGAGGAGTTCAGGAATGCCTTGGCCTGCCCCAACACCGGGTAATACAAGATGTTAGCACTCACTGGAATCCTTCATACCTGATGCTTTCACGACTACTGGAGCAAAAGTGAGCACTACATGAAATGTCTATGGAGTCAGACATTGGAGAGGTCCTAGGACATCATGATTGGTTAGTTCTTGAGGGCATGGTGAAGGTTCTTGCATCATTTGAGAGGAGTATACATGACCTAAGTGCTATCTCAGCCTTACTTAGTCAGGTTATCCCAGCTGTGCATATTTTCAAAAGATCATGACAAAGATATTTGCCTGACAATACAATGAGTACACAAGAGATCACTGAGCTTGTTATTCATCTCGGTGCAGAACTTGATGCAAGGTTTGCCACAGTCATGGATAACTGCCACCATGTATTTGCTACCATGTGGGACTCTAGGTTCAAATGCGAGATCCTTTATATAGCCATGGACAATCACAGGGTGACTCATTTTAGGCAACAGCTGAGTGAAGAGTTAAATAGCGCCATGCAGGAAGTGGGGCACTTTGAAGGAGAAGAAGATGCTCCAGTTCAAGTTCCTGAGGGAGAGAAAGAGCCATGTGGTGGTTTGGAATCTGATGGCACTGGTGGAGATGGGGAAAGAGGGCATAGTGGCAGTGCTGAGGAGAGTGACTGGGCATTACTCAGCACATCATTGTGTCAACAGCAACACAAATGCTCACAGTCTCTGCCGCTCTCTGCAAAAATGTTACTTACTGACTGCTTTGCAGAATCAATTGAGCTATTTGAAGTTGATCCACTGGGCTGCTGGATTCAGAAAATGAACTCCTCTCCTCACCTGGCACAACTTGCTTTAAAATACCAAAGTTGCCTTCTACAAGTGTGCCATCTGAGAGGATGTTTAGCACTGCTGGTGATGTGGTTGAGCCACACTGTTCCAAGCTGGACCCTCAACACATTGAACAGCTAGTGTTCATTAAGCTAAACTTACCAGTAGTTGGCTACAAATATGATCCAACAACATAAAACCGGTGATACAGTACTACTGTCAATCTCTTTTTTTTTTTTAGTCTTTGGTAACCGGTTAAGGCCCACTAGGCACAAGTGCCTGTTTTAAGGGGTGACCTGGGAGTACTGGGTAGTTAAGTGACTTGCTCAGAGTCACACAGTATGTAAGTGGAGGTTGTGAGAATCAAACTCAGGTCTGGTCTGCTGGATGTATCAAGGTTGTTCACACCTCGTTCCTCTAAACTTCAGGCTATACTGCCAGTCCAATCTAATGTTACCACAGTGTAATATTACCTTTTTGGGGGTCAGCCTTCTTTTTCTACCACATTAAATATTTAATTTAATGGGTAACTCTCTACTCCCTGGCATATATGCTGCAGGACCACCATGAGGCCCCTCTTAAACTAGAAACAATTAAATATTATATAATGTTTCAATGCGCTTACTACTGTGTATTTAGGTTACTAATTATCTGTTGGCAGAAAACAACTGCTTGTCCCACACAGTCTGCCCAGATTGTCCATCCCTGCCTTATCATTCTACTCTGCAGACCCTAAAGTAACCCTGCCACCTCCCTGCCTGTTTTGAAATACAAACCTATGCCTATCCCACGCATGCATGAAACCCTAGACTGTTTTCGCTGCTATCACTTAGGCTGGCAGTCTGTGTCAGGCACCTACCATGCCTTCTGTGAATAAATATTTCTTCACATCTGTCTTAAACTCCCCCTTCAGCTTCCTCACATACCCCCATTGCCCCCAGTACTCGTGTTCTTTCTCATTTAAAAGAGACTCCCCTTAAGTGCCATCTTCACCCCTGTGAAGTACTTGTATAGGTCTCTATCATGGCACATCTCACTCTCCTCTCTTCCAGGGAGCACATGCAATGCACTTACAGCAGTGCCATTTTAGCTGCCCTAGACAAGACACAAGATGTCATCTCGTCATCTACAGCCACTGGTCAATCTATGATGACCGTCTGTCACCTGACCACTAACCAGGGCAGTAGTTTGTTTCCTTTTTGGGCTGCTGAAAGGCTGTTAGAAGGTGTCCATGGCAGAATTAACTGTTGTACTTCAAAAGGGAAGGAAGTGATGGACTTAACAGTGTAACAATGTCTTAATTAGAAAACACTTATTTGGGGCAGAATAAAGAATAATGAATTAAGGTATTCGCACACCCCTACATACTACCGTAGTTGTATTCATACAAATATCCTAATTACTTTATTGCTCACTACAGTCTAATAATTACATTATTGCCCTGTTATAACCTACTTCTGACCGACTATTTTGCTATTTGCAGTTACTATTCTTACTGTGTCACAGCCTATCTACTAGCTGCTTTTAACATATTTGTGTTATAGTGCTTGAGGACTTGTTGCTGTCATAGTATGATACTGCTCATGCTGTCTCTCTCCCTCTCTTACTGTTTTCCTCTACCTCCTTCCCACTTCCAAACTGTCCTACTCTTACCCCTTCTCTCTCCCACCTCAATGCCTCTACCCCTACCCTTCCCACCTCTTGTCTGCCTCCCCCGTCCCACTCCCCTTGGCTTCCAGGATGCTCCCTTATCCCCTCCGTTTCTTCATGGCTCCACCTGGATTTCCTTAGGACATCCCTTCCTACCCACTGTCCTGTTCCCTCTCCCAGCTCTCCCCTTTCCCATCGCAGATGACTATTAGTCTCTACCAAGTTCATCATTTCACTTCTGCTCCTCATAGCTGGTGACACTGAGCCCAACCCTGTCCCTGCACACTCCACTTTCACCTGCCTCCCCACTGATCTACAGATGGCCCACATTAGTATCCGTAGTCTCCTACCTAAAATTGATCTTCTACAACCCCTCATGGTTTCCCTTCACCCAGATGTCCTAACTGTGTCGGAATCCTGGCTTTCCCCCAAGATTCCCGACTCTGCTATCACTATCCCTGGTTATTCCATCACCCGCCAAGACCTTGCCAAAAAGGGTGGTGGTTTCACCATCTACCTCTCTTCCTCCATTCAGTCTACTCCAGTACTCACTGTCTCTTCCCCTGCTGCTTACAAACTCCTCCTCCTCAATCTTCCTTCCCTTTCTCTGTTCCTATTTTTGTGGCTGGCATCTGTTGCTGTTCAGGGCTGACCCTCTCATCTGCTACCAAGCTCCTAACCACCATAGAAACATAGACTTTGATGACAGATAAGGACTGCTTGGCACACCTAGTCTGCCCATTTCCCTACCTACTGGATAAGCTGCAGATACTAATTAACCAACAGCCTATTTCTCCCTACCCCCTAGAAGAATTGCCTTATGTCTGTCCCATGCATTCTTGAATTCTCCCACAGTTTTAGACCCCACAACCTCCTCAAGAAGGCAGTTCCATGCGTCCACCCCCTCTCTGTGAAAAGATACTTCCTCACATTGCCCGTGAGCCATCCCCCTCTCTATCTTCAAATTGTGTCCCCTTCTTCTTGCAAATCTCTTTTTCTGAAAGATGCTACCCTCTTGGACTTTGTTGATTCCACTGAGGTACATAAAAGTTCCAATCATGTCCCCCTCGCCCTCCTTTCCTCAAGGGTATACATAGTAAGCTCTTTTAGTCTCTTCTTATATGGCTTCTCTTGCAGACCCTTCACCATTTTAGTTGCTCTCCTCTGAACTGCCTCCATCCTGTCTATGTCCTTGCAGAGACAGGGTCTCCAGAACTGGACGCAGTACTGCAGATGGGGTCTCACCAACTGTCTGTACAGAGGGACAACAACTTCCTGTTTTCTGCTGGTTATGCCTGCCCCTATACATCCCAGTATCCTCCCAGCCCTCCCTACTGCCTTCGCACATTGCTTGTTAACCTTAAGATCGTCTGATATGATTACCCCCAGGTCCCTTTCCAGTTTTGCTGTTGTTACTACCTCCCCACACATTGTGTACTCTTCCCCTGAGTTTTTGTTTCCTAGGATCATTATTTTGCACTTCTTTGCATTGAATCCAAGCTACCATACTTCTGACCATTCCTCCAACCTTGCCAAGTCGCTTATTATCCTTTGCATCCCCCCATGTATCAACCCTGTTGCAGATCTTTGTGTCATCTGCAAAGAGGCATACTTTTCCTTCCAGTCCCTCTGCAATGTCACTTATACAGACATTAAAAAGGACTGGACCCAGTACTGAACCCTGCGGTACCCCACTAGTAACCCCTCTTTCTTTAGAGTGGACTCTGTTTACTATTACCTTCTGTGTTCTGTTGTCCAGCCAATGTTTTACCCAGGCTACTACCCTGGGACCCACTCCTAGGCTAGCTAATTTGTTTATTAATCATTTGTGTGGGACTGTGTCAAATGCCTTGCTAAAGTCTAGGTAGGCCATGTCCACAGCCGCTCCCTGGTCTACTACTTCTTTGGTCACCTAGTCAAAGAAACTGATTAGATTCGTCTGACATTACCTTTCCACTGTGAATCCATGCTGCCTTGGGTCCTGTGTCCCACTGGCCTCTAGGTACTCAACAGTTCTTTCCTTCAGAAGTGATTCCATCATTTTCCCCACCACAGAGGTCAAACTGACAGGTCTGTACTTTCCTGCCTCTGTCTTGCTCCCACTTTCGTGAAGGGGAATCACATCTGCCCTGCTCCAATCCTCAGGTACCACACCATCTTCCCATGATTTGTTAAAAAGGGTAGTCAGTGGTGTCACTAGTTGTCCCCTTAATTCTTTTAGAATTCTGGTGTGAATCCCATCAGGCCCCATTGCTTTGTCCACCTTCAGTTTTAGGAGTTCTTTCAGAACCCTTTCTTCTGCAAAAAGACTGGGATCGATCCCCCTATCCAGAGTGCTTCTGTTAATTGGATTAGGTACCTCCCCCTCCTCCTCATTTGTGAATACTGAGCAGAAGTATTCATTCAGTATCCCTGCTTTTTCACTGTCCCTCTCTGCCCACCCACAGTCCATTATATTCAGCATCACTATCCCTCCCTTTGTTTTTCTACATTCTCTAATGTACCTATAAAAGGTTTTATCCCCTTTTTAACTGAGTTGGCTATATTTTCCTCAGTTTGGGCCTTTGCTATTCTGACTGCCCTCCCTGCTTCCTTCTGCCTTAACTGGTACAGTTCTCTGTTCTGCTCCTTCTGTGTTTCCTTATACTTCCTAAATGCTATATTTTTCTCCCTAACCTTCCCCACCACCTCTTTTGAGAACCATAGTGGCTTTTTTTTTCATTTTGATTTGTTTATTTGCTTCACACAAAGGCTTGTTGCCTCTGTGATGGCAGTTTTGATGTTTCCCCATTGTTGCTCTACCCCTCCTTCTTACCTGTTTGCTAGTGCTTTTCTAAGGCACTCTCCCATTTTGACAAAGTCAGCCCTCCTGAAGTCCAGTACCCTCACTTATGTATGGCTTGAATCTGCAGCTGAGTTTATTGTGAACCACACTGTTTGGTGGTCATTTTTTCCCAGATGGCTACCCACTTCTTGATTTGAGATCCTCTCACTGCCCCCATTTGAGAGTATGAGGTCTAAGATTGCTTCCTCCCGAGTGGGTTCCATCACTAGCTGTCTGAGGTACGCCCCCTGTAGGGTATCGAGAATGGTCCTGCTCTTGGATGTGGCTGCAGCAAAGGTGCTCCAGTTAACATCTGGCATATTCAGTTACCCCATCAACAACATCTCCCCCTTTCCCTGCCATCCTAAGGATGCCTTCTATCATATCCTTGTCTATTCTCTCCCTCTGAGATGGGGATCTGTATACAAGCTCCGTGCGGATTGTGGTGCCATTTCCAGTCTCTAAGGTGACCCACAGTGCCCTCTCCTCCATGTTTACTCTTTTGTTCCATTGCTTTTATTCCTTCCCTTACATAGAGAGCTACTCCTCCCTTTCTTCTACCCTCCCTGTCTCTCCTGTAGGTTGTGTAACCTGGTATGTTAACAGCCCAGTCATGGTTCTCTGTGTACCATGTTTCTGTGACTGCCACGATATACAGGCATCCCTCTTCCATCAAGACCACCAGTTCAGGGAGCTTGTTGCTCAGACTTTGGGCATTGGTACTCATTACCCTCCATTTCTTGATGGCCTTACCCCTTTTTGCCCCATCCCTGTTCTTACTGCCTTTATCGTTTTCTCCATTTACCCTGTCCTTCTCCCTATCGATGTCTCTATCTTGGTGTTTACCTTACTAACTACCCTGATTTTTTTTTGGGGGGGGGGCTAGGATTTCCCTGCTCCTTTCCAGTGCCACATCCCTTAGCTAGTTTAAATGCTTGCCAATGAAGCATTTAAACCTATCACCTAGGATCCTGGTTCCCCTCCTGGACAGATGCAGACCGTTGTACCAGTAGAGGCCTGCATCCCTCCAGGTGCACCCCCAGTCCCCAATGAAGCCAAACACCTGAGCTCTACACCAGTTTTCAACCACCGAATGAATCCCATGGTGTGCAGCACCCTAGCATCACCCATGCCATAGACAGGCAGCATCTCTGAGAAGGTTACCGTGCATGCTACTTGTCTAAGGCCCCTCCCCAACTCCACAAACTCTTCCTGCACTGCTCTGATCCCTCTCCCAGCCAGATCATTTGTCCCTAGGTGGACAATGACATCCAACTCCCTCCCCCATGCAGCTGCTCCCATGATCCTGTGGATTCACTCCCTGTCCCTCCAAGCCATGGTGCCAAGCAAGAACCTTACCTCCCTCTCCCCTTCCTCCCCCAGTTCTACCCTCTTAACAATGGGGCCCCCGACCAGGAGTTGTTTCCTTCCCCTGTGGGGTCCCATGCCACCCTCCTTTGGGTCTTCTTTGTGGAGGTTCCTGGCATCCTCCTTGGTTTCTGCAGTGGGTGCTTCCATACAGGAACCACACTCATAATATAAAAATTGTCCTAGGTCCCAACCATAAAGCTCTGACTATTGTCTCCGTATACATCCCGCCCAGGGACCCTAAACATGGATTCAACGACATCCTAAACTTTATCAACTCTCATCCTCAGCAAAGCTGAACTTATTCTACTAGGGGATTTCAACATAAACTGGTTAGCATCAAGCGCCAGTGCCTATAAAGACTCCATCTCAGCTGCTAACCTCACGCAAATGGTAGACTTCCCTACTAGGATTAACTACAAGACTGGCACCAGTACCTCTTGGATTGGGTCCTCACCACTCACCCCACAAGGATTTCTCATATGACCAATCTCCCAGACACTCTCAGTGACCACTCACCAGTCATGTGTGCATGGTCTAACAAACTCCTAAAGCCCCCTCCCAAAATTATCGCAAGCAGAGTCCTTCCTCATGGAAAACTTCCACATCTCAAACAACACCTCCTTCTACAAGACTGGCTACCCGTCTGTGAAGCAACAGATGTTAACTTGGCTCTTGATCACTTCATCTCAACTTTCAACAAAGCCTGCGACCTCTTTGCCCCTGCTAAAAGGCGCAAAACAAAATCTCTCTCTAACCCATGGGTCACCTCGGCTATTCTCTCACAGCTGAAACTAAGGGATCACCTCTGGGCAGTTGCCAGGGCCACTGGCAAACAACTGGATATCCAAAATTACAAACAATCATGAAATGCCTGCACAAAAGCCATATGGCTAATGAAATCCATGTATTACAAAGACGCTCTCACCAATATATGGGGAAATGGTCGTGCTTTCTGGGACAATATTAAGGATGTCACAGGGAAGCAGCCAAAAACCTCTCCGGCCATGTTAATGGTTGATGGATCCTCAACCCTCGATTCCAAGGTGATCGCAAACATCTTTAACACGGCTTTTTCAGACCTTAGTGCTGTTCTACCTCCCATGACTTTTTCGAAACAGGGCCTACTCCCCAACACTCAGCCCCTCAGTCTAACCATCCCCTCTTCTACTTCAGGGAGGTAAGACTGAATGAAGCTCACCGCTATATTACTGCAGCTATCTCTAAATCTAGATCTAGTAGCAACAACCTGGACCTTAAGTTTCTGTTGCTCACCCTCGCTGAGGTAATTCATCCATTAACAAAAATCCTAAACCTCTCTCTCAACTGTGGAAAATTCCCGTACCTATGGAAAACAGCCACTGTGATACCCATCCATAAATGTGGGGACAAGACGAATCACTCAAATTATCGCCCTATCTCCATACTGCCCCCACTCTCTAAGGCACTCGAGCGCATCATGGCTGATCAACTTACCGACCACTTGGATAAATACAATATACCTTGTCCACAACAACACAGCTTCCGGAAAGGTCACAGCACCACCACAGCCCTTGTTGAGTTCACTGGAGCATTGCACAAACCCCTTGACAACGTCCTTCTCACAGGGGCCATTTTCGTCGACCTCTCCAAGGCCTTTGATACAGTACACCATGGACTACTAATACACCAACTACTGAATGCCAGGCTATCACCTGACTCTTCTCTCTGGTTTAAAAGCTACTTAGAAAATCGGTCACAGAGAGTAAAAAATTGCGGACGCTCTTTCTAACACCCCGCCTGTTCGCTCGGGTGTCCCACTGGGATCCATACAGGGCCCTCTCCATTTTAGACTTTTCTTAAACTCCCTCCCTTACCACTGCTCTGAGCAGATCATACTATATGCCGATGATGCTGTTGTATTCTCCACTCACAAATATCCTGCAACTCTTCAACACAACCTTCAACTTGGTTTCAGTTCTGTAGAGACATGGTTTCTTAATCATAAACTGGTCCTCAATGACAAGAAAACCAAATCTATGCTCTTCTGCAGCTCTCATAACCCACACAAGCTACACCACTTGGCTATCTCCACCACTCAGGGGAACACTCTAGATCAGGTGGGGTCCATCAAATACTTAGGGATACAGCTTGACCCAAATCTCTCCTATGGACTTCATGTAGATAATGTAGCTAGAGCTGCTAATATACGGCTTGGTCTCCTCTACAAACACAGACCACACCTCACACCAGAAGCTTTGAAGTTTGCAGTCCTGAGCTCTGTGATCTCTGTAATAGACTATGGTCTCATCATTTATGGCTCAGCCATAACCACAACCCTTAGATGCCTCTCAACTGCCTTAAATAAAGCATGTCAGCTCACCGCTGGTGCTCACCATCTCACCCACACATGTGCCCTGTACAATCAGACCAGCTGGCTCCAACTATCAAACCGCATAAAGTTTCTGACCTGCTCCATGGTGAAAAAAATCTACCTTGGCCTTGCACCTTCTGGGGTCTCCACTCTGTTACAACACTGAATTAACAAATGGTGCCTTAGGAGATGCACGCTACAGCTACTGAAAGTCCCCCACTGTCACTCTTCACAGGGACAATGCTCTTTTGCTTATCGAGTGCCACTCTGATTCAATGGCCTCAGCCCAACCATCTCCTCTGCCCCAACAATTGGTATGTTTAAAACTAGGCTCCGGGACTTTCTCACTACCAACAGCTCCTGTGACTGTCCAACTTAACCTTGTTTCTCCACTTCCCTTTCTGCTCTAGTTGTCCCCCCCTCCCCTCCTCACTGGATTCTACCCTCACATCGTGGTATACCCAATGCTGCACTTTTCACCCTCTCCCCACCCTTCCTACATTCCTTTTCCCCCCTCTCCTCTTCCCTCTCCCTATGACTCTGGCACTTCTTATCTGTTGTCTTTTTTCTCTGACAAATGCCGCTGGCTGCCTTGTTACAATGCTACCCTTGAATTGTATTACTCTGTACTCTGCTTGCAATGTCCACATTGTTGTAATGTCTGTCTTGATGTTTCCCATAATTTGTATTTCTCTGACATGGAAACTTTGTAAAACAGCCAAGGCTCAAAGGTATTTGTAATCCTAGACTTGATAAATAAATAATAAATAAATAAATAAATAAATAAATAAATAAAATAAACACCCTGCCAGAACAGCATATGAATTGTGGAAAGGTACAACTGGAGGGACTCGCCTCTGTTCCACCACCCTCACCCTCCCTGAGCCCACTGTGGTCCAACCACTCCCATTTCTTGGCAACCTGTGAGGCAAAGGTGGTGACCCTGGTGGTGCATGGGTGTGAGAGGCAGTCCCCCAAATCCTGGCCAACTCAGCCTGGAGATGAGCAACTTACTCCCTCAGCCCAGAGAGGTGCCTGCAGATGGGACAACATCACATCCTCCAGAATGTCTCCCAGAAGACTGCTGCTTCACAGCCACTGCACTGCACCACTCCCATCATGTCTTCTTTCTGGCCCCTTAACTGTTGTTTTGAATACTTACTCTTTCCTTTGTTTATTTATTTATTTTTTATTTTCCCCCCAATTGTCTACTGCCCCTGTGCACTTAAAGCTCCTGATCTTCCTGTTCTGAGACAGGAAGTTCCTGTATTTCTCAGTAGTCTCCTTACTTGTGCAGAGTCAGACCCCCAGCATCTCTTCTTATGTCTCGTCTGTTGAACTTTTCATCCTTGGGGACTTCAGCATTAACTGGCTTTCATACTCCCCACTTCAGATTTTGCCAAAATATCAAATCCTTACATCTTGCACAGCTTATTTCTGTCCCTTCCTGTAATAATTACAGATCTCTGAACCACTCACAACTGAACTGGGTACTCACAGATCATCCTCACCACATCATTGATGATGGCACCCTCCCTGATGCACTCAGCAACCACCTTATGGTCTACAGTATGTGCAAAATTCATGGCCCCAAAGTCCTCCCTCAAATTATCCAGCTCAGACCCTTCAGGTCATTAGACTTATCCTTATTACTTGCAGACTGACTGGTCCTCTATCTCTGATGCCAGTAACATCAACCTATCACTTGAATACTTTCACTCCAAATTCTTAGCTATTTGGGATCTCCATGCCCCCTCTGGAAATCAGGGGTCCAAGGCTTTCACCTCCACTAAAGCTCAGCTGATCTTTTGGCCTGCCTCAGTGCTCACGACCTAGCGAGGAAAGCTTACAAGTCCACTAGTGCAACTGACGACCTCAACTGGTACCATGCTCTGAGGAATATTTGTACCAGAGCCACCAGGTTTGCTAAGACTGAGTTCTTTTCCTCCTCTTTTCAGAACAATCTTAGTCACCCCTCTAAGTTCTGCAAGGTCATCCATGCCCTCTTCTCCTCTCCTAATCAGACCCCCCCCAATTCTCAAGGTGGGAGACAACTTCATCTCAGACCCTCCTTCTGCGGCCACTGTATTCAACTCTTTACTTCTCTACCTGTGCCTCCTCACTTCTATCCACCTTCTCTTCCACCTCCATCCCTCCTCCCACTCTACGCTATACTCCACCATCACACCTCTTCTCCTTCTCATCAGTTACCCCTGCTACTTCCTTAAATGCTCTTCTGGCTCTCAACCCTCAGAAAGGCAGGTGCCATGATGGACTTGACCCTAAGCTCCTACTCCTCTGTCACTTCTATTGCATTCCCCATCTCGTTCCTTCTAAACCTCTCCTTCTCTCTCACTTCAGTCCCAGGCACCTGGAAGCATGCAACTGTTATTCCACTTCCCAAAGGAGGTGACTCCTCCTCTGTCAGCAACTTCCACCCTATGTCCCTCCTTCTGATCTTACCTAAACTCCAAGAGCACT
Organism: Neoceratodus forsteri; assembly: GCA_016271365.2. Lineage (NCBI taxonomy): Eukaryota > Metazoa > Chordata > Ceratodontiformes > Ceratodontidae > Neoceratodus > Neoceratodus forsteri. The sequence continues at coordinate 365,676,836 of CM057453.1, read as the reverse complement.
TAGTGCTGTCTCAACTCTCTCCCTTCTTAGATTCCTCCTCCTTTTTCACTCATTTCCAGTCTGGCTTCAGCAAACACCAGTCCACCACCTCCAGCTCACTGACTTCTTCCACACAGGTGTGGCCCAGGGTCTCCTTACTGCTGATATCTTTGTTGATTTAGCCAAAACAATTGACACTGTTTCCCACCCTCTTCTCCTAGAGAAATTGAAGTCAGCGGGTCTCTCAGACTCCGCAATGAGCTGGTTTAGCTCATACCTGTTAGGTAGATCTCAATCTGTTTGAATTGGAGAGTCCCTTCCCCCCCTCCCCATTTACATAGGCATCCCCCAAGGCTCCATCCTAGATCTGCTACTTTTTTCCATTTTTCTCATTGACCTTCTCTCTGCTTGCTCATCTGCATCCATCCATAAAAGCCGGAGATCAAGTAAGGTCTTTGGTTTTTGCAGCAGGTAGAGAAAATGTGCAGACTAGGTGGGCCTGTCAGTCCTTATCTGCCATTAAATTCTATGTATCTATGTGTCCACATGTATGCAGATGATATGGTCCTGTTTGTGTCTGGGTCCTCCCCAGCTGACAACAGCCAGGCTCCAACATGATTTTGTTGCTGTCCAGCAATGGTTCAGATCAAATCAACTATCCTTTATTGCAAAAAAAAAATGTTTTCCATGTCCTTTGGTACCAGACAAAGGCTCTCAAGACTCCCATCCCTGCCCTCCTTCCACATTCTAGATGAGGTCACAATTGATGAAGTGTCCTTATTTAAGTATCTTGGTATCTGGCTTGACTGACACCTTGACTTTTTGCAGCACATAGACGCCATGCATAAAAAACTCCACCCTAAGCTTGGCGCTCTGTATAGAAATAAAAGTTGTATCCCACTTCCTGCCAATGATAAAATCCTCTCTAAAATGATCCCTCCCATTTTTTATTATGGTGACATTGCCTATGATGCTGCCCCAAAGTCCACCCTTACCAGACTGGACCCCCTCTTTCACTCATTCTGCCATTTTTGCCTTGGATTGCCACTTTGCACTCACCAGTGTTCTTTATACTCACTGCTCTCCTTCCCCTCCCTGAAAAATTGCTGCCTAACCCACTACACCTCTTTTATCTCCAAATTATGCCTGGCTTCTCTCCCCCCCCACCTCAGCTCTGTCCTCTCCCCTCCACCCCCTTCCCCATACAGCTTTCATAACTCAGGCTATCATTCCCTCATGCTTCCCCTCTCATAAATCCCTTGCTGATTGGGCTGCCTTCTCCTTCTGAGTTCCTAAACTCTGGATTTCTCTTCCCCTAACCATTCACTCTGCTTCTTCCAAATGCTCTCTCTCCTCTCTACGTCATGTTCACACTGCTCCTATATGTGAATGCCCTGAGTCAAAGCCCTTTCCCTGTCCTCCTTTTTCCTCCACCCCATCTTTTTCTTCATCTCCTTCCCCTTCCCCACCCCACTCTTCCTCTTAACCTCTACTTCCCTGTCCTCCTCCATCTCCTACCTATCCCATCCTCTCCACAATGTACTCCTACTTTCTCCTTCAGTCACCTTCCCTTCCCTCCAGTCTCTCCTCTCCCTCCCTTATCCCTTTCCACACTACTGTTACACTTCCTTTCCTCCTCCCCTTCAATGCTTCTCCCTTCTACACCCTATCCCCTTCTACCCACACTGACTTAAGGATCCTTCCCTGTTACTCTGTTCTTCCCACAGGACATACCACCCACCTGGTCTTATGTTGCTATGTCACTTGTTTTTGATATTTGATATATGTCACTCTGTGTGATATTTTTAATTAGATCAGTCACTCTTCTAATGCACATACATGCATTGTCTAATTTTATCTCTATATGATGTTTTGTTTTACTGTATTATCAATTATTCTTTTCTGTACCTACCGTATATACCTATTCCCCCCTCACTCAGTCAGGACACATCTGGAAACAAGCTATTTACAGCTCAGCATGTCTTTCCTGGTGACACTTTTGAAAATAAATAAATAAATCTTACTTGAGGGGAGGACTGTACATGGTGTGGGGGGGGCACAAGGAAGTTGCAATGGTTATGTGGAGCCTGTCTGTTCAAGGCATTATACATTAATAGAAATACTCAAAAGTGAAGCACCACCTAACAGGCAACCAGTAGAAATCATTCAGTACAGATGTGATATGTTGTCTAGGGCACTTATTGCTGGAGTTATTAATCTGGCTGAAGCTTCTTGTACTAGCTGTAGTCACCACATCAGAACCCCAGAAGGACCAGATTTGCAGTTTTACAGTAATCCAGACTCAACAATATGAATGCATATACCACTGCTGTGACCAGGTCCTGCCCTTTAAGACATGGCATTACAGTAATTTGGCCACATTTCTAAGATGGTAAAAGTCACACCAGTCTACTGATACCACTTGGATCTCCAGTGAAAACCAGCAGATGAGTATGACTCCCAGATTTTTAGCAATATCCATGGCTATCAGGGACACCCCATCCAGGATAAGTGCTCTGGTATCTCCACTGGTCATTGCCAAAGAGCAAGCACCTGACCAAGTTGGAAGTACTTCCAACTTATTAGGGTTGAGACACAATCAGTTTATGGCAATCCAGTCTTTCACCTCAAACACTGGTTTAACACAAGTGACCCATCCATCATTTCTGGAGCAAAAACAGATACAGTTAGTGATCATCATATCAGTTCTCTTATGCATATTTAACCAGGCACATGGATACTGTGTACTGTACTATGGCATCCTCCTCACTGGGAGGGAGGCTGACCAGGGTCTAAAATTAGTCTAGAGCTGGGTGGGACTAAGGGTGCAGGAGTCTGTGAAGGAACCAATCACTAGTCAGAAGCATGAACTCAATTAGAAATATAGAACCATAGAATTTGCCATCAGATAAGGACTGCTTGGTGTACCTACTCTGCCCATTTTTCCCTGCTGACAGTATCACCTCAGATTCTACTTGATCTTGGGTCCATCATCCCTCCCCCTCTTCCTTTCCCCTAAGTTTCCTTTGTGCCTATCCCATGCATTCTTGATCCCCACCACCTCTGCTGGAAAGCTCTTCCAGGAATTCACCACTCTTTCTGTGAAGAAATACTGCCTCACATCTGACCAACTTTACCTCCCTGCTCCTTATCATGCCCTCCTTGTTCTTGAGCGCCATTTTTTTCTGAAAAATACTTCCCCACCTATACCTTATTTAACCCCTTTAGGTATTTAAAGGTCTCTATCATACCCCCCCTTTCCTCCTCTCTACCAGTATATACATATTCAGCTTATTAAGTCTCTCCTTGTAGGGCTTCTGATGCACACCCTCACCAACTTAGTTGTCCTCCTTTGGACTTCTTCCACTCTGTCTATGTCCAATTCTGGAGATTTGGTCTCCAGAACTGGGCACAGTACTCTAGGTGGGGACTTTCCAGTGGTCTATATAGAAGCAACACTGCCTCCCTCTTTCTGCTGGTGGTACCCCTCCCTATACAACCCAACATCCCTCTAACCCCCTCAATTTCCTTGTAACACTGCTAGGCCACCTTAAGGTCTCTTTCCTGTTTAATGGTCATCAGTACCATCTCACACATTTTGTACCTAGCCCCTTGGTTTCTGTGCCCCAAGTGCATTATTTTGAACTTTTTTGCATTGAAATTCAGTTGCCATACCCTTGACCACTCCTCAAGCTTTCTCAGGTCACTGCTAATCCTTTCCAAACCCCAGAGTGTTCACCTTACTGCAGATTTTGTTGTCATCTGCAAAGAGGTAGACCTTCCCTTCCAGATTCTCTGCAATGTCACTTACAAAGACACTGAGTAGGACCAGTTCCAGCACTGATCCCTGAGGCACCCTGCTGGTCACATTCCATTCCACTGAGAGAACACTATTTACACCACCCTCTGCCTAATTTATCTAACCCTCTCTGTGTCCACACATTTTCCAGAGTCAAGTAGCAGGACCCTTAGTGCCTCTCATCTTTGGATTTCATTAGACATTTACCATTCAGCAGCTCCATCCAGTAGTCTATTAACTTCATTTACCATGTACACACTACCTGCATGGTAAACACTTTACTGAGCTACCAAGGGACATACCTTGAACTTGTAGAAGCAGCATTACTGGTTACTTGGGAACCAGGGCATACCCTTTAGTAGCTGATGTGCTAATTAATGAGTACTTGAATACCACAGAGATACCTTTTAGGTTCAGATTCTTCATCTTACTATCTCTGGATCACCCTATGCTTTACTATGGTCATACTATGGTCCACAGGGAAAACTAAGGCCTACAGACTCATATAGTGTGCACCATCCCAATACTTAGTGATAGCATTCAATAATTGCCCATGACATAATCAAGTTCCTCTTTAATGGATGTTTCTGTCTTACTGTTTGCTGAATGTTCTGGCAAAAAGTTCCAAGAATTAACTACTAGGGCTGGGAGAACTCAGTGAAGTTCTGACCCTTATTAAATAAGAACTGGAACACAATGAAGTTCTGATTAGTTCTGATTTATTGACAAATATTTGAAAAAATGCAAAAAAATTTATAAAAGTGGCCAAAAGTTGATCACGTTTGACACAGATGCCCAAAGGAAATAATTTGATTATTTGAATAAACATTAATGTAAACCTGCTAAATAAAACAACAATCACTCACTACCAGTCCCTTTATGGCTGGCCTGTAATGGTGGCATATCCTGCTTGGGTCCATGACATGAGTGTGCTGAGAGAGAGAGAGACACACAGAGAGAGAGAGAGGGGGAGAGAGATGCAAATAACTATATAATAGCACCACCAAGCACTGCAGGCATTTTCAGGCAGCTAAGATTTTTTTTTATTAATGGTGCTGTGTAGGTATTATTTTGATGGATATTCCAGTCAGAGTTGAACAGGAAAAAGAAATGGATATAAATGATTAAATGAGCAGCACTAAGAGAGCCCACCCACCCTACCCATATGAATGATGCAACTGTTTACATGCCGGTTTACTGTGGTATATGGTACACTACCTGGTCCAAGAGGTGGTAGTGTTTTCTAGTACTATGAATACTTCTACTGAATCTGATCAACATGCTGAATCCTAAAAGAAGGAAAATAAAAGACATAGTGATCACCACCACCCAGGCAGGCAGCCAGTCACACATCTCATCGGCCAAGTGCAGTGCAGTCATAAAAAAGTTTGCCACTGCCACCTGAAAACCTGATGACACACAACACAATTACATTTTTCCTAGTTCCACAATGGCTGCCAGCCACTGACAAGTAATTTAAGTATCACTAATAAAATATACTAATAATCTCTGCCCAGTTACTGTAACTGAGATGTAACCAGGCTAGCATACCACACATGCACAAACAATAAAGAATGCCACTATATGAATATAGTGGCATTTTTTTCTGTGAAGTAATCACAGACAAAAATGGGGGATGTGAAAAATATACAAAGAGTATTCAGTTTCTGGGTGTCAGGTATCTGCTAAGCCATGCACTGTAGGAATATAACAACAGTACAGTAAGGATCAGTTGATGAGGGCAAAATAAGTGACAAGTACAGTAGTAGTAGTAAGGACTGGAGTAAGAAAAAAGTGACAAGTAGTAGTTGTGACTTGTGAGGACAAAAAGTGATAGTAGTAGTAGACAGCGGTACCCTACCTTCCAGATCAGACAGTGGTACCAGGTACCACCAAGTCAGTTTTGTGACATGAAATGCAGTTGCTTGCTGTATTTAGACTCTGAACCCACTGATGTTATTATATTTACAGCAGCATGTGCGGAGCCATGCTGACGTATTGCCATGATGTAGGAGAGAAAAATGACTGTGGTACAGGAATGTGATTAGTTGCCCTAGACTTGGTCTTTTGACTAGTGCTGAGGCACAAATCTCTGCCTCTTAAAGCAGCAGTACTACATAAAAAAAGTCATTACCACATAGATGTCTTTCTTCTGATCTGTTGACCATGCAGCTGTTTAAAATTTTGTTGTGCAGTACAGCATTTGAGCCCAGTTTCTTCTTTGTTTTTGTTTACATTTGTAAGCCTGCCATATTGTTCTCCAGACCTGTGCTCTGCTTTGTTTACAATTGGTTACGCTTTGTGTGTGTGTGTGTGTGTGTGTGCGGTGTGCAAGCTCCCTTCTGTGCTGCTCTGTGAAGTCCTTCAAGAATATATATAAAGTCAGTGGTGAATGGATTAATTTACAAAGGAATGTTGAGGGGTTGCTTACTTCAGTTCTCCCATGTCATAGGCATTCACTGTCATGGTATTTCCAGTAAGCAATTGGGGTTTAAGAGCATTTGAAATGTAAAAAAATATACTTTGCACTAATAAAGGCTATTAGTACTACACACTGTGTGAGTGGTGTGACAGGAGTGTTTTAAGCCTTTGAAACAATGTGAAATACAAATATGAAGCATTGAAAACATTATAGACAAGAGACCATTGAAAACCTTGTGCTTTCAGAGCTTCTGAGAAAAAGAGCTTCTGAGTGCTATCCAAGAATGAGGGGGTTGTATTACAAGTGCGTCATTTGCATATACAATGCGATTGGCTTGAACAGTTATGAGCAAGCTTGTTTTACTGCCTCAGAATCTTGCTAGTGTTACAACATAAAAATGACTAATTTCTTATCGACATACTTGAAATAACTTATGCAATGTATGAAAAATATGTCAGAAATATTCGGTTCATGAATAAACTGAAGTCTTCTTCAAAACATCTGATGCTAGCTACAAATAAGAAAGTGAAACACCAGGCTAAACATTAGTTTCATATATGCACTGTGTTAGGACTGACAGACACTGTGTGTGTGTGTGTGTGTGTGTGTGTGTGTGTGTGTGTGTGTGTGGATACATAACCAAAGGATGACTTACAATTAAACTGAACTTGTGCAACTTAATGGGTGCTGATAATAAGTATTTTTTTTTTATTGAAAGTGTGGTACACTGCTTGGACATTTGGTCAGACTTTGTTGGGGGGTCTAACAGTATCATACTGCAATCTATAACATGTCAGGAACAAACATGTTCACATTAAATCAGTATGTATGGGAATATCAATTAGATATTGTTGTGAGGTACTGTATTAGAGCACTAAATAATCTAAATGTTCAAAGTCAGGAATTCTATTCTAGGTTACTGTGCCAAGTGAATGTGACAGAAGTGGCCCATTGTCAGGAACCCTATATTCAAGTGCATTCTTCATCATATTTGCAATGCTGTGCATCACTGCCTCCCTGCATAATGCTTGCAACATCAGGTAATAAGTGATGTAGCACTATTGCAGAGCTGTACCCTCACCAAGGGATCTTTTGCACAAAGGTGGAAGCAGGGGGGAGGCTGGCAGCAGACAATAAGCAGACAACTACAGGCCCATCAACCTGAATTTGGAGGAGTGAAAGTAATGGAGACACTTGAAGGAAAGGATTGTGGAATAGTTTGAATCCCGTGACTTACAGTATCTGTGGCTGCACGGATTCATTTGAAGGTACATGGGAACTGATATCAAAGTAATCTATTAGTTTTCTTTGAGGGGGTGATGAGGGATATTAATCAGGGTGGAGTGGTGGATGTGGCTTACCTGAATTTCAGTAAAGCCCGCAATACCTTTCCCCATAGCAAAATAGTAAAGAAGCTGTGCAGCCTGAGAATGTGTACTAAAATGCTAAACTGGGTAGATAATTTGTTGGAGAGTTGGCATCAGTGGGTGGTTGGAAATGATGTTCACCAGATGTTGGGGAAGTGACCAGTGGTGCACCACATGGATCAATACTTTGTACTGTACTCTTTATTGACATCACTGGTGTTAATAAAGAGGGGTTAGAAGGTAAGATATACTTTTTTATGGTTGACACAAGGATCTACCACAGGGTAGACACTACTGAGGTGGAGGGGTAGAAAACTGAATATAACAATGAAGACAGAACTACTTAAGCTCGAGGAGTTGTCCAGTGAGTGTCATTAAATAGAGAATAATGGACGGGCAGCTATGTTGCTTTCAGAATAAAATTGAGGGGTGCAGTCTCTTTAGCTTTCTGAATTATGTTGTAACCCAAAAGGATTCAATCACATTTCATGACCTTTGAACTGTGGTACAACAGCATATTAAAAGGCATGGAATTCTACACAGAACAGCACTCTACAATACACCATACATCCATTGTGAATAAATGAGAAATCAAGTACTTGGTGCATAGAAAACAAAGGGTGGAGTACATGAAGGGGGTACTGCAATGGTGAACACAAAAGAGGAAAGAAAACTGAGGACTGTCATTTCTGATGACCTAGAAGAATCCAAGCCATGTGATAATGCAGACGGGAGTGCCAGTGGGATGTTGCTGTGCATAGGTGTCACCAGCAAGAAGAATGAGGTATTCATATCACTGTAAAATTAAGTAATTGATGAATCATCAACTAGTGTATGGTGTCCAGTTCAGGAGACCAGATCTCCGAATAGACATGCACAGGTTACAGGCAGTCTAGCAGATGGCAACTAAAATGGTGTAGTGGCATGCTGTCATGACTAAACTTGCCCTACACGAGAGAATACCTATAGGGCATTCCAGTGGTATGGGCACCCCAAGGTTTTACATACTTGGGGATAAACATCACCACACTATGGAGGAACTTGGTTGAGGCAAGCTATATACCCATCACAGCCTCCATCAGAGTGAAAACACTAAGATGGACTAAGCTACACCTTTCCCTGAAAGGCAGGGTAGATGCTGTACACATGTTCATGCTGAAAAAGATAGCATACCTCATGTGCAACACACCAGTCTCTACACAACCAAACACACTTCTGAAAATCAACAAGGTGACAGCAGGGTTCATCTGGTAAGACAAATCCCCAAGATCTGGAGAAACTAGCTTATGGGCACACTGGTCTGGGGAGAATGGGTCTCCCCTGGCTACAGGAATATTTACTAGCATATAGGGCTGCACAAGCAAGCAGATGGTTTCTTCCTAAAACCCCAAATACTCCTATATGGGTCAATCTGGAAATGGACCTATTAGAATCCAAATGGCTGGGGAACCTACTGAGCAAAGGGAGACACCTAAAGGGCCACCTTCCTCCTGTTATCCAAGAGACAAGAGAAGCCTGACACAGGTACAAACATCTCACTCAATGTCCAGCCCCCTTAGGGGCACCACCTACACAGCACAGCCCCTTATGGGGCAACCCAGATCTGATAGTGGGGGGGCAAACCATCAACTGGCACTCTTGGCAGCAGGCAGGTAGCTGTACAATAGCAGATCTTTATGCACGGGACTCTGAAGCCATGACGTCCTTCCTGCAAAGGCAGGCACAGTATCTACTACCCAAAACAGACTTCTGGAGATTTCTTCAGATCAGGAATGCATCCAAGACCCTCAGAGCCACAGCACCTATGGGAGATGGGTTGAAATAGCTGACCACCATGCATAAACAAGGTGAAGTAAAGGGCACTGCAGGCAAGACATATGGTATGCTTAGGGACTCTCTACCCGATACCATAATTAAGTGTAATGTGCAATGGGAGCAGGATCTAAATAAAGATAACTGACAATGAAGGGTGGCAATACCTCAAGGATGCTCATCTGGTCTACAGGGACTCTAGGAGCCAGCTTATGCACCTTAAGGTACTGCTGGGATGGTACTGTAGCCCGGACACACTCCAAAAGATGGGACCCATGCCCCATTCCACATGCTGGAGGTGGCAGGCCCCACAGGCCAATCTGCTGCACATACTATGGCAGTGTTCCATACTGGTGCCCTTCTGGACAGGAGTAATTTTGGACTGCTCCAAGATCCTACAAACAAAAGGCTCTGCTGACCCAAAACTTAGCCTCTTGGGCAATAACTCAAAGGTGTCAAACTGTTCTAACAATCCAAAAAATGGCCCGTTGTTGTGCTACTCGAAGCCAAAAGGGCTATCCTGATGAGGTGGTGCCAGAATCTACCTCTCTTCTTACATGGCATATGACAGTGGCTTAGTTAGCACATTTTGAATGGTTGACATACACCACCGCCAACCACACACAGATTTACAACAAGAAATGGCGCCTTCATCTCAGATCACACCTATGCTCTACCCCACCCCACCACCTGGCAACCCACCATTCTGACCCAGACAATAGTCTTACTACACATTAAGCTTACACTCTAACTGGTTCATGTCAGTCCTTACAGGCTAGAAAGGGGTCATTCTTAATAATATAAGATCAGGTCACCCCCCCCCCACCAGACGGGTCAGCAATGGCTGGTAATATTCAGGATTTTGCTCAGTTCCCTTCTGTAAAGGTTCAACAAGATGAACCCAGGCTACTTCCAGGCTGATGTATGCCCAGGCTGCATACTTCTTTATCGACTCAGGGCTACAGGGTATGGTTCACCATGCAATGGTTAATGTTCTTACTTATTATGATTCATATAGAAAGGGACTAATTATCCCTATGTACAGTTCTACTTAGTGTTAAATGCCTTCAGTGCATAAATATATTTACAAAAAGTGTATCCTATAAGCAAAAGTTAAGTATACAACTGTTACCTACAGCATTTGATTCCAAGTCATCTCTGCTTCGTGTATTTTATATTGTTGAAAAATCATTATAAAATCTTTTATGATTAAAAGAATGGTGCAGTGACTGTAACATATAGAATAATGGATGGGGAAGTGTGCGTTATGAGACTTCAATGGTCATCCGAGGTGTGGGATGCTACATAAACCCAGAGGCAAAGCCTGTAGGGGTTGTTAAAGCATCCCACACTGACTGCGACCATTGCATTCAAGTAGGAAACTTCCCTGTCTTATATTTTTTATAATTGCTATCAGCAATTTTTTTTTGTCAAAGTGCATTTGGTATTGCTGTGTTTCACTCATGTGTCAGTCACACACACACACACACACAGTCTATCTTTGTCTCCTTTGCTTTTTCTTTTCTTGTAAAGCTTTTCTATTTAATCTGGCATTTATTTTTTCACTTGCAGAATTGCAGAGCTGGGCATTAGGATTTCAATCACAATTGGGCATACCTCAGGCACTTCAGCCTCTGAGCTGTTCCTTGTTCCTACTGGTAGTTGTTGTCCACTGTGGGTTCTGAATGACAGGATCAACCAGATAGATTTTTTTTGTTTGTAGATGTTGAGCTGGTTAAAAGAAAAGACACTGATGATGACTCTTGGTCTGGCAGCTCCTCGATACACGGGATAAGGAGACACCATGTTTCTGAAACTGTTTACCCCAACCAGTAGTAGAGCAACAGCTAATCAGGGAGTGGCTGTTTTTTGAGTGACTCAGCTTGTACTCTCCATTATAACTCATGGGTTATAATAGCTAATTATAACTTGGTCAGCCTATGTAAAAAATTGCTGACCAGTTATTATAAAATAATTATGACCAGAGACTAAAGTGTCTCATTATATGCACTATAGAGGTAACTATGGATACAATACGGTATGATATGAAAAGATAGGGACTTTCAAATACCTCACAGGTATAAATAAGGTTCAAGAGGGAAACATACTCAGATTAAAAGGTGTCCAAGAACAAGGGGTCATGATATGAAGCTGGGGGAGGGCAGACCTAGGCAAAATGTGTGAAAGTCCTTCTTCTCTAATAGGGTGGTGAATGTACTGAACATCCTCAAAGCAGAGGTGGTAGGGTCAGAAATGACACTGGCATTCATGAATGCATAAGAGATGCATAATGGAACATTGATACAGTGGAAATGATGATAAAGCCGGCAAATAAGCAGGGTCTGTTGCATCACAGTAGGTAGGGAAAACAGGTTGGCTAGGTGGGGAAAGACATCGTTATCTACCAAGAACTGATATACAATGTATAACAGAGAACTGATCTGCATAGAATTCCATTCCTTTCAAAATGTTGTTGTAACACACTTCAAAGGTCATTGAATGTGATTGAACCCTTTTGTAGTACAAAAGCATTATGAACCTCTAGAGACTGCATATGACAGTTTCATTCTGAAAGCCAAAGAGCTGCTGTGTGCACATATCACATAACTGTAACATTGCACATTTCACATAACTGTAACATGACCTATTGCTACAGGACATTGATACCTTGCCTGTATTTATATATCTTGCATAATGCCCACCTTGCTTGTTGTATTTTGCACTGTGTGCTTGTATTATTATTTGTCCACCTCTGTATGTTGCCTGACTGTACTGGATTCTGTTCTTGCTTATGTATGATTCACTGCTGCTGCTCACTGTATTTTACCATTGAATGCACCAGTCTCTAATCCAGGCCATGCCTGAAGAAGGTATTTGGACCAGTGCACCAACCCAGTTAACAAATGAGTAAAAAAATACCATACACTTTAAAAATACAGGGTGAAAAATTTCTTTCATAAACAGTGTATTATGCCACCTTGTGGTTTTGATTGCCATGGATCTCTCGAGTCAGTGCAGCTATGCAAACTCCAGTGGACATCTTGGACATGGCACACTTCTCTGCTGTGAGCTCCATCTTCAAGCAGAACTTCATCACAGGACCTGGGTTAGGAACTGACTGGGGATAGGAAGTGGAGGGTGGTGGTTAATGATATCCAGTCCGAGGAAAGGGAGGTGACCAGTGGGGTTTCTCAGAGATCATTCCTGGTGCCAGTCCTTTCCAATGTCTTCATTAGTAATATTGCAGAAGGCCTGGAATTATAGGGCTCTTAGCATATGACACCAAGATTTGCAATAGGTTAGACACTCCAGATGGGGTGGAGAAAATGAGGAGGTACCTGGAAAAGCTGGAAAAATGGTCCAAAGTGTGGCAACTGAGATTCAAGGTGAAGAAGTGCAAAGTCATGCACCTGGAGAGCAGAAACCCTGCAGAAAGCTACAGGATGGGGGAGGTGTTGCTGGCAGTCACTTGGGAAGAATGATACTTGAGGATTATCATCTTGAATGACCTAACAGTGGCCAAACAATGCACAAAGGCTATAGGAAGAATCAGTGGCATGCTGGATTAAACCGAGGGGTATAATGAGCAGAAGAAGGAAGGTGGTGATACCATTGTACAGAATGCTGGTGAGGTCTCATCTGGAATACCTTGTTCAGTTCTGCAGCCACATCTTTTTAAAGGTGTAGCCAGGGTGGATGTGGTTCAGAGAAAGGCAACAAAACTGGTACAGGGGTTGCATCAAAAACATATGAGAAGACATTGAGGGACCTCAATATGTATTCGCTAGAGGAGTGAAGATAAAGTGGAGATATGATAGAGACCTTCAAGTATCTTAAAGGTATAAATAAGGTGTAAGAGGGTGACATATTTCAGTATAGAATGAGTACAATAACAAGGGGGCACAATATGAGACTGGAAGGGAGAAGGATAAAGGAAATATGAGGAAGTTATTCTTCTTCACTGACAGGGTGTTGAATACATGGAATGGCCTACCCCATGAGGTGGTGGGAACAAGCACAGTAGAGGGATTCAAGCATGCTTGGAATAGACATAAAGGAACCCCAGAAGTGGGAAGAAGAGGCTAAGCTGATGCCCAAATAGGATCACCAGCCACTGTTACAATTAAGAAAAAGGGAAGACTAGATAGGGCTAGTGGATTTTATCTGTCATCAGTCTTCTATGTTTCTAACTTTCCCACATGAACTCCATGCTCTTCATGAGTGGTGTGAATGGCTTTATGGTGCCATGTCGGCTCTGACTAGAGTTTGTTTTTCTATGCCGCTCATGTGATCATTCAAGTAATAGTGGCCTGGCCTAGTCTGTCCTGGCCTGACTTATTACAACTAATTGCTACCTAACGTAGTAGACCCTATTTGCAAAAGATTTTCACCACAGTCATAAATTCTTGAAAGTGTTTTGTGGACAGGGCCTATTCAGAGCAGTAAGAGTATGTTTAACCCAGGTATCATATTTGAAATTAAAGTGAGGAATGTTGACTGGTGTCAAACAGGATAGTGTGTCAGTAATGACATTATGAGCTGAACTAAACAATCGTTCTGCACAGACGCCAGTTGGAGGGTGATTCATGTACTTCATTGCAATGTTTACTAAAGCAGGCCACATATTTTGTTTGAATTTCTAGTATTTCAAAGAATCATCATTCCAGCTAATATTAGGCTCTGCCAGGTACTTTTCAACAATGATCTGTGCTGAGGCTGTGTTACAAGAGTCAGATAAAGAAGATGTTATATTTTATTATTTTATTAAGATTCTGGATAACACCTTTTAGCAAAAAGGGCTCTTTTACAAAGGTTCCATGTCACGGACAATGAACAAGTTGGGACACAACAAGCAAATTATTAACAGTTAACAGTTACATTTATGCACAAATACATAAGCTACCAAAGGGTTTGTCTGGACTGGATGGTCATATTAATAACAGGTAAGGCATTTAGATTGACTTCTGCACATGAGTTACCAAAAATGTTTTAACAGGACTGAAGAGTAGGTAAGCACTTGTACAATACACCAGACAGTATACAAGGAGTGTCTGGGTCAGATTACATATGAAAATAAATGTTTATAACAAGTGTATGAGGTAAGAAGAGGAAGCTAAGGGAAGTGACACAGTAGAAGGGGACAGGCAGGATCAGTGGGGGGATAGGAGTAAGAGGGGTAGGTGGAAAGCGAGAGAAGGGGAGAGGGATAGGGTGAGAAGGTGAGGAGACAAATACAAAGGGTGGGGGAAGGGTAGGGACTAAAGAGGACAAGGGGAGAGGAGAGAAATAAGAAGGGGGAGGGGAGGAGGCTGTCAGGTGACATTGGAAGGAGATAACAGGGAAGTAGAGGGGTGTGGGATTTGAAATCCTATAATCATACCATAAACATCAATATCACCTATAGAAATTAGTCTACTAAATAAACAGAAGAATATAACAATATATATTAAAAGAAAAGTTAAGAAACTGCAGTGTCTTACCATATACTATACATCAATGCGAGTGAATGAATGACTGCCATTAGTGATTACTATTGTAGTTCTCATTCTCTTAACAATATCATTATCTTGAATCCTCCTGACCTATATCCACCTATACTGTACATTAGATGATGCGAGACACATACCAACCTACCACTTCATGACTTTTTGCCTCTATGTTTACTATCCGATATTCTATATTATTTGATGTCTTAATGTGCAGTTGCCTTATTCAGAAATGGGCGCCAAACTTGGTGGAATGTTTCAATGTTGTCTGTGGCTATAACAGTTCAAACAGTTCTTAAAACAAACAACAAAAATTCTTAAAACAAAAAAGAAAGAACGTATTTCAACCCCCTGGTCTGTGACAAAAAGAGGCCCCTTCAGATGGAGTAGCCATGCTATGCATCCCTTTAACGTGAGAGTCCCAGAGTTTACGTCTTGCCACCGTGCACTGTTGCCATTGGATTGCAGTTGCACCTCAGCTCATTTTGAAGAAAAAGTCATTCTGATCCTAGAAGAACCAATGGAGCTCACACTTGTCTGCAGGAAAAAAACTCTTATTAACTGCACGCAGCTTGGATTTAGCAGTCTGTCCACAGTGTGGATGATTTCAGCCAGTCAGTTCTTTTCAGCAGCAGTCACCAGTAGAAATGCTGCCGCCAGAATGAGAGCCCTGGCTCATGGACTGATGTTAGCTAAAACATACACCCCAAAGTACTGGTGGTCTATGTTGTGTTCAGCATTGAAGCCACACCATCTTTTCCAGATAACTGCTTAGTGGCTCCCAAGTTTAGATGTTACCTGCAGCTGCTGATCAACCGAACACCTGAGGGGACAGCAGGATCCCTGGATCTTCATAAAGCTTGTCCCACCTGCATCACAGACTTCCAAAACTGGGCTGAACATGCTGCATCTCTGCTTCACCATGCCGATCAGTTCATTGCTGACAGTGAAGGCCTGTATTTCCATTAGGCGGCATCCAAGGCAACAGGCATCCACAAGGAAAAGTACAATGAATCACAACACCTCCTTGTTATTTTGGTCTTAGAGCCGGATGCAGCAGGAGCAAGCAAGGCTGCACAGGTGTAGGCCGAGACAGCTGGTATCTTCGACAACAGCCAGTAGCTGTTTGTCACTTTCAGTCTTGATGACATAAGATCTGCCAAGATCACAGGTGAAACCTTAAAGGAAGCCCTGCTTCTTACATCTTCTTAGTTACTCTAGAGACATGAAGCTGAACCAAGTGAATGTGGGACAGTGCTGTTTGGCTGGTGGAGGAAGATTCGGCTACAGTGGCTGAAGAGAAAAAGGGAGAAAATGCCGAAACAGTAGAGGATGGGCCACTTGATGCTGTGCTGTGTCATGAAGAAGATTCTTTTTTTTTTATTTTCTCTTTTTTCCTTCCCATAGCTGCTGGTACTTCTGCCCAGTCATGGACCCCTTTGCCTCCACTGCCATATTGGCCACGGTTCCCCCGACACTCCCAGCTTTCCCCTCAGGGTGGGGTTGCGGCACCAGGGATTGTGCTGCAACCATGGGACTGGATTGGGTAGCCAGCCTGGAAGCTAATCAGGGGCAGGGGCAGGCTTCATTCATGGCGGCTGCGAGTTGATTTTCTAGATTCTCCAGGGGCAAGGATGTGCAATGGTGTCCAGCATCCGCTCCACCCCTCTCTTAGAATTTAGCACCAGTGCTTGCAATTCTCTCCTACCTCTGCCAGAAGTCATACATGCACTCCTCCGACCCTCCCGTCAGAGAAAGACAGCAGCCCAGAGGTCGCTTAATCCTTCTCCCCTGGCCAGCCCTCCGGCTCCCCTGGTCTGTTCCCGAACCTGGGTCGCCGGCATCGCAAGTGGAATTCCAACTGCTGTAGTGGCATCCCAGCCTCATGAAGATGATTCTGAATGTGGTGCTGCTGTTGTACTCTGTTCCATGACAGCACACACCTGGTCAATTACATCTTGTTTGTTTATCTCAAAACAAGTGTCATCATCATCACCCAATAGTTGCTTCAATTTGTATCATGGGTCCAAGATTGTTGCTTTAATGTAGTACTCAGAATGAAACATTTTACATAGTTTGTCATCTTCTTCAACTTTTTTTTTTTTGTATAATCTGTTTATTGAAAAATTTTTTCAATCACATAAACTACTGCAGATGACATACAACACAGAACAGACACATCTACAGTACATACAATACATACAAACCCAGTTACATCATTAATTTATCACATGTATTTCACTTACAAAAAAAGCAGTCGAGTGTGCAGACAAATCCCATTGACTAACACGTACTTAACTATCCCTATCTAATTGTCCCCATCAGTAAGGGAGTACAGAGAGCAATCCCCCGCCCCATTACCCAATTGTAGTATACTGTATCATACTAACAAGCCAGTCCTACACCCATCTTCCAACTCCTGCATTGACTGTTAATTTTAATTTTAATTTTAAAATTTAAATTTTCCCCTCACCCCCAACCATAGGAGATGCATTCTAGACCCTAACCAACCTTCTAAGCCTAAACATTCAACCCCACATGAAGCATTAGGCTTTTGGACACACTCAGGATTGCTAAAAAAGGCGCCCAGTCTCTCAAGAACCTCTCCTCCTTATCCCTAACTAACCACGTGAGTCTTCCAAAGCTAACGAGTGTAATACCAGCCTTCTCCAGTCTACCAACGTGGGTCCCTTTCTGTTTACCCAGGTGTTCTGTATGCAATGCTTTGCCAGCACAAACACTACCGTTGCCCATCTGGGCACTAATTGCCAATCCTCTTCCCCGTCTATTCTTTCTATCCCGAATAGACACACCAGTGGGTCTCAAGTCAGTCGGCCCCCAATCCCTTTATTAACCTCCTGGACTACCCCCCCAAAAAAATTCACCAAAACGGGACATGTCCAGAAGCAATGTAAAAAGGTACCCAACCCTCTGCCACACCTTCTACAATTCAGCGAAACAGCAGGGTGCACTGAGACCATGTGGCCAGGCCAATATATTCTAGCAAGAATTGTAAAAAGCTTTAAATTTGTTGCAAATCATAATTCCTTCTGGCATGCCTAACATCAGCACCAGTTCTCTCCCGATATCTGCAACCCCAGATCCCTTTCCCAGCGTACCTTTGTGGGATCCGTCAGGTCTGGTAAACTCTGCTTCTCTAGTTTAGCTATTTTCCCTACTAACCCTTTTTGGTCCTTCCTAGCCTGGTATATTACCTGCTCAATCCTACTTGAGAGTAGGCCCTCCCTTCTGCACATGTCCAGTCTCCCCACATATGTCTTCATCTGTAGATACCAATATAGATGAGTGGCTCCTATTCCTAACACTCACCTAACCTCACTAAATTCACGGAGCTCCCCTTTCTCCAGTAGGGCCCCTACACAAGCCACTCCTCTCCTTTCCCATTCTAGAAATCCCTATCTTCCATCCCAGGGGCAAAGAAAGGGTTTCTCACAATCGGGAGTAATATAGTCTCCTTTTCTCCACCAAAGGTGATCCCAGACCTCTAATATCGCTCTAACTAATGGGTTACCATTACCCAGCTTTCTAAAAGCACGCAATCCCTTACTATGGAGATATGCTGTGAGTCTCCCTGGATTACCCTCTTGTTCCAGCCCAACCCAGCTGGCCACTGTGGGCCTATATACCCAATCTGCCACCCATCGGAGTTGTATTGCCTTGTAATATGCTTCTAAATCTGGGAAGCCAAGGCCTCTTCCACCCCTATCCGCCTTGAGCCTCGCCAGACTGATTCTGGGCTTTTTCCCTTGCCATATGAAGCCTGTAAACCCCATCTCCAACTGTTTCACATCCTTTTGTGTGGGCCTTAGCTGCAACATTTGCATGGGGTAGAGAATGCGGGGGATAATATTCATTTTTATGAGATTTATCCTCCCAATCCAAGATATCGGTAGTTGCATCGACCTCTCTAAGTCTGCCAGCAATATTTTAATCAAAGGGGTAAAATTCAACTTATACAACTCCTCCCATCTTCGCCCAATCCAGACCCCCAGATATTTAAAATCTGAGCTTACAACCCTAAATCCCTCCCACTGAACCTCTGGGTCCACATCTGGGAACCCCATAATTTCCGATTTCCCCACATTGATCTTATATCCGGAGAACCCAGCAAACTTCTCAATAATGCCCAACAGGTACCTCATTGAGTCCCGCATCTTACCTAAGAAAAGTAGCATATCATCAGCATATAGTTCCACCTTATGTTCCCTGCCATCTCCATCCCTCGCCCCTACTACGCCCTCATGCTGACGGATCGCCTCTGCCAGAGGTTCGATTACTAAGGCAAATAGCAGGGGGGACAAAGGACACCCCTGCCTCATTCCCCTGCCTAACCTAAATTTTCTAGACAAGCATCCATTCACCACCACCTGTGCACAGGGCCTTAGATACATAGCCCTGACCCACCCTATAAATGTGTCTCCCAAGCCAAACTGGGCCATCACCTTGAATAGGTATTCCCATTCCACTCTGTTGAACGCTTTTTCAGCGTCTAAGGAGATTACCCCTGCCTTAACACCAGCCCGTCCTGCCCACCACACAACATTTAACAATCTACACACATTATGATAGGACTGCCTCCCCTTAATAAACCCAGTTTGATCTGGGTGGATCACCTCCGGTAGAATATTCTCCAATCTTGTGGCTAGAATTTTGGCTAAGATTTTCATGTCCACATTAAGGAGGGAGATTGGTCTATAAGTGGAGCATTCAAGCTCATCCTGGCCCCCCCTTACGTATTAAACAAATGTTGGCATCGTAACAAGAATCGGGAAGCACTGGGACTTGTCCCTCCTCCCCTCTATCAAATACTTTTTCCAGTACTTTCACCATTTCCTTCCCTAAAATCCTATAATACTCAACTGGAAAACCGTCCAGTCCACTCGCTTTTCCTTCCTGTAATTTCTGTACAGCCCCTAAAATTTCCGCTCTTGAGATGGGCTGGCTCAGCTCCTCCCTCTCCTTATCCGTGATCCCCGGCAGCTCTACCCCACTCATAAACTCCCTTATATGCTCTTCCTGCCCCACATGCTCTGCCCTGTATAACTTTTCATAAAACCTCCCAAAGCACTCTGCTATGCCCTCTGAACTTGTAATAACCTGCCCTTCCCCTTCCCTAATCCACAAGATCCAAGTTGGGCATCTACCCCCTTTCATCAGCCTCACTAGCATGGGTCCAGGCTTGTTCCCCCAGTTGAAGATCCTACTCTGACAACAAAACCATGCTTTCCCACTTCTTCTCTCAAGAGGGAATTAAGAGCTTCTCTCGCCGTTGTCAGCAATTTAGGAGCTTCTCCCCTTTCTCCCCCTCCGACCCATCTCTCCAATTCCTTCATCTGCCTGTCCAATTCTTCCCTTTTGCCTCTGTTCTGGTTTTAATCTTGGCAACATATGCTATTATAGCACCCCTCATATAAGCTAACCCCCCTCCCAGAGGAGAGCACTGGAAACCTCTCCCGTATTGTTCAACTCCACATACATTTTCCATTGCTCCATTAGGTATTCCCTAAATCTTCGATCTTTAGCTAGATATGTGGGGAATCTCCAGGCTGAGTTCCTACTCTCCCTCCCTTCTCCAGTAATCCTTAGTACCACCATAGCATGATCCGAGATGAGAATAGGACTGTGGCTTATCTCCTTAATCCTTCCCATCCAACTTCTAGGCAGAAAAAAGTAGTCTAACAGAGACCAGGTCTTATGGGGGTTGGAGTAGAACGTGTATTCCTGCCCCGTGGGGTTTACCGCTCTCCAACTATCCACCATGTCCAGATCTGCGATTCCAACTTTTCACTGGCTCATGGCCTCCGCCACCCTCCCCTTTCCTGTCGAGTGATCCATCCTTGCATCCATTGTCCAATTAAAATCCCCCCCATGATAAGCCCAGGGAATTGCTCTCTGACAAGCAAGCCCAGTAAAGAGGAATAAAAGGGCGGATCATACACCGCCGGCGCATAAATACATCCAAATGTAATAGTTTCACTCGCCAAACTCCAGTGGCAAAAATGTATCTACCCTCTTTAGGGTCTCTTACTACCCTCTTCACCTCGAATTGCAAGTTTTTATGCAAAAGTATCACAACCCCCCTTTTCTGTGTGGAATAAGAGGCCGCCAGACACTTCCCAACCCAGTTCTGCGCCAATATGGCATGCTCCACATCTGTTAAATGTGTCTCTTGTAGCAGTGCCACTTGCGCCCCTTTGTGTCTAAGTGCAGTTAGGAGTACGGTCCTCTTAACTGGGCTTGCTATGCCCTTCACATTCCATGATACAACATTTAGGGTAGCTGGATCACTCATTCCATCCAGTAACACTTTCCATTTTTAGGGGTACATTTCCATAATATTACATTGTATACAGCCACTTTATCACAGCCCTTATCCGACTAAACATGCATTTTTGATTTTTGCACACTCGACTGCTGTTCTTCAGACATAACCGGGTAACTACACTACAGACTAAGACAATAAAAGAACTTTCTTTTCTAACATTCGTAACCAAACATCTCCATACCTCCCCTCCTCCCTTCCCCTCCTTCCAATTCCCTTCCCCCAACACTGCCCCCCCACTTTCCTCCTGCTACACTAATTGCTAACACAGCACAAGTATAGGCTCGCCCCATAAAATGGAGAAAATTTGAAACTCCTCCTCCAAAACTAAGATGCGCGTCCCGCCGCTCCCACCAGCAGCCAGAATCTTCCTTCTGAAACCATCCCCCACGAGTCCCAAGCAAGGTCCAACTCGCATCTGCATAGCCTCTACCACCTTCAACTCATACTGCGGGGCCCCTCCCTCCTCACCCTCACTTTCTTCCCTTCTCCATCTCATCCCCTATCCCCCACCTTACCCGTCCTAACCCCTTACCCCCACATCTCCTCAGACCTCCACCTCATCCTTTCAAATTCACCGACCCCTTCCTCCCCTGATCCTATTTCTTCCTTCCTAGGTGAGGCCGCTACTGATACCAGCTTCCATACCTATATCTCAACCTTACCCCCCTGCTCTCAATCCCTAGCTCCCCACCTAGGAGCGCCGCAACATTCAATACTAACTCTTACCAGACGCAGGTATCACTGCACGTCGCTCCCTCAGATTCTCCCCCTGCAAAGAACCCACCCTCCCCCCGACCCCCAAAGTCACCTTCCTATAATCCTCCCACCAGTACTCCTGACACCTTAATGCATCCTGGATCCTCTTAATAATCCAGAGGCTCCCAACCCTTATGGGAAGACCCATTGAGCTTTCTTATCCCTCACTAACCGGTCCTCCAACCGCCTTTTAACCGACCCACATGTAATTCACCCTCCCTTCTCCCCCCCTTTGATAAAAAATCCCACCCCCTTATTCAGGCTTCAGATGCATTTATTTTACACCAAATCATAGCAATGTCCACGCAGGTAAGGATGTCTAGGCCGCGCTATCTAAAAACACGCGCTAGGCCCTCCTCCGCTTCTATCTCACAGACGTTGGGACTCCCTCCACCTTTATGCCTCTCTGCATTCCACCCAGTTCATCAGTCCACAAAATGAGGCCTCCCATAAAGGCGGGGGGGGGCACATCCTGCCTATTAGCAACCAGTCCACTCCAGTCTCCTCCGCCAAGAGATCTTCCACCTCAGCTAATCCATCATTCCACTCCTTCAGCAGGTATCCCCTTCCCATAGAAAAGGCGCAATGGCGCCAACCATGAACACATCGAACATCTCTCAGTTTATAGTCTGCTTACCAAGTGGTAGTATGCTGCTTAAGTAGAAATAAAGAAAGAGAAAGAAGTCACAGGAAAAAACAACACGGGTACTTCTCATCACCCTCTCCTCCACACTTCATAACTCCTCCACAACCATTCAACTGACTCTTCTCTTCAAGCCTTTTGTAAACTCTTCCGCTTTCTCATACTCCCAGAAGGAGTAGGTCGCTCCCTCGTGTTTAATTTTAAGTGTATCGGGGTAAACCAGGAAGTTCTCCACCTTAAGGCTTCTCAGCTGCTCCATCAGTCCATTGAAGGCCTTCCTCCTTTTCAGCAACCTGGCTGAATAATCCTGTGAAATGAATAGCCTATGGCCCTCAAAGCTTGGAGGCCCCTGCGATCTATACGCCTTCAGCAATGCTTCCCGGTCTTGAAAATTGTGGAAACGCATTATTATCTGGCGGGGAGGCTGATCTGCAGGGGGCAGCGGCATTACTGCCCGATGTGCCCGTTTCAGCTTAAACTTGCCATTTTTCACCTTCAGTCCCAATATTTCAGGTAATATTCCCGCCACAAAAGTAGAGCGCATCCTCCTTCTCCTTGCCCTCAGGGAGTCCCCTGAGACGTAAATTAAGCCGCCGGTGATAATTTTCCTGGTAGTCATAGGCCTCCTTGAACTCCTCAAGCTCCCTCTGCAACACATGGACCTGCTCAGGGACCGCAAGTACATCATCCTGCAGCCTTGAAATTCTTTCCTCAGCTTCAGCCATTCGGGTGTTATGCTGCACCTGCTGCTCTAGCACCTCCTGCAATCTACCGCCTAATTTGTCTTCCAACTTTACTAGATGTGGCTGTAAGGCTGTGATAACTTGACCCATCAGCTCCTTTCCCAAGGCCGCCACCTCAGCCGCCGAAAGCAATACTAGGCCTGCATTCTCTCTCCTCCAGGGCCTGCCAATCCCTTCTTTCCAGCCTTACCAGTCGCCCGCTGACTTTTGGAGGGCATGGGTGTCAGAAATTCATCCATTGCTCTCTCTACTACACGATGTTACAGTTTGACTTGATCCTGGGTGGGAAAAACTTAATTTTAATACTTTAAAACTGGCCAAACCGGCAGAGCTAGTGGGAAATGCGACTACTCAGTTTAGCTGCTCATTAGTGCCACCGTCCTTCAACTTTTTTGATCATACATCTCGTTAGATCTTGTTGTATTCTGGGGGGCAATCTGCATGTGTCAGCAGAACCACTGGCAGCATAGGTGTGATCATGGAACGGTCTCACTTCTCTAACTTTTCTCTAATCAGATCCAATCTGAATTTTTTAATTTTTATTAGGGGTATCACCTGGCTGATAGTTGCTGTGTTTTCACTATGCTCCCTGGTGATTTCCTCAAATTGCTGGAGCAGGACAATGAGAAACTCCAGCATGGCCCACTGTGGTGGAGTAATACAGACATCTGAACCACTCATTTTATTTTCCAAGGTATATTGCCTGACAGTTTTCTTTTGTTCCAGCAGCCTTTGGAACATATAATAGGTCAAATTCCATCAAGTAGAAATGTCTTGGATCAGTCTGTGCAAAGTAAATGGTGTTCCTGCTGTATTTTTTCAAACAAGTAATGGACTTTGCTTCAGTAACTGAAATGAGTGCATATTCTTTTAGCAATGCTAACGAGGGCCTTAACTCCCTGTCATCATCAAGAAAACTGTGAACTATTGAATTTAAAGTAAATGTGTTTGCTTCCCCAAATGCTTTTCATGCATAATATGCCATTGCCAGACATGCTTCAGATGTTGAAAATGCAGTTTGTTTTGTAACAAAATCTGTTATAGTTATAGGTATAGAACGAAGCAATATAGTGCAGTGGGTTAAGGCTCTGAGTTGCAGATCTTGCGACCTGGGTATGAATCCCACAGCCACCTAGCTGCATACTGTGTGATCCTGAGCAAATCACTTCACTTCCTTGTGTTCCCAGGTTGCATCTAGAAACAAGCTCCCGCATAGTGTGCTACTCCTGGTTAAACAATGTTCCCTTTCCTTTATTTTTTTATGTTTTATCAGCATTTTGTCCTCCAGTTTTCTGGCAAAGCAAGAAATCCTGCACTCAACACCCAAAATAAACCACAGCTCACAAGCTATATAAAGCATGCTAAAAGTTTATTAAAGTGCCAGTGATACACATATTTTAAGAAATGTGTATAATTGGCACTTTAATAAACTTCTAGCATGCTTTATACAGTTTGTGATCTGCGGTTTATTTTTGGTAGTGACCGTGGGATTACTTGCTTTGCTACTATTTTGTTTATCCCCTGCATCCCAGCCCAGTGCATACTCTACTTTTTTAAAGCAGTACTAGGGAAGGTGACCAGAGCCTTGATTTAGAGGACAGAAGTTGTACCAGTACCTGGCTCCACCACCTTCCACCTCACTGGCCCCCACAAGGCAAAGGCCTATTAAGGTTAGACACCGTAAGCCATTCTCTTAACCAAATAATTCTCATACTTTGTCTCCTCCTTTGAATTTCTTGCACTGCTTTCACTACACAGTTCACAACACTTTTCAGATCATACTGCTCCCAAGCTATACTAATTTTTATGTTGCTCGCATGCATGTGCAAGAAACATAGTGCCATCATTTGAGTTTTTGGAGGTTTGGCACCCGTCTTCCAATGCAGTCAGTGTGTTTGCAGGTGCAGCCCCAGTTCCCCAATCACTGCTGTGGCTGTCTATGACAGCAGTTGAAAATGCAGTGGTCGTACAGTTGAAAGGGAGAGCTCTGCTTCAGTGAGCAGAGCTCCCCCCCTCCACACACACACATACACACACACACACACACACACACATGCACGCATGCATACTGCATGCTCATGCGCCTTCCACCTCCCCCCCCCACACTGTATGGCCGACGGGGGTACCCAATCCCTCGTTGGCTCCACTACCTCCACAAAGCATCCAGATGCCATGCTGGGAGCCCACCCCAGCATGGCAAAATGTTTTATGGCAGATGGGTGTGCCCAATTCCCTGTCTGTTGCACCCCCCAAAGCATCCAGGTGCCACCCTGGGAGACCATCCCAGCTTGGCAAAATAATGTTATGGCCGATGGGGGTGCCCAATCCCCTGTAAGCTCCAGCCCCCCCAACAGCCTTCCAGCTGCCATGCTGGGAGCCCACCCCAGTGTGGCAAACGTCCCTCGTAGTCTTATTAAAAAAAAACTGTAAATAACAAAAACTGCCCCTCGGCGCATCTCCCTGGCCCCACCCACAACCTGCACCCACCCACTATGCATCCAGCCTCCCCACACCCCCCTCACCCCATACTTACCTCCGGACCTTGGCATGACGATCTTCGATGGACCGGGAACATGTCTGCACTCTTCAAAGCCGACCACAAACTGAGGAAATGCCGGTATGCTGTATATTGGGATAGATAGGGTTTTTTCAACTTTGCTGCATATCTCAGGCATTTTTTGAAATTTTGACACCAAATTTTCAACATGGGGTTTTTGGGACCCATCCTCATGAATTCTATCACTGTCATGGCGTTATTTGGGTCTGAAGGGTGATTTTGCGGTCACTGTGTGAAATCACCTTTCAGGACCAATTAATGAAATGACAGTGCCAGTGTTCATAAGGTGGGCTCTCAAAAAGCCTATGTTGCACATTTCGTGAAAAAATTCCTAAAAATGACTGTTTTATGAGCTTGCATTGCGCAGTTCCTTCGCACGCTCGTAAGTTCGCAAATTTTTAATATTTGCACTCTGGATTTTCAACATTGCCATTTTACCACACCTCCTTATGAGCAGTACAGCTGTCATTTTTCACATCTCGCCTAAAATGTGTTTCCGTGCATGTAACGCACAATGGCACAGTCGGTGTGCGAAATCAATGTATGGGACACATTAAGAAAATCACAGTGACACTGTTCATGAGCAGAGGTCTTAAAATGGCTATGTTGAAAATTTGGTGAAAAATTCCCAAAAATGACTGTTTTAGGAGTGCACATTGTGCAGTTCCTACGCATGCTCTCAAGTTTGTGAATTTTCAATATTTTCACTCCAGATTTTCAACATTGCCATTTTACCACACCTCCTTATGAGCAGTACAGCTGTCATTTTTTCACATCTCGCCCAAAATGTGTTTCTTGCATGTAGCGCACAATGGCACAGTCGGGTGTGCAAAATCAATGTTCGGGACAGATTAAGAAAATCACAGTCACACTGTTCATGAGCAGAGGTCTTAAAATGGCTATGTTGAAAATTTGTGAAAATTCCCAAAATGACTGTTTTATTTAGCATTTGTTGCACTGATCCCACGCACGCTGTAAGTTCATGAATTTTCAATATTTGCACTCCAGATTTTCAACATTGCCAGTTTACCACACTTCCTTATGAGCAGTATAGCTGTCATTTTTCACATCTTGCCCAAAACATGTTTCCGCCCATGTAGCACAGAGTGGCGCAGTCGGTGTGCGAAATCAATGTATGGGACACATTAAGAAAATCACAGTGACACTGTTCATGAGCAGAGGTCTTAAAATGGCTATTTTGAAACTTCAGTGAAAAAATTCCTAAAAATGACTGTTTTACGAGCGTGCGTTGTGCAGTTCCTATGCACACTCGTAAGTTCACAAATTTTTAATATTTGCACTCCAGATTTTCAACATTGCCATTTTACCACACCTCAGGCTGTTCCCTTTGCTAAGGCTTTCTTATGCTGACTCTCACTCCCCAGTCTCCTTCAAAAGACAGTTTGCCTGGCCCCACCCCTTATTACCACTGCCCATATCACATGATAGAGGTGCCAGGAGGAGTCTATGGCTTAACCCTTAGAGTCCTAGGTAACCTTTTACTCTGTGAAAAATTCTTCAGTTGGACTTGAGGGTTGCACACCAACCCGGTGGTGCAGAGGGCGGAGGCATTCTGCCTTACCTTACATCATGCCAGCGACCCGGGTTCAAGAATGACCTAGGGTTGTAAGGGAGCTGGCTTGGGGGAAGGGATGGAACAGAGGGGAGGGAGGTTCAGTGGTACGTGCCAGAGTGGGATCCATGTGACAGTGGTGATCATGGAAAGGCGATAGCCACTTGGGTGACTGCACATCACCAAAAGTCAATTTTGGCGATGTACACTCGCGGCGAACATCAAGAGGGTGCTGGAGACTTAGATTTTTTTTTATGCAGGGCCTACACCCCCTGCACCCCCTATTTCAGGATTCTCAACTTCAAGGGTGTTCATGTTGGGGGGGTACAAAAGTAAGAAAAAAAATCCTGGACACTGTGTAAAAAACAAGTGCACCCAGAACTGAACCCGGCACCCTCCCAACCCTAGCCTGCTACCAACCCACCACACCACATGGCCAGCTTGGCAGCCCACTGCCACACTACACCCCACAAAATCTCCCTACCCTTCCGCCCATCACACGATGTGGTCCCTCCTCACCCCCCCAAGCACATGTACATATAGCGACATCCTGTTGCTATATTCACTGAGCCCCCTATCCAGTCGCCTTCCCTACCCAGTAGCCCTGTTCACAGGTGCTGTGTTTGAGTCTCCCATTTTGAAAGCGCTCAATCATAGTCGCCATCATCACAGGATACCCCAGGATGTAAAGCAATTTTGCAGGATTCTGCAGCAGAGTTACTGCACAAAACAAGTCAGTTTCAATTGCAGCTAATCCATTTCATCATGCAAGAATTTGAGACACTGCATTGTATCCTGGTAAGCTCCATTGTACCTGTTTTATTTTTTTGGAAGTTCACAGAGGAGACATCTTTTTTGGGCTGGACACATTAGCAATATCATGGATACCCTTGCCAGGTATTTTTTGGCTGACACTACCTGCTTTTTTCTTTGACTGTCTGAGGTTCCTGTAGTTCATTTGATCACCTGTGCTAGCTCCTGTTGTAGTTCAAGGTTATATCTTTATATGTACAGTAAGTGTGTCATAGTTATAAGAGTGTCTTCTCAATTTCCTCGAGTGAAAGAACTGCAAAACAAACCTGAGCAGATCTGGCTTGCAAAGGATTTCAGAAGGCATTCATAACCATAATAGACATGGTAACAATATAACACAGTAGTAGTGCATATAAATGAAGTATAAATAATATTAAGGACTTCTGTTTTAAAAAGATGGAACTTGAATTTACAATCGATTTCTGTCTTAAAAAGATAGGCCTATAATTTATAATTAAAATGTATTTACTTAACAAAACATTAGAGAAACCATGTGTAGAAAACGGACTATGAAAAATAAAATTTGAACTACAGAATTTTGGAACTGTTAGCACGAGACTGCCTCATGTGGGTCTAAGAGTACTTGGAATGTTGTTTTTTTTTAATCAAAGTTGTATTGTTTTATTTTTTATCAATCACAACTAAGATACACCCCAAAACAACATCAAAATGTCCTGACTGGGGGGATAGTCCCCCATGGATATGCAACTCTAAGCTGGTCTTGTAAATGTTCAACTCAGATACATTAAAGTGGTAAAAACCTGAATAAAAATAAGTTACTCCTACCACGTAAAAGTAAGGTGGTAGCCAGTGGAAAGGCAGGGTATTGGTCTGATATAAATAACTTACTAAACACAGTCTGAAGGTGGATCCACCCTGAATTGGGGTGGGAATTACCCCAGGGACTAAGAGTGTGGGTGGGGGGATTCTAATTC
The DNA here is from genome assembly GCA_016271365.2 of Neoceratodus forsteri. Lineage (NCBI taxonomy): Eukaryota > Metazoa > Chordata > Ceratodontiformes > Ceratodontidae > Neoceratodus > Neoceratodus forsteri. The sequence continues at coordinate 365,647,605 of CM057453.1, read as the reverse complement.
ATGTATTTTTATTCTCTGGAGCTACTGCAGAGTGATTGGCTGTTCTGGAGGATATTGATCTTTTAAATTGCTGTGGATGAATTGTCCAGTCAGTGTCTTACAGTGATAGAAGAGAGACAGCCCCTACAAATAGCAGTGAAGTCATATTCCTTTCCTCTTCTAAAGTATTGAATTATTTCATAACTGGCTGTTTACACTAGTTCAGTGAGCCACTCAGGATCTGATACTGACTGCCCTCTCCAGTGGCAGAGAAGGATCCGCTTAGCTGTTATGAGGGCCCCAGTGAACCAGCTGTTCTTCGGATCACAGAACTCAGCCTGTGCCTCTGGCATAGTGGAGGGGTTGATTCCCAACATCACTAGAATTGGTGTGAGCGTGAAAAGTGTTGCAGTCATTTGCCTGCATACTGTCTGAAGTGATCCCAAAAGTGCATTAGTTTGGGGCATGCCCAGATTATATGTGTGATTGTTCCTGGCTGGTCCGTGCATCTCCAGCACTTGTCTGTGGAGGAGATGCCCCACTTGTGCAGTTTAGCTGGCATCCTGTGCAATTAGTGCAGAATATTCTCCTGCGTAAACTTATTCCTGGTTTCTTTATTTAACTGAGTTAACCATCCTCAGCGAGTTTCCCAGTCTTTAGGAGAGGTTTTGCATGCCAACTCTCTACTCCATTACGATTCTGGTAGGAAGTGGAGGAGATATTTGCAGATGTGTCCTGCTGTAGTCTGAGAAGGTGAGGATTGGTGCAGGTTGGAGTACAGCTTATTTGGGGAATCTGCCTGGTAGTGGGGTCCTAACATGGCAGACAGGGAATGTCTCAGCTGGAAATATCTCCAGTGCTGCTGCTTGGTTATGTCAAATTGTTCTCAGAGTTGCTGAATGGTCTTGAGAACCATACTGGAGCCATATGCTTGGTGTTGGAATGATGGAACACCCTCGTACTTCCAATCTTTCCAGATTTCAGTGTCTCAACCAATAAGTACATGGTGCTTAGACTATATAGGTTGCAGGAGGGACTGGGAAGGGGTCCACCAGTATTTTTTTTATGCTTTTTGCCAAGAATTGCTGAAGGGCCTAATTGTGGAAAAGCAAGTGTGATTTTAAAAAATTGGATGAACCTGGACTTTTGGAAACTTGGAGCTGAGAAGATATAAAAAAACCCTGCTCATTTGAGATTTTTGGGGAGACAATTGAAACTTGATCAGCCACCTGCTTATGAGTATCCCAGTAGAGAAATTAAATAAAAACCTGTTTCTCTAAACCCGAACAGTACAGACATAACGCAATCTCAAACAGCTTCTACGGAGATTTTAAAAATATTCAGATGCATTCAAATTCATTAGATTCATTCCTCTCAGTCTTTGTATGCCCTTTGTGGTTTTATAATCTTATAATCTTTTATTTTTGATTTTTAAAATAATTTTATTATAGTTTTAAGATTGAATTTCATGCTGTTGTGTTCATGTGATAAGGCTTAGAGCATATAATGCGTCCGCTGGCATTTTGCTTCAGATCACTCTTCTTGACTGCTACACATTGCAACACACCCTGGAGTTTAAAAGTTTTTATCATTATAGTCTAAGTTTCTAATGAAGAAGTGATATTTTATGTGACCGGGACTGAAGTATTGGGATCTTTGTTGAGTCTTAGGAAGTTAAGGATTCTCTTAAACATTTTAGGCATTCTAAGCATGTTTAACATTTAAACTGTGGTTCTTAAGAGCATATATGGAGGTCACTGCAAAAGTAGTCTGTTGTACTTGGGGAAGTATTTTTCTGAGTTTTCTCAGGATTCCCTTGTAATTTGACTAGCATTTAGGTTAAAAACCCATTAAAATGATTTTGGACTATTATATAGAAATATCCAAATATCTAAAATATCTATATCCCATCTATTATTTTACTATTCCTTTGTACATTTGTATCATTTTGTTATAACTCTAAGGATAAATGTACTTGTCCTCAGACTTGCATGTGCGCCTTTAGGTGTAGTGCCCATTATGAATGGCAAGAACTGAGAAGCTGTTTTAAAGTGTGTTACTTCTATTGCCACTGGAGGCTCAAGGAGACGAGTGTGCACTCCATTTATGCGACAAGTATCCTGATGTGAAGGACTTTATCCCAAGACAAGAATGTGCATTTCTAAGTGGAGTAATTCTTGGGAAGCTTGTCAGAATAACAGGGACACCAGAACAACAGGAATATTTTCATCAGTACAACTCTGTAACTTTGTAATTTTAGGACTTTTGCAATTCTAGATTGGCAACCAGAGAACAGATACAAACTCAAAAATTTCTGGCAAGCTCTTCAAAACTGCAGAAGATTAAAATACATCCAAATTAAGATTGGAAGAGAAAGAGAAAGATAAGTGAACTGTTGTAGTTACTATATATTTGATCTATTACCATCAGTTTTATGTGGGTGGATATAAATTTAAAGTAAATATCTGCCTTAATACAAGGTACGCTCTGACTCTCACAATATTTAATAAGCTGTGATTTCCTCTGTCTCTTGACTAAACCTGTTTTAAACTACTCTTCTGTTTAATCACGTGTCAGTCTTGATGACAACATTCAAATAATCTGAATCACTGGAAGAGTATTCAGAGAACTGAACTCTGGTTTGAAATTACTGGACCTATCATGAAAGATGTTTAATTGTTTTCTGTATATTACTATTTTGAATGCTCTTTGCTCTAATTATTTATAAACTACTTGATGTTTATTAATTCTTACATATAAATTTAATTGCATTTAAAACTTAAAAAATTGTGAATACACAGTCCCAAGCAAAGCAGGAGATCATTTACTTTTGTATGATGAACTAAATATTCCTTTTTTATTTATTTATTTATTAGTATTTTGGATAACACCTTTGAGCCAAAGCTTGTTTACAAAGGTTCCACATCATATTACAAGGACATGTGAAAAATACAAGAGACAGAGCTTTGAAAATGGTACAGACATCACAGATGGTTTTGTACACGGAGCCACCAGAGACTTTGTCAGCACATTAATGTGATTAACTAAGAAAAATTGAACTGGAACAGTGCTCCTGTTATTGCACAATGTATACCTGGGGCAGAGGCCAGAGTGGTGGAAGAATAGTAAGTGCTTACAGAAGGTACCATAAGTTAGGAGTGTAGTAGTAGGGGAGTTTGGCAGGATGATAGATTAGAGGTCTGAGGAGAAAATGTAAGAGGAAGAGGTCAGTGGAGAGAGTGGGGGGTATGGGTATGAGGAGGAAGGAGGGAAGGGAGAGGAAGAGCAGGAGGTAGGGGAAGGAGTGGGGAGTGGATTGAGAAAGGGTAAAAAAGGGGAGTGGAAGTGAATAGATAGTTCTGTCCCAAGTGTGGGGGGAGGCAGTGTGAGTAGGGAGTATATAGTGGATCTATGAGTGGTTAGGGTAGGGGCAGAGGAAGGTGGAAGTGCTATCAGTCAGTCAAGGGGGTAAGGGAGAGCATTGGGGAGGGAGCATTGCAGAACAATTTAAGCGTATCATTCACAGTGGGCACCAGCCACCAAATGTTGCCGTTTACAGTTTAATAGAAGCAAAAATACACAAAAATATAAAAAAATTAAAGCAAATAAAAATTACAGATCATTTAACTAGCCCATTAACTGGTGATAGAACTTCTACCCCAGTTAACATCCAGAAACTTAAGCTATCGACATATACTGAGTTTGAAGTGACTGGTCAAAAATTAGTTAACAACAGTACAGGATCACTTAACTTGGATCTAATTAATGAATCAAAGAATTCTGCATTACTGGTTGACTTTGCAATAAGGGAGGAAGTAAACAGTATCGCAAATGATTTAGGCAACAGTGCTAATTTTGATTAGGACATAAACTAAGAGCCAAATATCACAGGACAATTTGCAGAACAGCATAAAATCATACATATATTTCAAAAGGAAAATTAGAGGATGTATTAGAAGAACTTCAAGTAACTATTGATGGTATGAAAACTGTTATGTTGAAACACTGAATAGGACAAAATCTTGTGAGCATTCAGAAATAGAAAATAGGCAGATTGTAGTCAACACCAATCCTGTGTCTATGAATCTGCCATACTAAGTGCTGACTTTCTTAAATGCCTAAAAGATCCATAATGTGCTAATATTCTAGTTATGGAACATATATTAATGACAAACAGGGAAACAGATACACTGAAAGAAAACATAGCAATAAATAGGGGACACTTGGATAATATTATTGACATGCATAAAAGTATTATCCCTGATAAGGAATTCTCAATTGGCTATATTCACAAAAGGTGTGAAGGGGCTATGCACTGTGCAACCCCAGCTTATAGCCCACCCGCACCTGGCTGCACACACTGCTCCCCTTGTGCACAATGCCCAAAGCTACTATATCCCACCATGCAGCAAAATCCTGGCCAAATGCACAGTTCCATGTGGAGGTGGGCTGGGGGTCAGCAAGGTGGGCACATCTGCACACCATACCATTTATGATGGTGTGAGTGCATTGCACGGAGGAGGGTGACAACTATGCCTTCTGCCAGCAGCCATAAATGTTACACACCACCCCTGGGATGCTGCTGCTGGCCACGGTGGGAATGGTGGGGGTCAACAGACTCCCCCACTGAGGTTGCCCTGCCATCAAGGCACACTGGGAGGTCTGGGAGAGGTCATTTGGGGGACATCCCCATGCTGTTGGTGCGTTTGTGTCTGCCACCAACATGGTGTACCATGGGTGCAGAAATTCCACCAAGGGACCCACGATGGGCAGCTGATTGGCTGCATGCCCAGGTCTGCAGCTCTGCTCTGGACCACCCCTTTCAAACCTGCATGCCAGGGTGTCTGGGCCACAGATGGCAGCTGTGCATTGGCTGGTATTCAAGGATATGGCTGACGCATGGAACTCCAGAGGGTACAGAGTTGTGTGGGGGGGTTACATGCCTTTTGCATGTACCCCCATATTTATTCATGAATAGTCACCAATAAGGATAAATGACAGTTTAGATAATTTAGATAACTCTGACAATGAGAAAGCAAATAGACCAGACTTCTCAACTATGTCTTTTTCCAGAGACCTTACAGTCAGAGCAAACTAAAAAAAAGAAATCCCATGGGAAGATTAAACATGATAAAAAAGAATAACTCAAAGGACAACAAAGGGGATTCTAATATTGGAAAAGGTGTTTCAATTTGTACAGAGAAAATATTGAATAATAATCAGACAAAAGATAATATGATCATTTAGATGCAGGAAAAAATTCTCGCTTGAATAATCTGGGAAATAAATGAGAATAATTTAGGCAAGAGCTTGATTTACTAAAGGAAAAATGTGTAGAACTATGTGCTACTTATAATACAAAATCATATCACTATCAATATCACAAGCCCAGGAGATTCATCAAGAGGTTTTCCTAGAATATGTGCAGATTATCAAACATTTAAAAAAAATCACCACATATAACAATACAAGCTCAACCAAAACAGAGTGGGGCAGTCTACACAAATAATAAAAGAGATATAGATGATAAAGGAGAGGCACTTGCATGGAGGAGGGTGACAACTATGCCTTCTGTAGGCAGCAATAAATGTTACACACCACCCCAGGATGCTACTGCTGGTCACGGCGAGAATGGTGGGGGTCAACAGCCTCTCCCACTAAGGTTACCCTGCCATCAAGGCACACTGCAGCCAGGTTGTTGACTGGGTTACCAAGAACTTGTCATATCACACCTGTGCTGTGTGAACTGCACTGGCTGCCGGTGCGGTGGAGAATCACCTTCAAGGTCACATTGCTGACTTTTAAGACCCTACACGGTTAGGGACTGGGCTATTTGCAAGATCTCCTTCGACCCTACCGCCCTCTCCACCCTTTCCACTCTGCTGAAGAGGGATTGCTAGAGATTCCCAGGGTTTGTCTTCAGTCATCTGGGGCCAGAGCTTTTTCTTTCATGGCTCCAACCCTGTAGAACTCTCTACCTCGTCAGATTAGGGAGCGCCTGTCCATGGAAGCATTTAAGGCATCTCTGAAGAGTTATCTATTTGAATTAGCATTTGAATAGGTTTATTGCTGCTTTTTACTGTTTTTATGCTGTTATTTATTATGTTAGATGTTATTTTGATATGTATTTTTGCTTTGATATGTTGAAAAGTGCATTATAAATACTTTTTGATTTGATTTGATGCTCCCTTATCTATGATTTTGTGAGCCTTCTGTTTGGCAAAGTGATCATAATTTGACACCAAAAGAGCAAATTCTGGCTCTAATAAGAAATAATATGGATATCTCAATTTAGAATGATGTCATTATTGACATTTATAAAGTAAAGTATCTACAAATGGGTATGGCAGAAGTAATCTATACAGCTCTCAGAATGTCCAACAATGTCTGGTATAATGAAGCTCTCTTGTATCATAAAGGAATTCAGATACTATTCCCAAATTGACACTTGTTTAACAGTGAATTTGTAAGTAACAAAATATAAGAATATAAAATAGTCTGGCTGAGTCTTTTTGGGGTTCCCAGAACAGTTTATGAAAATGACAACAATCTCACAAGATTTCTATATAATCTTTTTAGTAATTTTTATGCAAATCTCACTTGGTAGGGGAGAAGTACTACAAGCCATCCTCAGAGTAACTGGCAGTCAAATAGATATCTTAGTAAAAAAATCAACAAGTTGCCATAAGGATTATAGATGAACCAACATTTTTTGATAATATGAGTTATTACCTGATTGATTACATTAAAAGCAAACCCCTTAACACAGCCATTACAAATGTAAATATTAATTCATCTATAAATAATGAAAATGATATTCCAGTTTATAACAGATAGCAGATTCAAGCAGGGTATGGTGATTGATGCCAACACTTTTCTCAGCACAACCATACCCTCTATGAATCTAAACAGGGTTGTGATTTTGAGAGTTATTTGATAAAGGGCTAAATAAATGTTCTAGCATGGAAAATTGTTGGCTGGGTTTTGAAAATGGATGACAATGATTGGATTTCTTTTGTCACCAGATTTGACCTTTTATGTCTGCAAGAAACATGGCATAATGCAACTGCCACTATTTCCTTAAATGAATACAAATTATTTCATAACCCCAGGGCTTAAAGACCAGATATGGAAGCTGTTCTTCAGGATTGAAAACTTTGATAAAAATGAAATATTTGCTACAACAATTTTCTACAAATCGACTGATTTCATTGTTTTAATTAAGTAACTATAATATAAAATTAATGTTATAAGCTCTTACATTCCCCCAAATACTTCAAAATATTATAACCCAGTTATATGTGTACAAATAAAAGATATACTTGCAGACATAACATTTAATTTCCCTGACAATGAGTTACTCACTCTTGGGGATATGAATGAAAGAATTGGGGAATTTGAAGGCTTTATGGATAATTCAGTGTTTGCATATATTAATGAATGGCCTATTATGGCACATAGGGCTACTTTTGATAAATGTACTAAGTCAGATTAACTCTTGTTAGATATTTTGAAAAAAAATCTGTCTTTATCCCTTAAAAGGCAGGTTAAGAGGAGATTTAGAAGGAAATTGCACTTTAGTTGACCTAATATTATGGTCCAGTAAATTACACTATTGGAGTACTCTGTTTATTCCTATTAGGACTGAAACTGACAATTTTCCTATCATGCTACTGTAAGTGGATTGTCAGCTTCCTATATACAGACATTAGAATTAATCAATCCTTTTACAGAGTGCAGAATTAATAAGGAAGTATTTTGGGATAGTGATCTAGAAGAAAATAGCTTAAAACTTAGTAGTGAACTTCTCACAACACTATATTGGGATTATTTATTATCATTAAGTGCTAGCCAGATTTGGGAAGCATTGACTCCTATTTTTAATACATTAAAAGATAACTTATACGAAAAAGTTGTCATAAATAAGTTTCTGAAACAACACTCAGGCTGGTATAATGCTGAATGCAGAGAATATAAAGCAAAACTGACCTCATTGGTAAGAACTACTAAGCTTATTTTAAACAGAAACCAATATAAACTATTAACTCAACAAAGAAAATAATATAAACTTTTTTTTTACTTTATCTTTTTATTGGTGTTTTAAATATATAAAGAGGAACAAAACATATAGTACATTTGGAAAATATCCTCCATTATATTGAAACAAAACATCATGTCAGACGTAGCTAATCGAGTTCTTTGACTGGGTGACCAAAGTAATAGACCAGGAAGGGGCTGTGCATATGGCCTACCTAGACTTTAGCAAGGCATTTACAGAGTCCTGCACAAAAGATTAATAATCAAGTTAGCCAGCCTGGGAGTGGGTCCCAGGGTGGAAGCCTGGGTTGCAAACTGGCTGCACAACAGGACACAGAAGGTAATAGTGAGTAGAACACATTCTGAAGAAAGGGGGGTCACTAGTCGAGTACCTCAGGGCTCAGTACTGGGCCCAGTCCTCTTTAACATCTTTATAGGTGACATTACAGAGGGTCCGAGGAAAGGTATGCCTTTGCAGATGACGCAAAGATCTGTAACAGAGTTGATACACAAAGGGGGTAGAAAGGATGAGAAGGGACCTTGGCAAGGTTGGAGGAAATGGCAGACATAGGCAACTTAGATTCAATGCAAAGAAGTGCAAGTAATGCACCTGGGAAACAAAACCCAGGAGAAGAGTACAACAGCAGGGGAGGTACTAACAACAACAAAATGGAACGGGACTTGGGGTAGTCATATCAGATGATCTAAAGGTTGGTAAACAATGGAGAAGACAATATGAGAGCTAGGGGATACTGGGATGCATAGGAAGGCATCACAAGTAGAAAATGGAAGTGGTTATCCCTCTGTACAGACAGTTGGTGACACTCCATCTGGAGTACTGTGTGTAGTTTTGGAGACCTCATCTATGCAAGGACATAGACAGGATGGAAGCAGTCCAGAGGAGGGCAACTAAAATGGTGTAGGGTCTGCATCAGAAACCATATGAAAAGAGACTGAGAGAGCTTAATATGTATACCGTTGATGAAAGGAGGGACGGGGGAGATGATAGAAATGTTCAAGTACCTCAAGAGAATCAGCAAAGTCCAGGAGGGTAGCATTTTTCAGAAAAAGAGATGTGTAAGAACAAGGGGACACAATTTAAAGATGGGGGGATGGCTCAGGGGTAATGTGAGGAATTTTTTTTTCACAGAGAGAGTGGTGGATGCATGGAACTGCCTTCCTGGGGAGGTTGTTGGGGCTAAAAGAGCGGGGGAATTCAAACATGCATGGGACAGACACAAGGCAATTGTAGTGGGGGTGGCAGGAAGTAGGCTGTTGGTTAACTAGAATCTGAAGCTTATCCAGTAGGTAGGGAAATGGGCAGACTGGGTGGGCCAAGTGGTCCTTATCTGCTGTCAAAGTCTATGTTTCTATATTAAGCATAGTAATAAATGGGTTATAGAGTTACAGAGGTTTCATTACATAATTATTCATTGGATTTTAAACCTAGACAAATGTGTGGGTGGACAATGGCAGGGTTATAATTAAGCAGGGTAAATGTTAATTCAAAAAGATCCACCATATATAAAGTGAGTACTAATAAGTGTTTAAACCTTGATTGTAAGTAAAATGCATAAAATGACATTAAAGAAATTACAATCGGTGTTCAATATAGGAAGATAAGAGTAAAAATGTAATGTATGCACAAGAGATGGTAAAACAGGGAACTGACAGTAGAGAATTAAACAGAAGAAGAAAGAGATAAGAGAGATATCTGTGCATAGGAACAGAGAAGACCCTAATCTAAAGTCGATATAAGAGGGAAGACTTGACTACTCATAAATTAAGGTCTAGAGGCACCAAAGATTTCTATATACCTGAAGTAGTCCTGCCAGCATTTATCATATACAGTGAGTCGGTCATGAATGACATGAGATAGTCGATCTAGGGATGCATACTGGCAAAGGATTTGAAGGACATCGGAAAAGGTTGGGATGCAAGTTGATTTCCAATTCATTAGAATTAGGTGTTTAACAAGGAGAAATAGTATGTTTAGCCATCTAAAATGTATATGTGAGAGGGGAGGGTTACTTGAGATAAAGATACCTAATAGAAAAAGTTTAGGGTCTAAGGGGGATATTTTGTCCAGTAACTCTAGTAGCTAATAAATTTTCTCTGCGCCAAAGCTTATTAATGGGAGTATATGACTATAAAATGTAATGTAGATCCCCATTAGGTGAGTTACAGCACCAACAATTGTTATTATTTAAAAGTCCCATGCAATGAAGTAAAGCAGGAATTCTGTACCATAAATGTAGGGGTTTTATTTGTATTAAGGAACTACGGGCATCTTTGACTGTGTGGTGGGATAAACTCCAGCAGTTGTGCCATTGTGCATCTGTGATATTATAGTTAAGTAGTACACTCCATTTGTTTTTTGCTGTAATAGAATAATCAGGTAAATTGTCTATGATATCTTTATAAATGGAGCTGTTCCATTTTACAGATAAGTTAACCCAATGTGAAGTATATTGATCTTGGAGAGTATGTTTATACACATGATGAGAGAGAGAGAGAGTTATAAGCAGCTCTAATTTGTAAATACTTCCAGAAGTCTTGTTTAGAGATCTTCCAGATACTCTGTAGGTCTGAGAACATTTTGATAGTAAGTGAATTCTGGTCCAAGATGTCTCCTAAAAAAAATACATTTGTTTCTCCAGCAAAAGCAGAAAATTGGGTGATTATCTAAAGTGAGTGTTGGGTTGCCCGAGGGGGGCATACAGCCAAGGGGTTGGGTTAGATTTCAAAAATGTGTGAATTAGTTTCCAATAAAGAACAGAGGCTGATATAGTAGGATGAGATTTTAACTTAGAAGGGAGAGGATTAAAGATGGAAGGAAGGAACTCCTCCAGGGCACAGTGCAGATTCCATTGCAACCCATAATGGGGAGTGAGATGAGGGTTTTTGAAACCACGTAATAGTTTAAGTGGTTTGGAAGGCCCATAGGTAACCTATGAACCAGGGGAGTCCAAATCCTCCTTTTTTCTTTTATGTCCAAAGCTTATTATGTCTGAATCTGGTAGTTTCTATCCCATAAAAAGTTACCACCAGTTTGTCAATTTTAGATAGGAAAGAAGTTGGTAAGAACAAGGGAATGTTGGCAAAAAGGTAAAGAATCTTGGGAGAGATGGGCATTTTAATGGCAGCAATTTTCCCCATAAAAGAAAGATTAAGAAGTTTCCAACTGTCAAGAATCATCTTAATGTTGTTAATTAAGGGGTTAAAATTAGTGTCCCAGATTTTTTCCAGATTTCGGGTTATTTTGATGCCTAGGTATGTGATGCCTTGTGGGGACCAATGGAATCTGAGGGGTATATTCATAGAGGAATTACAATTGTCATTAAGGGGTATGATTTCCCATAATTCAAAGCAAGGCCTGAAATATTAGTGAACTTATTAAGTAAGTCAGCCAGTGATGGGGCAGCTTCATTTAGGTTTTCAAGCAAGATTAGAAGGTCATCTGCATAAGAAAGGGAAACATATCTTGAATTGCCAACAGGGATTCCCTTAGTGTGTGTGGACTGATGAAGACTAGCAGTCAGGGTTCCATGGCTAAAATGAACAGAGAGGGTGACAGTGGGCATCCTTGTCTAGTTCCTCTTGCCAATTGAAAGTTAGAAGAAAGGGTAGAGTTAGGAAGAACTTTTGCCATGGGGAGGTATATAATAATTTGAGCCAAGAACAGAACTTGTGAGAGAAACCAAAGTGAGACAGAACTTCACAAAGGTAGTCCCAGTGTAAGGTATTAAAAGCCTTTTCAAAATCGATGGCAATAGTAGCCACAGGTGATTTAAGGAATTTAGCTTTTTGCATTAAATTAAATAGAGAATGTAAATGGTCAGAGCCAGATCTATCCTTAATAAAGCCAGTTTGTGAACAGTGAGTTAACTTGGGGATCAGGGGTTCAAGTCAAATTGTTAGTAATTTAGCAAAACTCTCCCATCTGTATTTACCAAAGATATTGGTCTATAACTTGCAGGAAGAGTAGGGTCTTTATCTTTCTTAGGGATTAAGGTGATAATTGCTTCAGTGCAAGTAGCGGAAGATTACCGTTAGTGATGGCTTCTTGAAAGACATTAAACAGAAGAGGGCAGAGAGTGTCAGAAAGCATTTTATAAAAGTCTATAGGAAACCTCTTTCTATGTTTAGAATAATAAAAAGAGAGAAAGAGTAATTGATTAACAATAAAGAAATTTCTTATAAGTGTGGGGAGATATGAGTCGGTACACAATACCAAGGGATTCTCTCATCACACACTTGGGCGTAGCTAAAGAAAATAGGCCTAAGGGAGCAAGCAAGTAAAAAAAGGACTTGTCTGCTCCTAAGTACTAAACGTTATGAACACTATTAATACAAAATTGCAATAATTGCTCAAGCAATAAACAGTTATCTATAAAGAAGTAGGGAACCAGTTATAAACCTCATTATGAAGAAACAACTCTTATATAGAGTATGAGGAGTAAAGAAAAGTCAAACCGTATTGTAATAACTTGTAGGGATAATAAAAAAATATATGCCAACCTGATTAGAAGGTTAACTGTATTGACTGTATTAGTGATCTGTATTGCCACAAAAAAGGAAAAATCAGAGGACCCATGTGTCTAACCAGACATAATATACTTATGGTATAACTTTACAGTAACCAGCATACCAAGTTTAAGCTGAACATATTAAAGAAATAATGCAACAAAATATTTAGAATATGTATTTATATATTAATTTATTAATTTGGAATATATGCTTGGCTAAGTAATAGATTTGTTATGCCAATAGTTGGTAGTATAGAACAAATTGTGAATAAGAGCCAGCTTCCGTATTATAGGGTTTTATGGAAAATTATTTTAAATACATATGTATTCAGAACTCAAAAATAGCCTTAATGTAATAAAAGGTGGATTAACCAGATCTAAAAAAATAAACCCGGTAAATCCACAGGTCATAAGGGAGGCCAGAAATAGAGGTTCCCTTATAAATCAGGCTTTGAGTAAAACATATTATATCATATGAATTGCATCTTATTTCAGTATACCGAAAAATTGCAAGCATCATATATATATATATATATATATATATATATATATATATATATATATATATGTATGGATATAGAGACCATCTTTGTGTGAAAGAGAAGATATGCCACATTTATAAATGGATGTATATTTAGAAAAGGGATCATATAGGCTGGATAAATCATGAATTAGAAAGATATGTCAGCATAGAGGGTAAAGAACTATAAGATTTTCGTTAATGGAACATAATGGCAATTAACATTTTGATTGATCGCTGTAGTGAAAATAAAGAATGTTGAAAAAGTGGTTATAAATTAGATTAACTGCATAGGTATAGACAGGATATACATGCCACTGCAAAGGGATACTTTATCTTTGCAATGAAAAAATAAAAGTTTAGGTTCCAGAGGATATTATGTAATATAATTATCAACCACGATGTACAGCCTTCTGAAATCGCAACCTGCTGGGAGCGACAGTATTTTGGTAATGAAGGCTGTACAGCAAACTTAGTGGCAATCTAAAAAAAAAAAAGGTCATGTCTCATACAGCACATAATTCCGGGACATTTCTTATTGTCAGAGAGAAGCTGAATAAATTGAAAAAAGAAATATATCAATATTCAGGTCACCATTCATTTGTAGAGTTCCTTGATGCAGTAGGAGTTTTATGCCTGGCTTTAGCTCTACATTTCTTTTTCGGTGGTTCAAGTGCTTTACAAGGGGAGCTGGCAGTCACCTCTGCCCACAACAAGTTGGCAGAAATATTGCCTTACAGGGTTGTAGCTGAATCTGCAACATGATTGTCCATGATATGTGAACTGACATCTTCCCGCAATGAATGCAGCTCATCCAATAAGGGGGCAAATTTATTGCAGAGAGGAATGGAGGGATCAATCTGTACCAAGGTGTTCGGATCTGAAGAAGCAATCGAGGGAACATCCTCAGAGCAGCAGGAGCGATAGGCAATGCAGGATTTTAGAGAACTTTTATCTTTAATTCTAGTCGATTGTCTCGGCAGAGAGACTTCAGGTATTGTTGGTTTAGGGACAACCATTTGGATCACATTATTCACCCCGCTCTGCACCTCAGTGTCATCGGGTCGGACTTAATCTTTTCCAACAGAGTTATGACCAGCTGCAGAAGAACTCTCAGAGGTAAGAGGGTTTGTTGGGTTGTTCAGGAAGGCTGCAAGAGCGTCTGGAGTATTAAAGGCTTTAAAGCCAATTCCCAAGAAAAGACGCATTATTGAGGGATAGCGAAGGGCAAACTTTATTTGTCTCTGATGGAGTAAAACTTTCAGGTGGTTGTACTCCTTCCTTTTCACAGTTAACTCCTCTGAAAAATCCTGATAGATGGAAATTTTGAAATCCTGTCGCATCAAAATCCCTATTTCTCTGGCACGTCTCAAGACAAGCTCAGGATGTGCAAAATTTAAGAATCTGGCAATGATCGGTCTGGGTCTTTGATCTCGTGCAGGCCTCAGACCAAGAGAGCGATGAAAACACTCAATTATCAGTTGTGTGTCTTGAGGTAGTTTTAACATTGCAGGAAGGACATGTAATAATCGTGCTGTTGTATCCCTGAGTTCTGACCCCTCTGGAAAACCGAAAAAACGCTGGTTATTTCTACGGTTGCGATTTTCAATGTTGTCCAGTTTGTACTGTAAGGATTTAATGGTGCGGTCTTGATCTCTAATGGTAGTGTGTAGTTTTTGAACAGCTTCATTATTTTGAACAGATTTAGTTTCAGCAGAGGTGATTCGTATATCAAGGGATTCTAATGTAGTCATAGTTTGTTGAGGCATTATTTTTAAATCATTGATGTCTGAGACTATTTTTGAAAACATTGCTTCTACTCTAGCAAGTGAGCTGGATTGAGTAGCAGAGTCTGCCATGTCGATGGTTGTGTAGACCCAGCTCAGAGTGGTGACAAGATATCAAGTATAAGTAGTTTAGAAGATCGAAGTAACTTACAGCATATTAGCAGAGCACTGTTGGCTGTTAGATTCAATTCAATTCCATTCAACTTTATTTGTATAGCACCTTTCAAAATCAAGGCGCTTAACATAAAAGCAGGCAACCAGTATAAATAACATTAAAGATCTTCAAGGTTGGCATCAGAGGAATGGTCTGAGAGTGGAAGGATGAGGTTTGATTCTACAGTCCCCCAGGAGGAATAAGATTACACTGCCATCTTCTGCTTAGGCAAACCACGCCCAATATAAACTTTTTTAAAACAAAGAAAAAGCTTTCATATCATCATAATCAATGGGATAAAATGCTCAAGGCTGTGCTTGGAAAAGATATAAAAACCTTCGGGCAACTTGTTTGAAAAGGAACTAACAGCTTTAAAAACATGCTGGACTCATATCTCAGAGGCTCAATGGATTCAACATTTTAGTAAAACATTTTATAACCCCCAATATGAAAATTCATTATTTGAAGTCCCATGTGAATTTAGAAATATGAATCATCTAACAATTACCACTTGAGATGTCTACCTCTCAAAACTTTAAAGAAAAAAAAGGTCCCAGGTTTGGATATAATTCCTGCCGAGGTTTGCCTGTGTAATATTCCAGAATGGTGTAAATTATTGACAATATTTTATAATAAATGTTTAAGTAATACCTATGTTCCACAGTCATGGAAGGAATTGGAGATTGTCCCAATACATAAAAAAGGGCTATCTCTGATCTAACAATGTATAGACCTATAAGTTTATTGGACATTAATTCTAAATTGTTTGCTAAGATTTTATTAGTTGATGTTTTCCAAACAAATAGAGCTTACAGGAGGTCTGTCTGAACTCCAGGGAGGATTTAGGAAAGGGTACTCAATGACTGACAATTGTTTTGTCCTGAGATTTTTGTCAGAGAAGTATACATCACTGAGAAAACAAAATCTGTTCCTTGCCTATACTGATTTTTCATCAGCATTTGATTCTGTTTCTAAAAATACCCATTGGTCTATAATGTCTCAATGTGGCATAAATCCTAGTTTAATCAATATTATCTTGAGTCTCTGTAATGAGACTTGGGCAACTGTTAGAGTGGGGACAGTAGACCAATGCGCTGTCAGTTTTCCAACAACTAAAGGCATATGACAAGGCTGCGCTTTTGCCCCATCCCTTTTTGCATTTAGCTGGATAATTTATTCAGAGGATTTGAACAAATGGAATCAGATTCCCCCAAAATTCTGGATTGTCCCGATTCCCCCCTTTTCCCCTCACAAAAACACAGAGACCATTGTTTGTTGTTGTGCTCAGATTGGCAATTAATTTGTTTATATTCATAAATCCATTATCCATTTTCTATTTCTTTATTATCATATTTCCATAATTTCCTTTATTTCCGTCCATATATCACTCTCTGATTATCCATCCCACAGGCGAAAACCTGGGTGCCTTCTTCTTCTTCTCCTCCTTTTCTGTTAGGTAACAGTGAAAACCGAGACCGCTTTCTCCTTCATCTTCTTCTTCCTCTTGTGTTATTCCTTTTCTTTTTCCCCCTCCCATCCTCCCCCACCCCTTTTTCCCCCTGCCATCCACCTTGGCAGTCCATAGCCTTATAATTCCTGCCGTCCATTTCTTGGCAGTCCACCAGCATTTCCTCCAGCCATTCATCTTTGGCAGTCTATTTCCATATTATCCCCTGCCATCCACCTTTGGCACTCCATAACCATATTTTCCTCACCTGCCATTCACCTTTGGCAGTCCCTTGTCCTACCGGATGCGTCTGTCCTCCACCTTGACAGACCCACCATACAGTCCCAAATTGACTGTCTTTCCCTTGTACTCCGTCCTGCAGGGTGGGTGGGAGGAATCAAAACTCCAGCAAAAAGTGGCTGAGGACCCCTTGTGCTGTCCCTTATGACCTCCTTTCTCCCTTCCCCTTCCTGCGCCTGCCCTATTGTTCTGGCTCTTAGCCCTTCCCCTTCCTTGTCCTCCTCTCTGAGCACAACCATTCTTATCGGAGGGAAGGGTGCACCAGGACAACATGGTCTGCCCCTTAAAGGGCAAACTCCATTGTCCCGGATTCCCCCCTTTTCCCTCACAAAAACACCGAGACCATTGTTTGTTGTTGTGCTCAGATTGGCAATTAATTTATTTATATTCATAAATCCATTATCCATTTCCTATTTCTTTATTATCATATTTCCATAATTTCCTTTATTTCCATCCATATATCACTCTCTGATTATCCATCCCCCAGGTGAAAACCTGGGTGCCTTCTTCTTCTCCTTTTCTGTTAGGTAACAGTGAAAACCGAGACTGCTTTCTCCTTCATCTTCTTCTTCCTCTTGTGTTATTCCTTTTCTCTTCCCCCCTCCCGTCCTCCCCCACCCTTTTTCCCCACTAGCCAGTCTCCAGCTTGCGTTGGATGGCTGGCTTCCCCCCAACTTAGGGTCTCCTTCTCCCTTACCACAGGGATGAAAACTCCCCCCCCCTTTTTTTTTTATGTACTTGCTTCTGTCTGTTTTCTCCATTATTCTATGAAACCCATTGTTTCCGCATTAAACATATCAATTGCTATGTCTGACAAGTGTACCCTATCTGACCTGTAGAATTCATCCACACATTCTTCTACTCCCCGCAGTATCATTTGTCCTCCCATCTGTCTTATCAATGTCCCCACTCATCTATTCATCTTCATCCTGGCCCTCTCCAGCACCCTGTGGCTGTGTTTCTGTCTCCACACCCTTCAAGGTATCATATCTGACCAGGCAAGGCATACTTGAGGCCACCACTGTCTTATTGCCACCAGGTCCCTCTTTATCTGCAAATAAGTGTCTACCCATGGTCTGCCTGCCAGGTCGTTGCCCCCAAGGTGTATAATGATTAGGTCTGGACTGGGCCAATATCCCTTGTGTTCTTTTAAGGTGGGCAGGAGCTGCATCCATCTCATCCCCCGTAGCCTGTGCCATACCAACCTACACTGTCTTGCATCCTGGTACAACTGTTTACCCCCAGCTTTTGTCTCTGCTCTCTTAACAGCCCAGTAAATATAGGAATGGCCACAAATCCAGACTTCTGTGCTCCTCCCTCTACCTATGGGGTGCAAAGAAAATTAATTAATTCATACACATACTCAGTGCCCCCCTTGTATCATCCCCCTGTCTTTTTTTTTTAAAACCGTGCTGCTCCTTCCCCTTCCACCTTTCTTTTTTTGTTTCAGTGTTCTAATATATCTTTTGTAACTGGCTGACCGCCAGTGCCCTTTTTCCAAAATGTCCTTTACAGGTTCCCCCATTGCTGCCCACTGTGAGGCAGCCCCAATCCGCAGGGAATGGAAAGAGTAATTGGCTGGGTCCTCCCCCAGAAAACGCATGCCTTTTTTCAACACTGCTGTAATTTGATAGCCGGTGACCCTTCTTCCATCCCATTGCACAAATAACTTCCCCGTCCTGGTCACCTGCTCTGCGGCGAAAACCCACAGGGCCTGCACTGGGCATATCGCACTCTCTGACTGCCCTTTAAGTGTTATCATGCACCCTTGCCCTTTCTGGTCCACCTTTGACCTCTTTAGCTTGATTTGTACTTCTCTTATCCCCCAACTAACATCCTCCCATTCCACACCTCCTTCCTTGTCATCATTCCCATGGCCTACCACTTCACTCAGTCTCATAGCCCCGGCAAACATTACCACATAAATTGTGTGAAATAGCTGGGCCTCCACTTTCTGCATATTGCCGGGAGCACCTCTTTTAGCTTTATTAGCCACTGCTCACCTATTGGCCTCCTATTATCCCCTGGCCCTCGCTTCAATCTGCCCCAACCTGCATCATTCTCCTAATGAGCATTGATTTTGTTGGGTCATTCCACCTTTTTAGGCTGCAGACCACACTGATCCCAGCAAGATAGACCCCCATTGTGGCGTGAGCAGTCCCTTTTTGCCATTGTTCCACTGTGAACATTCCCAACTGCTCCTCAGAGAGTGGCCCACTTACCTCCATCTGGTGTTCTGCCCTGAATGTTTGAAAAACCCTCCAGGCCCCATTGTAGGCCCTCAGTGTCCAAGGTGCCCATGAGCTGCGAAACAGCATTTCTGCTCCTTCTTGCCAACGTCCCAGATGTTCGTTGGTATGGGTGTTTTTTGTTCTTCTGCTGCTGGTGCCAGCTTCCGTAAATGGTCCAGTTGCAGACGGGAAAGGCTGTCAGCCAGGGTATTGCCTACCCCTTCTATGTGTTTTGCTCTGAAGGACTTGTTCAGCTGCAAAGTCCTTAAAACTAACTGTCATACCAGCTGCATTACTGTATCCGCCCTGGCCCCCTTGTTGTTTAGCATATCAACCACCGCTCTATTGTCACACCAAAATGTCACCTTTTGGTCATGTAAGTCTTCTCCCCACACCAGAGTGCATGCCCATATTGACATGATCTCCAGTAGTGTTATATCTCTCACTTTCCCATCCTTTACCCAACTGGCCAGCCATGGTTCTGCAAACCACTTGCCCCTCATGTAACCCCCATGCCCAACCCTCCAGCCGCATCTGTGTATAGGTCTAGGTCTGTGTTGTACAGCCACTCCTCCTGCCAGAATGAACACCCATTGTAATCTTTCAAGAATTCTTCCCATATGCTAAAATCCTCCCTGACACCTTACGTCAGATCCACCCAGTGATGCGGTCTGGTGACCCCTGCTGTAGCTCTGGCTAACCTCCTTGTGAATGCCCTTCCTGGTCCTATGGCCCTGCATGCAAAGTTCAGATGCCTCAGTACCTGCTGGACCATTCTTAGTTGTACCCGCCTCCTACTGGTGTGCACCCAAATTAGTTCCTTCAACCTCCTTACTTTTTTGTCCGGTAACCTAAACACTCCATTTGTGGCATCAATCTCTATCCTGAGGAATTCCATAATCTTGCTGGGCCCTTCTGTTTTTTTCCTGTGCCAATGGGACTCCCAGCTCCTGGCACACTTCTTGAAACTTGTCCAACATCCTTTGTGTCTCCCTTTTTCCCTTCCCAATGAGGAGAAAATCATCCAAGTAATGGATGACTGATCTATAACCCATCTTTTCTTGGAATATCCACTGTAAACACATGCTGAATGCCTCAAACATGGCAAATGCTGTGGAACACCCCATTGGCATTGCTTTGTCGAAATAATACTGTCCTTCACTTTTAAAACCCAACAGATCCCAGTCTTCCCTCCTGACTGGAAGCAGTCTGAAGGCGGACTCAATGTCTGTTTTTTGCCATCCATGCATCTCCTGTGGCCCGGATTATCCAGACCGCGTCCTCTAGTGTTGCGTATGTCACCCTACTATGTTCTTCACTGATAAAATCATTCACCGACTCACCTTCCGGATATGGCAAATGGTGGATCACCCTGTATTCCCCCTCTTGTTTCTTGGGTACCAAACCCAAAGGCGATACCCGCATATTTACCAATGGGGGGGTGTTAAACGGGCCCTCCACCTTGCCTGATGCTTTTTCTTTCTCAATCTTCTGTCTTAGCACTCCCTCTTTTCCTTTTACCGACCCCAGGTTGCGTGCCTCCCTTGGTTGCCTGGGTCCCTTAAACTGCAATGAAAACCCAGTGTTAAACCCACTTGATATCATATCCCACACCCTTGCATCTGGATATCCATCCAGGCAAACTGGCCATGCTGCTAGGTTGATGGGGGTTCTGGCCATACCAAATTGTTCCTTGTTGTGCCACCTATCCCCCCTCCCTGACTCCACCTTTCTTCCTGTCTGGCCTTCCTTGCCTCAGAGGTTCTGGCCTCCTCTATTCCTGTTCCCCTGCCTCCCTCCCTCCCTTGTTCCATGTTTGCCTTTAAACCCCAGGCCATCTCGAAAGGACTGTTGGCCCAATCCTTGTCCCACATGCCCTTGTGAACTCTGCGGCCACGTTGTTCTGCATTTGCTTGCTGGGTGTGTCCCCCTGCATTTTAAACAGGCATGTCAAAAATGACACTGAGACCACGAGCAAAAGGACCTGTTATACACCCAGCAACATCTCTGTGGCATAGCCCCCTTTTTGCTCCACCCACCCTCGGGTGTGGACTGGACTGTTACATAATCCGTCCATAAATCTATCTGCTTGGTGTCCCATCTTACATCCCCAAATGTCGCCATCCTCTGCCGAAAATATTCATCATAGTATAGCCATCCTACCCCGCTTTTCGCTTTTGCCCTTCTTATTATCAATGAATAGGTAATAAGCAGGATGCCCAGCTCCAGCCTCCTTTCCAGAGTGATGGCTGAAAAAATGGCAAAACCTGGAAACCAACCATCCTAGGTCTTCCCTTTCGTGAACTTGTGGTCCTCTTTCTTTCCTAAAAGCACTATGGCAGCTGCCATCTCACTCTTGCCTATGCTCTCTGTCTCTTCATATTTGGCCAACGCCTCTTGGCTCACCAAGGCAAATATATCCACATATTCCCCTTTCCATATTTTTTCTTTTGTGGTGAGTGGCACATGTTCGCCTATTCTCATCCCAGGCGCACCTACCTCCCTTGTACCATTTCCCCTCTCTTTCCTCTCTGTTTACAGTATTCCCTGGCACCCCTTTTCCCACCATAATTTCTGCCAGAGCCGATTCCATCTGCCTCAGCCCTCCTGTCCCCAGTGCTGCCACAATTTGCCCTATATATTCTTTTATACTATCCCCCACTGGGTTAGACGTGTTACCTGTAACCTTGTCTTGGCCGGGCTGTCTGGAGGCCTCCACAGGTCCCGTTGTTTCTTCCTGTGGATGAGGTGGAGGTGGAGAGTGAGCCACTGGGATCTGCAGGCAGGACCCCCCGTTCCGGGCTTCGTGTCCAGGTTCCACTGGAGGGGTTCCCCTTTAGCTCTGGGGTGGGTATTAGCGACACTGGGTCTGCCACCGTGTGGGTACTGGCTCAGCTGCTCTGACGGGCCCTGCCACCACCGGTGCTACCCTAGCAGGCCCGTTTAGCCCCTCAGCTGGCCTTTTTCCCTTGCCGCTTTTTTCCATACCCACCTTTCTCTTCTCCCCAGGCCTCCCCGGTTCCTCCCCCTCCACCAGTTCCCACATCTTGTTTGCTTTTTCAGCCAATTCAAGTATAGCCTTGTAGGCATCTTCCTTCGATGGCTTGCTCTTCCTGTTTGCCATGCCCATCTCAAATTGTGCTCTGTGAAAACAATTATAGGAAAACGAAAACATGGTTATTACGTATTTCATACCTCCAAACTAGAAAACTACTCTTGTACTTCTCCCTCCTGTCTGTCATGCCTCCCTCATGCCAACATAGCTCGAGGCCACCCGGGAAGGACCTCCCATCCTGCCTGGCAGGTCATCCTCTCTTATCCTGGGCCCGCACTCATTGCAATCCCGTCACCACGTGAGGTGTCCCCGAGAATTCCCGGGTCGAGATTCCACCTCTTCCACCTTGGGGGTCTTTGGCCATTTAAAAGTTTATTATATTTTTATTATTACCCTCAGCGTGCCCTCCTAGGGAGGAAGGCTTCTCCTGAATCCCCTAACCCTTAGTGGCATGCGACGCCATGCCGCGCTGCCCCATTTCTACTTGCCTTCCAATGTTCCCGGGCCTCTTCCCCCCTTTATACATTTCCTTTTTTTTTTTGCGCCCCCTTTTTGAAACTTCATAAGGAGCAAATAATGTAAAGCTGGGTAATTCAGTTGTGGCATGCTTGACCGAAAAAACCTGTATAGCCCAAACTATTGGCACAATGAGTGGCCAGCTTTTTGCCACCAAATGGAACATACCCCATAGTGAAACCTGGGCCTTGTGGACCACGGACCGCTCCCTTCCCAGTTCCTAAACCTCTCACTTCCTTGTTACCCTGCCTCCTTTTGCTCTCCCTGCCTTCCCTGTATGCTGCCCAGGTTATATTTATGCCTCTTCCTGAAGAGATGCTCTCCCAGGAAGCCAACCACTGGAGGCAGCCTCAGGGATCCCTTAGGGTGGGGAAGTGTCCACTTCTCCCCCACACCCCACCTACCCTGCATGTGCATCTATGACCCCCTTTCTCCGTTGATGCTCGTCCTTGTGTAAGGGTATGCAGTATACCCCTACTCACAGGAACAGGCCTGTATCCCTACCCTCCACGCGGCATGTGACATCACGCCACGTGGTCGCCATTCCGTGCTCACCCTCCCAGCCCTTCAGGGCCTCCTACATCCTGTAACAATGGGCCCTACTCCGCAAGCAGCCCTAACAAAAGAATCAGCTTTTTTTTTATGCACCACGAGGCGCGCTACCTCGCACCACGTCCTCCCAAGGTCCTGCCCTCTCCTCTTCCCATCGGGGGCCTCTACAGGCCTGTACTTTTTTCCAACAATGAGACCCAGGTCCCTAACCAAGGCTGCATGCCACACCAACAGGGCACAGGCTTCTTTGTGCCTCTAGCAGCATGTGACGTCCTGCCCCCAGCTTTTTCCTCTCTCCCGCTTTTAAAACTTTTGAACTGAATCAAGCCTGCTGATAGAAATCACAACAACAGCCAAAAAAGCCCTAAAAGGCTGCAAAAGCTCCCCCAAACAAATGGGGTAACCCTTCTCGTAAGCGCCACGCGGTGTGTGAAGTCACCGCATGGCCTTGGTAACGCCCCACATGGCGTGCTTCATCATGCCACGTGTCTCTCGCTCCCTTCCATCTGTGACTCCTAAAGGTCTAAATTCTACCACCTCAAACACATCAAGGGCTCCCAAATCATCACCTGCCTCCAAGAACCAAAACCGGGGAACTTCCTCATGACCCTAGCCGCATGTGCTATGGATCTCGGGTCAAACCTTCACCTCCATAACCTCAAGGCCTAAACCAAGCCTATCCCTTAATTGGGCCCCCCCAATTGGCCCTAAACACTGCGAGCAGCCTAAGCCACACGGGGCGACCTTCCTCGCCAGCACCACGTGGCTTGGACTATGCCACATGGCCTTGGGACTGGCTCCTACTTCCTTATTCCAGGGCCTCTACCAGGCCAACTAATTTCCAGTCACTACAACATTTTCCGCCTTTCTCCTAGCTTCTAAAAACTGGCTCTTCTGTTCAACAATAGCATAAAACAAATCTCCCCCTCCAATCTGCCATAACCTTCTCACTTAACCTCTCAACCTGTGAGGAGCTCCCAACAAAATACCTTGCTTCATTTTGTACTTCTAACAGATCACTCATTCTCTGCTAACTGCTGCAATGATTTTTCTTTTCTCTCCTCTTTTTCATTATATTGTTATTATTATATTTTTTTTGAAACAAAAAACAGCTTCGCATATGTATCTAAATCGACTGATCCTTACCTTCTTCTGCTTGTGAACAAACCTCAAAATTATTGCCAAATCCGACGTGCTGCAGCTGATGTCAAATCAAAACTCCAGCAAAAAGTGGCTGAGGACCCCTTGTGCTGGCCCTTATGTACCTCCTTTCTCCCCTCCCCTTCCTGCTGCCTGCCCTATTGTTCTGGCTCTTAGCCCCTCCCCTCCCTTGTCCCTTCCCCTTCTGAGCACCACCATTCCCTAACGGAGGGAAGGGGTGCACCAGGACAACATGGTCTGCCCCTTAAAGGGCAAACTCCATTGTCCATTTCTGGCTTTAGTCTACACAGATGACCTGGTATTACTTTCCCTAACAAGAAGGGTCTACGAAAACAATTGGACTACTTGGCCCAGATATTCAAAGGAGATGCAGCCGGCACAACTGAGTTGTACTACAGCATCTCTGAATTGCTTTCCTGGGCCATATTAGAAAGGAGAGGATGCACCATGCAATTTCGGATGCCACACAGAGCAAAGATAATGTATGCAGCTCATCCAGAGGGGGCATTCCCCTACATATGCGGCACATCACAATATTCATCCAAGATGTGCAGCACATCTTGGAGATGAGCTGCACAAAGTTACACATGGAAGAACCATGCCTAAGTCATAGCCACCCACAGGTGGGCTGCTGCACTGGACAGTGTAACACAGCAGCTGCCAGCCCCTGGATGGCTACCACCCTATCCCTGATCGTAATATAAATTGCACTATACCCCATATCCCTGGTAGTCTACTGTAACTCCCCTACCATCCCCGATCATTTAAAACATGTAATCATTCCCCATATCCCTGGCAATCTAGTGTAACCCCCTCCCATCCCTGATTGTAATTAAAAGTTAAATATATCCCGTATCCCTGGTAGTCTAGTGTAACCCCTCCTCCCATTCCTGAACCCGATCGTATAGTTAAAACACCCATTCCAATATCCATGGTGGTCCAGTGGACCCCCCCCACTCCACACACATTGAGGAACCCACATCCCACTGCACTCACCCCAACCCAGCAAAGCTAGTTCCCCATGGAGTCAGTGGACAGCACATCCCTCCACACACCATCACAGCTGCCTGCTAACTGAGCTGTTAGTGAATGACAGCTTACTGTACACATTGGAAACCCATTGGTAGACACTGTCGACCAGTGGGCTTGCAGTGTGTACTGTAAGCTTTCATTCTCAACTTTGTGAATGAAACAATGTTGAGAAAGACAGCTTACAGTAAACACTGCAAGCCCATTGGTCGACAGTGTCAACCAATGGGCTTCCAATGCTTATTGTAAGCTCTGTTTTACAGGATTGGGGATGGAAGGGGGGCCACTGGACTCACAGGGGGCAGAGCAGTGTTCCACGGCAATTGCAAGGCACCTGGTGCATTCAGCCGGGTGCATCCCTGCCTGAGACATGCAATTGCGGTCATAATGACATGCAAATGGCCCCATTTGTTTCTTGCATGGGTAATGGACCCATTTGCATGTTTTGGTCTGAATATTTGGAATTTGCACTCAGTGCATCCACAGGATGTACTGTGCATCCCCATTCCTCTGGGTATTCAGACTGGGCAGGGGGATGCTCCAGAGCATCGTCTGTGCCCCCATTTGCAAAATATGCATTTTTTACCATATTCAGATGAGATGCGCAATAACACTTTTGTGCTCCTATGCAACTCAGTTGCACACAGCAACCACTTGTGCCATTTCTGGGTGCAGTTTGAATATCCAGGCCCTTAGCTAATTCTGTCATTGAATTAAAATTATAACTTAACTCTAAAACAAGAGTTATGACTTTTTATAATAGAAAAATTAAATGCACATGGCACATAAAAAATTAAAGATTAGAATCTTCCAAATCTTATGAGTACCTTGGACTCACTTTTTCAAAAAATGGACTTTGGGCAAAACATTTAAAAAAATTTATGGATAAAGTGAAAAAGACAGCCTGTGAGCTCAGTAAATTTAATTGCAGCTATGGGGGTTTAAATAGTAAACCATTAACTAAGGCAATTAAAGCAATATATTTTGCACAAATTATATATGGAGTTAAAATTTGGAAAATTAAAAATCCTGATAAATTATATTATTAATACTAGTTTGTAAACTCTTCAGGGTTGCACTTGGTTTGCTGAAAACATGCCTGGCAATATATTTGAGAACAGAACTGGGCATCTCAAACTTTAAAGCAAATATTGACACAAGAAAAGTAAACTATTGGTTAACTGTCACTCGACTCCCTTCTTCAAGATTACCAAAAAGTGTTTAATGGAACAAAAATCCTGGATTTTGAATGACTGTGAAAATTGTAAATGGTTAAAAGAATTACATTCAATCTTAAATAAATATAATTGAATGTGCTTAAACAGTTTTCTCCAAGGGAACATTGTCAGTTGAAGCCCTATCAGAAATGGTATACTGTATACTTACTCAGTTTTGGGTGCTTGATTGGCAGCAATATTTATTGATACACCTTGATTTACATTCACTTCAAAATCCTTCAATATACATTATTTACAGTCAATTGTTCCATCAAAAATTCATCCATCCTTCTTTCCTTCATCCCTCAGGTTCCATCCAACCTCTCCATCCTTCTGCTCATCCTTCTTTCTTCTCAGGGCCTGGATGCCTGATCCAACACCCCATACCTTCACCACCACTTGTTTTTACTTCCTTTCCTTTCCTAGGTCTGAATGTGGTGTCCCAACCCCTAGTACTTATATCTTCCCCCTCCCCTACACTCTTTACTGCACATCTGGGTGCTGCTGACCCCAGCCCATGTTGCCCTCCCCTCCTCCCCCCATAACTGCCCTCCCTTATGCTGCCATAGCCCTCCACCCTTTCTCCTTTCCACTAGCCCATCTCCAGCTTGCATTGGACGATGGGCTCCCCCCCTTGTGGGTTAGTAACTTACCTTGGCTTTTTCCATTTTCCCACCAGCTCTATCAGAGGCATCAGACAGAATTGACTTGCAGACCTCTGACAGGAGCACCCCCTCTGACCTGCATATCTTTGAGATTTCAAAAGAAATTTCTCTATGCAAGATATACTTTACCCCCATTTCAGCAATCAATGCTGCCACTCTTCTGTTCCATGTCTTGCAGGCTTTCTCTACTGACATGATGTCCCATGCATGCCTCCACACCCTTCCAGATGCAATCTCTGCCACCCGATATTCCCCGTGGCTACCAACTCCTTATCACTTCCAGGTTAACTTTGATCACCAGGGACAACACTCCCCATGGGGTTTCCCCCAGATTGTGCCCCTCTAAATGACTAATGAGCCTGTGTGGCCTACTCCACTTTACTTCCAGTTCCTCTATCAATGGTATTAGCTTGGCACATCTCTGCCCCGGACCCCTCTTCAGTGTAGCTTTGTCTGCTCCCATTCTCATCTCAGATGTCTCCCTCCTGGCATTGTGGCCACATGCTTCTCAGCCCAGTAAATAAAATGAGTGCCCCACAATCCACATGTGCCTCCTTTGCTCACCTGCCAAGGTACATAAAACATAGGTTAAATCGTTTCTTAATATATCTCTTGAGCAGCTTGCTCTTCACCTCCCCACATTCTTGATATCATCCCCAACCCCTCCTTCTGTTGCCAGGACTGATGCTGCACCTAGCTTGAATTGATGCGGTGCTAACAGCTTGGGGTCCTCCCCTATGAAACTCATGCCTTTCTTGTGCATTCCCTGACCTGATACCCCATTACCCCTGGATCAGTTTGTAGCACATCTGCCTCTGGTCCAGAAGATCATGGGTTCTTGTTTCACACCTGGATTGGACTCGCACCTAAAAGGCTGGCATCTGAGTGCAGTATTAGGAGGGTGCTATACTGCTGGGGTGTGCCGTCCTTTGGATAAGATGTCAAATCAAGGTTCCTTCTACCCATCCTGATGTATGGACAGAACCTGTGAAACTTCTAAAAGGAGTGGGACAGGAGGTCTGTACTGTTGTTGCCACTTTCTGACCGTATTCTGGTGGTGCTGATACCTGTTTGCTTTATTTGGAGTTGTACTGTGGTGGTGTATAAGACAGAGGCATCAGGAAGTGTTTGAGCTGGGGATTGTAGTTCCAGGGAGACATTGCAGGGAACTACAGACCATTTTAAACAGCTCTTTTATTATTGGCTAGCACATTTAAAGCTGGGTGCTCATTTATTAAGCTGTCTGCTGTGGTAAGCGGAATTTTAAAGCAGTAATTAGTTTTCTGCAAGTGTGTGTTTCTGCGATCCATCCAGAGCACTTTCAGGTCACGGCACACATTTAATCAGCCCGATTAGCGAGCAGCTTCAATTCTGCATGGACAGAACCTGTGAGACTGCCAAAAGTGGTGGGACAGGAGGTCTGACTTCTGTTGCCAGTTTCTGGCTATATTGTGGTGGTGCTGATATATGTCTGCTTGATTTGGAGTTGTACTGTTGTGGTGTATAGGGCAGAAACAACAGGAAATGTTTGAGCTGGGGATTGTAGTTCCAGGGAGACATTGCAGGGAACTACAGATTGTTTTATACAGCTCTTTTATTGTTGGCCATCACTTTTAAAGCTGGGTGCTCACTTATTAAGTTTTCTCCTGTGGTAAGGGGGATTTTAAAACAATAATTAGTTTTCTACCAGTGTGTGCATCCGTGACCCAATCAGAGCACTTCTGGATTGCATCACACATTTAATCAGCTTGGTTAGCAAGCAGATTCAGTTCTGTATTGACAGAACTTGTGAGACCACCAATCTGTGGGACAGGAGGTCTGTACTGTTGTTGCCACCTTCTGACCATGTTCTGGTGGTGTTGATAGCTGTCTGCTTGATTTGGAGTTGTACTGTGGTGGTGTATAGGACAGAGGCACCAGGAAGTGTTTGAGCTAGGGATTGTAGTTCCAGGGAGACATTGCAAGGAACTACAGACCATTTTAAACAGCTCTTTTATTGTTGGCTAGCACTTCTAAAGCTGGGTGCTCACTTATTAAGCTTTCTCCTGTGGTAAGGGGAATTTTAAAGCAATAATTAGTTTTCTGCCAGTGTATGTATCCGCGACCCATCCAGAGCATTTCTAGGTCACAGCACACATTTAATCATCCTGGTTAGTGAGCAGCAGCTAGCTTGAGTGTAGTAGCACATGTTCTGTGTGTTGGCGTGTAGGTGACGAGCAGGAGCCCAGGACTCTTGTCTTTGATTTTGTGTGAGTATTAAGGTTAGATTAATTGTTTCCATACTATGGTTAAATTTATCTATTGGGTATACTGAGACTGAAACAAGTACTATGGATAATAACATAGTAACAATCAGCAGTGGTGAGTTAGGAATAAAATATAAAGAATGCTCAAAAATTTTCCTTAACAGAGGTAATTTGTCTAATGGACTTTATTTGTATGCAGTGTATGGAATTGAAAGATCTTCGGGTGAGGATTCTAGGGCTCGAGTTAAAATTAAAGTGTTTTAAAAAACTTTCAAATGCTAAGTTGGCAAATAAGGATATAAATGAGGGAAACGGAGCCCAGAATCAAAAAAAGGGATATGGAAGATACAGAAAGAGATGATGAATGGGAAAAAGTTGGAAACAATAATAAAACAAAAAAGCGAAGAAGTGCTATGAATTTTGAGCTCCCTACCTTTAAAAAATATAACCCTCTACTAGCATTAATGGAATCTGTAGACAACATACAAATGAATTACTGGATGTGGCACATGTGGAGGTAGAACATGTTGTGGAAAGGAGGGCAGATGTGTTTGATGGTAAGGTGGGGGCAACATCGATAGTAAGAATGACATGGGGTTTGACAATAGCCAGGGGGTTCCACAACGCATGGAACAGGTGTTAATAGATGAAAGCCAGGGTCATATAGTGGACCTTAGCCAGGAGTTAAAATCATAAATGGAACAAATGATAGAGGTTGAAACCCAGGGTCAATCAGTAAACCAGAGAAATATATGCAAGGAAATAGAGGTTCCAAAGGAAAGAATAGAGTGTTTATCATAGGTGACTCAATGCTCAAGTACACTGATGCTTATGCAACTACAGAAGATAAGGAGTGTATCACAAGTTCTTACCTACCCTGGATGAGACTGGAATATGTTTCACTCCTACTATCAAAAATAGTAAAGAAAGGAGGTGACAAACCCCAAATTATGATCCATGCAGGTACAAATGAGCTTAGACATAATAGAGAAGACCTAATATATTTAGAGTTTATGAAATTAGCATGTATAATTGAACAAGTTAATGGCACACAAGAGGTGTGCGAAAAAAAATTCCACTGGCAGAATTTCCATGAAAGTGTAAATTTTGCTTCCACAAAAGTTCGGAAATCATTTTTGCAACTTTCATTGAAATTCTGCCTTAAAACTGCAGAATAAATATACAGACTGTGGGTTAATTTATTAAACTGTGGGGAAAAAAATCCACAGAATGGATCACTGCCTATGGTCAGTTCTGCGGCTCTTTTTAACTGCAGTTTAATTCATTAATCCACCCCCCCACTGATCAGGGGTTCCAGTAAATAAATAAATAAAAGAACCTCTGATCCCTCCCTTGGACCCTCCTGGTGTCAAGTCACCCCCCCACCCACCGATCGTGGGTCCCAAGTAAAAATTCCCTGATCCCTGGTGTCTAGTGGTTTCCACACACCCAACCCGGGGATTGCAGCCCATGGGTCCTGGTAAAGAAGAAACAAAAACTCTGATCTCTCCCTGGTGTTTAGTGGCCCCCCTCACACAGAGATCATGGCCCCCAAAATTTTTTTTTCCCTGCTGTCTAGCAGACCCCTCTCCTTATCCTGGATTCCCTTAATCCACTAAAGAACAGACAGCAGTCGACCGACTCATCCCCCTCTAGTCCAGGTATTCCCGGGTGTCTAGTGGACCCCTATCCCTGATCCCTTATAAAAAAGTTAATCCCAATTCCCTGGTAACTAGTGGACCACCCACCCCAACAGTTCATTCACCACCACCCCTCTCCCCCATGCTCTGCCCCTAAGTGGGCCACCGGCATAGCCCTCCTCTCTCCTCCACTTCCGGTGACCCACTGAACTGTCAGTGAATGACCTGTAGTTGTACAAGCATGCGCTCATTCACTGACAGTTCATTAATCTGTGGATAGAAAAAATTTCGTAGTTTATATGCATTTTTCCACAGTTCACCAAAAAGTCTGCAGGACCTGGTGAAAATCCATGGAAAATCCCACTTTCACCAATGGCGAAAGTTCTGAAATTTGACATAAGTTCTGCGAAACTGAAATTCGTAATTTTTACCCACCACTATGGCACGCCCATTTTCTCAGATATTTTAACAATACCCAGAGCCAGTGACAAAACAAATGATAATATAAAAAGAATAAACAATTGGCAAAGAAGATGGTGCTTAATGAATAGAATACATTGCATAAAAGTGTGGGAGGTCTTTAATAGAAATTGGACTCTTCACTGTAAGGAAGACCTACACCTTATCAGAAAGGGGAGCAAGGAATTGTGAATGTTGTCTATGGCAGAAATAAGTGCATTTTTAAACTATAATCTTGGGGGAGAGGTGCCCTCTCTGCTAGTATGAGTCCCGTACATACAAATATTTATAATGGTTATGTTAGAGAAAACACAGGGTTGCATGGGCCAGATTCTATGAATATGCATAAAAGAAAGTACTGGGGAGACAAAACAGAGATTAAGGATAATAAAATAAACATTATGTTGCTTAAATGGTAGATGTTTGAATAATAAAATAGATGAACTAAAGAATGTGCTAGTTACTAAAAAAACAGATGTTTGTGGTATAACAGAAACCTGGATTAAGACAGGTGACTGGGTTGAACAGATCCAGGGATATGAATTTTTTCATAATGATAGGAACCATAAGCCTGGAGAAGGGGTTGGGATTTACATGGCATCACATTTAAATGCACAGGAGGTTACCATAACTGATGATGGGTTTTCTGGGGTTGAACATATTTTGATTAGGATACGAACTAAGTTGAGCACTATTAAGCTGGGCATTTGTTATCGGTCACCCAGTCTCAGTGATGAAGAGAATGAAATTTTCTTGAAAACCTTAGAGATGATGGATATAAGTAAAAACTGTATCCTGATGGGGGACTTCAACTTCTCTAAAATAAACTGGGAGTCATTTCAAGGTTACACTCTCCTAGAGGACAGATTTATTGAAATCTGTACAAGCAATAACACGGAAAAGTTAGTGAAGGATGGCATCAGACAAAATAATACACTGGACCGAATCCTTACTAACTTAGATGAGGGGGTTGGGCATGTGAACATATTACATCCTTTAGGGTCCACTGACCACAATATGATCTTATGTACACTGACTGATTACTTCTATAGAACCAATAGGAAGACAAGAGTGAGGATTTATGCTAAAGCTGATATTGTGGGTATTAGCCAATTTCTAAAGAGCTGGGACTGGAAACAGGAGATGAAGAATTTGACTGCTGAAGAGATATGGGCTATAATACATGACAAAATACTATTATGTATTGAAAAATATGTGCCAGTAGTAAAGAACTATAATGGATGAGGTTGAATTCCAAAATGTTTTTTGAACAAAATAAGAAGGCTGACTAAACAAAAAGAAAGAGCATTCAAAAAACATGAGAAAACTGCTACAAGGTTAAGAAAGGACAATTACAAACTGAAGGTTAATAAGTGCAGAGGGGAGATTAGGAGAGCTAAGGCTAAAACTGAACTGGATATGGCACGGATTAGTAGAGATGACTGTAAGCAGTTTTATAACTACATAGGAAGCCTTAGAAACAACAAGGGGAAGCTAACTCATCTTATGGATGGGGAAATGTTTTTACTGATGAGGTGGAGATCGCTAATACATTTAATAAATATTTCCTAACTGTTTTCCAGAAGAACGATAATGAAATAAATTTTGTGTCATTTGATATGGCTAGAGGATGCATCTCTGTCCCAGTGATTACATCTAAGCAGGTATATGAGACATGAAAAAGTTTGGATACTCACAAATCTTGTGGCCCTGATGGAATCCACCCCTTTCTACTTTACAAACTGGTAGAAGATCTATCACGACCCTTGGCTATGTTGTATAATAAATCTCTAGACCAAAAGCGGGCAATTAGGGGTTGGAGAAGTGCCCATGGTACTCCAATATGCAAGACTGGGGATAAGGCTATGGTTGAAAACTAACACCCATTTAGTACAACATCTATTATAGGGAAAATTATGGCAAGTTTTGTTAGAAAGTTTTTGGAAGAAAACCTAAGGCAGTTAGGACTGTTTGAGATAACACAACATGGCTTTGTACAGGGTAGATCCTGTACAAGCAATTTAATGAATTTTTTTTGAGCCAGTGAGCCAGGCTTTGGACCAGGGACTACTGGTGGATATTTTATATCTGGACTACGCCAAGGTGTTTGATTCAGTTTCACTTGAAATCCTAATACAAATGCTCACTGACTTAAATATAGATAATGGCTTAATAGAGTGGATTAAATCCTGTTTGGAAGAAAGGGTACAGAGAGTACAGGAGAGAGGACACCTGTTGGAATGGGGTAGAGTGACCAGTGGTGTCCCACAGGGGTCAATCCTGGGTCCACTTTTGTTTTCGGTTTTTGTAATGAGCAGGCAGGTCTCTGGTGGAGCCTGGCTGTGAAAATATGCTGATGACACAAAGATTGGGGCTATAGTAAATAATCCTCAATCTGTCAGGTGCTTCCAGGAACAAATTAATAACTTGGAAATGTGGGCCAATAAGCACAAATTAAAGTTCAATATAGAAAAGTGTAGAGTTATGCATTATGGTGCTGGTAACCCATGTGTTGAATGCAAAATTAACAATACAGTTATTCCTAGTACAAAGAGTGAAATGGATCTAGGAGGGACTATTACAAGTAAGTTAAACTTTGACAAACATTCTGGAGAAGCAATTAAAAAAAAGCTGATAAAATAATAGGCAACATATTAAGAAAGATAAAAAGTAGGGAAAAGGAGGTGATGGTACCATTATATAGGAGCCTGGTTATGCCTGTGCTGGAGTATGGTGCACCCTTCTCTACCCCTCAAAATATTAGCACTACTAGGATAGTGGAAGTAGTACAGAGGAGATTTACAAGAAAAATAAAAGGTCTGAGAGACAAACCTTACAATGAAAGATTGCATGAGGTGGGCCTGTACTCTATGAATTACAGGAAAATTAGCAGTGATTTATGCTTCATGTACAAAGCATTTGAAAATGCTACCTTGTGGGGAATCAGCAGGATTAATATTAAAAACTTCTGTGGGCAGAGCTACTAGGTTACATACTAAAGAACTAAAATGTGAGTTTTACAAGACTAAAAGGAGAGGACTTTGGTTTAATCAGAGGGTAGTGGACATTTGGAATATCCTCCCTTCAGAAGTAGTACATGCAACCAGTTTGACTGTTTTCAAAAATCGACTGGATAAATATATGGGGAACAGAATATGGGATTACTACTGCTGATATGGCAGCATGTCTTGTGTGGCCATTCTGGCCGATTGGCTTATAACCTTGCCTATGAACCTATGGTGCTGTTCTGGTGGGTGTCCTGGTGGAAGTAAAAGAATCCAGGGCACTCTTTGCAAAGAGAAGGGGACATTCCCGGTGCCCTGGCCAACATTACCCTTCCCATAAATTGGTTCATGCAATTGTCCAGGCTATATGTGGGTGTTTATGTGTGATACGGCCACCACTACACATTCAGTCACTTTACTATCAATCTAGCATTGCTTGTAAAGCACTTTGGGATGCACTGTGTATGAAAATAGCTATATAAATGCTGATTCTTCTTCTTCTTTTGCCCTCGCCCTAACCTCGTGTTGGAACCAAAACTCCCTTGTCCCTCCCACGAATTATGCGTTATTATTCCATTACATGTCTGGTGCAACCACCATTCCCCCTGCCTTTGGAGATTACCACTTTTGTGTCCCTACTGTAGTGATTCATCTTTCACCTACTCAACCGCACCACCACTTGTCCTTTTCCAGAGCAATGTCCTTGGCCTGCAACCGCCCTTCTACATAGAAACATAGAAACAGAAGTTAATGGCAGACAAGGACCGCAAGGCCCATCCAGTCTCCCCATTTCTTTTTCTACCTTATAAATGTGCCATCAGCCTTTGCTCTGTCAATGGCCTATCCATACTCATCTGTATTGCTCCCTTATGTCTATCCCATGCCTGTTTGAAGCCCTGCACTGTATTCATATCCACCACTTCCTGAGGTAGGCCATTCCATGCATCCACCACCCTTTCTGTGAAAAAGAACTTCCTCACATTACCCCTTAATTGGCCTCCCTCTAATCTCATGCTGTGTTCTCTTGTCCTGCTATTTTTCTTATATTGAAACATGTTAGACTCTTTCACCTTGTTAATGCCCTTAAGGCGTTTGAATGTTTCGATCATATCACCTCTCTCCCTCCTTTGCTCTAGGGTATAGTTACTGAGCTCCTTTAATCTGTCCTCATATGTTTTCTGATGCAGTCCCTGCACCATTTTGATTGCCCTTCTCTGGACTGCCTCAGTTTGGTTAATGTCCTTGTGAACATGTGGCCTCCAGTACTGCACACAGTACTCTAGATGGGGCCTAACCAGTGTCTTGTAAAGAGGGATTATTACCTGCCTCTTCCGACTTGTGATACCCCTACTAATACACCCTAACATCCCCCTAGCCTTACCTACTGCTTTAGTGGTCTGCTTGGATGATTTCAGGTCATCGGTGATGATGATGCCCAAGTCTCTTTCTTCCCTTGTGACTGCCAGCAACTCCCCTCCCAGCCTATAGGTGGCTTCAGGGGTTCTCTTCCTTATGTGCATTATCTTGCACTTCTTTGCATTAAACCCTAGTTGCCACTCTTCTAACCATTTTGCTACTTTATCCAGATCTCTTCTCATTCTGCCCACCCCATCTGGACCATCTACTCTGTTGCAGATCTTGGTGTCATCTGCAGACAAACCTTCTGCTGCACCTTTGCTTCTACCCACCCTTTCCCCCATCTGAAAAGACCCCTTAACCATTTGTGTAAAAATTGCCCGACATAAGCATG
This sequence comes from Neoceratodus forsteri, assembly GCA_016271365.2. Lineage (NCBI taxonomy): Eukaryota > Metazoa > Chordata > Ceratodontiformes > Ceratodontidae > Neoceratodus > Neoceratodus forsteri. The sequence continues at coordinate 365,611,326 of CM057453.1, read as the reverse complement.
CTTCCTTAGCTGCTGAGCACATGTCCTTTGGTGCAACCAAACCACTGCACCAGTACCCCACCTGTAGTACGTCTTCTAATGTCCTCCTGGTGCCCAACAGAAGACGGGAGATACTGTCCATGGTCTCCTTCTTAAACCCTTCCATATGCCTCACTTTGAAAGACAGATTGATCCCATGCCCCACCAAACCTGCTACCACAACACCCTGGTTACTGTGTCTGTGGACCCCTTTACCTATCGATGACCTCTAACACACCATTATTATCACACTTAAACAAAATCCACTTGTCCCGCATCTCCTTACTACATGCCATCCTTGCTACCCATCTGGGAAAAATTTATTGGAAGGTGATGCACCTCTACAACTCAGCTTCGTGCCAAATCTCTGGCCGAGCCTCTGACATCCATGCTGTCTTAAAGTAGGCTCCCCTCATTGTGACCCAGAGGTATCCATCCACAACTCCCTGTTTGTATTGCACATCCATTGCTCCTGCCAGAATGTCATGCATTTATAGGCTGACATGACTGTTTTTCATTCCTCCAAATCCTGCTGGAATCCCTCACCAATGTCTATACAGTGGTGGGTGAGCTTGACCTTCCCTGTGGCTCGCACCAACCTGCATGTGAACACCCTACTGGGCTCTATAGCCTTGCAAGCAAAGTTAAGACACTCCATCAGTTGGTGTACTAATGCCAGTAGCACCCTTATCCTCCCTTTCCCCTATCTCAGCAGGCCCCTGAGTTTGTCCCCCTTATCCCTCAGTAGCCAGAAACCTTCCTGCTCGATGCCCACCACAATCCCTTGGAATTCCAGTTTCCTAACCAGGACCCCTGTCTACCCCCCAAGGGTATCCCTATCCTCTGGCACATATCTCTGAAGACCCTCAACATCCCTGCTGCATCCTGCTAGCTAATACCCATGAGCAAATGTCATCCAAATAATGCACCACCCTCCTGTGTCCACCCTCCGCCTAAAAAGCCACTGCACCAATTAACTAAATACCTCAGCATGGAGCACACAATGGAACACCCCATGGATATGACCTTATCGAAGTAGTACTCCCCTCTGAATTGGAAACCTAGCAGATCCCAACCCTCTGGCATAATCAGTAATAGTCTAACGGCTGATTCTGTGTCAGTCTTACCAGTCATGCCCCCTTGGTTCCTTTATCAACACCACTGCCTGGTCTACTGAGGTATAAATCACTACTCGTAGGTCCTCCTGAATATTGTCATTCACTGAGGCCCTCTCTAGTTAAGATACGTAATAGATGACTGGAATTCCCCCTGCTGCTTCTTGGACACCACCCCCAGGGTCCCTCTTCCCATCCTGCCCTCATTCCTTTCAAGATGCTTGCTGTCTACATCATCCTTCCCTTTGATGGACCCCTGGTTCATGACTATCATCCTCTTGTGCACTCTCTGGTACCCAATTGCAATTCCCCCCAAAACCCTGTCTTAATCAAGCTCCCCCTTCCCTATTTGGATAATCCCTACCCAGCTGCCAAATGTGTAACAGTTCCACTGCAAATCTCCCATAGCCGCTATCCTCTGGCAGAAAGGCTCATCATATTTTAACCACCCATACCCCATTTTTGCCTTATAAGCATCCCCTATTATCGCTGTGTCTGCTGACAAAGGAATACCCAACTCCGGCTACTTCTTCACAATATAGCACTGAATATAAGAATGCTGACCTGCCATGCATCAAATGTTCCTACTCTTTCATGTCATCTCCTCCTCCTTATGCCCCTCACTACCGCTAATGCCATCGCCATCTTGGACTTCCCCACTGCTTCCCTCTGCTCACATTTCCTGGCCATCTCAGTGTCTTCCAGGCCACAGTATCTACTTATTCCCCTTTCAAAATTTTCCTTAATGGATAGTGGCACATGATCCCCCAGGCTAAAGCCTGGTGGACCATCATATACCTCTTGTGTCCCCTTTTCCATTCCCCTATCCCCAGCTTTACTGCCCCTGTCACCTTTCACGTCTTTCAAACCTTTCCATTTTCCATGTCCGGCTCCCTGAGCTTGGGTAAACCCCCAATGTCTGAGTGTATCTCAAGTGTTCTGGAAGTATGCAGTAAGAGTACTTCAATGACTGGGAAGGGGCACTGGCTGCCATGCCAGTACTGGCTCAGGGGACGGCCCCTGGGGCACTTTCCACCCCTGCCCCCCACCGCTCAGCCCAGCAGGCTCCTTCATCTTTCTGGATGCCTCTTCTTCCTTCTTGGTGCCATTATGATTCCCACTATAGCAAAACACAAACTATCTTATTACACTTCTGAGCCCGCGGCACCTGACCCCCTGTGGTCCAGGCCTGCATGAATTATACAGTGTCTAGGGGAGGTGTTTCTGCCCCTTCCTCATTCCTTCCATGTGGCCACTGGCCTTACAGGCCAAGACCTACTTCAGAATGCGATCCCTCCCGTACATTGCCAGAAAATGCGGTGGGGCAAGAACTATGTGTCCCGCCATAGTTTCAACTGATTTTTTTAATTTTTTTTTATTTTTAGCTCTGAGTCCCCTCAAGTCCAGGCAAAAACATGCAGTAAACCTTGTCCAATAATTACTCTACAGTTCTAACCTGCAGGTCTCCCCTGGCCTCCCCCTCCACCTCAGGAAGCTAATTAATAAAAGGAGAATTGTACACCAATGTGCTACTCCGTATTTCCCCACTCCACTCTCAGAGGTCCTGTCAATAACTAATAGGGTATATTGTATCCAGGCTCACTCCAAAACTAAAGTTCCATCCCCACAATCCTTCTTATTCTGGGCCGTGTATTTCCAGGAAGCCAACTGAAATGGCTGGCTTTGTATTTTCCTTGTGCAGGCGCTCCTTCATTCTCCCTCCCCCCATGCAAGGCCCAAACCCGCGGCCATCTTGTCAACCTCATGGTTCTCCCTAGAGTCCCTTCCCAGAAAGCAGTTTGCCCTGCTCCCTCTGTAGGTCTCCTCCTGGCTATGCCACTCCCGGGCATGCTCTCTTCCACTTCCTGACCCTCTCTTTACCCCAGCCTACTTTTTACCTTTCCCTTTTTTTTTTTTTAAAAACAAGCTGCCCCCCAGAACTGTTCTTCCACATCCAAGCTTTTTCCCCAATTATTCCAGTCCATGTCCCCAGCTCTCCAGGCCAGTCAAGGGCCCAATGCACTGTCATGAATTTTGTTTCGGGGCAAACTTCCTCCTAGCTCCACCCCCTTCTCCCACAGTTTTCCCCTCCCCATCGTCACTGGCCCTTGCCTGGGCCAGCTGTCGCCCCTGCTACAAGTGCGGCCCTATTGCCTTCTGCAACATTGCCATGCTCCTGGTCAAGGGGCTGCTCTGCAGGCCCTGACACCTCTGGTGGAAGCCACAAGGCCCACTCGCCTGTCCTCTAAGCAGACTGCCTCCACCAACACTGCTTGGCCCTTCCAGCTTGAGAAACTCCCACTGCAGCCATCCCATTCTTTCTCCTAACCTGGTGTGCCCATGCTATGGTCTGCCTACTCCTCCTGACCCACCACACCTTTATTAGCAGCACAAGAAATGCCCTTCCACATGGTCATCTGCCATTGAAATGCACCCCCCCCACCCACCGGCTACACACCAGTCGTGCTTTGTTTTGGCCTGCCTAATAGCCCCCACTGGCCACCAAACCTAAATTAGCCAAAAAGGCCACCCGCACTGTGGCCAACGGTCATGACCACCCCACCCCCTACCCCTAAGGCTCACCCAAATTCATACTTTCAGGCCATGCAGCTATGTGTCCCACTTAACACTGCTCCACTGAAACCTTCCAGATTTTTACCACCCCAACCCAAAGCTCTTCCAGTCCAACAAACCTACAGTCCAAATGTGCTTGCTTTCTTGGCAAACTCCATTATTCACAGATCATTATTCACATGTGTGAATAATGGGGTTTGCCAGCCACTGCCCACAAGTGATAACTACAGCCAACCAGTAAATAAAGCAAGGTTATAACATTGTGGCAATAATATATGGAAAATAAAACTTCAAAAACTATCAATTAACAAACAAAATTGTACTTGTCAAAAAGGAGGGAAGGATGATTCAATACATATCGTATGGATTTTCACGTGGTGCCTTATAGAAATAAATTTCTGGCTGGGAGAGTTTATGAGAATTAATCATAATTTATCATTGGCACAACTTACTTACATTTTAAAGAATTGATAAAATGATTGGACAATCTACAGATTAGCTAATTACTTGGAAGCAGCTTATAAAACCAGGAAAATTATTCTAAACAAAAAATTAAAATGTATTTTTTTCTTCAAAATTGTTAAGAAAATATTATGATTCTAATATACATTTACTTCTAAAAGGAAAACTTAGGTTTCTGTTTAATTTATAGATGATTATGTATAAATATTCGTATATTTAAATTGTGTTTTTATTTTTTATTTTCCTTCTTTTTACTGTATGTGTCATTTTATATGATTCTAACTAATGTTACTCTGATTTGTAATGATCTTTTATGATCAAACAATAAAACTAATCTGAATGTTGAAAAAAAGTGGGAGGGATGTCCCCTTTACAGTGCCCCTCCTCAAAGCAGGTTGCATGGTGTACAGGCTGACCTAGGAGAGTGTTTTTGACTTCAACCCATTTAGGGGGTAGTGCTCCCAAAGCTTTGCTCACTTGTGCTATTGCCAGGTGTCGTACCACATGGGCCACTCTCTTGAGGCAAAAGTCAGGGAGGTAGAAACCTCCTTTAGTGAATTCTTGCATTAATTTGCTATGGTACAATTGGCACGGATCCTTCTCCAAGAAAAAGGACAGCAGATGTTTATACAGTTTAGCTATGGGTTTTCCATCCATCAGGATTAGCATGTTGCCCTGGATATACTGGAGCTTGTGTGTGGCCATCATTATGTATGCACGTATCTTCCCCCAGTGGGAGAGGTCCAAATGTTGCTACCTGGCCATGTCCTTTCCCAAAGCATTCTTAAATAGTATCAGTGTTCTTTTTTACTGTATTTTGGAGAGACTTGTCAAAGAATAAGCCTAGGAACTTAATCTGATCCAGGGCTAATGTCCAGTTCCATGGGAAGCCATCCCACTCAGTTATCTCAGGTTCTGAAGGTAGGATCATGGATTTTGAAACATTAACTTTATACCTGACTAGGCTGCCATATGAATCTGTTAGGACTAGGAGACTTGGGATAGAAAACTGCGGGTTGGTGATCATCAGCATGGCGTCATCTGCAAAGGCCATCACTTTATGTTCCTCTCCCATTTTAAGTTCCAAGATCTCTGGGTGGTATCTGATGGCTTGCAGGAGGGGGTTCTAGAGACAAGAAGAATAAAAGGGGAGTGAGAGGGCAGCTCTGACAGTTACCTCTCTGGAGCAAGATGGTGGGTGATGAGGTGTCGTTACTTCTGACTGAGGTACTTGCATCTTTATACAAGGTGGAAATCCAGCTTTGGATCCCTGGTACAAAGCTATGTATTGTGATGGGGTGTGGCAGATGCAATGCAATTCAACTTGATCAAAGACCTTCTTAGCATCTAGTGAGAGGAGGGCCATTGGGTTTCTGGATCTTTTGGCATGAAACATCAGATCAATTAAGCACTTCTTATTGTCTGAGCCCTTTCTGCCTGGGACAAAGCCCACCTAATCTCTGTTTACTAGTAGATTGATTACTTTATTATCCATTCTGAGATCATTTTGGTGAAGATCTTGCAGTCAGCTGTTATGAGGGATACAGGCTAGTAACTGCTACAGGTGTGGGGGTCTTTGCTCAGCTTGGGTTGAAGGGTGATTTGTGCAGTGTGCATGGATGGAGGGAGCATGCCAGTGGCATAGGCTTCAGTGAGGGCATCTTTAAGTGGGCTAAGTAGGAACTCTCTAAACCTGGAGTGCAGCTCAGCTAGGATGCCATCATTCTCTGGTGCTTTCCCAGTGGTGGGGAAGGGGGAGCTGCTAGGCCAAGACCAGCTCTGTTGGAGTGAAAAGTATTTCCAGATACTCAGACTGAGTTGGGGATGGTTTCATAGGTTTCGGAAAGTTATTATGAGCAAAGTTAGACAATTGTCCTTTAAATGCTTGATAACCCTTAAAAGATATATCCCAAATGGTGGTGGGATTTCTAGCTTGTCAGTAAATTCTGATATCTGGACACCTGTGAGAGTTACTTCAGATGAGTATAGATTTTTGTAAAAGATGAGGAAGGAATCATTAATTCCTTTCTGGAACTTCACCAGTTCCCCAATATTGGACCTGATGCCATGGATTCAAGATTTTAGCAGCCACGTTTTAAGCTGGAAAGCTATCAGGTGACCTAGTTGAGTGAATTCTACTTTTTCATGCAGGTACATGTTTATTTTAAATCTTGTGCCAGTGATCTGTGCTAGCAGGTTTTGGTCTGAACCATCAGATTCATAGTATCTGGTTTCAAGGATCTTAAAGAGCAGCTGACACTTTAGGAGAACTTTAACAAAACAATATTTAGACACAGTTCAGCTTGTATTTCACACTAGTTGTGCATTCATCCTCCCATTATTTATTACTGAGGTAATCTTCATGAAAACAGGATCTTTACTCCTGAAGAGTTTATCTTTTCCTGTTGCCTTCTCCCTACCTGAGGTCATAATGCACTGCTTTAACATCACAGTTATTCCCATGGCAATAGACTGTGATGTCACAACACAGGATTATGACTAAGTAGGGAGTAAGCTACAGAGGCAGATAAACTCTAAGTGAACTCTAAAGGATAACCATCATGCATTCATACAAATTTACTCAGTAATAAACAATGGGAAAGATAAATATGTAAAATATATATGGAATGCAAGTTGAATTTTACCTAATTATTATGTTTTTCTAAGTTTTCTCTGAGGCATCAGTAGCTATTTAAGGTGGCATGAAAGCTCCTTGAGATCCTTTTCCTTGGCCCTTTTAATTTTGGATGTGTGTGCAATACAGCTGCCTCTGATAAAGCCTTTCAGTGCATTCCGAAACAATGCCACTGAAGTATCCTTGGGCTTATTATGCACAAGGAAGTCTTGGATGTCCAGAGTGAGTTGGTTACAAAATTCTTTATCCCTCAGGAGGGAGGTTTTGAGCCTCCAGTGGTTGGTTTTGGGACTTATTTGGTCATGTGGAAGCCATGAGAAGGAGACTGGACTGTGCTCTGATATAGATGCTGTGTCAATGGTGGCCATATAAACATCCTCAATCCATGCTGCTGGGGAGAGCCACATGTCTATTCTGGAGTAGATATTGTGGGGAATAGAGTAAAAGGAGTAATCCTTCTCTTTGGTGTTTATTAGATGCCAAATGTCAGAGGTAGTAGTCTCTTGTGATAGTGTCTATAGCGCAGCCGATGCTGTGGGTTATGGTCCCACTGGTGGTTTACTCCTGTAAAGGAACTCATCCATTACAGTATTCGTATCACTTTCCACCAGTATGTCACCTGCCCCCTTTTTGCACTTGTGTCAGGGACATGTAGAACAGTGCATCTCATTGGTTTTGTCCTACATGCAGCAAAGGGTGATGTTCCTACCCAAAAACATTCCAGTGATAATTACAAATCAGTTGGCTGGGCCCATATGGATGACTGTGACTTGGACAACTACATCATCATAGATAAAGATGGCTACTTCCTGGCTCTCAGAGTTATAGGAGCTAGAGCAAACCTGTCCTACCCATCCCTTTCCTAGTTCATCAGCCTCTGGTTTCAATAAGTGGATTTCTTGTAGAAAGGCAATTCCTTTGTCTAGCCTGTATAGGTAAGCTAGGGGTTGTCTCCTTTTGATGGGTAAGTTTATGCCCTTCACATTCCATTATGTGAATTTTGTAGGTGTGGTAGAGCTATGGTCTGTGGAGGAGGGTATTCATCTGCTATTCAGAGAAAGGGGTGCAAAAGTGGTTCTGACCTGATAGATTGGATTGGGAGTATATTGTGGAGCTGGAGTTTGAGTGCCCAGTTAGATATAGGAAACCACTATTGCGGTCCGACCCTTGGAGTCTGTATCCCTATGGATATTTGTAAGTTGCCCTCATGTACCTTCCAGTGCCCAGCTCAGAGATGAGAGCAGAGAGTACTTTACCTTGTCCTCTGTACAGGAGAGTGTATTTCCTTCTTGGGGATGTAATAATTATAAACAATAGCATTAATAACAAGAATAGCATTCATGTCAGTAAATTGAAACTCGGAAGAGAGTTAAAGAGCTTACTTTTGAGAAAAACCTGTTTTGGGGTAAAAAAAACAATAATAGAGAGCGATGGTACTAACAAGCAGTTGAGGGCCCAGGGGTGCTTCAGGTGGGATTTGCAAATTTCAAACCATATCTCCCTGGGTCATAGCTAGCACCGAGTCTATGGAAACAGGAGGGGACCCACCTGCTTGGGTGGATGCTGCTGTATTTTGCTGGACTGTGCTAGATTGGAGGGGGACATATGATGAGAAACCTGATCACCAAAGTGTGTGATTGGTTAGTAAGTGCAGATTAGATGGGGAGATCTATGATGGTTCTGAATTGCCCGAGCCTGTCTGTGCCAATGAGGTCACGGGGGGAAGGCATTTTCTCCTGTCTACGAATCCCCAATACTGTGAGAGTATCTTCTTCCCCTAGGCCCTCTCAGAGTATTATGGAGGTCCAACCTGTACAGGAAATTATAAATTCTCATCTGGGTTAGTTCTGATTCTGGGAACAATTGTATTCATGTCCCCCTCAAATCGCAGACAGCATAGACTCATTGACAGAAACACATCAAGCCAGTGGGGTAAGTGAGAACCCACTGTATGACATGCATGCAAACCCTGCTTTAGATTGCCTGTATTTTTTCCATTGATAGAGACCTCTCTGCATCATGTCAGTTTCCCTGGTGGGATTAGGGTGTAACACCTGCAACAAGGTCTGAGGGCATCAGGCAGTTCACACCTGCTGGTTGAGATTGGGCAGATTCCTTGAGGGAGTGAGTGAATTGCTGGTGTGTTACCTTTTTGGGCCTACCTTTGCTACAGGGAAGTGAAGAGTGAACTGGTGCAGTAGATGCTGGACCAAAGCCTTTGTGAGTATTCTAAACACTTGCAGTGCCACACCATCACAGAAGAGTTTCGAGAGGATGGTGGGGGAGTGGTGAAGGCAAGATCTCTGTGATGAATCAAATGCATGCAGTGGTTGACAACTGCAGAGTGGTTTTGGCACCAAACAATTGAAAGGCCTGCTTCACTGGGCTGGCTCTCCAGCAAGGGAAATAAGTCCTTCTGTCAGAGACACCTAGGACAGATTAGTCATCACTCTGTTCTGGGGCTAGGGCCTAATGTGTTCACCCCTTGTCATCTGCCGGGAGTCCCCACGTCCTTTCCTTGAGTACTGAAGAGCTCTGAAATGGTGATCCATTACTTCACTGAGTTATGGGGGAAGAAAAACAAAACAGATAAATGCATCTCTTTTATTTAATTCCATTGCCGATCCCTGCTGCATCAAAATGGATTTCACTGAGGCTCCTTTTGGGATCTAAGAAAGTTCCAGATGTGCACTCGGTTAGTGGGTGAAACCTTCTACCAATTGAATCCTGGATGAGGGGAACTGGAAGAAACCTCATGCACCATTACATAAGGGAAGCAGAAACTGGCTAAGATGACATGCAGGAAGGGAGGGAGGAAAACTTGTGCCCAATACTTACTAAGTGGAATATAGTGGCCTTCAATATAATTACTATTTTTTGTTCATCAGTGGATCCACATAGCTGATTTTTGCCTCAGATTCTCTCTCCTGACCCCTCACTGGATATGTTAGTACAGTACACAGTGAACCCATACACAGGTGCCATCCAGCTCCACCATAATCCTTGCTTCCAGAGCCTAAAGTTCAGACTGGGTCCTCAGAGCAATGTCCTTTGCCAAATTTCTGATACTATTCAATCCAGTCCTGTTTAGAAAGTTTCCTATAAGTACCAGGGGGACTAGGTGGGAGAGGGAGAAAGAGGGTATAGAGGATGAGATGTGGGGGGGGAGAGAGAGAGAGAGAGAGAGAGACAGAGAGGGGAAAGGGGGATATCTGAATATACCAAGGAAGAAAGGATATCATCCACTGGTGCAAGTTCTAGTACTGTCCCATGTCAATATACAGCAGAGCCGCACAACCTTGGAGCAGTTCAGATGCAGTCCTGCCAAAGTTATTAACAGAGCACTCAATTGTCAGTGTACTTTGGCAAAGCTCTGCTGGCCCAGTCTGGTTGTTGAGAGCCTAGATCTTGCTGCTGGTTATCAGGGTGCAGCAGTGAGCCCACAATAATGTCAGCCTAGGATGTTTTAGGATGGCAGTATAGCGCAGTGGTCTAAGGCTCTGAGCTGCAAATCTGGTGACATCCAGCAGACCAGACCTGGGTTTGAATCCCACAGCTTCCACTTGCATACTGTGTGACCTTGAGCAAGTCACTAAACCTCCTTGTGCTCCCAGGTCGCTCCTGTAAAAAAGCTATCAGCTTAGTGTGCTATACCTGGTTAAACAACTAAAAAAAAAAAAAAAAAAAGGATCACCTTCAGTCAAGTGAGCTTGTGGCGGGGCATAACTGTTGAGCACATAGGGTATGTCTTGAGCCAGGGGCTACTGCTGTCTCTTGCTGGATGCTCTTGTTGGATACTGGTTCCCCTGCCATACTGGATCCCTAAGAGGAGGTGCCTGAGTCTTGGCTGCAGTCTCTGGTCTCCTGATTTTACAGAAAAAGATTCTTCTTGTGGTCTCTCCCTCTTAATCTTATAGATCATGTGGTCTTCCAGTCCATGTCCGGTGCTTCATGTGCTGCCTGATTCCATTGGGTTTTTGATGGCATCTGGCTGGCATACTGTTGCTGATAGGGGGTTGCTTGCTTGCTGATCCCCAGCTGGTTTTCATTTTTTTCCCTTATTCAGGCCATGACTAATTATTTATTTAGAAGCTTCTTCGGGAGTCTCAAAAGTGTTGCTCAACCCATTTCTCAATATTCAGAGTTTTTGCAGGGTACTGGATCTGGTATTGTCTGCCCAGCTCTTGAAATGCTTTCCTCTGCAGGGTGCGCTCTTTTCTTCTCATTGCTAATTCGGGAACTAGTAATTGAAGATCAAGATCCTATTTCCTTCCCCACTTGTTCAGACCTTTTACCCTGCCAGGTTGTTAGCAGTGAACAGGTGGAATTGTACATAAACAGTTATGAAATTGTGCATGCCTCCACACACCCTTTAGCCTGTGGAACCTAGTAGTCAGGTGACAAATTGAGAGAAGACAGGGAAATGCAAAGTTATGGCCTTGACTATTCTTGACAGTTTTTCACTTAAATTACCGACTGACACAAGCAGACATAAGGAACCTGATTCTGGGCACCACTGTAGCTCACCAATTTTCAATCTGATTATTTATTTATTTTATTTATTATCCAGGTTAGCACATTCAACCAAGGGCCCTTTTTCAGGTGCAGCACGGAGCTGAGAAATGGCAACTACAAGATGACAAACAAAAATAAGCACAATAATATAGAAGTATAAACTATTACAATATTGCAGTACACAATGTAAAAGGCACAATCTTACCATAAGTCACATGAATCAACAATTACATACAGACTTGGCAAGAATGTCCTGCTTCAGATTTGTTTTAAAGACATATGAGTACAGTGTTAGCTGCACAAATAGATATAGGAAGTTCAGCTGGCCCAGTGATGGAGAGGGCTGAGGCACCTCACGCATTTTACCTTTTCTCACACCACCAAACTGGGTTCGGAATTGGACACAGGTTGTTGGGGGTCAGGGGGTAAGGCAGAAGACCAAGCATCTGAGGAACTGCTCTCATCTCCTAGAGGGGGGTGGCTTGTCAGCCCAGCCTCAGCTGCCCCAGGTGAAGACCTAGGGGCAGACCAGGTCTGGAAGGGAAAAATTATGTGAGGGACCTGCAGGGAATGTTGGATGAGTGCACCTCCACACACAAGTCCAATGGTCCACAGTAGGGGCAGAGGAACCAGAAATGCATAAAATGGTGTATTGGGGGGAGGGCTTAATGAAGCCTGGCCCAGCTACTTTTGCACCTGTGCTATCACTCTGTGCATGACCTGGTCTGCCTTGAACTTACTGCACTAGTGGTGGAAGACAGCCCTCCTTCCTCAGTTCTGCCATGAGAGAGGCACTTGTGGGAAACTCACTGACTGGGCGCATGCTGAGTGAGGCAGAAAACTGGCTTGAGAGAGCTGGGGACTGGGTTGAGTTTCCCATCCCCTTGGGTACAGGAGGTACAGACACCTATATGACAAAAAAAAAAGCTATAGGAAGATAATTCCACTATTTAGAAGCAGTAAATGAGAATACACACTGACCCATTGATGTGTTCACCATAGGTATACAGAGCAACAAACAATCATCAGAGCTCAGGTTTCTAACATTTTTTGGGGGGTTTAGTAAGGTAAATAAAGGTGACTCAGATTGCAGTCTCATAGTCTTATCAGTTAGACAACCATATTAATATTGTCTGTGCAGTTCAGGACTCATCCAGCCAAGAACACTATTAAGTGTGGAATGATGTGTGCTACAAGAACAGAGAGTGGGAATGGCCAAATTGTTCAACTATAACAATCAACAATACATTTATTCAAATACCTTCAGACTATCAACAAAACTGCATGAGCATAACTGCTCACGAAGTTGGGTAAACCCATTAAATTGTAGGTACAATTTAGATATTGTGGGCCAGATATTCAAAACTTTGCCCCAGGGCTAAATTAGCACTGCCCGGCGAGCAAACTTAGCCTGGAGCACAAAGCAAGCTATATTCGAAAGGAAATAGCCCAGTGCTAATCCTGCTGAATATAGCAGTCTAAGGAAGCCGGGCAAACTGGTCTGGGAGTGAAGGGCAAAAATAGCCCAGAAATAAGACAGCACTGAATTTAGCAACAGGGAAGTGCAAACTGCAACTGCAACTTATCAGACTCTGTAGCAAGCCAGTGTTGCAGGTGGAGAACATTGTGTGTGATTGCACAGAGACATTTCACAGCTGCTGCTAATACACCTCTCAACCCCCTGCCTCATCAGTCAGGGACAAGGCTTAAAAACATCAGGGACAAAGGTTTAAAATCAGGGACACATCCTAAATAATGGTGATATCCAGTCAGGAAGCTGGTAGGATAAGTGGTGTAGTGTAGAATGCATTTACTAAGGAAGAACACGTCAGTAACGTTAATGTTTGACAGTATTTCATGCTTACAACCCCCACTCATACCTCTCAACCTTTTGTCACTGAAATGAGGGACATGGACATTTTTGGACACTCAAAATGAGGGACAATGAGGGACACAGACACTCGGAATGAGGGACACATTCTCAAACATGGAGATACAAGTTCAGAACACTGTGAAAACCATAGTGTTTACCTGTACAAGGTTTATTTTGGATTTAGTATTTCAGAATTTAAGAGTTTCTGCTTTACAATCTGAATATACAGCACATTTTCTCTGTGGGCAGCACCTTTTCCATGAGGGACAGATGAGGGACAGAGCAATTTTAAGGGGCAAAATAAGGGATGTACCTCGTAATGAGGGACACTTGAGAGGTATGCCCACTGTTTGGCCACAGAAACACAATGTTTAGTAGGGACAGAGTAAGATTTTGAGGGAAAATCAGGGATGTCCCTGAAAATCAGGGACAGTTGAGAGGTATGATTGCAAACAATAATATAAGCCACACACTGCAAAACTGTGCTATGCTGAAGTGAGGCTTGCCTGGGGCTAACCTGATTGCACAGTGCTAACACATTAGCCTGGTGCAAACTGGAGCTATATTCAAAGCTCCCATGCAAATGAGCCTACTTAGGTAATCCGTGGGCAAACAGGTATATTTGCATCTCATTAGGTGCTGCTTAGCATACATTACCATACAGTTTGCCCGGTGCTACTGCATGGAGCACAAAGCTCCCCCTTTTGGTCGGAATGGAAGTACAGGCTGGATGCTGCAGGCCAAGGCATGCCCACAGCATCCCCTGTTGGTCGAAATGGATGTACAAGCTGACAGCAGCAGGAACTGTGCGCTGGCAGGTACCAGCAGTGCATACAACATAGCTATGTAGCACTGCAAGCAGTACATAATGAAATATATAGATCCATAGTGATCTATAACTATAGATTAATACAGAGACACATGCATATACATATATACTGTGTGTATATATATATATATATATATATATATATATATATACACTACACACACACTACAATGCACATGCCTAGATGATGCCCCCACTCCACACCAACAGAAGCAGCCCACAGCAGGTGTGGTTGGAACACATGTATGCATGGGGCAGGCATAAGGCAAACCTGATGGGGATGGGGGTGGGTTGTCAGCTGTAGGGTCACTGGGCTGTGCAGCGCAGCCATCCAACATATAGGGACCTGGGCAGACAGGCTGGACCAGGTAGCCCTTCACAGCCGTCTGGTCCCTGTTTCCACCTGTGTTGTTACCACTCCCTGGTAGTCTAGTGTTTCCCCCCCAAGCACCGCCCCAGACCCGTCCTAACATACAGAAACTAATTTTCCCTGGTAGTCTAGTGTCCCCCCAAGCACCGCTCCCGACCTCCGTTGAAAATAAAATCTATGACTTGTCCCTGGTAGTCTAGTGGTCCCCCACCCCCCCCAGCATGACTCCGACCTCCGTGTGAGGTAACATCAATATTTTCCCTGGTAGTCTAGTAGTCCCCCACCCCCAGCATGACTCCCGACCTCCGTGTGAGGTAACATCATTATTTTCCCTGGTAGTCTAGTGGTCCCCCCACACCACCAGCATGACTCCCGACCTCCGTAGGGGTAACATCACTATTTTTCCCTGGTAGTCTAGTGGTCCCCAGCTGACTCCTGATCTCCGTTACAAATAAAATCGATGACTTGTCCCTGGTAGTCTAGTGGTCCCCCCACCAGCAGTGACTCCACCACCCATCGAATCTGCCCCCCATGAACCAGGCCAGCGACTCGCTCAGCCCTCCTCTCACCTCCCACGCTGAGCGAGTCGCTGGTCGGGTCTGGTGGGGGCAGATTCGGAGGGTGGTGGAGTCACTGCTGTGGGGAGACCACTAGGCCTACCAGGGACAAGTCATCGATTTTATTTGCAATGGAGATCGAGTCGAGCTGGGGACCACTAGACTACCAGGGAAAATATTGATGTTACCTCACACGGAGGTCGGAGTCGCTGGGGGTGGGGGACCACTAGACTACCAGGGAAAATAGTGATGTTACCTCACAAGGAGGTCGGGAGTCATGCTGGGGGGTGGGCGGACCACTAGACTACCAGGGAAAATAGTGATGTTACCTCATACGGAGGTCGGGAGTCATGCTGGAGGGGGTGGGGACCACTAGACTACCAGGAAAATAGTGATGTTACCTCCTCATGGAGGTCGGGAGTCATGCTGGAGGGGGTTGGGGGACCACTAGACTACCAGGGAAAGTATTTATTGTACATTACACAGCAGTCAGGAGTAAGCGTGGGGGGGGCACCGCTGCATTACCGCCAGCCTTTTTTGGGCAGTAGTTAGCACCGCGCTACAGGTTGTGCTAATGCCTGTAGCGCAGCGCTATACCTTTGAATATGCCATAGCGCAGGCATTCAGGTCCCCTTCCCTCAGTCCCTCCCCTGCATACAGTATGATTTAGCGTCGTTGCTAACACCTAGCACCGACACTAAATGTCCTTTTGAATATTGCTGTCGGGGGCAAATCCGGTGCTAATCCAGCGCAACGGATTTGCGCCCGGCGCTACCCTTTGAATATCTGGCCCTGTAAGTCCAATTATGAGATATTTGAGAAAATGAATTTTAGGTCAATGTAGGCAACGATACACCAGTTCCAATTCATTTCCTAGTATCAGACAATAGACAATGTTTAAGTCTGTATAAAATGCCCAGTTTTTGATTTACCTGTTTGCAATTATTATTTACATGATGTGAAAAAGTCAAATTGGGATCCAAAACAACACCTACAGTAAGTATTTGAAAAATTCTACTTTATCCCTGTTTGGGTCAAAAATCTTGAGTCCCAAAGTGCTTTTAACTAATTTAGGTCTCAATCTAAAAAGCATGCAACTTGTTTTGTTTTTCACAATTCAACAATGAACAGTCTTGTAGTAACCAAGAACTGAGATCTGCAAAGTCTGCACTAAGGCATTGTTTATATCAGAAAGAAATGTGGATCTTTTATGGTTAATAATATCATCTACATACAGAATTGATCTTCTAAATTGCAGGGTAGATGGAAGAGAATTAACAACTGGTGAGAACAACAAGGGTTCATAAATGGACCCCTTCAGTAATCCATTAGGAAGTATGCACTCACAAGAAGCAGAACCATGCTGCCTCTCAACAAAGGTGCAGGGACTCAAAAAATTCAAGAACCAACCACAATACAAATGACACAAGCCCTTCTTTCTGAGACAATTTTATAACAAAGTATGGTCAACAAGGTTGAAGGCCTTAGTCAGGCCCACAAAAAACACACCTGTGAGCTTTCCTTTTTCCAGAGCCCAACTGACATGATCAGTGAACCTGACCAAGGCCTTTCCTGTTCTATGATTTTGTCTGAAGCCATGCTGTTCTGCTTAAGAAAGATTGTGTATTTGAAGGCAAGTAATGATCAGGTTGTTAACCAACTTTTCTAACATCTTACTGAGAGGGAATAAAATAAGAACAGGTCAATAATTATCAACATGCTTACCTGGACCTAATTTCAGTATGGGAATAAGCATTGTATTTTTCCACAATTCAGGGAACTGTCCTATGATCAATGAGCTGCCAAGGGATGAACAATATAATACGTTACCACGGTCGGGAAACATGACTCCAGTCCATCAGCAGTTGCCCTTTTATCTGTAGGAAGAAGTCTTAAAATTTTTAGAACCTACTTACATTTATTTGAACAAAAATATAAAGGAGGAGTCATGTTAGCTGGGTTATCACTGGAATTTCCAACAGTAGTTACATTAGTTTTGGACAAAAAAATGATAGTACATCAGTTCTACATACCCCATTCCTTGTTTCCAAAGCACAGATTTTTGTTCAGTGGGCTTACAGAACTTCATGAAGAGTTATGCTTGTGCAACTTTGTTGATAGTCTGAAGGTATTCAAATAGATGTATTGTTGATTGTCATAGTTGACTAGTTTGACCATTCACATTCTCTGTTCCATGGGTAACTACCACCCTGTCGGGGTACCAAGACAGCAAAGGAACCCTCTTGAAAAGGGTTCTGCCCTTAGAGGTAGCACAGGAACAATTCCTTTAAGCTAAAGGCACCTTAGGAAGGAGCCCCTGAGGAGAGAGGCATGCCGCTGGAGGAGGAGGGGAGGATGGTGATGCAAAGAAAGGGTGCTTCAGAGTGAGACTGGAGGTAGTTGACTTAAACAGCTCAAGAAGGGGGCACATGGGTTGTTCCCACCCATTGAACTGCAGGGATGGCCTTTCAATTTAATGGGCTTACACAACTTCATGAGGATTTATGCTTGTGCAATTTTGTTGATTGTCTGAAGATATTCAAATAAATGTATTGTTGATTGTCATAGCTGAATAGTCGGCCGTTTGCACTCTCTGATCTATGGGGAACTACCACTCTGTCAAGGTACTTAGATGGCAAAGGAACCCTCTTGAGGAGGGTTCCACCCCTAGAGGTTCCACTAGAACAAATTCTTTAGGCTAAAAATACCTTAGAAATGAGTCCCAAAAAGTATTGAGACGCGAGTAGTGACACAGCGCTTACATGAGGATGGAGTGACCATAACAAGATGACTGGAAACAGACATGGACTGATTTGAGCAATGACTGATCAATATCAGAACTGAGAGTAGAACAAGCATGACTTCCATAAGGAGAGAGGGGGAACTGCAAACTGAGGAGGACCACCATCCAACTCCAACTGACAGTGAAAACCTACTGTGCCTGTTGTTAAGATTACCTAATTTTATTACCTTTGGCATGGAGAAGAGGGAAAAAGCCCTATGAGGGGGAAGCCTCTGGAGATCCAAGACCTTTGTCACCTTCCCTCCAGGTTTGGTATAATTTAGTGATGGCTGAGCTGTGCTACTGCAATGTAGATACCCAATTCAGGGAAGTGATTTTTAGAGGGAAGGCGCTCATGTTATTCCTCTAATGGGAAAGCTGTGGGGGTGCTGTGAGTGAACTCTGCAGCTAAAGGGGTGCATTTGCACTGGCTTGCCCCCACCCAAAGGCTGGAGGAGTAGAGCAACAACTGCTAAAAGGCACTCACCTGGACTCCATGAGGGATGCATAGAGATGAATCTGAACCTTTGAGGTGCAAGTAAGTGATAAGACATGGAGACCAGGTGAACCTTAGGTGGATGTAGGGAGAATGGCTTTTGAATGTGCTGACGACTTGGTCTGCACAGCTAATGGAGCCCCCTTTGACTTAAGGGCCCCACTCTTCAGCAGCTGAAGTCTTAAATTCTAAATCAAGAGGTGCTGCTGAGTTGATCTGTATGGTGAAAGCTTCATTGGGAGCATACATAGGCCATTCTCACCTGAAGGGCAGAAAGGAAAGGACCCCACCCAGTCGTGGGACCCACCATCAAGATGCTGACATCAAGGGCAGAGCGAGACTGTATGCTTACAGGATGAATTCTGGAAGCCAAATTATGGTTGTGGCTGGTACGCATCTGAATGCAGTAGTAGTGGAGGCCATGATGAAGCCTGATGGCCACGAGCATAGGGAAGAAATAAAACTTAGTTAAGGTTGAGTGGTTGTTTTTTTTTCAGATTGCAGGAGTAGTAGAAGGCCATGGCGAAGCCTGACATCCATGGTTGCATGAAGAAATGAAACATAGGTAGTAGCTAAATACTGATTGAGACATCAAATGACAACCAGGATGGAGAATGAAACTGAATGATACAAGCTTGCACTGAATGATGATGCATGCCAACCAGTTCCATAAGGGAGGTTAGAATTAGTGCTGATGCATTACGAGTCAGGTAGGCTGAGGCAGTAGCAACAACAAATTAAACTGCTAGAGAAGCAGGAGTATATGGGGACCAAAACTAGAGAGCATAAGCTGCTGAAGAAAACAACAACAAAACACAGAAGGGAGTGACTACATTGCTAGAAGCCAGTTGTAAACAGTTAACAATTGCAGTTGAACTAGGGATTGCCAAAGATATGAAAAACAGCAAAGTAGGAGCCTGAATAGCACAAACAATGCAATGGAACACAGGATGCCAGGAAAACTAGAAAAGCCCCAAAAGAAGCAAAATGGAAAGAAACACAAGGCACAAGAGAACAGGAGAGCAGCAGAAATAAACAACTGCAAGAAGCACAAACTGCAGCCAGAGAGGTAGGAAGCAAAATACTAACCTCGAAAGCAGGAGAAGCACAAACCAAGCAGAAAGTCCAGCACAAACCAAGCAGAAAATCCAAAAGTACAAAGGGAAGTGAGACACAACACAGCAGAGGGGGGGTGCAAAGTCCCTGCAAAGCCTCAGGCTGCAACAAAGAAATGGTGCCTCAGTGTGAGATTGGAGGAAGATGACTTAAATGGCTCAGGAAAGGGGTGTGGCAGTTGCTTCCACCAATTGAACTGCAGGCATAGCCTTTCTATAACCGGTAGGCTCCTGCCAACCTCATTCATCTGTTTTTTTTTTCTGATACATGAATCTAAAAAAGTTGTGTAACTTCCCACTTTGCCACTTACAGCAGAACTTTGCTGCAGTCTATATGTTGCTACTGTCATACAATAAGTGTTTGCTTTGGTGGATATACCCACTGGATCCATGGCTTCATGAGCTTATAAACATTGACTCTATGCCACTTGTGTCCATGTATAATTTGACACGTCTGAATGGTTCCTTGAGGCAATATCACTTCCAGTATTTTTGAATTTTGATCCAAAATAAAAGTTTTTTTTCCTGTTGTGGGACATCAATGTGAAAGAACCCTTTTCTGCTGGAGTGTCATGCATTACACATCATGTGATATTTATTTTATGTAATACTGCAGATCAAGTGGAACATGCAGTGCACCTGTACTATTTCTGCAGACACATCGATACACTGTTCTTAGCTGCTATGAATATTAGTGTTGGCACTGGAACTGAGCACTTTAATTCAAGATGACCCTAGGAGTGACAGATCTTTCCTTCTAACTTTTGAGAGTGGCTTTAATTTGGTTAGTGCCATCATACTACTTATAAAACAAAAAAAAACAGGAACAGGAACAGTCAGTAAGAAAGTGTTGCTTCCACAAATAACCAGGTCAAGAGAAGGGCTTAACCATTTGAGAGTGAATGTAATGCAAAACACAGTACTCTGCAATGCCACATTACATACAAATGCAAACATAATCAGTAAATTGAACTCGACTGCAGTCAGCTAAAACAATGTGTCAATAAGACCTCAAGGGCCAGATATTCAAAACTTTGCCCAGGGGCTAAATTAGCACTGCACAGCGGGCAAACTTAGCCCGGAGCACAGAGCAAGCTATATTGAAATGGAAATAGCCTGGTGCTAATCCTGCTGAATATTGCAGTCTAAGGAAGCCGGGCAAACTGGTCTGGGAGTGCAGGGCAAAAATAGCCCGGGAATAAGACAGCACTGAATAAAGCAACCAGGAAGTGCAACCCACAACAACAACACAGTGCACAGCAACGTGAGGGCAGGTACAGATGAACTACATGGCCAATGTGTGTCCAGCAAATGCATGGACTCAGTACAGCTGCAGGAAGCAGCAGATGTGAAAGAACAGTGATCAAAACTGTATATTATTCCCCATGCCGTTAAGCGCCTTCATGCAATAGCATATGGCATTAGCGCGGAGCTAAGCAGTTAACCAGTGCAAACAACACCCGGAGCTAAAATGTGCCATATTCAAAAGTGCCATGCAAATTAACCTACTTAGGTGGTCTCTGGGCAAACAACCGGATTAGTATCTCATTATACCCTGATTTGCATGCAGTTTGCCCAGCGTTACTGCAGGGTCCCACAGAGCCACCTGTAGGTCAGTCTGGAAGTACAGGGGCTCACCAGGTCCAACAGCAGCTCCACCTGTATGTCAGTCTGGCAGTGCACGATGATAGCTGCAGGCTACATGTAAACAGTACAGCATAGCATAGCATATTGTACCCCAGGGGACAAGACAGCATAGGCACAGATGGTGGTGGTGCTGCATGCAACTGTCACACTGTAGGGCATGGTACAGTGCACAGCAGACACTACAGTAGCAAGGGGGCCAGTAGTGTGAGGGACACAGCACTGCCTATGGTGTGTAGGGCAGTGATGATGACTGCACTGTACACAGTGACAGGCCCAACCTGCAGGTTTTTACTGACAGTGTACATTACTGTTACACTGTTGTGTGACCCACAGATGCTGTACCTGTGGCATGGGATGCCCACAGTGACATGTACATTTCTGGCTTTGTGTGCTGTGGCAGTTGTACAGCTGTGCAGTATGTGGCTGGGGGGGCATATATTATCCGAAAGGCACACTAGTGTTGGGGTATTCCCAATACTGGCTCATGTGCACTGCATGATGTGTCCCAGCCTTGTGGCCACACCTGGTCTGTGGCACAGCCTCTCCACCCATACACGCTCCCCTCAACATCCTCCATGCCCACAGTGCTGCATGCGTGTGCTGGCAACTGTAAGTGTCAACAGATGTGTGGTCCACAGGTGTATGCTGTATGGCCACACTGCCATGATGTCCACTGGCAGCAGGGTCACCACTAACTGCCTGGCATGACTGGGACTGGTGGCAGCTGATGGCATCATTGTGATGCCATCGGTTAGCAGCGTGCTTCCTCTATGTTTGGCTTTATCTATGTGTCATATTTATTTGTTAGGGTCGTGCAAAACCCGCGCTAAACCCGCGCAAGCACCGCGCAAAGCCAAAGTGTTGCGCAAAGCTGATTGCCCAGGGTTAAGTAATTTGCACCACACTAAGTGTCACGCTAAGTCGTGCAAAACCACTTAGCATGGTGCTAGTCACTGAATATAGCATTGCACCTGCATTCATGTCAGTTTGCCCCTTGCATACATTATAGTTTTGCCCGGTGCTAATGCAGTTTGCCTATGCTGTTTGGCCTTTTGAATATAGCAGACCCGTGCTAATCCCGTGCTAAACCTGCGCAAACGTTTTTTGCCCTGCGCAAAGTTTTGAATATCTGGCCCCATATGTTTGATGCCACTGGTCATGAATACAGTATTTGACTATTAGTCACCAGAAATGTTCTCCATATTCATTTTGTGTGCTTTGCATTAGAAAACGCTAATCAAACAAGGCTAATGCAAGCCTTGTTTAAATAAATGAATTAGTGTTCTGCCAGAAAGAAAGCAGGAAAAAAATATAATGAATTTTAATTAAAAGGTCAAGCACTTGTGTTTGAGTAAAATTCACTTTAGAACTAGTTAAGTCAAACCCCTGACAATACATTAAAGATGCTATCACAGATCTAATCATTACAGAATTGTCCTGTAGTAGTTGTATTATATTGCTTAGCCTATCATTTTCCATCAGATGCCTACCCTGCTATTATAATTTGATGACAACACATTCTTTTTTGTTTATTCTGGACAAACCAAAGGTTAGATATGTGTGTGTACATAAATAGCTTCTGATCCTCTAAGTAAAAAATGTATTTATCAGTTCAGTGGTTACTATGTGTATTTAATTTAGGGCCATTATACCAATTAGCTGTTGCCAGAAGAAGTGATTAATAAGTTGCACAAGACAGATGCCAACTGAGCTAGCATAATCTCATATTTCATTATTACAGATGATGTCAGTTTAATAACCATTGCTAGAGGTGGTGTCAATTTAATTAATACTGTTATTCTGTTTAGTGAGAGAACATTAAGAAAACAGTCTGTACCATGTTGAAGGTTATTGTTTTTCACACCCTACTCAAATTAACCAACATGGATAATGTTATTCATCATTTAATGATATTACTAAAAAACCTTCGAAGTACTACAGCACTTTAAACACATGAGGAATTCAGTATTCTACCCAAATATCAATATTTTTAATCTGAAGTCTTGTAGGTTGCACAGTCACCCACTTAAATATAGTGAGGATCATCATATGACAAGGAAGCTATATAGCATCAGCGCACTTCTCCCACCTCCCTTTTCTCTTCCTTTTGTTTTCTCTCCAGTTTCTCTCTCTGACACCCTCAATGCCCTCTGCATCCTTGAGTCCTCTAAATATAGAAGCCCTGATATTTTCGACAGCTTTTATTCCTTTCTGCCCTAGAAATTAGTGAACCCATTCCTACAATTCTGTACCTCTCCATCCTCTCCCCACCAGTGCCCTGGATCTCAGAGATTACTAAAGTCATCTCTCTAGACAAGGGTGGTAAGACATCTATCCCAGGTAAATACTGGTCCATTTCTTTCCTCTGTGACAGGGTTAGGCAAGACTCTGTTCCATTTGTTATGCAGAGAGAGTTAAAAGCAAGTATTTATTCTGTCTTCTCCTATTCTGTCTCTTATCTCTTATGTGTCTGATTGCTCAATCAAAGTTTCCTTGTAACACCTAGAAACTGGTCACTCTGATGGTCCTACAGTTTCCCTCTGTTTTCTCCCTTCCTCACTTGCTGCTTCTATTTTTTTCTTTCCTCTCTTTCTCCTCTGTGGTCTAAAAACATATGTGAATCTTTATGTGAAACTCGGATCACTTAGTTTGTGAATGTATATAATTTTACTGTTTAAATGAATGCAAAAAGTTATTTGGGTTTCTTTTAAAAATGGTAATCTGTAATACAAGGAGTTAACCTTGAGCTGTAGGCTCTTCACCGTGAAAGCAATATCCTTCAGCAGGAAAGTGAAGAAATAGTAAGGGGAAGAGCAAGACGGCAACAGAGAGTGAGGAGTGAGAGGAGCGAGGAGTGGCTGTTACCTGTCTCCCAAAGTGCTGACATTAACGCAAGTCTCAATCCATTTTTCTTCCTTTTCCCTTCCTCCATAAGCAGGACTGAATCATGACCATTTTATCTGCCTCATGAGTAGACTCAACGAAGCATCAGCAAATATTACAGACTCTGCACTGACAAGCTAGGATGGCTCTGCAAGATGGTGGCTGGAAACAAGGCTCTTATCCCAATAGCCAGCTCACACAGAGTGCAGAATTTCATAACAAATATGAAAAACTGGGTGTCTAAAACCACTCAAGTAAAAGTGAAGAAATGTTCTAGTTTTATTGACCCCCCCCACCCAACTCAGGAACAGAAAATATAAATTACTCACTGTAACTGTTTTTTAAGTAGTTGAAGCAAACACTGAAGAGGGTTGTAATATAAGGACAAGACACGCATTTGAAACCCTTGTAATATTTAGGCAGCTCTGTAAGATAGTGTTTCCTCTGAATTTTGAAACCACATGAGCATTTTCCAGAATTTTACGTTCTTCAGGAGTATTGCATGGGGGTTCAGGAATACAATAATAAAACCTAAAGTTACACAATATCTGGTAAGGTCCTCTGGAAGGCAATGTTTTTTAGAAGCTGTAGCCACATGATCATTTGCCTGAGACAGCTGGATACCTAATTTTAAAGAGGAGCATTTTGGAATTAAAGAATAAAAAAACTTACGATTTAGGAGTATAAAACAAGACTTAAATTACTTTTTCTTTCTCTTTCTTCACAAAGCCATGTAAGGTTATTTGCTGGGAATATTGCAACGATAAGATTCCTCTCTGTCTCACAGGGGAGTACTTTTGAAAGTTGTGTAATATTTGTTAAGGTAGCCCTGCAAGATGGTGTTTTGCCAAACTCTGAACTCTAGTGAGAATTTGTCTGAACTTTATTTCAAATGGACAGCTTTCTTTAAGGATGATTGCCTTTGGGGAAGGGAATCTATTTCTGAAGAAATAAGCTGTAAGCACAAGATTTAAATTCATGCTATATCTGATAAAGCAGCTCTATAAGGTGGCTCTCTAGACACTATAACCGTGTGAGCACATGCCTGAATTGCTCTATTTCTTAAGAAGAAGAATGGGGGGATTGGAAAAACTTGATTAATTGCCACTTAAACTCCTTCACTATGGAACGAAGAATAGAATGGTGAACAACATTTGTAAAATGAGCAAAAAAAATCCCCATGGAATTGAAGGAGTTTTTAAAAACTTTTCTGAAAAACAAAAACAAAATTGAAGTCCCTCCAGAACCTGGAAGATATAAACCTAAAAAAACACAAGTAGATCCTTTATAAAATGTATGCCTCAAACTTAGGATATAGAGCAGAAGAAACTCAATCTAGAAAACATAGTTTGGCTGAGGAGGAGGAGGAGGAATAATTAACACTAATGATGAATACTGAACCTCAGGCCCAAGCACTGGCCTAAGATTCACAGAAGGGGAATCAGCTTTATGCAAGTAATATGATTACAGAAGGGAGTTTATCCCTACTAAACAATGCCAAGGAAGTAAACATAAAAAAAGATCTGCATGTTTAAGACACAAGAAATAGATCAAACTAATCCTAGTGTAAGCAGTAAAAATCTGGATACGAGGTAACCTATAATCCCAGTAATATCTCCAGAAGACTGAGGAAGAGGGGTAAAGAACAGTGATATGAAGGCTCTACCCATAACCTCAGGCTTCAAATTTTCTTTTGTGCATAAACAGTCCCTAGCTGCTAGTTCTAAAGAAAAAAAATGAGGACAGACCAAAATACTAAATGGACTGGCCCCAAAAGTTATAAGCAAACTATTAGGGATCCTCAAAAACAAATAGGTCTCAAACAGAGACTCAAATAGGCTCAAATAGAGACTTTTAAGTATATGAAGGGAATAAATAAAGTAAATGAAGGTAGCTTATTCAAAAGGAAAGTAGGAGTTAAAACAAGGGGTCATAATTTAAGACTGGAAGAAGGAAGATTTAAGAGCCATGTAAGGAGATGTTATTTCACTGAGAGGGTGGTGGAACCCTGGAACAGATTACTCTATGAGGTAGTATGTGCAGAAACAGTGAAGGAATTCAAGAGGGCATGGGACAGATACAAGGGGCTGGCTAGTGGGCAGAGGAAAATATCCCTATGAATTGGAGACAAGTGGGGGGGTGGGTGAGTGGGAAATGTGCAGACTAGATGGACCAGGATGGTATTTTTCTGCTGACACATTACTATAATGCTATGATGATACTTATTAACAGAACTGAAAAATGGGTTTTGCAGGTGTCCACCATAAAATGGATATAATTGTGACTGAAGTATGAGGTGCCAAAGAGGAAGTCAAGTTAATAAATAACAACGTTACAGAATTAAAAAAAAACTGATTGTCCAATGTAGAGCATTATTTACCCCAAACTGAACCCAAACTTTCTGAACAAACAAAAGATAAAAGAGATGAAACAGAAAATGGAAGACCTAGAATGGCACTCAAGGCAAAATAACTTAAAACTATTAAATATACCCAAACGTATAGAAGGCCAGAACCTATATAGCTTCTTGGAGGACTGGATTAATGGAAGTCTAAAATGTGATATATGAAACAATAACATTGAAACTGATAGAGCACACCAGTCTCAAGCAAGAATACCTAACAGTACAAAAAAGATTCCCAAGAGTGGTCTATGTAAGATTTTTAAGATATCAAAATAGGGAAGAAGTGTTCTCCTATGCACGGATAAATGGGTTATTTTTTTAAAAGGAAAACAAATATTGACTTCTTTGGACTTGGGTCCAAACCAGTAGAACAAAAGGAAATTTGTTCAGTCCTCTGAAAGCTGTATTATGTGAAAATCACATTAAATTCCAGCATATCATGCCAAACATATTAAAGATTTTCTATCAAGGAAAATATAAAACGTTTGACACAGTAGAAGCTGTGGAAGTCTTTGTGAAGAAGATAATTGGAATTACAGATATTAAAACTAAATGTGGTTCTGGTTAAAGGAATGTACTGAAAGAAAAAAGAATGAAAGTGACTATAAATGGACTGGACATTCGTGAGAAATGGAGGCAAAGAAACAAAAGTCACCTTTATTAAAAATTATGATGGACAGACTGTGCAGCAACATGAGTTGAAAGATAAAGATATGCAGCATGAAGAGGGAGAAAATAATACTAAAGTTAAACCATAATGTACTAAGGAGCCAGTGCAAGAGGACCAGAGCTCCACCTGTTCAGGACAAAACTAAGGGTGACTGCATATCAAGAAAATCCAGAATGATCATATACTTTTCTTGGAGAGAATATTTTTCTCTCTGTTAAATCCTCCTAGTATTTGAATATGATCATGATACAGGGGGAAAAGGGAAGAAGAAGGGCTAAAGAAAGATGTTGCATAACATGGGGTAGTATTTCTTTTACAATTATTATGTATTTTTTTCTTTTCTTTTTTTTTTTAATTTTGCAATATTTCACAAAACACAAACAAAAAACAAACATGTCGGGGGAGGTTAGTGTATCAGATTCATTTGAGGGTACATCACTATTTTGCATAGGTTAAAAAGCAGGCATATTAGAGTGCAGAGCATCTCGCACTGCTCTCTAATGGAGCATTCCATAAGGAATGAGAGGATATGGGCTCAAAATGGTTAAATTATTATTATACAATGAGCAATGGTTGGGAATGGAAGGGAAACTGGATACGAAGAACTATATGAAGAATAGAAATTTGGGAAGGAAAACAGAACCTAATAATGTACAGGTCTGTTTGAATGTGAATCTTTTTTCATTACAGCATGGTTATGTGGTTAGATATACTACATTATGGGGGCCTTAAGATTAATGACCTGGAATATTAACAGATTTAATAACCTGATTAAAAGGAAAAAAGTTTTTGAACTATATAAATAAATCAAATATAGATGTGATGTGCCTTCATGAGACACATTTGTCCCCTAAGAAAGCAGAAAAGATAAATAAAACCTGGAAAGGACAGTGTATACATTCATTATTCACATCCAAATCTAGATAAAGTTCCATCTTTCTTAGATGGGGATTAGCAGCAAATATAGAAAAATACTATGCAGATGCAGAAAGACAATATATTAAAGTCTAGATAAACCATTAAGGAAGTAAATCACTGATAACATCACTTTACTTACCCAATGGCAATATTAAAAAAAAACATTATCAGACTTCTGTTTGAAATTCTCTGAATTCCCTCATCCCTACATAATCAGTGGGGATTTCAATCTAATATTTAAGGAATAATTAGATACTACAGTAAAAAATTGTGAATAAAACATTAAGGATGCAGCTTACCATCTCAACAGATTGGAAGACCTTGCATTAGTAAATTTCTGGAGAATTAATTATCCAACTAGTGTGGAATTTTCTTGTTTTTCACCCCGACCCAAAATGTACTCATGAGCTGATATGATTATAGGCTCCAGGTATTTGTATAATGAGATTTTGAAAGTAGGATACAAATCTATTCATTTATCTGACCACTCCCCAGTGGAATTAATGCTAACATCCAGGGGAACCACCAGAGTTTTTGGAAGTTGGAGTCATTATTACTAAAGGAACAGGTATTTCTGGATAAAATAATAGAAGAAACAGAGATTTCTTTTTCTAATAATGAAATAGATGACTTACCCATGAACACAATATGGGATGCATATAAAACCCATAGAAGATGGACTTTTTATCTCATCTGTGGTTAATAGGAAAAGGAAGCAAGAAGCCAGATCAAAACAACTGGAAAAAAGAAATTGCGGATGCTCAAAGATTGCACAGCCACACTAAATTAAATATTTACTTTAAAAATTTAGGAAAAGTAAACATGAATACAATCAGATTGATAATGAAAAGATTGAGTGTGATGCTATTTGCTCTATCAAAAAATTACAGTCAGTTGCATAGTAGCAGTAAACCTCTGTCTTACCTATTGCAGAAGGAACAAATGGATAGAAACTTAACTGAAATAAAGTCATCAGGAAATATTAACCAATTTAAGACAATTAAGAAAGACATTAATCTGGAATTTGTAGAACATTATAAACAGCTGTATAGATCACAGGGTAAAATAGATACCATGAACAAATACAGTATCTTAATATTCCTAAATTGGAAGAAGACCAACAACTTTTATTAGACAAACACATTGGCCCAGATATTCAAACTGCGCCAGGCTGTGGCACAAGCTTGGGCGCAGCGCAACTTGGCTGCGCAGGGGTGTGGACTGGGCGATATTCAATGGAGCTACTCTATGGCTCAGCAGCTTTGAATATCGCACCCTGACCACCCCCAGTGTGCATGGCACAGTGGCACTGCACCAGCCCAAGTGGCCAGAGTGGAGCATGGGGATGCTCTAGTGCAAGTACCATTGCACCATGCACAGCAACTGTGATATTCAAAACTGAACATGCAAATGGGGCCATAATGTATGCAAGGCATACATGGGGCCATTGCATCATCATTATAACCCCATTGCATGCAGGTGCTGATCCCACGATCACCTGGCACCCTGCCAGGCAGCAGCCATTGGGGAACAATGCCCCCTGCAGCCTGATCATGGGCATCTGTCCAAAAAGAGAAAACCTTCCTATATCCCTGGTGGTCCAGTGGACTGCTATGTGCCCAATTGTGGGCATCTGTCTAAAAAGAGAAAACCTTCCTATATCCCTGGTGGTCCAGTGGATCATTATGTGCCTGATCGCGGGCATTTGTAAAGCAAAATATTCCAATATCCTTGGTGGTCAAGTGGTACCCCCCACCCGCCCACTGAGCCCCACTGCCCCGCTCCCCGGTCAGCCAGCAGGCGGCACCACCCACCCGCCTGCCACCCCGCCCACTGACTGACACCTCGGTAGGCTGCACACCCATTGATTCTGGCGTGAGCCAATGGGCGTGCAGCCCCTACCGTACTACACATTACAAATATGTGAAAGACTGTACCACCAGGGATATAGGAAGGTTTTCTCTTTTTGGAGAGATGCCCCTGATTGGGCACATAGCGGTCCACTGGACCACCAGGGATATAGGAATGTATTCTATTTTTTGACAGATGCCCATGATTGGACATGGAGGGGGCGCTGCCAGGTGCAGCCAGAGCTCTGGTGGCCACCCACAAGTGGCAGCTGCCGTGTTGCACCCTGCAATGTGGCAGCTCACCTGTGGGTGGTCATCAGTTGTTCCTTTTTTTTTGGCATAATTTTGTGCTGGCACAGGTAGGGGTTGCACATGCATGGCTCTGCACATCCCAGGCTGAATATCAGGCTGTGCAGGTTATGCATGGGCACAACCCTCCCACCTGTGCCTGCATACATTACTGATGCACTCCAGTGCATCAGGATTTGTCCTGCGCACCTTTCTCTTCTGAATATCATGTCGGGGTACAACCCTTTTCAATATCTGGGCCCAAGATTATAGAGAAATTGAAAAGGCAGTCCAGTTACTGAAATATGGTAAGTCTCCAAAACTTGATGGATTAGGTATTGACATTTACAAGACATTTAGTAATATACTAATTCCTAAGCTTTTAGTGCTATTTCATTCATTTAAGAATCATCTCCCTCCTTCTTAGAGACGTTATGAAGTAAAACTTTGCCGGTGAATTTTGGGCAAAGTGCCAAAAATCCACACTTTGCAGAACTTTGTGAAGCTTCCCCACACTTAAGAAACTTTGACTTCACCTGAATCATGAATTGTTTTCCATGAAGTGTGGAATTTCACCCATGAGGTGTGGAATTTGTAGACAAAATTCTGCACTGCATGGCGAATTTCCGCACTTTGCGATCTGCGAATTTCACAAATTCTGTGAAATTTGCAAATTAATTCATGGAGCGAATTTTGCGCACTTCGTCCATCTCTACTCCTTCCTTTGAGGAGGCCCATATTGTAATGATCCACTAGAAGGGAAAGGATAGAACACTATGCTCTTCCTATCATGTGATATCGTTGCTCAATAAGGATTATAAAATATTCACAAATATTTAGGCTTTAAGATTTGAAAAAGATTTTGCCTGCCCTTATTGGGGATGAAAAGATGGGGTTTATCAGGGGAAGAATTGGGCATAACAATATCAAGAATGCCTTAAACATAATTTATACAGTACAGGATGCTAATGCAATGATGGTTTCCCTGGACACAGAAACTTCATTTGACAGAGTAGATTGGCATTATTTATTTGCCATATTAAAATCCATGAATATGAGATACAAATATTTTAATTGGATTAGTGCAATATATAATGCTCCTAAAGCCAGGTTCCTGACCAAAAGTACTATTTACCCTATATCCCAATTATTTAGAGGCACAAGACAGGGCTACCCTCTTCGGTTCCGGTCAGTAACATCACAGAACAAAATAAAGTGGAAAAAAATAAAGTGGCAAAAACAGTGCCACCATCAATATTGGCAGCACAAATGAAGTGTGCCAGAACAATGCAGGCCACATGACACACAGATAGCAAACAACATCCACTGCATGGAAACACTGCACTAGAACCACAGGGGACAGAAGCACAAGCCAGCATGCCATCTCCCCTGTCCTGTGTGTTGCTGGGGACATGCTGGCTTGTGCTTCTGGCCCCTTGCATTATACATGGCTAGCCACATGGTGGCCATGGTTCACCTGTCCTCCAGTGATTATCCTGGTGCATGTTCTCCATCACTCAGCATTCTGGGTGAGGGTACCCCACCATGTGGGTGCCTGTGCCATTAGATTACCATGGTAGGTGTCCAGTGGCCTGCTTCCCCCAGTGGTGGTTGCATCCTGCCCTGTTGCATCTCCCTGTACCCCTGTGCTGTTCATGTGCATGGGTGCCTGCTGCTGTGTGCAGTGCCTCCATGCAATGGGTGTTGTTTGCTACCTGCATGTTGTGTGGCCTGCATTGTTCTGGCACACTACATTTTTTGTGCTGCCAAAATTGATGATGACACTATTTTTGCCACTTTATTTTTGTCCACTTTATTTTGTTCCGTGATGTTACTGACCGGAACCACCCTCTTTACCCTTACATTTTTGCTTTAATAATTGAACCTCTGGCAAATGCTATAAGAGATAATGTAGCAATTCAAGGATTTAAATACAAAGACCAAAAATTCCTGAAGCTGTCATTATTCACAGATGCTATTCAACTGTATTTAAAGAACCCTGAAAAAGAATTAGATAGTATTTTACAGCTGGTTAAATACTATGGAAAACATTCAGGATATCTGGTCAACTGGAAGAAATCAGAGGCATTGCTGATTCACCCAGATAAATGTAATATTAATCTTTGAAATTTTCCAATGCTAATTAAACAAGCATCTGTCAAATCTAAATGTTGTCTTGCTGGCATTGGCATTGGCATTGGTAATGCAGGAGTTAGAGATGCATAATAGGAATGGCAGTGAAGTATTGAAGTGATGCCAACCCCAACCCCACCCTGCAGAGAGTGACAGGCATTGGGGTTTGTCTTTGGGTCATCAGCTATAACGCTTGCCATTTTACTTCACCCTACCCTGTAGACACTGACAAGTGTCGTGGAGTGCTTTGGGGTCTTTGGACCTTATACTTACCCCATTCCATGAGGAAATGTGCTGAGATGGGTGCAGCATAGGAGAATGGGGTGAACTTTAGGGCCGA
This sequence comes from Neoceratodus forsteri, assembly GCA_016271365.2. Taxonomy (NCBI): domain Eukaryota; kingdom Metazoa; phylum Chordata; order Ceratodontiformes; family Ceratodontidae; genus Neoceratodus; species Neoceratodus forsteri. Next base: position 365,578,852 of record CM057453.1, on the reverse strand, counting down.
AAACTCCAAGGCACACCTCGATGCCTGACATTGGCTGCAGGGTGGGGATGGGGATGGAATGGCATAAGCATTACAGCGAATGATCCCAAGTCTCACTGCTGATGCCTGTCAGTCTCTAGTGGGTGGGGTATTACAGTTGGAAACCCTAATGTCATAGGCATTTGTTGGTATTTTCACTCCAAATTTTCAACATAGGTTTTTTTGTGACCTCACCTCATAAAGAGCGGCACAATCAGTTTGTTAGCTGAAAGGTGGTTTTGGACAGTGGCTATGCCATTTGTCGACACAGGGATGAAAGCACATTTTGGGCAGGATGTGAAAAATGACAACTGTATTGTTCATGAGGAGGTGTAAAAAAATGGCAACGTTGAAAATCTGGAGTGAAAATATGAAAAATAGATGAATTCATTAGCCTGCATAGAAACTGCACAACACACGTCCGTAACCCAATTATTTGGGGGATTTTTTTAGCCATATTTTCAACATAGGCATATTGGGACCTCCCCTCATGAACAGTGGTGCTGTGATTTTGTTAATCTGTCCCAAAAGTTGATTTCCCACATCGACCACTCCACTGTGTGCTACAGGTGTGTAAACACATTTTGGGCAGGCTGTGAAAAATGATAGATGTACTGTTCATAAGGAGGTGTGAATAAATGCCAGTGTTGAAAATCTGGCATGAAAATATTGCAAATGTGCAAAGTTACAAGGGTGCATGGAAACTGCGCAACACACACACTTATAACACAGTCATTTTATGGACTTTCATCACCAAATTTTCAACGTAGGCTTTAGGACCTCTGCTCATGAACAGTGTCACCATCATTTTCCCAAACTGTCCCGAAAACTGATTTCATACAGCAACCGCGCTATTCTGCACCGGACGAGCAAAAACACATTTTGGCCAGGATATATAAAATGACAGCTATACTGTTCATAAGGAGGTGTGGAAAATGCCAATTCTGAAAATCTGGAGTGAAAATATTCAAATTCACGAAGTTACGAGCATGCGTGGAAACTGCGCAATACACACTCGTAAAACAGCCATCGTTTGGATCTTTTTTCACCAAATTTGCAACATAGGCTTTCTGAGAGCCCCCCACATGAACAATAACACTGTCATTTTGTTATTTGCTCCTGAAAGGTGATTTCACGCAGTGACCACAAAATCACCTTTCGGGACCGAATAACGCCATGACAGTGACTGAATTTATGAGGAGGGGTCCCAATAACCCCATGTTGAAATATGTGAATTTAGTATCCCTCTTATTTTATATTTTTTACACTCATTCATGTATGTTCATATTACTTATTTGTTTTAAAGTTCTTCTTCCCCAATAAGCCCACCAGAACTTGCAGATAACAGTGGCTAACTTTATAATGAATTTACACTTATAGTTACGACGGTCTGCCCCCTACCCTCCAGATGTTGGTGGCTGCAACTGAATACATATCTTGTGGCTAATTGTTGTTGCAGTGGTTTTAGTGGTGTCTCGCACCAGCTGGTCCTTGTTCCCATGGTCACCCCCCCCCCACTGGTGTTTGAGTTCTCCGTCTCATACTGGAATGATACCTGGAGATGTTTATACTTTATTTAAAAAGATTAAGAAAAAAAGTTTAGGCATTGTACAGTAGAAATACAACTATCAGCTTAATCTGGGTCAACTTCAGTTGGTTGCCATCTGTATCCTCCCTCACGCTTGTTGCACTTGAAAAAGGAACTTCTGGAGTCAGTAGGCATGGCGGATCAACAAAATTCTATAAATACATAAATACATTTTTGTGCATACTCAGTTCTCATCATGTTGGTTATAGTCTTGCTGTTTTTTATTCTTTCACTACCTATGTTTACTATGGTCAATATATGATGTATGCATGCAAATATGACTTGTTGATCCTATCATTATTTTGAATGTGTTAGTAACAATTTCATATTTATTATATAGTTTTTGTTCAGATTAATGCATTTTTTTTGATAATTACGTAACACCATCTATATCAGGTCACTCAAAAGCACATTTTTAAACTTCAGCACTGATCTATTTAGACTACCCTCAGCTGATGATTGTTGTCACAGTTCATTCATTATGTGCTAATTAAAACATGACATTGTGACTAGTTTTGTCCTCATTCTTAGTGTGTTATACTATGCATTGTTTGTTTCATATTCTCATATTCATAAGATCGTTCTTTTCAACATAGCCATACTATGATTAAATATTAAGGTGATCAGTGTCCCTTTAAGAGATGTTTCATTAGACAGTTGCTGCTCACTGGTATTGCTCAAATGCTGCAGTCACGCATTGTTATTTTTCAAGTTAGCTATAAATGCAGTTGTCATGTAGCTGTAGTTTTAATCATAGAATGCCCATCTGTGGCATCTAGAAACATATAAGTTGACGGCAGATAGGGACTGTAAGGCCCATCTAGTGAGCCATTTTCTGACTACCTTGTGAATGTGCCACAGGCCCTGTTAATGTTCTACCTTTTCATACTCATCTGTATTGCTTTCTTATGCCTATACCATGTCTGGCTGAAGGGCTATCCTGTATTCATATCCACCATTTCATGAGGTGGGCTGTAACATGCATCCACCATTCTTTCTGAGGAAAACAACTTCCTCACATTACCCCCTTAATCAGCCTCCTAATCTCATGCTATGTCCTGTTGCCTGCCTTTTTTCTTATATTGTGCACACCTCCCTCCCCCTACAGGTGTGTTCCATGGTGCTGAGCCATGAGCAGTGCCCTATCTTCTCCTCAGTAAATACTGAGGTGTATATAGTTAGGACAGATGCTTTCTGCTGGTCCTCCTCCTCACACTCCCTCTTATCCCCTTTGATCTTAGCTATCCTCCCTCTGGACTGTCTCCATTCAGTGCTGTATCTTTTAGAAATCTGTACCTCTTCTTTTACTGTTAGTGCTAGTGTTTCCTCAGTGTTTTTCTAATATCTAAATTGAACCATGCCATCTGATGGTCACTGGCCAACAGGTGATAAACAAAACTCAGCTATCACCAAAACTACAAATGAAATAATACAAGCATACAATCATGGTTTTGTCCCCCCTCCCCACCACCACCACCACCAGCACCTCAGACTGGGTATCCTCTGAATACATATTGACCCATTTGACTGTTGTCTCCCAATTACAATAATATTGACTAACACACAAAATTAATGAATATGATATATTGTGATTACTTGTTCCCTCATCCTCTGACATCTGTACTATTTTTGTAATTTTTAAATACATATCCAGTTGACCACTGTCATCCCCAATCATCACACATATGGTGCAGTCTGATATAAATTACAGTTGTATTTCTTTTGTGTTAGTCAGACAGTGTTATATACTTATGTTTTAGTGGACTTGTGGTCTCCTGAACTGCATGCAGTTCTCCAGATGGAGCCTCATTAGCTGTCTGTACAGAGGAATGACAACTTTCTGTTTTCAATTGGTGATGTTTATCCCTATGCAGCCTAGTATTCCCCCGCTCTACTTCCTGACTTCTCACATTTCTTGTCTATATGTAGGTTATCTGATATGCCTATCCCCAGATTCCATTTCCATTTTTTTATCAATAAGGTATGACCAGGTGTTAGTTTAACAGTCTGTTAATTGCCATTTTAAGTATTATGTGGCATGAGGCACAGCAGAGTGCCATATTGCCCCTATGTGGTGAGTAACTGACTGTTAATCTAACTCCTGGGAGTGACTCATTGCTATTATAAAAAATACATTCCAAAAGAAAAGTGTTAGAAGTATATTTTTCGATTGTTTTCTTCTTTTAGAAGGAAATTTTTAATAAAATAGTTCTTCCACCAACATTTTAAGAATGCTGGTTCAAAATCAGAAAGCAGCATTCCAGTCATTCAGCAGTGCTAGAGGATGGAATGCTGACAGGAAGAATTCATGTTCCATGGTGATCAGGCTATGCATAACATTATACAATGGCAAGAAAGAATTCTTGCTTCCGATTGGTCAGTTGACTGTCACAGCAGGGATGTTATCTTGGCATAACATCCCTGCTGATTGTTTGCTGGATTTGGACAATCTGGAGGAGGATATCCACCTCCTCTTAAGAAACAAAAATATTTTTACACACTAGCAAAAACATTCTTTAACATTTTTTTTTTTATTATTATAAAACAACAAGCCATTGTATAATAGGAATAATGCCCTCCAGGGTGGGTGTTATGCTGGGATAACATCCCTTCTCGGGTGTTGGACGCCCTCGGCCGGTGGCCTCAGGCCCAACAACCCGAGGTGGAATGTTATCCCAGCATAATACCCACCCTGGAGGGCATTATTCCTTTATTATAACATGGATTAATGTAAGGCTGTTGGAATCCTAACAGCCAATCACATTGCAACATTTCTGAGACCCTTTTTATAATTTTAGTTGTTGGTATCTCAGGCCTACTCCAATCCATCACTCACCCTCTGTGATCTGTTCCACTAGGGTTTTGATTCACATGTGCCTTACATTGCAGTTATTCACATCTAATGTAAGCTGCTATACCTTTGAACATTCGTGCTACTTTGCCAAGTCCCTAATCACCATTTCCTACCTCCTATTTGTGAATCATACCTGTTGCAGGTTGAACACACACATACAGATTACACAGATATTTGACAGCAGAGAAGGACCATGCCGACCTATCTCATCTGCAGTTTTCATCCTCCACTACCCCCCTCTCTCTTTATATTGTCTCTGGACTTTCTTCCCTCCTACCAACCCCATGTGTCTGTCCCATGCTCTCTGGAATTCCTCAACAGTTGCGAGTTCCACAACCTTCTCCTTCAGATTGTTCCAAGCCTCAAGCAGTCTCTCCGTGAAGAACTGCTATCTGACATTGACTTTGTAATCCCCCATTCTAATTTTAGGTGAGTCTACCTTGTGTTTGCTTCCTCCTTCTTTTTGAACAAGCTCCCCCCCCGTCACCTTATATATCCTAGTCAGTTACTTAAAATCATCCATCATTTTGTCTCTGTCCCTCCTACAGTCCTGTGGGTAGAGATTCAGCTCTCTCCACATCTGCTCATATGGTTTCCCTCTCATCCTTCGTACCATCTTTGTTGCCATCCTCTGAACCTTCTCCATCATTTAAATACCCCTCCATAGGTGCAGTATCCAGAACTGCATTCTGTTCTCTAGGTGCGGCTTCACTATAGTTATGTGCAGTGGCATTATCACCTCTCTCCATGTGCTGGTAAAGCCGCTTGCAATGAGGGCCAACATACAGTTTGCCTTCCTAACTGCCTTACTGCACTGGTTCCCAACCATAAGATTATTCAACATAATAGTTCCCATGTCCCTCTCCTGCTCAGGTTTCTTTATTTCAACCTCTCTCCCAAGGAATTAAGTTTCATTCAGGTTTTTTCTTCCCATGTTCATCACCGCACACTTCTTTAAATTAAATTTAAGCTGCCACTTTTCTGACCACTCCTCCAGCTTCTCTATGTCTATCCTCATGGCCTTCACTCCACCCTGTGAGTGTACGTTATTGCAGACCTTTGTGTCATCCATGAATAGCCACATCCTACCCTCCAATTCCAGTGCTATGTCCCTGATATAGATGTTCATGAGTAGGGATCCCAGTACTGAACCCCAATACACCCCACTGACCACTGCTCGTTCCCTATAATGTACCCCTTTTACCACCACTTTTTGAGACATTCCCATTAGCCAGTTCTCTACCCTCCTCATAATTGTATGACCCTCACCCACTCTATCCATCTTATTTACCAGTCTTTTGTGCATGACAATGTTAAAGGCCTTACTGAAGTCCGGGTAGGCCATGTCCCCTCATCCTGGTCCACTATCTGTGTCACACAGTGAAAAAACTATACCAGGTTTGTCTGACATGACCTTCCATTACTGAAACCATGCTGCATTTTGTCCTGCATACCATTGGCCACGATGTATTCCACCACCATCTCGTTTAGCAAAGCTTCCATTATCTTTCCCAGCACTGAGTTGAGATTGACAGGGTGGTAGATATTGATCTCTCCCTTGTGTCCCCACTTATGGAACCATTGTATATGGTGCTTTTGTGGTTGGTGTTGGAATGTGAGAAGAGACCGGAGTATAATTTTTTTTTATCATTTCCCAAATGTTTTGTGGAATTGTTTTTACATAATTGGAGGTTCTCTAATAGTTGTATAGCTAGATACAAGTCTCATTTAACCTGGTATCATTTATATCCTTTCACATGGTATATTGTGAGTTAACAGCTTATTATAGTTTTGAACAAAAGTATTGATACATTATCACAGCTATTTGGTTAATCATCAAATGTAAAAAATCTCTTTTTTGCAGTGAAATCAAACAATGTGTTTGGGTCCATATCAATGTGGTAGGCCATCAAAACTTACTTCATCTGAGAAGAACAGAAAGCGTAACAATCTCAAGAGAGAACATGCTAGGAGAAAAAGTATGTTAGGCAATCAACATCAACGTTGGATGGCACTGAAAGAAATTCTAAACTTGCCAACACACTCTGAATTAGCTAAGCTACTACTGGATTTGAACATATAAGACTAAGTCTGAATATGTCAATTCTGACATGTTGTTCATATAACTATATTTAATGACAGAATATAGCGAGCAATGATTACACAACTATAGATGCTTGCATAGGTTTATCTTAAAATATAAACAGTGTATGACCCAAGTGCAGTCAGCAAGCCATCATTACCATGTCTTCACTTCTCAAGCATTCCCAATTGTTACTGACAGCAGTGATAGTAAAGTTAGACCTGTCGTGATAAGTATCTTAATTAACAATGTGCTACGTCTGCTTTAAGGCATGAATCAAATACCCCTAATTTGGAGTCTAGATTTTCACATGGGAGTTCGACAATAACTGCTGATAGCTGTTTGGACCAATGTATTGGAGTCATGGATGCAAGGTTAGTACAGAGGATAAGGTATTTGACATCAATAAATATTTGATAATGTATGAATCAGTATCCACCTGAAGACTACTTTCAACTGAATTGTTACTACGAGGACCGGAGGAACTTGAGAGTAAATACAGAGCATTTTTTAGTCTGGCTTGTTGACCACAAGGTTGTGATTATCTGTCATGGTATTGAATCATGCACTGTTACATATACCTTTTCATAGCACACTAAACAAATAAAAAGAAAAAAATTGAATAATGACAACTATTTATTGTAGATAGTTATCCCTGGTCAACATGGATCATTGTGTGGTCGATAGGGTTTAGCTATCTAAATGCATCAGTTCAGCATGCTAATCGATTGACTTACAGGTTTTGTTATTGGGATTGGTGTGAGGGTTTTTTAGTGTATAGTAGAATGCTGTTATGTATAGAATTCAATCATTTCAAAATGATGTAGTCCCACAGTTCCAAATGTCATTGAATGTTATTCCACTGTACTGTTTGTACAACAGCATTCTGTAACCTCTATTGGCTGCATGAGTCAGTTTCATTTTGAAAGTAGAGCAACTCATACACTCAAATTTCACACAGTGCTGCACGCCATAAAAAATACAGGATGAGCAACTATATGCACAACCAGTGTGTCTTCCCACATCTGGGTTCTGATTCCCATGGACCTCTTGAGCATTGCTCTTGATGGCAGAAGGAATCGGAACCCGTCTGTATGAACTGTCTAGGGGTCTGATTCACTACTCAGGCTGCATGGTGCAAGGTTACTTGTGTCCATCAGTACTTACGCAACTATCACCTGCAAATAATTTGACATAGTTGATGGGACATTGACCAATAGGGAGTTGTGTGCATTGTCCATGATGCGCAGTCACATTGAGCAACTCATGACTGTAAGAATGGCTCCAGAAGTCTAGTTTGCTGGCCATTCATTGCAATACATACAGTGTAGTCATGTGTATTCAGTGATGTGTCATAAATGTTTGTTATTCTGAAATGTCTTTTATCCACAGTTCTCTTGGATGCAGATCAGTGCTCTCTACTACAATGCAACAGTCAACTCCCAAAGTAGTAAGACAACTGGTTGAAGAGCTGACAGATTGAGACAACATTGAAATCGATTCACGTCCACTGAGGTTTGGAAAATATTAGTCTGTTTGCAGATATGAAGTGCATTGCAATATTACATAAATTGCTTCAACTGCTTTTTATGTTAAAGAGTTAAAATTGTAATAGTTTTCTTTGTTTGTTTTTACAGTGAATCCACTGATTCTTTGTGAGAGTGCCACTGCACAGATGGATACTATTGCTGAATATTTTGGATACACAGTTGATGATGACAAACATCCAGACTATTATTTTAGCAAAATGCAATGTATGTTACAGTTATATGGATAAATATGAATTTTTAATAAACGATATGTTTTGTATGATGTTTTCTATTTCTCTTTCATTGTGTTTTAAGGATTCTGGATGCTGTAGAGGATGACTCTGATTCTGAGTACTGTGAAAGTGTACGCAATTGTGAATAGGAAAAATCTGGTTCTTGTTGCAACAAATGGTACTGTCATTGAATTACTCATTATCCACTGTATGTATTATAATATACAAAGTTAAACAAATTCATTAATTTTAATTGACTCTTTACATGGTCTTTAATTTTAAACAGTGTAACAAATGTCAGTTACCTAGAGAAAATTTCAGTGGCTGAAGTGACACTGGGGTATAATCAGGCATCAGAGGATGATGCAGAAGACATAGACGATTCTCAACCTAGTGGCAATAGTGCACATGTACTTGCTGATGAGAGGATTTTTCTAATTTATGGAAGTTCCACCTTGTTCCCTGCACAAAAAACATCCATACTAAACTGTGAGCAGTGAAGATCTGAAGTCCATCTTGATGTGCAGTATTTTTCATCCATTATATGTTTTGTATGGGTACGTAGAACTCTTAGTGTAACATTGTTTGGGTTTTCATTTTCAGCATACAGAAACATAGAAACACAGGAAAATAGCAATGTGGCGGCAGAAAAAGACTGTCTGATCCCCCCGGTCTACATTGTTTGCCTTAGTGTTAACCTTGGCATTAGATGTAGTATGCCAAAGTTTATAAATTTGTCCCCCTTGATTAGATATTTGCGTCCCTTGTCAGAGACTTTTCTTTTTGCAGGAAAAGACTCTCCCCTGTGTCACTGTAAATCTCATGAAGGCTATTTTCTTAGCTGTGATGGAGCTTACCACTTCCTTACGGAGCCATACTGGTATCAGATTTATCCTAGTTTTGTTCACCTACTCACACAAATATCTGTGTCCCCTATGGCACCAGGTCTCAGTAATTACATTGTGCTGACTCTCCACTGTTTGCAACCCTCAATACTACTCAGCATGTGGATGTTCACTCTGAATAAAGAATTTATTAGCTGTTATTCATATTACTTGATTTACCTAACCTGTGTATGTATGTAATACCATGCAGCATTACAATTTTTTCACATTACAGAGATGTGTAAATGGACATAAGGGTTCAGATAGGAATCTCAACCAAAGTTTAAAAAACAGACTTATGCAGGAGATGTAGCACTATCTGCTGCCATTATGATGTCAGGAAAAAAAATTTGGAAAAATTGCATTACTTGCTAATGGCTTGAACATGCTGATAATGAGTTCAACATAATTTTTCAGAATCCTGCATCATTTTGTCATGCCCGCCATTGAGCAACATTGGGAAAACATGCAGCAAAAGATATTGGTTGAAATGAATGGTAGAAATCTTACTCTAACAGGTGATAAGACATACATTTGCAATTAAGTTATACTTATGACTGAATATGTATAAGGGATATACAATGGTGAGCTGTTGGATAAATGATGTGTCTGCACAAGTGTTGTTTGACCTTGGGTAACCTCACAAGTGTCATAAGCCATGAGTGAGGTGTCCAATGTCAAACAGCACAAGTGTAGACAAAACATTTATCAGACAGTTCACCATTGTATATTTCATTTATTCAATAGGGATGCTTTCTGTCAGAGCAGGGATATTTGCTTTTGTTTTGTTGTTATTTTATGAGATGATAATTATTGGGAACTTTTGTTAACTTTCCTAGTGTAAGTCCGACAAGTACAGTTGCTGTGATTAAATGAAACACCACTCATTTTGTAGACAATTATGTGCTGGGCAACTTTCAAGCTCACAGCACTGTGCTGTATTTTTTCTTGTTAAAGTTACTTGCTTTTGAATATACAGTAGTTAATATTGCCTGGAAGTTAGGCCAATCATTCTTAACAAGTTCCAGAGTGACTGTGACATATACAGTATACTGTGTGTATAAATCTGTGATGATGCATCTACGATGTGTATAAATATGGGATTTCACATGTATCACATAGTAGCTCAGATTTATCACATAGGATTTATGTCCATGCATATTGCATAACTAGGAATTACAAATATCAAAAAAACACTAATTATTTTATTCCTTTCACAGGAGATGGAAGAATGGACAGTCCTACAGGCTACTGTGCACTGTATTGCACATACACGTTCATGGAGTATGCCACAAAACAGATAGTGTCTGTCGAGGTAGTAGGTAAACACAAAACCCAGCTGAAGTCCACCACAATGGAGAAAGAGGGATTCCAAAGAGCTCTCCGTGATTTGCAAGAGAAGAACATTACAGTATCTAAAACTGTGACTGATGCTCACACATATATTTCAACATTAATGCATAATTTCCATGTCTTGTCATGTTTGAGATGATAAGCATACTGTCCTATGTGTGCCTATCAAGTTTTGACAACTTTTTTGTATCTACAGGCAACAAACACAGTCATATAAAACATTCATATGACATGTGTCATGGGGCAAAGAACCTGGGGAAAAAGGATCACAGCAGTAAGTGATGACAGTACACAAGATAATAATGTAGCCATAAGATCAAGTGTCATGTAAAGATTTTTCAAAGCCATATTATAATTGCAAGAAGTCACTTCAGGGTGTGCATTTTCTCTTAATAATGACCCACTTAGGGTGGCCAAAGCACTCTGCATCCAGCATTGTGCTTTGACCCACCATAGGTATGATGATATTTAGTGATGATGGCCCCCCAGCATGCCTTATTGTTGAAATAGTATGTGCATATTAAGTAACACAATCTTAATGAGCTTTTTTTTTGGGGGCAAGCCAACAGAAGAACTGCAAAGAGATATCTTCATGGAACACTGACATCGTAAATCATTTTTGGTACTGCTGCTGTGAAGCTAATACTGTTGCTGAATTTCTGATAAGTTCATATAAAGTGATATTCTACTGTTAACTTACCACACTAGAAATTCCAATATTATATTTGTCATCACCTAAAGGGTATGTGGAACTCATTAACACATCATGTGGTGAATGAACATGAGCGGCTTCTATCAAATTCACTGGGACTGGCAGAATGCAGACATGGACTGCTAGAATTAGAGCACAAGAAGGGATGGTTCGTCAAAAGTTCTCCAGCCCATTTGGATCAATGTTGAGTCATCACGGACAACACATTCTTAAATACTGTTCCATATTATTTGAACTTTAGATACTATTTCTTATTAGTTAAATTCAAATATAAATATTGTTTATGTACATGTCTCCTAAAGTCTGTCTTCTCATATTACTGTTACAGAACAACTTGTGAGTTGGAGCAATTCCATCAACATTTATAGATGTGTGCGTCTAAATGATACTTCTACACATTTCCAGTGTACAGAGCTAAATGTCTCCAAGCAACAATCGACTACAACAGCCACATTATTTGTGATCTGATGCGCAATAAAAAAAGGGGGAAATAATGTAAGTATCAAGCACAGCAGATCAGGAATGTACATATTAATGTAACTGAATAAGATTACAATTATAACCATTGAGTACCATTGTTTATTTATATTGTGTTTGAGCTCAAGTCCAGTACCTCGACATGCTTCTTGAACTGCAAAATGTCTTCACTTTGATTAAAAGCGAGGTTATCTACCCCTTGTTTCATAATGGTAAATAAATTAAAGACTACTTATTTTGTTTCTGGCCTGGGCTCCTGGCTATGGGCAATGTGTTCCGTTGAGGTTTGTGGTAGTGGTCATGCAGAGTTCAGGTGTGCAAGCAATAACCTGCCACTACGTCAGCTAGCCACCCAAAAAAAAGTCAGTAGTACCTGTTCTGTAAACCTGAAAGTGGCAGCAACAGACACTAATAGTCTATAAGAGTAGCCTGCTATAGTGTATGATGGAATGCTGTTGTGCATGAAATTCCATGCCTGGAATATGCTTGTTCTGCTGCAGTAATGACATCATTATGTTGTTTTGCTGCAGTAGTGGTGTCATTTGGCATGCTACCACATACTTGATTTCCCCTATCCTATTAAGCTGGAAGTTGTTGTTTTTTAAACTGAAACAAAGTGCAGTGTCCAAAATAGGCACTGATACCCACACACTATATAGAATAGTGGATGGGCAAGTTTATGCACAACTAGTGTGTTGTGCCCCCTTGGGGATCTGATTCTCATGGACCTCTTGAGCTTCACTCTCGAGGTCACAGGGAATCAGTACCCCTCAGTGGCACAACACAATGATTGTGCATAGTTGCCCATCCGCTGTCTTTTATGTTGAAATCAAGTACTGTCTCCCACTGTTTCTCACTAAGCAAGACAAAAAAATGGCATGTGAATGGGTGAGCAGGCTGTTATTGACAATATAACATAGAGGAATGTAAGGCTGTTAGAATTCTATCAGCCAATAAGATTGCAGCATTCCTAATACCATTTTTATAATATGTAATAGCAGATGGGCAACTGATTGGTTTAAATGACATCTTAATCATAATTGACTTTATTTTGTGTTACTGGATTTCCCTAGTATAAGTGCTCACCCAAGGTAAAAAAAAATGTATTTGACATCAATCTGAATGGTTAGTCAAGTGTCAAGTCATGTAACTTAACAGCACTGTCTCATGTGCTTGACAGATACAGAAGAATGTTTCATAAGAAGACTGGAAGATGGACAGCGGTGGCTAAGCAAACGCCAAAGGGGCACCAATACCTGAGACCAATCATGACTGCCATATTCTCCATGAGGTTAGAGATGAGCAGAAAAGTACGCCAAGTGAGGCAGTTGTCACAGAATGATCCTCGTGTTATTTCATCAACTATTGCACCTCTTCCACCACCTCCAACATCTGAGCAGGAAGCAAAGCATTTGTCACATTTTCATGATGGGAAAATTGAATTATAGTTTCAGAGGCTAATAACTGCCATCAATTTTCCATGACTGGCATTAATGATCAGTTGTATTAATAAGAAACACTACAAACTAGATTTATTATGGACAGAAGGGGAGTACAAACCTCTCTAACACTCATATATGCATATATAAATTACTGAGAAACAGCTCAGCAGGAAAAGTTATGGAGCGTACAATAGACATGTCTAATTTGGTCAGTCATACAAACAGTTAATGGACAATAATAGGGTATACAATCGATGGATACATGTATATGTTGCAATTCAGCACACTGTGAAATGTGCTGTTCATTTTATAGCATTAGTAATTGTGATTACTACAACCAGTTTGGTATTGAAACATTTAAACATATACTTTTATGACACATAATGACCACTTGGCATTACTCATTTTGTTAATTTTCCCAAAAACTGGATATGCGGCATCATGTAATTATCAAACTTCGCATAATATAAATGCCATTTAACTGTCCCGTGCTTTACTGAAGCACCCCAACTGTTACTAACACAATAGCGCAGTGGTTTAAGGCTCTGAGCTGCAAATCTGGTGCCATCCAGCAGCCCAGACCTGGGTTTGAATCCCAGAACTTCCACTTGAATACTGTGTGACCCTGAACAAGTCATTTAACCTCCTTGTGCTCCCAGGTCACTCCTGTAAAAAAAGCTTTTAGCTTAGTGTGCTATACCTGGTTAAACAACTAAATAAAAAAAAAATAATATACCTACTCAGGAAAAAAACTACAATACTGGGTAAATTGTTAATAATCTTTTCAGATAGATATCTGTCGAATGTCTTGCCAGGGGCATAATGAGGTCCATTTTTACAGAGCTTTTAAATTGTAACAAGAAATAGAGAGCACAAGAGATCAGGAGAACATCTGATGGACTGGCGTCGGGTATCAGGTCCTGCTAAGTGAGACAAAAAAAAAAAAAAAAACACAAGGCAGGCATTTAAAATTGAAAAGGGTTATCAGCCAATAAGAGCCCAGGATTTTGTTTGCCCATTTTCTAATAGTTAGACAATCTCCACAACCCATGTCTAACATATTACATTGGCATCTACATTGCATTACTTGCAGTTATTGGCAGGAGAAATCTGCCATCAAAGTATATGTTTCTATGTTTATATTTATTTATGTATTTTATAAGAATGCATACTGAGGATATATGTTCATCTTAAGACTGTGCCCCATCATGTTATGGTTACCACACAGCTTAAAGAGACTCTCCTTATCAACCTTATTTATCCCTTTCAAGTAACTGAAGGTCCCAATCGTGTCTCCTCTCTATATCTCCTGTCTTACAGGGAGTACATATTCAGTGCCCTCAACCTGTCATCATATGCCTTGCCCTGCTGACTGGCTATCATGTTTGTAGCCCTCCTCTGGACCTTCTCCCACAGGAAATGGTCATTTTTCAGTTGTGGACACCAGTACTGAACTCCATACTCTAGATGAGGCCTTTCCAATGACCTGTACAAGGGCAGTATAATCTCCTCTCTCCTACTACTGATCCCACTAGCTATACATCCCAGCATCTTGATAGCCTTTGCTGCTGCCTTCTTGCACTGCATGGAGTCCTTCTGGTCACTAGTGATCATCATTCCCAGGTCATTCTTCGCCTCCTCTGATGCAGATACTTCAATTCCACCCAGGTAGAACTCTGTCATTCTTTACCATACATTGTGCACCATGGTATGTTGACATCCCAGTCATGGTTATATGGGTACTATATTTATGTGACTGTCCCAGTATGCAGGCATCCCTTTTCCATGACAGCCACTATTACAGTGAGCTTGTTACCCAGAATATGGGAATTGTTACTAATAGTCATCCATTTTTAGTTGTCCTTATACCCTTAACCTCCATCCATGTGACAGGTTACTTAGTATTTCTCCACCGTAATGATTATTTTGCGAGGTAAAATTTTTAGTGGAGCTCGACAATGGGAAATCCCTGATCATTTGCTGTCACAACTGGGTGGATATTCCTCTGAACCACCATCCTCGCCCTACCTGAGCCCAATGACATCCAACCCATATTCCTTCTTGGGGAACTCTGTGATGGAGTCAGTGGCACTTGTTGTCGGTTAGGAGATGGACAAAATGATCCATCATAGCAGGGAAGTAACAGCAAATAGTGCATGAATTGCAGTCTCCTGACTGTCTACAGGAAGACTACTGCTTCATAGCCATCATACTGAACCACTCCCAACGTCTCCATCCCTTCCTGATCTTGCACTGTGTGATGAGATATTACTGTTTTGACAAGGGGAAAGGCATTTGCCCTGTGTTACATATAACTCCTGGCAACTGGAAAAAATGAGATTATTATACACCAAGTCAGTTATTAACACCCTTATGTAACATTTTAAAATGCATAAAAACATTCTATTTATTCATTTAAAAATAATAATACAATAATGTTTATTGTTTGTTAAACCAGAGTTCATTTCCAGATCTCTAAATAAATTATGGTAATGTTTGAAAATCATTTGAAAATTGAAACATAAGTTCATCAGTAAGTGTAACTATCTTGTGCTTTGAATAAATGCTATAATACCAAGAACATGGGTGGTAAACATATAACAAGATAGATATACTTTCAGCAGACTTTGACTAAGTTTAGCAAGTAAATGAATGTGTTCCTTAGTAGTAACTAACTAACTGAATCACAGCTAAAGAGAAGACACAGCAGTATCTATTGGCATAGATGGGTTTAGCAGAATCATTAATTTGGACATATACCATACAACAGCATTACACAAGACGAGATGATATAAAGCCAGTGTACTGGCCAAAAGGATCAGGATACATGTCTTGTATACGCCACACCACACAGTTTGGAATAACAGGTCTGTTGTCCTGTCCAAGGCGATGATATCACCAAAGAGCATACTATCTATATGCAGTGTGTCTTCTGGCATGGGCTTGCATCTTCATCTCTTGCTAGTGCAAACACATCCTGTTGATACACAATAGCAATATGGAGCAGGCCGGGATCAAGTATGTGCATTTCCATTTCCTATTTATTGACTAAGAAACAATGATATACATACAGCCATATATTAAACTAGTATCTTTAAAACATTTCTTTAGTAACCATTAACATTACTATAGAGAGAAAAGCAATAGTAAGGTGGTTACACAATCTGCATGGAAGTTGCATACAGGCCTTCGTTTCGGGTAGGAAATGGACAAGGACATGATATTAGGTATCTTTATAATGGCAGGAAAAATGGGAGATATTGTAGCTGGGGGACCTGAATATGCCAGATGTTAACTCGAATACCATTGCTGCAGTCACATCCGAAAGCAGCATCATTCTCAATGCAATACAGGGGGCATGCCTCAGACAGCTTTTGTTGGAACCCACTCGGGAGGGAGAAATGTTAGACTTGGTGCTATGAGATGGAGGTGGAGAGAGGATCACAGGTTTAGAAGCTGGTAGCATCTGGCCTGGTGACACTGAGGGGGTCAGCAGGAGAGAGAGAGAGAGAGAGAGAGAGAGAGAGAGGACTGAGAGTTCAGAGGACTGCTCTCTGTACTGGGAGATACTGTGGTAGGACAGGGCACTACTGGCAAGTCTCTACCCATATGTGTCAGTTGCCCTTTAATGTTATTTGATATTGTAATCCTCCAAATCCAAGTCCTGCTCTGTTTGCTTCACTACCTCCATTCATCCTGGTGTGTAAGTGGCTTGCATGTATTTACGACCCACGTACATTACTGTACACCTTTTTGCTTTAAATTTGAGCCAGGATTGAACACAAACCCAGAGTGTCAGAGAACCAGCCCCATCCCCAGCTATCCAGCCTATTACATATTTTGGTGTTCTCTGCAAATCGACATAGCCCCCCTGTCAGTTCTTCAACGTCACAAATGAAAACAGTGACAAGGACAAGTCCCATGTACTGAGCCCTGTGGTATCCAACTGGCCACTCTCCCCCCTTTTATTTCACACAGTGTAAAAAGAGCATATCTGTGTTTCTTTTTCATCTTGACGTTGCACATTTACCATCGTGATTGACACATTCCCACTGAAAAGATTCAGGAACAAGTTAGACATCCTGTGAGTATGTCCCAATGTGGTAGCCTGGTTTTAAAATATTGACTGAACAATAGGACACAGATGGTAATAGCAAAAAGTAAACTCTTGTCATGTTTGCAACTCATCATATCCACACTCATATATAGGGTTAATTGTTAGCCAACAAACAATAATTGAGTACTCTACAACTAAAACTCACTGGTAGATGCACATAGCTCGGGTAAATATCCACAACATAACTTTTCAACTTCCATAGGCATTTCTCTACAGTGACTGCATATACACCAATCAGGGGAAGTGTTTGAATACATCCCTGGATGACGGTTGCCATAATTGAAATCCTGACTCTCTATAATATTAAATATTAGTCCAGCTTGCTGAAGTGCTGACTGAAGCATAGTTTCCCGCATTGTGTCTATGTTCATATCGTTGATTAGACTCTAAATAAAAAAAAATATAACACAAAATCATGTAATCATAAACTACATATCAAGGTTAATCTCATTACTTAACTGACAATATTTTGTCAATGGTTTTATTTACAGCAACATGGACAAGCGTATATGTTACAAAACTGTAGGTGGGATTGGTGTTGCAGTTACTTCGGACTCTTGTTATACTAACATACTAAGAAGCCACCAGATTAGACCATCCCCCTTTACCTATCCCAGCCTTTCTTGAACCCATCCACAGTTGCAGCAGCCACCAAACCTCACCCCCTGCCAACACATTCCATGGCTACACCACCCTCTCTGTGAATTATTGTCTCCAACTTCCCCTCTCAGGCTCTCCCCTTCCAGCTTCCCTGAGTGACCCATGGTGTGCCCCACCTCCCTCAGCTGAAGCACCACATCAAGGCATACCATATTTATTCATTTGACAAATTTGAAGACCTCAATCATATCCACCCTGTTTTTTTTCTCTCCTCCAATTAGTTCAAGTTGAGCTCCTCCAGCCTCTCCTCCTAACAGCAGTATCATCCTGGTCACCCTCCACTGGACCCTCTCCATAACAGCAATATCCCTCTTTAAGTAGGGATGCCAAAACTGCACACAATATTCAACATGTGGTCTAACCAGGCAACTGTACAATGCAAGGAGCACCTCTCCACTCCTTGAGGTTATCTCTCTGGCTATGTAACCCAACATTTTATTTGCTTGTTCTGCAGCCCTTCTCCTTTGCTTTGAGTTATTCATTTTGGCATCCACCACTACCCCAAGGTCAATTTTCTCCCAGAAAACTGCAGCCCCCCCACCCAGTGAATTCATGAGAAGGGTTCTTGACCTCAGGTGTAGAACCCAGAATTTCCCAAATTGAATCTTGGATGCCATGCTCGTGACCACCTACCCAGAGCCTCTAGGGCCTCCTGTAGAGCCAGATTCCCCTCCTCCCTTCATCCATTGCCCATGGCTTTGAGACAACAGAAAGCCCTAAAACCACTCTAAACTTTGTCGTGTTCTCTAACCACTCCCAGTTTGCACCCACATTCTGCGACTTGGTCTCCTTTCCACTCCTGCTCTGCACTGGCTCCAGTCTCTCTTTTGGATGCACTGCACCTCTCTCCCTCTATATCCCAGGCCATCACTTTAAATCAAATGAAACAAAACAAGACAAAAATGTCAATGGAAGAGTCCCTTATGTTGTGGAAATTTAGAACAGCACATTACAATCGCGCACACACGGTGTCTACAGCACTCAGAACGACCCAATACAGCAGCCAACTGCACCAAGCAATGCTCTAACCCAGCACAGTGACTCACATAAGAATAAAAAACAATTTAAAACCTTACACATAGACCAAGAATGTATGTGTTGGACTTCAGGACTCCCACAACAACACTGAAGATTTTTCATTAATCCATCTCCAGTATTAAGACACCAAAGAGTCTAAGTTATGTGGCGGTAGGGGGAAGGGGTGACAGACATTATTCTTACAAACAACAACGAACTATTTAATCTGGCGTCACAATAAACTCAATAACAAAACGATTGTAAGGGACACCGTCGGCCTCTTTTTCACCATACTATTCCTAATTTAAACCCCACAATTTATGAATGTTTACCCTCTCAGAAATTCACTACTATTGTTGTTTGTTTCATCCCTCTCCTTGCTAAGTAGAACTGAAATGCATTGCAATGTATATTTATAAGCAACCTTTTTCACTTAACAATACTAGTTCTGTTCTTACAGCTTATTTCCTGTGCTTTAAAAGCACACCCAAACAGTGCAGTCACTCATAAAGCAGTAGCCTCCTGAACTCCCACTGCATCATGAGGGGATAGATTGTTTTGTGGGTGTTCCAAATTCCAGGAAGGATGCATCTGTATTTGATCAAGGCATGTAAACAAACCTGCTTGGGTGTGATAACACCAGTATGTTGGGCAATATATATTTTTTTAAACAATTCAGAGTCAGAATCAAACTACCAGCTACATAAACAATCTTTACAGAATGTTGTCAGTCATAACATATTTTTTTTAAACTCGGGGCACAAGAACAAAACCTGTACTTTTCTGTAAATTCCTATTACAAAAAGGAAAGGGGAACATTGTATAATCACAACAAATCACACCAGGGTTTGAGTCATGGTATGATTTACCATGCCTGGTGTGTTTTGCTCACTCGACCAGTGGCCTTGGACCAAACACACCAGATATGGTCTATCCTAGCATAACCCACACCCTGACATTGTATATTTCTTAAAACAATCAATAAAAACATTATGAATGTTTAGAAGGTGACAGAAATAAAACTGTTAAGAAATGTAAAATACTCATTCAACATATATTTTGTTCCTGTCAGTAATCTACCTGTCTACACACTAAATTAATTGTGTGACTGTTTCCCATTAAATGAATGCTGCATCACACACACACACACACACACACACACACACACACACACACACACACACACACACAATCAATGGTGCTATCGAACACATGAATTACACATTATTCAGATATCAACTAGCTTACAAACCAACACATGCACAGGCCTGGGGTGGAGACAGAAACTCATTTTCTATCTCTTAGTACATAACCAGCACAACTTAATCAAATTCATAACCTACAGTATTTAATAATCCTGTCGATTAATCAACAACCTGCAGCAAGTCAATCCGTGCATGTCTTCTGACTTCAGGTAGATTACTGGGTCCATAAAAAAGGCGCAGACCAGCTCATCTGCCCCTTCGGATGCTATCACCATGTTTTGATCTGGAAGACACAAATGACTTAGTTTGGGTTTGCCCATTACACTTGCTTGTGCTGTTTTCATTGGGAACATTTACTTCTCGACAGCCCCTGGATCTTGCTCTTGAACATCCAGCACTACCACGAGATCAGCTTAGCCATCTTCCATGCACAGTTCCTGTCACATCAGTCATATAAATAATAGTTTCCTATGTGAGACAACATGTGAGACTAATCATAAAATATTTTTAAAAAATTCTGTTTTGTAATCTGAGCACATACTGTACACTACTTTTTCACAGGAATCATTTTCATTACTTTACTGAACATACATTATTACTTTGTATGCTCCATGGTACAGGCCACTCTATTAGACCTATCAAATACTGTAGAAGCAGCTGAGATGCAGAACTCATTTACTGGGCTCAGGAACTCCAGAGGCTAAGACATAATTTGAAAAAAAAACTTCCAAGAAATACTTCAAAAAAACTTTGGATCCACATCTGGGTTTGGAATATAAAGAGTTAGATTTCAAAGTCATATGATCTGAAATATGAAGTGATAACCAGCTTATTGCATGTTCCTGATCACATCTAAAAATGACACTCAGTACTGGCAAATTAGGGGATCATTTATAACTAAGGTTTTGCCCCTACTGGCACCACTGATGGTAATGATGAGTGATTTTCTAACCACTGATGAGGAAGTTCTCCCCGCAACCCCCCCCAAAAAAATAGTAAATGAGTCTTTCTACTGAACAGTCAGGCTCTTCACGTCTGCTTTCTTATTACAGCTTCCTCATTAATACTGATTTTTCTATGCCACATAAAGTAGCAGCTCTTTTCCCAAAATATTGATGAAAGAAAAAAGAGACTACATATGAGAGCTTGGTCAGGCTAACAGCCAGGGTACACTGTACTGAGAGGAGAAAGGGGAGTGACAAAAGAAATCTAAGCCAACAGACCATGACACAAGGGCTGAAGAGACCACTAACCATTAATACCGATGACAGCATATTCTTGTTAACAAAAATCTTGTTGAACTGCACAAAAAATAGTAGAATTAGATTTTGTCACTGTTTTAAAAAGAATTTAGAATCTTTTTCACAATTTAAGTATATCCATGTCAGGCAGACGCTACTCACTATCCTTACTGTATATGGTTACAGGTAGTGCCGTAGGGTTATCATAACAGTCCCCATCCTGTCTATAAATGGAAGGCTCCCAAGTCATTATTTAAAAGACATTTGTTAAATCTCAAACAGCAATATAGTTTCTGAATCACCACTGCAACTGTTAAAATAATCAAGTAGGGATTGGCATACACCTGGAAAGTAAACCTACTTAATTGGATGTTGCTTGTTTATCTATCTCTATACCCTTTAATGTTTCCATCCATCCTGTGGAATAACTTTCACATGCCTTCCTTGTTCATCCCTTAGATGTTTTTAAAGGTCTCGATCATGTCATCCCTCTCCCTCCTGGTCTACAATGAATACAGCCCAACTCATCATATCTCTGTTCATGCCCCCTCCTCATTCTTGTTTACATGTAGCATTAATCTCCTTACCCTAGTCACCATTGTGTAGTGTACTCACCCCATCACAGCATCCCCCCACCGTGGCCCCCTACCCTGACCCTTCTTCCCTCCCACTGACCCCTTGTTGGTTGGGGACAAGGGTGGGAGGAACACCATCTAAGTGCTTAAAAGACAGGGCTTCTTGGTTCATAAAGGGCACCAGTTTTTACCTGTTCATGAACTGTACTGCATGCAAAGAAAGATCGTGATATGTACCTATCCAGCGTGGACCCTTGGGGTCCACTTCTGCTTTAATTTTCAGTCTGTTGAACAAAGCCATACTAAATATTCCCATCCACTGTTACTGACATTCTGATTATTGCTTCTGGTTGTGTGGATTTACTGGGGCCCTCTCCGCAGGTTAGAACTAGCATATGCCTAGCTGCCTCCACCTAGGACCTGAGTTGTGTTATTTACACAAGGTTCATGTTTTTTTTTTGTTTGTTTCTGTAGCCCCACCCCTCTGTTCCTGTAGAAGATGAGCCAGGTATACATCCTAATGCCAAGGGTGGTACCTACCTTTTTGTAAAGTAAATAGGTATGCCAATATATGGGCACCAGTGTTTCCAGATTTTGGGGGGTGAGCTCACTAGTTAAAAAGTGGCCTGAAGTGTACATATATTTATATATAAGTATATCTATATGTGTAATAGATAACCCACTGTAAGGTGCGCAGTTGCGCTCTGATATATGCACACCTTGGTGTGCGGCCTCGTGTGTCAGCCACCCAAGGCATGCATATATCAGATTGTGACCACTCATCCTAGAGTGGGTTAGCTATCTTATAAAATGGCAAAATTGTTTTGGAGGGGGGTGATAGTGCAGGTGTGTGGTCGCACTCTGATATACACACATTCATGTGATGTATTTCAACCAACCAGTAGAGATATTTTTTTCCTACCCATTTTATATATATATATATATATATATATATATATATATATATGTTTATACAACGTGTTTTGGGATAAATGTGGGGATAAAATTGATATCTCAGATAGGCAGTGAAGATATCAATGATATCTCACGTTCCTATCGTCATAGTGATATCTCCATGTTCTATACGTCGATGGTGATATCTCTATAATTTATATCGTCACTGCAAAGAAAGTGAAAGTATGTTTCACTCTCTTTACAGAGACGCTCTCTAGTTCCTGCTTCATCCCCTCCAAAAAAAACACACACACCTCTCAAACCTATCTGGTTAATCCTGCCGTCATTTGTAATTAAAAATAGTAATGTAAAGCGGTACCTGGTTGATTATCCCCCTGTGCTGACAAAATGCTGTAATACTTTCACTTTCCCCCCCGAACTGTAGCGTGACCGAGCGGCATGTAAACGAGCAGATGACTGGCACCAGAGCTTTAAAATAAGCGTCTGCAGTGTAAAGAAAATCCTGGCTTTTACCTCCCGATAACATGCTTTACTTTTTAATAGAGGGACAGGTCTCCAGCAGCACAGTGAGTGAGTAGTCAGTTAAAACAGGAGAAGGAAGTGCGAGTGTATGCTATAGCAACACTCGTGCTTCCTTCTCCTGTTTTAAAGCGGACTACTCACTCGCTGTGCTTTCATTGGTAGAGACGGTCACAAATCATACCAAGCTCAATGAAATAACAATATTTCAAAAAAAAAACCCGTAAATTAACAGGATCAGCCAGATAATGTATTTAAATACAGTATGGAATCTGTGATGTTGCTGAAGATTTGGAGGTGGGGGGGTGCTTTAGAGGATCATGCTACAAAAAGCCCAAAACACATGTCATATAAACAGAACATGACATGGCCTGAGTGAAGATATCATATTTCGCTTCGCCACTGGTGAGATATCATGATATCATTGGCCTCTCATGAAGATAAATATGATATCTTCACTCAGGCCATGTCATATCCCCTATATATATACTGTATATACATACATACATATATATGTATATATACTCACACACACACACACACACACACACACACACACACACACACACACACGTAATTTAAATCTGTCAGTTGATTAAGCAAGTGTAATTTTCATAGTAAAACACATTGAGCAACTGTGTGGTTGCATGAAGTGTGCTGCTGGCATAAATCTTTTTGCCTTTCTCTTGTTCCTCATCTGGCCATAACCTGCTCTGGAAGTTTTATTATGACAGCCACAGTCACCTGTCCTAATGACATCTGACTTGCGCACCTAACTTCCCCCATTTGAGCTCAGCGCAGCTCAACAATATTGTCTTCTGCCAGCTACCATAGCTAATGACAGTGTCAGTACCATGATCTTCTGTCAAGACTTGGTCTCATAAAATTAAAAACTTAACTCTTTACTGGTCATCAGCAATGCACCATTTGCAAGTCACTGCCTCTCTGTCTCCCGAACTCACACTAAGACATTAAGTGGCACCCAATAACTGGACTGCAATATGCACATCTTTAACAACGTGTTTATACACATGTCAATCATGCATGTGTTTGATCACCAGACTGTCCAATGTGGTTTCTCACTTTGCTGTGTGTGCCTTATCCATTCACGCGTGTGTGTTTATTGTTTATTTTATTCTAGGAATTAAATACCTTTGAGCCAAGGCTCTTTTACAAAGGTTCCGCGTCAAAATTAGGTACAAACAATAGGGTTACAGTGAGTTGCACATTTAGATTACATTGAGGAAATAAACAGTGACATTAAACAGTTAAACATCATATACATTTGTGAACAACAGATAAATTACCAGTTAAACACTTTCATCATTTAGAGAACATTAGGGAAGGGAAAGAATAGGTAAGGGAAGTGTGATAGGTAGTACAAGAGAAAGGAGGAGGAGGCGGACCATGGTTAGAGAAAACTTCTACCAGGCCTTTGTCAGGTAGGTGGTCAGGGTGGAGAAAAGGAAAATAGTTAGGATTTAATCAAGGCAGTCACAAGAGTTGGAGGTGGCAAGGTGAGAGAATAGGCTAGATTTAAAAGCACCTAGAGAGTTAGAAGAAGTAATAGCGGTGCTAAGGGTATTTAGCCAGTTGGGGGCACGATAGGCAAATGATCATTGACCCTGTGTAGTCCGGCAACGGGGGACCTGAAGAGGCTGATTTACTGATCTTCATGGACTTGGCATCCCTCTAACAGTTTGCTATCATCCGCATCAAACAGTCAGCTTTACTATCAGCAATAAGAAACATGGGGGGAAGGGAACAAAACTAAACCCGCATTAAAAAAAGATATAAAGGAACAGGAAAATGAAATGTATTCCGTGCAGTGACAAACAGCAGACAGCACGCCAGGTACCTTTGAGCTTCACCATACTATCTGTCAGGTGAATCTAAAAATATGACGTGCACCATCAATGAAGGCTTCATTAATTTCATGAAACAAAAGTTGAACAGTTTAGCGAGCATTCCAAACAAATTCAAGTGTGCAGCTTCACACATTCGTGTTACATACATTTGTGTAACTGGTAGTGGTGACTACTTTGATGTGATCTGGTGCTAGGTGCTATGTGGCAGATGCTGGCTGCCACATCCCCAAAATCTGCATTCACAGAACTCCCCCAGAGGGAAAAATTCTAAGTCAGGGCTGGTCTAAGGGTACTTAGTAAATTCTCCTCTGGGAGGGTTGCATGTTTGCGGCAATATGCCACTGTCTGCATTCCTCAAATGTGCCTCAAATGTGCTCCAATTAATACTGATAATGTACATCTGATGCCCATCTCTAGGATCCCTGACATTGCCACCATCACAAAATAGTTCCATGCCACCCTCCCCAGTCCCAGAGGTACCAGCACTGGTAGTAAATATAAAAGCCAGCAACCAGCACAGCCCACCTCACACCTCCGTGGCTGGCCACCTACTGAACTATCAATGAGCTTACTGTAACATGTACACACATACACATTACAGTAGGCTTATTGACAGTTCATTCAGTGGTCAGCCACGGAGATGTGAAGTGAGTTGTGCTGGTCCCTGGCTTTTATATTTACTATCACTGCTGGCACCTCTGGGGATTGGTGGGGCATGGGACAGTACTTCCTATTACTACCAGCACCATTGGGATTTGGGGAGGGGTCCATGAGAACATCATATTATTAATACAGTCACCATCGGGGGTGGAGGACTTGGAATTACCAATTATTTCTGGTGACCACATCAGGGAGTTGGGAGGGGGGCATGGGAACTACATTTCTATTATTAAGCATGGCATCATCGGGATTGGGGCTGATAACTGCTAGACCACCAGGGTCTAGACCAGCGCACAGCTGCCCCGGCTTGTGGCAGACTCTCCTGGTGCACCACCTGTTTGGTGCTCATCCATGTTTGCCACAAGCCATGGGTCTTAGCTGCCTGGACCCTGCCCCTTATTTAATCAGGTACTGGGTCCCTGGCACACCATGCTTTGGTGCAAGCTGCTGTTTGCCACAGTTTGAGCCGATCCAAGTCCATTCTGAGGATCGAGCCCAGAGACTGAAAATTTTGAGAAAGACTCAGAGGAAGGATTTTTGTTTGTACTGCCTTTGTGAAGAGCTATCCTGTACATCTTTATTGTTTTATTTTATTGTTATTGATAATTATAAAATACTACTTGATTTTTTTTTACTTCTCCTGGTTTGCCTATACTTCCTAACCTGTGCTTCTACTACATCCTCTTCACCCTCTACAAGATTCAGGAGAACTTTAACTACTCCCAGCTCACTACCTTCCTAGCAAAATATTTTTTTTCAGGCTTACTCTGTCTGTTCCCTGGCCCAGTTATCCAGATATAAGACTAACTGACCCCAAGGCAAGAAATCAGCAGCACACCAAGACTAGAGAAACACTGCCACCAGTGATGCAGAAATACCAATTCAAAGTTTTTGTCTGTAAAATTTTATTTTAGATACAGATATGGTGACTGATGCACCAAGTGCAGAAACAGAGGCATCACGTGGCAGGTAATGCAGCCCTTTGCTAAGGTGGAGCTTCATAAGCGGGTAGGTACCTGCTCACCAGGATGCTTCTAACATGATGCTAGGGTGCTTTTGGTGACAGTTTCATAAAAGGAATCAGAAGGCACTGTTACATCTGTATTGGTCACTAGTAAAGCCACACCTGGAGTACTGTGCGCTAGGTTCTATAGTCTCCATGTAAACAAGCATTTGTCAATGCCGAATGTTGATTGCGTTGGTCTGTTGAGCTCGCTCAGTGGCCCTGTGTCACTGGCTCAGTGTGTTTGTCCCGGTGCTGCAGGCTGCTCTTTTGTACTGGGCTGCTGCCTGCCTTGGCACCTTGTTCTGCTGAGGATGAAATCTGCAGCTGTCCCAACAGAGCTCCACTAAGGTGGCTCACTCTCCCCCCCCCACTCGCTCATTCTGTTTCTCCTGGCGCTGCAGGCTGCCATTTTGTACTAGGCTCCTGCTTGTGTTGGTGGCTTTTTCTACCCACAAAGAAATCCACAGCTGTCCTGACAGAGCTCCGTTGAGGTCGCTCACTCCCCCTGTCTCACTCAGCCATTCTGGCTCTCCTGGCGCTGCAGGCTGCCCTTTTGTACTGGGATCCTGCCTCTGTTGGCGCCTTTTTCTGCCCACAAAAAAATCTGCAGCAGTCCCGACAAAGCTCCATTGAGCCTGCATTGCTGCCTTCTTATGCCCACAAGGAAATCTGCAGCAGTTACAATACAGCTCTGTTGAGCTCAGTCACTAGCACATTCTGGTTTTCCTGCCACTACAGGCTGCCCTATTGTACTGGGCCCCTGCATGAATTGCTGCCTTTTTCTGCCCACAAAGAAATCTGCAGCAGTCCCAACAGAGCCCTGTTGAGCTCACTGACTCCCCCTCCCTCATTCGCTCATTCTGTGTCTCCTGGTGCTGCAGGCTGTCCTTTTGTACTGGGCTCCTGCCTGCATTGGCAGCTTTTTCTGGTCAGAAAGAAATCTGAAGCAGTCCTGACACAGCTCCACTGAGCTTGCTCACTCCCCCTCTGTCACTCTCGCATTTCATTTCTGGTGGCGCTGCAAGCTGGCCTTTTGTACTGGGCTCCTGCCTGTATTGGCAGCTTTTTCTGGCCAGAAAGAAATCTGAAGCAGTCCTGACACAGCTCCACTGAGCTTGCTCACTCCCCCTCTGTCACTCTCGCATTCCGTTTCTGGTGGTGCTGCAAGCTGGCCTTTTGTACTGGGCTCCTGCCTGCATTGCAGCATTGTCTGCCCACAGAAATCTGCAGCAGTCACACTAGAGCTCCATTGAGCTCACTCATTACCACTCTGTCACTCGCTCATTCTGTTTCTCTTGGCGCTGCAGACTGCACTTTTCTATGGGTCTCCTGGCTGCATTGGCACCTTTGTCTGTCCACAAAGAAATCTGCAGCTGTCCCAACAGAGCTCCACTGAGATCGCTCAGTCTCCCTCTCTCATCGCTCATTCTGTTTGTCCTGGCGCTGCAAGCTGCCCTTTTGTACGGGACTCCTTCCTGCATTGGTGCCTTTTTCTGCCCACAAAGAAATCCCAGCAGTCCTGAAAGAGCTTCATTGAGCTCACTAAGTCCCCTTGTCTCACTCGCGCGTACTGTTTCTTCCACCGCTGCAGGCTGGCCTTTTGCACTGAGCCCCTGCCTGTACTGACGCCTTTTTTCTGCCCAGAAAGAAATCTGCAGCAGTCCTGACAGTGCTTCAGTGAGTTTGCTCACTCCCCCTCCCTCACTCGCTCTCTTGTTCTGTTTCTCCCAGTGCTGCAGGCTGCCCTTTTATACTGGGCTCTTGTGTTGGGACCTTTGTCTGAACACAAACAAATCTGCAGCACTCCCGACAGAGCTCAGTTGAGCTCGGTCACTCCCCCCTCTCACTCAGTCGATCTTAATCTGTGCCAAACACTGATTTCCCAGGGTGACCGTGCTACTGTTCGGCAGAAGTGCAAAAACATATTTTAGCCAGGATGTGAAAAATGACAGCTGTAGTGTTCATAAGGAGTTGTGAAAAAATTCCACTGTTGAAAATGTGGCATGACAGTATTACAAATTTGTGAAGTTACAAGGGTGCATGGAAACAGTTCAATGCACACTTGTAACACAGTCATGTTATGGGCTTTAGTCACCAAATTTTCAACATAGGGATTTTAGGACCTCTGCTCATGAACAGCGACACTGTAATTTTCTTAATCTGTCCCGAACACTGATTTCCCACAGTGACCACGTTATTCTGCGTCGGAACTGTGAAAACACATTTCCATCAGGATGTGAAACATGACAGCTGTACTGCTTATAAGGAGGCGTGAAAAAATGGCACTGTAGAAAATCTGGTGTCATAATATTACAAATCCTGTTGAGCTCACCGACTCCCCCTCCCTCACTCACTCGTTCTGTGTCTCCTGGTGCTGCAGGCTGCCCTTTTGTACTGGGCTCCTGCCTGCATTGGCAGCTTTTTCTAGCCAGAAAGAAATCTGAAGCAGTCCCAACACAGCTCCACTGAACTTGCTCTCTCCCCCTCTGTCACTCTCACATTCTGTTTCTGCCGGCGCTGCAAGATGGCCTTTTGTACTGGGCTCCTGCCTGCGTTGCCGCATTTTCTGCCCACAAAGAAGTCTGCAGCAGTCACACTAGAGCTCCGTTGACCTCTCTCACTACCACTCTGTCACTCGCTTGTTCTGTTTCTGTTGGCGCCACAGACTGCTTTTCTATGGGGCTCCTGGCTGCATTGGCACCTTTGTCTGTCCACAAAGAAATCCGCAGCTGTCCAGCAGAGCACTGTTGAGGTCGCTCAGTCTCCCTCTCTCATCGCTCATTCTGTTTGTCCTGGCGCTGCATGCTGCCCTTTTGTACGGGGCTCCTGCCTGCATTGGTGCCTTTTTCTGCCCACAAAGAAATCCCAGCGGTCCTGATAGAGCTCCATTGAACTAACTAAGTCCCCTTGTCTCACTCGCTTGTACTGTTTCTCCAACCGCTGCAGGCTGGCTTTTTGTACTGGGCCCCTGCCTGTATTTATGCCTTTTTCTGCCCACTAAGAAATCTGCAGCAGTCCTGACAGTGCTTCAGTGAGTTCACTCACTCCCCCTTCCTCACTCGCTCTCTCGTTCTGTTTGTCCCAGTGCTGCAGGCTGCCCTTTTGTACTGGGCTCTTGAGTTGGGGCCTTTGTCTGAACACAAACAAATCTGCAGCACTCCCAACAGAACTCAGTTGAGCTCGGTCACTCCCCCCTGTCACTCGATCGATCTTAATCTGTCCCAAACACTGATGTCCCAGAGTGACCGTGCTATTGTCCGGCAGAAGTGCAAAAACATATTTTAGCCAGGATGTGAAAAATGACAGCTGTAGTGCTCATAAGTAGGTCTGAATGACAATGTTGAAAATCTGGAGTGAAAATATTATAAATTCCTGAAGTTACAAGCGTGCATGCCAACTGCGCAATGCACGCTCATTACACAGTCATTTTATGGAGTATCGTTACGAAATTTTCAACATAGGCATTTTACGACCGCTACTCATGAACAGTGTCACTGTCATTTTCTTAATCTGTCCTGAACACTGGTTTCCCACAGCGATCGCACTATTCTGAAAACACTTTTCGGCCAGGATGTGAACAATGACAGCTGTACTGCTCACAAGGAGGTGTAAGAAAATGTCAATGCTGAAAATCTGGCGTGAAAATATTATAAATTCGTGAAGTTATGAGCGTGCATAGCAACTGTGTAACGCATGCTCATAAAACAGTCACTTTTTGGATTTTTTCCACCAAATTTGCAACATAGGCTTTTTGAGAGCCAACTTCATGAGCACTGGCACTGTCGTTTCATTAATCATCCCCGAAGGGTGATTCCGCACAGTGACCGCGAAACCACCTTTCCGGCCCGATTAACGCCATGACAGTTCAAGAATTCATGAGGAGGGGTCCCAAAAACCCCATGTTGAAAATTTGGTGAAAACATTCCCAAAAAGGCCCGAGATATGCACTAAATTTGAAAAAAACCCTATTTATTACATTATACAGCTTACCTGCAGTTTGTCAGTTCGCAGTCGGCTTTGAAGAGTGCAGATGTGTTCCTTGTCCACGAAGATCATCGTGCATAAGCTCTGGAGGTAAGTATGGGGTGGGGATGTGGGAGACAAGTGCGCGAGTGGGTGGAGTGCGGAGTTCTGTGGTGGGGGGCAGGAGTGGCGCCGAGGACTGTTTCCTTTTTCAGGTAAAAAAAAAGACATCACAGGACGTTTTCCCTTCACAGGGGCATCTGGCATGCTAGGTTGGGCTCTCAGTATGCCAGCAAAGGCTTCAGTTTAGGGCAAGCATTTAATAGCGAGGAATTGGGCACCCTCGTCGGCAGGAACAAAATGGGGTATTATGCTGACAGGGATTGGGCAACCTGCCCACAGAAGAAAGGGGTTATTATGCCAATGGGGATTGGGCACCCGTCGGCAGGAACAAAATGGGGATTTTACACAATGTCGATGGGGAGTGGGCACCCCCGTCGACAACAAGTAAACACGGTGGGGGGGTGGTTACAGTATATTGTTTGTGAACACGGCGGCAAGCAGAAGGAAGAATGAAGGAAAAAAATGTTCACTTTTAAACAGGCCCGTTGGACTTATTAAAAATGTGAAGATTGCAATGCCTGATATAAAGGGTGATACAAGGCTATGTCCACACGGTGGATATTTGCTGCCCTCTTGTGGTCTTACTTAATAAAAACTAAAACAATCACGCAGAACTCCTGCATGAAAAATAGAGAACGAAGACCACAGGGGAAAGTCCCAAATCAAAATGGGCTGGTTTTCTTCAGTAACAAGCTTATCAGCTTACACATCATTTTGTCGAAAGTCCCTCCTAGAAAGGATCGATGAAAGTCGAAATATCAATCTCCAAACTCACTACAGATTGAACGTTGCAAATAACACAGAGAATACGTAGAGCTTCTCATCTGTGAAGTCGCAGTCTCTGTCGCCCTCTCGTGGACGTTTAACAAAATTGCTCAAAGTCACCCAGGCGAATCAACTCATCCTCCTTTTCAGGTGAATAGAATGAAAAGAAATTCCAGGGAGATCCTCTTCCAGTAGCATCAGCGGGTAGTGAATAAATCAGGGAGCAGAGAGTGTAGAGCAGGAGTCGCTTGCTGTGCAGTATCATAGGAATGCCATTTCCCAGCATGTAACATGGACAATCGAGACAGATATTGTACCCCGTACTTGATCCCCGCTGCAATTAGTTTTAAAATGAAGGGATGGTACTCTGATCTCCTCTGTCTTACTGAGGCAGGTAAGTCCTGTGCAAATCTTAATTGACAGTCCTCCCATAGTACTTGCTGAAGGCTCCTGACTTGCTCAAGAATATATGTTTTATCCAAGAAATTAAGAAATGTTATGATAATTGGCCTTGGGGGCTTCCCAGCTGTTGGTTTGGGGCACAACAAGTGGTGAGCCCTCTCTATTATGTAAGCAGTGTTATTGGGGGAAGGCCCAGCAATTTTTGTGAGCATCTTTTGTAGAAATAAGATGGGCGTGGGTCCCTCAGCATCTTCTGGAAGGCCGAAGATTATGATGATATTCCTGTGGCTTTGGCCTTCCAGGTCTTCTAGTTTGGTTTCTATTTTATGTAGCCGCTGCCTCATATTTACTGCTTCGGGTTCCATTCTGTCCTTCCGGCTTTTCAAGGAGGTAGTACGGGCTGCAATGTCAGAAATGGCCCGGATTGTGTCCGAAAGCTCCCCTCTGAGCAATCTGATTTCCCCAGTAATGTCCTGTAGAGCCTTCTTGAACGGTTGTAATTCCTCCATAAATTTTTGTTCAGATAGCGGAGTCAGCATTTGCTGAATTGCTGTGGAGGCAGTAGGTTTCAAGGGACTCCTCGAATGGCCCTTAGATCATTTCGGACCTTTTTCAGGAGTCTGTGGGGGCGTGTGCCTTGGTAGGGCCTGGCACATTTGGACCTCTATTGTTGCAGTAGGACCTGATTCCAACAGCAGACGTTTAAGTTTAATTTTATCAGTGCCAGCTGCCCAAACTGCTTACTGATTGTGCCGGGAGATTTGAAGTACACAGTCCGTTAGTAGGTAGGTAGAAAACTGAAATTAGTTAGCTGGTTTTAGGTAATGAATGAGAGCTAGAACAGGAGCCTGATCTAGGAGCTGCTTGTCTCACAGAAGCATCACGTGATCTCTCTCGATAAGCTAATTCTGTGTTAAATGGGTAATCCATGGGCAGGTCTAAAGTGCCTTTTAAAAAACTCCTCCAGGAACTTGTGTAAATTGGAGCTCTCAACCACTTCTGCACACCCATAAAAACCGAGTGTTTGTTCATGGTGCTTGCTCTCCACATCTTCTTTCCTGTCGTCTGTGTGGGCTGGCTATGTTGCTAAACTGAGCAGCAATCACTCTTGGTGATCCACACATGCATCCATTCCTGATAGCTACTTTTCATTCTTTATAACCAAACCCTCCAGCCTGCAAGATCGTTTTCCACCGAGCAGACTATTGATTTTATTTCACCCTGAAAGGCCTATAGTTTAGTTAAAATACGGTCCAGTTTATGATCTTTTCTTGAGGTCAAAGCTGCTTTGGCAGGGCTTCAGTCATACAGCTGTGCCAAGCCCGAGGCCTGAGAGATATCTGCATCTGAGGCCTCTGTTGGAAAATCCTCCTCCTACCTCCATTTTAGAAGGATGTTTTGACTTTTGCAGTTTGTGTATCATCCAGAGGTAACTTCCCGATGATTATAAATGAAAAAGTCTTTCATTTTGAGCAGATTTATGGGGATTTATGTAGCGGGGGTAGAGAACTAACTTTTTAGGTTTCTACTTCAGATGCTGACTTCATAGAAAGTCCCCCCCCCCAACTCATTCCTTGTTCCTAAGTGTCACCTTTCTTCTGGACAAGCTGCATTCTCCTTGAGACTCCCTTCTCTATGGAATTCTGTCTTACCTCAGGTTCAGGCCTCTGCAGCACAGTTGTCTTTCAAGAGGTATGTCAGGGAACCGCCCAGGAATTCCTGTGATTGTATGTCATCCTTTATTATATCAATGACTGAATTATTAATGTTTCTATTTATTTTAACTTGTTTTATATCTGCATTTTATATGTTTTCTGTACGGTTGTGCATAAATGCCCTTGCATTACTCATTTTGCTGTTCATAATCTTGTTTATTAAATTATTGTACTTTTGTATTCTGTTTTGTTAATTTTATGCACCCATCCTTCAGGAAACAACTCTTGCCAGAGCTGAAAGGGCTGCAACTGAGGAATTTGGGGTAAAAATATTAATAATTATCAAAGTTACAAGCCTGCATTTGCAAAATGTATCGTAGGCTCATAAATGTGTTGGTTGGTAATATTTTACACCAAATTTTTAACAGTCTTGCTATGACCCTGCCTCATGATGATGGGCAGACAAAATGTTCAGCTCCTGGATTAAAGGTATTTTTGCACAGGGACTGCGAAATCAACTTTCAGGACTCAAAAAAACATTTCAGGCAGGAGTTGAAAAATCACAGCTATCATATTCATGAGGTGCTGTAAAGAAATGGCTATGTTTAAAATTTGGGGTAAAAATATTGAACATTACCAAACTTACAAACCTGCATTCACAAAAACCAATGTTGGTTCATAACTTTTTTTTTTTATGTTTTTACACCAGATTTCCAACATAGCCATCTTATGACCCCACCTCATTAACAAGGGCAAATAAAATGTTCACCTCCTGCCTGAAACGTGATTTTATGTAGGGACCACAAAATCACCTTTTGTGATGTAAAAAATTATATTGGCCAGGATCTGAAAAATGACAGCTGTCACATTCATGAGGCACTGTAAAGATATGGCCATGTTATAAATTTGGGGTAAAACTTTTGAAAATTACCAGCGTTATGAGCTTGTGTTCACAAAATTCGATGTGGGCTCATAACTTGGTTGCTTTTTAACATTTTTGCACCAAATTTTCAACATAGCCTTCTTATGATCCTACCTCATGTACAAGGGCAGAGAAAATTTTAAACTGGTGCCCAAAAGGGGATTTGGCACAGGGACTGCAAAATCACCTTCTGGGATGTAAAAGAAACATTTTTGGACAGGATTTGTAAAATGACAGCTATCACAGTCATAAGGTGCTGTAAAGATATGTCTATGTTGTAAATGTGGGGTTGTATCAAAGTTATGAGCCTGTATTCTCAAAATTCAATGTAGGCTCATAACTTTGTTGTTTTGCAATATTTTCACACCAAATTTTCAACATAGCCTTCTTATGACCCCACCTCATTGAACAAGGGCAAAGAAAATGTTCAACTGCCTGAAAGGCAATTTCATGCAGGGACTAAGAAACTACCTTTCTGGGCCAAACTGCCTAAAAACAGTGACATTGTTCATGAGGTGGGGTCCAAAAGAAGTCATGCTGAACATTTGGGCCAAAAATATGTAAAAATGCCCAAGTTATGGCACTAGGTTCATATTCAACCCCCCTTTGAAATACATTGAATTGCATTCCTGTGTCTTCAGTTTGCAGTTTGGCATTGAAGAGTGAAGACATGTCTGTGGTCCAGAAAGGATTATGGTGTTGGACCCCTGATAGGTAAGTAAGGGCTTGTGGGGGTGCACAGTGGTGGATGCTCAGTGGGAGGGTTGAGTGGGGGGTTAGGAATGGCCACAAAAAACATTGATGGACTGTTTTATTTTTAAGGGTAAAAAAAGAGATTCTGACAATGCCTGATCAGGACACTAGGGGATTGGGCACCACCAGTGTCACAGTTATGTGTGGGAAGACATCAATGGACCATTTATTTTTTGCAGGAGGAAAAAAAAAAGACCACCGATCCCCGATCACAACACTGGGGGATTGGGCACCCCCAGTGTCACAGTTATGTTGCTGCGGGTCGATCATGACATTGGGGATTGTGCTCCCTCAGTGTCCAAAAAAAGACAGACACTCCCCAATTTCAACATGGAGGGACTGAGCACTCCCAGTGTCATTTCTATGTTTCTCAGGGGTGGTGGGTGCTGAGAGGGAGGGTCAGGTGGGGGGATTTCTATAATATAAAAAAATATATAAATGAACAAGTGCCAGCATTCACAGCGGAACACAGCCCACTCCTCTATGACCAAGATGGTTGCCGCATGCTACTACACATGTGTGACTGCTAGTGCATGCACAGTACAGTGTGGTGGCCATCTTCAACATAAAAGAGTGTGCCATGTTCCACTGTGACCACTGGCACTGTGAAATAGTGCAGTGCTATGGCCGGAAGGTAAAACATGGGTGAAATGCTTCACAGACACTGAGGTGACTGTGACGCAATCCAACATGTTGTTCATTTGAAAGGAATGCAGAGTCCTTTTTCCTCAGTGATCATAAAAGGTCTACAGGCTATGCCTGCTGCAACCCTAAAAACTGGAAATTAGCTGTTTACTGCTCAGAAGTGCTGAACAAAATTGAAATACTGCTTGTGGAATTTTGGCAAAATTACAATTTCACTGCAGTGAAATTTTGTGACTTACAGTATCCTTGTTTTGGGTACACACAGAGCCTAATATGCAATTCCTAAACTAATGAGACTGTGTAAAATGCAACCATGAGAAAATGCAAGATAATCTGTAGGTGATCTTAAGCAAGGTAATAACTGGGGTTGAGTCGAGAAAAGTCTTGCATACATTCTTGTCCAGGGATCCCTGCTCCAGAATAAACCACTCCACACACTTTCTTGGGAGCTCAGTTGGCCTGGATTTTATTAATAACTGAATGCTCCACCACTTTTATCACATTACATTAGATTATAATTTTATATTTACATCAACCATATAACATATTTCCATCCATTATATACAATAGTTCTATACATCCATCCACTCCATTCCATGTCTTTTCTTCATATGCTCTTTTCTGGGCTCAGGTGCAAACCTCACACCCCCTATTTTCCCTCTGAGGTGCAAAACCTACAAGGGCCCTCCGTTCCATGGTTGATTACATACCCAGCCCATGTCCTGATTTTCCTGTCCTGTACCCTCAGGACTGCTAATATCCTTCTACTCTGTCCTCTACCCCCCCTTTCTCCATCCCCACTTTTTCTGTTCCTACCCACTCTCCCTTACGAGTTTTGCAGTCCACTTTTCCTGCTGCCATCTAACTTCAGCAGTCTCAGCCAACTGACTGCTATTCACTTTCAGACAGTCCTTGTGGTCCCAAATTCTTATCCTCTGTCATCCACCTTCAACAGTCCTGGTTCACCAACAGCTGTTCACCTTCAGCCAGTCCCTGTGAACCAATAAATCCCAAACCTGTTCATCCTGCTGTCCACCTTCAGCAGCAGAACTCTGATCCCGAACCTTACCCCCCTTTACCCAATGGAATTAAAGTGTGGGTGGGTGAGCAACAAGCTGTCTAGCAAATTGAAGAGGAAGGGAGCTCCTACCCTTGCAGCCACTTAAGTACCCTTACCTAGTCAGACCTTCCTCTTCCCTCTTCCTCCAGTCCCTGTTCTAGTTCAATAGCTCCTCTCCCTCTTGCTCCATTTTCTTTATCCTTCCCAGGATGCCCTGCTGACCTGCCTCGCATAACAATTTCCCTAGCTTCCCTTCACTCCCACTTTCCCTCCCCCCTCCCCTGCTACCTACTCCCGAACACCCCTGCTATTCTGGAAGGAGATCCCTGACAATAGGGCTTGCCTTTTCAAGCTGGCAAGCCACCTTAGTGTTCTCAATTGCAAACAAAGTCACCATGCATGCTGCACCCTGAACAATTGCTAGAGGAAGCAAATGTGTTGCTTGCAGGATCTTTTTCTAAAATCACTTAATACAATTTAAATTATTTTCCACCAGGCTATGTAAGGAACATGGATCCTTTATTATAACTGTCAAATGTAGTTGCTTCTACTAACTATAATTTTGGTGTTGATATCAGCCTTCCAAAATAAATACTTATGTTCAAGAGTATATTGTTTTAGATCCTATCACACATTTACGTTCTACACAGTTCACCAACAGTGTTCACAAATATACCGTATTACGTCTTGTACAAAGGCTCTTTGCCATGTACTGAGGACACTCTGGGTAGGGCTACAAATATTAACAAGTCTGACCTAGAACAGCATTTAGGCTGAGTCTAACCTCAGTCAGTTGTAAAGTGTGTTTTCCTAGTTTTCAGTCAGTTAGTTCATACAAATATTCAGCATCCCAAGAGCACATCAGTATATCTAGCCACTTATGAGGAAACCTAGGATAATGCCTTGTACAAGAATTGATGCCAGTTTGCAAACCTGACTTAGGGACAGCTGTCTAGAATCTGCCACTCCGTTCTTTGTGCTGCTGTTTTACATACCGTAAATCATAAATCACCTGAACCATGGCATCATTTATTATTTCAACAGCATCTGTTTATAAGCAAGAAAAAAGGCAGGAGGCACAAAGCGTGAGAACAGATTTGCACCACTTGCATCATTAAAAGGGTATGAGAATAAAGAAATTGGAGCAGAGATGGACTCAGGGGGAATGGGGAAGGCTGACACAGTGGAAGGCATAGTGGACATGAAGAGCAGGGTCGTCCC
Organism: Neoceratodus forsteri; assembly: GCA_016271365.2. Taxonomy (NCBI): domain Eukaryota; kingdom Metazoa; phylum Chordata; order Ceratodontiformes; family Ceratodontidae; genus Neoceratodus; species Neoceratodus forsteri. The sequence goes on along the minus strand of CM057453.1, from coordinate 365,540,387 downwards.
ATTGCAAAAATCTAGGAGGAGGGCAAAAGAAAGTGCAAGGACATTGAGGTGTATTCACCCCAAAAAGGGCAAACCCTTAGGAGTGAGAGGACAACAAAAGGAGGCTAAGGTGGACCAAAACAGGATGGAAATGGTGGAAGTGACCCAACCGCAGGGTACTTCAGTCAGGCAAGGGAAAGGGCAGGAAAAGGGGGAGATGAAACTGGGGAATGGAGGAATGGGGGAGGTGATTTTAAAGGGAAGAACTGTGGGAGGCTGGAACTGAGACTTGAGAAGGGAAAGATAAGTACTCAGCGAGATAAGAGGGGGTAAGGAAGGTAGCAGGAATAGTGAAATTAAGGAAATGCATGGAACTGGGAACATGGTAAGGGAAAGATACAAGCAGAAGGTGATGGAGAGAAGGGTCTTACTTGTTGGGGACTCAATAACAAAAGGAATTCACTGAGAGGGGCAGAGGCAACAGAAGCAGTGCAATATGGGTCATGTGCCTCACAGGCATGACAGCAGCGGAGGTCATACACTATATCCCCTCTGGGAGGAGACAGAAGAATGGGAAAACACATCGGGTTTTCCACCTTGGAACAAATGACTTGGTGGGACACAGCTTGTTGGAGATGCAGGCAAGATTAAGGGGACTTGCTAGATACGGCAGCAGCCAGGGGTTCAGATTCAAGGCTTTTCAGAGGTCTTGCCCATACCCAGGGCAAGCACAGACAGGAGACTGAGGGTTTAATTAGTGGCTGGTGGGATGGTGCGAACAGATGGGGTATGGGTTAATAGGGGACTGAGGAACAACGTGGTGGGATGAGAGTCTATTTGCCCCGGATAGACTATACCTGAACAGGGAGGGAGCAGCAGTGCTAAAGAGCAAATGAGGGGATTTCTTACAACAAAACTATAATTTAAACTAAATTGAGGGGGTTAGGAACAAGCCAATGCCATGAAACAGGAGCAATGGAGGGCTGCCAGCCCCTGATGGAAAAAAAACAGGCTAGAGGAGTTGGGAAGGTAACACGCACCAGGGACAAGAGAATGGTCCCAGCAAGTGGAGAGCCATGTGCACCAATGCTAGAAGCCTGGGCAATAAGATTCCAGATTTGGCAGCGGTCATGGATGAGGCAGATCTGGACTTCATGGGAATCACAGAGATGTGGGGACATGAGGGCCAGGACTGGGACATGGCAATATCAGGGTATGTATTATTTGTGAAAGACAGGATGGGTAAGAGAGAGGGAGTTGCACTGTATGTGAAGGAAAATATTAAGGTTATGGAATTGCAGGATAGGTGGGGAAGGGCGGAGGCTATATGGGTATCATTGGACACTGGGAATGGAGAAGTCATATGCACTAGGGTGATATATAGGCCTCCAATGCAGCAGGATATGGTGGATAAGACAATGATGGAGGAAATCCAGAGGATGGTACACAGAGGGGAGGTGCTGCTGATGGGGGATTTCAACTTGCCAGACATGGATTGGAGCACCCCATCAGCAGCATCCGCTAGTAGCAGAGAAATTGTGGACTACCTACAGGGAGCACTCATGAAGCACCTAGTTAGAGAACTTAACTTGGAGGGGACAATTCTGGATTTGATTCTTACCAATTGGGATAGAGTGGGTGAAACATCTGTGGGAGAGAATCTGAGCATGACTTACCACAACACTGTCTGGTTCTCAGTAAAAATGACTGCTGAGGTCCATCAACCTAGACTGAAAGTCCTGGATTTTAAGCATGCAGACTTTCACAAAATGGGGAAGAGGGTACAACAATCATTGGCAACAGTGGGGGAACAAAGTCAGGTAGAGGAAATGTGGGGTCAAATAAAAGGGGCAATAGTGGAGGCCACAAGCCTCTGTGTCAGGAGGGTAAGCAAAAATAGGAAGAAGAGTTAGCAACTCTGGTTTAATAGGGATGAGGTGGAGATGGTCATGGCAAAGAGAAGGGTGTTTTAGATGTATAAGAGATCACAGGGGGAGGAGGATAGGGTCATATATCAAGAGAAACAGAAGGAAGCAGGTAAGGAGGTCAGGAGGGTGAAAGCAAGAATGAAAGAGAGAATTGCCAACACAGTCAAGGAAGGAAATAAAACCCTCTTTTGGTATGTGAGCAAGAGGAGGAAGTCAAGGGAGGGGATAGTCAAGCTGAATAATGAAGAAGGGTTGTTGGTGGAAAATGACCGAGGGATGGTGGAAATACTCAGCAGCTACTTCTGCACCGTTTTCATGGTAGAGAGGGAGGAGGAGTTAAAAAAAATCAGGGAACATGGGGGTGGTGGACTCCAGGGGTGGTGGACTCCAGTCTGTTCCAGGTGGAGGAGGTCCTGAGGGAGCTAGAGGGTTGAAGGTGGATAAGGTAATGGGGCCAGATAGAGTGCACCCCAGGGTACTGAGGGGGTTTATTAAGCTGCTAGCAGAGGCTTTGATGAGCTCTTCAACAGATCATTGGAATCGGGAGATCCCTGATGACTGGAAAAGGGCAGATGTGGTCCCCCTTCATAAAGGAGAAGACAAGGAGGAAGCAGGTAATTACAGGCCGGTGAGCTTAAAACATCAATGGTGGGCAAGCTCATTGAGAAATTGCTAAGCAAAAGGATCACTAGTTACCTCCAAGCTAATGGCCTGCAGGACTGGTGGCAGCACAGGTTCACGGAGGAAGGTTATGTCAAATGAACTTGATAGAGTTCTTTGACTGGGTCACCCAGGTACTGGATTAGGGAGGGTCGGTGGAGGTTGCACATCTAGATTTCAAAAAGGTGTCTGATTCCATGCCGCACAGGGGACTGCTGCACAAAATGAGATGCCTTGGGCTGGGCTGCTCATGGTTAGGTGGGTGCAAAACTGGCTGGAGGGCATGAGACAGAGGATAATTGTTAATGGGGTACCATCAAGGGAGGGTAAGGTCACCTGTGGAGTGCCTCATGGGTCGGTGCTAGGGCCACTTCTTTTCAATATATTTATAGGGGAGATAGTGGAGGGGCTGGAGGACAGAGTGTGTCTGTTTGTAGATGGCACGAAGGTCTGCAATAGAGTGGACATGCCCAAGGGGGTTGTGAGCATGCAGAGAGATCTGGAGAAACTGGAGGAATGGTCCAGGGAAGGGCAATTGTTCTTCAACACAAAAAAGTGCAAGATCATGCACTTAGGCAGGAAGAACCAAGATGCAGAATAACGTATGGGGGGGCTGCCCCTAGATGTTACCGACCTGGAAAAGGTCCTTGGCATATTCATTTCAGGGAAACTGAAGGTGGCAAAGTAATGTGAAAAGGCGGTGGCAAGGGCCAGTAGGATGCTGGGATGTATTGGCAGGTGAATAATTAGCAGGAAGAGGGAGGTCATGATATCCCTATACAGACAGCTTGTCAGGCCTAACCTGGAGTATGTGGTCCAGTTCTGGAGGCCATACCTCAGGAAGGATGTGGATAGGATGGAGCATGTCTAAGGGTGGGTGACAAAAATGGTAAAGGGTCTTAGTTATCTGTCTTATGAGGAAAGTCTGAAGGACCTCAGCATGTACTCTCTTGAGCAAAGAAGGGAAGAGGGGGCATGATTGAAACCTTTAGATATATCAGTGGTATTAATAGGGTGCCAGAAGGGGACATCTTCAAGATAAGGGAGCAATTGAAAACAAGGGGGCATGGTTTGCTGATAGTGTCGGGGGGCTTTATGGGAAACATCAGAAAATTCTACTTCATGGAAAGGATGGCGGAAAATGTGAACAGACTCCCAGAAGAGGTGGTGCTGGCATGTAATTGTGGGGGGATTTTAGAGATCATGGGATAGACACAAGGGGCTGTTAGACACAGGGAGTTGGGTGGGCGTATGGTAATAACAAAGTCCTAGTAGCATGCTAGGCATGCTGGGCAGACTGGGTGGGCCTGTTGGTCCTTTTCTACCAACACATTGTATGTTTCTATTTTTCTATGAAACACCAGTGGACACCATTTCATTTATGAAGGAGACAGTCCATTAGGAACTAATTAATCTGAAGATGGACAAGGCAATGGGGACAGATGGGATACATCTTATAGTATTAAGAGAACTCAGGGAAGTACTGGCAGCACCACTGACAGCCCAGTTGAACAGAACCTGGAAAGAGGAGAAGTACCAAAGGACTGGAGGAGGAGGGTGAATGTAGTCCCTCTACATAAAAGTGGGAGCAGAGAGGAGGCTGAAAATTACAGGCCAGTCAGCCTGACCTCAGAAGAGGGGAAACTAATGGAATCACTATTAAGAGAAAGGATGGTGTTATATCTTGAATCCAGCATAGGACAGGATCTGAGGCAACATGGATTCATAGCAGGAATATCTTGTCAAACAAATGGATCAGGGAGGATCAGTGGACGTGGCCTACCTGGATTTCAGGAAGGCCTTTGACACTGTTCCACAGAGAGGAGGCTTATAAACAAATTGGGAAGCCTGGGAGTGGGTCCTAGGGTGGTAAACTGGATTAAAAATTGGCTGAGCAATAGGACACAGAGGGTGGTCATGAACGGAATTCAATTCGAATACAAGGGGGTGACCAGCAGGGTCCCACAGGGCTCAGTGCTTGGCTCAGTCCTCTTTAATGTCTTCATAAGCAACTTTACAAAAGGACTGTCAGGGAAGGCATGTCTCTTTACATAGATACATAGATGCTGTTGGAAGATAAGGGCGACTAGGATCATCCAGTCTGCACATTTAAGCTGCCTAACGAAGTGTCCAGTGACCCTATCTTGTCATTGGTTTTAGCTTTTTCTTCCTATCTCTATTATTCTTTTGTTTCTGTCCCATGCATGTTTGAAGTCTGCCACTGTACAGGCTGCCGCCACCTCCTGGGCAGGCTATTCCATACATTCACCACTCTTTCTGTAAATAAGAACTTCCTCACATTTCCCCTTATGTGGCCACCACTTAGATGACATGAAGATCTGTAACAGGGTTGATACTCCAGGAAGGGTAGAGGAAACAAGAAGTGACCTAAAAAAGCTAGAGTAATCAAGGGCATAGCAGCTAAGATTCAATGCAAAGAAGTGCAAGATCATGCACTTGGGGTACAGAAATGCACGAGAGGCATACACAATGGGGGGAGTGGCAATGATCACCACTGAACAGGAAAGGGACCTGGAGGAAATCATATTTGATGACCTACAGGTTGCCAAGCAATGCAGAAAGGCTGTGTGGAGAGCCAGTGGACTGCTGGGGTGCACAGGGTGTGGGATATCCAGCAGAAGGAAGGAGATGGTGATGCTACTGTAAGGAGCATTGGTGCAACCTCACCTTGAGCACTGTGTCCTTTTCAGGAGGCCACATCTTCAGAAGAACATAGATAGAGTGGAGGTGGTTCAGAGAAGAGCTACAAAAATGGTGCAAGAGCTGCACCTGATGTCATTTCAAGGGTGATTACAGGATCTTAATATGTATTCCCTGGAAGAAAGGAGAGAAAGGGGGGATACTTTTAAATATCTCAAGGGTATAAATAGGGTATAAGAGGGTAGCATCTTTCATAAAAAAGGATTTCAATAACAAGGGGTCATGATATGGGAATGGGGTGTTGAAACAGGGGTAACATGAGGAAGTATTTTTTCATGGGAAGAGTGGTGGATACATGGAACAGCCTCCCTGTGGAGGTCACGGAGGCAAAAATGGTAAGGGAATTAAAAAATGCATGGAACAGACATAAAGGAACTCTAGCGATAGGAAACAGAGGGTGCGCCACAGATAATTTAGGATCTGCAGTATATAAAACAGGTAGGGAAAAATGGGCAGACTAGGTGGTCCACGAGGTCCTTATCTGCAATCATTTCTATGTTTCTATATGTTTCTATCTTCAGACTTCTCAGAATAACAATGGAATGCATGACAGGACATTCAGAGCACTCTGTTAGCATGCCAGTGATGCAGTTTGCAAAAAGAGAGTTATACATGAATGTGAAGGTGTGAGATAAACAGATACAACAAACTGAAGATTGATGCATAAAAACCCAGGCTTGCAGTGTTATTTTATTCAAATCCCCCCCCCCCAAAAAAAAATAATAAACATACAGGAAGTAAAAGTCAATATCAATCCAGCAATCTTTCATTCTTTCTTTAGAAAAATCCTGAGTCTTAGCTTCAGCCTAATTGCAACAAGCAGGTGTGAAAACAGGCACACACTCCTGTAATCCTCCTCACTCTGTAGTCGGCATGCAACTAACTAGGCATGAGAGAAAGTTCAGATTTCTGTCGTTACAGAAGTTCTGCAAAAGTTTTAAACTTTCGCTGAATTTTCTGCTGTTTCACCTGTGGTGGAATTTTGATCTTTTGCCAAATTATGGTGGATTTCTGCCTTGTACTGCGGTATTTCATTATGAACTGCAGACTTTTTTGTTATGAAGTGTGGAAATAAAGTGTCTTGTTAACTATTTCACCATATCATGTAATTATCCGCATGTCCGTATTTCTTTTTCTACAGGTGGTATTTCAAATTTTAAGGTCACATACTGAATTTAAGCACTCAACCTGTCAAGCACCCTAAGTGTGGTGTCAGCAGTTAACCCATTCTGTGTTTTTTAATTGCTTCTTTTTTTCTTCCTTTCCTGGTTGCATTTCGTGTTTCTTTCTTTTGAATTCCGACGAACCCAAGAACTGCATTTTTTTAAGTCTGTGGCATATGAAACACCATGAGGTTCAGGACAGAAATTCCACAAAAAGGTCCATTTTCACTGCCTGTAGCTGTAATCACATGCTTTGCAGCTCTGCAGTCACACGGGGTGGCAAGTGAAACATTGTACTGCATTAGTTATATGGTAACTGTGGAAATTTCATTAAGAAATGCGGAAAAAAAGAGTATTCACTGTCTTGTCACTTATGTCACAGTATCCAGTAAGTATCTGCTGTTTTCAGTGTAATTCTGCAGATTTTCTTTTTTTCTGCTATATATATTTGTTTTTCTACAGGTGTTTTTATCAATCTTGTCTAGGAAGCAGTTTGGGGAGCCCTTTTGTGCCTTCCATTCAGCCATTTAGTCTGCCTTTTTAAAGGCAGAAGTAAGGCTGGGGCTATTTGAAAAATGTTTTAGTCTGTGTGTTCAGTTGCTAGGCAACTGATAAGCTGACAGGAAGCAGGGGGACAATATTTCCGCCCTTCTAACTATTTAACAGCCAGCTTCATCAAGTGGAGGTGAGAACAGGGTGGAGGCAATGCTGGCAGAGGCATGTATGTCTGTCTGCCAGTGTCAGTCAGGAGCGGCCAGGACACCAGCAATACTATATAAAACAAGCCATGTCAGGTAAGGATCTACTAATGTCAGAACAAACAGAACTAAATACAGTGCAACTAATGAATGGGGAGCTATAGATTAAATGTGATTCATGCAAAAAATTCACCATGCAACCATAAAATGGCTTTGATATATATGTGTGTCTGTGTGTGTGTGTGTGTGTGTGTATATATATATATATATATATATATATATATATAGGATACATGATGGACAGGAGTGGGATATGGAAAATATTCTCACTCCTGCAGAGTGAGCTCTGTATTCTCACTTGAGTGCCAAAGGCATGAGTGAGAAATTCACAGCTCACTCTGCAGGACTGAGAATATTTTCCATATTCCACGATCTGCACATCATGTGTGCGATTTATACCACAGGAGTGAGAGCTTTAGGAACATTTTTTTCTGTTTGTATGTGTTTCCTGCACATTCTGTGTGTGCTGTCAGTGTGTATGTGTTCTGAATGGACTGGTAGTCAGAAACACTGGTGAGTGTGTTTTGCAAAGCTAACTGAGTAAGTTGTAGGTTCACTGAGAAAGAGAAACTGCTGCAGGTAGCACTGGAAAAGAGAAATTGCTTTGTAAAAGAGTTTCATTTAGAATTCTGGTTGTTTTGAAGCTGAGATCAGCACAGTAATGGGCTAGGAGTGTTAGAAACACAATGAGACACAGGTGAAAGTGTTTTGCAAAGCTAATTGAGTAAGTTGCAGCTTCAGTGAGAAAGAGAAACTGTTTTCTGAAGCTGTTTCAGTTAGAATGCAAGCTGCAATGAAAATATTCTCACTCTGGTGACATCAGCAGAGTGTGGATAAATGTTGATGTCCTCATTCCGCTGATGTCATCAGGATTTATCCTCACTCTAGTGGAAATGACATAGTATATTCTACTGAGAAAGCTCTCACCCCATGGTATATATATATATATATATATGTATATACACATATATAGATTATATATGCAACCAATGCAAGGAACTCAAAGAATTAAGGGTTTAATTCATTGTCCTTGAACTAGAAAATAAAACACTAAAATATCAATTGATTAATCTAAGGGAATCAAACCAAAATGCACAAATGGAGCAAACAGGTAGGATGTCACAAAAGATCAAGACAGAATGAGGAGGGAGATGGGTGGTGCACAATAGGACAAAATAAACAACTAAAAAGAGAAAGAAAGGCAATGGATTTTCAGATACCTACCACTAACAGATACAGCACATTGAGAGATTAAATTGAGAGAGTGGATGGACAGGCCAATGAACTATTAAGCTATTAAAAAGAGAACAAAAGACAATGGATTTTCTGATACCTACCACTAATAGGTACAGCCAATTGAGAGATTAACTTGAGTGGATGGATGGACAGGCTGATGAGCTATTACGCATTATAGAGGGAAAACAATCAGGACAGCAATATAAGTCAGCATCAAGTGATACAAGTAGAAACAGGCAGTTCAGTAATTATGCAGAGTACGACAAAGTCATCCCTAGGAGAGAAAGGGAAGGAAACTACAAACACTACTACAGTAATAGAGGAAGAAAATTAATGCATCAACTGTGGTGAAAGTCCTATCCGGACTCAACATCACAAAAATACATATGGTAACATTGCAGTAGCAGGTGCACCAAATTACATCAATGATACTAACACAGTCATGGGACAAACTTGCTACATGTTAGGGGACTCTATCATTCGTTATACAGATCAATACACAACAAAAAAACAATAAGGATAGAGTGATTAGTAATTATTTTCTGGGAGCAGGTCTACGTAACATTAAAGGACTGCCCACTAAAATACTTAAAGGGGCAAGGGAAAGAAAACATGTGATAATACATGCAGGAACTAATAACATAAGAAGAAAATCAGATAGTAATATATTGTTTGATCTTCAGATTCTATATAAAGAACTAACTGAAATGAATTGTCTAGTAACATTTTTAGAAATTTACCTGTCCCTAATGGCAACTACTACTTAAATCAAATAATTTTTTAAACTAAACAACAGTGTATGAAAATGGTGTCTATTTAACAACATAAGATACATAAAAAGATGTGAAAGATTTAATGGGAGTAGGGAATTGTTTGCTAGAGAAGGACTGCATTTAATCCTAAAAGGGAGTAAACTACTTGTGGACTTGTTTATTGAAGAATCGAACAATTGTTATTTAAACTAGTTAATAGAGGGGGCAACCAGAAACTAGCTAGGAATATTAACAATGTTACAAATTACAGAAATAATAATGGAATAAACATTTTGTCAATACGTGCAAGAAGTTTAAATACAAAAGTAGATGTGTTAGAAATATAATTAAAGCTAGAAGGCATACATATCTGTGGCATCACTGAAACATGTTGGACAAACAATGACTGGTGCAAGCAGATATCTGGCTACCAATTATTGCATAAAGATAGAAATAGAAAGCTGGGGGTGGTGTTGCCCTATATGTGAGCAACAGATTCAAAGCCCAATAATGTGAAACACCAGATCACGGGGCTGGTAATATTAAGCAAATGTGGATAAAAATCAATCTGCACAATGCAAAGCCTATTGTAGTTGAAGTTTGCTACAGGTCCCTCTTGCTAACTATGGATCAAAATCATCAGTTTATGAATCTAATGAATGACATGGGTACTGTTCCTAGAACTTTGATCATTGGGGATTTTCATTTACCCACTATAAACTAGGAAACTAAGACTGGAAAAAACATAACTGTTTATGAATTGCTAGACTTTGTTATAAGCTACAACATGAACCAGCTGGTAAATACACATGCATGTGCTAATAATCTACTAGATTTAGTGATTACAAATTTAGACATAGACATTGTCAACAGTATAACAAGAGAACCGCTTATGAACAGTGACCACAACATGATGGAAGTAAAAATTAAAGAAACTTGGTACCCTGTGAATGGTATCACAAAAACAAAATGTTTTAAAATAGCTAATTATACAGGTATGAGACAATACCTAGTGAATTGGGAGTGAAAAAAAGAACTAAGCAACTTATCTATAAAAAATATGTGGACTAATAATAAATTCCATATAGACTACTGTGTTGACAAATTCATCCCAGAGGGGCATAAATATAACAACAAATGCAGGGTACCATCATGTACTTGACTGTACGTTTTCTGTTCATTGTTCTCAGGTTTCTTGCATTTGATTGATCAAATGTTTTCCCTACTCTAGTGTCTTTGTACTATACTCTGCTCAACTCAATGTAATGTATGCACTAATGATTTGTTATCTGCATGTCTCTTCAAGCTTTGTTCTGGCATAACTATATCTCAACTTGTATTCCTATGCAATCCCTGACTGTACATTTTCTGTTAATTTTTTTCAGTTGTTTTGCAATTGTATTTGATCCTGTTAACTATGGGCTAATTAGACTAACTTTAATAATTGGAAGGGTTCATTAAAGAAACAATTGAAAATACATTCAAGATTCAGGGCTCATTGATATCACACAACAGAGATTTACACAGTCAAGATCAGGTCAAACTAATTTATTTCACTTTTTTGAGCCAATAAGCAAGGCCTAGATAGTGGTTTGCCACTTGACGTCATATATTTGGACTACTCAAAAGCTTTTGACAAAGTTCCACATATTGAGCTAACAGACAAACTAATTAGGTTGGGAATTCATAAAAATATTATCCATTGGATAGATTCCTGGCTTAATAGTAGAAAACAGAATTTCTGTTAGAGGTCACAGCTCAGACTGGGGTGAAGTGACCAGTAGTGTGCCACAGGGGTCTGTGTTGGGTCCCACTCTTTCTAATCTGTATGTATCATCCATGAAAACATCAGCAAGCACATGCATTAATAAATTGGAAGATGATACAAAAATGGGGGCTATTGTGGGTAATCAGACAGCTTGCCAAACCTTACTGGAGGATTTGGATCAAATAACAGAATGGGCAAATAATCGTAAACTACTCTTCAGTGAAGCCAAGTGTAAGGTTATGCACTTTGGCAAAAAATAATACATTAGCCAATTATTATCTTAATGGCTCATTACTGGAAGTCTGTAGTAGGGAAAAAGATCTGGGCATAATTATAACCAATAACTTCTCATTTACTGAACATACTCTGGAAGTAACAGCCAGGGGAAATAGGTTATTAGGGTAATTTTTCAAACACATTAACTGTAGGGACAGTAAAGCAATTCTACTGCTTTATGGGGTTTTGGTTAGGCCTCACCTAGAGTATAATGGGCAGTTTTGTCTTCATATAAAGTAAGGGATATAACTATGTTAGAGAGGGTACAGAGAAGAATGACCAAGAAAATACACAATCTTTCAAATCTCACTTATCAGGAGAGACTTGTTGAATTAAAACTGCTTGCATTAGAGTATAGACGTTGTAAGGGTGACCTGTGCCTGGTGTATAAGGCCTTCCAAAATACAAATCTGTTGGAGTGCCTTGGACTACATGCTAAATTACCCTGTAGGAGTCTAAGAGGTCACAACATGCAACTAAGTGACAAAAACTACAATACTACCAAAAGAGAACATTGGTTTAATCAGCATGTCATAAATTTGTGGAACTCATTACCTCTTAGCATTATAAAAAGTCTGACTATGGAATCCTTTAAGATAGCGCTTGACACACATTTTGGACACAATACCAACTAATGAGAGTTGGTGGGTCTAAATTGCTTAACTGGTTTCAACTCATAATATTCCTATGATTCCTAAGAATCTTAAGAACACATATTGAATGTAGCCACCCAAGCTGTCGAGCACCTTAAGTATGGAGTCAGCAAGTAACTTGTTCTTTTTTTTAATTGCTTCATTTTTTTCCTTCTCTTCTTGCTTTATTTTGTGTTTCTTTCTTTTGAATTCCGCAGACCCAAAGAAGTGTATTCTTTTTAATTCCACAGTATATGAAAAATTCAGCTGTTCAGCACAGAAATCCTGTGGAACGGTCAAATTACACTGCATGCAGTTCTAATCACATGCTTTGCAGCTCTGTAGTCACATGGGGTGCAGAAGGAGGCATCAGTTGATAGCACACATTTCTCACTGTGTAGCTATCAACTTTTGAAGAGTTTTCTGAACAGGGAAGAGTTCTGTTTGTTCTGCTCCAAAGAACAGGCTTTCTGATTGACAATGTACCACTTTTTTTGCTCAGGAGAAGAAATATATTGCAGATATCTGTACTTCGAGGGCGGGGGCAAAGATATTTCAGAACTTTTGTTGATCTTTGTGATTATATCATATGTTGTGGTGCTCTGTGTTCCAGACTGCAGTCTCAGTCAATAGTACTGCTGCATTGTTTGTGAATACTTGCTGGTATTTAAGGCTTTAGTGAAGCACAGGCAGTACAACATACCAGGCAAAGGCAAGGGGAAATGAGGAGGATGTGGAAAAAGTGCCATTGGTACTTGATCACTCACAAGAGTGTCATGAGGAGGTGTACATGGTGCTGGGGAAGGAGGTAGAAGAAGCAGCACTGTTTCTGGTACTGCAAGTTCTGGTGGTAGTGCAATTCCAGCCATGCCACATACTGCGCCAATATAAGCTACAGTGAGAATCAAAGCTTCTAGCTTTTTTGTCACACAGCACAGTATTGCTACTTCCAGCTGATGATGCCTTAGGGTGAAACCAGTTGGAGCTAGTCTGATGGGATTGATGTCTGGCATTCCCCTTCCATGTGGAGGTAGGATGTCTTTCTGAACATGTGTCCTTTTTGCAAAATAAATTTGCTGCTATGAGCACTAACTGAATTTTGGTGTGTTAGTTTGCCTTATTTGCATAAGCAGGATGGTGCTTGAACTTGCTTGTTGTGGAGTGTAAAAAGACTGCCATGGATGTTGCCACACTACTGCATGAGTCCCTAGGGTCTCGAGAGGAGCAGGAACATAGTGAACAGTCTCAGTCACAGGACACCCAGGAGTTAACTCAGGAGCTGGGAATGAGCACGAGGAGGGTTTGGATCCAGTGGCAGGCATTATCAGAGATGATGATAGTAAGGGTGGTGCAGGACCAGTTACTCTGGCTGGAGTAGAGATTGAGAAGGAACAACAGCATAGACAGCTTCAAAAGGTGTCTGTGGAACAAGAACCTCCTCAGAGTGAACATCTGGTTAGTGCCACTGTTCATGTGGCAGAGAAGACTACTGAGGAAAGGAGGTGGGGTGAAGTCAGCCCTTACTGTCACAACCTGAAATTTTAGAAAGCAGTGAGGGTACTAGTGCTGAGGGTGTTGAGGATGAGGGCAATGATGACCCAGTATTAGACACTAATTGGCAGCCACCCCTTCCACAATGAGCAACCACAACTGTCAGTGGTAAAAGGCCAGCAACCCCTTTTATGTCACTCCACAAGCAGCAACCTGTCAGGGGAAAGGCACTGCAATTGGCAAAAGTGGGATATGGAGATCAGCAGCAGCAGCAGGAGCAGCAGCATCCTGAGAAAAGATATTGCCTACCCCTCTGCCCCTGTCCCCATCTGCCCCACCCATGAAAATCTGACATGTTGGTGGATATTCACTCTTCTGGGATTTCTTTGTCATTGATGAGTCTGATGACAGTGTGGCTGTGTGCAACATCTGTTGTTCCAGAATTAGCAGGGGTAAGAAAGGGTTCACACTATGGGATGACTGGCATGCATAGTCATATGCAATGTAAGCACCCCATTAAATGGACACAGCATAAGCGGTTGGCATCCATGCTCATTTCTGATAGTTCAGCACACTCTGAAAGACAGGATCCCCAGCCTGGTGATGAGAATGTAGAAACATTTGACCTCTTATTGTGTTCCACCCCGACTCATGCAAATACAAGTGGAGGTAGCCAAGCTGATCCATCCCCTGCATGGATGGAGAGCTTTTTCCAGCATGTCTCTGCTGGCAGACAAGGCAGCCAAAGCCACAAGACCATACTTGGAAAAGTCAAATCACCCCCCAAAGTTCAGCATGCTGTTAGGTTTAAGCAGCCAGATATCAGATCAGCATTAACCAAGCACTCCAAATATCATCGGAAACACCCAGTGACAAAAGCACTTAACACAGCTGCTGCCAAGATGCTGGCAAAAGACCTTTGGCAGTTCTCATTTGTCAAGAATCTGGGTTTCACTGAACTTACGGAGAAGGCTGTGACTAAATATAAAGTGCCAAGTTGAATTTATTTCAGCATTAAGACTCTTCCAGTAATGTATAATGACCTAGCATGCATGGTGTCACATGATTACAGATGTAAGTTTGTCATGGATGAAGTTTTAATGACTCATTGTTTGTTCATGAAATCATTAGTCAATAGTAGTAAATGTTGTGGCACTGTCATCATTGCTACATTCTGCTGACACTAGTGAAAGTCATGGAAGTCCTGAATAAACATCAAACGTCGTGGAATCAATGACGTGTATGACTGCCATGACAAACTTACATCCCTACACATGATCTGTCCCACTCTGCGGTAGCCAGCATTCACCTCACCACTGACATCTGGATGAGTGTCCCATCATCGGGTGTTAGTTATACTGTACTTGCATAACTGCACGCTGGGCCTATTTCCCTCAGGTATATGCCTTGCACCCCTGTCCCCCATCTACTTGTCCCCTGACTACAGGCAGCAGTATTACTGTTGGTCGACAGCATGCCACATTGAGTATGCAGAGTATGCACAGGTCACATACATCTGACAAAATTCTCACATGCATTAATGAGGCAATTAGACACTGGCTAAAGCCACATGGATTCAAGACTGCGTATATTGCCAGTGACAATGCCTGGAATACCATCAAAGCAATCTACGATGGCTGCTTTTATCATGTCCCATGCTTTGCTCATGTGTTGAATCTCATTATGAAGTCCTGTCTGGATCATGATGCAGTGAGTACCATGTTGGCTGCCAGCCACAAAATCTGCAGCCACTCCAGTCACTTTGCACTGGCTTGAGCAGAGCTCAAGGCTCTACAGAAGGACAATAATGTACCACAGCACTGCCTGAAGCTTGATGTGCCAACCCGGTGGAATTCCACATTGTATATGCTTGAGAGGCTGTATGAACAGTACAAGTCAGTCAATGAGTATACAATTCACATGCATGATCAGGAAGCACAGGAAGCTGAGTCCATTCCAGTGGTTTTTGATGGACAGTGTTATCCAAGTACTCTGTCCACTTGAACAGGTGACACAGGTTGTGAGTGCAGAAAATGCATGTTTGAGCCAGGTGATACCACTGCTTCTTGTACTGTGCCAGACACTGGTCAATGTAAGGATGCAATGTGAAGTGGCTGCAGACTTTGTTGAAATGGAATCTGGCTGACTGCATCATGCAGCTGTGTGATGATGATCACTGGGTCATTCACATTAACAAGTTGGAGACATACATCCTGGCAACCCTGTTTGATCCCAGGCACAAGTATGGCATGATGGCACTTCTTCCAGGTGGGAAAGCTGATCTTGATCACTATGTGGTTATCCTGTGTGGCAAGGTCCAAAACTGGATGATGCTGTCAGAGGTATGGGTGGAAAAATTGGTCACAGTACAGAAGCCCCTCATCTGGACTTCTTCTCCACCAGTACAGTGTCGGGAGC
The DNA here is from genome assembly GCA_016271365.2 of Neoceratodus forsteri. Classification (NCBI taxonomy): domain Eukaryota; kingdom Metazoa; phylum Chordata; order Ceratodontiformes; family Ceratodontidae; genus Neoceratodus; species Neoceratodus forsteri. The sequence continues at coordinate 365,524,605 of CM057453.1, read as the reverse complement.
CTCACCCTCACCATCACATGGTAGCACTGATGCCACAAACCCCCTCTGGTCCATGCTGAAGGACGCTGGTATCTCTACATGCCAGCCTCTTGTGGGTGACACAGAACTGCAGCTGTCTGCATGCCATATAATGCAGTCATATATTGATGACCCATAGCAGCTAAGCATTGATGATGAGCCCCTGGACTATTAGTGAAGCAAACTGGAAATCTGGCCTGCGCTTACAGCTATCATGATGGAGTACCTCACGTGCCCCTGTGCTAGTGTAAGCTCAGAAATGGTCAGCACAGCAGGTGCTATTGCAACTGACTGCCAAAGCCACCTGTCTGATCAGAATGTTGAGTATCTAACATTTGTCAAAATGAACTCCCATCCCTTCCCCAAGCAGTATGTTGTGTCAACAACAGCAAAATTCCGTGATCCTGCCGGAGAAGGTGGTGAGTAGCAAGACTCGTCAGAGGATGAGGAGAGTGTGACAGTGTCATCTGATGAAGACATAGCTGAGGGTTTGAGTTCTTTTGAGTTGGAGATGGAATGTCACAGAACATGTGTGTTGTGGGCAGAAATTATGTTACTAGGTACCCTAGGACGTTGTATCTTCAATCATAGTACCAGAATAATAAAGAGCCTTGTACCTAGAGTCAGTGTGCAATCCCAGGCTCAGTCATAAACGTATGTGTTACCCAAAAAGTTGGTGAAGCAAAGGATTACTACATCTAGATTTGTGCTGAAAATCCATACTGATATTAGCAGCAGTTCTGCAGTTGTAACACTGCATTACTCTCAAGTTTCTCAGTTTGCCACTGTTCGGGCCCCCCTCCCCAAGCAAAAAATAAGAAAAAAAACAATTTCTGCAGACGTTGTTCTTGTCCTGAAATGTTGAGTGTTTACAAGTTTCCCAGTTTGCCGTTCTTCAAGCCCCCCTCTCCCCACTAAAAAAATTAGAAAAAATAAATAAAAATTCTCTGAACATTGTTCTTGTCCTGAAATGTTGAGTGTTTACAAGTTTCACAGTTTGCTGCCGTTCAAGCCCCCCTTCCCCCACCAAACAATAAGAAAAACTAAAAATTATTTCTGCAGACATTGTTCTTGCCCTGAAATGTTGAGTGTTTACAAGTTTCCCAGTTTTCCGCTCAGACCCTCCTCCCCCAAGGCTCCCCAAAAATAACTGAACCTTGAAACCCAGTGAATAGACTCACGAAGAGGAAGTCTTGTGTCAAACAAATAAACTTTTATGTTTTCAAGAAAATCAAGAACAAAGCAAACCACAATGAAGACAATAACAAAGAAAAAACAACTATTGAAGAGAAGGAATGAAAACAACAGCAAGTCAACAACAAATTCAAAAAATTATTTACATGGGAAGATTATTCATACTCAGCAAAACAAAACAGTCACAACAGTAGGCGGTAATTAACTATTTACAGTTTCAAGAAACAACTTCATCAAAAAAATGCAAAATCACCAACGGCGTCGGTGACCAAGCAATGGCAGGTTCCGTGGCCTTCTCCTTTTAGCCATCTTTCTAAGGAGCTGCATCATCTTCTTCAGGTTCACCTCAGTTCAAACCAGGTGAGCCTCCAGAGCCACTCTTCTGTAAAACTTTAATGTCCATGCCCCTTTCCAACCTTGGAGGGCTAGCGGTATGCTGGGTGGCTGCTCCATCCTGCCCATCTGGTGCCAGATGGCTGTTGCCCTGCTGCCACTGTCCCTGGCTGTGAGATGCCCTGCTGCTACCACTCCTCTCCATCTGCCATCTTTTTCAGCTCCCGCTGGATCTTCAGCACACGGTTCTTGGTCCATGTGCTGGTTGTCTTCCGCTTGGGGGGCTGGTCCTGGTCTTTCTGTGGGACAGGTACCAGTTGTGGCAGTGTGTCAGTATCATCTGCAGTACAGAAAGAGATATGCAGTTTTAGCAGAATACACCGTACAAGCGTGTGTGACTTTCAGATTAATGTCATCATCTGTAGTTGTAGTACACTACTCTGTCAGTGTCACCTTATTGTACCCTGCCCTTCTACTGATGCCATGGTTTCCAGTCTCCAACGCTCATTCATTCAACAACTGTCCTTGGTCACTATTGTACGTGTTACACCCCACTCCACCATATCTAGAGAGGTTGGGAAGTATAAAGGCCATGAGTGTGTGAAAGCTTGAGTCAAACCAATTCTGGAACAGCACCCACTTGTTGCGGTATAATGTACCCTCTTGTCATGTGCATCCCCACCATTGTGTCACTTAGGCAATGGTGTAACACCAATTGAAAGCCCCCCATCCCCAGAAACACTGTAATCTACAATGTGTTTTTGCAGACACTGAAGTCCACATATATAGTTGAATGTGAAGATGTCACAATGCTGTTTAGTCCATTCTGGCATTGGAATTTGTCTCTGTAAACAGCATGTACCATAAAAAAATAGCATGAACCCTCCTTTCCATAATGTGATAACTACATGTTTAGTGTTACAAAATAAGGGAATCATACCATGTGCATGGTGTGGTTCACTTGACCCAGTACTAAGTTAGAGCACTACCAGACAGTGTATGTTGCAGCATATGCAGCACAGCGTGTATACATCTCTCCTCTAGAGTACCCTCTTACTGGGCACTGTACACAGTATTATACCCAGGCTAAAAAATGTGGTGGTGTTTGTCAGAGTAAGCAGTTGTGTCATGCATTTAACATGTGAAATAAAAATGAGAGCGCAGTAGGCACTAGTAGCAGTCAAGGGCTGCTTCAAGGGGCAAGTACCAAAGCAGTACTATTACAGAAAGACATCCAAATATGGTGGGTGATGATTAGTTTGTACACAAGTGGTTATGTCAAACAATTTCTCACAATACTGTACAAGACTGACATGGAAGGTCAAGGAATTGGTACAGGGTTTGCATACTAGTGATTACAGCAATGATAACTGTGCCTCATATGCACGGAGAAGGGAGCTGGATGTCATTGTCAACCTAGGGTACAAATGGCCTAGCTAGGAATGGGATCAGAGCAGTATAGGAGAAGTTTGTGGAGTTGGGGAGGGGCCTTAGACAAGTACCACGCATGGTAATCTTCTCGGAGCTGCTGCCTGTCTATGGCATGAGTAAGGCTAGGGTGCTCCACACTATGAGATTCAATCGATGGTTGAAAAACTGGTGCAGAGCTCAGGGATTTGGCTTCATTGGGGACTGGGGGTCCACCTGGAGGGATGCAGGCCTATACTGGTGTGATGGTCTGCATCTGTCCAGGAGGGGAACCAGGATCCTAGGTGATAGGTTTAAATGCTTCATTGGCAAGCATTTAAACTAGCTAAGGGGGGAGGCACTGAAAAGAAGCAGGGAAACCTTAGCCCCCCCCCAAATAAAAATCAGGGTAGTTAGTGAGGTAAATACCAAGATAGAGAAGTCAATTGGGAGAAGGGCGGGGTAAATGGAGAAAAAGACAAAGGCAGTAAGGACAGGGATAGAGCAAAAAGGGGTAAGGCTATAAAAAATGGAGGGTAATGAGTACCAATGCTCATAGTCTAGGAAACAAGCTTCCTGAACTGATGGCCTTGATGGAAGAGGGATACCTGGATATCGTGGCAGTCACAGAACCAAGATACACAGAGAACCATGACTGGGATGTCAACATACCAGGGTACACAATCTACAGGAGAGACAGGGTGGGTAGAAGAGGAAGAGGAAAAACAGCTCTCTATGAAAGGGAAGGGATCAAAGCAACCAAAGTAAAGGGTAAACAGGGAGGAGAGGAGGCACTGTGGGTCACCCTGGAGACTGGAAATGGCACCATAATCTGCACAGTGGTTGTATAGAGACTCCCATCTCAGGGGGAGGAAATGGACAAGGAAATGATAGAAAGCATCCTTAGGATGGCAGAGAAAGGGGACATATTGTTGATGGGGGACCTGAATATGCCAGATGTTAACTGGAGCATCTTTTCTACAGCCACATCCAAGAGCAGGGCCATTCTTGATGCCTTACAGGGAGCATGCCTCAGACAGCTAGTATTGGAACCCATGTGGGAGGGAGCAATCTTAGACCTGGTAGTCTCCAATAGAGACAGAGAGTGGATCCCAGATCTAGAAGTGGGTAGCCATCTGGGAACAAGTGACCACCAAACAGTGTGGTTCACGATAAGGTCAGCTGTAGAGTCAAGTCATACAAAAGTGAGGGTTCTGGGCTTGAAGAGGGCTGACTTTGTCAAAATGGGAGAGTGCCTCAGAAAAGCACTAGCAAACATGCAAGAAGGAGGAGTGGAGCAACAATGGGGAAGCATCAAAACTGTCAGCACAGATTCAACTAACCTTTGTGTGAAGCAGAAAAACAAATCAAAAATGAAAGAAAAAACACTATGGTTCTCAAAAGAGGTGGTGGGGAAGGTTAGGGAGAAAAAGATAGCATTTAAGGAAACACAAATGCAGCAGGACAGAGAACTGTACCAGTTAAAGCAGAAGGAAGTGGGAAAGGCAGTCAGAATAGCAAAGGCCCAAACTCAGGAAAAGATAGCCAACTAGGTTTAGAAGGAGGATAAAATCTTTTATAGGTACATTAAGGAGTGAAGAAAGACAAAGGGAAGGATAATGAGGCTGAATAAAGGGAGGGTGGGAGGGCAGAGAGGGACAGTGACAAAGCAGGGATACTGAATAAATACTTCTGCTCAGTATTCACAAAAGAAGAGGAGGGGGAGGTACCTAATCCAATCAATAGAAACACTCTGGATAGGGGGGTCGATACCAGTCCTTTCACAGAAGAAAGGGTTCTGAAGGAACTCCTAAAACTGAAGGTGGACAAAGCAATGGGGCCTGATGGGATTCATCCCAGAATTCTAAAAGAACTAAGGGGAGAACTAGTGACACCACTGACTACCCTTTTTAACTACTCTTGGGAGGATGGTGTGGTACCTGAGGATTGGAGGAGAGTGGATGTGATTCCCCTTCATGAAAGTGGGAGCAAGACAGAGGCAAGAAACTACAGACCTGCCAGTTTGACCTCTGTGGTAGGGAAAATTATTGAATCACTTCTGAAGGAAAGAATTGTTGAGTACCTAGAGGTCATTGGGGCATAGGACCCAAGGCAGCATGGATTCACAGCATAAAGGTCATGTCAGATGAATCTAATTGATTTCTTTGACTGGGTGACCAAAGTAATAGACCAGATTAATAAACAAATTAGCCAGCCTCAGAGTGGGTCCCTGGGTGGTAGGCTGGGTAAAACATTTGCTGGACAACAGGACACAGAAGGTAATAGTAAACAAAGTCCACTCTGAAGAAAAGGGGTTACTAGTGGGGTACCACAGGTTTAGTACTGGGTCCGGACCTTTTTAATGTCTTTATAAGTGACATTGCAGAGGGACTGGCAGGAAAGGTATGTCTCTTTGCAGACGACACAAAGATCGGCAACAGGTTTGATGCAGGGGTAGAAAGGATGAGAAGGGACTTGGCAAGGTTGGAGAAATGGTCAGAATTATGGCAACTTAGATTCAATGCAAAGAAGTGCAAAGTAATGCACTCAGGAAACAAAAACCCAGGGGAAGTGTACAGAATGGAGGGGGCGGTAGTAAAAACAACAAAAATGTAAAGGGAACTGGGGGCAGTCATATCAGATGACCTAAAGGTTAGCAAGCAATGTAAGACGGTAGTAGGGATGGCTGGGGTTAATGGGATGTATAGGGAGAGGCGTCACCAGAAGAAAAAAGGAATTTGTTATCCCTCTATACACAGTTGGTGAGACCCCATCTGGAGTACTACATGTAGTTTTTTTTGTTTTGTTTTTTTTTTATTGTTTAACCAGGAGTGGCACACTAAGTTGAAAGCTTGTTTACAGGTGCAACCTGGGACCACAGGGAAGTTAAGTGACTTGCTCAGGGTCACACAGTATTCAGGTCTGGGCTATGGGATTCAAACCCAGGTCTCCAGATTTGCAACTCAGAGCCTTAAACCACTGTGCTATACTGCCTACCCTAGTCTAGTTCTGGAGATCCCATCTCTGCAAGGACATAGACAGGATGGAGGCAGTCCAGAGGAGGGAAACTAAAATGGTGCAGGGTCTGCACCAGAACCTGTATGAAGAGAGAGAGAGACTAAAGGAGCTTAATATATATACCCTTCAGGAAAGGAGGGAGAAGGGGGACATGATCAAATCTTTTAATTACCTCAAGGGAATCAACAAAGTCCAAGAGGGTAACATCTTTCAGAAAAAGAGATGTGTAAGAACAAGGGGAGGACGCAATTTGAAGATAGAGAGGGGAACAGCTCAGGGGTAATGTGAGGAAGTATTTTTTCACAGAGAGGGTGGTGGATGCATGGAATGGTCTTCCTGAGGAGGGCGTGGGGTCAAAAACAGTGGGGGAATTCAAAAATGCATGGGACAGACATAAGGCAGTTCTTGTGGGGGTAGGAAGAAATGCTAAAGCCTTTTTAACTGTTAATTCTCGGAGGCTGATAGTTCATAGTTTTCTTTTAAGTGTTTTTGATTATGGTTTATTGATCTATTCTTCAACCAAGGTTACAGTTTTGAATAATTTGAAGGTTACTTATAATTCAATATTGAGGTTTATGTTAAGTGCATCTTATCGTACTCATCATTGTCAACTTTACAAATTCTGAGTGTCTGTCTTTGTTGGATAGAATTTCCTACAAAATGGGAGTCTTTTTATTTAAAATTATAAATGGTCTTTTACCAGTGTCAGTTTCTGACCTTTTTCCCAGGCTTCTGCATGTTTGTAGTACTAGGTCTCAAAATAAATTTGTATTTTAAATTATCATTTGTAAAAAAAAGCCATTGCCCAAAGATCACTTTTTTGTTGTGCACCTTTATTTTTGTAATTCGGTCCCTATTGACCTTGCCGAGTGTAAAACTGTCACTTGTTATAAATTTCGTCTTAAGCAATGGATCATTAATAAGTTTGAATGTGTTTGTTGACCATATGCCAGGAGGTAAATGTTAAATTATATGTATTTGATATTTATGTATTGTATGTTATCATATTGTAATGAATGTTTTTTTTTAATGTTGTGACTTGTCATCCGTGAAAAAGGGCAGAAATGCTCATCAGATCTGCAAGTATAAAAACATAAAATGAAAATGAAATGATAAATGAAATGAAATGAAATAGGGTGTTGGTTAACTAGGATCTGCAGCTTATCCAGTAGGTAGGGAAATGGCAGACTAGGTGGGCCAAGCGGTCCTTATCTGCCATCAGAGTCTATATTTCTGTTTCTATGATATGATAAAGAGAACAGTACAGATACCGCACAGGTAAAAACAAGGTACGGGGAGGCAGCTCATGTTTCAAAGGAAAATATGCACAACTACGAGGACTCCTGCTATGACATTAGAAGGTGGAGGTTCAGAGGGAATGTGAAGAGGCACTTCTTCACTGACAGAGTGGTACAGTTGTTGAACATCCTTCCAGCACAGTTGTTTGTGTGAGAAACAGTTACAGGATTCAAGAAAGCATGGGGTAGGCTTTAGAGGATATTGGAAGTGTAAGGTGGTGGGGAGAAGAAGACCAGAGACAGGATAGGATATACAGTGACACAGTAGCACAAAAGAGAAGTAAAATGATTGCATACTGGTTGGCCGTGGCCCATGAGGCCCTTATATGATGACACCTACCTTTTATGTTTCTCTGTCTCTATATGACATTGATACAGCAGACCAGGGTTTCATTGATACTTTCACAGCCTCCATTGACCATTTCAATTACAGACTGTGTTGCCTGCACTGAGCAACAAACTGGGCTTATCTCTGATTTGAGGTCACACTTGAAGCTGCTTACAGTACTGCAGCAGCAGTACTGCACAGTGGCCTTCTTACTTACCTGTTTGCCTAACATAGAAATATACAGATGTGCAAACATTATTTACTATCATGATTTAAGCCTTGCCTGACCTCACCCAGCGATGGCAATGCTAACACTATCACCATGACAGCAGGTTCTGCTGAGTACTTGTAGATATCCACCTGATGGCATGTCAGGGCCCTTCTACTTAATTTTGTCAAATTCTGATCACTGTTCCATAACTCTACAGTCAGTGAATAATGAGGCCACATGCATCATCCACCTCAACCCACGATACATTCAGTCTTTATAGTCACAATTTTAGAGATGACACCTTGCACTCCACTGGGGAGGGAATGACACATCACAACCAGTGCCTACTGCAATGCTGAAGTTTTGTCAGGTGGACCCAGTACTCACAATGAATGATTCATTAAGATTCTAAAATGCTGATTGGGGCAGTCAAGGCTATGCCACTTTTTACAGTGGAATTGGATTGGACATAGAATTTATAAATGCCACCTCCCCTGCCTCTGTTCCAGTGACCATGTAGCCAAACAGGTGGTCTGGATGTCATGAACTGGACTGCTAAGGCACTGAATGATTTCAACAACTATCATTTGGTATTTTATGACCAGTGTAAACTTATAAGGATCACATTGACAAATTGAACACCCAGTCCCCTACCCTGCCTGGTCTGTCATAAATGTTAATCTGAGTACTCACCTACCACCAGCATGATCAACAGTGCGTGCCACTACCACCCTTCACCCTACTGCATGTACTACAATGCAGGTGTGTTTTGGGAAATTCAAATTACTTTTGCCATTATTGACACAGGGCCACATGGGGAATAACACTAGGTTACTAAGCACCAGGAAGGTGGTATGGGTCAGGAAGCCAGCTGTTCCTTAGGGCAAGGAGCACTTCAATTTCACAACACAATAGATGAAAACTATTATTTATACTGGTGCCTCTAGAATAAATACAGTGCTCACAGTAGTCACAGGACATGTTCCACTGGTTTGCAGCAGTGAAATACAACAGACGGTAGTCTGTCTATTCAACTGAGTTCTTCAATACATGGTTCAACTTAATTTGTTAATGCTATACATAGCTTACCAGGCATAGGCAATCTACTGTTCTTGCTCGGTCCTCTGGCTTCTGCTACACTGCTGCTGGCATCCCCACTGACTGCAGCATCATCGGTAGACCTTCCTGCAGCACCTGTTCCAAATGAAGAGGAATAGTTAAAATAAGTGTTTGAAGTTTGTACACATAACAGCAAAGCAGCACAGCGTAATCAAACACATTCCATCCTGTGGGGAAGGCAAACTGCCAACTTGACACAGAATACAACAGATAATCACATGAAGGGAGGTGAGGAGGAATCACACTAAGGGGTCAACTTCCCTTCCAGAAAACCACACATCATCACGTATTCAGATAAGTGCTGTTGGAAACAGCCATGATGGAGTGACAAGATTGTTCAGGGAGAGGATTGCAAATCCAGATACACACAGTACAGCATAAATATGTACTGTATGCAACAGCACTGCTTACACTTTGTTGCAGGGGATGACATGAGGGGATGCATGGGATCAGTGGACACTGGGCAGTCCTGCCCACTGACCTGACTACCACTCCCACTGGACAATCTGGATGAGGATGCAGATGGTAGCCAAGACACACATGGCAAGTCACATATAGACAGTTAATAGTCACAGGAATGCAGATGTAACAACTGTGTTAACAATGTCATCGTTGGACAACAAGTTAACAAAACTACAAATTAGAAAGCAGTCCAAAATGGATGCAACATCCTCTCAGTTCATTCACCTGTCCCAGAAGATATATGTATGAGGTGATGCTCTGGCAATCACATGAAATTCGATGGCACTGTTACGGACAAAGGAGAGGGACAAGTATGTCTATGATGTGACACACACACACACACACACACACACACACACACACACACACACCCCCATCACTATCAAAGAGGGGTTGTAGTCAGCTCAGGGGGCACACATCATGCATGACACCACAGGCAACTACGGTAACAACACACAGACCTATTTCATGTTCTTTACATTTTGTTTCCTCAATGTAATTATGAAAAAAGGCTCACATTACATGCAGTGTATCGAGGTAACAATTTGTCTTTAACTTCTTCATGACAACCGCTGTTGGAACTACATGGGGGCATGGCATAGTACCACATGAAACATAGCTGTGCAATAAGTCGCAGTGGCTCAACCTCAAGGATGGAGCACTGCTATTCAGTGTCTCGAGTTATAAAGTGAAAAACGGGCTGTATTTCACAGTCGTGCCTCTATGACCCACCCTGGCTCACTGTAAAAATAATCATGTGGTGTAATTCAAACACTAACTGATGAAAACAATCATTTTTAAAGAAGATGACAATAACCTTGAATGATAAAGTCAGTATACTCAGTGGTGCAAGGGTGCCCACCGGCGTAGCAGTAGTGCTACCACTTGCGACACCAGCGATCCAATGTTGGGAGCAAGCTTGGGTTGCTGGAGGGCTAGCCAGGGAGGAGCACTGAGCACCTGAGGGGCTGCTCTCGTCCACTGGGGAGGGTGAGCTGCAGGCCCCACCACTTTACCGCCACCTGGGTGACCACAGGTGGTGGTGCAGTAAGGCCTCAGAGTGATTGGGAGGGGAGGACATTGGTCGGGAGCAGGAGTGGAGGCATGTCTCAATGTGCCCTGCCTCCTTGACTCCCCTTGTATGCTGGCCTTCTCAGGGGACAGAGTCAGAACAAAGGAAAAACAAAACACAGTTGCAGCAGTTGGTAGACAGGACACAGGTACCCCAGATGTCAAAACCGGGCTCCCAGTTGGGGACCACTGGACCACATGACGCACACTCTAATGTGCTGGGAGGGGGATGACCCAGACTCCCCACCAAGGGGGTAGGCTGTGGTGATGCAATATGGGGGCAGGTCCAATGGCTGCTCTGGGAGTTTCTTGGGGCAAGATTAAGGGACACCAAGCCTAGGGATCACTGAAGAGTAGCTGCCACAGTGGAGAGAATTGGGCTGAAAAACAGAAAATAAAGAAAAAAAGTATACTCTCTAGTGCTGCTGTCCTCCTCCACCCTCATCCTCTTCCCTTCTGCAGATACAGTGGTGGTATTGTCTGTTCTACTCTTCCTCTTCCCTTTTTCAGAGCTGCTCACTGCACCACCGAGTGCCACCAGTATGCTGTCTCTCCTTTGGAGGTCATCCCACTTGGGCTTTATCTGCTAGATAGTGCGTGGCATAGGTCCATTTCCCTTGGCATCCAGAGTTCCCTTAATTGGCACCCACAATTTCTGTCTCTCTTTGAAATGTTGCTGATTTGGGCCATAGGTTTACCCACATTGCTGGTCACCTTTTTTACTAAAACTGCAACTTCCTTATAGGAGAATGCTGGTGCCAGCTTTTTCTGTGAGCTGTTGGTAGCACCAGAGTTGGCTGCTTGCTCTTCTTGGCCCTGCAGTAGCTGCCTACCCTGGTCAGCACTCTGCAAATGCTGCTATATTTCTTCCTGGGCCTGGCTACTGCTGCTCAATTCTTCACTTGTTGCTGCCATTCTAAGGTAAACAAGTCGCTGTCTTCTCTTTTCCTAAAGTAAACTTAAAATATAATGTAGTCTAATCTGGCCTCTCTCACAATCACAAATTCTTTCTCTCTATCTCTCTCTCTTTCTCACTCCCTTCCTCCTCACTCCTGTATCTTCTCAGTCCTCTAACTACTATCTCTAGTAAGTAGAAGTGAAATTTGTGATTTCCGCCTGCCGACACGTGGATTTTTTTAAAAGATTTCACAGAAAATTTCAGGGGTCACACTGAGTACTGTTTAAGAGATACAGAATTATTTTAATGCAGGACTGCATAAAATGGAAATATGTTACATGCAGAAAATGTGCCTGCACCCGCAATATTCTGGGAAAAAATGACGCTTCGTAAAATTAAATGCACGATATTCTCTAACATGTGGGATCAAAATTACACCATATGGAGAGGTGTGGTAGATAAAAATGGATTCATATGCACATTATTCTGCCTCTCTCTTGAGAAACTATGCAATTAGGACTGAGGAACTTTTTCTGCAAGTTAATAAAAAAAGTCACATTACATACAAAAAAAACACATGTCTAAGTCAGAAATTCTGTGGAAATTGGCAAATTGCTTTCCTAGCTTCCGTGGATGTGAAATTTCAACTTACGCGGAAATTCTGCTGGTGGAATTTTTTTTCACACGTCTACAACTAACTCATTGATCTGATCTTGCTTTTCCAGTGGTGGGTTTATATACCCACCCATGGGTGGCATCATTGTCAGGTGATCCACCCCTTTTTACCAAAACCAACATAAAGTTTTTTATTTCACTGATATTTAACTTTAAACACCAATTACATACAGGCTGGTTATTGTGCTATTTACTGAATATAAAATGAAGTAGCATTGCCTTGTTTTAAAGACTTAAAATTGATCTACATAATTAATGAGTACTAATAGGGATAAGCTCCTCCCCCTGAATGTGACATCACCGCTGGAAAATGGTATACAATGTCTCATTCTGTGGGCTGCCAGCTCCTATAGGGACATGGATTTTGGCTTACCCTTCCCAGGTATAGTTTATTTTCAATAATTTGTTCTCACAGCAATTTCAGTTCCTATTGTACCAGCATGTCTTGCCTGGGTATGGGAGGGTTTGAATGAGTTTGCAGAGGAAACGGGAGAATGAGGGTGTGCTTCTTTTCTCCCATCTCTTGCCAACCCATGGAACCTCTCCTACATTTTAATTTTCGTTTATTAACAACCATGGAAAGGTGTTAAGCACAAGCAAAGACAAAAAAAAAAGCATTTCTTCTTCTGGAATGTGAGTGGCTGTCGGTTTATACAGTGAAAGAATGAGTAGTATAATACAATTTAAACATTTCTCTGGACAGCCGCTCCATTCATATCTTCTTGTTAAATATTTTCCTCAAAGTCCTAGCCTTCTCCCTTTTATGCAGTTCCCCACAGAAAATGTATGGGAAGCTTGTATTAATCAATTGGAACACAAAACCATAGACTGTCAATTTGTCAGCCCATCAACAAACATTTCATTTAGGCCGAGCATGCAGGCAAACTGCATCATACATAAGCCACTCCGTTTACCCAAATGCCAAATGCAGCTTTACTCTAGAATATGCAATTATGGGGATGAGTTTTTATTCTGATCCTATTAGTAACCATATGTAGCTCCAGCATTCTTATTAAAATACAAGTGCGTAGTACGCACTTTGTTATGGCAAGCAAGGCTTACTGCATTCCTTATCTCTGAGCATAGCCCCTTCTTTTCAATTTAAATTTAAACTGCTCCTTTTCTTCTTATTTTTTCTGAGCAGGATACAGGGAGAGTTTCTAGGACTCTTGTATCTTTGTTTTATTTTTTTGTACCAAATCAACTAAATGGACTAAAAACAACATTAATCTTTGTTTTCTTTATCACAGTCCATTGGATTTTTGTAAGAGAGCATGTAGTAATACAAAACAAACAGCACAGAAATGGCACTTGCCATTTCCCCACATAGCCCTTGGTATTCCTAACCTCTCCTAAGGGAGAGGGGTTAAGATAAAGGGCAAGAACAAAGACCAGAGGTTTACTGTAGATGTCCAGCCTAGCAGTGAAAATTGATAGGAGAGAAAACATTGAAAAAACTGTAAAACAATAAAACAAGATGAAAGATGAAAGGAATGGGGGTGGGGGTTCACAATACACCTTTTTGATTAGTTCTCTACATAAGAGAAGGTTTCACCCTATCACAATGAAACCCACAAAAGGATGCTAGAAGAGAGAAAATATCCAAATTGATTGTTTTTTGTGCATCACTGCAAACCACACTACTGTGAAGCACACTTTAAGCATGGGGCTTAATGCTGGCTGCTGCACCTTTAAGAGCACTTAGAACCTGCATGTAGCAATTTGTTGCACTGCCTGGCAGTGCCTTGTAATGCCTGTCAGTCCAAGAAATTGACAGTCTGGGGCTAGACCTCAGGAAGAGAACATGTCTGCAGTACAGAATAAATAAATACCTTTATTCATTGTTTTCTGCTTCCATCAGTTTATTCGCTCGGTCCAGCAAGGGGTACTCACCAGCAGCGACAGATGGGTCTGGCAAACCAGAAAGAATGTAAGGGTCTTTTAGTGGCAGACCAACACCAAAACACCACACATGGTGAAGAATATGGCCCTTCTTCTGTCCAGACCCCATCTCACTTGTCTGCATCACTGGTTACCCCAAGTCACTTCTCCTACTATGCCTAACCTGCCTGAATGTTACCTGCACCACAGCCGTGGATGCAGATACCAAACAAAATTTACAAATTGTTGTCTGCTCTCTGCAGCAGCTTCACTGCAATGATACAGACTGTATTGACTGAGACAAAATAAAAAGGACACTGCCAAACTTGCCACTGCTTTGCCAATGGGCTGCATAAGCAAAACTAAATCCTTCCTCAGCAGCTCTCACCTTATGGCAGCCTGCCTGCTTTGAACTCCACACTGCTACACACAAGCTGCCCCTCAGCCTTCTACAAATGCAACTCTGCACTGCTCCCTGAAGGACTGCACCAGGAAAAAAATCACAAAGCAGCAGGGAGCCATTCAAGCAAACATGGTTCCATGATTTAGCTCCACCCCAAGACGCAAACCTCCATTATTTCCTACTCAAGTCCATGGATCCCCGACTCTTCAACTGCCCTACTTACAGGTGCAGCTTTCCTCTCACCCCAGCCACAATGCAGGCTGCTCTGTCAAATGGCCTTCCAGCTGCTCTGTACTATGGCAGATCAATACCTTACCTGTGCGGCTACGCAGAGACTATTGATCTGGAGACTCACAGATTGTGGCCAACAGCCACTACCATGATGCATGGCTCCTCCACACACTATCCCCCCCTCTCAAAGTCAGGGCTGCTGCCACACCAGACCCCTAATCAGGACACTCTCTCTCTCTCTCTCTCAATCCAAACATACCATTCTACTCTTATCACAACTGATTGCAGCTTTTCTTTCTCCACTGCTGCCCGCCAACACAAAGTATTTCTCTGTTCCTCCCAAACTGCCAGCACACAGCACTCCTCTTGACACTTCTCCATGCTTCACAAACAGTCCAGAAAAAAAATTATAAAGACTACAGGAGCCCACGGAGCAAATAAAAAAACTGAGGGGTTACTGCCAGGAACGGCCAGGCAATGCAAACAAACAGCCTTGCAAATAAATCAATAAATAAATAACAAAGAATGCAGAAGTCCACATGCATTAAAATGAACGGGGGGCAGAAAAAAAAGAGGCAGTACAATACATAACAAGGAACAGTGAACACATAACAGAAAAATAAAAATAGCTACAGAATTTCAAGTGGGGTGTAACAAATCAATACAGGGGGCACAGTACCCATAACTGGAGACAGTACACAAATAAACTTAGAGCAGTAACTGGAAACAAAAATGGAGGACAACTGGGAGACAAACAAAAGAAAACACAATTAACAAAACAGGAGCAGTCAAATAAATACAGAATTTTCACCAGTTGTGACATTCACTCACCAAAATAAAAAGCCCACCATTTTTCCTGTCAGGGTACACAGAAACATAGAAACATAGACTTTGACAGCAGATAAGGACCACTTGGCCCACCCAGTCTGTCCATTTCCCTACCTATTGGATAAGCTGCAGATTCTAGTTGGGGAAGAAGCTCAGCAGCGTGATAATAGCCATTTTGGGCCTTGTGAAGCAGCACAGCAGCCTCGTGACAAGAAGCCTCCATCTTGTGTGCACCACAGCAATAACACAGGAAGTGACCCTTAACCACCTGCTGGTAGCCATCTTGCTAAAGTCAGGAATTCAGGAACTGCACGTCAAAGTTCAATGGCCATCTCGTGAAGGGTACAAAATGACCAAACTCCATAGAAATCAATGGCAAACCTCTAGAAATGAATGGACACTGCAACAAATAGCTGATGTTTGAAACAAAACCTTTATTTAAATAATTGACACCACTGAATTGAGTGGGAATTGTTTGTTAAGATGTCATTTGATGAACTTTACTTACAAATAATTGTACTTTTATGTACAAAATTATTTTATTCTCGACACTTCATCTACCCCATGATGTTCCGTCTCCTGGATGATGGCAACTTCTTCTCATCCTTACGACCTTTGCTCGGTGAAGCGAAGCTCATCATCAACAACAATATCTGATGAAGACACTAATATGGGAACCAGAGCATGCAGAGTTCTACCTTCACCCACCTCAAGGGCGTGGGGCAACAAAATATAAACCATGCTGCATGACATCCAGTCGTCCATCTCAGCTTAAGGAGCACCAGCTATGCAAGCCATTCAAGAATACCTGGCCCATATTAAAGCTATTTCACCACAGCCCACGGTCCATACCAGTCTACAGCCAGTACCCTTCTCAACCTTGCCTCATGAAGACGCTGTTGACTGGCTCGAACAATTCCAAGCCTAGATTTCCTTACATGGTTGGACTGATCCTTCACATATTTTTAATGCCTTGTGCTTGTTTCTGAGAGGGACTGCCATTTCCTCATTCAATGCACAACCAGAACAAGTCAAAGGGGACATCGCCACCCAGTATGCAACTTTGAAACACCATTCTTTCCAAGTACATCCACCCTGATTATTGGAACAACAAACAGAAAAAATGTCTCAGCACTCTGGAGAAATATTTTTTAAGGCAATGTTGCCACTTTTATTTACAAGGCGTCTGGCAAAATAGACTAATTTTATCGGTCTATTTTGCCAAACACCTTGCAAATAAAATTGGCAACATTGCCTTTAAAAATATTTCTCCAGAGTGCTGAGCCAATTTTATGTTTGCTTGCTTGCATGTGCAAGAAACATAGTGCCATCATACGAGTTTTCCAGAGGTGTGTCAGCCTCTTCCAATTCAGTCAGTGTATTTGCAGGCATGGTCGCAGAGCGCCAATCACTGCTCCAGCTGTCTATAACAGTTGAAAATGCAGTGGCATACAGTTGAAAGGGAGGCTCCACTTGAGTGAGCAGAGCTCTCCCCCCACTACCACGTGCGCCACACTGCATGCTCATGCACCTTCGCCCTACCCCCTCCACACTGTACGGCCAACGGAGGTGCCCAATCCCCTGTCGGCTCCATGCCCCCAAAGCATCCAAGTGCCATGCCGGCAGACCACCCCAGCATGGCAAAATGATGTAATGGCCGATGGGGGTGCCCAATCCCCCTTCAGCTCCACTGTATCTCCCCCCCATGCTGTCGCTGACAGGGGTGCCCAATCTCTCGTCAGCTTCACTGTCTCCCCAGCCATCCTTCTGCCATGCTGGGAGCCCACCCCAGCAAGCCAAACATCCCGCGTTGTCTTTTTCAAAAAAAAAAAACTTGTAAAGAAAAAAAATGGTCCCTCGCAGTCTCCTGCCCCCCAACCCGCACCCACCACTGTGCACCTGCCTCCCACACCCCTCAATTCCCCACACTTACCTCCCAGAGTCCACGCGACGATCTTTTGGTGGTCCGGGAACACGTCTGCACTCTTCAAAGCCGACCGCGAACTGAGGAAATGACGGTAAGCTGTATAATGGGATAGATAGGGTTTTTTTCAACTTTGTTGCATATCTCAGGCATTTTTTGGAATTTTCGCACCAAATTTTCAACATGGGGTTTTTGGGACCCCTTCTCATGAATTCTTGCACTGTCATGGCATTACTCGGGCCCGAAGGGTGATTTTGCAGCCACTGTGCGAAATCACCTTTCCAGGATGATTAACAAAACAACACTGCCAGTGTTCATAAGGTGGGCTCTCAAAAAGCCTATTTTGAAAATTTGGTGGAAAAATTCCTAAAAATGTTTTATGAGTGTGCATTGCGCAGTTCCTATGCACGCTCGTAAGTTAGCAAATTTTCAATATTTTCACTCCAGATTTTCAACATTGCCATTTTACCACACCTTCTTATGAGCAGTACAGCTGTCAGTTTTCACATCTCACCCAAACTATATTTCCACCTATGTAGCACACAATGGCGCAGTCGGTGTGCGAAATCAATGTACGGGACAAATTAAGAAAATCACAGTGACACTGTTCATGAGCAGAGGTCTTAAAATGGCTATGTTGAAAATTTGGTGAAAAAATTCCTAAAAATGACTGTTTTACGACGTGCAATACGCAGTTCCTACGCATGCTCGTAAGTTTGCGAAATTTCAATATTTTCACTCCAGATTTTCAACATTGCCATTTTCAAACACCTCCTTATGAGCAGTACAGCTGTCATTTTTAACATCTCACCCAAAACGTGTTTCCGCCCATGTAGTGCCCAATGGCGCAGTCGGTGTGCGAAATCAATGAACGGGACACATTAAGAAAATCAAAGTGATACTGTTCATGAGCAGAGGTCTTAAAATGGCTATTTTGAAAATTTGGTGAAAAAATTCCTAAAAATGACTGTTTTACGAGCGTGCGTTGCAGAGTTCCTATGCATGCTCGTAAGTTCGCAAATTTTCAATATTTTCACTCCAGATTTTCAACATTGCCATTTTACCACACCTCCTTATGAGCAGTATAGTTGTTATTTTTCACATCTCACCCACAACGTGTTTCTGCCCATGTAGCGCACAATGGCGCAGTAGGTGTGTGAAATCAATGTATGGGACACGTTAAGAAAATCACGGTGACACTGATCATGAGCAGAGGTGCTAAAATGGCTATGTTGAAAATTTGGTGAAAAAATTCCCCAAAATGACTGTTTTAGAGTGCACGTTAGCGTTCTCCTTACGCACGCTGGCAAGTTTGCTAATTTGTAATATTTATATTAGATTTTTCAACAGTGCCATTTTACCACACTTCCTTATGAGCAGTGCAGCACTATTTTTCACATCTCGCCTAAAATGTGTTTCCGCGACATGTAGTGCACAATGGTACAGTTGGTTTCAAAACAATGTTTGGGACAAATTAAGAAAATCACAGTGACACTGGTCATGAGCAGAGGTCTTAAAATGGCTATGTTGAAAATTTGGTGACAAAACTCCATAAAATGACTGTGTTACAAGTGAGCATTACGCAGTTTCCACACACCTCGTGGGTTCATGAATTTGTAATATTTTCAGTCCAGATTTTCACCAGTGGCATTTTTCCACATCTCCTTATGAACAGTATAGCTGTCATTTTCCACAACATGGCCGAAATGTGTTTTCACACTTTCAGTGCAGAGATGCGTGGTCGCTGTGGGAAATCATTGTTCGGGACAGATAAAGAAAATCACACTGACACTGTTCATGATCGGAGGTCCCAAAATGCCTGTGTTAACAATCGGCTGTAAAAAAATCCCAAAAACTAGTTACATTACAGGTGTGCATTGCACAGTTTCTACCCACGCTCATGACTTCACCAGTTTTTTTAAGATTTTCATAGCAGATTTTCAACATTGCCATTTTTTGCACCTCCCCATGAACAGTACCGCTGTCATTTTTCACATCCTGTTCAGAATGTGTTTTTGCACCTGTGGTGCCAAATGCCATAGTCGCTGTGCAAAAGCAGTTTTCGGCTAACAAACTGATATTGCCACTGTTCATGAGGTGGGGGTCACAAAAAAACCATGTTGAAAATTTGGAGTGAACATACCAATGAATGCCTGAGGCGTTAGGGTGTCCGACCATAACGCCCCACCCTGTAGAGTATGACAGGCATCAGGGGTGTGACTTGGGATTCTTGCCTGTCATGCTCATACCATTCCACCCCCACCCACACCCTGCAGCCAGTGAGAGGCATCAAGGTGTGCCTCGGACTCTTCGGGCCCAAACTTCACCCCATTCTCCTATACCGCACCCATCTCACCGTATTTCCTGAGGGAATGGGGTGCACATAAGGGCCAAAGACCCCAAGGCACACCGTGACACTTGTCAGTGTCTGCAGGGTAGGGTGTGGTGAAATGGCGTGGTCATTATGCCTGATGACCCAAAGGCACACCCCAATGCCTGCCACTCTCTGCAGGGTGGTGGTGGGGTTGGCTTCAGTTCAATACTTCGCTGAAATTCCTATTATGCAGCTCTGTAACTTCTACACTACCAACACCAGTGCCAGCAAGCAAACATTCGGCATTGACAAATGCTTGTTCTGTTTGTTTCTGTGGCGGAGCCAGCAAGCTCTTGATTTGTGCCCCGCTGCTTCTGAGCACACCCTACTGGATTATTAGAACAACAACTGTAAGAACTTACCATGCAGCCCTCTGCATCTCTTGAAGCATTCATAATGGACACTGAGTCATGGTGCAAATGTCTGCAGAAGACTGAGAATGAGCAAATAACAATCTTTGTCTGAGGACTGCTTCCTAATCTCCATCTTTATGTAACCCAGCAGAAACCAACAACTTGGATGGACACAATTCAAACTGCACGACTTGCACAAGAGTCCATATTAATATCCCAGGCCACCACTGTACATGTGCCTCAGTCATCACAGTTAGCCACAGTTGCAACATGTGTCTAGCAGCAGCAATCAATGATAGAGATGCTCACCACAACTGTCAATAGTCTGTACTGCAGCTCAACTGCTTCTTCAGCTACCCCTGTCAATGCTTTTTGACCATTTCAACAGTGACCTGAGCCACCTCCGCCTGCACTAGAACCAGTTACCTGACAGTGGTGTGGATTCAGAGGACACTCTGCTGCTGTCTGCTGAAAGCTAAAGTATCATAACAGAAATCATGGGAACCAAAGATGCCCACCACAGCACAATTAGCATGACAATCCCAACTACTCCAAGGATCAGAGGAACACAACAACTGACTGCACCTCTGACTTTTGCAATTCAAACAAATTGTATCCTCTAATTGCTAATTCTGGCACACTCTCACTTCCAGGGGAAAAGTTACCTGTCATCAGATCACCTTTCCTAGCAAACTATGTGCCTGTGACCATCGGAGATTGGTCCACGCATGCCTTGGTTGACACTGGAGCAGAAATCTCAGTTATCAACAACAGTATTCTGAACAACCAAGCTATTCATTACATGCTTAATGTTTCTCCAGCTGACCTAAAGTACATTATCACAGCAAGTACAGCTACAGTACCTATTACAGGAGTGGTCCATCTCAAGCTACACTTTGGCTCACAGCAAGCTAGTGTCAAGTTATATCTAGTGCCTGATCTACAACCTGCAGTGATTCTTGGCCAGGACTTCCTCAAAGCTCACAAAGCCATCCTAGACATTGCATCAAACAAACTGCCACTAGACCCTCAGAGGCAACTCGCAGTTACAGACTCAGTCACTATGCCTCCTCAAACAGAGGTGGTTTTGGTTTGAGGTGAACCAATTCCACAAGGTGTTGTTGGCATTGTCATGGGATCCCCTACTCTGCATTCATCAAGTCTTCTCCCAGGGAACACCTTGTCTGCAGTGCATAGCTGCACAGTCTTCCAAAAATGCTGCAATTTCACAGATGAGCCAGTAGTCATCTCTAAGGGTGCCAACATCAGAAAGTTTGTCTGCTTGTCTACAAGGAACCAGCTCCATCTCATGCAAGAACCTCAGCCTGGTTCCACCAACTCTAGTCCTGTCAATACCATCACAACCGCTCCAGCTTCACCAGAGTTACCTCTCAGTAAGTGACTATCCTCTTCAAAACTTCCAGCATCTCCAACAGAAAAGCAACAACTTTTGCAATTCCTGGAGAATTACCTGGATGTCTTTGTAGGTCCAGATAACAAGCTCAGATGCTCTGATATCCTGCAACATCCCATCGAAGTGCAGCCAACCAGAAACCATTCCATCAGCGAGCCTACGAAGTGGGACACAAACAGAAAAAAGTCCTAGAGGACATAATAAAAACTTGCTAGAATAAGACATTGTTGAAGAGTCTACAAGTCCTTGGAGTGCACCTTGCCTGCTGGTGGTAAAGAAGGACCAAGGGTATCACTTTGTGGTAGACTACAGAAAACTTAATGCCTACATGGTGCAGGATTCTCATCCCTTATCTGCAACCAAAGATGCTTTTGACAGTCTTGGTGCAGCCAGCCCTGCTTACTTCACCACTCTAGACCTTCACAGTGGGTTCTACCAAGTTTCCATTCATCCAGCTTCTCATCAATACACATCATGGCACTGCCACTTGTGATTTATTCAATATAAACATCTGCCTATGGGACTTTGGAATAGTCTAGCCAAATTTCAACATGTTATGAAAGCTATACTATGTGGATTGTCTTAGAAATCTTGCCTAGTCTACTTGAACAATGTTATTATCTTCAGCAGAACCTTGCCAGAGCACCTCAAGCTTCTCAAAGAAGTGTTTGAATGTCTCAGACAAGCCAATCTCAAGCTTCGCCCAGAGAAGTGTTGTTTTACACAGCATCAAATTCATTATCTGGGACATGTTGTTAGTCTTTAAGGCATCTCCCCAGACCCAGATAAGCTCTCCACAGTCAAAGATTATCCAGACCCTAACAATCTCAAAGACCTTCAAGCTTTCCTGGCCTTGTCTGGCTACTACAGAAAGTTCATTTGCAACTATGCCAAGATTGCAGCTCCATTGTATGCCCTCAACAAAAAGGGATATGAGTATACATGAACTTCTGAATGCGAAGAGGCCTTTGAAATCTTGAAAGGAAACCTAATCTCTTCTCCAGTATTGGCCTACCCAAGGTTTGACCAACCCTTCAAACTCTACTCAGAAGCTAGTCCCTTTGCAGTGGGCACTGTGCTCTGTCAAATGCAAGATGGAACAGATTGAGTGGTTGCCTACGCTTGGCGCTCTCTTTCCTCAGATGAGTGGTACTATGGCATCACAGAAAAAGAATGTCTAGCCATGGTATTTTCCATAAAGAAATTTAACTGTTACCTTTGCTACTCCTCCTTTACAGCCATTGTTGATCACTCTGCCCTCAGATGCTTATTCGAAATGAAGGAGCCAGTAGGCAAGTTCACCTGATGGATTGCCATGTTGCAATCCTACACTTTTGAAATTCAGTACAGACCAGGTTGAGTTCACTGAAATGTCAATGGTGTAAGCCAGAGACGATATCTCTCCGCATCATCCTCAAAAGATGAAGAATCCTGCTGACGAGCTCTTCCCTTCCATGCCGCAGATGTGCTTCCTGGTGATACTCCTACAGAACCTCATGTTACTTTGCTGCTACCAACTGCTTCTACAGAAGAAAGCACCAATCTTCAATTACTACAAGCAGCCGAAGAGCTTCTCCTCTTCTCTGCTTCTGATCTGTCCCTGGCAACTGTTACAATACAACAAAGAACTGATCCTCAAGTCACAGACATAATTGCATACTTAGAGTCTGGAACCTTACCGCTACAAAAGAAGCATTGCCAGGATGCACTTTTCTTTGCTTCACAATACTTCTTCAATAAGGATGTGCTTTTCTACATTTGGCCAAGGAAGACAAGGGTCATCGCATGGATAGAACTCATGTAGAGCTAGTTGTGCCAGCCTGTCTAATCAATCAAGTTCTTCTCTCCACTCATGCCTCTCCATTTTCTGGCGGTCATATGGGAATCCACAGAACTCTCAAAAAGACAAGGTTTCACTTCTTCTGGCCTCACATGAACAGGACATTGTCCGATTTGTCAAATCCTGCCAACCCTGCTCTAAAAGAAAGCCTCCTGCCGAACTGACAAAGGCACATATCATTCCAATACCTGTAGTCACTGAACCATTTCAAAGAGTCAGCACAGACATTCTTGGGCCTTTACCTACATGCTCTGACTCTGGCGACATATACATTGTTGTTTTTGTGGACTACCTGATAAAGTATTTGGAACTAGTCCCCCTAAAAGACATCAAAGCTGCCACAGTGGCAAGTACCTTCCTCAACACAGTCATTTGTCATCACTGTACCCTATTGTACCTGCATTCAGACAGAGGCACTAACTACCTTTCAACCTTTGTTTGAGAAACACGCAAACTTCTCGACATAAAGAAGACTCACACAACCAGTTATCATCCACAATGCAATGGGCAAAGTGAAAGAATGATGTCTACCATTCTCAACACACTCTCCAAGTACCTGGATGAAACTCACAACATTTGGGATCAATTTGTTCCATTTGTGCTATTTGCTTACAACATAAGCCCATGTGTCGACAGTACAGAGTACACACCATTTTTCTTAGTACATGGATGTCACCAAGAACTCCACTGGATAGGGATCTCTCACTGCTAGAAGTTCCAAAATCAACTTCTTCCTTCATCATTCCAATGCTGGAACAGCTTGAACTTTCCAGACGTGTTGCCATCACCACGTTGGGACAGAGAAAATCTGCAATGCAGAAAATGTCTGCAGCCAAGTTGCATGAACCTTCATTTTTCTTAGTGGACATTGTATATTTGTACCAATCTCTTCTAGTTCTGGGCACCACCAATAAATTGCTTTGCCCCTGGACTGGTCCCTTCTACATTGAAGAAAAGCTTCCTGCTATGCACATTCGTCTATGCCGCATGTCTGATGGAAAGCTGGCACACAACAAAGTCCACATCAATCGACTGAAACATGGGTACCTGAGTAACACCCTTTCCAGATGACCCCAATCTACCAAACAATGAAGCTGCACTTGAGCCTGCCATCCTCTATGAAGCTAAGATCCCTTCAGGCAACTTGCAACTAGTTCCTACAGATCTTCCCACTCCTGACACTCTCCAGCTAGATTCTATTTTGCCTCATTTGCCAGATGAACTTCCTATGACTTAATCTGAGCCTTCTTCTTCTTCTTCTCAGAATTCTCTCGTACACATACCGATTTATCATATTGTGAAGATCTTAAGGAAGAAGTTCACTAATGGATCCTGGACTTGCAGAGTCAAGTGGTGCAGATTTGACAATGCACAGAACTCCTGGGTCACTTTTAATGACATCACACTATCCTGTCAGGAACTGGTGCAATCCACTCATGCCTCCATTCCCACTGACTGGAAAAGTCGACAAGGTCTTGAACTTGAACTGGACTCAGTGGTGGTACACCTTCCATATTTATTGTGTCATGTAAATCTTTCTCTCTTGCAACTGTTATTAAAGAGTTATTGTGCACTGTTTATCCCCCTGCTGCTCTCCTTCCCTCTCTTGCCTTTCCCTTCCCCTGCACTTAAGCACTTGTTGCATGACCAAGTTTCAAATTGCTATGGTGTGCCCCCTTCCCCTGACACTACCATGACTAGTCACCACTGTAATCCAGTCTCTCCCCCCCCCCACAGTGGAGTACTGCTTTGTTTAAATGTAATACCCTGAAATGCTTAAAAAAGTGTTTTTCTTACAAAACTTTCTTAGAAACAGTTACGATAGTTATTGCTTGTTCAAGTGGTGCTTACATTCACTGTCCACACAATGTGAAGCATACATTAAGCATGGGGCTTAATGCTAGCTGTCACCCCTTTAAGAGCACTTAGAACCTACATGTAACAATTTCTTGCACTGCCTTGCAGTTCCATGTAATGCCTGTCAGGCAGAGAAATTGTCAGTCTGGGGCTAGACCTCAGGAAGAGTACATGTCTGCAGTACAGAATAAATACCTTTATTCATTATTTTCTGTGTCCGTTAGTTTATTTTCTTGGTCCAATAAAGGGTCCTCACCAGCAGCAACAGATGGGTCTGGCAGATCAGAAAGTACATAAGGGTAATTAAGTGGCAGACCAACACTAAAATGCCACACTACTCTAATGTCTCATTCCTAGAACAAGGCCCTCATTTTATTTTGAGACAGTTATGCAGTCTCCCAAGAGACACCTGAATAGAAAGAAGGGAGAGGGGGGTGGTGTTGGAGGTGTTGTTTGAGATGCCCTGGGATATCCTTATGTAGTATATATCCATACTGTACATCTCTGCAGCATGTTACGTACTGCCCTTAAAAGTAGTTATGCTTGTAGGGCTGGGTGCACAGTGGTACAGTAGCAGTAGCACTAGCACTACCACTTGCTGTGCCAGAAACCTGAGTTCAGAACTGCAATCAAGTCATCAAGGGTCAGCCGGAGGAACAAGGACTGAGTGGCTTGATAACATCACTCCTTCTTTGGGGAAGAAGGAGTGTGTATCCCACAATTTAACTGTCATACAGTAAAGGCTGAGAGGCAGTATGGCCTAGGACACAACACCAGGATGGGGAAAAGTTGTTGCCAATGCCTATGCTAACCATGTATGGCCAGGTGTGCACCTATGTGAATTATTGCATGGCAGCATTCAATGAAAGGGAGAAAAATTAGGAATAAATGGACGCTGTCTGGGCAGATGATGCCCTGCCTTTTGGCTCTCTTCTCCAGGCTCTCAGATTAACTACTGGGCCTCAACTCCACTGTTGGTGGTCAAATATAAAGTCAGTGGAGTTGCTATGAAGCATAAGGCAGACCCAGCCTTAGAGGGGAGGGAGAAAGCTACGGTGGGAATGAACCAGTGAGCTGTGAGTAACACAAAAGTCCTGGAAGGTCCAGGTAAAGAGGAGCCTCTATAGATGTGGTACTACCAGTGGCCAAATGAGATCCTAGCAAGAGGTGCCCTCGGAGGTGGGAGAAAGAGCACTGTGTTTTCCCCAGCGTGGAAGAATTTGTACTCAGCAGGTGGAGTGGTTGTAGTTGGTAGCTGCTAGTTTTTGCACAGATAATATAGACAATTCCACTTATATGAATTTCTCTTATATGCACATTTCAGTTATATGCTGGAAATCACTGTTCCCCAGTCTGCTGATACACTCCTGCTGCATTTCGTTTCAGGTCATTGCATCCTCTTTTCACTTCTATGCCTTTTTTTCCATGTACTTTCCAGGTAGTTTACAATAATTTTTCCCATGACACTGAAGGCTTTTGTTATTTTAAATCACCGTTTAACAACTCACTTAAGTACTAATTAGAGTAATCTGAGCTTAGAGACAATGTAGGCTAGTGGTTAAGAACAATGAGCTACAAATATGAAGAAGTGGGCTTGAATCCCACAACAATCACTTGCAGACTGTGTGACCATAAGCAAGTCACTAAACTTCTCTGTGCTCCTAGGACACACCTGGAAAGTTCTTGCTTAGTGTGCTTTTCCAGGCCAAAAACTGTGTAATAAAAAAATAAATCAAAAACTGGCATGTGTTGGTGGCACTTAAGAGCTCTATTCCTCCACTCATCTATCACCATGTCTATTTTTATGTTGGCGCACTTGCGCAGCCAACATCGTGGGACAGTGCAGCTTTGGAGGCGGGGTCGCTGTTGGACAAATGCAGGGCATGCACCAGTAGGTGCGTCCTGCATTCCCCAATCAGCCTGCATGCCAGCACCACACCATGCATGCATAATGTGGCAAGCACATCTAAGGAAAGGTCCGCTGCAATCTGGGCAAAGCTCGTCATATGGAATGGTCTTTTTCTTGCCATGCTTGCAGACATTATGTGCATGGTCAGCTAGCGGGCAGCCGCCTAACTTCTGGTGACTCAGGGTGCCTAACTCCTGTTGGTTAACCAATTTCACTTTCTTTTGTGTGCCAATGGGGAGCCCACTCCCCATTGGCATAAACCCCCAATTGTTGAATGCTGAGGGGTGCCCAATCTCCGTTGGCATTACTTCCTCCTCCCCTGTGTTGGTGCCAAATGAGGGTGCCCAGTCCTCATCAACTACTGACACCCCCCAAACAGTTAGGTGGCATGCTGGGAGCCCACCCCAGCATGCCAAATTCCTGCAAAACAAAAACTGTCCAGCAATGGATTTTTCCTTTTTTTTCCTGTAAATGAAAACAGTCCCTCGTAGTCTTGATGCCCCTCCCCTCCCCACCCACCCACTGCGCACCGTGCCTCCCTCCACCCTCCCCACCCCATACTTACCTCACGGAGTCCGGTGCAACTATATTCTCTGGACCAGGAACACGCCTGCACTCTTCAAAGCCGACCGTGAACTGAAGAAATGCCAGTAAGCTGTATAATGGAATGAATAGGGGGTTTTCAACTTTAATGCATATCTCAGGCATTTTGTGAATTTTGGCCCAATTTTCAACATAGGAGTTTGGGACCTTCTCATGAATTCTTGCACTGTCATGGCGTTATTCGGTCCCGAAGGTGATTTCACAGTCACCGCGTGGAATCACCTTTTGGGACCAAGTAATGAAATGACAGTGCCACTGTTCATGAGAGGGGCTCTCAAAAAGCCTATGTTGCAAGTTTGTGGAAAAATCCAAAAAATGACTGTTTTATGAATGTGCATTGCAACTGCACAACGCGTTCGTGTTAGCCGATTCGAACTATTTTCATGCCAGATTTTCAACATTGGCATTTTATCACCTTCAGAATCGCATAGCTGTCATTTTTCACATCTTGCCCAAATGTACCGCACTTGCGGGCGCAGAATAGTGTGTGGCCCTGGGCAAAACTGGTCGTTTGGGACACATTACGAAAATGACAGTGACACTGTTCATGAGCAGAGGTCCTAAAATGCCTGTGTTGAAAATTTGGTGACAATACTCCATAAAATGACTGTGTTACGAGCGTGTGTTGCGCAGTTTGCACTCATGCTCTTAAGTTCACAAACTTATATTTTCACTCCACATTTTCAGCAGTGTCATTGTTCTACACCTCCTAATGAACAGTATAGCTGTCATTTTTCACATCCGGACCAAAATCTGTTTTCGCAGTTCCGGCACACAATAGCGCGGTCGCTGTGGAAACCCTTGTTCAAGACACATTATGAAAATGGCAGTGACACTGTTCATTAGCAGATGACCTAAAATGCCTATGTTGAAAATTTAGGGACAAAAGTCAATAAAATGAGTGTTTTATGAGTGCGCATTGCGCAGTTTGCACGCACGCTCGTGACTTTGTAAATCTGTAATACTTTCACTCTAGCTGTTCATCATTGCCATTTTTCCATACCTCCTTATGAACAGTACAGCTGGCTGAAATGTGTTTTGCATGTCCAGTGCAGAATTGCACGGTCACTTTGCAAAATAACTTTTCGGAACACTTTCAGGAAATTACGGTGACACTATTCATCAGCAGAAGTCCTAAAATGCCAGTGTTGAAAATTTGGTGGTGAAAGTCCAGACAATGACTGTGTTGCAAGCATGCATTGTGCAGTTTCCACGCACCCTTGTAACTTTGTCAATCTGCAATATTTTCATGATACATTTTCACCACTGTCATTTGTGAGCACCTCATTAACAACAGTCCAGCTGCCATTTTCCACAGCCTGCCCAAAATGCGTCTCTGCAGCTCTGCCTCACAGTGGTGTACTCGCTGTGCAAAATCACCTTTTGGGACACATTAACAAACTCACAGTGCTATGCCTCTCCACCTCCGCCACTGCCAATGCCAGCGTGACAACATTCAGCATTGACAAATGCTTGTTTACTTATAATTTATTACATTTTCAGTCAGTTGTTATTGACATCATGACATATACATACATACATACATACATACTGCCCATACTATTTTTAACAAAGAAATTATAAACCATAGTCATTCCATTAGAGTGTGTAATTGTACCCTGATACAGTAGTATGGGCTAAGTCCTATTGAAGGGTGAGAGTAAGTACAGGCTAAGTCCTATTGAAGGGTGAGAGTAAGTACAGGCTAAGTCCTATTGAAGGATGAGAGTAAGTACAGGCTAAGTCCTATTGAAGGGTGAAAGTAAGTACAGGCTAAGTCCTATTGAAGGGTGAAAGTAAGTAAAGGCTAAGTCCTATTGAAGGGTGAGCACAAGTCCAAGATAAATAAACAAAAAAGTATCAATGAAAACTCTAAACTTCTGGGGCTAACAATAAAAGTTACTAAACTAAGCAATGCATTACCTAGCAAGAGAGATATATATTAAAAGTTGGTAAATATATCAGTTCCAAATTCTGCTAACACAACAGTTATCACCATACTGAAACAATTGCATGCTGCGTTTACCATTTAGTATTTACTTTTACTGTTCAGCAATATCTGTAACTGTTGTACTGTACATGACGTTCCTGCACTGATGTAACATACTTGTCTTACCACTCTTTTTGTACTCTTCCAGGTCGTGCCTGAAAATAGTCATTGTTTGGCTAGTATACTCACCCAGTTAACAAAAACTAAATGAATAAATAAACTAATTAATTAAAAAAACTCTACCCCTCACTGACAAAGTTGAGTTTTTATATATACAGTCTAGCTAAAACTAAAAAATATACTAAAGATTGAATACAAAGCCCTTTTTAAAATGAAAATATGTGTTTCAAAAGTTTTTAAGACTGCATATTTTCTCTCAGTATGCCTGTATGCCTATATACCTGAAGCACTTGAAATGTTACTACTAATCAGTTGCCCAGTTTCTAAACACCAAGTATAGCAATTCTTATTGTGTAGTATGTACTTATCTGTACTTGCATGCACTGCCTGCATTTCTGTTAGAAGTGGAAAAGGCTTTTTTTAGACAACATAGATGGGGGTAAGTAATTTGATGTGTTTATTATTGGCTGAAGGGCAAATCTGGACCAGCTATAGTAGCCCACATTCAATAGCCATATTAAAGAACTGTGTCTGGCCCTGTTTGGAGAGGGGTGAGAACTGGCATGCCTGGGGCCTCAGCTAGTTGATAACTGGAGGTGGGAATGAGTAACATTTCTGATTGCAGGATGATGTTGGCTTGCTTCCAGGGCTAACCGGCAAGCTCTTTCTCGGAAATAAATTTGAGCACTGTCCCAGCATATCCCATCATAGTTGTGTCCCATCACATGAGTGGCACATAGCAGGAGTGAAACATCTATCTTAAGGCATCTGAATTTTCAGCAAATCAGGTTTTACTAGGAGCAAAGATGTCACTGTTCAATCATTTGTGCCATTAAGAGATGGACACTGAACTGAGTAGATGCTCTGCACCTGTGGATCATTACCATTTTTTGCAGGTTGATTTTGTGGGTGCTGGTCATGAGCAGAAGGTGCAGTGGACCCAATAGGGGTTAGGTGGGAAACTGGGGGTGCTTGATGTGAAACTTAGTTAAGTGACTTAATTGGTGGGCTCGGGTGAGGGAGGCAGGGGCATGTGTGTGTTGGCACATGGGTGGGTGAAGGGTATAGAATGATTACTTTTTGGTCTGACTCTCCACTGTAGCACTAGCAGCCTGTGTGATTCCGTGTGTGTGTGTGTGTGTGTGTGTGCGTGTATGTGTGTGTGTGTGTGCCAGCGTGTTTGTGTGTGTGCCAGAGGGAGAGGTGGGTGGGAGTATCAATGACTGTATAGAATTTTGGGTGGGAGGAGGGGTTGGCTTTACAGCACACTGGGTGGGGGAGCCTTTTTAATGTTTCAGTAATTCTCAAAAAAAAAATCCACTGGTGAAGTTTGTGCATCTGCTTTGGATTTCACAAATTTTGTGATTTGCAACTTTCCACAAATTCACACCAACTTCATAGGCAGATTAAAAACTTGCAGCATCTCCAGGAAGTACTAATAGGCATCAGGAAAAGTAGCTACTGTTGGAGGTCTGAGATGTGAAATTAGCAGACACTCTATCTAGGATAGGGTAGGATAAAAAATAATTTTTAGACAAACAAAAGAGGAGGCAAGAAGGTACATGGAAGTTTCAACAGACAAAAAAATAAATGAAGGAAAGAGCATGGAAGTGGTGCAGTGCAATGGTTGTGGATCCACAGTCTTTAAGAACACATTCTGGAGGCTGAGGAGCTACAACATTTTTACTCAAATCTCTAGGCTGAGGGTAGAAGTAGCTGGACTCTGGGCTGAACTGACAAGGATGCAGAGAACCTTCTTCCAATCTAAGGGCCATCAAGTCTGCAGCTGCTTCCCCAGGGGATGTGTAATCAGAGTGGTAGGACCTTGGTGGGCTCCAGGAGGGTGGACGTGGCAGGAAGGGCACACACTACTCAGCCTGTACCACTGCATAATTCCTTTGACATACTGGAGGGAAAGGACAGCAAGGAGGAGGCACCCATAGCAGTGGAAAGAGAGGAAGTGGGGTCCTCAGAAGGGGGGACCCCAAGTAGGGAGGAAGAGGCCCCCAGCCGAGGAGGAAGCAGATGCTGGTGGGGGACTCCATTATTAAGGGGCTAGACTTGTGACCAGAGGGAGGGAGGGAGGAAGGGAGAGGGAGGTGAAGTGCCTCCATGGTGCTTTGGCTTGGAAGAATGGAGAGCAGATACAGAGGATCTCTAGTGCAGGAGGTGTTGGGAAGGAGCTAAATGTCACTGTCCACCTTAGAACAAATTACCTGCATAGGGATAGGTTAGGAGTGCTTCAGGGAAACTTCAGGGAGCTGGGGAGGGGCCTCAAGCAGGTGACATGAACTGTGGCTTTTTCCTGAGGTGTTAAATGGGAACAGCCAGGGAGAGGAAAAGGATTTCTGCACCGGGATTATTAACAATTGGTTGAAGGAATGGTGCATGGAGGAAGGATTCAACTACATTGGAGACTGGGGCCAGCCTATAAGGATATGGGCCTCTGTAGGGGAAACAGTCTGCATCCTTCCAGGAAGGGGGCCACAGCCCTTATTAGGAAGTTTAAATGCTACTTAGATAAGCATTTAAACTAGCTGGGGGGAAGCTGTAAAACCACAGGATGCAATAATTTCCTCCCTACAATAAAGCAGCAAGGAGTGAGGGCCCAAGGGGAACAGACTTCTCCAGGACAGAGGCACATGAAGATAGTGGTGGAGACAAGGCAGAGGACAAGGGGGCGTAAATCAGGAAACCAGGAAAAGTGGAGTAAAGAAGGCAGCCTAATGGTGCTGAGGGTTGAGGTGCTGGTCGCCACACCTCGCTCCACGCCGGCGACCCATGTTCGGGAACGAGCATAGGATGCCATGGGTTGGCAGGGAGAAGATGGATTGAGTGTCTGTAGGACTGCACTCCATCTCCAGGGAGGGGGGATTCCAGTGGCTGGTGTTCACCTGATCCCTAGCGGAGGCTGGGTCTTGGCAACACAGAGCCACACACCAAGGGGGGGGCATGACACAGAAGACACTTGTCTAGGGTGTGCACGGGAGTGTGTGAGCACCCAGTTGCTGGCATCATTGCCCGCTGTGCAGCCCACAAGGAAGAAAAGCAGAAAAAAGGGGACATCCAGTCACAGTGGCTTGATGGCCATCTGTGAGCACCTGCACCGGCCCCAGGGGGGGGAGACCACCAAGTAGATGTGGATCCATTCTAGGTGGGGGAAGTTGGCCACCCCCTACCACCCCACCACAGGGGGTAAGCTGCGGGGCAACTAGAGGTGATCCCACCAGGGAGGTCGATGCTGGTCAGATGGTGGCTGGAGGAAGGGAAGCACAAACAGATTGGCCGACTGGAGACCCTTGGAATGAAATAAGAACCATAAAAAAAATTAAATAAAAAGAGTGGGGTAAACAATATGGGTAATGAAAAAGGTAACAAGTGAAGAGGGAGGGTCTGGTGGAGCATCAGGGAGCAGCACAGGCCTGAGAATGGAGAAGGCAGGGAAGCAAGCAAGGAGAAAGTAAGGTATGGAGAGCCATGCGCAGTAATGCAAGGAGTCTAGGAAACAGAATTCTGGACAAGGAAACCATCATGAAGGAATCTAGCCTGAATTTGGTGGCTATAAAGAAATCATGGTGCACTGACAGCCATGACTGGCATATTGCCATACTGATCTACTCTCTGTTCAGGAAACACAGGGAAGTGATGAGGGGAGATGGGATTTCCTATATGTGAAGGAGAGCATTAAGGCCATGGATGAACTGGGGCACCCGGGGAAGGGAAGGTCAGGAGGTGCTGTGGGTCATCCTAGAGACAGGAGATGGGGATGCTATCCTTATAGGGGTAGCATACATTCTTCCAGCAGAAGGAAAAAAATTGGAAAAGGCACTTGGGGAATTCTCCAGGAGGATGGCAATTAATGGGAAGATGCTGCTAGTTGGTGACTTTAATCTCCCAGAGGTGAATTGAGGAACTGCAACTGCAGCATCAGCAAGGAGGGAGGCTGTCAAGGGGCTTTTCTCCAGCAGCTAGTCAATGAATCCTTAAGGAATGAGGCAGTGCTGAACCTGGCACTTACAAACAGAGATGGCATTGAGGATGTCACAGTGGGCAATTTCTTAGGTACCAGTTATCACCATAAAGTGTGGTTTAACATTAAGACTGAGAGAGAGGTAAACCATACAGGGATGAGTGTCCTGGACTTTAGGAGGGCTGATTTTAAAGAAATGGGAGACTGACTCAGTGACTGCCTAGTGGGTGGGTGGGGGATTGCCAAGGAGGGGAGGAGGAACTGTAGGGAAAATTAAGGTGAGCATATTTAAGACAGCCAGCATATGCATAAAAGAAGTGAGTAAAATTGGTAGGAAAACTATTTTGTTATGGTGCTCGAGGGACGTGGTCATGATGGTGAAGGAAAAACGGTGGCATTCAGGAGATATAAGACAAGATAGAGAGAAGAAGACAGGGAGGTGTACCAGTTAAAACAGAGAGAAGTTGGTAACACATTGAAGGAAACAAAAGTGCAGAAAAACGAAGGGATAACCAAAGTGATAGCTAATGGGGATAAGCCTTTCTTCAGGTATATAAGTGAAAGATGAAAGAAAGAGTAGGGGTAGTGGACAAGAAGAGGGCAGCAGGGGAAGACTATTCAGAAGAGTACAGTATCAAGGAAAAGCAGATGTGCTGAACAGGTACTTCTGCTCAGTCTTCAAAGTGCAGGGAAGGGGATATGGAACACAGGGAGCAACAAGGGAAGATCCAAAATCAGTAGCACTTGACAGAAGGAATCTGGACCATAAATATTCTATCAGATTAAATATCATTCAAATACTATATGAATATTATACTTACATCCATGGTCCATGTTGCACTATATTGAATCCTTAACAGTGGTGCAAGTGGTAGACAAGAAGTACAGGAACTCAGGCATTGGCAAATATGAAATGCAGAATGAAGATCCTCAATGTGAAGGATATCCATGTCAAGACACATCTATTTGTTTCGACACTAGTAGATTCAGTTAGAGACATAAAGGTATTTCTAGGAAAATAGCATTGTTGTACAAGTTAAATGTTGTTATGGAAACCCTGATTTCAGATCAGAGGCCCAGAAACTGTCATTATGCTGCTGGTTTAAGAATTTCACTTCCAGTATCAGTGGAAGAAGTACAGGAACTCCGTTCCTGCTGCAAAAAGGGTACAGGAACTAAGTTCCTGTGCGTTCCTGTTCACTTTCATCACTGATCCTTACAGAGACAGATAGAAAACACTGGTGTTGATCAAATGATCACCTCATTCTTTATCATATTGACTTTCTAGAGGATATCAACATGTAGTCCACCCAGGTCACAAGGGAAGAAAGAAAGTTAGAAAGGTGGTACCTACAGAAACAGTCAGAATTAAAACTATACCGCTCAAAGTTTGGAGTAAGTAAAAGACTTTTCACAAGAATGTTTCAGATTCCATTGTTCATTTCGACCTTTTGGTTTTACACCCTGCACCAATGCCATCACAGCACCTCTGCCTGAGCAGCTGGAACAAATGTGGGGGCAGACACAAGTCCATTTTCAGAGGAAAGAGTCCTGAAGAGACTTGTAGCTCTGAAAGTGGACAAAGCTATGGGGTCAAACAGTTACATCCAAGGATACTAAAGGAAATCATGGAGGTATTGGCTGCCTCACTGACAGCCTCATTCAACAGCTCAGTGGAACCAGGCATGGTTCCAGAGGACTGGAGTTGAACAGATGTGGCCCATCAACATAAGAGTGGCAGCAGTGAAGAGGCTAGGAATTACAGGCTGGTCAGTCTCACTTCAGTGGTGGGGAAACTAATGGAAACACAGCTAAAGGAAATGTTGATAGCATATCTTGAATCCAATGGGCTGCAAGACCAAAGGTCACATAGATTCATGGGGGAGGTTATATCAGACGAATCTAATTGATTTCTTTGACTGGGTGAGCAGGGAAATGGATCAGGGAAGGCAGTAGATGTGGCCTACGTGGACTTTAGCAAGGCCTTCAACACTGTGATGCACAAGAGACTGATAACAACATTGAGAAGCATAGGAGTGGCATCCAAAGTGGTGTATTGTGTTAAAAACTGGTTATCTCATTACCTCCTGGAAATGCCTTTAGGTGGTGGCCAAATCATACCCTTTTTCTCCCACGACTTCCATCGGCAGACAATAACTTCCTGTGTGCCCTGGACACTTCTCAGGTTATCAGCACTATTTCTCTGTGTTGCTTGCGAACCAAATTGATTAGAATGTACTGCATTGTACCATTAGAAAGGTAATTTTGTGCTGAACAACGTTGCCACTGATACTTTGTGTGTTTCATGTACACTTTAGGAGTTATTTACATTTGTTTATGGGATTGAGTGTGTGGCTGACATTTGTCCCTCGAGCCTCACTTGAGCATCTTGAATAAAATGGGAAAAATACATGTTTTATATTATAAAAATTGCTTTTTAGTACAAAATTACTTTTGTACCTCCATCTAATGTATGGATGATTAATTTGGTGTTCATATGTTACATATTTTTCTACCAAAAGTAGTTTATGTTGATTTTTTTATTGCAAAAAACATTATGTTTGCTATTTTGACTAATATAGAAAAAAAAGAAATAGCTTATAATTAATTGCATAGCACCATTGGAAAGGTAATTATGTGCTGAACAACTTTGCCACTCATACTTTATGTGTGGCACTTATGGTTCATGAGGTATTCAGATTTGTTTGTGGCATGCTGATTTTGGCTTGATTTTGCTTAGAATTGTCCAGGATGCATTGTTAAGAGTATACAGGACATAAGTGGTGGAACTTTCAAAAAGCTCCTGTAGAGTGAACGAGTTAATAAATAGGTGACAAAGGGTGGTGGTTAATGGCACTCACTCTAATAATGAGACAGTAATCAGCTTGGCCATTATCTCACTGCTCCTGCAGCTTAACAATCACCTCCCCAGTGCTCTCAGCCCCCAAAATAAGTTAAACAGTGACTGAACACGTGGAGAAGGCATATGAGGAGCCTCAACAGTGCTTTACTAAAGAGAGCCAAAAGCACTGCTGTATGGGGGTATATTATCTAATTTCTGTTGTTTGCTCATTGTAATAATTTACTGTGTCTGTATTTGTCTCTGACATGGAACCTATGTAAATGAGCTTCTAGCTCATAGGTATTTAATTCCAAGCATTAATAAGTAAATAAATAAAAAATAATAAGGCAGGGAGTAATACTAATGAGCTGCTGGGCCATCTTGGGGGAGACTGAATGAATCGGGAGCAGTGGCAGGCAAACCAAAGGGCTTATAAATGTGATTCAGCAGTTGCTTAATAGGGGACAAAGGCTGCTAGTGGATACTCGTGCAAACAAAGATAAAGACTGTGTATTATGGCTGCAACATCATTTAAAAGTTGGGATTGTTGTGTGGAACTGTATAAACCATGTGCTAGCAGCCATCTTTGTTACTTTGACTCACTGGTCCAGCCAATCAATAGCTTGGGCACCAAAAGACTGCTGATGTGGCTTATGGGAACGATGTGAACTTTCTTCCAGGCATCAAAGCCCATTTACTATTCAATAATCAAACTGGGTTAATGACTATTAATATTCATGACTGATAGCAGGATCTAACCTATCAGTAGACATTTTTGTGTGAAACTCCAGGAACTTTGGGCAGATTGGGCAGTCTGGTCTGGGCTCTGATCAAGTCAAGAAGGGCTCCGACTGTGTGTTGAAAAGGCAGGAGGCCTTTTACAGGACTTAGTTGGTCACTCGGTCAACAGTCTAAGAGTTGGAAAAAGGGATTTTTCTGGTTGAAAGAACTGTGGTGTTGCAGCAGAATGTCCAAGATATTTGGTGAAAGATCCTGGTGGTTTGGAGATCCAGTGTTGCAGTGAGCCTGCATCAGTGTGAAGAACCCTGAGCCTGTGAAAAGGGTAAATTGGAACTGTGTATGCCAGAGCTAAAGTGGGCACATTGGCCTGAATCTATGGACATTTACAGGAAAGGTTGATAGGTATCTAGAGCTCGGGAACTGGTTGTTTGTGGAAATCCAGCTGTGGAAAGTTGGAGGTCCACTCCAGAGACTGTCCATTACTAGCTGAATGCCACTGGCAAGGTGGAAACTGGACAACTTGTTGCTGCATCCTGGATCTTCTTGAAGAAAAGGTGAAACTGCAGTCTTCATAGCTGCAGTTTGGAGCCAGGTAGGGAACCTGCAAAATCCTATCAAGTAAGGCAACAGACTGGGCTGCTGGGGGCCACAGGCATGCATCTGAGTGCTAGGACACTCTGGACCCAGTAGGGAAGCGAGATCAAGAGGTCACTCTTGGGTCTTGGTTTCTTGTACCCTGGTAGGCCTTGCATGTGTGCACTGTAATCTGGCCTTCTTGGTGGGCTGAAGATGACAAACTGCAAGAATCTTCAAGCAAGTCAGAAGGTGACCAGCTGCAAGAATCTTCAAGCAAGTCAAAGGTTGACCAGTTTCTAGCCATTGCTTCATCTCCCAGACCAGTATTCACTGCCCAGTTGCTTGCTGCCCCTCAGAGCGGTTGTTCCTGGATTGCTTGAACCTACTGTGCCAGTAGCCGAATTCCAGTCTGCAGAACCATGAGTAACCCAGGGCTTGCCCTGCCCAAAGGGGAGTAAATTTAAACCAACTAGCATTTTAGGAAGAACTATTCCAAGTGCCCCAATGCCGGCCAACCTGCAGTATCTAGCAGGCCTGTACTAAATCTGGGTACCCAGTCAGAACAGACAGGACATAGGGGGTTTGCAATGGTACCAGTGGGGGTGAGCATTGCTGATGTTCTGGCCTACTGGCCCTGTTAACAAAATTAACCCATTTCTCTCCCTAACGGCAATCCTTTGTCCAGGTACCTCCTTCCCTAACCCTCATCATAAAATAAAGCTGTGTTTTGTTCTTTGCAATTCCTGTGTGAGCACATGATTAGTTATAACTGTTAAGCATATGTGCTTTACAGTATTGGTGAACAATGTGGCATTCAGTATGTGGTGTGACTGGAAGGAGGTATGGGTAGGTACAGCATCATAGGGGGTTGTACTAATCAGTCACCTGGCCCACTGTTACTTTACTCTGGATGGAGGCACCAGGCTACTTTCTTTTTAATCTAGGATAGAACCCCCAGTCACCATCACAACAGATCCCAGGCCCCTTAACCTGTGTGGTAGTCAACAGGCAGGGGTAGTAGCCCACTGGCACATGGTGCCTGGGCTACCTCTTTAGAGGCACCACTGGGATGTCCTATTCATCAGCTGCCTCCACCATGGATGCCACCTTTGAAAGAGCCTCTATTGTTTTCCCCAACCCCGGGTTCTACCCCCAACCCAAAATCATGGTTAAGGCAGCAGATAAATTAAGATTGGTTGATTGGTGTGGAGGTCAGGAAATGGACTCTCAGAAGTCCCTCCTGCTCCTGGGAGTACCTGCCAAGCTAGACAGGGGGACTATAGAGGGGCATCTGTCTGTCATAAAGAGGTTGGGTACATTGACAGTCCGGGGCCAAATGTTAGATTGTGTTACAGGAAACTTGACTATGTTGGTTGAATGTAAAAATGTAATAGAAGCCTCTTGGGCACCTGATGCTTTAGTTCTTGAGGGTCTTAGGAATCACAGCATATTGTAACTATGACTAGCATAGTTCCCCCGGAGGGGAGGAAGTGCCAGAGCCAAAACCTACCCCCCCACCTGGTGAAGGGACCTTTCCCAGTTATGTGGCCTCCCCTTCTGATTCTTATCGAAAGCTAAGGATGTTTTCTGGGGTGAAGCCCACTCCAGTTGGGGAGAAGGATTATGAGACATGGGTTAATTATGTGATCCCTCTGTTGCTAGACTGGCAGTCCATCTAGGGGAAAATGTAAAAGGTTGACTGAAAGCCTGAAGGATCCTGCTCTCAATGCTATTTAGTCCTTGCGTGCCACTGACCCTGAGGCCAGTGTGGAAGATTATATTGCTGCCTTGGACAGCTCCTTAGGTAGCACCAGATCCAGTGAGAACCTGTTGTGGGGCTTTAGAGCAATCTGGCAATAGTGAAGAGAACACCTCTAAGGGTATATCCAAAGGCTGGAAAAAGCTGTATAAAAGGTGCATCGTAATGGGGGGGGGTGCAGTCCTCAGACCTAAACAAAATGCACTTAGAACAGGACCTGAGGGGTGCCAAGTACTCTGAACTGTTGCCACTGAAGTTAAGCCTAAAGGAAAGGTTTGGGTGACACCGCCTCCCTCTGGGTCCTCCTCAGAAAAGTAAGGGAGGTGGCGAAACAAGATGCTCAGTGGGGACCCTGCCCTGCTGTAGTGGCTGTCACCCAGGTCTTTGACAATACCCCCTCCATTCAGACTTATGACATCAAAGAACTCCTCAAAGAGTACAAGGAAGTACTTGACAGGACTGCTGCTGCATTCAGTAGAAACCCTGATACCCATCCAGGCCAGTCTGCTTGGCTAGCCCTAGCCACCCTCTCTGTTATGGGCCTGGGGGTGCAGGCCCAGGCACTTCCTATGGGCCCCACATATTGAAGCCCACCTCAATGAACTGTTTCAGGCTATTAAC
The DNA here is from genome assembly GCA_016271365.2 of Neoceratodus forsteri. Classification (NCBI taxonomy): domain Eukaryota; kingdom Metazoa; phylum Chordata; order Ceratodontiformes; family Ceratodontidae; genus Neoceratodus; species Neoceratodus forsteri. The sequence continues at coordinate 365,484,337 of CM057453.1, read as the reverse complement.
AAATTGCAAATCAAGTCTTGCCAATACTGGAAGAACTAGAGTGGAGACTGGTTGTGGCCCAAGCTTTTGCTCCGGCTAAACCAGTGTATTCCAGGCAACCTAGTCATCCAGGCCCCATGCCCATTGCTGAAGTTTCCTATTCAATCAGGCAAAGTCCAGAAGGCCTCTATGGCTATAAGTGTGGGAGGGATTGCCATATATACAGAGAATGCCACTCATGTGAAGACCCAGCCTGAGTTAGGGACCGGCTGCTCAAGGAGAAGCACCAGTGTCAGGGAAACTTCAATGGGGCCCATTAAAGGAGTACACCGGGAAACTGCCAAGCCTAGCACCACAGTGTACGTACAATATCCAAGGCTAAAACCACACAGTCTCTCCTACCTGCTATAGATAAGTTGGTGATATCATCTACTGAAACTAGTGTTACCATAAATGGGATGTCCATGCATGCCATCTTAGACAGTGACTCTCAGGTGACTGTTTTCTTTAAAACGTTGTATGAACAACATCTCTCACATCTTGGGTTGCAGCCATTAGAGAGGTTAAATGTGTGGGAGTTCAGTGACAAATCATACCTCTTTCTTGGCTATGTTAAAGTGGGGATAGCCTTCCTGTCTAAGGTGACTGGAGTGGGAGATATGGTGGAGACTCTGGCCCTAATTTGCCCTGAGGCTGGATTATATAATGAGGTAACTATACTGGTGAGTACAAATGCCCACATATTTGGACAACTGGCACAGATCTGCTGGGCTTAAGTAGTCTAGCAGAAGGGGAAGATTATGCCCATCTACCCAGTGATAAGGGAAGCCTACAGGAGTCAAGTACAAACTTCAGTTGAAGAGCAAGATGACCCTGTGGGCATAGTCTGGAAGCAGGACATGGAGGAAATAGTACTACCCCCTAATGCCGTGTGAACTACTACTGGCACGGTGTGCTTGAAGAAGGAAGTGAAAAACAAGATTTTAATGTTGGATGCCCCTGAGAAGCACTGATTACCAGCAGGTTTGTTTGTCAAGCCCAGTGTGCTGTCAGCCAGGGCCCATGCTAATGTCAAAATGGTCATAGTACCTGTGAAAAATGTGACAGACTGGGAGGTGGTTATTAGAAAGGGATGCTCCTTAGCCCAGGTGTATTGTGCGAACACAGCCATACAAACAGTTCCCTCAGGAGGAGGCACCTCATCTGATATCAACCCAGACTTGTTTGCCTAAGCAACTCCCCAATCCCAGAAGAATGGAAGGATCAGATCCAGCAAAGCAGTTGAAGAGGACCAATGTCTTTTCCCTGTAGGAATGGGATGTGGGCTGCGTGACCGTGAAACAGCAACATATTCAGCTCCCTGATGAGCACCATTTCAGGGAGAGGTCCTGCCAATTGGCCCCAGTGGATGTTGATAATGTGCCAAGGCATCTCCAAGAATTGTTGGCTGCAGGCATCATTCAAGAGTCCAGGAGCCCATATGCCTCACCCATAGTGGTGGTGGTATGAAAGAAAAGTGGATCCGTGCATATGCTTGTTGACTACCAGACTTTACACAGGTGGACCTGGAGTTGGGGAGGGGCCTCAGACAGGTAACAAGCATGGTAACCTTCTCAGAGGTGCTGCCAGTCTATGGCAGGGGTGAGGCTAGAGTACTGCACACCATGCAGTTTAATGAATGGTTGCAAAACTGGTGCAGAGCACAGGGCTTTGGCTTCATTGGGGACTGGGGGTCCACCTGGAGAGATGAAGGTCTATACTGGCATGATGGTCTGCATCTGTCCAGGAAGGGAAACATGCTCCTAGGTGACAGGTTTGAAGGCTTCCTTGGCAAGCGTTTAAACTAGCCAAGGGGGGAGGTGCTGATAAGAAACAGGAAAGTTCAAGCCTCCCCCCACAAATCATGGCAGGTAGTAGGGTAAACACTGAGGTACAGAGCTTGACAGAGGGCAGGACAGGGGTAAATGGAAAAATGGACAAGGGCAAGGGCAATAAAAAAGGATGAAGCCAACATTAAATGGAATGCAATGAGTACCAATGCCCGTAGTCTGGGAAAAAAGCTTCCAGAGCTAGTAGCCCTGATGGAAGAGGAACACTTGGATATTGTGGCAGTCACAGAAACATGGTACACTGAGAACCATGACTGGGATGTCAACATACCAGGGTACACAGTCTATAGAAGGGACAGGGAGGGTAAAAGAGGAGGTGGAGTAGCTCTCTACATAAGGGAAGGGATCAAAGCTACAGAACTAAAAAGTAAAGGGGGAGGACAATAGGAACTCTGGGTCACCTTGGAGGCAGAGAATGGCATCACAATCTGCACAGGGGTTATATACAGACCCCCATCTCCAGGGGGAGGAAATGGACAAGAAAATGATAGAGGGCATTCTCAAAATGGCTGAAAAAGGGGAGATACTGTTGATGGGGGACCTGAATATGCTAGATGTTAACTAGGCGACATGGACTGCAGCCACATCCAAGAGCAGGGTAATTCTCGATGCCCTACAGGGGGCATGCCTTAGACAGCTAGTGGTGGAACCCACTCAGAAGGGAGCAATATTAGACCTGGTACTCTCAAATGGAGAGAGGATCACAAATTTAGAAGTCAGTAAACATCTGGGAATAAGCAACCTCTGCACAGTGTGCTTCACAATAAACACAACCATGGAGACAAGCCATACAAAGACAAGGATACTGGACTTTAGAAGGGCTGACTTTGGCATAATGGGTGAATACCTGAGGAATGCATTAGCAAATGGCCAGAAAGGAGGGGTGGAAGAACAATGGAGAAAAATCAAAACTGCCATCATGGATGCAACAATCCTTTGTGTGAAACAAATCAAGAAAACAAAGTGGAATTAAAACCACTATGGTTCTCATAAGAGGTGTCAGGGAAGGTTAAGGAGAAAAAGGCTGCATTCAAAAAGTATAAGGAATCACAGACGGAGCACGACAGGGAACTGTATCAATTAAAGCAGAAAGAAGTGGGGAAGGTAGTCAGAAAAGCAAAGGCCCAAACCGAGGAAAAGATAGCCAACTCAGTTAAGAAGGGGGCTAAAACCTTTTATAGGTACATTAGGGAGCATAGAAAGGTTAAGGGAGGGATAGTGAAGATTAATAAAGGAGAAGGGAGGTAGGCAGAGGGAGACAGTGAAAAGGCAGAGATACTGAATGAATACTTTTGCTCAGTATTCACAAAAGAAGAAGAGAAGGAGTTACCTAAACCAAACAGTAGAAGCACTCTGGGTAGTGGGGTTAACGCCAGTCCATTTACAGAAGAAATAGTCCTGAAAGAACTCTTAAAACTCAAGATGGACAAAGCAATGGGGCCTGACGGGATTCGCCCTAGAATCCTAAAAGAGCTAAGGGAGGACCTAGTGACACCACTAACCACAATTTTAACAAATCATGGGAAGATGGGGTGGTACCTGAGGACTGGAGGAGGGCAGATGTGATTCCCCTTCACAAAAGTGGGAGCAAGGCAGAAGCAGGAAACTACAGACCTGTTTGTTTGACCTCAGTTGTGGGGAAAATGATGGAATCACTTCTGGAAGAAAGAATTGTTGAGTACCTAGAGGCCAGCGGGGCACAGGACCCAAAGCAGCATGGATTCACAGCAGGAAGGTCATGTCAGATGAATTTAATCAATTTCTTTGACTAGGTGACCAAAGTAATAGACCAGGGAGGGGCTGTGGATATGGCCTACCTAGACTTTAGCAAGGCATTTGACACAGTCCCGCACAAATATTAATAATCAAGTTAGCCAGCCTGGGAGTGGGTCCCAGGGTGGTAGCCTGGGTAGCAAACTGGCAGCACAACAGAACACAGAAGGTAATAGTGAATAGAATACATTCTGAAGAAAGGGGGGTTACTAGTGGAGTACCTCAGGGCTCAGTACTGGGTCCAGTCCTCCTTAACGTCTTTATAGGTGACATTGCAGAGGGTGTGGAAGGAAAGGTATGCCTCTTTGCAGATGACACAAAGATCTGTAACAGAGTTGATAGACAAGGGGGGGTAGAATGGATGAGAAGGGACTTGGCAAGGTTGGAGGAATGGTCAGACATATGGCAACTTAGATTCAATGCAAAGAAGTGCAAAGTAATGCATCTGGAAAATAAAAATCCAGGAGAAGAGTACACAATAGCAGGGGAGGTACTAACGACAACAATAATGGAAAGGGATCTGAGTGTAGTCATATCAGATGACCTAAGGGTGGGCAAGCAATGTGAGAAGTCAGTAAGGAGAGCCAGGGGGATACTGGGATGCATAGGGAGATGCATCACAAGTAGAAAAAGGGAAGTAGTTATCCCTCTGTACAGACAGTTGGTGAGACCCCATCTGGAATACTGTGTGCAGTTTTGGAGACCTCATCTATGCAAGGACATAGACAGGATGAAAGCAGTCCAGAGGAGGGCAACTAAAATGGTGCAGGGCCTACAACAGTAACCATACGAAGAGAGACTTGAGAGAGCTTAATATGTATACCCTTGATGAAAGGAGGGACGGGGGGACATGATAGAAACTTTTAAGTACCTCAAGGGAATCAACAAATTCCAGGAGGGTAGCATCTTTCAGAAAAAGAGATGTGTAAGAACAAGGGGGCACAATTTAAAGTTAGAGGGGGGACGGCTCAGGGGTAATGTGAGGAAATTTTTTTCATGGAGAGAGTGGTGGACACATGGAACTGCCTTTCTGGAGAGGTTGTGGGGTCTAAAACAGTGGGGGGATTCAAACATGCATGGGACAGACATAAGGCAATTATAGTGGGGGGTTGCAAGAAGTAGGCTGTTGGTTAACTAGAATCTGCAGCTTATCCAATGGGTAGGGAAATCGGCAGACTGGGTGGGCCAAGTGGTCCTTATCTGCCGTCAAAGTCTATGTTTCTATATGTGCCCTTTTAATGCTAAAATCCCCCAGGTCCAGAAAAAAAGTTGCCAAATGCAAAAGGGGGGAGGTGAAGGTTGTTAATTGGGGTATAACGGAGGGTTAAAAGACTATGCATATGATATTCAAGTGTTTCCCTGTATGCTGAGCTAGAGGTAAAGGTTAACAGGTTCATATGACTAATGGGGCATCAATTAAGGTGACAACTATCTGTATATAGTTTACTATTTATTCCAAAAGGTACCTGTCTGTTTAAGGTAGATAGGAATTAGTTGACTAGATAGAAATGTATTAAACATTTTAGATGCTAAGGTTTAATCTTTAATGTTTAATGTTTGCAAGTCCCTGCTATGGACTCGGCACAGATGCCAAGCATTTAAGGCACGAGAGAGTGTAACCCCCCCCCATGGGTGGGGCTTACCTGGATGCCTCAGGAGCCTATTCTTGCTCCTGTTCCCCTCAGTGCCCTCCATCACCAGTCCAGGTACTGGGGTGTCCCGGCATCTCCATCCCACCATCTGCACAATGTTTTTGCCCTTTATGGCCAGAGGAGCAAGTTTGGCTGCCGGGCATCTGCAATAGTGCTTGTCTGTTTTCTTGCCACTCCTGCAGCTTAACAATCACCTTCTCTGTGCTCTCAACCCCCCAAAAAAGTTAATCAGGAATTGGACACCTGGAGGAAGCATATAAGGAGCCTCAATAGTGTTTTAATAAAGAGCACCAATAGCGCTGCTGAACAGGGGGAATACATGAATAATAATGAAGCCGGGTTGAATATTGAAGAGCTGCCAGGGCACCTGGGGGGAGCAGCAACAGGCAAACCAAAAGGCTTATAAATGTGATTCAGCAGTTGCTTAATAGGGGACAAAGACTGCTACTGGGTACTGGGGCAAATAAAGATAAAAGCAGTGTATTATGGCTGCAGGATCATTTAAAAGTTGGGATTGTTGTGTGGAACTGTATAAACTGTGTGTTAGCAGCCTTCTTTGTTACTTTGACCCCCTGGTCCAGCCAGTCAGTAGCTTGGGTGCCTAAAGACTGCTGAAGTGACTTATGGGAGAGGTGTGAACTTTCTTCCAGGCGCCAAAATCCATTTACCAATCAATAATCGAACTGGGTTAATGATTATTATTATTTGTGACTGACAGCAGGGTCTAACCAATCAGAAGCCAGGATTTTTGTGTGAAACCCCAGGAACTTTGGACAGTATGGGCAATCTGGTCTGGGCTCTGGTTGAGTCAAGAAGGGCTCTGGCTATGTGTTGGAAAGGCAGGAGGCCTTTTACAGGACTTAGTTGTTCAATCTGTCAATATTCTGAGTTGCAAAAAGAGATTTTCGCTGGTTGAAAGAATTGTGGTGTTGCAGCTGAATGTCCAAGCTATTTGGTGAAAGCTCCTGGTGGTTTCTAGATTCAGTTTTGCAGTGAGCCTGCATCATTGTGGAGAACCCTGACCCTGTGAACAGGGTAAATTGGCACTGTGTGTGCCAGAGCTAAAGTGGGCATATCGGCCTGAGTCTAAGCACATTTGAGGGAAAGTTCGGCAGGTATCCAGAGCTCGGGAACTGGTTGTTTGCTGAAATCCAGTGGTGGAAAGGTGGTGACCCACTCCAGAGATTTTCCATTACTAGCTGAAAGTACTGGCAAGGTGGAAGTTGGAGACATTGTTGCTGCACCCTGGATCTGATTACTTCTGTTCAGAAAAGGTGAAACTGCAACCTTCACAGCTGCAAATCTGGAGCCAGGTAGGAAACCTGCAAAACCCTGTTAAGTGAGGCAGACTGGGCTGCAGGGGGCCACAGGCACATGCCTGAGTGCAAGGGCACTCTGGATCCATTTGGGGAACCAGATTGTGGGGTCACTCTTGGGTCTAGGTTCCCTGTGGCCTGATAGGCCTTTTGTGTCTGCTCTGTAATCTAGCCTACTTGATGGGCTGAAGATGACAAGCTACAAGAATCTTCAAGCAAGTCAGAAGGTGACAAGCTGCAAGAATCTTGAAGCAAGTACAAGGTCAACCAGTTTCTAGTCATTGCTTCATCTCGTAGACCAGTGATCACTGCGCATTTGCTTGCTGCCACTCAGAGTGGTTGTTCCTGGATTGCCTGAACCTACTGTACCAGTAGCCAAATTCTAGTCTGCAGAACCATGAGTAACCCAGGGTCTGCCCTGCCAAAAGGAGAGTAAATTTACACTAAGTAGCATTTTATGAAGAACTACTTCCAGTGCCCCAATGCCGGGCAACCTGCAGCATCTAGCGGCATGGGGTCATTATGTTGCAAGACATATTGCCTCATGGCACAATCGCTCTGTGTGATTTATGCCTTGAGGCATATGTCTTTGTTCTGTGGGGGGGTTCTGCCACCCACAGTCCCAGTTATGGGGGGCTGCACCCCCCTAGACCCCCTACTAAAGAGTCTCAACTTCGGGGGGGTCCAACTCCGGGAGCGCACAGGTCTGAGTTCACCATAATGCCATACACTATTAAGAGTGTGACATTATAACCCAGTACGGCATCTAGCAAGCCTGCTTTAAATCTGGGTACCCAGTCAGAACAGACAGACATAGGGGGTTTGCACTAGTACCAGTGGGGATGGGCATTGCTGATGTTCTGGCCTACAGGCCCTGTTAAACAAATTAACCCTTTTCTCTCCCTAACAGCAATCCTTTGTCCAGGTCCCCCCTTTCCTAGCTCTCCCCTTAAATAAAACTGTGTTTTGCTCTTTGCAATTCCTGTGCTGTGGCATATTATTAGTTATAGCTGTTAAGTATATGTGCTTTACAGTACTGGTGAACAATGTGGTATTCAGTGTGTGGTGTGTCTGAAAGGGGAGGTGGGTAGGTACAGCATCCCAGGGGGTTGTACTAATCAGACACCTGGCCCACTGTTACTTTACTCTGGATGGAGGCACCGCGCTACTTTCTTGCTATCCTAGGATACAACCCCCAATCACCATCACAACAGAACCCAGGACCCTTAACCTGTGAGGTAATCAACAGGCAGGGGTAGTAGGCCACTGGCACATGATGCCTGGGCTACATTTGCTCAAAATCAGGCTGCCCTGACCTTTTGCATATAACAGGAATTAACTGATATGACACATTTTGATTATTATCTGTGTCTTTCAGCTATGACTCTACTGGTTGTGATTGTTGCTACCGTCTTTGCTTGACCTTGTTATTGGTCAGATGGAATGCTGATGGCTTGCAAGGTGTGGTTGTTGTTTTCCCTGTGGAATAGCTCCATACCTATTGAAGTGCTGGGATATTGATGTGACACATGTTTTGTGCTTGTATAGTGGTGGTTATGTTCTGTTTGTGTTAGGATTCAGATTAATACTTTTGTGAACAGATGAAGTTATTATTGCAGTGTACTGGATTGTATGCGTGGGTCACATAGAATTAATTTCCTAGGGAATGAAATATTTTTTTTAACATGAGCCTGTTGATTAAATTTTGTATAAACATACAATTACAACACAACAATCAAGAAACAATAAACATAAACAAATAACAAACTATAAACAACATTTAACATAAAAAGCAGCAGAAAGGGACAACTATGTACTGTACATAAATGAACAGTAACCTGAACCATAATCAATGCTAGTAACATGATACGCTCACCAGAGTATATTATAAAACAAAGTCAGTAAAAACATAACGTGAAACTATCCAAGATAAGGCTTATAGGGTCAGTAGGATAATAGATCCGAGAGGGAGCAGAACACCATTGGGAATGGTATAGGCTTGGAGACTGATTTCCATAAAGTACACAAGCAAATAACATATCATATAGTTAATGAGAATAAGGCAATTATGGAACTGATAAGGAAGAACTAAACATAAGTGGGAATTAAAAAAGGGAGCCCATTTGTTATTGAAGACTGCTTGCTTCCCAAAAGAAGCAAAAGACAATCTTTCATGAAGCATCAGCCAAGAGAGCATTGAATGGCAGGAAAGTAATGAAGAAGGGGAAGGAAGTATTCACTTTTGGAGAACTAAGTGGTTTGCCTCAAGTAATGCCATGACAAGCCAATGCCATTGAGGGGGAGGAGGAGGGGTAGCCAAGAGGGAAAACCTAAAATGGCCAGTTCTGGATGAGATGTGATGAGTATGTGCAGAATCTTAGAACAATTAGAAAAGATAGGCTCCCAATATGTTGTGAGGTGTGCGCAGATACACAATAAATGTAGTAGGCCAGCCTCAGAGCAGGAACAGTGCCAGCAACAAGAGTCTGCTCTAAGCACCATAGCATGGAGGGTTTGAGGGGTTCTGTACCATCGGTGTATTATTTTGAAGTGGAGCAGTTGACTGCTAACATCACAACTGGATTTGCGTTCCAGGGTAAATGCTGTCTGCCAGTGCTCCTCTGCAATAGAGGAATTAGGTTCATTCTTCTATTTAATTTTACACTGCTCAGTAGCAGAAGCAGAGATTTGCAAAGAGTGTGGTAGGTTTTTCCTACCAACCCTTTAGAGCTGGACACCTCATGTATATGGGTAAGCCAGCTCCAGGGAGATGCAATGACCAATTTCTACTCATAAGCACGGAGAGCCACCCTAAGTTGTAAATATCACCAGCAATCTGATTTTGGCAATATGGTTTTTTTCTTGTATCTGCTGATAGCAGACGAGTTCCTATGTACGTGGGCTAGAGATATTGGCAATAAGGTTAAGATTGTTTTGTGCCCAGGTGGACCAGTAAACTGATTTTCCTCCAATGAGAATGTGCGGGTTATCCCAGAAATATGTGAGGGTCCTTGGAGGTAGCCTAGTCACCTTGGGTGTCATAGTATACGACATACAAGAGTCCCAAGCCTGAAGGGTGGCCACAATAATAGCATAGGACAGAAACCGTCACCGAGGACAATGACCCAAGAGTAGGCTGATACAGGGTACCTACAGTAGCTTCAATAGTGACCCAGGCTGGGGTATCAAGGAAAGGAGGTTTAAAGCACCAGTAAGTCTGGGACATCCAGAAGGCCAAAGCATGGCCTTCAAAACAGGAGAGGCCAAGACCCCCCCCCCCCCCCCGGACCAGTGTGAGAACAAAGTTTAACCCTGATGAGATGAGGTGACTTGTTCTCCCAGAGAAATCAGTTAACAATTCAGGATAGTTGATGAAAAAATATTAGGGGGAATAATAATCAGCAGATTATGAAAAAGATAGGACAGTTTCAGGAGTGCAAACATGCAGATAGATGTAATTTTGCCTGCCAAGGAAAGCCCAAGTTAGAGCCAACACTGAGTTCACATTCTAATGTGGAAAGATTAGGATTGTAGTTCAGTGGAGTTAAATCATCCCATCAAACTAGGATATAAATCCCTAAGTATTTGAGGGGGATCTACTGACCATTTGGTCTGAAGCTTGGAACATGTGGAATTATCACAAAAAGCATTTAGGAGGGCAAGAACAGTCTTGGACCTAGTGACCATCAGGCCAGAAAGGGCCACACACTAATATAGGGTGTCAAAAACAATAGGGACAGAGATTGAAGAAGATTCCATGGTAAGGAGTAGATCATCCACATAGGAGTGCACAAGACAACAGAGATTCTCCACTTGGATTCCATGGATATCAGGGATGGACAAAAACTTGTGTGCATGAGAGTCCAGTGCCAATAGAAACAATAACAGGGAGAAGGGACATCCTTGGCACATTCCACACTGAAATTGGAATGGGCTGGAGATGGTACGGAGCACCACCAATGGGCGATGACATAAAATCTGAATCCAAGACCAGAAATAGGGACCAAAGCTGTAAAGTTCCAGAACATTATGCATGTAGCTCCATGGAATGGAATCAAAGACCTTTCAGAAATCAATCACAAGGATGGCCATAGGCAGAGAGGCAGTTTTGGCATGAATTTTCAAAATAAGAAGTGTACGCAGATAGTCCACTTCAGACTTTCCTTTCTGGAAGCCCACCTGTGAGGAATGCATTAGGATATGCAGCACCTTGTCAGGACAGATAGCCGGGGCTTTATCCAAAATTTTGGTGTCTGTGGTGAGCAGCAAAATAGGATGGTAATTTGCACAGTCCATGTGTTTGGGTAGGAGAGTTATTACAGTTTCCCACATGGTGGGCAGAAGATGTCCATCATTATGTGTCTCTTGCAAAGCAACTAAGAGCAGGGGAATAACAATATCTGGCATCAACTGGTAAACCTCAACAGTAATGCCATCTCTGCTAGGGGTTTTGTTCTTGGCTAAAGATTGTAGCACAGAGCATAGTTCCACTTCAGAAAGAGATGCATCAGGCTGGTCCCTTAGGCTAGGTGAAAGCTGAGGAATCAGAGTTTTCCCCAGGAAGGACTGAAGCTGGGGTAGACTGGAGGGGTATAAGTCCAAGAAATACTGCCATTCATAAAAAATGTCACACAGTGTCATTGATCTTCCAGGGAGAAGTAGCAACAGAGCCATTAGGTTTACGAAGCATAGAAATCCTGGGTTTGTTGTTATGCAAACAGTAAGCTAGGAGCTTTCTGTTCTTTTCACCAGAGTTCCAAAAGGAGTGACCACTCCTAATAAGCTGACATTCAGCCTTCCATAAGAGGAGAGTGTTGAACTTATATTTAGTCCCCATAATAGAAGCCTGAAGGGAAAGATCAAGGGAAGGGTATCTGTCTAAATCATTGCTCCAGTGAGGAGATGGTATGTGTCAACTCCAAGATTTCAGCCTCTCTCTCTCTCTCTCTCCTTCCATTTACAATTAGAATAAGCAATAATGTGGCCCCACAGGTAAGCTTTAAAGGCTTCCCAGATAACCACTGGCTGGACATATGCAGTTTGATTAGTATCAAAATAGAATTGTGCTTCAGTACAGATCCAGTCAGAGAAATTGGGGTCTTGTGGCAATAAGGGGACGCAATGCCAGTAGGTGGATGGCAGCTCCAAGATAGAGGGCAGCAAGCTTAGGATGATGGGAGCATGGTTAGAGATTAATATATGCCCATAATAGGAGTTTGTTATGGTGAAGGCCACCAAATCGTTTACCAACCAATAATCAAGTCAGCTAAAAGAGGAGTGCTCCGAGGAGTAGAAGGAAAAGTCCTGATCAGTTGGATGAGTAAGTCACCAATCATCAACCAGGCCCTATTCAGACATAAGGGCAACTAAAGTGGTTCTAGAGTTAGGGTAACTTTGGACTGTTCCATGAAGGGGTCTAATACAAGATTAAAATCACCCCCTAACAGGAGGAGGCACTGAGTCTCACTTTGCACCCCTTCCAAGGCCTGGTTAAAATGATGATAAAAGTCTGGGTCATCAGAATTGGGGGCATACACTGAGATGAGAGACACATGGCCTCCAGGTTAACTCACTTTAATAATAACCCATCTGCCTTCCTGAGCTGTAACTGTGTGGACAACTTTCCAAGGAAGAGCATGGTGAAATAAAATCACAGTCTCTGGATTTGCTAGAAGCAGAACGTACGCCAAATGTCCGACCCACACTTTTGTCATCCATACTGTGGTTTTTGCAGTGAGGTGCATCTCCTGGAGAAAAGCAATATCTGCTTTAAATGACTTCAGATGTTGTAGCACCTTATTACATTTAACCAGATGGTTTTTCTCCTTAACTTTCCAGGAGACCAACCTCACCAGGGAGCTGGCAGCCCAAGTAGCCATATGTGAGAAAATTGGAAGGCAATTAATTAGACAAAACTAGACAGGAGGTAAGTCAGTCTCCAGAATGTACCATAAGGAAGCACTAAATAATGTGCCAACAATTAGAAAAGAGAAGCTATAGGTCTCGGGTACTACAGTAGAAACGCCAAAATTTAGTTAAACTATAATAATAAAAGGACAACAATCATAAAAGTTATAACAAGAACAGTAATATAATAAAACTAGGGACAATGCCCCACAAACTGAAGGGCTATAAGGCCATCAACCAATACTAGCACACCAACCAGTTATCAGTTAAGAAATAGAAGTGCACCCAATATATGTAATAAGAAAAAAGCCCAGAGGGAATGGCTGAAATGCAAGGGGTATGCTCCTGCCACACGCAGAAAGGAGGATTAACATAATTGTTCTCCATGCCCTGCAGACAGGAGTATGGTGGGGGTATGAAAGAAAAACTCTCAACAGCACATCTTCTCACCCCAGCCTTAAGTCAAGAAACCAATTAATTTAGCAGCAGAAGTTTGACCTCCCCCATAACCACACTACTTACAAAAAAAACTAAGGGGGAAGATAGGAGAGAAAAGCAGAAGCTACGGGACAAAGATGAGGAAAAACATGAAAAAGAATATGACCAAGAGGGGGGGGGCGAGGTAAATGAAATGAATAAAATGGGAAGGCAGGAATGAAAGGACAAAGAAAACTAGGAGGGGGAAGAAATAAAACGTCTGAATAAGACACTGAGGATAGACAGCTGTTCCAAAAGCTAATGCTGCACTAAACGGTAGTACACATTACATATTACCACTGTGAATGATTGCATGTAAAGTGGAAACTATCCTAACTAAGCATATGCTGAGTCCATCACGAAGGAGCTATTTCTGGAGCCATAAATCCCTGATCTCACGGTAGCTGGTGTGGTTGCAGACAAAGAGGCAATTGTTGGTGAAGCCTTGTAGTCCGGTCCTGGGTCTGAATGAGAAATAGGCAGCAATGGCAGAGAACTAGCTTGCAGATGATTGGAGGCAGAAGAGATGGCTGCCAATCCCATACCTGTGTCGGATAGGTCTGTGAGGTCCTCCCCGTGCTGATTTAGTGGGGAGGAGGAAGGACTAGAATACGAGGAGGTAGAGCCTGAGCTGAGTTGTCTGACCAGTAGACAGAGACAGACAGAAAATGGTGAGGAGGTTTCCTGTCAATGAAGGGCACTCTCCTCAGAATGCCCATGTCAAGAATGCCAAGACTCCTTGTTCGGTCTCTCCTTGGGGTCTTCCATAGCACTGTGATTGCTCTGAGGCTCAGGTGAGAAACATGTTTCTAAAAACTGAGAGGACAGTTTCCACATGGAGGTTGTCTGCACACTAGGTCCCAGGTCTGACTGCTGCCACAATGCCTGCAAGGGGGGGAGTCCACCTTCAATTGCATCCAGTGATGATAAAGGAGGGGATCAGGTTCTTGCAAGTTGTTGCAGACACATTGCTGTGCATTCCTGCTGACAGCAAGCCTATTAAGGCCCACAAAATGATACAGAACTCCAACTTTCCTTAGAGCAGCATGACAGGAATTATATGCCTGTTGTTTCTAGATAATGTCCACAGAAAAGTCGGGGTAAAAGGAGATGTTAGCCCCTACACATTTAAATCGACCTTTGTCCTAAGCATCACTTAAAAGAGTACTTTTCACACTGAACTGTGGGAGGCAGAATATAATGGGTTGAGGCTTATGTGGGTGATCTAGGGCAAGTCTCCCAACATGATACGCCCTCTCAATCAACAAGGGGCCTGGCCAGGCAGGTGAGAGGAGCTGGGGTAGAAATTTGACGAGAAATGCAGTTATGTCCTTTCAGTCCCTCAGGGATACTGAAAATGTGGATATTGATGCAGCGACTTTGGTTGTCTAAGGCTTCTACTCTGCTCCACAGTAGATCAAGTCGCTGCTCATGGTCCTCAAGACATCACAAAGTAAGCAGATAGGAGTCATCTACATCTACTAGCCAGTGTTCTGTAACATTTTGTCCTTCAGAGTAGTAATATCAGAGGCTGTGGCCACTGTGGCGATCTATCCAATTTCTAGCCCTTATTTGTATATAATATTGTTATATACATGTTTTTTTTTATGTAACTCTGTGTATCTTAAAATGCCATGTGGTACATGACAATGTAAATGGAATGGCTTGTGTTTCTTTAAAAATGTCAGATATGCCTGTAACTTCAGTTCTAATAGAAACTGGGATTCCCATGGAAAACTAGAAATTGCAATTCCTGACTAACAGAGGGGTCAAAAATCATGCTCTCAGGAACAGAATACTTTGATCACCAGGAAGCTGTTGTAAAATTCTACATTTTAGTGGGTAACAGGAAAGAAGCAATGCTTCCTAGCAAACCTATGTGAGTTTTTAACAGGACACCGAATTAGCTCAGGGAATGTATATGGATACATCAAAGTTTTAGCTTTGACTGTCCTGTTACTGGTAAATAAATTATTGAGGCAGAACACTGTATTGAATGTTGGGTGACAAAGGTTCCCCCCCAGCACACTGACATTCTTTCTATTTGCCAAGACTTTGGGAAAGTCCAAGAGTGACACCCAGTGGCCTAAAGTGGAAGTGACTGACCCATGTTCCACAACTTGGGAGTGGTCATCTATTTAAACTCTCCAGCCCAGAGCATTCTGTCACTTTCTTTCTGGCTGGGCATAGCACACCAGAGGCTTTAAAACAAGGACTGAGATTTTGCAAAGTGAAGATTCTTTGGACTTTGAAATTGTTCATAAAAGGTAGACTTAGAGGACCAGTTTCTAGTATATTTATTCTGTGTAATTTCTCATATTCTGTCTATCATACTGTAACCTAATTTAATATATGTTCTCTTTTTAGTTGTTCAGCATTTATTTAAATATTTTTAGTAAAACTTTTGATTCCTAAAGAAATTCTGCCTGTGTGAGAGTTTTTATATTGTATGTGGGACTGTAGAAGATTTATTAATAATCTGTGACAACTGTTACTTGCTTAGAAGGGTCACGGATAGCAACCAAATTAAGAGGGTATGTGGGGACAATCTGGACAGATTTGGGGAGAATACCAGAGTCTCATACGAGTCTGCTGGGGGGGGGGGATGGTGAACTGGGCTATTATTGCATGTTCTGTAGGGTGAAAACCAAATCAGGTGGTGCACAGCTACCCCAAACAGAGTGTAACACTTGAGCCTTCATCCAGTGCGTAATAGCAATGAAAAAAGGGTTCAAATTTGGCTACAAGCCTTGAGACTGGTATTGTGCCCTGATCTAGAGTATAGAGGGATATTCTGGGACCTCGTGACGAGAGTTCTGTTGTAAACTCAGTGAACACTCTCTTTTTTTTTTTAAATTAAACACACTTTATTGATTTATACCTTAACACCAGTTTCTACCAGGCATACAAATTTCCAGTAATATTAAATTGGTACAGTGGCATGAGTCCAAAACAAAGCATAATTCAATACCTAAAAAGGTTTAACAACCATTTGTCATATATTATACATATAAAACTCAGTGAACACTCTTGAAGGACATGTGGAGGGTATCCCTGTTTTCCCCCCTTCCTGTCACAGACTGCACTTAGGGGTGGACACTGTGAGCTCAGTGATCTGACCCTCACAAGTGGCTTCATGCAGCCACCACTGATACCTGTAAACAAGCTTTCAGTTTAGTGTGTCTCTCCTGGAAAAACAAGGGTAAAAAAAAAAAAAAATTATTTGGGCAATGCTGGTAACCAGGTTTTCCAATGAAGTAACTATCAACTCTAAGGATGTAGCCTGGTCGAGAAGCAGAGTGGCCGGGTAGTGGCTGCAGCAGTGATGTCCCCTGTATCCTCCATGATAAACAGGCAGAGCAGGCCCATCAGGGTTCAAAATGCACAGCAGATTAGAATGTACCATCCATAAATTAGCCAACAAAACTGAGAACGAGTAAGTGGCTAGTGATAAAAAGACCTCGCAAAGAACTACACATTAAAAAAATAAGCAAAACAGAGTGGTGAACTGGGATTGAAATGCACAAGCCGAGACAGAGCATTGAGCTCAAGCATCCATCTTGAACAGTCTCCAAACCATGCCCCCCTTGGAATGGAAGATTTTAAATTATGTGAGCAGTTGTCTCTGTGCCCTCTGAATAAGATCCTAAGATGCTTGCTCTAATCTAACCAGCTGTGTCAAGACTGCCTTTTGATTTTTGGTTGCTTCTAGAAGGCACACATAGGGATGTAATGCGGTGTTTCAAGGGAGAAGGGGAGTTATCCACAGTGACCTGACCATACTTCACTTTTTCAGTGACACAGGATCAAATGCAGTAAGAATGAGATGTCATTTTGATGGCTGCTGCTTGAATAATGGTTATGAAATGAGTAGGGAGAATCCTCTCCTGATTGTCTGAGGTGGCTGGCACCCATATTTTTTTGTCGTTACTAGCGATGATAAAAATGTTTGGAGGCCAGTCTGCTTCTGTACTGAACATATTACTCCTCCAGTTCAACTTTCCTTTTGAGAAATAGCTGCTATATTTGTTTAAACCATGACAATTGCAGTTTGCAGGTATGACCCCCTTCCACCACCCAAAAAAAAAGAACATATTTTCTTTAGTGGTGCCACCAGTTGGTTTACTTTGCACTTCACAGACAATCATCCAAAATCGTGTCAGTTATTTTATAAACATATAATTCTTTGCAGTGCACCACTGCTTCTGACAGCCACCTCAATTAGCTGGCCACTTACTCTTGTCCACTTCCTCCCACACAACTCCCACACATGACAAAATTAATCAAATGCCAAGCACCAGTTGCTTTTCATCCATATTACTTTTTTTGTTTGAAAATTCACTTTCTCTTCTCGATTGTGCACCTTTCCTATTGTCTGTCTAAGTGCCAACTCTGCTGTCACACATGCTCACATTCCCCCTTCCCCAATCTCAGTTGCTCTGCTCACAACTTCACAAGTTCACTACATGTCAGCTGCCAGCTTAATCATTCACTGACTGTGGCTTTTAACAACAAGCATACAATTAAAAAAAAAAGGAAAAAATGGCAGTTCTGTTTACTTTTCACTCCCATTCAGCAAAGAAAAATGCATGGCTAAATCTTTAATTTTCTTTACTTCTCACTACTTCAGGGATAACATACATAAGCAATCTGGTGACTTTCTTTCTTCTCGCTGTGTGTCCCTCAGACCAGCTCCACTATTTGAGGCACATTACAAAAGATTCACAGTTCCCAGGATCATTAAAAAAATAATTATAAAAAAACAGTTTATGATGTTTATACAGTAAATACAAATATAGTACAAGCAGGAAAAAATATTCTTGTCAGTGCAGTGCTCATTAGTGGTAGAAAGCAGCTGCAGAATAAATATTTTTCATTAATTTACAAAACATTTGTATAAATGTATTTATTTTCAACTGAAGTAATGTTTTTATACCAAATTTACTAAAACCCCATTTTATAAGATCAATTAGACTGTCCAGTATGTTGGCAGTAAAGACATAATTGCACTTTCATGGTCAAAAGGCACTCATCCTGCTATCTCATGCCTTACTGTGCCAATGGACATGCGCTTATGTCATTATTACTGACACCCTGTTGTGCTTATTGCTGGCTTATAATTCCTGCACAACCAGTATCAAACTAACTACCTGGTAATGGATTTTGAGGAACTCTGAAAGGTGCCATATATAGTAGAAGTGAATGCTCTTCTTTTTCAAATGGAGTTATGGCCACCTCAGTCACTATGAGATAACAGTGCTAGTACCCATAGGTCACAGATTGTTTAATATCAGTGCAAATATTTCACACTCAGGGAAATCATCTGTAGTGCCCATCAAGGCTCAGACCTGGGACTTGTAATTTTCTCTTCCTTGATAAAAGCCATGCCATCTACATGTATGTAGTCAAAGTCTCTCCTGTACATGGATGACACTGTCATTTTTCCATACTGAAGAGCCCTGGAAAAGCAAACAACAACCAGGGCAATGATTTCAAGGCAATTAACTTTTGGTTTTAAACTAATATGCTTCTGCTGAACAGAAACACAATTAAAACAATGTTGTTTGGCATGAAATCCAGGGTAAGCAGACACAAAGACAATTCAGTCTGATTTCCTCTGATAAGTCTACTCAGAAGTTTTAATAACAGGTCATAAATTATAATACTCTACCTGGGAGATTACCTGAGCTCCTCCCTCTCCTATGATGAACACCTCAATGTCATCATCAGGAAGGTGCATCAAAAACTGGGAGTATGTCATACACCAATAGCATTATCAGCTAAATATATTAGATTACTGTATGACTCCTTACTTTGTGGCTTTGCCTTACCCACTACTCTCAAAAGAAAAACTGTGCTGTATAATAAAATTCCCAGATTTGCCTTAATGACATAAGACCAGCAAACTCACCACTTTTCTCAATTTTCAAAGGCTAAATAGACTAGTTCTAGATGCTAAAACACTTGTAACATGGGCTACTTGGTGCATAAAACATTTCAGTATGGCTCATCAAGTTACCTCAAATACTGTTTTAACTGATACACCAACAATCTATGTCTTAGATACTCTGAAATGGACCTGCTTAGAACACCCCAAATTAGTACATCTTCCATGGGATTTAAAGCATCTTAGTTTTGACACCAGAGCCACTAGAACATGACACTGTATTACTGTGCAGATTAGGTCAATAAACTGTCACACCGAATTCAAATCAAAGCTGAAGGCACATCTTATTTATTTTTATTTATTTATTTCACAATTTGGATTAATACCTTTGGGCACAAAAGCTCTTTTACAAAGGCTCCAAGTCGATGTAATACACAATACAGAACAGTTTAACACATACAGTACAGACGCAGTAAGATCAAAAATTTGAGAAAAAACAATAATTACACCCGTACAAGCAGTGACAAAACAATGGTTACAGAAGTGTGTAATGTAAAGGTGGACATCTTCTTCATAGTCCGGCAGGGACTACATCTAAATGCAAACCTGTGGATAGAGGGCAGCCTAGTAAAGGCTTTGTCAGTATACAGATGGGGAGAAAGGATGAAGTAAGGGGGTAAGCAAGGGGGTTTGTAAGAAATGGTTTTGAAATGTGCATATAGGACAGTGAGAGATTGGGGCAGGGATGAGGGGGAAGCAGACGGTGGCAGGGATTTAAGGAGTTGAGTAGCAACAGGGGTACAGGTTAGGGTTTAAAGTGGGGTGCAGGTCTGTATAGAGATGGCAGCCAAGCAAGGCCTTGTCAAGGGTAGTGGGAGAGCAAGGGGGAGGAGTTAGGAAGGTGAGGAGGGGCAGGTGTGGGGTGAACGGAGAAATGACTTGAAAGGAGGGGAGCAGTCAAAAAAGGGAGGGGGGAGAGAGGCAGGAATTTAGGGCACATCATTGATAAACCTGAGCTTTAAACAGGGGAGCATTAACTAAGGAGGGCAGTTACATAGTTTCTCTTGTGCCCGCAGAACACAATGCTCTTTTTTAAATTTTATGATATGCTCAGCCTCAATCAATAAGACTGGGAGGTCATTGAGCCATTGAGGACCGCTGACAGCAAGTTCACATTGTGCAAAGGTAATACGTTGAAAGGGTATCTGCAAAACCCCCTTTCTATTACTCCTGGTTAACTTGGTGGACTTAGCACGTTGGAAGATGTTGGCAGTTGTTCCTGGAGTTAGACCAAGCAGGGATTTTTTCCCGAGCAGGCAGGCCTGATATTTGACCCTTTGTTGCAGGGGGAGCCAGCCAGTCTCCTGGTATAGAAGACAGGTATGTATATAGCGATCAACCCCCAATATGAGTCAACAGGCCTTGTTGATGACAGTCTTTATCCTTTTTAGCTCTGAGTCCATTGTCGCACTGTAGATGATGAGCCCATAATCATCTGTGGCCGGTATAGAGCTCCTAGTTGCCAGGGTCAATGCCTCTGAGGTCATAGAGTACCTATGTCTATAGAGGATCCCTAGCTTGATGTTTGTCATTTTGATGATGCGGTCAATATGGACATCTACCATGACATTTGGCAGAACTGGCCTTAGATTTTGCGAGACCCAGGGCAGAAGTAAAACATGGGCCCCCTATAACCAGCAATCGGCAGTCTGGTGTTTGCTTACTATCATATTCACAGCGGAACTGGTACAGCCTATATTTTTTGAAGATAGGCAGGAGATCCCAGTGTCACTGAAAGGTAAATTAAAGAACCCACACTGCAAGTACTGAGGGCAGGCAGGAGACTTCAGTGCTACCGAGCAGGAATTAAAAGAACCTGTGCTGCCTGTATTTAAGGCAAGGCAGAAGACCACAGTGCCAGTGAGCAGATGAAAGAAAAAAGCCCTTCAGGGCTGTGTAGACACACTACTGTGGGCTGCGGAAAGAAAAAAGCTCATTGTGGCTGTGGAGAGCGCAACAGAGAGCAGCTGACAGAAAAAAATATCTTTGGGGCTATAGAGACCTGCTGCAGTGGACAACTCAAAGCAAAAAGCCCTTTAGGGCTTCTGGAAATATATAGGAAATTGTAATCCCCATGTTTGTAGCTGACTTGTAACTATGTTATTAAGTCCAAATAGCTTCCAAGATATAGGTAAACATTTGCAGGCCATAGAAGTGTACTGTGGAGGTTCTCGTTTCTGCAATGCCTGTGATTCTTCTGGAGAGATTATACACTGCATGTTACCACACTCCACAGGTTGGATTTGGCTTGTCTGTTTGTACCGAAACAGCATCTGGACAGGAAGTGGCTGAGGCCACTGAGCACCTGATCTTTGTTTTAATCTTCCTGAAAGACCCACTCAAAGACTCAACCCCTACTACCAATGCCAGCACCTGTCACCCACCCAAACCGAGAAAGAGAGAGAGAGAGAGAGAGACCAACACACTCAAGACTCACCATCACAGAGCCCAGCCAAGGATCCAAGGAGGAGAAGGGAGGCCACGGTGCCAGGCCAATAAATTTCTTTTTTTTTTATGCCAAATGCCGGCAGCCTGGTGCAAATTTGCAGATCACAGGTCACACAGTGCTGGCACTTCTGAGAGCAACTACTCCAACGCATCAAGACATGCAGCTCAGTCTGGGATGAGAAGCCAAAGGCTCCAGGGCCCAGCTGAGCCCAAGCGAAAGTGTATACTGTGGGGCCTGGTCTCTTGTTCTGGTGTGAGAAAGGGAAAGTGTGTGTGCCTGTGCACAATTCCTGATCATATGACCTTGCTTGGTGCTGCAACGGTAGCCACATGATCAAGTGACTTACCTTAGTTGTCTGCAGGGCTGCTCTCAGTCGGGTCTTAATAAGTGAATCATCTAATGCCCCAGCCAGGCAGATTTGTTTCAATGTGCGGGGCCCAGGGCAGCTGTCACCCCCCCCAAAGGCAAGCCATGACATTTTGGGAGGAACTGTTTTATCTAATTATACATCACTGAAAGGGAGTAGAGGTGCTACAAAGTCTTACTTTGCTAGCAAAGTTGGTACAATGTTAGGAACTTTGTACTTCACAAAGTTCCCGAACACTGCACCAACTTTGCACATTTTTTATTTTTTAATAGAAAACTCTGTTTAAAAAGAATTCTATAGTACCCCAACTCACTGTGCCAGTCATTAACATCTCGCTCCACCACAAAGACCACACAAGCAAGGATCCTAAAGCACCACCCACTATGCTCAACCTTCATGGCACTCCTACACTCGACCTAGGTATCATCACCAGCACTTTTAATAATGCATTTACAAACCTGGACAGTGTCCTTCCACCAAATTTTTTCGATGACCTCCCCTCCAGCTCCTCCCAAGTTACCCCCCAACTAGAACGTAGAACCCCAAAGTTTTTTTTTTTTTTTTTAAGGAGGTCCCACCACAAGTAGCTAGAAAATACATTCAAAAGGCCATCGGCAAACAAGGGTACAGTGGTGACTCCCTTGACCTGAAACTGCTGGCACAAGTCCTCGATGAAATCTTAGAACCACTTACAAAGATCTTTAATCTCTCGCTTAGATTGGGCTATTTCCCCTCTCTCTGGAAGAAAGCCACTGTCACACCGGTTCACAAAAGCGGAGATAGGACACTGCACACCAATTACAGACCTATCTCACTCCTCCCCCCACTATCCAAAGCACTTGAGCGAATAGTGTCGGACCAACTAGTTGAATTCCTGGATAAGTACAATGTACAGTGCCCAGAGCAGCATGGCTTCAGAAAAGGGCACAGCACCACCACTGCACTACTGGAATTTACAACCTTCACCCATGCCACGCTTGACAAAGGGAATTGTGGAGGGGCAGTATTTATAGACCTTACCAAGGCATTCGACACAGTTAACCACCCCCTACTGCTCAAGCAACTGTCCTCCATTGGGATCTCCAGCGATGCCCTTCCATGATTCACCAGCTACCTTGATAATCGGATCCAACGTGTAAGGATTGTAGGGATCTCTTTGGATGAGAAACCGGTCTACTCCGGAGTCCCCCAGGGGTCTATTCTGGGCCCTCTACTCTTCTCCCTCTTCACCAACAATCTCCCCAGTGCATGCCACCAAAAAATATTACTATACGCAGATGATGCAGTCCTGTTTTCCAGCCACCATGACATTACAGTCCTTGAATCCCAGCTGCAGCTCAACTTCAATCGCATCGAAGACTGGTTCAATTCTCAAACTTGTCCTGAACCACAGCAAGACTAAAGTCATGTCCTTCTGTAACCAACAGAGCAGGCACAACTCTCTGTCCCTCACCATCAAGAACCACACTTGGAACCCACTCGAACATATCAAGGAGTTCAAGTACCTTGGTATTACCCTGGATAGTACTCTCTCCTACACTCGGCATATTGATACTATTGCCAAGACCGCCAATATACGGATTGGACTACTACACAAACACAAGTACTGTATGCCTGCGGATGCCCTTAAACTAGCCATCTACAGCTCTGTCACCTCTATCATTGACTATGGCCTTGCCATCTATGGCTCTTCCTCAGTAAGTGCCCTCCGCAGGATCTCAGTTGCTCTCAACAAAGCCTGTAGACTACTGACAGGTGCAGCCCAACAAACTCACACCTGTGACCTCCATGCACAGGCCAGCTGGCTACCCCTACTCAGCAGAATACAATACCAGACCTGCTTACTTACCAAAAAGATTCTCCTTGGTCTCATGCCACCTGGTGTTAGCTCACTCCTTACTATCTACAGTGGCACTCAACAAACACATGGTGCCCAATCTCTAACCTTTCAGATTCCCAGATGTCGTACCTCCATGGGTCAGCGGTCCTTTATCTATAGAGCTGCTCAATGGTTCAATTCCCTCAATAAAGAAGCACTTTCCTCTACTACACTTGGACCCTTCAAAAGGAATCTCAAACTTTACCTCACCTCTACCACTCAATGTGACTGCTTCTCTGAACAGAGATCTCTCTAAACACCTTCCAGCTCAATCATGTCTCACAGCCCGCCCTTTCCCAATCTCATTCCCTCTGGTACTGGGCCTTCCTTGTGATTCCTTTCCTGCTTCACATCTCCACTGGTACAAGACATTTTCCACCAACATTGGACAGTGGCCCATTAGCCTACCAACTTCCTCTCCCGGTTGCATGCCTGCAATACTAACTGCCTTTGGTGCCCTGTATCTCTTATTGTTACCGCAGCCAGCTGCCTAGTCAAGCTGCTCATTTTATGAATATTATCTCAAAGTATGTTATAACTGAGTATCTTTATTTTTTCTTTTAGTTGTTTTGGTTGTTTATTGTGCATTCTTTTACTACCTCTGTATGTATGTTGACCCTCATCCTTTGACGTGGAACCTTTGTAAACAAAGCAGTTTCTGCTCAAAGGTATTTGTAATCCGAGAATTTAATAAATAGATAAATAAATAATAATACCTACCACCACCCTGCAAACAACTGCATTGAAACTCTCCATCCAGGTAAAGGGTTTTGCAGACACTGTGTAGTGTAATTCCCTCCCCCCACCTGCACGCCAGAAACCTCCCTCCACTCATGTAGACCCCGATGATGAATTACATTATCCCCCACACACCCACTCCCTTGCTCTCACCTCCACCCCCTCCAAGCATCACAAAAATCTTCTTTGGATGACATGTCAAAAAAAGAATCCCCTGATGTAAACTGACTGCTCTGTTCAGTGTAAGTATCCATAGTGGAATGACTGAATGGTGATGTATTAAAGAGCTGCTGACACCTCAATGAAAACTTTGAAAAACATAATATTTTGGTACAATTCAGCTTGCATGCCATGTATGTTCTATATATATATATATATATATATATCTTCTCCATTATTTACTACTGAGGAAATTTGCATGAAGACATGATCTTTATCCCTTAGAGTTCATCTGCCTCTGTAACTTACTACCTACTTCAAGTCATAACTCTCTGTTGTGACATCACAGTCTGTTGCCATGGGAGAAAATCTGATGTCACAAACAGGGCATTATGACATCAGGTAGGGAGAAAGCTGCAGTAATAGATGAAGTGTTCAGGAGCAAGATCCTGTTTTCATCCAAGTCACCTAAGTAATACATAAAGGAGAGGAGAACTATAGAACTAATGTGAAATATAAGTTGAACTGTGTCTAAATATTATGTTTTGTTAAAGTTCTCCTGAAGGTGTCAGCTGCTCTTTAAACAGTCTACACAAGCATTGCAGAAGATGAAGCATTTCCTATGGTCCCTCCCCTGAAAACTGGCCTCCAGATAAGCAGGTAGGGTTCCACCCACAGGAGTGGAAGGGGCCTTGGCACCACCCCATTGGAGGAACCACTTGGGTCACCCACAGGGTGGGGGCATTTGACTCGGGGAGGTGAGTTAGGGGTTTAAAAGAGTGACATCTAAGGGCTACATCTAACTCTCTCTCTCTCTAGCCAAAGATTTTCCACCTGTGTGCCTTTGCAAAAGCAGGATTCTGGGATGGCCAGAGTGGAATAGGGAACCCTTTGCACCTGCATGGGGGACTACTCTACAGGTCACAAAGGAATTTCCCAGTACTTCATTCAGAAGTTTTTTCCCCTGGTTTTTCACCTCCCCTAGTTGGCTGTTTCGATGTAAGGCCATACAATTTGTTGAGGTTAGTTGTGGCTTTGGAGTATCTCAGGAAAACTGAATGGGGAAAGGGAGAAAGTCAAATTATTCTGAATGACTCCTCTCCCTGCTTGGCATGGGGGAGGGTAGTGCAAGACTTGGTTCCCAGTTTGGGGGGTTGTGGCATACCATATTGGGCTTGCCTTTTGGTGCAGTGCCACCAGACAAGGATAGGTCACTTGCTACCCAGCCAGTTGACCCCACTACTCTCTGAGGCTTTGGCTCCAACTCAGGGAGGTACATCATTACCTTGGTCTGCACAAGAGTATTGCCCTTTGTGGGAAGGGGTATGCAGCTTCCAGAGTAGACTTGATGAGACTCCTAGCAGGCATATCACTCTGATAAGTATTATCTTGGTAATCCAATAAGTACATGACTGTGGCCATTTCCTCCAAGACTGGTGTGGTGAGTGGTTTGTCCAGGGTAGGGGACATAGGGGCCTATCAAGACAATCGCATATAGCAAAACCTGATTTATTTATTTACTTAGTTTTTGTTTTGTTGATTGACTGAGGCTTACCTCAAACATACACACACATAGTGCTTTGCTTTTCTCCTTATATTATTAGTTTGCTCTGCATATTTGTTATACTTGATTTTTACTGTATTCTGAATCATCTACCTTGCTCCTGCCTCCCCATGCCCAGTTGCACCTGGAAATGAGCTGTGACTCAGGATGCTTATCCCGATCACCAAATTTTAAATTAATTAATTAATGGATTAAGATTTAGAAAGAATATTCAAAAATATTATTGCACTAAAAGAGCAGTTGGTTTGTTGTATAGGCTTCATTCTTTTTTTACCCCACCCCCAAACCCTAAGAAACAGTTATATACACTAGCAATAGGAAACTAAACAGTAGAGCTTTTTTGTTTAAAAAATGTATGTTTGCATAAAATAATATAAAATACAATGTCACTTGGGGAATTTAGCAATTTATCCACTCTTAAGTCTGCTTAAATACAAAACAGTGTTGTTTTTCCAGTAGAGGTCTGCTGTTTAAAAAGTAAACAACCTACAGATTGTTGAATAGATAATGTTTTAGAGTAAAAATAATTATTTTCATGATTGAAGACATTTATATAATGTAGAACTTACTTGTGAGCAAAACTGAGCTAGTGATATTACACGGAAGGCTCGTTAAAAATTATTTTGTTCAGGGCAGTATGGTTTGCACCATCATCATTTATACTGTAATGAATAAGGATGTGGGACACATCTGTAAAACCACCAGGTACTCACTGTGATGTCTCTTCTGAAAATAAAAATAGACCAACACGTTTCAAATTTAATATATTAAAATATATACATCCCATGTCCCCATACAGATTCGAAAACCTGGATATGAATGTTAATAAGGTTTCCAGGATTACCAGTGTGAGTAATGTGCAAGAGAAATGTGCTTTCCTGTGGCTTTTACAGGGGTACATTAGATCAAGTCACAGTGTAGCCCTCAGAAAATGATTTATTAGTTCCAGGCTGCCTTCTATCATTGTCATGGCTACATTCACTGGGTTGCTGATGCACCTGCAGCAGTCTAACTTCCCTACATCTTATGTGGAATGTGGTTCCTATTCTTTAGCCCTGATTAAAGGTGTATTTATCTGAAGCAGTTTTATCTAATTTTATACCTTTTGACATTCAAAAATAATTGACAACCTGAGATGTAACTTGTCTTATGTTTTCTGGTAACATTTATGAGCAATAAAATACAGTAGTCACAGTACTATGTGTTTTTCATTGCTGCTCCTTCCACGGTCTGTCAGCCATATACTATTCTGATGGCGCCATGATAGTCACTACTACCTCATTATATTCTATCCTAGTTCTATATAAAAGTGGTATTTTACTATAAACCTACAGTGACAGTTTTAATGTTCTTTATTCTCAGGAGTCCAATAGGTCCTTTTTTTTGGAGAGAAATGTTGAGTTTTGACTAAAATTGCATCATGCTGCTTCCCATGAAGTGCTGAGACTCTAAGTACTCACCAAGAATGCAGCCAGGATACAAATAACACACAGTGATAAATGTCATCTTCAGTGACATTTGATGAGAGTGTTTCATCATGAATATACTGCAAAATGGAAAATAAGAGAATGCATTTTATGTTGCCAATGATTTTTGGGGTTCACTTGATCCTGTTTTTAGTTTCTTACAATTGGTCTGCTGTTTAACTGCCTTAAAGCCTCCTTTATCTAAAATATAAAATACTATAAAATGGTAAAAAAAAAACTGCTGCCCTCTGATTGGTCAGTGAGCCCTAGAGACAGTTATGTTAACCCAGCACAACATCACTGTATCTAGTCCTGGCACACACACGATCATTTGACATGCTTTACATATCACTGCACACAGGGCACAAGCTCCCTCTCATCATGTCACACACCACTCAATGCAACCCCCCCCCCCCCCAACACCTACCCTAACACAATAAACCCCACAAATCCATACTTTTAGTTTTTGACAGACTGCAACTCCCACTGGCAACTTAGAAACATAGAAACATAGACTTTGACAGCAGATAAGGACCGTTTGGCCCACCCAGTCTGCACAGTTCCCTACTTATTGGATAAACTGCAGATCCTAATTAACCAACCAAACCACAAATCTTTTTTTTTTTTTTTTTATTAAATGAGTGGCTTGACAGATGCAGCTTGCTCACAAGACTGAAATGAGCATTCACACTCTTCTCACTTTCCACTGTTCATTTTCTGTGCTGGTTCCCTGATCCCATGGCAGCCATAAACTTAGTAACGTTTTCCATTATGATTTATTTGAAATACCAGTGGCTTATTGCCACCAAAAGCAAGTGCCTGATGTACTTCTATAGCTGAATGGTGTCAAGAAATGAAAAAGCAAAATGGCTCAGCTCCTAGAAACCCACTTTCACTTTTAGTGCTTCTGGGTGATATCATTCAGGAAACATATTTTCTGTGGTTAAAAACTTGAGTTCTCCATTAATGTTTTACATTAAGGTATGATTTTACATCACAGAAATAATTTCCTTGCAGTGAACTGGAAGGGGATGTGAAAGAGATGCAGCCAGCCAAGTAAAACACAGCACCACCTACTGGACGAAAAGAAAAGAGTAACTTTTTTTTATTAATTATGCTTCCACAGCCAAAACTTAGCTTCCACACTGTTAAAAAATGGTTTATTTTCCTTTATTATATTTATTTAAAAATGAGCCACTTTATATCACAATAATGCACTCTAGGAAGTGTGTCGGTGCTGGGATAATGTTATTTCTCTGGTGTTGGATGCACTCAGCCTGTGGCCTCATGCCCAACCACCCAAGGCATAATGTTATCCAAGCATGACACACACCCTGGTGTGTATTATTGCTTAATTATGTAATAAGCATGAACTTGAATGAACTGAGCAGGGACATAATTTCAGTCTTTTGTATGTGCAAGGGGATCATGGAGGTTGAGTAGTGAGATATGTCTGATCCTGCCACCTGCTGTAGGATACAGAGACATGCCCTAAAGCTCAGTGGTAGTAAATTCAGGGATAACTGTAGGTGCCAGTTTTCCTGTGGTGAACCTATGGCAAAGCCTACCAGCAGAGACAGTGGACATGAAGACAGTGAAGGCCTTTATGGTATGACAAATCTCTGCTTGCCAAGTGGAATACTGGGTACTAAGGGTAAGAGAAGTGGAGGAACCACCTGTTCAGTTTGGCTTTGAGTTGTACCCCATGAATTCAGTTCACCTTTGAGAATTTGGTTAATCCACTTCAGCCACCAGTGCTGTGAATGGCACAGTGTAAAGCAGACTTCTAATAAGTGGGTAAAAATGTCTAGAGACCAGCAATGAATATTATTGTAGCTACCATGAGGCAGGTGGTGCTGATATGTCACTGTCTTATACTGGTGCAGTTGAAGAGGTGTAACTCTGCAACATAGCAAGACTGCAGTGACTTATTTCTGAACTACAGCAAGAGTTAATACTGACTGCTGACCCTAAATCTTGTACCCCTCTGTAGTCTGCTTTGACTCCTTGCAATTTCAGTATTCTCCACGATGTCCCCAGAGATTTTTTATTTACAATATAATTTAAAATTAATATTATTACAGTATAGTATTACATTTTTATATGATATACTGTATCTATATTTCTATATACAGTATATACATATACGTGTGTGTTTTGTTAAAAAGGAGAAGGAAATGAAGCTGGAGCAGTAAAGATGTAATAAACTTCCAGTATGATGTGAGGAGCTGTGATGCATGCATAGTCACTTATCCCCTTCCCATTCATTATAGGGTCAGCTGCATATGAGTGACAAACAACATTGAGGAGGTTGGTGATGACCACTAAAAAAGGAAGAAATGCAGTATGACTAGGGGTGTGCTCATTCATGCATTTAACAATATTTATTAGAGGAGTAAGCATTCTAATTGTGACTGTGATGGTACATGATAATAAATTTATTGCTTTTATTTATTTTTCTTTTTATGTCAAGAAAATGTGATTTGTGATGATGAATGTCAATGTGTCATTCTCAGAACTTGTTGACTTCTGTAGTTTTTGTTTTAATGTCATTTAATTATTATCATTCAAAAAAGGAAGAATGATTACTGCTAGAGGGGAGATTGAAATGTCTGCAACATGATTAAAGGCATAAGATGAACAGAAATTAAGTTGTAAACTACACTGTTTCTAAATAAATAATGTGCACTCGTACCAATATTGAGAAAAAGAAGAAAATTATTTTTGTAAAAAATGTTGTTTTTTTAAATCATTTTAATTTACAGTATCAACACATACATACAGTATCAAGAGACCTAATTCTTTTTTTTGTCCTCCAGGTGGGCTTGAGCCCCTTCCATCCAGACCCCTTCCCAGCCCTGTTACCTGATATCTCGTGGGCTTACTTTATGTTCCCCTGTCTTCCTCCAAAGTTTGCCCCCCCCCCATTGCAGGGTGTGGCAGGACCCCTACTTCTGCTACAAGTATCCCGGTTCTTGAAGGAAGCCACTATCTCACCAGTGTGTTGCCCACGAGGGGTCCGACCATCATTATACCATCATTATACCCCGGACCTACTACTTTTTCTCCTCTGTTTTTTGCCCTGACCCCAAGTTGACAATCTGGTGAGTGATGCAAGCATGGTGCACATCTTGTGCTGGTGTATCTCCACTTGCTAAGCCACTCCAGGGTACGCTGCCTCCTGTGGTCACCCAGGTGATAGACCAAAAGAAGAAAGAAGAAAGAAATCCACAGGAAATGAACTGTCCTCTTTAAAGATGTTTAAAAGCTGCCTTTCCTGATGCGGAAATAATGCAAGCAATCTCTGATTCAGAAAGGGGATGGGGGTGCTGAATAAATACCACTGTAGACAGTTGCTTCAGGTATTCAAATTTCTTCTTTTTTATTATAGGTTCGTCACATGTCTCAACGTTTCACCTACAGAGCAGGCTTTTTCAAGCGATGCCTTCTCTAAAATAAATACATGTACAAAATTAAAAATACTGTCCACAACCACCAAATACATAATAATCAGTATGTCCAAACAACTGCCAGTGCTACTTATATAATCTTATATATAAAGACCAAATGGTTCTTAAAAAAGCCTGCTCTGTAAGTGAAACGTTGAGACATGTGCTGAACCTATAATAAAAAAGAAGTAATCTGAATATCTGAAGCAACCGTCTACAGTGGTATTTATTCAGCGCCCCCCAACCCCTTTCTGAATCAGAGATTGCTTGCACCCAGGTGATAGCCTAGTAATGGAGCAAGCTACCCTCCATCCTCAGAAGACAAGAGTGTCCTCTGGGATGCTCAATCCTCCTCCACCCTGCCGTCCCCAGCGACTTGGTTTTGCTGCTGAACCCAGGTTGCTGGTGTCATGGGAGGTAATACTGTCACTTCACTAACAGGCCAACCCCAACAGAGCTTGTACTCTATAGCTGTAATACAAGCTTTTAATTAAAAAAAAAAATGTGCCCCAGCTGTTCTAAAGTTAGACCCTTCAAAGGAGATTTTTTTTTAAATGGGATAACATTGCAACCATTAGCTCTAGAAGCTTTAACGTAGAAACATAGAAACATAGACTTTGACGGCAGATAAGGACCTCTTGGCCCACCTAGTCTCCCGTTTCCCTACCTGCAGGATAAGCTGCAGATCCTAGTTACCCAACAGCCTATTTCTTTCTACCCCCCACAAAAATTGCCATATGTCTGTCCCATGTATTCTTGAATTCTCCCACAGTTTTAGACCCCACAACCTCCTCACGAAGCCTGTTCCATGTGTCCACCACCCTCTCTGTGAAAAAATACTTCCTCACATGGCTCCTGAACCACCCCCCCATCTTTAAATTGTGTCCCCTTGTTCTTGCACATCTCTTTTTCTGAAAGATGCTACCCTCTTGGATTTTGCTGATTCCACTGAGGTACTTAAAAGTTTCTATCATGTCTCCCCTCTCCCTTCATTCCTAAAGGATATACATATTAAGCTCCTTTAGTCTCTCCTCGTATGGCTTCTCTTGCAGACCCTGCACCATTTTAGTTGCCTCCTCTGACTGCCTCTATCCTGTCTATGTCCTTGTGGAGATGCGTCTCCAGAATTGGACGAGTACTCCAGATGGGGTCTCACCAACTGCCTGTACAGAGGATAACAACTTCCTGTTTTCTGCTGGTGATGCCTCTCCCTATACATCCCAGTATCCCCTCAGCCCTCCCTACTGCCTTCTCACATTGCTTGCTAACCTTAAGGTCATCTGATATGATTACCCCCAGGTACCTTTCCATTTTTGTTGTTGTTACCACCTCCCTCCCATTGTGTAATCTTCCCCGGGCTTTTGTTTCCCAGGTGCATTATTTTGCACTTCTTTGCATTGAATCCAAGTTGCCATACTTCTGACCATTCCTCCAACCTTGCCAAGTCCCTTCTTATCCTTTCCATGTCTTCTTGTGTATCAACCCTGTTGCAGACCTTTATGTCATCTACAAAGAGGCATACTTTTCCTTCCAGTCCCTCTGCAATGTCACTTATAAAGACATTAAAAAGGACTGGACCCAGTACTGAACCCTGTGGTACCCCACTAGTAACCCCTCTTTCTTCAGAGTGGACTCCATTTACTATTACCTTCTGTGTCCTGTTGTCCAGCCAATGTTTTGCCCAGGCTACCACCCTGGGACCCCTCCCAGGCTGGTTAATTTGACTGTTAATCTCTTGTGTGGGACTGTGTCAAATGCCTTGGTAAAGTCTAGGTAGGCCATGTCCACATCCCCTCCCTGGTCTACTACTTTGGTCACCCAGTCAAAGAAATCAATTTGATTTGTCTGACATGACCTTCCTGCTGTGAACCCATGCTGCCTTGGGTCCTCTGCCCCACAAGCCTCTAGGTACTCAACAATCCTTTCCTTCAGAAGTGATTCTATCACTTTCCCTACCACAGAGGTCAAACTGACAGGTCTCTAATTTTCTGCCTCTGTCTTGGCCCCACTTTTGTGAAGGGGAATCACATCCGCCTTCCTCCACTTCTCAGGTACCACAGCATCCTCCCATGATTTGTTAAAAAGGGTAGTCAGTCGTTTCACTAGTTCTCCCCTTAATTCTTTTAGAATTCTGGGGTGAATTCCATCAGGCCCCATTGCTTTGCCCACCTTCAGTTTTAGGAGTTCTTTCAGAACCCTTTCATCTGTGAAAGGACTGGGATCGACCCCCCCATCCAGAGTGCTTCTGTTACTTGGATTAGGCACCTCGCCCCCTCCTCTTTTGTGAATACTGAGCAGAAATATTCATTCAGTATCCCTGCTTTTTCATTGTCTCTCTCTGCCCACCCACTGTCCATTCTATTCAGCCTCACTATCCCTCCCTTTGTCTTTCTATGCTCCCTGATGTACCTATAAAAGGTTTTATCCCCCTTCTTAACCGAGTTGGCTATCTTTTCCTCAGTTTGGGCCTTTGCTATTCTGACTTCCCTCCATGCTTCCTTTTGCCTTAACTGGTACAGCTCTCTGTCCTGCTCCTTCTGTGTTTCCTTATACTTCCTGAATGCTATCTTTTTCTCCCTGACCTTCCCCGCCACCTCTTTTGAGAACCATAGTGATTTTTTCTTTCATTTTGATTTGTTTATTTGCTTCACACAAAGGCTTGTTGCCTCTGTGATGGCAGATTTGATGTTTCCCCATTGTTGTTCCGCCCCTTCTTCTAGCCTGTTTGCTAGTGCTTTTCTAAGGCACTCTCCCATCTTGCCAAAATCTGCCATCCTGAAGTCCAGTTCCCTCACTTTGTATGGCTTGACTCTGTAGCTGAATTTATCATGAACCACACTGTTTGATGGTCACTTATTCCCAGATGGCTACCCACTTCTAGATCTGAGATCCTCTCACTGTCCCCATTTGAGAGTACCAGGTCTAAGATTGCTCCCTCATGAGTAGGTTCCAAAATTAGCTGTCTGAGGCATGCCACCTGTAGGGCATCGAGAATGGCCCTGCTCTTGGATGTGGTTGCAGCAAATGTGCTCCAGTTAACATCTGGCATATTCAGGTCTCCCATCAACAGTATCTCCCCTTTCTCTGCCATCCTAAGAATGCCTTCCACCATATCCTTGTCCATTCCCTCCCCCTGACATTTGTTTTAAATGAAAGCTTTGAGTCAGTTAAGTTGATATCAATATTACATGCTGTTTCAGTCATCATATATAGATATGTAAAAACATAAAATCATTAGCTACATTTTTAAATTCCTGTTATTTTTAAAAACATGTTATGAGGCCAGCCTGCCAGTGCAGTAGAAGAGATTCTCTCTGCAATATCGATGGCCCAGGTTTGGGAATGGACCTGAAGAGTCGGGGAGCTGGCCAGGGGAGGATTGAGCAGCCTAGGGACTTCTCTCCTCCTCCTAGGGGAGGGTGGGTCAGTGCTTGGTGCTTGATCACCCCCCCTGGTGGAGGCCGGGGGAGCAGCCACTGATGCTGAGCTGTTGGAAAGCATGCTGGACATCAGTGATTCAGCACCTTTGCATCATTGCACACCATGTCTCCTGGGAAAAACATGCAGAAAATGTCGGCCCAGCCAGTGATGTCCCACTTCCTTGTCCCACTTCACCTGCCATGACACTCAGTTGGTGACCAACTTCAGTCCTCCATTAGGCACTGTCCATCCCTGTGGCCCCAGCCTGGGGTATAAGCTAGGGAGGAACACCAGCAGTGCTGGCCTACTGGAAACCTTGATTTCTGGTCTCTGTTGGGGGTGTGCCTGTTCGGTGGCCCCACCCTGGGGGCCAAGCCAGGGAGGATTGTCCACCAGAGGTAAGTTACGGTAGTGAGCGATGACCAGGAAAGCTGGGAGCTGAGTTAATAGGGCACCAAAAAAATATAATAAATAAAAAAAAAAGTTATATCACAATGCCTAGACATGTAACGACACATGACAACTGTATTGGTAGGATCTATACATACCGATCTGACTTCAAACATTCATTAAAAAAAAACAACTTGTGTTTCTATACCTAACAGTTCAAATGTTACAGCTTCTGAAATATAAGTGCAAGCATTATAAACTACCATAAAATACTAAGGCGTAAGGAGCCAAGGAGGCAGTAAGCCCATATGTGCTGCTGCCACATTACCCATAATAGGTCAGGTTGTTTCCATTTCAAATGTAATCGGTTAACTTTCTTTTGAATTCTTTTTTTATCTTTACTGATTTTAACCTTTAGTGGCAGTCTGTTCCAGGGGTTTACCACCCTCTGTGTGTAGAAAGTCTTCCTCCTATCTTTATTGAATTTTTCTGGGCCTTAATTGTAATGGGCAACCCCTGATGCCCATTTTATCATTCTTAAAAGGTAAAATTGAATTCATTTTGAAGATAGTTATCCCGCATTATGTTGTAACACCGTAGAAGGTCACCTCTAATTCTTCGTGCCTGAAGAGACATCAGGTTTAACTTACTGAGTCGATCATCATAGATAATCCTTTACAGTTATAAATAATTTTAGTCATCTGTCTCTGAACTTTTTCAATTCTGTCGGAGATTCATAGAAACATAAACTTTGATGGCAGATAAAGACCTCTTTGCCCACCTATTCTACCCATTTCCCTACCTAATGGATAAGCTGCAGATCCTAGTTAACCAACAGCCTAGTTCTTCCTACCCCCCACCAGAATTGCTTTATGTCTGTCCCATGCATTCTTGAATCGCTCCACTGTTTTTGACCCTACAACCTCCTCAGGAAGGCCATTCCATGCACCCACCACCCTCTCTGTGAAAAAATACTTCCTCACATTGCCCCTGAGCCGTCCCCTCTCTATCTTCAGATTATGTCCGCTTGTTCTTGCACATCTCTTTTTCTGAAAGATGCTACCCTCTTGGACTTTGTTGATTCCCTTGAGGTACTTGAAAGCTTCTATCATGTCCCCCTTCTTCCTCCTTTCCTCAAGGGTATACATATTTACACTCCTTTAGTCTCTCTTTGTACGGCTTCTGGTGCAGACTCTGCACCATTTTAGTTGCTCTCCTCTTGACTGTCTCCATCCTGTCTATGTCCTTTCCTTTTCTTATTGGTCTGCAGATAGGGCTTCCATAGTCTAGCAGTGGTCTAACATATGATCTGTATAATGGCAGTACCACCCTTTTATCTCTGCTTTTAAAGATTCTTTTAATAGTCCAAAGCACCTTTATAGCCTTTGCCACTTGGGCATTGATATGTGTGTCATATGTAAGTTTATTCATTATAGTACTGTAATTCCCTGATCCTTTTCCTCATATGACTTTTTCAGTGGTATCCCATTTATAAAATTAAAACCTTCATTATTTTGGCACCCCAGATGCATCACACAGCACTTGTCACTATTAAAACTCATTCCTGTAGAATTTGCCCATCTAACCAAAGTATCCAAATCTGCCTGTAGGCTTGCTTTGTCTTCCTTGTTTTTAAACTATACTTGCCAATTTAGTATCATCTACAAATTTACTTAGCCAACATGTTGTATTTTCTCCCATTGTTGATATGAATATCTGAAAACGCAAGGGACCTAGAACTGAGCCATGTGGCACCTCACTGGTCACTGCCACAAGGGTGGAGTAGTAACTGTTTATACACACTATCTGTGTCCTATCACTCAGCCAACCACCGATCCATCCCACAACTCTATGGTCAATTTTACAATTGATCAGACTTTGCATTATATCTCTGAGAGATACCTTATTAAATGCATAGAAAAATCCAGATAAGCAGCAGAAAAATCCCAGCCTCTCCCTACAAAACAGGGTACTAAATGAGAAAAAGACCAAGGTAGAACGATCAGTGGGGGATGCTGCAACAGAAAGTAAGGCCATCAAAAAATGGAGAGCAATGAGTACCAATGCCCGTAGTCTAGGTAACAAGCTTCCTGAATTAGTGGCATTGATGGAGGAGGAACATCTGGATATCATGGCAGTCACAGAAACATGGTACACACAAAACCATGACTGGGACGTAAACATACCAGGATACACTATCTACAGGAGGGACAGGGAGGGTAAAAGAGGGGGAGGAGTAGTTCTTTACATAAGGGAAAGAATAAAAGCAACAGAACAAAAGGGTAAACAGGGAGGAGAAGAAGCACTGTGGGCAAATTTGGAGGCAGGCAATGGCACCACAATCCGCACAGAGGTTGTATACAGACCCCCTTCTCAGGGGGAGGAAATGGACAAGGAAATGATAGAAAGTATACTTAGAATGGCAGAAAAATGGAGATATTGCTGATGGGTGATCTGAATATGCCAGATGTTAACTGGAGTGCAGTTGCAGCTGCCACTTCGAAGAGTGCAGTTATTCTAGATGCCCTACAGGGGGCATGCCTTAGACAACTAGTACTGGAGCCCACTCGAGAGGGAGCAATATTAGACTTGATACTCTCAAATGGAGATGGAGAGAGGATCACAGATGTAGAAGTGGGTAGCCATCTGGGAACTAGCACCATTGAACAGTATGGTTCACAATAAACACAGCAATAGAGTCAAGCCATACAAAGACAAAAGTACTGGACTTTAGGAGGGCTGACTTTGCCAAAATGGGTGAGTGCCTAAGGAATGCACTAGCAAATGGGCGGAAGGGAGGTGGAAGAACAATGGGAATAATAAAACTGCCATCACAGAGGTAACGAGCCTTTGTGTGAAGCAAATAAACAAAACAAGATGATGTAAGAAACCACTATGGTTCTCAAAGGAAGTGGCAGTGAAGGTTCAAGAGAAAAGAAAGCATTCAGGAAGTACAAGGAATTGCAGCAGGAGCAGGACAGAGAACTGTATCAGTTAAAGCAAAAGGAGGCTGGGAAGGCAGTCAGAACAGCAAAGGCCCAAACCGAGGAAAAGATAGCCAACTCAGTTAAGAAGGGGGATAAAACCTTTATAGGTACATCAGGGAGCAAAGGAAGACCAAGGGAGGGATAGTGAGGCTTAATAAAGGGAGGAGGGTGGGCAGAGGGAGACTGTGAAAAGGCAGAGATACTAAACAAATATTTTTGCTCAGTATTTACAAAGGAAGAGGGGGAGGTACATAAAACAAACAGTAGTAACACTCTGGATACAGAAGTTGATACCAGCCCATTTACAGAAGAAAGGGTTCTGAAAGAACTCTTAAAACTGAAGGTGGACAAAGCAATGGAGCCTGATGGGATTCATCCCAGAATTCTAAAAGAACTAAGGGTAGAACTAGTGACACCACTGACTACTCTCTTTAACAAATCATGGGAGGATGGGGTGGTACCCGAGGACTGGAGGAGGGCAGATGTGATTCCCCTTCACAAAAGTGGAAGCAAGGCAGAAGCAGGAAACTATAGACCTGTTAGTTTAACCTCAGTGATAGGGAAAATGATGGAATCACTTCTAAAGGAAAGAATTGTCGAGTATCTAGTTGCCAGAGGGGCACAGGACCCTAGGCAGCATGGATTCACAGTGGGAAGGTCATGCCAGATGAATCTGATAGATTTCTTTGACTGGGTGGCCAAAGTAGTAGATCAGGGAGGGCTGTGGACATGGCCTACCTAGACTTTAGCAAGGCATTTGACACAGTCCCACACAAAAGATTACTATATAAGTTAGCCAGCCTGGGATGGGTCCCAAGATGACAGCCTGGGTAAAGAATTGGCTGGAGAATAGGACACAGAGAGTAATAGTAAATGGAGTCCACTCAGAAGAAAGGAGGGTTACTAGCGGGTACCGAGGGTTCAGATAGGACCAGTCCTCTTCAATGTCTTTATGTTTACATTGCAGAAGGACTGAAGGAAAGTATGTCTCTTTGCAGATGACACTAAGATCTGCAACAGAGTTGATGCACAGGGTGGGTGGAAAGGATGAGAAGGGACTTGGCAAGGTTAGAGGAATGGTCAAATGTATGGCAGCTTAGATTCAATGCTAAGAAGTGCAAGGTAATGCACCTGGGAAACAAAAACCCAGGGGAAGAGTACACAATGGGGGGTGAGATACTAACAACAACAAAAATGGAAAGGGACCTGGGGGTAGTCATATCAGATGACCTAAAGGTGGGCAAGCAATGTGGGAAGGCAGCAAGGAGGGCTGGGGGATACTGGGATGCATAGGAGAGGCATCACCAGTAGAAAACAGGAAGTTATTATCCCTCTGTACAGACAGCTGGTGAGGCCCCATCTGGAGTACTGTGTGCAGTTCTGAGACCCAATCTCCACAAAGACATAGACAGGATGGAAGCTGTCCAGAGGAGGGCAACTAAAATGGTGCAGGGTCTGCACCTGAGGACATATGAAGAGAGACTTAAGGAGCTTAATATGTATAGCCTCGAGGAAAGGAGGGAGAGGGGGGACATAATAGAAACTTTCAAGCACCTCAAGGGAATCAACAAAGTCCAAGAGGGTAGCATCTTTCAAAGAAAGAGGTGTGCAAGAACAAGAGGGCACAATTTGAAGATGGGGGGGCTGCTCAGAGGTAATTTAAGGAAGTATTTTTTCTCAGAGAGGGTTGTGGATGCATGGAATGGCCGACCGGAGGAAGTTGTGGAGTCAAAATCAGTGGTGGAATTCAAGCATGCATGGGATAGTCATAAGGCAATTCTGGGGGGTTGGGGTAGGAAGAAGTAGGCTGCTGGTTAACTAGGATCTGCAGCTTATCCAGTAGGTAGGGAAATGGGCAGACTGGGTGGGCCAAGCGGTCCTTATCTGCCGTCAAATTCTATGTTTCTATGTTTCTATACACAGTCTACCAGAGTTCCTCTATCTAGTGTGGCTGATATCTTTTCATTAAAACACAGTATATTAGTTACACATGATCTACCTGATACAAAACCATGTTGGTCCGTGTCCCTTATGACATGTCTTGCCATATGTCTCTGTACTGTGTCTATAATTAAAGATTCCATTATTTTCCCTGGTACCAATGTCAGATTAATAGGCCTGTAGTTTGTGTGATCATCCTTACTTCCTTTCTTGTGTATTGGTATAACAAGTGCCGTCAAACAATCAGGTAGCACCTCATTATTAGTTATTGATTTAATGTACAGTAATCTAAGTGGGGTAGCTATATGGGGTGATAATAAATTTAACATCTCTGGTGAGATATTATCTGGCCCTGCTAAGTGTGTATTTTTTAGTTTGTTTATTTTCTCAATGATAAGTTACAGGTTAATTTTAAATTCTGCATTTTCCCCTTTTGGTATGTCACCTGAATATGCTAATTTTGCAGAGAATACAGATCCGAAGTAAGAGTTACATGTATTTGCTATTTCTTCAGGTGCTACAAGAAGTTTATTGTCTGATACAATCAAACATAATCCAGAATTAGAACTACAGAGAGAGTTTACATAGCCATACAGGTTTTTTAAGTCATCTTTATTCACCATGCTGGCTATATTCAGTTACTTTTTCTGTTTATTTTTGCAAATCATGTGTTTGCATTTTCTCTGAACATTTTTGTATTGTAACCATTAATCTTCAGTACTATTTTGTTTGCACTCATTATATATTTTATGTTTCTTCTTTAGTAATTTGTTAAGCCTTTTGTTAACCATTTCAGTTTAATGCCTCTTTTATTGTATTTCTTTATTTTAAATGTGTCTGTCACAAATCTTTAATATTTTCCTTTTTATTATTACCCCCATTGCAGTAGTGGTTTTATTCTTGAGTTTTTCTTCCCAGTCAATTTTGTTGAGATCTTCATGGATCAGGACCTTGTTTGCTGTATAAAATTATAGACCTCTCTACATCCCTTTGATACTGGGATACACTCATGAAATGAAAAAAGAATACTGCTATGGTCACTGTTACCTAGAGGTTCAAGGATTTTATAACTTGTGACATTCATATTGTTTGTGCTTAATACTATATCTAGTATATTTTGTCCCTTGGTCAGTCCATTGATGAGTTGTTTTAATCCAATATATTCAATTGTTTTAAGAAGGCTTTACATTGGTAATGTGTAACTTCCAGAGTGTCCCAGGATATATCACCAAAGTTTAAATCTCCCCCAAATTATACACGTCCCAACTCATATGCTTTTACTAGTTCTTCATTTATTTGTTCAGATATCTCTTGGTTTGTATTTGGGGGTCTGTAGCACAGATCAATTCTAATGTTTTTCTCTCTTTCAGTCTCAGTTTGGATCCACAGAGTTTCAATATCGTTTCCATCTGTTTTGATTTTGTCATTTACAGTTGCGGAACTGATTTTGTTTGATATATATGCTGCCACTTCTCCCTCCTTATATTTCCTGTTCAGGTAATATAGATTGTAACCCTGTATATTTCTACTCCAGACATCATTTTCATTCCACCAGGTCTCTGTTATGAATGCCATATCAATGTTATTATTAGTTTCCTGTAATATCATTTCTAATTCCTCTTTTTTTTTTTTTTTGCTGGAGACTCCTTGCATTTGCTAAGTAGCAATTTTGTGTTTTGTATGTTATTGGACTTTTTATTGTTCTCCTTGGTTGACATTTGCATTTTGATGTTAGGGGACCTCCCCCCTCAGAGTCAGTTTAAATGTTCCTTTGGTAATATGTT
This sequence comes from Neoceratodus forsteri, assembly GCA_016271365.2. NCBI lineage: Eukaryota > Metazoa > Chordata > Ceratodontiformes > Ceratodontidae > Neoceratodus > Neoceratodus forsteri. The sequence continues at coordinate 365,442,804 of CM057453.1, read as the reverse complement.
ATTGATCATTGTTGCTTGTGCTTTTGTCCCAGTTCTACTAAGATGAAACACATCTTCAGCATATAAATGCTTTTGACTATAAAAGGTATCCCAGGTGTCAATAAAGACTACACCTTCCCCCTTGCATCTGTTCTGAATTCAGGCATTTATTTGCTGGATAGTGTTATTTTTTCTTTGTGAAATTTTAACATTGGTAGCAAGCCTAGCATAACCATTTTTTGATTTTTACTTATTATGGTATTAGTTAAGTCCATTATATCCTCCCCAATATCTTTTTCGTGGTCTTTACCTACAATATTAATCACTACATGGACCACAGTCATTTGTTATTTGGTTGTTTTTCAATAACATTAAGTAGTATTTGCTTTATATCATTAATTTTTCCCCTGAAAGGCAGTTCACCTCCCTTTTAGACCTTTTAGAAGTCCATCTTCTTCCAGGTTGTGTACAGGAGTGCTGGGAACAACTGAGAAGCTGCGTGGAATATACTATTTTGGACGAATTATCTGTAACTAAACTCTCTCTCTCTCTTGCTTACATCTGAGAGAAGTTTTCCTCACTTTTAAAGTGGCAGAGCTTGGTATTTTAGTTTTAATTCAGAAAGGGATTTTTAAAACTGCTTATCTTCTGCATATTTGATTTTCCTTTGTGGCTAACTGGACTGATTACTAGAATTCTGTGTGAATCTGCATCAATATATTTTGCAACTTTTGGTGGGGCTCTGTGATTCAAAATAGCAAAAGCTGCAGGTTGAAACTGGATGCAAACATAGCCTGAGGTGGGGGTAATTGTCTTCACAAGTCAGAGCTCAGCATCATTGCCATTTGTCTAGCTAGACCATTTGTCAGCATTATTCAATTACTATAAACTAGTGGTGTGCTCCTGTATGAGCCAGAAGTCCATCTTCTTCCAGGTTGTGTACAGGAGTGCTGGGAACAACTGAGAAGCTGCATGGAATATACTATTTTGGACAAATTATCTGTAACTAAATTCTCTCTCTCTCTTGCTTACATCTGAGAGAAGTTTTCCTCACTTTTAAAGTGGCAGAGCTTGGTATTTTAGTTTTTAATTCAGAAAGGGGGTTTTTAAAACTGCTTATCTTCTGCATATTTGATTTTCCTTTGTGGCTAACTGGACTGATTACTAGAATTCTGTGTGAATCTGCATCAATATATTTTGCAACTTTTGGTGGGGCTCTGTGATTCAAAATAGCAAAAGCTGCAGGTTGAAACTGGATGCCAAACATAGCGTGAGGTGGGGGTAATTGTCTTCACAAGTCAGAGCTCAGCATCATTGCCATTTGTCTAGCTAGACCATTTGTCAGCATTATTCAATTACTATAAACTAGTGGTGTGCTCCTGTATGAGCCAGAAGTCCATCTTCTTCCAGGTTGTGTGCAGGAGTGCTGGGAACAACTGAGAAGCTGTGTGGAATATACTATTTTGGACGAATTATCTGTAACTAATCTCTCTCTCTCTCTTGGATGTCTGGATTTTTCTCTGTTTGATTAGCAGGGTACTTTCTCTGTCAAATTGTTGTGTAGGGTATCTTGCTGACAGGAAGGCACTCATTGCAGTGGTGGGTGAGAGCTTTTAGTCGATTGTTTTGTGAGGACACAGTTTAGGCCCAACCCTTCCCACCCTCACCCCACCCACCCCTGGAAATAGTTCCTTTATACCTGAGGTTCTGACATCATTTCCTCGAGTGCAAGGTGCATTTCACTGTCATATCCTCTCTAGCACACTGCACTGATAATATAGGCATACACGTTGTAATATATATATATATATATATATATATATATATTTATATAATCAAATCACACGCACGCACACATACAAATACAATAAAAAAAAAACTAGATAAGCATGTGGGGAGTAGTGCAATGTAATGGCTGTGGGGCAGCAGTCTTCCGGGAGTCTTTCTGGAGGCTGAGATGCTGCCCTATTTGCAGACAACTATCTGCCTTGAGGGAGGAAGTTTCCGTCTTCAGGCCACACTGGACAGTAGTAAGGAAACCTTCCCCCAGGCCACACTGGACAGTAGAAAGGGAACCTCCCCATCCAGGGAGCACTAGCGCCACCACCACTACCTCAGAGGTTGCAAGAAAGCACAGCAGTTGGACCACAGTGGGCTCAGGGAGGGTGAGGAGGGTGGAACAGAGGCACACCCAGTCAATTGTTCCACTCCACAATCCATACACCCTCTGGGGAGCATAGCCCCCATGGGTGTACCCACAGAGAAGACTGATGATAACTGTCACAAGGAGGCCCACAGAAAGGAGGCAGAGGACACCAAAGGGAAAGGAAGCAGCTCCTGGTGGGGACTCAATTATTAGGGGTATAGAACTGGGGCGATGAGAAAAATGAGGAAGGTGCCTGCCTGGTGCCATGGCTTGAGGGACAGGAAGCATCCTCAGGATCACGAGAACAGCTGCAAGGGATTCCGAGCTGGATGTAATTGTCCACCTAGGGACAAATGACTTGGCTCATCATGAGATTAGAGCAGTGCAGGAGGACATTGCAGAGTTGGGAGGGACCTAAGACAGTAGCACACACAGTATCCTTCTCAGAGGTGCTGCCTGTCAAAAAGCATGGGGATGCGAGGGTATTGGCACCATGCAGTTTAATGAATGGTAGAAAATGGTGTGGAGCACAGGGATTTGGCTTCATTGGGACTGGGGTTCCACCTGAGGACACCAGCCTATACTGGCAGGATGGTCTGCATCTGTCCAGGAAGGGAACAAGTCTTTTGAGCAATCGGTTTAAATGCTTCATTGGCAAGGTTTTAAACTAGTCAAAGGGGGAGGCACTGACAAGCAGCAGGAAAATCCCAGCCTCTCCCTACAAAACAGGGTACTAAATGAGAAAAAGACAGAGGTAGAACGGTCAGTGGGGGATACTGCACTGGAAGGTAAAGCCATCAAAAAATGGAGAGCAATGAGTACTAATGCCCGTAGTCTGGGTAACAAGCTTCCTGAATTAGTGGCCTTGATGGAGGAAGAACATCTGGATATCATGGCAGTCACAGAAACATGGTACACCAAAACCATGACTGGGACATAAACATACCAGGATACACTGTGTACAGGAGGGACAGGGAGGGTAAAGAGAGGAGGAGTTCTTACATAAGGGAAGGAATAAAAGCAACAGAACAAAAAGGTACACAGGGAGGAGAAAGAAGCACTGTGGGTAAATTTGGAGACAGGCAATGGCACCACAATACGCACAGGGTTGTATACAGACCCCTTCTCAGGGGAGGAAATGGTGGGAAATGATAGGAGTATACTTAGAATGGCAGAAAAAGGGAGATATTGCTGATGGGTGATCCGAATATGCCAGATGTTAACTGGAGTGCAGTTGCAGCTGCCACTTGAAGAGTGGGGTTATTCTAGATGCCCTACAGGGGCATGCCTTAGACAACTAGTACTGGAGCCCACTCAAGAGGAGCAATATTAGACTTGATTCTCTCAAATGGAGATGGTGAGAGGATTACAGATGTAGAAGTGGGTAGCCATTCTGGGAACTAGTGACCATCGAACAGTATGGTTCACAATAAACACAGCAATAGAGTCAAGCCATACAAAGACTAAAGTACTGGACTAGGAGGCTGACTTTACTAAAATGGGTGAGTGCCTAAGGAACGACTAGCAAATGGGCGGGAAGGAGGTGGAAGAACAATGGGAATAATAAAACTGCCATCACAGAGGTAACGAGCCTTTGTGTGAAGTAAACAAAACAAGACGATGTAAGAAACCACTATGGTTCTCAAAGGAAGTGGCAGTGAAGGTTCAAGAGAAAAAGAAAGCATTCAGGAAGTACAAGGAATCGCAGAAGGAGCAGGACAGAGAACTGTATCAGTTAAAGCAAAAGGAGGCTGGGAAGGCAGTCAGAACAGCAAAGGCCAAACCGAGGAAAAGATAGCCAACTCAGTTAAGAAGGGGGATAAAACCTTTATAGGTACATCAGGAGCGAAGGAAGACCAAGGGAGGGATAGTGAGGCTTAATAAAGGGAGGGAGGTGGGCAGAGGAGACTGTGAAAAGGCAGAGATACTAAACAAATATTTTGCTCAGTATTTACAAAGGAAGAGGGAGGTACATAAACAAACAGTAGTAACACTCTGGATACAGAAGTTGATACTGGCCCATTTACAGAACAAAGGGTTCTGAAAGAACTTAAAACTGAAGGTGGACAAAGCAATGGGGCCTGATGGGATTCATCCCAGAATTTAAAGAACTAAGGGTAGAACTAGTGACACCACTGACTACCCTTTTTAACAAATCATGGGAGGATGGGGTGGTACCTGAGGACTGGAGGAGGGCAGATGTGATTCCCCTTCACAAAAGTGGGAGCAAGGCAGAAGCAGGAAACTATAGACCTGTTAGTTTAACCTCAGTGATAGGGAAAATGATGGAATCACTTCTAAAGGAAAGAATTGTCGAGTATCTAGAGGCCAGAGGGGCACAGGACCCAAGGCAGCATGGATTCACAGCGGGAAGGTCATGCCAGATGAATCTGATAGATTTCTTTGACTGGGTGACCAAAGTAGTAGATCAGGGAGGGGCTGTGGACATGGCCTACCTAGACTTTAGCAAGGCATTTGACACAGTCCCACACAAAAGATTAATATACAAGTTAGCCAGCCTGGGAGTGGGTCCCAAGATGACAGCCTGGGTAAAGAACTGGCTGGAGAATAGGACACAGAGAGTAATAGTAAATGGAGTCCACTCAGAAGAAAGGAGGTTACTTGTGGGGTACCACAGGTTCAGTATTAGGACGGTCCTCTTCAATGTCTTTATAAGCGACATTGCAGAAGGACTGGAAGGAAAAGTATGTCTCTTTGCAGACAACACTAAGATTTGCAACAGAGTTGATGCACAGGGTGGGGTGGAAAGGATGAGAAGGATTTGGCAAGGTTAGAGGAATGGTCAAATGTATGGCAGCTTAGATTCAATGCTAAGAAGTGCAAGGTAATGCACCTGGGAAACAAAAACCCAGGGAAGAGTCACAATGGGGGTGAGATACTAACAACAACAAAAATGGAAAGGGACCTGGGGGTAGTCATATCAGATGACCTAAAGACGGGCAAGCAATGTGAGAGGGCAGCAAGGAGGGCTGGGGATACTGGGATGCATAGGGAGAGCATCACCAGTAGAAAACAGGAAGTTATTATCCTCTGTACAGACAGCTGGTGAGACCCCATCTGGAGTACTGTGTGCAGTTCTGGAGACCCAATCTCCGCAAAGACATAGACAGGATGGAAGCTGTCCAGAGGAGGGCAACTAAAATGGTGCAGGGTCTGCACCGGAAGACATATGAAGAGAGACTTAAGGAGCTTAATATGTATAGCCTCGAGGAAAGAAGGGAGAGGGGGGACATGATAGAAACGTTCAAGTACCTCAAGAGAACCAACAAAGTCCAAGAGGGTAGCATCTTTCAAAAAAAGAGGTGTGCAAGAACAAGAGGGCACAATTTGAAGATAGAGGGGGGGCGGTTCAGAGGTAATTTAAGGAAGTATTTTTTCAGAGAGGTTGTGGATGCATGGGAACGGCCTTCCGAGGAGGTTGTGGAGTCAAAATCAGTGGTGGAATTCAAGCACGCATGGGATAGTCATAAGGCAGTTCTGGGGGGTTGGGGTAGGAAGAAGTAGGCTGCTGGTTAACTAGGATCTGCAGCTTATCCAGTAGGTAGGGAAATGGGCAGACTGGGTGGGCCAAGCGGTCCTTATCTGCCGTCAAATTCTATGTTTCTATGTTTCTATGTTTTAGCTTTGTCTCCCCCACAGTATACACTGTCCATTCTACAGAGTATTGAATCTCCAAAACAAGTACAGTTCCATGTGTAGTTTCCTCAGTTTCAGCTAATGGGGCATTTCTATTATACAGTGGCAGTTCTGGTTTCCCAAATGCTCTTCTCCCCTTCTTTCTGGGCATTTTATCAACAATTGATCAATCTGGGTCATTAGCATCTAGTGTATCTGCATCATTAGAATTTCTCTGTGCACTCTCCTGCTCACTGTATTCAGTATGACATTCTCTTTTTCTTTTATCTTTAGGCACTATGGCCCAGATATTCAAACTGCACCCAAAAAGTGCACAACAGCAGAAGCAAGCACAAGTCCACTGTGCCCATGCACAAGAAGTGCGATGTTCAAAAACTGCGCAGGCCAAGATGCGCCTACGGCCGATGACCGAATATCGCACCACCTGCGCCATAGTGCAACTAGGGAGGTGAAGCTGAGCATATCTGATGCACCATAGCGCAGCAAGGGATGTTCAGCTGAGCAGTCCAGATGCACCATAGTGCAACCAGGGATGCCCCCAGCAGCAGAGCAGTAATGCAACAGCACAACCAGGGATGCAGGAGCCCAGCACCCATGCCACAGATGGGCAGAGGAACACACAGCAGAACACACATCATCCTCCACACCCCATGAACTGCACAACCGGGGGAGAGCTGGAATAACCACTGGCCCAAGGACAGAAGCAGCCAACCCACAGCTGGGCCATGGTGCCCCAGCACACCCCCTGGCAAGCTGTGACCAGCACACAAGGATGGCCGACCACCCCATACTACACCATCCCACCAATTCAGAGCACACCCTGAACTATGATCCCCATACACCTTGCCCAGGAGTAGCACCCAACAGTGCAGGACACCCCATGCATGTCACCACCCCCACTGTGACAATGCAGCCCTGTGCACCATGGAGCCATGCAAGGCAGCCCCACCATGGACACCCTGCAGTGGGTGGCAGCAGACAGAGATGCAACAGATGCATACACAGTGCCACCCTGCATGTCCTCTCCAAGGTACAGCTGAGAGACCAACCATGCGTCAGCACACAAGGTACCCCACATGCGACAGGGCATGCCCCGGACCCCACCTCCAGCAGTACAGCACCCTGCACACCCTCCCAAGGACACATCCCATCCCAGTACTGGCCACAACAGCCAGCACAGACACGCACAATGTAGCATGGAGGCATGCACCACACAGGATGCAACACAGTGCATGGACAAACACTCACCCATACCCAAGGGCACACCAAAACAGGGACACAGTAGTGGGTCAACCAAGCCACTGGTGTGTGGCCACAGCTGACGTGTACACATGGCTAGCACCCCTACATTGCAGAGGTGTGCCAGCCACCCTGCAGGCACCATGAAGCTGTATGCCACCAGCATGCTGCCGGAGCACAAGTGACAGGCACTGGAGCACATCCCCTGCAACAGACACAAGTGACAGCATGGATGGGGGACAACAACAGCAGAGGCCACAGAGCCACCAGAGGCAGACATGCACCATACTGATGATGGCAGTCAACCTGGCATTGTGCCAGGTACAGTTGTTATCCAGCATGGACAGCCACCACTGACATGCCAGCAGACCGTGCATATCACAGACATGCAAGGGTGTCAGCTACACAAGCCATGGACGGTCTGACAGGGGTGCCATGCACACAGTGCAGGCCTGGTGGACCACTGCACACAGGCATCCAGTGCACAGAGTACAACACAAAAACCACAGACAGTGACTGATCCCCCTGCCCACACCATAGGTGGTTCACCTCTGCACACACACACACACACACACACACACACACACACACACCCATGCATGCACCACCCCTGATGCCATGCATACCACTGCAGATGAGCACCTGTAGCCCACTGCAAATCAGAGACCACCGCAGTTGTTATAACAAAATGTATATATTGAAAAATGTCAAGGAAAACTATTTACAATTATATACAAGGGGTAAGGGTCACATAACAGGTGGGGGTGGGTAAGGGCAGGGGTGAACATATGGGAGAGTGAAGAAGGGGTGTGAGGGTGGGTCAAAGGGGGGAAGGTGGTGGTTGGGGTATGGGGACATCAATGGCCACCCCGGTCCTCCTCTTCCTGGTGCCGTTGTGAGCTCCTCCTCCTCCTGACCCCGTGGTGATGTATGCAGTACAGGAGCTCCAACATCTCCCTCGCCACCTGCAGCAGCTCTTGAATATCCTGCTGGATCTGGAGGAGTCACCAGCCACCTAGGACGAGAGAGCAGAGTCAATAGGTGTGACTGTCCATTCCCCTGCAGCCCACCCATTGTGCATGGCATACAGCCATGTGACAAGTCCCTGTGATAGTGTGCGACCACTCACAGTGACCGTATCCACAAGACCTGCCCACCCAGGCAGCCACAGCCATGTGGACCACTGCACACATCCACCGCCTATGTCCTGCACAGCACCACCATGGCAGTACAGTGACTTGTCTATGCGGTGTGAAGGCAGTGCCACAGCCATGTGCCCAGTGCACGCATGGACCACCATTGATGCACTTCCAGACATGCAGTGCCACTGGACAGTGCTGACTGTAACAAGTTGTGTGCATGGCAGTGGTGCCAATGGATGGTGGCCATGCTCCACTGCCCGCCCAGTTATACAGCATGCAATAGTTATCATGGATGTAAGGCACTCACCATCAGCAGGCTGGTCCACACACCGCAGACCACTATCACTCATCCTGTCCCTCTACTCCACCATGTGGCACCTCTTCTCCCTGTTGCACCGCTGTTCTTCTGGCCCTAAGGTACAAACATGGAGAGAGGAACATCAGTACAATCTGGTAGCAAAGTCCCCCCACCCCTATGTGTGTGCATTTCCACACAGCCATATCCATCCACCCCACACCCCGATACCACCACTATGGCCAACACCGGACGGCCCCCCACCATGTGTCGGACACATGCAGCCGTGATACCTGTATGGATGATAAAAGTGTATGGATGTTGCACCTACCTGGCCATGGCACAGAGCCCCTCCTGGCATGCACCCGCAGGCAGGCAGGCAAGCAGTTCCGGGTCCCTGCACCTCAGGTCCCCATAATGGTGGCGGCACTGTTCCGCCGTCCACCCCATACTGGTGGCCTCTTCCAGGGTGTCAGCCACCTCCTGCCAGACCACACTTCTGGCCCTGTCCAGGGGTGCCTCTCCAAACAAAACCCCAGCATGGGGCTCAACTATCACCACCAGGTTGGCGAGCTCTATCTGGCTCCAAACCACAGCACGCCTCCGCGCCATCTCTGCTGCCCAGTTCAAGCAAAATGGCACTCTGTAGCGGGGTCCTGCCATGTGCAGATGCTGCACGGTCCAGCACTGCCATTTCCTATCGCGCTGTCACCGAACAGCACAATAGTGGTGCACCCATGCCTGACGCATGGCACCTAGGGGGCAAAAGTCTGGCACAGGGTCAAGCGTCTCTGATGCACAGACAGCCACAGCACGATTGGAACCCAATGCATGTAGTGTGATTGGGTGCCTGTGTGCCACCTCTTGTAGCAGCCTACAGCGCTGTTGCCTCAGTGCGTCTATGATGCCCCAGTGCCACAGCGCCATACAGGTGAACAGCTCTGTAGCACCACTGGCACAATGGTGGCCGTGCCCTTCATTGCCTCCCATGCAAAGCACATCAGCAGTGAGGCAGGCACCTGCGTCATCAGCCCGGGCATGCACAGTTAGGTGTGTACTGTGCATGTCACAGAACTGTGCCCTTGGTTCAGCACATTCAACACAATTGCGCAAAGTGCAACAGCGCGATATTCAGCCGGCATATGCAAATCTTTCAGATGAGACGTTAAACCGAGGTCCCATCTGCCTGGATTGGTGGTAGTTCAGGTGGATGTTAAAGATCCCATGGCACTTATTGAAAAGAGTAGGGGAATTTCCTCGGTGTCCTGGCCAAATTTCCCTCATTCACTAATAATACCACCAACAGCTTAATCTGCTTCAAGGTCAGTTGGCATTCATCTGTATCCCCCTTCCCCGGGTTGTGCCTGAAAATAGGCAGGATTTGTCTAGTGCACTTACCCAGTCAACAAAAACTAAATAAAATAAATAAAAAATCATCTAATCAGCCATTCAATGGCACAGTCACTGGATTTGCATCCACTTAAAGATGCGCCTCACCTCATTTGCACGGGTTGCACTATAAAAATGCGACATTCGGCTGTACTGGCCATAGCCAGTTACCGCAGTCTATTGCAGTGAGTTGCATGCTGTTTGGGAGTGTGGACTGCGGTGTTTGGGACATGCATGGGACTGCACAGTCACATGTAACACCTGTCATCCTCACAGGATGAATCACGACCGAGCGTGTGGTGGAGGAAGAGGAACAGAGTCATGGGAGGAAGAGGAGGCCAAATTTTACAAAGGCCGAGACAGATGCCCTGTTTGAGGCTTACCTTGACCAGGAGCCGCTTCTCAGCAGATGCCAGGGAACACCACAGGCCCATGCTGCTGCATGGGAGGAGGTGGCACGTGCTGTAAACCTGCATGGCAGCCACCAGCAATCTGTGCAGGAGTGCAAAAAGAAGATGGGCATGGACAGGTGGAGGATTAAAGAGAAGGTGGCTGCCATCAGGGCAGCACAGTCTGCAACCGGTGGGGGACAGCCAGAGGTGCTACACCTGACCCCACAGGAAGAGCGGGTTGCTGGCAGCATGCATCGTTGTGCCATTGAGGGTGTTCCGGGTGGTGGATTCCAGGCAGGTGGTAGCCTGTCACTGCATGGTAGGTCATGGTCTGTCTATTGGGGGGGATAGGGTAGGTCACATGCAGTAATGCTACTTTTTTTCCCTTACAGCTTCTGAGCATCTGCATGGGTCAGTGGTGGTGGGCTTCTCCACTGAGGCCAGTAACATGGAGATGGAGGAGGGCCCATCCACCTCCACAGGAATATGGGGGTCAGGGCAACAGTGGGCCCACCTGGATGTCCAGACTGATGATGATGGTGGAGCAGGTGCGGAGGAGGCCCTGCCCGTGTCCCAGCATGCCAGTGTCCATGGATGCCAGCATGCTGAGACTCAGGCTGGTGCTGGATCCGTCACCAGTGTTGATGGTGCTAACATCATGGGCAGTGACATGTGTGTGCCACAGGATGGCCACACAGCAGGTGACATTGTGGCCATGGCTGTGGGTGGTGCCACTGTGGAGGCCTGCATGTCATCACAGTCCGAGCCTGTGCCTGTCTGCACCAGTGGGGCAGCACTGGTGTGTGTCCAGGACAATGGGATTGTTGTGGCCACTACGGCAGCACCATTGAGCCCTGGAGAGTGGCAGCCAGAGGGGTAGCATCAGCAGTCGGCCAATGGCCATGGGGGTACAGTGTCAGGGGGTGACATCAGTGCACCACCTGTGGACATGCCCAGGCCTGGCCCTGGTGTGCAGCACCCACCCTCAAGGGGTGGTGAGCATCAGGGCCGTGAACACCCTGAGGGACAGCATGCCGATCAGGCAGATGACCTCTTAGATGAGCACTCCCGCATACTGCAAGCATCAGTCAATCAGCAGATGCGGCTTGTGATGACGGTGGATGCAGTGAGTGCGGCTCTATGCCAGGCAGAGGAGCGGCGCAGCAGAGACACCACTCTGCTCCTGGCAGGGATGGACCGTTTGTGGGAAGATGTGACAACTGCCATTGAGAGGCAGACACAGGTATTCACAGCTGTCAAGGTCACAATGAGCACACAGTTATTTGCCCATGTGTCGCAGACACCACGCAGTGCAATGTCCACCCCCCCCATTCCCAGCATCATGCGACACCATCCTTGTTGACACCGGGTTCAGCTGTGGGCATCCCGAGCATGCCTGGCACAGGCATGTTCAGTGTGCAACAGACCCCTGCATGAGCACGGTCGTGTTCACACAGTGAAACCCCTTGGGGACAGTCGGTGCCATCCCATGAGGCCAGTGGTCAGCCTGTCACTGCTGGTGGGTCTTGGAGGGGCCACCCAAGCATCCGTGGAATTGTGGCATGTGACTGACCTATCTCCCAGCACGGCTACTGTTTGTTGCTGCCCTGTGTGTATTGTGTCATTCAGCGGGCAATGCATGGGTGGGGTATCCGGCCCTGTATGCACACACACATTCCATCTGTACACCCTCCAGGCTGCAGTCCACTGTGGTGTGTGCATGATGATGCCTGCGGTGCACTGTACACCACTGTGCAATGGTGTCCAGCGTCTGACACATGCACAATGACAGGCAGTGGGCATGGTGGTCTGTTGACATGTGTGTGGCTAGGGGTGGCGGTCTGGGTTGGCGTGCCTCCTACCCTTTGTGCATGTCTTGTGAGGTGTGTGTGTGTGTGTGTGTGTGTGTTTGTGTGTATGACCGTCTGCCATGTTAGACCTTGCCCATCCCTGGCGGTGTGTGCGGTTCCATGCTCGGCCACTTCCCTTGATGGCATGCACCCCTGGTGTGTGTCCATGCATGTTTGTGGGTTGTGCCTTTGCCACTAGTGGTGGCACATGGCTCCATGACTTACCTGGGTTGGCTGAAGTGCTCCTCTCTGATGGTGTCCCGGTGCAGCTGTGCCAGCCGGAGCAGCTGGGGGTCCCATCACCCAAGGGGGGCTGTCCATCACCATCGTCACCAGCATCCTCATCATCCCCATCACTGTCCCCCTCTTTGACCTGTACGGCTATCCCACAGTCATTGGCCATGTTGTGCAGGATACAACAGGCCAGGAATTGTGGGTCTTTGAGGGGCTGTACTGTAGGGCACCATCGGAGGTGTCCAGGCAACAGAAAGCATCCCAAACACCTGCTCGATGACATTGCGCATGGTGGCATGTGCCTCATTGTAGCATTGCTGCAATGGGGTCGTGGGCCACTGGAATGGTGTGAGCAGCCAGGGACGGAGTGGGTATCCACTGTCACCTGAGTGTAGAGGGTGGAGGTTAGTTTGGCGATCAGCATCGCCCTGTCTTGGGCCATGTAGGCCACTACCCATGTCACCTCTGACCATGCCCCTCCCAAGCTCTATGTTTGTCCATGTGGTTTGCATACTCACCCACTAAGTAGCCAGTGAGGATGTCCCCACTCTCAAATCTGTGGCGCAGTGCCAACTGGTGCCAGATGAAGGCATCATGTGCTCCCCCAAGGTGCGTGGCACAGACATTGATTATGTGACCCCTGGCATGGCACACCACCTGTAAGTTAATGCTAGCATAGCCCTTCTAATTGATATATGCGGCCCCCTCGGGGTCAGGTGGTGTGCGGATGGCCACATGGGTGCAGTTTATTGCCCCTAGCACACCAGGCATATATGCTACCCTGTGGAACTCCTATATGTTTGCTGTGCGCTCCGCCAGTATGCTGGGGAAATGGATGTACTCCACAGCATGTGGCAGCAGTGTGCTGAGGAATTGGGTGAGGTGGTGTGATGCGGCCGACTGGGTTATGCCTGTGGTGTCCCCTGTTGGTCTCTGGAAGGTACCCGTGGTGAGCAAGCACTTGCAAGCTGTCACTTTAGTCCCCACTGACAGAGCATGTCTCCATCATGTGGGTGCCTGCATCACATCACTGCACAGCTCACAGAGCCGCCTCAGAATTGCCCGCTCCAGGCGGTACCTGCCCACGATCTCAGTATCGCTATACAGCTCGAAGCTGGTGCAGGCTCGGTACTGCCTGTTGGGGGCATATCACCAATGGGCCCTTCCATGGCCACGCCTTCCTGCTGCCTGCCTTCTCACCCCCCCTCATTACTGCCGCCATCTGACTGGTGGCACTGGCCATGTCCCTGGCTTGTGTTCACCCCCCCGGCAGCTGTTTCTGTGTTCCCCCTGCTGTCCTGGCTGTTACTTCCCCTACACTGGGAACACCTTCCTGTGGTGGCCTCTGTGCTGTGTGGCACTTCCCCCTTCTGCACTGGCTGTGGCTCCCCACACCTTCCCTGTGCCTGTGTGTTCACGGTGCCCTTTCCCTGTCCTGCCCTGTATGTCCCTCCTGCCCTGTTTGTGTGGCTAGAGTTCAGCCTCATGTGCCTTTCCTATAGCATTCTTGTGCCTCTCCCTTGTTCCTTTTTATTTTGGCTCATTTACGCTGTCGTACAACTTCCACTTGCTCCCCTATTGTGCATGGCGCATGTTGTTGAATATCGCACTGCGCCATTTTTGCATGGTTCCTCCCCCTTCAGTTGTGCATACATTCATTATCATTGTGCTCTTGCTCAGCGTGATTTTGGGGTGCATCTGCTCCTCGCTTGAATAGCGTGAATGACAGATTGGACTTGCACTGGAGCAACCCTATTATGCTGGTGCAACTCTTTGAATATCTGGGCCTATGTTGATAATTTGTAGCAAACTTCCCCTTTCTTGTTCCTTTAGGGATTTGACTTCATTAAGCAATTGCCCTGAGTCAAACATTTTTGGCAAATATAGTTTGCTGAGTTTATGTCAGGGATGTTTGAGGAATACAGTAGGCAACTGCTACACCTTTTTATGGTACTGTTATTGCAGAATATTGTTAAAAAATTGTCTGATGGGTTGTAGGCCTCCATGTTTTTTACCTATTAATGTCACACCCTTTTTATTTCCTTACTCTTTTTAACTACATGGTATAGTGTTATTGGAATAAGGTCATGCTTCTCTATCTCTTAAAGACCTTGTAAATCTCTTTATTATGATAAATAGTAACTTACTTTGTAGTTGTATAGTTTTCTGCTCCACTCCCTTGGTCCACACAGGACATGCAAGACACACACTTATATTATTTTCATAAATAGTACAAAGATACTAGTGGTTGTTCTAAGACTAAACACATTATTTTATAGCTTACTTTTTATTTACAGTACATTCCAAGAAAATATGAATGCGAGTCATGATTTGTGAAATTGTTGCTGGGACAGGAGTGGAATGCTTTGTGAAGAAGCCAGATGATGACATGATGCAGCCAATACCAGATGCTAAGTATGATGACTTACAGTAGTCATCAATGTTTTTCAGATGCCCAGCTCCTCAAGTGTGACAATGATGTGATAAAATATTGTACAAAATAATGTTTTAATATAATTCATTGGGTTGCTATGGTAGAATATAAATAAAAAAAAAACTCATGCATCAGTTTGTGAGCTGAAAACAAAACAAAAAGGTAATGTTAAATGCACACTGAAAATAGAATCAATGTTTTGGCCATAGGTCCATCCTGGGGCCCATCATGTTTTCCATCTTCCTTAACAACTTCCCCACAGATCATGCCAACTCACATATTCACATGTACTTTATGCAGATGACACAGTCATTTACACCTCCAGTCCCTCCACTACAGCCAGGGAAAGTCTGCTCCAACAAGACTTCCACAATGTCCTGCACTGGTTTGAATCTAACCAACTCTGGGTCAACACAAAAAACTGTGTCCATGACTTTTGACACTGGCCAAAAATTGGCTAGACTCCCAACTTTAGAGTCTTCACTTTGGATGGCACCCCTGTTGAAGTGGTTCACACATTCATATACCTCGTGGTGTGGCTAGACAACAAACTTGAATTCTCTACCCAGATTGATGCCATCCACGCCAAGCTCCAACCTAAACTTGGTGGTGCACTGTACTGCAGTAAAGACTATCTGTTTCTGCAGGTATGCCATGAGCTTGTCACCATAATGGTGTTCCCAATCTTTGACTATGCAGACATGGTTTATGACACCACTCCATTCATCTCCCTGGCCAAACTGGTCACACTCTACAACTCCTTCTGTCATTTTGCTACCAACTCCCCTCTCATGTGCACCATTGTTCACTCTGCTCCTCCTTATCCATTCTTCCTCTGCCTTCAAATCACCAGACCCACTCTGCCTCATTCATATGCAAATACTGGTTTGGGTCCCTTCCCTATTACTTCTCCTCATTCCTCTCTGCCTCCTGCTCCCTCCACTCCAGGGATCCTAACACTTTTACCATGCCTCATTTCCACTCTTCTGCTGGGTAATCAGACTTTTCCTATCATCTCCATTTACTCAGGTATCTACTCCTAGTTCCCCTCTGTTTCACTACCTCCAATTTCCCTTAAGTACCAGCTGAAACTTCTCCCCTGCCCCCATGTCCCTGTTTTCTCCCTACATGACTGCCCCCCTTACATTCACCTTCTACCTACAATAGGTGTAGTTGTGGTTGAAATGCCTGATTTTTGTAGCTTGCTCTGAATGGACCTTCTCCTGACTCAAATCATGTACTCTGTTCCACTTTATTATAACTGTGAACTGTGTCAATTCTATATAATTACATCACTTGTGTACTGTGTCCATGCTATGTATTTGCCTCTTTTGTTTCTTTCCCATGGGTCACACCTGGAAATGAGCCTTGTCTCAATGTTCTTGTCCCAGTCACCTATTTCATATCAATAAATAAATGCACATATTCGTTTGTTGTGAAAACATGATTCAGGAGGAAGACTGGGAGAGGAAAGCTGTTCTTAAGGGATAACACTAAATTATACTTTTTCAGACCTTCCTCAACCCAAAATGCTAGGATGGGCTAGCAAATCTTGGGGGGTCATGTGCCCTTTTATGGTCAGAAGGAATGGTGGCCCTGGTCTCCATCCCACTGAGAAACATTGACTGTCATAGTCTCACTGTAGCTGCTGAAACTACTTTTCTTTTAGTCAGTCTCACAGAACTAATATAAAAAGATGGATTTCTATACCCTGCCTGCAGTGTAGAGCCCTGCACCAACACAGTCAGTAACAAAAAAAATACTTGTCAAATAAAGTTTCACAACCCACTGGAAACTTTTCTTGTCTACTCAAGTTCTTGCTAATGGCCCAGTGCCACAGGGCCCTACTGTAGGCAGGCCTGGAAAATGCAAAAAATACATACAGTACTTCTGTGTTCCTACAATCTGTAGCAGACAGGTTTCCCTACCTGTCTGTCATAAAAAAAAAAACTTTATTGTAGCTTCCTAGCTGACAAAAAATGACAAGCATTTGTCAATGCCGAATGTTCGCTTGCAGGTATTTGCAGTGGTGTTTGGCATGTATGGTGCTGTACCCTAATGCCCTGTGCGATTGCTGGTATTTGCACAATAAATTGTCAGCATGACCTTTTTGTTACCCCCATTGTGCGCTACATAGGCGGAAACACATTTTGGGCAGGATGTGAAAAATGACAGCTGTACTACTCATAAGGAAGTGTGGTAAAATGGCAATGTTGAAAATCTGGAGTGAAATATTGAAAATTAGCAAGCTAGCGTAGCATGGGAACTGTGCATGCACGCACGAAACAATCATTGTTAGAATTTTTTCACCAAATTGTCAACATTGGCAATTTAAAACCTCTGCTAATGAACAGTGTCACTGTGATTGTCTTACTGTGTGCCATACATTGATTTTGCACACCGACTGCGCCATTGTGCACTACATGGGCGGAAACACGTTTTGGGCAGGATGTGAAAAATGACAGCTGTAGTGCTCATAAGGAAGTGTGGTAAACTGGCAATGTTGAAAATCTGGAGTGAAAATATTGAAAATTCACAAACTTACGAGCGTGCGTAGAAACTGCACAATGCACACTCGTAAAACAGTTATTTTTAAGAATTTGTTCACCAAATTTTCAACATAGCCATTTTAAGATCTCTGCTCATGAACAGTGACACTGTGATTTTCTTAATGTGCCCCATACACTGAGTTCACACAGCGACTGTGCCATTGTGCGCTACATGGGCGGAAACACATTTTGGGCAAGATGTGAAAAATGACAGCTGCAGTGCTCATAAGGAGGTGTGGTAAAATGGCAATGTTGAAAATGTGGAGTGAAAATATTGAAAATTCGCAAACTTACGAGCGAGCATAGGAACTGCGCAATGAACACTCGTAAAACAGTCATTTCTAGGAATTTTGTCATCAAATTTTCAACACAGCCATTTTAAGACCTCTGCTCATAAACAGTGTCACTGTGATTTTCTTAATGTGTCCCATACATTGAGTTCACACACCGACTGCGCCATTGTGCGCTACGTGGGTGGAAACACATTTTGGGCAGGATGTGAAAAATGACAGCTGTACTGCTCATGAGGAGGTGTGGTAAAATGCCAATGTTGAAAATCTGGAGTGGAAATATTGAAAATTTGCAAACCTACGACCGTGCATAGGAACTGCACAACGCACGCCCGTAACATAGTTATTTGTAGGAATTTTTTCACCAAATTTTCAACATAGCCATTTTAAGATCTCTGCTCATGAACAGTGACACTGTGATTTTCTTAATGTGTCCCATACACTGAGTTCACACACCGACTGTGCCATTGTGTGCTACATGGGCGGAAACACGTTTTGGGCAAGATGTGAAAAATGACAGCTGCACTGCTCATAAGGAGGTGTGGTAAAATGGCAATGTTGAAAATGTGGAGTGAAAATATTGAAAATTCGCATACTTACGAGCGTGCATAGGAGCTGTGCAACGAACACTCATAAAACAGGCATTTTTAGGAATTTTTTCACCAAATTTCAACATAGCCATTTTAAGACCTCTGCTCATGAACAGTGTCACTGTGATTTTCTTAATGTGTCCCATACATTGATTTCGCACACCTACTGTGCCATTGTGCGCTACATGGGCAGAAACACGTTTTGGGCAGGATGTGAAAAATGACAGCTATATTGCTCATAAGGAGGTGTGGTAAAATGGCAATGTTGAAAATGTGGAGTGAAAATATTGAACATTCGCGAACTTACGAGCCTGCGTAGGAACTGCACCACACACGCTCGTAAAACAGTCATTTTTTGGAATTTTTGCACCAAAGTTTCAACATGGGGTTTTTGGGACCCCTTCTCATGAATGATGTCACTGTCATGGCACAATTCAGGCCCAAAGGGTGATTTCATGCAGTGCCTGCGCAGTGACTGTGAAATCACCCTTTGGGCCAGAATAGCGCCATGGCAGTGACATCATTCATGAGAAGGGGTCCCAAAAACCCCATGTTGAAAATTTGGTGCAAAAATTCCCAAAAATGCCTGAGATATGCAATAAAGTTGAAACCCCACTATCTAGCCCATTATACAGCTTACCGGCATTTCCTCAGTTCGAGGTCGCCTTTGAAGAGCACAGACGTGTTCCCGGTCCACCGAAGATCATCGCACTGGAGTCCGGAGGTAAGTATGGGGTGAGGGGAGTGTGGGGAGGCTGGGTGCTCAGTGGGTGGGTGCGGGTTGTGGGAGGGGAGGCTGGGAGACGCACCGTGGGACCATTTTTATTTTACAGGTTTAAAAAAAACGAGGACGTGGGACATTTGCCACACTGGGGTGGGCCTCAGCATGGCAGAAGATGGCTGGGGCTGAGGAGCCGACGGGGATTGGGCACACCCGTCAGCAAACTACGCTGGAGTTGTGGAGCCGACGGGGATTGGCACCCGCCGGCAAACAAATGGAACATTTGCTATGTTGGGGTGGGCCCAGCATGGCAGCAGGATGGCTTGGGTGGCCGTGGAGCCGACAGGATTGGGCACCCCCATCGGCAAACAACATTTGCCAAGCTGGGGTGGGCTTCCAGCATGGCACCAAAGCTTTGGGGGGGCAGCATGACGTGCGAGGGGGGAGCGCATGACATGAGGGGGGCAGCGTGATGTGGTGCTCGGTATGGCAGCGGTGGTTTTCTTTGAAGCAGAAGACCACTGCTGTCATATAGAGCTCCTGCATCCATTGGTGCAGGACCACCACGCCTGCTCAAGGGAGCAGTGCATTGGATGGGAGAGGCACACCTCCAAAGTGTGCTACTCTGCCAAAATGTTCCTTGTGCATGCGCTCAAGCGAACGTAATAATGCAAAATTCAGAGACAATTTCTGCCCATTTTAACTTTTTTTTCCGAACACAACGTCAGTGTTTTAAAAAAAAACAATGAACTACTTTCAGGAGCAGATACTGTACTTCTCTGATGAGGGAGAGTTGCAGGTGGCACTGAGGCATCAGCAGTGCTCACAGCTCTCGATCTTCAGTGTCCCTGATTGTCTGCTGCTGTTTATTTTATTTATTTATTTCCAAAGATTTACTAGGAAAGACATACTGAGCTGAAATAGCTTGTTTCCAGATGTGTTCAGAGAAAGGGATAAATGAGGTGAGTAGAGCAACAAATTACAACAGTTGGTTGCACAAATCAAAACCATAAATGAATTAAACAGCAACAACATGAACAAGATGAGCTAGGCAGAAGAGGCAAGGCAATGCAAGACGTATTTAAAAATGCCCAATCCCAGAGGCTCTGGGTGCTGTACAAACAAATAAACACATCTTCAAAGTAATGCACAAAAAAAAAATAACACACTTAAAAAACAGAGAAGGTGCAGAATAATGACACATCATATAAGCATCATACACACTCAGTCAAAAATTAAAAATTCAGTCCTGAAATGCCTGGGAAAATAGGAGGGCCCTAAGGCAGGCCTTGAATACCTCCAAGGTAGGGGCCCCCTTAACCCCAGGGGGCAGCAAATTTCAAAGGACTGGGGTGGCAACACTAAAAGCTCTGTCACCAGCAGATCTCAGTCTCATCCTAGGAATCACCAGGGTGCCCCTAGAGGATGAATGGAGGGGGCAGACAGAGAGGGCAGGTACAAGAATCTGAGGAAAAACAAGTAATATAAGTGCAAATTGCAACACAAGTGGAGTATGAACAAGGCACTACTATATATGGTATTAAAGTGCAGATGGTGTCACTTTGAAAGGTGAATGAAGCACTATGGTACTGCACTGGCAATGTCCCCATCTCACTGCTATGTACAGCATTGTCACTGCCAGAAGCCCGTGAGCCCCACCTGGACTTGGTGATGATATCATCACTAGCACCCATACCTACAGGCAGTGTTGCACACAGCACAAAGGTGGCACTATCCTCCCCAGCCTATGTGCTGGTACAAACAATGTCCACTCTAGCCAGACTGTTGCACACATTGAAGCTGGCTTCTAGTGGAGCAAGACATCACCTACTGCCACTCCATACATTCAATGTGCAGACAGTGTTCAGGCAGTTGCAGGGGAACCTTCTGTGCTGCCAACATTGTTGTGAATGTGTACACAGGTACAGTACATTGGTACCACGCTATACGCTGCACAGAGATGGCTATGGGGGTGGCGATCATCCTGTCAAGCACTGATGTGGCACTGTACTCTGTGCCATCTGGATTCTGGTCTGCATTCAGCACTGGTGCATGTTTACATAGGGCATGTCACTGTCCTCTGCCAGCTGCCAAGAGACTCTAGTATGCCTGCATACCTGTGTGGCCTCCATAGCATTGGGTATGGATACCCTGTCTGGTAATGCACACTGTGGCACAATGGGGAGCAGTGTTCAGAACAGAACCCATCAGCATGGATAGTACTGTACAAGTTAGGTGGCAGCACACGGGGTGCTAGACCAGTTCCTTCTGGTCTAAGCACTGGTGAGACTTGTGGCTTTTAAGGGGCTTTCAAAATCCCACAGAAAGGGATGCTGCAGCCGTGTTGTGTCACAAGCCCCCTGTCTGCCATGGTGTAGTCCTGCAGCAGTACAAGCCCATATGGTGCAGATGATCCCCATTTCAGCACAGGTAGCATTCAAAAGTCACCTTGATGCAAGGTTTGTAGCAGCTGACTCCTAGTATCATTCTTTTGTGGTGCAAACCTTGAGTCATTCTCCATGCTTTGATCATCAAGCCCAATCTCTCTGTGGGTAGAAATCAAGATACTGACTTCATTCCTGTAAAGTGCACCCAGAGGTAAAGCTTCTGGTGGATGGCATCCACATGAGCAGAGAAATAGAGGTGATGATCCACTAGGCCCTTAGTTATTTAAAGGAGGAAACATCCAAAATTGCAACACCATCAAGGGTATGAGGGGTGGGGGAAGCCTACATAGTCTTTGTCTTGAGCCAAACATCATGGAGACCATTTTCTTGGCAGTGATGGATAGCTTAACAGCCCAGAACTAGCGCTGGATGTTCATGAAGTCTTATTGGAGGCTGTCCACGATGTCAGAGGCATAGAGTAGAGTGACATCTAGATACAAGTTAATGGATGCAGAAGAACAGGCAGAGGGAAGGCGATTCAGGAATGTAAAGAATGGAATGGGGCTAACGATGGATCCTAGAGGTTATGCCAGAACAGACAGGGAGAGAAGAGGAAAAGGTGTCACAAATACAGACAGCTGGAGACCTGCCCTTAAGGTAGGAGCAAAACCATTAACTGAATAAGCAGAGAGCCCCACAGCATTTAGCTTGTTCAGAAGGAATGTGTGGGTGCCAGTGTCAAAGGCTTCGGCCAGGTCAACAAAAATGGCTATGGTTACAAATCTCAACCATACCAGTTATGATGAGATCAGTGAGTCAACGGAGGGAGGCATAGGTGGAATGCAGCTTCCTAAAAACCATACCGGTAGGGGGTGCAGAAAGAGGAGGAATCAAGGAAAGATGAGAGTTGGGAGAGAACAAGGTGTTCTTGGAACTGAGCCAGAGTACGGAGGAGGGAGATAGGACAGACGTTACCAAGGGAAGAGGGATCAACCACTTTGGGAAGAAAGATGACTTTAGCCTGCTTCCGTGTGTCAGTGACTGAGGTTAGAGTGAAGGAGAGGTTTCTAAGGTAGTTGACTGGGAGAGCGATGGCAACAATGGAGAGAGACACGAGTTTAGTGTGAAGCTCATCAGTGCTCCCACCTTTGTGAGAGGGTTTAGAGCCAAGAGAGCTTTGAGGGAAGCAGAGGGTGTGGTGGAGTTGAGGGAGAACTGGAGGGTGGTGGATGGAAGGGGGTTGAGGTGGGAGAAGGAATGGAGGAGAAGGAAGAAAGGAGGAAAAGGGCAGAGGAGTAAAAAAAGGAGTTGAAAGATGAGGCATCATTGGCAGAGCTGGAGACAGGGGTGTTGCCCACCATGAAAATGGGGATGGGAAGCTGGTTTGAAGGGGGATAACAGGGCAATAATGACCTTCCAGAACATAGAGGGGTGGTTAAGGTTCTTCTGGTGTGTGAATGCAAAGTAATCAGCCTTCACAAGCGTAGTAGTTATTGGGGTGTTCTCCTGAATGGTATTCACTATTAAAGCACTTTAATATGTAACTTCTGAGTGTGCTGTGTCTTCTTGTGCTAGTCTGACTGTTTGCCATTTGGCACAAGCTGCACCTGTTGTTCCATATAGCACAAGGGTCTGTGTGTGTTTAGCTCTGGTACAGGTGCAGCAAAGGTACTTGAAATTAGTAAGGGGCCAAAAAGAAGGCATTTCGGAGGCTCAGAAAAATGGGAGGGGAGGAAAACAGGGAGGTGTATATGAAGAAGTCCACGGAGGTTACCAGGCTAGTCAGAGCAGCCAAGGCTTGCAGGTTACTCAGACTAGCACAGGGTATTAAAAACAGAGAAAAGGATGTCTTCAGATACATCAGTGAAAGACGGAAAAATAGGGATCAGATTGTGAGGATTAGGAAGGACGGTGGCTGGGTGGAGAAGGGGGAGGACCTGACAGAGGCACTGAATGATTACTTCTGCTCTGTGTTCACAGAGGAGAAAGGGTGGGCAGATACCAACAGGAGAGGAGGAGAAGTGGATGGGGGGAGGTGTCTGATATACAGATTACAGAGGATAGGATGCTAAAAGGATTAACAGCTATGAGGGGGGATAAGGCACTGGATCGAGATGGCATTCACCCTAGGGTACTTAACTAGTGGAGATCCTGACAGGACCATTGACTGACCTATTCAACACCTCCTTGAACACTGCATGCATACCACAGGACTGGAGGATGGCGAATGTGGTACCCATTCACAAAATTGGACCTAAGGACGAACCAGGCAACTACAGACCAGTGAGTGAGCTAATTATCAATCAATCAGTGACTAAAGTTGGAAGGAGCTACGGAGCAACTGCATGCTGAGCTCAGGAGAGTTTCAGCAGGGTTGTGACAAGCCTTTTTGCCTTTTATAATAGGTAAATCACCATTGTCCATTAAGGAATTGGTGTTATTGTGATGTTTGGAAAAAAAACACACTGCTTTCACCTATTTTGGGCAGTGTCAGGTTCTTTCCAGAATGACATGTGTTGCTGTGAAAATTCCTCCTGGCCTTGTTTCTTGTCCTTTACTTCTCCCTAGGTTTACAGCAGTCTTGTGGTGGAAGGTGCCGGATCCAGGGAGAAGCAGTGGAAAGACCCGTTGGGGGTTTGCAGGAAGAAGGCTTGGAGCAGAGTGGAGGAAGCAGTGAAAAACTTGTCCAGAGCTCCATAGAGAAGGAGGAGGAGAAGAGAGAGAAAAGGAAAAAAAAATTATATTCTGCTCCACGCTACATGCAGAATGCCTGCTACAGTATAAAAAGGGAAGTTGTGTGAAGCTGTAAAAGTTGTATAATTTATTTTTTAATGATTGTGGGGTGTATTAAGTGTGTTCAAGTGTCAAATCCTTACACAGACTTTGAAAACAAACACTGTGTGAATCGTCTTTTTCTATGGAATTGAATGGTAAATATAGGATTATAACTTAAAGTTGTACTTGTGATAATATATTATTCTAACTTTATTGATGAGCAAGTATAGGGCATTTTACGGCCTGTGTGATTTTAGGATTTAAATTAACTAGGAGCTCTGATTGGTTAGAGTGTGTCACATGATTGATACCATTTAAGCGCATGCGCTAACAATATTCAAGTATCCTTTTGCTTGTTCAGGCTGTTGCTGGCTATTAGCATGAGCAGTTTAGGTGACATACTGAGGGAAGCTAGTCTGAAAGCCTACACAGTATGTTCAAATAATTTAAGAACTGTTTGTAGTGAAATTTTTGACTTCTTCTCTTTTCGTATTTAGTGCTGATAAATAAGGGAGTGTGCACTTTTGTTTTTTGCTGCTGTGTGTGTATCAACACGTGTTTTGACGCCATTAGTACTGGCCTCATTTTGCACCACCTAAACCGAGTGCTGTGTATCATGTACCATTGCGTTGTTACTGTTATTTAGTGCTTAGATCACGTGGTAGCAATTATTTTTCCTTTATTTGATGCTAAAGAAGTCAAAGATGTTCCTAAGGTCATAAGTATTTTGAAAACATTCTGGCATTTTGTTAAAGTTAAATAAATAGACAGCCTGCATGCTAACCTGTTGGAATTTGCTAGCCTGTTGGAATTTGTTTTATTTGCTGTCTAATTGATTTATTGATTGTTCATAAGAGAGCTCTTTTGGATGCTTGTTATTTTTATTAGGGGGTGGGTTGTGTTTATATATATATAAAAAAAATCATGATTGTTAACTATTGTTCTCTTATTGTTTAGCCTGGATTTCTGCCTTTCCTGTGGTTGTTGGGATATAGAAGAGAACATTATCTCCACACCAAGCAAAGATTGGCTAATTGTGACTGGGAACTTTGCAAACTCTGTGAATTTTATGAACTTTATGAACTTTTTCAATAATATGAATTAATTGATTCGCATTTAATTTTCCTTGGGAATATAAATATCTGTAAGAAGAACTCCTGGGTAATTGCTGGTGACTTCCTAATTTCCTGATTTAATAGAACTGGTGGATTTCATGGAACTTTTGCTGAATAAGCTGGGGAAAGCTGAAAGGATCGTGAGGCTACAGAAGATTTTGGAAAAACAAGACAAGTCCTGCTACTGTTATTGGTTAAGACTGTATAAGATCGATTATAAGTTATTAAGATTAAGTGCTTTTAGTGCTTCTAGTGCTTGACTTGGATTTAACTTACTAGATCTGGGGACTTAGAGACCCAGATTTTTGTACAAGATATAGACCATATAGGTCAGACAGGTCAGACAGGTCAAAGGTTATAGGTCTCAAGTTTTTTCCCTGCTCTCTGCCCATTGTATAAAAAAAAAAAGAAATTAGTGGGCGTCTAATGTGTATAGAGTGCGTTTAGTAATTGATAGATGTATGTGGTGCTTCTCTGCAAATTATCAATTATCAATTTAGTTGCCTTACTAGCTTATTGGCTTTTGTGACCCGATAGTCGTATATTACCTGAAGTAGATAACCATGGATAATACTAGATCACAGAGGCTCAACAATAGTAATCTTTCACCTCTGCAAGAACCAGCTAAGATAAGCAGAGTATTAAGTGAGCAGAATAAGCAGATGAAGCAGTCTAAACAGACAAAAATTACTGATCATTTGAGTAGTATTAATAACATCTCTATACAAAGGAATGTAGTTAATTTAACATCAGCAACATCAATAACAATAATGACAGAAAAGATGGGCAGTGAGGAGGATGTTTTTCAGTACACACCGCTCAGGTCTTGAAATGTTGAAAGAATATGAAACTGGGAAAAGTTTAAGAGAAAGTTTACATAATAGGGAGCACTCTCTGGAATCCATCATGGGTAATACCCTTGAAGTCGATCCACCTAATAAACAGAAGACATAAGTTGGAGTTTGGTGGAAGGTATAGCAAGGAGTAGCAGTCTGGAAAAATCACCTACATTTTGGAATGTTGAGTCATCCAGCTCTATTAAACAATTGGGGAGCCTTAATTGTGACCACCAGAAAAATAGGACAGAACTAGAAGAACTTCAGCATACAATTAATGGGCTGAAAGTACTAGAAGAGCAGACTAACTGTTCTTGGTACTGTAACACTTGTGGTGCAAAAAAAAAAAATAGAGATGAAGCCAAGGACAAAAAACAGAGTTCTGAATATGCACCTGTTGGCTTGAATGAGCAGGTGATTGAGCTCCTGAAGAATCCTAAGAGTGCTGCCCTAGTCTTGATGGAACAATTAGTGATCATTAAGAACTTGTTAGAGAATATGAGAGCAGATATTGCTTTTAATGTCGCCAAATTGAACCAGATACTAATGAAATTAGAGCAAGAAGTATCTATTACTGATGAGTCAGCTGATAAGGAGGACCTGAGTATTCAAAGCCATGATAGATTAAGACCTGAATTTAGTGTAATTAAGTTTCTGGATTATTCAATTGAAATTAAAAAAGTTTAACCCAGAAACAGGAACTGTAGAAGAAGGAGCGCGCATAGGAAAAAAGCTGTACATAAAGGCCTAGTGAGCACAAAACAATCCAGTACAAAGGCAGGTATGTTATACAGTTCTGACAGTGTAGGTAATTTGAATGAGATAAATGCTGTCTTTCCAAACTCACAGTGCAATAGAGATAAGCATCAAGTTCTTACTGATTTATTAACTAAGTTGGAGGGGCTAGAACAGGAAATTGTTGCTTTCAACCAGTAAGTTGTATCAGCTATGGGAAATGTACAGATTCCTAATTTGATGAATATGAAGAAGGAGATAGGTGGAGATCAGATTAGTTATGGCAATTTGAAAGAAATTGAGCAGACAGATATATAGCCTATTATAAGACTGTATGGACCAGTGAGTTGGGGGAAACTTGAAGGAGCAATGAGAGACTATAAGGTTATAGCATATTTAAACAATGAATTAGATACTAGTGTAACAGAGGAGGATGTGGTAGAAATCAGAAATTGCCCAATTGAGTCAGCAACAATTATAGATGTTCATTTTATGTCCCCTAGGGTAGCAAACTATATATGGGCAAATATAGTTGAGTTGTCTGAGAATGAGGTAATTCTCATGTATCCAAATAGAGAACACTTTGACATAATGTCAAAAGTGAAAAAACAAGAAAATCAAGAGAGAGCTCTGATATTGTTTGGTCTCAATGGCATTGAACAAGGACATGGCATTGAACGAGGACCACAAGCTTTCAAAGGCGATTAATGACTTGTTGACCAGTTTTCTGGAAACTCCAGTTGACCAATTGGGTTTACTTACTGCCAAAAGAACACTTGAGGGTAGCCAGATTGATTTAGTGGTTAATAGTGATATTCTAGCTGAACAAGCCCCTAAGCTTGATCATCTAGGTTTATATCTAATTGATTCAGTAGTACTTGGGAATACATCTCTTTATGGTTGCACTGATGAAGTAAGGGAATATACTACTCCTTTACATCTAACTAATAGGTATATGCAAATTGCTGGATACAATGATGCATGACACTATGAGGGAGTTGGTCTATATACTAATAATTCTAAATCTATTGCTTTGCCCATGGGTAGTTACCCTGGGTTGTATAAATTTATTACATGGAATATAGTTGGTTGGTATAACAAGCTGTCCAATGGGGAATGTATGCATTTTTTAAATGATTTTGATATTATCTGTCTTCAGGAAAATTGGCACAATGTGAATAATGTAACCTTTTTAAATGGTTATGAATGTTTTCATGAACCTGAAACTAAGTACTCCAAAGCTGGTAGAATTTCTGGTGAGCTTATGAGCTTTTTTAAAAAAGGAAGTTTTAAAAAAATACAAAGCTGGTGGAAAAATGAGAACTGTTTATTAAATATAATGAGGGATGATGTAGATGAGAAAGTTATTATAAATTGTTATATCCCACCAGAGAACTCTAGTTATTACTCCAAAAAATATGGAAAGATTTGTCTGACATTTTATTAAAAATGCAACTGGCATTTCCAGCTGCTGAATTATTGATTATGGGAGATTTTAATGCCCATATTGGTGCATTCAATGGGCTGTTAGATCAATCATTCTATCTGTACATGGGTTCTTCTGAGCAGTTACAGATGAGAAAAACCAAAGATCTTGTGTTACGTAATGCTGGATGTATGGTTATTTATATCCTGGAGGAAAATAACCTGTACCCATTAAATTTGAGATATTTAGGGGATATGGAAGGAGAATACACCTTTGTCTACCCTAGAGGAGCATCAGTTGTGGACCGGGCCTTTTGGTCTGGTACTCTGCGTTATTGGGTTAATTGTTCTATTCGGATAAAAGTAGAAAGTGATCATAACCCAGTGATACTGGAAACTAGTTTAAGAAGAAATAGACCAAGTTGGAATGAGGATATAGCATTTGCTAAGATCAGGGCATCCCGGCAAATAAATTGGAGACAAGATTCACACAAGAATATTCAGCCAATTTTGGTTAACACCATGCTGATACCACCACTTGATTATATTAAATCTCAAGAAATTGGTAGCATGCTAAAGTGTGTAGTTGCACCTTTTAATGATATAAAATCAAGTCTAGAATATCCTATTACTACATGTGAAAAGATTATAGACACTTGGTATGACACGGAATGTAAAAATGCAAAAAAAAAAGATTAAGAAGTTAAGAAGAAATTATGTTAAATCCAAAAGTAATTCAAAACTAAAACAATTGAATAAAGCTAGATGTTCATATAAACAACTGTTGATAGAGAAAAAAATGGATACTTTGATGTTAAGTAGCTGAGCATGTTGAAAGCAGTTAGGTCTAAGGATCAAAAAAAATTTGGACACTTGTGGCAAAGGGCACTGATAATTGTAGAACAAACATGGACTTACATATTCCAGAAGAAAGATAAGTGGAACATTTTAAACATTTTTATTTTGAACCATTGGAAGGGTAAGCAAATCAGATGACTTTAATGGTTAATGGTGAGTTCCCTCCAACCAGTATGGATGAAGTATATCTAGCAATATATACTCTTAAAAAGACAGGATGCCCCAGGCCCAGATGGGATCCTCTCTGAATTTTTTTTTTTTTGGTAGAAACCCCATCATGGTGTACATATTTAACTATCTTTTACAATAAATGCATCATGAATAATAAATACTTGGACTTCTGAAAAGGAGCAAATATAGTTCCACTACATAAGAAAGGATCCTTGATAGACCCAGCCATGTATAGTCCAATCAGTCTTTTGGATATTAACCTAAAAAAAAATTCAGAATAAATTTGTGTAGAATACAGGAAGAGATTGACAGAACAGGTGGCATTTCCAGATATCAAGCAGGCTTTAGGCCACAATTTTCTACTATTGATAATATATTTGTCTTAAGACATTTGTTTGACAAATATGTGAAACTTCGAGGGCAAAAGCTTTATAATTTCTTTATTGATTATAGTTCGGCTTTTGATAGTGTATCCAGAGAAATACTTGGAGAAATAATGAGAGACAGAGGCATTGATGCTAATTTAGTGACTATTATAATTCAATTATATTCAAATACATGGACTAAAATCAGACTGGGAAACAAAGGTCAATTATCTAGTTCTTTTATCTGCAATGGGGTGTTAGACAGGGATGTGTGTTGGCCCCTATGCTTTTCTCCTTGTGCAGACATTGACCAAGATTCCCCAAAAATACAAAACATGTCATGTCCACTATTAGCTTAAGTGGACGATATTATACTAATTTCCCTAATGAAGAACAGTCTGCAGAATAAGTTAAATTATATTTATGATCAGTCCTCTCTGTTAAAATTAGAAATAACTATGAATAAAACCACAATTTTAGTTTTTGGGAAGAAGAAAATTGAAGGTTCTTGGTTCCTAGGTGACAGTAGAGTGGAAGATGTAGATAATTATATCTATTTGGAAGTCACTGTACAGCAACATTGTGGTTGGACCATACATACAAACTCTATTCTTGGGAAGTTGAAGAAAACAATGGTTGGGCTTATTAGCTTTAATTTTAAGTATGGAGGTGCAACTATCAAACCACTTATAGATGTTGTTAAGGCTAAGTTTGAGGCACAACTTCTATATGATGCTGAAATCTGGGAACTTCAAAACCCAGATAAATTAATGACCCCATTGTATAAATCATTAATGTAACATCCTCAAGGTCAGTCATGCTTGCCCAGCAGCATATATAAAGGTGGAATTAGGGTTAACCAATATTAATGCAGCTATAGAATATAGAAAAATAAACTACTGGATTACAGGAACAAGAAAAGATGAATGGGTTCTCGTGAGACAGTGTTTAAAAGGAAAGGAGTTGTGGTTAGGTTTGGGATACAAAGCAAGTTATTGGCACAATTCATTGTGCTTGGGGTTGATTAAACATCAACTTATTCATTTAAAAAGAGCAGTAGAGTGAGGGATAGTGTTACATATGAAATATAAGAGAAATGTCTCTAAAAAGATAGAGAGATTTTTGGAATAATTTAGATCTGGAAATGGTTGCTGTTTCATGATGTTCTAAAGGGTTTGCAGCAAATAATTATTATCATGGGTGCAAATATTATATGGAAATACTTACAGATAATAAGATGAGACAAAATTGTATTATCGACAAATTTGAATGGTTCCCAAGCAATGTGTTGGAATACCGCTATAAAAAAACCAGGTGTTACATCTGCCAACTGTGATTGTGGCATCAGGGAAGTGCAAGATCTATGTCATGTATTGTGGAGGGGTAAGTGGTATAATCTCCAAAGGGCTTATTGGCTTGGACCATTTTTGCATGAAAGGTACCAAATAGAAAAAAATATCCTTACCAATATTTTAATGCATGCAGAAGATATTTGGACAATAGGATGTCTAGCTAAATTTTTAACATCTGTTAAGAGCATTAAACACAAGATTACAATTCTATGAATGGAGGCTAGGTTACATATTGAACTTGAAGGAAGGAGATAAGCTCCTATTAAATATAGCTATATTGTTTAAAAGCAATTTTTTGGATTTAGTTACTATAAGGACATGAGGGTGCTAGTATGAGTCCAATAGTGCTAACTGTAGTCTGCTGTATAAATGTTTATAAACCTATGTTCTTGATGACAGGTCTATATACGGATTTATTATGTGGTTAAGTGTATTTATTCTTCTTATATCTAAAACTTGTGCCTTTTTAACCTAATCTTGTGAAGATGTATGTTTTTGAAATTGTGAAGACTTTTTAGTCATACAATAAAATTTTCTACTACTACAGATCAGTGAGTCTCACATGAGTTGTGGGGAAACTCATGAAGATGATCCTAAAAGAGAGGCTGGTGACATTTTTGAAGATCAGTAGTGTCCAGGACAGTCAGCAGCATGGGTTTGTCTCAGGAAGATCCTGCCAGACAAACCTGATTGAGTATTAAGACTGGGTGACAAGGAAACTGGACAAAGGCCATGTGGTGGATGTCCTGTATTTGGATTTCAGCAAGGCCTTCAATTTAGTGCCACATAGGAGGCTGGGGGAGAAGCTAGAATATATTGGGGTGGGAACTAAAATGGTAATTTATAGTTCCAACTGGTTGAAGGGAAGGCAGCAAAGGGTGGTGGTGGGTGGGGAACTCTCATCACTGAGGGATGTGATGAGCAGAGTGCCGCAAGGATCAGTGTTGGGACCCATGTTGTTAAGGATATTGATAGCTGATATATCCCCCAGGGTTTGGAGTAAGATCAGTCTCTTTACAGATAACACAAAGATGGAAGCTGTAGTAGATGACATCGAAGGGTGGATGGGGCTTCAGGAGGACCTGACAAAACTACAGGAGTGGTCAGATTCATGGCAGTTGGGGTTTAATGCCAAAAAGTGCAAGGTCTAGCACTTTTTGGCTAACAACCAGGAGAGGAGCTATCAGCTGAGAGGAGTACAGCTGTTATGCACTGAGGAGGAAAAGGATTTAGGGGTACTTATAATAGGGAGAATGAACAACTAAGCTCAGTGCAGGAAGGCAGCAGCAAAAGCCAACAGGATGCCAGGGTGCATAGCGAGGAGATTAGGGAGGTGATCCTGACCCTATACAGGTCACTGGTCAGGCCGCACCTGGAATACTGCATGCAGTACTGCCGCCCAGTCCTGAAGAAGGACATCAGTCAGTTGGAGGGTGTTCAATGGAGGGCTACAAAGATGATCCAGGGTTTAGAGGGATACTCCTATGAAGAGAAGCTGGGTGAGCTGAACATGTACTCCCTAGAGAAGAGGAGGGATAGGAGTTACACGATCCTTTAACTACTTAAGAGAGATTAACAAGACTAGTACAGAAGGGATTTTCCAGAATAGAAGGGAGAGGGTCGTGAAGGGGCATCAGATGAGACTGGGGGGGGGAACGAATCAGGAGGGAAGTCAGGAGACATTATTTCACTGAGAGGGTGGTGGATAAGTGGAATAAGCTGCAGGAAAAGGTAGTAGCTTGTAGTATGGTAGACAGTTTTAAGAGGGGATGGGACAGAGTGAGGGAGGTAATTATGAATATGGGAGGGGTGGGGCACCTACAAATTGATGGGCTAGCTGTACAATTGAGCAGACTCGATAGACTGTGAGGCCTGTTTCTGCTGGCGTTCTTATACAGTATGTTCATACGTAGTAAGGTCAAATGGGGAACCAGTGAACTTGTAACCACACACAAGGTTGCATGCTTGATGACAAGCCAGTGACTAAAGCTGAGATCCAGGGTAGGTGAAAACCTCAGACCCTAGTGTTTCTCTTGGGGGGAGGTGTAATCTAAGACAGACAAGAATTTGGAGCTAAAGAATTCTAGGGCTGTGTAATGTCACTGGCAGATGAAATGGGGGACCAATAGGTAGCCATTGCATCAGCACTGAGGGAGGACAGGCACAAAGATGGGAAGAATCAGATTTGTATGAATTTGGGAGAGTTTTGGGATGATGTATGTTGTGTATCTTTTTTGCCAACAGCTTGCTCAGTATGTGCTCCCTGTAAAAATATGCTAAATCATGACACAAAAGTACCAAAATGCCAAAAGGAAACTAAGTCCCTTAGGACCAGCATCACATGTGTGAAAAGTGTTATATTTTGCAATGTTTACTGAATGCCAGCTCAGCATTGGCTCATCAGTACTGGGAAATAATGAACCGTGGTTTGTTTAGCTGTGCTATCATGCACCCAATCATGGTCATCCTGTCAGTCCCACCACTATGACTCCCAATCCCTGTCCCATCAAAATCAACAGTAAAATGACCAATATACCCAATGCAGAAGCTTTCTTTTAGTCCCCCCTGCTATTTTACCTGTGCCTGTGGAAATTCTTGGTTGCAGTGATCTCTACTTACGTTGTGTGTCTTGTTGCTGTTGTTTTTAATAAGATACGTTAGAATTAATGTGAAGTGCCACCTATTTAGAGTATTATGCACAGGTCCATAAGTTAAGAAATTATTTTATCATTAGTTACATACAGGTGCTTGCACTCAGCTTTGCATTTTGCACCATTATTTTTTCATGATGAGATGATTGCTATAATGGTACTAATCGATTGGCTGGGTTATTTAATGGTGCTAATTTGCATGTCAACTCCACCACATGAGAAAGACTCATTGTCCTGAACCATAGAAACATAGAAACCGACAGCAAATAAAGGCTGTATGACCCATCCAGTCGGCCCTTTTTTGTTGTATTGCTTATACTGTAGACCCCACCGGGTCTATGGCATCATCTCTTCCACCTTACCTATCCCTTATGATTCCCTTGTGTTTATCCCAGGCTCTTTTGAATCCACCACTGTTTTACCCGCACCACCTCCACTGGAAGACTATTCCAGGCATCCACCATGCTTTCTGTCAAGTAAGCAATAATACACCACAGGGCATACAGTTACCATGTAATTACTGCATAACCCCCCAAGGTTGGAGGTACAAGGCATCACCCAAGTGCTTTCAGTGGGGGGGGGAGGGCAATAATTACATGTTAAATGCACATACTGGAGTGTATTACTGCATTTATAAAATGGTCTGCGAACTAGTTAAAACTTTATCATTTATACAATTTTATTCATAAGATTGATGTCTTTGCTAGGGATAGCAAACCTGTTTCTCTGGTAGATCTGACTGTATGACCCTGAAAAAAACACAGAGGATCCATTAACGTTTGGTGGGTTAGACCAGGATTTGGAATCAGAGGGAAATAATGTACAGTAAACGTCTTGTGACTGAACTGGCACGGAGTCTACACTTTGTAGAATATACACATCTACTGACTGTGTCAATTATTTAATGTTGTGGCACTTTGTTACAAATAAATTGTATGTTAAATTCTCATTCCGTTACACAACTGACAGCGTTGTCAGTTCTTTATTTTGGAGTGAGACTCAGTTTGTGACCCATGTCTCATTCCCAAAATGAGATTACCTGGGAAGATTAATAGAATTCAGTGAGTGTCTCAGCTATTACTTGCTGCTCAGAAGGTTGCCACAAGCTCTTTGAGGACTTAAAGACCCATGTGGTTACCACTCAGTTACTTCACAGGTCTGGACAGCAACTGAACAATCAGGATGCAGGATTGTCCATTCCCAATTTGATTGATTGACTGATTAAATTTTATTTTTATACAGGATATATATTGTTGGATTGTTATCCCCATTTTCAGCAATGTCCTGTGGTTCCATTCACATCAGAAGAAAGATAAAATAAAAAGGTATAAATAGGTAAAATATACAGCTATCAACAAATTAACAACATTCATTCAGTTACAGTTTATACAACTACAATAAATACATGCACATATTTGTGTTAGGCTAACATTTACCTAAAACAGATGCAGCTGGAGTTCAGATAACCTTTCAGGAGCTCTTTAAATAGTGAATGCCCCTGAACTGTTTTTAGGTATTTTGGCAGTCTATTCCAGTGGAAAGCTAGGCTGTTTTGTAAGGTATTATCACCCAATCTGTTACTTCATAAGAGTATGTTACTATTTTTATAAAATGGTCTGTCAGCTAGTTAAAACTTTATCATTTATACAATTTGATTCATAAGATTAATGTCCTTGCTAGGGATAGCAAACCTGTTTCTCTGATAGAGCCGACCATGAGACCCTGAAAAAAAAACAAAGGAGCCATTAGCATTTGATGGGTTTAACCAGGATTTGGAACGCTGTTAATGTATAAGAAGTATTTCCTCACATCTATCCTGATCCTACCTCCCCCTTCAGTTTCATATCATGGCCCCTTTTTCTAGAGCACCCTTTACTCTGACAAATACCTACCACTTGTACTTTATTCACCCTGTGAGGTATTTAAAGGTCTCAATCATATCCCCCCATCTCTCCTCTCCTCCACAGTGTACATATTTACATCCTTTAGCCTCTCTCCATAGGACATTTGACGTAGCCACTTTACCATCTTGGTAGTCCTCCTTTGGATGGCCTCCACCCTGTCTATGTCCTTTCTGAGATGTGGCCTCCAAAACTGGACACAGTACTCCAGGTGGGGTCTTACCAAAGAACTACATAGTGGCAACACCACTCCCCTCTTCCTGCTGGTAATACCCCTGCCTATATACCCCAGCATCCCACCAGCTCTCCCGATTGCTTTTTCGCATTGTCTGGCCACCTTCAGGTCATCTGATATGATTACCCTCAGGTCCCTTTCCTGCTTGGTCATTGCTAGTATCTCTCCTCCCATTTTGTACTGCACCTCCTTGATTTCTGTGACTCAAGTACATTATCTTGTACTTTTTTTTGCATTAAACCTTAGCTGCCAAACTTTTGTCCACTCATTTAGTTCTTTCAAGACCCTTTATATCCTTTGCACCCCAGCTGGAATCTCCACCCTGTTGCTGATCTTGGTGTCATCCGCAAAGAGGCAGACCATCTCCCCTAGTTCCTCAGTTGTGTCACTAATGAAGACATTAAAGAAGACTAGCCCCAGTACTGATCCTTGTGGTACCTCACTGGTCACTCTCCCCTCCTCAGAGCGAACTCCATTTATCACCACCCACTTCCTCCTATCCTCTAACCAATTTAATACCCAGGTTGCCACCTTATTGCCCACCCCCATGCTACCCAACTTGTTTACCAGCCTCCTAAGTGGAATGGTGTCAAAGGCCCTGCTGAAGCCCATGTAGGCCACATTCACTGCCCTTCCCTGATCCAGCACTTCGGTGACCCAGTCAAAAACTCTATCAGCCAATACATATGGGTGCTAGTTTGGTGTGCGTATCATGCTGTTAATTAAATAAATAGGACTTCTATTCCTATCTGCATGGTGTGTGCCCAGTTTACCTATTGTGTGCAAGTTATTCCATTGATTGGTGCACCTTTAAGGAGAAAGGTGTGCACTCCCTCACCTTTATGTTGTCAAGCCCTTTCCCGTCACCACCTGCAGTACTGGTACTTGGCAGAACTGGTATGGTAGATTATTTCCCTGCTCCTGTCCTCCCCTGATTCCCTTTCTCCTTCAGTTATTTTTCTCATGGTATCTACATGATGGAAGACACCCACAGATGCCCATTAACCACTTGCATGCCTCCTCTGCACACTCACTGGGAGACCTCATATTACACTAAGGCAGCCTACTTTACTTAGTTTTAACTCACAAGCAGAAACAATTAAGATGGGCTTCCATGCTTTGTCTGAACTACAGCAGGCAGTAGGAAAATATATTTGCCAAATAATTCCTTCAAAACTGCTCCTTGCTTCTCTCCAAGTCAACTAAATTGCATCTACCCTGCTCCTGTTGCAGGCAGCAAAAAAGATATAGTAAAGAAAAAAGAAAGATGAATTTCTTTCTACCTACTCCACCGGCACTGAATAAAAAACAACGAACAAACAAATCCTTCAAAAATCCCTTATATGCCTGTAACCCGGATGCCATTTAGCAACAAGCTATTACCCCTTCATGGTGAGCTCAAACCAGGTTAAGGGGCCTGGGATCTGTTTCTGGTGGTAATGGGGGGGGGGGTTCTTCCCAAAAGATACCAATGATAGCGCAGTGCCTCCACCCAGAGTCAAATATAGTGTAATGGTTGGTGATGGGCAAAACCACCTGGGTTACTGCACCTACCCACCTCCCCTCACAGTCACCCCACACATGGATTACCATAAACCAAAACAATATTTTAATAGACATGCGGTTATTGACTTAAACTAATAATATGCTCATGAGACATTTGCAAAAGGGCTAACCAACAATTTATTTATATGAGGTAGGGTAAGGGAAAAGTGAAAAAGGATATAGAGTGTAAGCAACTATTAGCATTTGTAACACCGGTCAGTCACTTTGTCTGTAAACACAGGAACATTCTCTGTACCTGCCTCCCATCAGAATATACTTAAAACAGGTAGTAGCCCACTTCTTCTAACATCACCTACTCCCTGACTGGTACCAATCTCCCCCAAGTATCTAGCTAGGGGGCTCTCACAGTCTCTTGGGGTACCCATTTGGAGCAGTTGCAGGCATGATGTGATGCAGCTGCTAGGCCAGTGTTTGTGCACTTTTGGGAACAGACAATTCAAATTCAAAACTCTTTGTATTGTTGCAAACAACTAGTTGATGAAACTTGGCTGCTTTGAGCCAGAAAGCCAAGTTCAGTAGCAACTATTTACAGTTTCCCCAGAAGCAGGGTCAACCTTGCTTTGCTCAGTTTTGGAGAACAGTATCAGGTGATTTTCAGACTGCAGATCTGGGGTGCTTGGAATTAGTAGGAAACTTGAACATTAGGATGGTTGAGATGAACATCAGGCTCTTTCAGTGTGGACCTTCTCTCTGCATCACTTGCAGCTTGGGCCTCCTCAGCAGCAGGCATTTGCAACTTTAAACAGGCTGGATACCTGTTTTCTTCTCTAGTAGCTTGTTATCTTCTCTATGCATCCTCCCAGTCTGCAACAGGCTAATACTGGGGACCATGGCCAGCACACCTCAGGGGTGAAACGATGGTTGATGCCTAGTGGTGACACTACCTGACTGACTCCTCAGATTGTCCTTGAATGGCAGTCATTCTGTTTTATTTATTCAGAACAATTCAGATGTAAATGACTTCAACCACACTGCCCGCTGCAGCAGTGATTCTCTCTCGACTGGAACATAGTCCCTAGGTTTCCCATCGAACATTAGCAGGAAACAGTCTCTCAGACTTGGACATTACAGAGTCAGATTTGAAGCAGAAGACAGAGACACATATTCTCACTTTACTGACTGAGCTTGAATAGAAGAATGAATCTTCACACTTTAATACTCAGGCTTTAACAGAATAAGGAATCTTCTCACTTCAGTTTCCATCTACTTGAAACATCAGGCAGGCTTGCCTTGGCTATTTAGCTGTGCAGGCACCCAATTAGGCCTCTGTACTTCTTTCAGGCATCACAGTGGAGTTTCCTCTTCATCTGGAAACTCACAGACAAGTCCTTGACACTGGTCAGCAATGACATTTTCATTCTACCAGCAACTCATTCCAGGCATTGAAAGGCAACCCAGGGCACCTACTGGGCTGGTGGCAGTACAAGCTCCCAGGCGGGCCTTATCCTTCATTCAAAGATCACAGAAAGGCTTCCTCTCCCTTGGAAACTTCTCAGATGATTTTTTTGCCTCTGGACAGCAAATCAACACTTTCATTCTGAAACAGCTTCTTCCAGATGGAAGGCAACACAATCCGCCTTCCAGGGCTGGTGGCCATGCAAGTCCCCAAGCAGGCCTTCTTCAACTTCATGGGAGCAAGAACCAGAGCACCCCTCCTCAGGAGGGGCTCCTGCCAAACTGACTCAAGCTAAATCTTCCCTCTGGGTTTGGTGAGCTCAGAGCAGCATCTGATTGGTCAAACAGCCTATTCATCGATAACATTAATGTGCATCAGGATCACTTAATGCCTGACTGACTGTCTGCTTGGGCGCCAAACATTGTCCTTCCCAGAAATCTTTTTGTTAGGTCCTCCAGGGCTCCTAGACCCATGATTGGTTGCAGCAAAGGTCAAACATAGCAAATATGGCTACTACAGTTCAGCCTGTTCAATGTCCCAACTTTAAGTCCATGGTATAGGCAAACAACATCACTTCAACTTTAATTTCCCCCAAGAATTGGCAGCAGCCGCTCTGCCCTGGCTTCTGGTGACAGAATAGGTTTTAGCAGAGCATCCCCTAGCCTGTTGTAAGCTCCGTAGTGCTGACTTCCTAGGCAACTGTCAGGGCTCCCATAACATACAGCAGCCAGGCTTCTTCTTAAAGATACATGCACCCTTTTTGGGGATAGTGCTTCAGAGTGCTTTTTCAACACATTTTTTTTCTTTTCCCTAAAGTGCCTCCTGACCCCCTTTACTATTTTTATGCCCACAGGAGCCATGGCAGACAAACAGAGCTAACAAATGCTTACCAAAGCATCTCTGAACACCGAGAGCAGCAGTGTTCATTTGGAATGTGAGCCACCAGCCAGTCCATGCATGCGAACTGCGTGGTGAGTCAGTGAACCACCAAGTGAGCAGTTTCACTTTTCCTTAGCTCTGGTGGTCTTCCACTTAATTTCTAAACCTTGGGGACAGACAGGAGCACAAAGGAGACACCCATCGGGATGGGATTGGTGGGACAAGCAGTTGGGAGGTAGACAGGCAGAAAAGTGTCCTGGTGGACAATCACAGTAGGCCCTCACCCATTGGGGGTTTCACACCTTTCCCACTCTACTTAATTTAAATCACTTTATTTAACCCTGCTCCTGCTACAGTGGCTGCTACATTTGCCAGTGCAAGCTTGCACACTGTACATTCACCTCTGCAGCAAGACTTCACTGGCCTGCAGACTGGATGGGCCTTGCGGTCCTTATCTGCTGTCAACTTCTATGTTTCCTTGTTTCTATGTTTCTGGCCTGCTTGCTGAATGTGCAACTAAATGTAGTGAATTTGCTCTAGAGAATAATAATGCATGATTCTCTGATGAGTTAATTCTTTTCATATCAAGAAGTGCTGTTCTTAATATCAGACAAGCTCCTAACAATAGGCAGGTCCTTCCACTATGGAAGAGAGAACTGGAAATGGCATTGAGATATGCGCTGCATGAGTTGTCCATGATCCCCATATAAATAATTGACTGCAACAGGCCATCTAGTTCGGCAACAACTTCGACATGCTTAGTGCTTGCTACCTGTAATACGTACTGTATCGTGATTTCAAAGTGTTGAAGTTCCAAAGGGAAACTAAGTTTCTTTGGACTGACTTCACAGATGTCAAAATGTCACATATGGCCACATTCACCAAGTGCAAATTTGGAATTATTTCATCGTCACAGCATAGTAGAGTGGATAATGAATTCCTTTTAATTGGCAGGTGTTTGTGCAGCATACTTTTTCTGACACCTCCTTGCGAAGCTTGGGGGAGGCGCAGATGTGATGAACCACAAATTCTTTCCAGTCTAAAATTACTACAGTTAATTTGAATAAATCCTAGTACAGTTGTTCAGGTTGGATTTAAATGTGCAGGCAGATGCTGCATGTTTTGAAGTCTGAATACAGGTACAGTGGACAGTGGACTGTAATTAACATTTGTGATAAGGGACATACTGCCATTAATCTGAAATTCTTGGGTGTGATCTTTAGTGGTAACCATCAAGTTGTCTGAATATTTCCAGACATTTTGCAATATTTTAAAGGAGACTGGTGGCTTTGTAGGGCATAGCAGGCAGCAAAGAATGCCTCTAGGGAGAGCACAGAAATTTCAGGAAAGATCAGGCATGTCATTGGCTGTCACTGTAGAGCTACACAGAGAATAACGCCTATGCAGGTGTATGCTGTGTGGTAGTTTATGCACCTGAGATATGCTATAGTCTATAAACCTTGAGAGCAAAGCTCAAGAGTTTTATAAGATTATCACACACTAAGGGTGTGTACAAAATCCACATAACACAAATCTGCATATGCTTTCTTTTCTATAATAACTGGTGCAAGGTGTTTTGAGTAAAAAAAGTGATAAAATATGGAGTGATAGAATCATATTTATTTCTGTCTTAAACTGTTTAGACTGCAACATGTGCAACACTACAAAACCATTTACATGCATCATCTACTGCTATTTACAAAATAAAAATAATCACTAGAAGGAATCAAGTTAAAACTTGGTATAGGCTTTGTGTTCATAAAGAATTTCAATTACCAGATCTGGCTTTGTCTGATTCATTTGAAGTTGCTTGTGATTCAGTTCATTATCCGGTGCAATTACCGTTAAGCAAAAACAAACTGGTTTAGGTTTAAACGTGCTAAAAGAAAACTGATTTTTAAACATTTCACTGTGTTTTAAATGCCTCTATATCTGTTGTCTTTCTAACGGTTTGAGGCACTGTCACTCTTGTTGCAATGTGAAGTTACTGTTGTGCTTTGAAAGAAAGGCAGTGCGAGCCTGCAAATGCCATAATAACTTGGTCCAACATCATACAAGATTATTATGATATTTTAAAACCTGCTGAAATGAGTTGATATAGGGTGTCACCAGTAACTGTAATTTTTTATAGTCATAAAACTATGGGTATTTCCACCCCACCCCAGTTTTTAGCTATAAACAAATACAAATTTGACGAGACCAGTCTGGTAGTACAGCAGTTGCAGTAGAAGCCAGTGAAGCATTGTAGTACATCTAGCTATGATATTGTGGAGTTATCATAAATATTGTCAATGTTAATCTCTTTGGCTGAGTGCCACTTGTCCTCTGTATGGCTTCCAACATATTTATCCATCTGCAACATAGGTGGTGGATGTAAATTACACTTTTTTTATTAATAAATGGTGAAATATTTGTTTTAAACCAGTTTGGTGGCTGTCCTATTGTGTAGGTGCTTATTGAATGCATACAGTATGTTACTGTTGTCATAAATATGTAAGTGTGAAATCTTCATTTATTGCAGCAGAATTTCCTGTGATATCTAGATATACCTGGATTTATGTGACTCAAATGTCCTGCAAATAAATTGAATATTTTTGGTTTTAGGTACTCAGCTAGATAATATGCACTACTTTTCCATGTGGACATGTCAAAATCCATGTATTCTACATTTGACAGCATAAACATTATTGACAGCCATAACAGAACAATCCCATTCTCAGTTTCTTCATAGTAGCAGCCAATCAACAACCTAGTTTCAAAATGAAAATAAGCACTGTGGAAACCATTTTGTTTCCAAACATCTGACTTTTTGTCTTGATAAGTTTCTTCACTATGAACACTAATACATATTTTTCTTGTGTTTTCAGTACACTTTTTTTCATTTTACATTTGTTTAATACATAAACACTTTGGGTTTTATATTCTCTTTTCTTACCTCTCAAAAAGCCCATCAGTGATTGCAACTTTGATGCCATTTTCAGATTCTGCTGTCCTGTGAGATATTATGAGATATCCATATACAGTCCCAACATGTACAGTGGCAACCATTGGGATGAAACCCAATTCTGCAGCATTTTGCAGCACTCTGCAGAATGATACAGCAGACATATTGAATAAAGCAATGTAATTTCAATGGCAATTAGTCCCTTTTGTTATTCAGGAAAATGTGACACTGCCAGGATGAAGTGAATGCCACAGTTTCCTGCATGACAAAAGAGACTAATTGCCATTAAATTACATTGCTTCATTCAGTAGGTCTGCTGCAGAATACTGCAGAGTGGTTTAAAAGTGGGTTTCATCCTGGGGGATGCCACTGTAACAACCTGACACACAACATCCTGACTTCATTTTCCCAACACTCAACTGCCCCAACAAGTGTAACATCCCAACATGACACTGTCTGACAATGGAAGTGTGAGCACCATGGAGTTGATTATATTTTAGTTATGGGGTGTGCTGGGGGCAAAGTGGGTGAGAACTAAAATACAATCAACTCCGTGGCAGTCACACTTCCATTATCAGGCATTGTCATGTCAGGATTTTACACTTGAAGGGCAGTTGAGTATCGGGAAAGAGGAGTTAGGATGTTGTGTGCCTGGGAACTTACATGTCAGGA
Source organism: Neoceratodus forsteri (assembly GCA_016271365.2). Taxonomy (NCBI): domain Eukaryota; kingdom Metazoa; phylum Chordata; order Ceratodontiformes; family Ceratodontidae; genus Neoceratodus; species Neoceratodus forsteri. Next base: position 365,399,634 of record CM057453.1, on the reverse strand, counting down.
TTTTGTACTAAACCCATTATGAGACACATGGACATCCTGCATTATGTTACTGGTTACCACTGTACTAATTGCTTTTCATGGATTTCCATGTTTGCCAACTGTAAACATTCAATGGAATCCATTTACATCATCAGTCCCAGGTTCTGCCCTATTCTAGAAGGACGTGGAGAATACAAGGGGTTGATTGGTGGCAGTATATGTCAGAAAATCTATCATGCATTACAGGATGTTAAATGTTGAAGGAGAGATAGAGTCCTTATGGTTACAGGTGTCAGAGGCTATTGGTGAGAGCCGGAGGACTGTTGTGTTCTACCAATCCAAGGAGGTAGATCAATAATTGGAGAGAGAAATTATCAAGTCAGCAGGAATGTGCAGAATAGTTCTCATAGGACATCTCAGTTTCCCAGATATTGATTAAGAACTTCTGGAAGTCAACATTTAAAGTAGGCAGATTTTTTTTTTTTGAGGCAACAAAGGACTGCTTCCTAAGCCAATAAGTGAATGAATCCATGCACACAATGCCATCCTGAATGTTGTTTTGTCAGATCTGAACATTATAAGTGATCTGAAAGGAGAGGCACCCTTATGGCAAAGCAAACTTAATACTGTATGATTTGACATGGCTCTGGAGGCTCATTGTTTAAACTCCACTACCATGGTCCCTAACTTCAAGACAGCTGACTTTGCCAGGATGCTGGAGATTCTGAGGGACAGGCTGAAAGGAATTAAATAAGTGCTGGGAGTGGAGAACAAATAGGCAAAAATCATGAATGTGGTGTTTGGGAAAGGGAACATTGTTTAACTAGGAGTACCACACTAATCCAAAGCTTGTTTCCAGATGTGACTTGGGAGCACAAGGAAGTTAAATGACTTGTTCAGGATCACACAGTATGTACCTAGGTGGCTGTGGGATTCAAATCCAGGTCTCCAAATCTGCAGCTCAGAGCCTTCACCCACTGTGCTATACTGCCTCACTGCCAGGATGAAGTGAATTCCACAGTTTCCTGCATGGCAAAAGGGACTAATTGCCACTGAAATTATATTACTTTTTTTGTAGGTCTGCTGGGCTTTCCTTGCCCACTCCATGGGAGGGGGAAGGGAGGGTCAGAAGAGACTGTGCCAGATATGTTAAGAAGGGAAAGAGACAAAGAGAAACCAGTTGGTATAGCAAACAAATGAAGAGAGTAATTGAGAAAAAGGAAAATGCTTTAGGTGATACAAGGAGTACCAGTCTAAGGCAAATTGGCAAGATTACAAAGGGGAACATAAAATGGCTAAAATGTTTGTAAGGGAAGCAAAGGCTACAACAGAATATAGAATTGCACAAGGAGTTCAGGGTAATGGTGATTGCTTTGATACATTAGCGGAAAAACAGGGAAGGACAAAGATGAAAAAAGGTGGGAGTAAGCATGGATGATTGTGTGGGTAAGGCGCATAACCACAACATGTGGAAACTATTTTTAAGGAACATATGGTGAATTTCCTGGAAGCACATGAGCTGCACGAGAAGAAGCAGCATGGGTTTGGAAAGGGCAGGTCATGTCAAACAAATGTGTCGAAGAAATTTGATTAATTCAGTTTCATGACACAATCAGTGGACAAAGCCCAGGTGGTGATTATTCTTTATTTGGATTTCAGTAAGGCTTTTGAATTCTGTTCCACACCCGAGGTCAATAAAGAAGGTTGGCAGTTTGGGGTTAGGGGTAACGCTAACCAGGTGGATAGGGAAGTGGCTGAGAGAAGAACATAGACAGTAATCTTAAATGGTAAATTTTTAGAGGAAAAGGAGGTTTTCAGTGCTTTCCTATCAGGGTCCTATTAGAGCCCACCATTTTCAACCTGTACATCAACTAGAAATGAGCGTGTTTATTCTTTACCAAACAAACATTAGTATCTTCCGACTCTCGAATCATGTGCTGTATATGTACAACAGACGAAAATTGTTGTAATGATATATTCTTACTTATTATCTCTAAATAAATGTACTTGACCTTGATATTGTGATTCCACCATATTATTTAGAATACATCAACAAAGTTTCTTTGAAGACAATGTCTTGGCAGAAGACACCAAGAGAAAGGACTGCTGTGTGACTGAACTTCTCTGCTGGGACTAAAGTAGAAGAACTTTTGCATTTGGACCTTTAATTTAGGGTTAAAAACTAACATACAAAACAAAAACAAAAAAAAGTGTGTGTTTGGGTTAACTGAACTGAATGGGTAACTGAAAAGTCATCTAGGTGTAAATCTCAGGTGACTGAAAGGACTTAACTGCTGTGAGGTTTACATTACTTGTAGAAAGATCTGCAAGTAGGGGGAGGGCTTAGCTAGAAGGAAGCTACATTAAAGACTGCCTAGAAAGATTCTGCTAATAGCTTGGCAGAAGACACCAAGAGAAAGGACTGCTGTGTGACTGAACTTCTCTGCTGGGCCTAAAGTAGAAGAACTTTTGCATTTGGACCTTTAATTTAGGGAAAAAAACTAACATACAAAACAAAAACAAAAAAAAGTGTGTGTTTGGGTTAACTGAACTGAATGGGTAACTGAAAAGTCATCTAGGTGTAAATCTCAGGTGACTGAAAGGACTTAACTGCTGTGAGGTTTAAATTACTTTTAGAATGATCTGGTAAGTAGGGGGAGTAGCTTAGCTAGAAGGAAGCTACATTTAAAGACTGCCTTAGAAAGATTCTGCTAATAGCTTGGCAGAAGACACCAAGAGAAAGGACTGCTGTGTGACTGAACTTCTCTGCTGGGACTAAAGTAGAAGAACTTTTGCATTTGGACCTTTAATTTAGGGTAAAAAACTAACATACAAAACAAAAACAAAAAAAAGTGTGTGTTTGGGTTAACTGAACTGAATGGGTAACTGAAAAGTCATCTAGGTGTAAATCTCAGGTGACTGAAAGGACTTAACTGCTGTGAGGTTTAAATTACTTGTAGAAAGATCTGGTAAGTAGGGAGAGTGGCTTAGCTAGAAGGAAACTACATTTAAAGACTGCCTTAGAAAGATTCTGCTAATAGCTTGGCAGAAGACACCAAGAGAAAGGACTGCTGTGTGACTGAACTTCTCTGCTGGGACTAAAGTAGAAGAACTTTTGCATTTGGACCTTTAATTTAGGGTAAAAAAACTAACATACAAAACAAAACAAAAAAGTGTGTGTTTGGGTTAACTGAACTGAATGGGTAACTGAAAAGTCATCTATGATAAATCTCAGGTGACTGAAAGGACTTAACTGCTGTGAGGTTTAAATTACGTGTAGAAAGATCTGGTAAGTAGGAGGAGTAGCTTAGCTAGAAGGAAGCTACATTTAATGACTGCCTTAGAAAGATTCTGCTAATAGCTTGGCAGAAGACATCAGGAGGACACCACAGAGGCAGAGTAGCCTCGGCCCCTCTAGCTGCTGGAGGTCTGCCTCAATGTCAGTGGTCTACTGAGAAATATAGGATATTCTTGTCTCAGAACAGGACAATCAGGAGCTTAAAAGCACACAGGCAGAAAGTAAGGAGAGAGAGAAAACAGAGGAAAGAGTAAGGATTGCAAACAGTTAGGCCAGAAATAAGACATGATTGGAGTGGTGCAGTGCAGTGGCTGTGGAGCAGCAGTCTTCCGGGAGATGTTCTGGAGGATGCGGTGTTGTCCCATCTGCAGGCACCTCTCTGGGCTGAGGGAGGAGGTTGCTCATCTCCAGGCTGAGTTGGCCAGGATTTGTGGGACCTCCTTCCACTCCAGGGACCACCAGTGCCACTGCCGTTGCCTCCCAGAGGTTGCTGAGAAGAGGAGCTGTTGGACCACAGTGGGCTCAGGGAGGGTGAGGGTGGTGGAACAGAGGTGCATCCCTCCAGTTGTACCTCTCCAGAATCCTATGCCATTCTGGCAAAGTGTGGTTCCTCTATGGAGGCACCCACAGTGGAGACCAAGGAGGATGCTGGGAACCTCCACAAAGGAGACCCACAGGGTGCAGGGACCCGCAGGGAAGGAAACAACTCCTGGTGGGGACTCCATTGTTAGGAAGGTAGAACTGGGAGGAAGGGGAGAGGGAGGTAAGGTGCCTGCCTGGCGCCATGGCTTGGAGGGACAGGGAGCGAATCCTCAGGATTGCCAGAGCAGCTGCACAGGGGAGGGAGCTGGATGTCATTGTCCACCTAGGGACAAATGACCTGGCTAAGAAAGGGATTAGAGAAGTGCAGGAAGAGTTTGTGGAATTGGGGAGGGGCCTTAGTCAAGTAGCACGCACGGTAACCTTCTCGGAGGTGCTACCCATCTATGGCATAGGAGAGGCTAGGGTGTTCTGCACCATGGGATTCAATCAGTGGTTGAAAAACTGGTGTGGAGCTCAGGGATTTGGCTTCATTGGGGACTGGGGGTCCACCTGGAGTGATGCAAGCCTATACTGGCATGATGGGCTGCATCTGTCCGGGAAGGGAACCAGGATCCTAGGTGATAGGTTTAAATGCTTCATTGGCAAGCTTTTAAACTAGCCAAGGGGGGAGGCACTGGAAAGGAGCAGGAAAATCCTAGCCCCCCAAATAATCATGGTAGTAAGTGTGGCAAACACCAACATAGAGGTGTCGATAGGGAGAAGGGCAGGGGTAAATGGAGAAAGTGACAAAGGCAAGAAGGACAGGGATGGGGCAAAGGGGTAAGGCCATCAGGAAATGGAGGGTAATGAGTACCAATGCCCGTAGTCTGGGCAACAAGCTCCTGAGCTGGTGGCCTTGATGGAAGAGGGATGCCTGGATATCGTAGCAGTCACAGAAACATGGTACACAGAGAACCATGACTGGGATGTTAACATACCAGGTACATAACCTACAGGAGAGACAGGAGGGAGAAGAGGGAGGAGTAGCTCTCATGTAAAGGAAGGGATAAAAGCAACTGAACAAAAGAGTAAACAGGGAGAAGGACATGTCAGGAAGGAATGGACAAGGATGTGATAGTCTAGAATGGCAGAGAAAGGGAGATACTGTTGATGGGAGACCTGAATATGCCAGATGTTAACTGGAGCACATTTGCTGCAGCCACATCCAAGAGCAGGGCCATTCTTGATGCCCTACAGGTGGCAGGCATTAGACAGCTAGTTTCGAACCCACTCGTGAGGGAGCAATCTTAGACCTCATACTCTCAAACGGGGCAGTGAGAGGATCTCAGATCTAGAAGTGGGTTGCCATCTGGGGACAAGTGACCATCAAACAGTGTGGTTCACGTAAACTCAGCTACAGAGTCAAGCTTCACAAAGTGAGGGTACTGGACTTTAGGAGGGCTGACTTTGGCAAGATGGGAGAGTGCCTCAGAAAAGCACTAGCAAACAGGCTAGAAGGAGGTGTGGGCAACAATGGGAATTATCAAAACTGCCATCACAGAGGCAACAAGCCTTTGTGTGAAGCAAATAAACAAATCAAAATGAAAGAAAAGCCACTATGGTTCTCAAAGAGGTGGCTGAAAAGTCAGGAAGAAAAGATAGCATTCGGAAGTATAAGGAAACACAGAAGGAGCAGGACAGAGAGCTGTACCAGTTAAGGCAGAAGAAGCAGGGAGGGAAGTCAGAATAGCAAAGGCCCAAACTGAGGAAAAGATAGCCAACTCAGTTAAGAAGGGGGATAAACCTTTATAGGTACATCAGCGAGTAGAAAGACAAAGGAGGGATAGTGAGGCTGAATAGAATGAACGGTGGTGGGCAGAGGGGACAGTGAAAAGCAGGAATACTGAACGAATATTTCTGCTCAGTATTCACAAAGAGGAGGGGAAGTGCCTAATCCAATTAACAGAAGCACTCTTGATAGGGGGTCGATCCCAGTCCTTTCACAGAAGAAAGGGTTCTGCAAGAACTCCTAAACTGAAGGTGACAAAGATGGACTGAGAAGGCGTGATTCTCACAAAGTGGGACCAAGACAGAGGCAGGAAACTACAGACCTGTCAGTCTGACCTCTGTGGTAGGGAAAGTGATGGAGTCACTTGAAGGAAAGAACAGTTGAGTACCTAGAGGCCAGTGGAGCACAGGACCCAAGGCAGCATGGGTTCACAGCGGAAGGTCATGTCAGACTAATCTAATAGATTTCTTTGACTGGGTGACCAAAGTAGTAGACCAGGGAGGGCTGTGGACATGGCCTACCTAGACTTTAGCAAGGCATTTGACACAGTCCCACAAAAGATTAATAGTCAAATTAACCAGCCTGGGAGTGGGTCCCAGGGTGGTAGCCTGGGTAAAACATTGGCTGGACAACAGGACACAGAAGGTAATTGTAAATGGAGTCCACTTGAAGAAAGGGGGTTACTAGTGGGCACCGCAGAGGTTCAGTATTGGGTCCAGTCCTTTAATGTCTTCATCAGTGACATTGCAGAGGGACTGAAGGAAAAGTATGCCTTTGCAGATAACACAAAGATCTGCAACAGGGTTAATACACAAGGAGGCATGGAAAGGATGAAAAGGGACTTAGCAAGGTTGGAGGAATGGTCAGACGTATGGCAGCTAGGATTCAATGCAAAAAGTGCAAATAATGCACCTGGGAAACAAGAACCAGGGAAGAATACACAATGGGTGGGGAGCTAGTAACAACAACAAAACAGGAAAGGGACCTGGGGGTAATCATATCAGATGACCTTAAGGTTAGCAAGCAACGTGAGAAGGCAGTAGAGGAGGGCTGGGGTATACTGGGATGTATAGGGAGAGGCATCAGCAGCAGAAAACAGGAAGTTGTTATCCCTCTGTACAGACAGTTGGTGAGACCCCATCTGGAGTACTGTGTCCAGTTCTGGAGACCCCATCTCTGCAAGGACATAGACAGGCTAGAGGCAGTCCAGAGGAGGGCAACTAAAATGGTGCAGGGTCTGCAAGAGAAGCCGTATGAGGAGAGACTAAAGGAGCTTAATATGTATACCCTTGAGGAAAGAAGGAGAGGGGGACATGATAGAAACTTTCAAGTACCTCAAGGGAATCAACAAAGTCCAAGAGGGTTGCATCTTTCAGAAAAAGAGACTTGCAAGAACAAGGGGACACAATTTAAAGATAGAAGGAGGGCAGTTCAGGGGCAATGTGAGGAAGTATTATTTCACAGAGAGGGTAGTGGATGCATGGAACAGCCTTCCTGAGGAAGTTGTGGGGTCTAAAACTTTGGGAGAATTCAAGAATGCATGGGACAGACATAAGGCAATTCTTGTGGGGGGCAGGAAGATAAAGGCTGTTGGTTAACTAGGATCTGTGGCCTATCCTGTAGGTAGGGAAATGGGCAGACTAGATGGGCCTAGCGGTCCTTATCTGCCATCAAAGTCTATGTTTCTATGTTTCTATATTAAAAACACACAGGAAAAAGCAATGTAATCAAACAAAAGGGAAAAGGTAAGCATATCAGAATTAATATAGAACAGTAACATATATTCAGACATGTTCAGGTAAAACAACATATCTCACATAGAAGTATATGCACAGGAATTATGAACAGCACTGGTGTGATAATAGTCTCGATACAATACATTTATATTTACACAACTATAGTACAAGACATATGGGGCTCCATATTCATACAAGTACACTAGCGCTGTATCTTCACTGTCCTGGTGCCAGTCCCCACCCAAGGTATGTTCATAGGCATTGCACTGGCACTATATTTTTTAATATAGGGTTGACAATGCGCTCTGCAAATGAATTGTGCTGACACAGCATAATGCAGTTGCACAGCTCTGAAATAGCACCGATGATACTGAAGATCTCACGGGGAGATGCATTTGTGAAGCACTGAATGTAGCACTGAGAATCATGCTGAACTCAGGTGGTAGTAGTGGGTGTGAGAAGGGCACTAATAAAAGGCACACAACATAGCAGTATAGGTATAAAAAATAAATAGTGTAAAAATAGTGCAAGAGGTCACACAAAAAGATACAGCAATAACAATAACTACTACTTCTACTATAACTACAAGGGAGAGACTGGGGAGAAAAAATAACAGGTGCATCTGCCCATGGTGGGGTGGAGAACAAAAGAAACATTTTCAGCCACCCATGGGGGGGAATAAAAGAATAAAAGCAATCAACCATGGGGGGAGACAGAAACACAAGAAAATGGGCAACCACCCATGGGGGAGAAACACAAGAAAAAGGGATACTGCCCATAGGAGGAAGAAACAAAAGAAAAAGGGAAACTGCCCATGGGGGTGGAGAATCAACCAAGAAGGGCAACTGCCTTTGGGGGGAAGAAGAAAAGAAAAAGGGCAACTGCCCATGTGGTGGAACAAAACATCATAGGCAACCACTCATCAACACTTAACAAACAAAAGACACACACCCATTACAAAACTCAAATAAAGTGTCCAATGTCCCATCAAGGGATGCTGGTAGTGGCAGCTGCTGCCACAGTTCATGTATAGCACTGTTGTACTCTTGGACAGTGCTTGCTCAGTCCCATACATGCCGCACTATCAGCTGTAGCAGCTCCAGTTCTCTGCGGACTGCACTGGCTGCTGGTCAGGTGGACGATTGTCTTCAAGATAAGACTTTTGACCTGCAAGACCCTGCATGATCGGGGACCTGTCTATCTGCAAGATCTCCTTGTCCCCTACCATCTGCCCCGGGTGCTCCTTTCTACTGGGGAGGCCTCCTTAGAGTTCCCAGGGTGAGGTTGCAGCATTTGGGGGACAGGGCATTCTCAGTGGCTGCACCTACCCCGTGGAACTCATTTCCTGTTTATGCAAGGGAGGCTTCCTCAGTAGAAGCCTTTAAAAAGGGGTTAAAAACCTATCTGTTCCAACAGGCTTTTATTGACTGACTAGTGGTTTGTTAATGATAGATAGATGAATTTTAATGTAACTCCCAGTTGAACTGTTAAGTACTGTACATAGTTGTATATTACTGTATATTATTATGTTGTTGTTTTATTGTACAGTGCCCAGAGTCCTTGGAAATGGATGCTTTTATAAATGAAATATCTATCTATCTGTGTCTGTCTGTCTGTCTGTCTGTCTATCTATCTATCTATCTATCTATCTATCTATCTATCTATCTATCTATCTATCTATCTATCTATCCTGTCCTTCAGTTTGTGTTGCATCACTCCAAGCCCTGAAAGATCCTGCATCCCTCTGGGCACCTGTGAGAAGGGAATGCACTGAACTCAGGAACCAAAAATGACCACTCACCCATTTAAATCTTTGAGTAAAAAATTTTTATTTCATGCCATACAAACACCCTAAGGTCCACAATTCCACATCATAACAACAAATACATAATAGCGCCGTACTCGTGGGTGAGTGCACAATGCCAAAAACACAAACTGCAACTGTGCACTATGCCGAATACAAAATTGATGCCCATACCACCACACATAATTCTAGATTCTATGTGGGGTGGCTGTGCCCCCTGCACCCCCCATCTAAAAGTAATCAGCTCTGGGGGGGGGGTGTGACAGTGTGGCAAGGAGCCAACATCAACCAAAATAATTACAACACCCAACACATTCCCCACCCAAAAACAGTAGCACACCAACCCAGGATCAAACCCAGGTCCTTCTACACTGGAGGCATACACTGCCTCTAGAAGCCCACATGGCCAGCTCAAAACTGCCTCTCCAAGCTACCTCCTACATCCTGCTTCAAGTGATGTTCCTCCTACCAGCATTGTATCCTACAGTTGCTGTTTTAGCCCTTATACTCTTGTCATTTCCACAGTCATTCTCCTTCCACAATCACTGTAAAGACAATCGGTCAAACTGAATCACTCAAAGTGAGTCGCTCAATTTGACAGTGCCCATATCACTGGATACCAAGGTCCACCAGCATTTCGGGATGTCCACAGTACCCTTTCCTCATGATGGAGGATGGTGTTTCTAAATTCAAATTATTAAAAATAATTAAACATTCAGTATGTTTAGTTACCCTAACACAACACAAATACCACACACCCAGTTGTATTAAAGATTGAACCATCCACATACCTTATGTCTTACTTTTTGATTTTCTTAATGCCTTTTATGTACGTGTTATGTTTTCTAATTTTCAAATACAAAAGAGGAGTGGGAAGGGACGATTGGAAGAAGGCTTGAAATGTGAACATTCAGGTTGCTAAAGCTTATGTATGTATGTATTTATAAATTGTGAAAGGTAAACCCATTTATAAAGCTGTTGTAATATTTCTTATTACTGTAAATTTCATATTCCTTCGATCCATTTTCCCTATTTCATTATACTGTAAATCAAAAAATACAATGTACATCACGGGTATATTTAGTCAGTACATATGTTTAAATTCATTTTCATCATTTCTTTTTATAAAAAACAAAATAGAGTTAACACACTTGGACTATTCAGAACAATGTCACTGTTTTTTGTAAACATTCTGCACTCCCATCTTAGACAGTACTTCTGTTCGGACCCATTTTTTTGGATTTATTTTTACAAAACCCCAAAACTAAAAACATTTGCACTGTTTACAGCACCATCTCCATTTCCAGTACACATCCTCCACATCCATCTTAACCCCATTCCCTTTCCCAAACTTTGATTGCTGAGGTCTGTGAATGAGGATAAGAGAAATGTGATCAATATCATGCAGTGGAACACATTGCACTGTACCATACACCCTACACAGTATACACACCCTTATGCTGGTACTGTGCACCAACTGCCACATGTGCATGTTGTGGATGGACAGCTCCAAGCAAGGCCTTGTTGTACCATTGTGAACAGCTGTGGCACCGCTCACAGGTGTGCCATGACCCAGTCACAACAGGAATGATACATCCCACTGTTGTAGGTATGGCTTAGTGCAGTGTACACCTGCCCATGTAGTGCCCATATTCTGTCATCCTCCCCTTCCCTGTACAAAATACCCATACATATCAGCTACATGCCCTGTACACCTCAAAGTATGTGGCGGGATGCATGGAGAACCAGATCTCATACAACAGGGCACAAGAAATGTACCAAGAGCAAGTCAACAATATTCAACCAATGTTTGTAAATTAGCTACTTTTCCAGTCAGAGGGCAAGCACTCACATTAGCATGTCATTACCGGACTGTATGCATTCATTAGCATGCCTATTTGTTCCTAGAACATATAACAAGGAGCAAAGTTCACCACCTAGATTCCACAGCAGAGCTGCAGGCAACTAGAGGTAGGAGTATTAATGAATTGCCTAGAAAGGAACATGGGTGATCATGGCACTGTGTGTATTCCATATGCAGTGGTTAAATTGGAAATTTTCAGGTGAAGGAACTCTCACATCTAGGTTTACATGTGGTGAGGCTGTCATTTCTAGGTGGAGGACCTCTTGTATAGTAGTCAATGAAGAAAGATGACAGAGGCTGTGGAACTCTCACACAATTTTATAAGAGGTGGTGGAACCGAGTTCCTGTGGGCTCCTGCCCAGTTTAATCCCTATCTGTATGTGCTCTTGAACATGGCTACATCTGCACATGGGCAAGAATATTCAGAGTACTCTGCTCCTCAAAAATTCATACCCTTCTGCCAAAGTCCTCCCATTGAAACTACTGATAGCTGCTGAGTGCAGCTCATCTCATACTTGCATCAGAAGTATTTTTTTTCTCTTCGTACTGTTATTCATGTTTTTAAAATTGCTTGGGTTGGCGTGGTATCAACTAATTGTATTATAGCATGGATTACATTACAGCACTGTCCTCAAGATATTTTATTATAGAGTGATCTCAACACAAGCGGCGTCGGTCACAAGATCCTGTTGAAAGAAACTCTAACACTGTGGTTCTATATTTTCAGGCACAGCACAGAAGAAAGGTACATCTAAGAGTAAAATGTAATCTAAAATGCTAGATTAACATGAGTGTTGCATAGTTGATTATTAATCCCATTGTTTGACTTTGAATCTTATAATAGGATCTTGTGACTAACACTGTGTGTATTTTGATCATGCCATAATAAAATATGTGGAACACAGTATTGTAATGTAATCAGTACTACAATACAATTATGGCTCTGACACACTCCAACCAAAACAATTTTAAATACGTGAATAACAGTACTTACGGGAAACAAATATTTCTGGTGCAAGCATGAGAAGAGAGTCTTGTTTAGCAGCTATCGGTTGGTCAAAGGGAGTGCTTTGGCAGAAGTGAATGGATTTTTGAGGAGCAGACTACTATGACTAATAAAGAACTGAATGGCATCATTGGTTTTTATTAGTAACATAAAGAGAAATAACCATATGCCAAGCTGAATTTTATCATATCAATTGATCAATCAATCAATCTTTATTTTACCAGGCGAAGCACCATTGAGCCAGCTCATTTGCAAGGTGGACCTGGACAAGTACACATAAACAGTAGAACAATATAATACAATATATGAGGTAGATGTACAACCAAAGAATACAAATGTAGAAGAGGACAACAAACATAGTACAATGTTAGGCAAGGGGTATACTGAAAAAGACATTGTAAATGAACAGCAGAATGGCAATATATGAAAAAATCTCCAAATAATAGTCAATACAATACTACACAGTATATGCATGAGTGATTTAGGAGAAGGGGTAGAAGCGTTGGTAGGGAGAAGAAGGGAAAAGGGAATGATAGGACGGGGAGTCCACAAGACCTTGAAACAGAAGTCTGGCACTTATTTCACCAGCCGTCGGGGGAGGCAGTAACAAGATTCATTAAAGAGGCATGAAAATAGCTTTTTGAAGGAGAAAAATGTTGTCAGGGCAACCAGCCTCAGGGTTTTTTGCAATTTGTTTCACAGGTGAGGAAATACATAGCTTATAGACACTTTATCAAAATGTGAGTTAACTTTAGGAATGGATAGGGTGATACAGGAGAGGCTGCACAAGGAGTAGTTGCCTACAGCACAAAGGGGCAAGCAGTCAGAGATGTACTGAGTAAGCATTTGGGTGATAGCTGTAAAAGTCCAGAAGGCAGCATTCCTTTGCCTTGTGAACTTGAGGGATGTCCAACCTACTGCGGAATACAGGGAGAAATAGTGGGTGAGGTATGGTAGTCCAGAGATAAATTTCAAAACTTGGTGATAAATTGAATCTAGTTTAGAAAGTGCAGAGGCAGGGCCTAGGCCATAAATGAAGTTGGCATAGTCCAGTAAAGATAGAAAAGTGGTTTGGACCAGCATTTTATTGGCATCGTAAGTTAGGAGGTGCTTAATCGGTAACAACAGGCTCAGTCTCTGACTTAGCTTCTTTGAAACTTCCTCAATGTGATCAGAAAATGTGAGCTTGTGGTCTGTCCAAACACCCAAATATTTAAATGTAGTCACATATTCAAAGGTTCACCGGGGCATGGCTTGGACCCGGAGAAGATGGCAGCCTAAACTTTTCTCTCTGCCCCAGCCTGACAGGAAAAGCGGTTTAAAATGTCCTAAATGCTGAACTAAACTTACTCTAGCACTCCCACACACCTTCTCCCACCTCTGGCACCACTGCCGAGATGTAATCTGGTGAGCCACGCTCTTGTTTGGTACCTAACGGGCCACAGATACTCCGGAGCTGACGCGTAGTAGTAAGCCGTGTAGGCCCAAGTACGATACACCAGTGCTGTCATACTTTCTCTCCCCCGTCCTAATCTGATCGAAGCTGCAGCATTTCTGGTCTCCCCCCCAAGTGACTACCAGGGAAAATCCAATGAGGATTCCAGAGTTAGTGGGGATTACTGCTGTTCCCCCTGAAGTAGAGGACACTGAACCTGTTTGTTTGCTGGTCATAGGAGGCTATGGCTGACATGGAGCCCACGAGCTGCAGTATGGCTGGAGCTTCTCACCAAGCTACTCCAGTCTCTCTTAATCAAGCACAAGTTGGTGAAGCCCTAGCTAATATTACCAAAATGCTGGAGGCTTTACTAAGCGGAGTGGACACAATTGGCGCCTCACTAACTACCAATGTAGCAGATATACGTCGGTTAGAGGACCAGCATAACGTTTTGGAACAACGGACAGAAGAGCTAGACAAACAACATCTCCATGTTTTACAAAGGCTTCAGGACCATGAGACCAAGCTATCCCGCTTATGGTACAGAGCAGAAGATCAGGAGAACTGAAGCAGGAGAAATAATATACAAATTCTAGGGGTACCTGAAGGAGTTGAAGGGCCTAATATGGAAAGATTCATGAATGACTGGATACCACAGCTCCTTGGTGACCAATGAAAGGAACTAGTTGGGGTGGAGAGGGCCCACTGTGTTTTCGGTAACCCTAATAACACCAAAGGTCCACGTACCATTATAGCCTATCTGCTACGCTTCTCAGTCAAGGAACATCTACTATGGGCAGCTAGAGACCTGGGAGAGATTGAATGGAAGGGAAATACTATATCTTTTTACAGAGACTTTACTCAAGAAGTGGCGGTGAAACGTAGAGCATACAATCCTCTAAAAAAATCCTTGCAGCTAACTCAGTGCAATATCACATCAAGGGCCTTACTGCTTTGAACCGGAACAGAAATGGTCAGTCTTTCCTCGCGGAATCTCCAGGAGATGCAGAGGCCTGGATCCAGGCCTACTGGCAGGGCATGTTACCACGAACTACATCCCCCAGATGCCTCTGGGAGCCTAGGAATGAAATGCCTCTGGAACTATAAGAAAAGGAAGCGGTGTACCAGGGCACAGAAATTCACATCAGAATGGCTCGGCGAATAAGGAGTTCCCCATTAGCAAACAGCTATGGATCCCACAACCTACGAGGGACAAAATGAATAAAGTTGGGGCTGATACTCCTAACAACCAGGAGGTGCCAACTAATAAAGTGCATAACAATAATCTGGGCAATGCTGTTAATCCGCTGCCTGCCAGGCAAAGGCAACGTTCTAGAAGCCCCCGCTCCTTGATGTCAAATGGTGCAGCAGTGTCGCCCCGTGCTAAACAGCCTAGGACCACTACCTCAGCCTGGAGCAAAACTAACCAGAAGGATCAACCAGAGGAAGAGGCTGCTGTACCCTTGGAGGATCCGACTCCAATGGACTGGGCATCTGAAATGGAAGTTTATGAGGAAGAAGCTGTGGCAGCTGATGGCTTGCTGAAATGAGGCTTGAAGACATTTGCAGAGGCTGTTGCCTCAGGTGTTAGTCCCGCTGACTTTGGACTAACTTGTAAATCAGGGGATGCCATGACATGTTCTGACACTTAGGGCATTTCAGCCCTGCTTGTGGGTTGTTTTAGCAGGTGATAGCCCCTGCACCCATTAACATATGAGGCACTGGAAATGCTATGCCATGAGTAGATTTCTGCCTTGGCAATATCTGCTGTTTTGGCTACTTGCTTCCTACATGGGATGCAGATCTTTCACCCCCCAATAGATAAAAAGTAGTAGCTGTAATGGACCTCCCCCCCTTCCCCTCCACCTGGCATGATGTTTATAGATTGGGAAGGTGTGAATCTTTTGCTTAGAGGGATTCCAGTAACTAAGGTGGTCTACGAGGGTGGACCATCATATTATAGTAAGACTATGCTTAAACAGATACATTTGGCAGCCCATCATCCCCTAGAAATTAGCTCCTAGAATGGAGGGCACCTCTATTTGTCAGGAAGAATACCATCTGTGTGTGGCTGACAGAGGCCCCTCCTCCCACCCATCCCCTACCTGGGCGATCTAAGCCCACCAGATATGCCTAGACTCTCCAGTTTTGGTGTTATGGAGTCAAGCTGGGTCAGGTCATCTTTACTGGCTGTGACCTTTCCTGTTGCTTTTTTGTGGTGCCTGAAGCAGTGTGGCTCATAGGGGTCTTTTACCTCTATTCACACGTGCACCTCGACACCACCAACCTGGTTAGTTTTAATAACTTAAGATAAACAATACTGTTTACATTTTACTGTTTGATAACCTTCTGTTATACCATAAATGTTGTTAAGATAGGTAACTCTTTTTGTTTCAATCCTTACTCTGCCCAGGTATCTAACCAACATAGACAAGACCATCTGCTGCTGTTTACTTTTTCTCTCATCACTCCCTTTTTTGAGGTCTGCCCTCATACCCTGCAGTAACAGGTTACCTTTTCTCTGTTGCATTGTGTGTGCATAGGCCTACTTGCAGGGTGAGTACTGTTATACTTCTATAAGTATTCGAGGACGAACTGCCATGGCAGCAACTACTGTAGGCCCACAAGGGTGGAGGTATGTCTCCTGGAATGTCAGGGGACTCAATCACCTGGTGAAACGCACCAAGGTTTTCAGTTCTTAAATTCCATGGGGACTGACATGGCCCTGCTCCTGGAGATGCACCTCACCAGCCGAACTATTCAGTGGCTGAAGAAATTATGGGTAGGTACAGTTCTGGCAAGCTGTGCAGCTACAAAATCAAGGAGGGGTGCCATCCTCCTTTGGAGGTCAGGACCATGGTCAGTCAAAAGCCAGCATCAGGACTCTCAGGGGAGGTGGTTAGCGGTCAGGTTGTCCTACCAGGGCAGCAAAGTTATAGTAGCCAATGTCTATAGCCCCAATATAGATTCTGGGGATCTCTACTCTGAACTGAACCAAGCTTTAGAAGAACTTGCGGAAGAGGAGGCAGAGATTCCCATACTATTGGGTGGTGATCACAACATGGTTCTAGATGTTTTCATAGACAAATCCATCCCCACACTGCAATCTCATCCCAAAGTTTTAGCTACATTGAATACTCTGATGTCAGAGTGGGCTCTAGGAGATCCATGGAGAAACAGTCACCCACAGGGGCGCGACTATACCTTCTACTCCAATGTGCACGGTACCCACAGTAGATTAGATTTTTGGCTAGTCAATCATGTAGCAATGCCAAGTGTGAGCAATGCGACTATAGGTAACATTTTGATATCTGATCATGCCCCGTTGCAATCACCTTCTCCCCACCAGGCCAAAGCCCTCCATCTACTAGATGGAGATGGAATCCCCTTCTGTTACAAGATGCAACTTTCCGGGAGTACATAAAGGAGGAAATGCACCAGTACTTCTCTTTGAACACCCCTGGAGAGACGAGAGCGACCACGGTATGGGAAGCCTTTAAGGCTGTCCTAAGAGGGAGAATTATTTCTTATGCAGCCGCTAAAAATAAGGATCATGCAAAACATCTTCAGGATTTGCAGGACCAATTAGCAAAATTGGAAAAGCAATTTAAAGTCTCCTCTCAGAACCCACTTAATTCCCCACTTTTGGCCCCTATTACAGGTTTAAAATACCAGATTAATGTGTTGTTAAGTAGAAAAGTGTAATGGCAGCTGATCGGGCAAAACATAGGATATGGGAAGGTGGGAATAAGGGAGGGAAGCTACTTGCCTACTACTTACGGAAGCAGCAGACTTACTCTAGAATCTTGGCCCTTAAAAATAAGGAGAGAGAACTTCTTACGGCAGCAAAGGCCATTAATGCGGAGATGCAAAATTTCTATCGGGAACTCTACCAATCCTAGAGTTCCCTTTCAGATGATGAGCTCTCCCACCGATTAAGCACCCTTTGTCAGGGGACCCTGCTTCCTCAAATTTTGGAGACACAACAACGCAAATTAGATGCCCCCATCATCTCTGAAGAGCTTCACAGTGCGTTATCCCAGATGGTGAAGAGAAAGGTGCCTGGGCCGGATGGGGTATTGTTAGAACTCTACCAATTACTCCAAGATCATATCACTGACCCACTCCTACAGGCACTGCAGGAAGCCCAAAAAGATACCTTGCTCCACCCGACTATGCTTGAGGCATTAATAACCCTTATCCCTAAAAAACTGTCCGATGTTCTCCTCTGTGCGAATTTCCGGCCTATTTCGCTCCTCCCTGTGGACACCAAGCTATTGGCTAAAATCCTAGTGAATAGATTAGCCTCAATCTTCCCCACCCTAATCCATCCCTCACAAACTGTTTTTTTAAAGGAGAAATCGAGTGCAGACAATCTGCGTCTAATTTTGAACCTTAAGTGGCTGGCGCTGCAATCTGAAACCCCAATGGTTGCCTTGCCAATAGACTTTGCCAAGGCATTCGAATCCCTAGAATGGGCCGTTCCTCCATAAAGTCCTCATGCTATATGGATTTGGGCCAGATTTTTGTTCATGGGTCTCTACATTATACCACTCCCCTACAGCTAGAGTTGTCACTAATAAAGATACCTCCCTCCCCCCTTTCTGTTACAAAGAGGTACCAGGCAGTGCTGCCTCATTGCCTTGGACCCCTAATTAGGAAACTTACAAATTCTCCCAAAATAATGGGTATTCCCATAAAAGGGACGACTTATCTGGTTAACGCTTATGCGGACGACATGCTCCTTAGACTCTCAAATCCCCAATCCTCCATCACTCCACTTTTAACAGCTTTACAGGAGTTTGCTTGTCTCTCAGGATTAACTGTGAATCAGAAGAAACTATCCTGTCCCCCCTAAATGGAGCTTGTACCAGATACTGTCTTTCTGGCACTGACATAGCCTGGGTCCCACAAGGCTTCCCATACCTAGAGATAATTATTACCACGGCTTGGAAGGATCTAGAATCTGTGAATTTTTCCCCTTTATGGGCCTCTTTAATGGCTGAAGTTCAGCAATGGAAGCGGCTCCAACTTACCCTTAAAGGTAAGGTAGAAGCCATTAGAATGTTCCTGTTCTCCAGAGTGTCGTACCTGCTAAATAATCTTCCCATCCACTTTCCCCAAAACTTTTTAAGACCCCAGATAGCTTAGTCTCTTCTTTTCTGTGGGAGGGCAAAGCTCCAAGATGGGGACGTTCGAAACTCCATGCACATTGGACTAGAGGTGGACTGGGGCTCCCTTGGTTTGAGGCATATCATTTGGCTTATAGAATGGCCCAAACTACAGCTTGGTTTATCCCTCATCTCACTTCCTCTCCTCAGTGGGTGTCTTTAGAGGCCGCCCTGTCAGTGGATACACACCTTTTTTTTCTGCTCTCCGTTGCAAAGCTGGCTGCCACTAGATTCACTCCCATTATGTCAGAAATATGCACAGTGTGGTGGAGGGTGATGGCAATTACTGGGGTCCCGAAATCAGAATATCTTCCCCCGCTTAGGTATGCCCCGATATGGAACAACCATCTTATCACAGTTGATCATAAACTGCTTTCTTGGCCCCATTGGGCCTCAAAAGGCATTCGTGTTATAGGGGATCTACTACTCCCAAACTCTCACGCATTAATGTCCTTTGAGCAGATTCAGGACAGATATGGGCTGGGATCCTCAGATTTTTGGACATTTCTGCAGCTGAGAAGTGCTCTTTCTTCTCTTCTTAAAGGCCCCTCATCACAAAACTCCTGGGACTGTTTGAGTGTCCTTCATTTGCCTAGAAAGGGCTAGGGACTGGTGAGCACTTTCTATAAGACACTTAGAGATGCTCAGCCAGATGTTACTCTCACCAGTAGAGCCGCCTGGGAAAAGGACCTCCTCCACCCTTTATCCCAACAACAATGGTCGCTATGCATCAGGGTGGCTCATACAGGCTATGAAGACTCTAAGAGTCAATTAATACAATTAAAAATTCTCCTAAGGTGGTATAAAACCCCAGCAGTATTACATAACCTGAAGATCATACCACAGGATCAGTGCTGGCGATGCCACTCCCCCCCTGCCCACCTACTCCATGTTCTCTGGACCTGCTCAGCCTTGCAAAATTTCTGGATGCTAGTCCTAGGGGACTGCTCCAGGATAATCAGTAAACCAATTCGGATGCAGAATTACTCCCTTTTGTTGGGGGACACATCGGCACTAAACCCACTCCCCCCTTTAGTGCAGCTTGGATCCTAGTGGTTGTTATGGAAGCTCAAAGGGCCATCCTGATACGTTGGAGACAACCTACACTCCCAACGATCTCGCAATGGTGCTCCGCTATGGCTAGACTGGCTACCTTCGAGAGGCTTTCAGCGGTGGCCAAGGGATGACTTGACAGATTTTACAAGAAATGGGGAGCTTATTTACATTCCCATATCTGTTCGATTGCACCCCCGCCACTCCAAAACCCTGCTGTACCACAAAATGCAGCATAGTTTGCTAACACCATAATAGTTGACTGTGGCTGTATGGTCTTGTCACCTTTTCTATTTATACTGTCCTATATGTCTGGATCTTTTTGGCTCTTTCTTTACTGTCTATTAATCTGGTGGATAGAATTTCTTTAGTTTCTACAGACCGTTATTAATTAATTGCTATTTTATAGATGCCTATATTGATTGATGACAGGACATACTGCTCAGACTCTTGAGACCAGATCAGAGCCACTTTTTGGCTAAGACAGAAGGACCTTGATAGTTAGCTCCCCTATTGTGCGAAAGTTACATTTTGTAGCCTGAAGTGGTGTGTATTTCATACCTGCACCAGGAGATACTTGTTTAAAGTATAAAATTTGTAGGTAACATTCTGTACCCTGAGAATAATTACTTATGTATTAAGCATTTCTGACTATATTGTATGGTTGATGTATGAGGGCCATTTTCACGGCTTATGATACCTGGAAAAACTCAATAAAATCTTACATGATAAAAAAAAAGGTTCACCCAGGAGCGATAGAATTTGAGGTGTAAGGCTATGTAAGGAAGGATTTGACTTAGGACAGAAGGTGAGAAAAATATAGCCTTTGTTGTTTTGCATTTAAAAATAGTTTTTGGCTCAATAAGTTTTACTGCAGCTGATTAAAGTCCAACTGTAGGTCCATACAGGCCTGCTCTGGGGTAGGCCTGGCAGTATATGATTGCTGCTGCAATGTGGGCAAACTGAAAGCAAAAGCATACACGCCTGTTTTTTATTGGGGGGGTCACACAGTGTTACTATGAACTCTTACTACTTCTGAGTACAAATGTATATGGAGAAATACATTAATGTGTTAAAAAAAATGAAACTGCTGTTTTGACTCCCAAAACCATAATCACCCCCTCCAACCAAGCACCGGTAATAATAACATCTTGTAACTCTTGAGGCTGTCATTTTAACCGTGCAATCTAATTCACAGTGAAATTAAGATCACTGAGCAAAACATTGCCAACCAAAAGGATAATAGTTTTGTTAATGCAGGCAACAGCCATGTGAATAAAAAGTGAACTTAAACTTTTTCAAGGAAAGACATTATACTACTCAAAGCAGCAGTGCAATGAACAGTTTTTTAAACATTTGTATGGCAATACTTATGTTACGAACGTTCCTTAAAAAAACGTACTAAATTATTATTTGTTTATTTATTTTTTCCTTTTCAGGTGTAACTCGCCCCTCAACCAGCACAGACCCTCACCAGGATTGTCATTTGTAAACAGAGTGCATTATGGTTACTATGAGAGACAAAATCTTAACCATGATACACCACTGTTTGCCCATGTTGCAAGTGTTTGTTTGTGTTGTTGTGCCGTGCGCATTCATGGCCACTGTCAACAGTGAATGCTATCAATGACAACTGAAGTACCACTGTGTTTCATGTGATTTTGTCACCACAATAGAATAAAAAATGGAATATCATATGTTTAATGTTTATTTACATTTTCAAATAGTTTACGAGTGCTGAATCCCCCCTTGCACACATAAACACACACATTTATCAGTCAATCAAGCAGTAGAAACAGTAGCCTCATCCACATTATGTACATAGTTGGTAAATCAGCATGACAAGAGGGAGCAGATACATTAGCGCGGCAATGCAGAATTTCATGCTTGAAAATCCAGCAGTTTCAGCAACAGTGGCTGTGAATCCAAACTTAAGCTTTTAAAGCCAATCCATAAGGAAAAAAATGAAAGAGCACTCCGCTCATTGAGCATGCTATCCAACTGTCTGGTGGAAGCAACAGGCTTAATTATCGACAGCTAGTGTGTCATGTCACTGTCATTCAGAGCTCTGGAACCGCCATTTCTTCAAGCACAGAATTCTGCCTCGTCATACAGATGTCTTTACTGATTCTGATATACAATAACGTTTTTTGTTAAAGACTGCGGTCTCCTTTGGTGTGGTACTGACCCATGCTCTACAGAGTGGAGCTGTCTGTGCTGTGATTTGAACTATGCTCCTGGGTATGTGCATCAGCAGAGGAACGCAACAAGAACACCATAAACCTCAGTTTTACAGCTGCTATAGAACAAGCATTTGTCAATGCCGAATGTTGTCACGCTGGCATTGGCTTTGGTAGTGCAGTGTGGAAACACATTTTTGGCAGGATGTGAAAAATGACAACTGTACTGTTCATAAGGAGGTGTAAAAAAATGGCAGTGGTGAAAATGTGGCATGTAAATATTGCAAATTTGAGAAGTTACAGGGGTGCATGGGAAATGCGCAACACACAAGTGTAACACAGTCATTTTATGGACTTTTGGCACCAAATTGTCAACATAGGCATTTTAGCACCTCTGCTCACATACAGTGTCACTGTCATGTCCTCAAACTGTCCCAAAAATTGATTTTGTATAGTGACCGCACTATTCTGTGCCATACATGCGAAAACACATTTCGTGCAGGATATGTAAAATGACAGCTGTACTGTTCATCAAGAGGTGTGGAAAAATGCCAATGGTGAAAATCCAGAGTGAAAATATTACAAATGCACAACGTTATGAGCATGCATGCGAACTGCGCAACGCGTGCTCATAACACAGTCATTTTATGAAGTATCATCACCAAATTTTCAACATAGGCATTTTAGGACCTCTGCTCATGAACAGTGTCACTGTCATTTTCGTAATCTGCCCTGAACACTGATTTCCCACAGCAACCGCGGTATTGTGCGCCGGAAGTGTGGAAACACTTTTCAGCCAGGATGTGAAAAATGACAGCTGTACTGTTCACAAGGAGGTGTAGAAAAATGACAATGCTGAAAATCTGGCATGAAAATATTGTGAATTCGTGAAGTTACGAGCTTGCATAGCAGCTGCGCAATGCACGCTCATAAAAAAACAGCCATTTTTTTGGAATTTTTCCACCAAATTTGCAACATAGGCTTTTTGAGAGCACATATTATGAACACTGCCACTGTGCTTGTGTTAATCAGTTCCAAAAGGTGATTCCATGCAGTGACTGTGAAATCACCTTTCTGGGAAGACTAATGTCATAACAGTGACAGAACTCATGAGGAGGGGTCCCAAAAACCCCAATGTTGAAAATTTGCTGCAAAAATTCCAAAAAATGCCCGAGATATGCATCAAAGTTGACAAAACCCTATTTATTCCATTATACAGCTTACCGGCATTTTCTCAGTTCGCGGTCAGCTTTGAAAAGTGCAGACGTGTTCCCGGTCCACCGAAGATTGTCGCGTCAAGCTCCTGAGGTAAGTATGGGGTGAGGGGGGTGTGGGGAGGCAAGGTGCGTAGTGGGTGGGTGTGGGTGGTAGGGAGACTACGAGGGACCATTTTCTGTTTACAGGTGTTAAACAAAAAACATTGCAGATGGTTTTCTTTTTTATAGGTGTTGTTTTTTTGGGGGGATACAGTAGCCAACGGGGATTGGGCACCCTGTCAGCACATAGGGAGTGGGGGACTAGCTGAGGGGATTGGGCACCCCTCAGCACTGAAAAAGGGGACATCTTGCCGATGGGGAGGGCTCCCATCAGCACATTAAAGTGGGAAAGGGAGGACGGATGTCGACGGGATTGGGCACCCCATCAAACAAAAATGAAAGTGGGGAAGCATGAGCCGAGGGGATTGGGCCACTCTCGGCAAGCAAAAAAGGAGGGGGACACATTATGCTGACGGGGAGTGGGCTCGACCATCGGCACATACATGAGGGGCAGGGTAAGCCGACCAGGGGATTGGACACCCCCAAAGTCAGCAGTTTAGCAGCCACTGTACCGCCATGTTTGTAGATGGTGAAGCACTCAGGAAGGTCCACTGCATGTGGTGAGCTTTGCTCGCATTGCAGCGAACCTTTTCTTAGATGTGCTCACCACATTAGTATGCATGGTGTGGTGCTGGCATGCAGGCTGATTGGGGAATGAGGGACGCACCTACTGGTGCATGCCCTGCATTCACCCAACAGAGCTGGTGCCTCCAAATCTCCACCACCACAAGATGTTGGCTGTGCAAGCACGCCAACATAAAAAGAAAGGTAGCATTCCTGGACCTGAAGTTAGAAAGCATGATCCCCCAGTCTGTGTTCTCCACTAGTGGGTTTTTCATCACATATTTTGTTCTGTAGTGAGTGTTTAGCACAATCATTTGCATTGTTCAGGGGATCATGCAGCAGAGGGGGGGAGAAAGTTGAGTGTAACTCTGAGTAAAACATGAAAAGAGAACAGTTGCTTTGTCATTTCCTGTGCACACCAGCTCTATTTATAAGAATGTTTCTACTACCCAATTACTAGCACACTCAGGTGAGTGAAACAGAGTGTAATGGTCCTACTGAATGTGCAGCCACTCTAAGTTGCTGTCAGAAATGAATTAAAAACTTGCTCCCAAGTTTGAGTAGTTTTCACACCAATAACCAATACACAGAAGTTCACCCAGTTAAGTTTTTAGCTTAATGTCTGAGTGTACTGCTGTAAATAAATGAGAGACTGCAGTTACAATTACAATAAAATTTCATACTGATCTTTTGGGGTTGAGCACGCACGCAGTACAGCAAATGTGCACAATGGAATTGTGGGATGATTCCCGAAAACAAACATGGCAAATGGTTATTTAATTCATGCAAATTAATGTACTATTTTAAAAAAATATATATGTATTCCGTTACAGTTTAAAAATGAACGGAGCAGAAAAGGGGGAATGGTTGTCATACTGAGTCAGACACACAGGTTAGATACTAACCCATTTTTCATGCTGAATGTTCATTGCACTGTTGCTTTAAAAGTGCTTTTCATATTTGGTCTGAACCTCTCCCACTCTTCTGACTCTCCTGGCTTCATTCAATCTCCATCTCTCTCTCTTCTATTCTATCTTTGCTCAGCTCTCACAGGTACAGCAACAGGTATACCCTGTTGGTGCTGAGGAAGCCCATTCAATCTTAGCTGAGAATCTCGACTAACAAACTGCTTGTGCACGATCTGATCTCCGACTTGCAGACTAGGGCACTTAAAAAAAATAAAACATTTCTTGAGAAAAGCAGCCATCCCTGTTCAAATTCTGACCAAAATGGAATCCCCAGGCAACGATGGCATACCTGTAGAAATTATCAAAATGACATGCAAAATCTACAAAACAACATAAAATCCTTTCTAAATCATTGCTGAAGGACTCCTTCACGGTGTTATAGGTTTGTACTTTTATTTACATTTTTTCTTCTCCTAAAATAAATGAAAACTGCAGCCTTTCTACGTTGCTGCAACTGCAGCAACGTTGCTGTAATTGTAGCAAGTCACCCCCCATTTGGGAATAGCTCCACCAAGAAGAAGAGAAACCAAAAGCATAAATTATTTTATTTTAAAAGTAAAAACAGCTCTCCGAACCAAAAGGTGAACCGAAAGTGAGCAAGGAGCTAGAAAATAATTCATACGTGGGGGGTTAACAGCACTGTAGTGAATAGCCAGGATCACATGTGCTTCGATTCCACTGCAGAAGGACACAGTCTAGGTATCCAGTCATGTGTTTCCACATCCCCTTCTTTTGTAATAGCAATATGTCAGCATGACTATCACCATGCATCTGTAATAAAGGAATAAATGTGAGAATAACAGAAAAACACAACATACAGTATAAGTGGGATTTTGTCTAAATATTTTTCAGTTGCCACAACAGCAACATAGCCTCTTTTAGTATAACTTCTCCCTGGTTTTCCATGCTAGAAACATTCAGTAAGTTATTTTGATTTTCATGATTTCCATACAGGCATAGTTTGCATAGCCCAGCCAGAGTGTGGAGTTCCCACAAGTGAGTTATTTCCCCAATCTGAGTTATAAAGTAGCTCTCCAATAAGTTTCCCAGGGCTCCTAAATACGGGCATGGCTAGTGCTGGGTGAATTTTTAATTCTGTTAGGACAATTGATACAGCCTTGTGGCTACTGCCAGGGCTGTGCCCACCTAGGGCCATAGCACTATTTGTTTCTGGAATCCCCCCACCCACCCCGGGTTACCATTCCATTGGCTTTATAGCTATGTAAACTGTACCCCACCAGCTGCCAAATCACTCCCTCTAATGCTCACCATCTCCCCAAATTCCCCTATGGTGCCCCCCGTGTTGCCTCTGGCCCCAGACCCCTCCTGAATAGCATGTTTCACCACTACCCCAACCATCCTGACCCCTCTAGTGTTGTAGTGTGTGGGGGAGGTTGGATTCCTGCAGCAATTCCCAAAGGTGTGCCAATTGTTTGGAGCTAGCCTGCAGGTGTGGCAGCTCCTGGGTTTTTGGCACAAGAACCCCTGATTTTACAAAATTCAGTGCAGGGTCCCTGATGCACCCAAAGTTTGCCACAGTATCCAAAAATGTATTTTTCATTGAATTCTGAATATTGGTACACAAGAAAATAATTTATGTAGAACATTAAAGGAGTGCACATCTGCTATTATACGAGATAATGTGCAATTCCTAGTTTTTAATGCAAATATAATATTATAAATAAACAAGACATTTTTCTGAAAGCTAGAAGCAAGAAATGCTCTTATTATTTGTCTGGATTATAGGGACATAGCTATTTATACATGCGTATGTGATTTTTGAAACTGCCTTACATTTGACAAGGTGCTGGTATAATTGCAGGCTCTTTAATATGGGGGATATGTTGGTGAACAGTAACTTGAGTGAATCAGTAATCACTAACCAGAGTTAGCTACTAGTTAGACTGAAAGGTTTCTTTCATTGTTGGAACTGCATCATGTATAAACTTACAATGCAAGCAAAGGAATCACACCATCATTCTGTAAACATAAGTATGGAGGCCTACTGGGTCAACCGCCGTATGTAAAATGGCACACATCAAAATCATGCAACACAGACAGCGCAGGCAGGAATAGCGACAGGGTGCAAAACTGTTAAGTGGTATATGCATGGTTGCACACCCGGTCACCGTTCCCTGGCAGAAGATAAGTCCTCTGACAGGAGCAAGGTCTACTGAGCAGCTGCTGTGGCTTGACAGGATGAGTCACAGGCAGCAAGGGAGGTAATGCATCTGTGGACTGGGTATCGAATCCCAGTCCCAAATGCATGAAGTGTTTCTTTATTTCGCACTTTGTGTAATTTAATTTTACAACCCCTCCCCTGGAGTTGATTATTTAAGTTGTGGGGATTGGGGGTGAGAGTTGTGGAGCCTCCTGCAAAACATAGAGAAATGCCATTGGACAATATACCACGCTGTATTGACAGCACAGTATACAGCTGTGCTATTTTGTCATGCAGCATTATAACCCTCTGCCATATGAAGGTAAGAGAATTCATTCCTTGTGCTAAATCATTTGTGGTGTAAGCACAATGGTGCAACTGTGGTAAAATATACACTGGGTGAACCATTTGACAGCTTTAGCAATGAATTCATGAACATGTTAGAGTCATTGAAAACAAAAAAAAGACACACCAATAGGCATACACTACAAAGAAGTGTATAACTCAGATACGAAGGGCCTGATATTCAAAATTTTGCACTGGGCGCAAACCATTTGCGCTTGATTTCCACCAGGTTTGCGCGAATCTGCTATATTCAAAAGGCCAAAAAGTGCGGGCAAACTGCATTTGCACCAGGCAAAAGTGTATTGTATGCAAGGGGCAAAAAGAGGGGTGTGTTTATGAATACAGGCACAATGCTATATTCAGTGCAATAGCGTGACACTTTGTGCGGTGCAAATTAGCGCCCAGGAAATAGAGAATGCTGGATGGGCAACCATCCAGAACCAGTTTGTTCTGCCACAAAGGGGTCCTGATTTCCTGTGACCTCGACAGCAAAGCTCAAGAGGTACATGGGAATCAGAACCCCAAGGTGGCAAACACACTGGTTTGGCATAGGGTTGCCCATCCAGTATTTTTTTATAGTGTATGGTGCCCCATAAGTAATTGAAAAGCAGTTTGAAGTCCTCTTTTATTGTTTTACATATTAAAAGAAATTGTCCCTGTCCCTCCTTATTCCCAGAGTTAGGGATGGTTGCATGGGTGAGCTATGTGGTTGCTAGGTAACAGATGTCCCCAAGTTAGTTGTGTAAACTTATATTGGTTGTCGATTGTGTGTGGGCAGGATTTTTAAGAAAAAAAACATGGCAGCTACATTTGTCACTTAGTGAGAGGACCCGACTGCTATTTAATGAGTTATGAGAGTTATTTTTAAATATCTGGTTAATCCTTTGTTTATTTTTAAGTAAAAGAAAATGTACCTGGTTGATCCTGTATTTGTCTGCTAATCTGGTTTATCCTACAGATGCGAGTCATGTCGTCGCTGCCTCCTGTTATCTGGTTGATCCTGTGATTTCTGTTGCCACAAAAGCTTTCAAAACTGTTTGGCTCATGCAATTTCCAAATCTAATGGAATGCTGTTCTACCAAAGAAGGGCTGAACAGTATTCCATTACGTTTACACTGTGGTAGAACAGCGTTTCACTAGAGCTGGAAATAAAGTTAAAACAATGTTCCACCATATACTATAAGGTAGTCTTAACTTTGGGCAAACCAGCTTTGCACAGTTTTGCATGACTTTGCGAGACATAGAACCATAGTTTATGGAACTCTGTAATTCTCAAGTGTGAATTATGGAGTTTGCAAGAGTCTGCCAGCGGTGGTTTATTGACCATAACCAGTAAATATTAAACATAGAAAGTAACTAGACATGGAAGAAACATGCTGCACATGGATGGCACCTCCCATGTTGCCATCATCTGCCACCAGTCCCAGCCATGCCAGGCATTAAGGGGTGACCCGTAGCCCAGTGAACACCATGGCAGTGTGTCCATACAACACACACCTGCAGACCACCCTTCAGTGGACACCAACAGAGTCCAGCACACACATGCAGCACTGGGGGCATGGAGGGTGTTGAGGGGAAGGTGCACAGGTGGCCAGTCTGCACCATATACTGGGTGCTGCCACAAGGCTGGGACAATCCACGCAATGCAAATGGTCCAGTGTAGGGAGTACCCCAACACCAGTGTGCCTGTCTGATGGTATGTGCCCCCCAGCCACATACCACACAACTGTGCAGATACCACAGCACACACAGCCAGCCATGTATATGTCACTGTGAGTATTCCATGCCAGTAGTGCAGCATCTGTGAGTCGCACAACAGCATAACAGTAATGTCCACATTTATTACACACCTGTAAGATAGGCATGTCACTGTGTAAAGTGCAGCAGTCATGGATGCCCTACACACCATAGGCATTACTGTGTCCGTCACACTACTAGCCCCCTTTTTACTGTAGTGTCTGCTGTGCACTGTATCAGGAACTACAGTTTGACAATTGCATGTAGCACCACCACCTGTGCCTGTGATATGTAGTCCCCTGGGGCACAAGATGCTATGCAGTTCTGTACAAATGTAGCCTGCAGCTACCACCATGCACTTCCAGACTGACCTACAGGTGGAGATATGGGCAGACTCAGCCAGCCCCTGTACTTCAAACTGACCTACCATTGGAGCTGTGGGACCCTGCAATAGCACTGGGCAAACTGCATGCTAATCAGGACATAATGAGATGCTAATCTGGATGTTTGCCTGCAGACTGCCTAAGTAGGCTCATTTGCATGTCACTTTTGAATATTGCAAATCTTTGCCCCAGGAAAACGTGACAGCACCGGGCAAATGGCTTAGCTCTGTGCAAAATCTGTGCAAATGTGTCTGCACTGTGCAAACATTTCAGAAACATGGTACATTTCTGCAGAATTTCACATGTGCTGGTGCTTGCAGCTTTAATGAATCCACTCCTTTGCTAGCACACATTGGCCACATAGTTCACCTCTACCTTCCTTCATGTCACTGTGCACTGGGCTGCTGTTGTGGTTTGCACTTCCTGGTTGCTATATTCAGAGCTGTCTTATTTCCCAGGCTATTTTTGCACTGTACTCCTAGCCCAGTTTGTCTGGCTTCCTTAGCATGCTATATTCAGCAGGTATAGCACTGGAGCTATCTCTTTTGAATATAGTGGGCTATTGGTTCTGTGTTAATTTAGCATGCTGGGCAGTGCTAATTTAGCCCTGGGCAAAGTTTTGAATATCTGGCCACAGGTCACTAAAGTTTATGGGTTTGGAATGGATTGCACAACCTGAAAGAGGGTCAGACCACCTTACTATCCTTCTGAAAAGGAGTTCAAGTGGATCTTAACTTGAGAACACTTAGACGTAGAGGCTTAAATCAAGAATTTGAATGGAAACTGTGGGCAGGATTTTTAAATGCCTGGATGCAGCACTAGCATCCATATTTCGGATGTATGCTGCATCCTATTCACAGACATCTAGACGCATTTGTGACAATTCCTGCAGTTTATGGCAGTTTCTACCACAAATGCAGGACTCACATCCATTTTTCCAATGCAAGTGTGGAATTAGATCTGGCAGGTTAGACCAATTTGTTGTGGTCTAACTTCCCTTATGGATTTCTGCAGCTGTGTACAAAAAATGGACACAAGGCTTTGAAAGTGCTGATATGTATTGTGTGGTGTTATTTGGTTTACCACCAGAAATATGTGCCAGCACCACATGGTATGACTTCAGTATGTAAAGTTAGAAAGAATCTCAAAAGAAGGGATATTTTAAATATTGCTAGTGGCAGCCATCTTTAATGATCTGAGTCAATAATTATAAAGGGCTCTATGCACTAAAAAAATGATAGCCTATGCACCACATATCTGTGGCACATAGGCAACCCTAAGTGGGAATGCCATGCAGCGAGGGTCCCATGGACCCCCACAGCGTTCACATACAGCACGCAAGCCTATAGGATGACAGATCCCCCAGCCATGAGGGCAGCAACATGCCATTGGCAGTTGGGGAGAGTGTTGGGGGTGTGCCTGCACTATGCACCATTCACTAAGGTGCTTACTGTCAGGCACTGTGGGGCGCAGGTTGAGGCAACTGGGGCCCTGCAGTAACATGGTACGAGCCCCCCATGGACATCACCTGCCAGTTATTGCAGGACTGGGAAATGGCCCTCAGTGCTGCCCCTGCCCACTAGGCTGATGGGGAGGGCTGGGGCAGCTGTTTGGGTGCTTGCCTGTTCATTTCATTTTTTTTATGTATCTTCATGGATCTGCATGTTCGATGCATGAATGCCCCATGGGAGCAAGGGATCCACAATGGGACCTGGGTCAGGCATCCGATTGGATGTCTGCCCAGATCCACCCCTGCACACTGGGCTGCCCCCTGCAATCCTGCATACTGGGGGGAAGGGCCGTGGACAAGTGCCCTGCAGGTGGTCATGGTCATGCATACCGTGCATCCTGTGCCTTTCTGGGACCGCGTACCTTCTGCCCCTTTAGTGCATAGCTCCCAAAGGTAGAAATTAAACTATTATAAAAATACCTGAGATAATTAAAAAGCTATTGATGATGAATTTAATTATGTTAGAAATGTATTACTGCTAAAAACAATATGATTTTTTTTACCAGCTAACTAATACTGCAGCTTTAAAATGTATTAAGAGAGAGTACTGTAAATGCAGTTTTCCCTCTCGTGTATGGTACATTGTAGAGATTGATAAAAAAGAACAACTGCTATGCCATCTGCATCTTATACACATTAATTTGGGTAGGCAAACATAGTTAGACACATCTGCACTATAGATTCCGTAAAACGTAAATACAACTAAGAGTTACAGAGGGACAAAAGAAGCAAAGTGGAGAAAAAAACAAATGAGTCTCAAAAATAGTCTTCATAATGAAGCCTACTCACTATGGTGTGAAATACACATGCAAAATGTGTGTATAATGCCTGTATAGTTGTGCAGCCTCAGACAGGCACAGGGTGCAGGGAATTCACTACTGTGATCACCCACAGGGCATCTGTTCACAGCTCCCCAGCATGCAGTTGGTGGGGGTGGATCGCAGGACACAGGCAGGCATCACATGGGATGCTCATCCTGGATCCAGCAGTGGATCACCAGCTGTGTGACTGTGTGTGTGTGTGTGTGTGTGTGTGTGTACAGGGGATTGTGGGGAAGGCATGGGACTCAAAATGTTAGACACCATGGTGTGTGCCTGGCTGGCTGCCCCCAGCCTGTCTCATCATCCCAGTGAGTTGGGGCAGAAATGTGGAGATGGGTCCCAGTTTTCTGCAGCTGGCAGGTTTCTGTTGGGGGGTGTGCATAGTGGTTACAGTGGGGTCCACCTTCGCATAACTCATGCCCCCCCCTCACCCGGCACTCTGTGCCAACTCTGCACCTTAGTGAATGGTGCAGAGTATGGGCACGCATCCTGGCATGTCCACAGACTGCTCGTGATGTGCAGCTGTTCATAGTGCCAGGGTATTGAGTGAGCACTGTTCTTGTGCACCAGCTAAGAATTCTGGACCCCTGCTGCACAGCATTTGGATTTAGAATTACCTACACACCTCAGATACGTAGCGTGTAGCCAGTTTACACATTTGTGAAGACACCCCATTGTGACTCTCTCTGGATATAGTTAAAATAAAGAAAGTTCTTTATATTATCCCAGACTATTCCACTTAGCAGCACTAGGGAGTGCTCGGTGCTTGTCATACTCAGTCTCATGAAGGTGTTTTTTTAGTCACACATCTGATACATTGTTACAGTGAGTGAGTGCCATAGCCGATGCTGGGACAGCTTGCCACCATGAGACCACAGTGCAGTGCCACATCATAAAATGAGTGTAAATGTCATGCCTTCTTCCTACTGTGCTCCTATTAAGCACTAGGAAATACTCTGGGGTGCATGACGTATAAGAACTCTGATCCAGACCCTAGCACCCTAGCACAAGGGATAGGAGCAACCCTGGCCGGTAGGACAACTAAAATAGCTAGTCATGTGGTTTGTATTGTTATTTCTTATTTTGTGGCACTATGGTTCAAATGTATAGGCCATGAACTATATCAGATTATACATCTGGCCTGCACATGGGGGTGCCTGGGGGGGTAGCAAGCAGTTGACTGTTTTAAAGGGGTAAAGCAAAGCCATACAAAGAGGGTAGAAGAGAAGAAATCCAAGAAACAACAAGGAAAGGAAATCCGATGGGTGTGGGAAGGGAAGAGGAGAGGAGGGAGAGGAACATACTTTGGGGAAGCATGGAAAGAGGTGGGGTGGGGAACAGCAGGATGCTGGGTACAGGCACAGCAAGGTGCAAAGTGTTCCCAAGGAACTGCTCACAAGAGAGGTAGAAAGCTGGGGGACAGAAGTAAGGTAGAAGGTTTTTTTTTCAGAGTGTAGTAAAACAGACCGAAAAATCAGTTTGACCAAAGGGGAGTTTGTGCAAATTTTAAAGATTATTGCACTTTTAGTTTGTGTATGATTTGGCAGTGGTGTTATCTGAGTAGGGACACAACCTGCAGAATGTAGTGCCAGTTTAGCTATTTCCTGTGCAGCTCAATCCACACAAATACTGCATATCCATAAAGCTGTGCACTTGCTTTTTTGCTTTAAAATACTGTGCCTGCATATATTGTACATGGCAAAGTTACAAAAACCAAACCAATTTTAATTATACAAACTGCTTTCTCACTTTTGTCCTTTGTTGGTGATCGAGGAAATTGCCACTCAGTAGGGCTCTACAATCAAAGAAAGTTAATGAAAGAATATAAGGAAAGATGAGAAAGATTACATTGACATGTTTTGGCACATATAGTACCTAAATAAATGGTAATGCAATGACTACATAATAAGTAGTAAAACATTTACATTTATGTCAGACACTTCCAATGCAGCGTATCCTCTTCACAAGGACTTGCATACCCATAATGCATTGCACTTGGTTTTATGCTTTAGAATGCAGCTGTGCCCAGCATCATGTTGTTTTCTACTGTGTGAGAGCATAGCAGCACATAATTTTGGTGCTGCATCTCTTCACACTCTAGACGCATCACCTCTTTAGCGCTGACTTTCTTTATTCATTCTTATGAAGTGTGTCGTTTTCAACTGTAAAATATATACGTCACATTTCCATTGTGATTCACCTGCTTTCCATCATGTCCATTATTCAGTATAAAATAACCCCTAGAAAAAACACTTTGCCCTGATATTACAAACATGGGCACTTCATGGATGCTAAAGGACACTTTGGCAAACATGTATACCGAACTTCTTGTTTATACCTCAAGAAACTGCAAAGTTATTATGGCTTCTGTCAGATGTTTGTGAAGAAAATGCAGGCCCTGAGAAAAGACATTTGAGCTGCTCTTTCTCAAACATACAACACACAGATGTGCCCCTCAAAAAAAATTTCACCCTTATATAATCAAGCTGGCCATTTAGGGGCTGTCAGGACAGCTTGGGGAACATGCATAGTATACCGAATTTCTTGTTTTTACCTCAAGAAATTGCCATGTTATTACTGCTTCTGTCTGATATTTGTGAAAAAATGCAAACCCTTAGAAGAAATATTCAAACTGCACTTTACCAAAAAAACACCTCACAGATGCAACCTTCAATAAATACTTTACCCATATATTATCAACCTGGACAATTAAGGGATGTCATGGGGAAACACATATACACAATTTCTTGTTTGTACCTCAAAAAATTGCAAAGTTAGCCAACCTAGTGGCTTGGAGGGCTGATGTGCTGGGCACTGAACCTACTGCCAAGCTGGTGACCTGGCTTTGGAAATGGACATGGGTTGCTTGGGAGCCGGCCATGGGAGGGAGAATTGAGCATCCCAAGGACAACTCTACTCCCTCAGGAAGTGGGGTCCAGGCATCCCACTAGTGACTGCCACCCAGAGGTTCTAGATAGCAGCAGAGCAAGGTTTCCAGGAAAGGTTTCCCACTGCTTCTTGCTGGGGGAGTCTCTGCCTTGGCAGAGTTCGCACATGTATCAATGTGTGCATTGTGGGCCCAGGGATAAGATGGAGGAAAAAAAATCTGACTGGCAGGATGAAAGGCCCAATCCTCTGCCAGCCCCACACTTATGAATGGACTCCCTAATTTTCTTGAAGAGGATGACTGGACAATAGTTAAGTCCCAGAAAACCAGGTGATGGGGATGGGGGGAATGATCTCCAATGGGTCTGGTCCAGTAGACAGGAGATAAACTACTAATAATGAAAAAGAAATTCCAAAGTTATTGCTGATAGAAACATAGAAACATAGAATTTGCCAGCTGTTATGGACCGCTTGGCCCACCTAATCTGCCCATTTTCCCCTGCCTGTAGTATCACCACAGATTCTACTTCATCTCTGGCTCATTCACCCCCCCCTTCCTTTTCCCTAAGACTCTCTTATGGCTATACTATGCATTCTTGAACCCCACCCACTGTTTTTGCCTCCACTACCTCCACTGGAAGACTGTTACAGGAATCCACCACTCTTTCTGAGAAGAAGTTCTTCCTCTCATCTCTCCTGAACCTACCCTCTCCAGCTTCTTACTGTGTGCCCTTGTCCCTCAGCACCTTTTTTCTTCAGAAAAATACTTCCTTCTTGTACCTTGTTTACTCCTGTGAGGAATTCAAAGGTCTTTATAGTATCCCCCCTCTGTCTCCTGCCTTCCAGGGTGTACATATTTAGGTCCTTAAATCTCTCTCCTCATAGTTCATCTTATGCTGACCCTGAACTATATCAGTTGCTTTCCTCCGGACCACTTCCACTCTGTCTAGTCTGGTACTGTCTGAAGTCTGTAAAGCATAGAAACATAGAGTTTGTAGGCAGAAAAGGAAAGCTTGGCCCACCCAGTCTGTGCAGATGGTCCCTGCCTAGTCTGTCTCCGCAGATCTTTACTGGTCTCTGGTAACCCTCTTACTTCTCTATTTATTAATATATCCCTACATCTATCCCATACATGCTTGAAGCTCCCTACTGTTTTTGCCTCCACCACTTTCGCTGGCTGTCTTTTCTAAGAGTCAGCCACTTTTT
Source organism: Neoceratodus forsteri (assembly GCA_016271365.2). Classification (NCBI taxonomy): domain Eukaryota; kingdom Metazoa; phylum Chordata; order Ceratodontiformes; family Ceratodontidae; genus Neoceratodus; species Neoceratodus forsteri. The sequence goes on along the minus strand of CM057453.1, from coordinate 365,363,900 downwards.
CATTGAAGTAGTACTTCCTCATATCCCTCTTCAATTACTCCCTCCAGATCATCACATGCCCTCTGGTCCTAGTGCTTTTTCTCATTTGAAAGAGACTCCCCTTCTGCATCCCTTTTACATCCATGAGGTACTTGCAGGTCTCAGCCATGTCCCCTGACATTCACCTCTTCCTGGGTGTACATGTTGAGATCCCACAGTCTTTCTCTCTCTCTCTCTTCATAGATCATTTGATGCAACCCCTGCAATATTTTAGTTGCCCTCCTCTAGACTGCCTCCACCATGTCTATGTCCTTTTGGAGGTGTGGCCTCCAGAACTGGACACAGTACTGCAGGTGGTGTTTCACAAGCTAGCAATAGAGTGTCAACACCATCTCCCTCCTCCTGCTGGAGATACCACTTCTTTTGCATCCCAGCATTCTACTGGCCCTACCCACTACTTTGCCACACTGCACTGACATTCTGAGGTCATCAGATATGATAACCCCAAGGTTCTTTTCCTGCTTAGTGCCTGTCAGTATCTCCCCAAGTCCTATATTCAGCTCCTGGTTTCCTGTGCCATAGATGCATAATTGTGTACTTTTTGGCAATGCATGGCAACTGCCATGATATTGATCACTTCCCAAGGTCTACAAATTTTCTCCACCCCCTCCTTAATGTAGGTATGCCATCTCTACAGCGACACCAGCACAGCAAACCCCCCCCCGCAGCAAAACACTGACCACACCTGTATTGGCAGCGACTTGGATTTCACTTTGATGGACTGTTTCGGCAACAGGGGGTATATATCTAACTCCAGTGTCTGTGCGATATGGAGTTAGATTCCCATATTGGGCATCGTGGTGTTGCAGGTCATTGTGGGGATGTGTCGGTGTCAGGGATGTAGATGGGTTTCCAACATTGTCATGGACATAGCTGTGGGGAATGTCGCACCGGCGTCATAGATCCCTGAGTGTCAACCCTATTACAGATTTTAGTGTCATCTGCAAAAAGGTATAACATTTCTTCCAGTATAACATTTCTTTCAGTTCTTTTGCAATGTCACTTATGAGGACACCGAAGAGGACCAGCCCTGGTACTGAGCTCTGTGGCAACCCACTTGCCACTATCCCCTCATTAGAGTGAGTGGCATTAAACACCACTCTGTCACTTATCCATTAACCAGTTCCTTACCCAACTCACCACTTTTGATCCCACCTCTAGGCTGCTGAATTTCTTTATCAGTCTCCTGTGTGGCACAGTGTCAAAGGCCTTGCTAATGTCCAGAGAGGTCATGTCCACTGCTCTCCCCTAATCTTTACCTCTGGTCACCCTTTCAAGGAAATCAATCAGATTCTTCTGGCATGACCTTCGCCCGTGTTTCCATTAATTTCCACATTACTAATGTGGGACTGATCAGCCTAAATTTGCTACCTTCCTCCTTGCTGCTGCTCTTATAGAGAGGGACCACATCTGTGCTCCTCCAGTCCTCTGAAACCATATCTGTTTCCAGTGAACTCTTGAATAAGATTGTCAGTGGGGCAGTTAGCACCTCCATGAGTTCCAGTAGTACCCTTGGATGCATTCTGTTTAGTCCCATAGCTTTGTTCACTTTCAATGCTACAAGTTCCTTCAGAACTTTTTACTCTGAAAATGGACTTATGGAGACAGTCCAGTGGTGCAGCAGTAGCACTACTGCCAGCCACACCAGTGTCCTGAGTTCCGGGCTCAGGACTGGACTTGAGTTACTGGGGATCAGCTGGTGGAGAGAGGACAGAACATCTGATGGACTGCTATCCTGTCCCAGTTGGGAGGCTTTGTCTGTCCTGCTGTCAATTGCCACCAGATGGAGACCTCATGATAATGCAGGTGGGGCAGAATGTAATAGAAGGTGGCATTTGTTTGGTATGGTGAATGTGTGCCTCCACATGACATGTACCAGTGCCTGTCCATGGCAGAGGGACATAGAGCACTCAGAAAAACAGAAAAGGGGACCATGCAGGCTAATGAAGCCCCACCTTCCCTTGGCCTGCATCATTGCCTGACCTCTGGGAATATGGATTTGGATGCACTGTGGGGGGGCACTTGTGACTGTCTCCACCGTGAGAGGAAATCTATTGGGAACTACCCTGGAGGCTAAAGAAAGGCAAGAACTGGAAGTAGGGACAGGGCTTATGGCTAGCCCACACAGTCTCTGGTGGGAAAAAAGCATTAGGGGGAAAAAAAAGAAAACAGACTTGTGTCCAGCTCCCCGTCCCCTTTGTTCCTGCTGCTTCCTGGTAATCTGTCCCCCCATCTCCACTGTGAAGACTCAGCAGAAGTACATGTTCAGGATGTCTGCTTTTTCTTTATCCTCTTCAGTGCAGTCTCTCCCGCCACCCTTCTTATCCTCACTATCCCTCCCATTGCTTTCTTCTTTTCACTTATATACCTGAAAAAAGTTTTATCCCCTTTAGCTACCACATCACTGCCTTTCCTGCTTCCCTCTGTTTTACTTGGAATACCTCCATGTCTTCCTCCCTCTGCATTTCTTTAGACCTCCAGAATGCCACTCTTTATTATGGAACAATTGGTCCATTCTCAGTTAATGGAATATTTAGAAAAGCATAGAAAGTTGACTGCTGTTCAATTTGGCTCTAGAAAGTGATGGTCAATGGAGATCGTGCTCACAGACTTTTTAGATCAGCTTGCCTTTCCTCTTGGTGAAGGTCGTGCCATGGGAACGGTCTTCGTGGTTCTGTCCAAAGCCTTTGATTTAGTGGACCATGATCTTTTAATTAAAGGTCTGGAAGAAATTATGGTAACAAAAGAATCCTTAAGGTGGTTCATTTCATACTTAGGAGACCACTCTCAATTGGTAACTTTGGGGTCAGTAATTCAGCTTTAGCCCCGATAGCTCAAGGAGTCCCCCAAGGGTCAATCTTGGGTCCTTGAATGTTCCTTGTTTATCTAAATAATCTCCCAAATTTCATAATTCACACAAATATAACTCTATATGTGGATGATACCATATTGGTAGTGGAGGGAAAAAAAGCTAAATGGAGGTTGAATTTAAACTCCAGGCAGACTTTGATAATTTACAACAATGTTTTTTGTCTAATAAGTTACTCTTGAATATAAAAAAAAACACAAACCATGTTATTTAACACCTCGCTGAGAAATAGACATGGACCACTGGCAAAATTTGAACTCAAGTCTGGAAATGGTCTAATTGTAACCCAGGTATCAATATATAAACACATGTGACTAGAAATTGACCAGGGCCTTAGCTTTGAACATCATATAGATACATTAACAAAAAAATAAACATGAAACTAGGGGCCCTAAGGAGAGTATCTCACTGTATGACCAAAAGGGATCGACTGTTGGTGTCTAATCAATTACTTATACCAATGTTAGAATAAGGAAGCCATATTATTAATCATTCAACTAAAAAAATCACTGTATACATTGGATGTCACATACCACAAAATAATTAGATTTGTCCTGAAATGTGAATATACTACACATCATTGTGTTTTTTATCAAAGTCTGGCCTGGAACTCCCTAAAGCAAAAAAGGGACAGAGCATGGGAGATTTTGTTGTTTAACATTTTGAAAACCAAAAAGCCACTAAGGCTTATAAATTATTTGGTGTGGACAAACCATAATTTTAGTCTAAGAAATAACAACAAAACTTGAGTGATTCCCAGGATAAAAAACAACCTTGGAAAGGTGACCTTTAAATATAAATCTGTGATTACTTGTAACAATTTGCCTAACCACTTAAGGTGCTAGATCTGTCTGTAACAGCATTTAAATCTATTTTTAAAAAAAGATTCAGTTCATATGTGTTCTTGTTATTAGGAACCCCCATCTTACAGTCTTGAATTTGTAAAACCATTGTACGATGTAATCAATGTTAAATGAGTTTATGTGACCCTGTCTTGAATGTTACATAGAAACATAGACTGTGACGGCAGATAAGGACTGCTTGGTCCACCTAGTCTGCACATTTCCCTACCTACAGGATAAGTTGCAGATCCTAGTTAACCAACAGCCTATTTCTTCCTATCCCCCAACAAGGATTGCCTTATGTCTGTCCCATGCATTCTTGAATTCTCCCACAGTTTTAGACCTCACAACCTCCTCAGGAAGGCTGTCCGTACATAAACTTTTTTTTAATATATGTGTTTTATGAATTAACACCCACAGGAGCACCTTGTAAACAGGGCTGTCATGGCCCTAATGGTGTAATTTGCTTGTCAAATTAACCATTGCATGGCCATGGAGTGATATATCAGTCCAAAATTCCTTTACGTTCTAATTCTGTCGACAGCCTATGGGTTAATGCCTGTATAAATAAAAATGTTTCATGACTACTAATACTACTACTACTACTTTTTTCCCTCACCACCTTGGCTACTTTCCTAGAAAAGCACAATGGTTTATTTTTTCTTCTACTTTTAGTCACTTCCTTCATGGTTGTTGTCTTAATTATGCCCTTCCTTATTTTTCCCCGACTGCATATCTATCCCTTTCTGGTTATCCCTACCACAAGACATTTTCTGAGGCAGTCTCCCATTTCTTTAACATTCACCATCCTAAAGTCCAGGACTCTATGTTCCCATTTTAATGTTAAACCACACCATATAGTAATCATTAGTATTTAGGGGGCTGCCCACTGTGGTGTCTGTGATGCTGTCTCCGTTTATAAGCTCGAGTGCAGCAAGTGTAGCACTGCCCTGACCCTAGGAGTATCTATGACTAGCTGCCTGAAAAAAAGCCCCTTTTAGGAAATCAAGGATGACCCGATCCTTGCTGAAACTTCAGTTAGAAGGCTCCAATCCACATCTGGCAGATTGATGTCCTCAACTAGCAGTATCTCCCCCCTTACTTGCCATCCTGTTGATGGTTTCCCCAAGTGCTTCAATCAACTCATCCCCTTGTGTTGGAGGTCTGTATACCACACCTGTCTGGATAAGGGACCCAAGCAAATGCAGGCCCTGAGAGACATCTACAGTAAGTTACACTTCACAAAATAAATGACACACAGGTACACTTCTTAGGGAAAATAAATTAATTTTGTATTATGAACCTTGGCACTTAAGAGCTGTCATGTGACACCTTGGAAAGCATGTGGACCACATGTCTTGTATATACCCCAATAAATTGCAAAGCTATTGCTACTTCTGTCTGATGTTTGTGAAGCAAATGCAGGCACTATCACATAATATGAGCAAAACAATAAGGGTGCGAGAAATAAGGGTGAATGCTTTTCAGCAAATAACAAAATGGAGACCATACATGTGGGCAATCACCAAAAACGGTTACAAATGTTTTCACCCTTCTCTGAGGTGCTAAAACCTCAGAGTTCGTTAATTTAGTAAGGGGGTTGTGGGGGGCCAAGCCTCCCACAAAGCACGGTGTGAGTGGCAAAGCCCACACTGAAAAACATGTGTAGCCATTTTTGATGATCACCCATATGTATGGTTGTTGTTTTGTCATTTGCCAAAATGTCATCACCCTTATTGTTTCGCTGTTTCTGTTTTCACCAAAATCACATGGAACCCAGAGAGGAGACATTTGAGCAGCACTATACCACACAAACCACACACAGATGCACCCTTCTTTGTCAGCCTTGGCATTTAGAGGCTGTCAGACAACACCTTGGGAGCATGTATACCAAATGTCTTCTTTGAACCTCAAGAAATTGAAAGTTATTGCTGCTTCTGTCGAATGTTTCTGATGTAAAAGATAGTCCTGAGAAAAAGAGACATTCAAGCTGCATTATGCCAAACAAAGACAGAGATGCACCCCTCTAAAAACAGTTCAACCTTATATTATCAATTTGGACATGTATGTACTGTCAGGGAATACATTGGGGAACACCTATACCAAATTTCTTGTTTATACTGTACCTTAAGAAACTGCAAAATTATTACTACTTCTCTGTCTTACTTTTTTAAGCAAATGCAGTCACTGAGAAGAGACATCTGAGCAGCTTTTTAACAAACAACACTCAGATGAACACCTTTGGAAACACTATACTCATATCATCAGCTGGAGCATTTAAGGGTCATCAAGTGACTCCTTGGAGAACATGCATACTGAATGTCTTCATTATATATTGTGAAGGGGGGAGGGATGGGAGAAAAGGCTGTCAAGGGGGTGCCGATAAAGGAGGGACTCTGTCTCCACCCCCCTGGGGAGCTGGAGGATTGCGGGAAAAGACTGACTGGTAAAGTGCAGACCAGGGGAAAACAGAATCCCCATGGAAACATGAGCAGGGGGAAATGGAAGTATAGGGAAAGGGTGGAAGGTAGTCCTGCTAAATGCCAGGAGCTTGGGAAATAAAATGCCTGAGCTCCAGGTGATGCTAACTGAGGGAGCAGCAGATGTGGCAGCGGTCACTGAGACCTGGGCCACTGCAGGACACGACTGGGACCTGAACCTGGAGGGTTACACTATGTTCAGGAAGGACAGGGGGGAGGGAAGGGGAGGAGGGGTAGCAATGATAGTCAAAAACTGCATTGGCATAGGGGGAGTAGAGGAGGCAGAGGGAACCGTGGAAGTGATTTGGGTCACCTTGATTACAAGGGGGGGCAAGAGAGTAAAAATAGGAGTGGTGTATAGACCTCCTGCCCTGGCAGAGGAGCTGGAGGAGAGTCTGGTGGCAGATGCTGGGAGACACTGCAGACTGGGCAGAGGAATGGTGGTGGTGTTGGGGGACTTAAACATGCCAGGAACAGACTGGGAGACTACGACATCTTCTATGACCAGGGAACAGAGGTTGTTGGATGTCTTTCAAGACGCGTTCCTAACTCAGCAGGTGGGGGAACCGACCAGGGAGGCACGGGTACTGGATGTGGTCCTGGCAGACAGTGACCAGATTAGGGGCCTGGAGGTAAGGGACCCATTGGCAGGGAGTGACCATGCCACAGTCTGGTTCTGCCTGGACCTAGGAGGGCTAGAAAGCTGCACAAAGACGGAAGTAACTGACTTCAGGGAACGGATTTTAAGGAAATGGGAAGGATCCTTATGAGCATTTGGATGGGATTGGGTCAGACATGGACACTGATAGTAGGTGGGAAATCATCAGGAGAGGGGTGCAAGATGCTACCAGCACCTGTGCAAGAGTAAGATGAAAATGCGGTAGGGCCCGAAAACCCTGCTGGTGGGCCAGGGAGGTCCAGGAGGTGGTGCAGGGAAAGAAGGCAGCCTATAGGCAATTCAAGTGCTCAAGGAGTGAAAGGGATCGAGGGGAGTATGAGCTGATTGCTAGAAGGGCCACTAGGGTGGTGAGGGTGGCTAAGGCAAGGAAGGAGCAGAACCTGGCCAGGGAAATCAGGAGAGGGAACAAGGGGTTCTTTAGATACATTGGGGAAAAACGAAGGGTGAAGGGGCAGATTAGCAGGATTAAATCAGGGGAGAGATGGGCAAAAGACCCGGGGGAGCAGGCTGAGGTACTAAATGAGTACTTCACCTCAGTTTCCACAAATGAAAATGGGGGTGCTGCATCATACATGGGAAGAGACAGAGATACTGAGGAGAGGGGGACCCTTACCGATTGGCGGGTCTGGGGAGAGGTGGAGGCATCACTGGCAGGAGGGGGGAGGGCTAAGCAGGGAGAAGAGGTACTGGAAGTGGAAATCACAGCAGAGAGAGTGAGGGAAGCCCTCAGCTCCCTTAAGACGGAGAAAGCACCGGAGCCGGATAAATTACATCCCAGAGTGCTGAAGGACCTTGTGGATCTCCTGCTGAAACCCCTAGCGGAGCTTTTCACCATCTCTCTGAGGACAGGGTGGGTGCCCCAGGACTAGAAGGTGGCATATATAGTGCCTATCCACAAGGGGGGATCAAGGGAGGTGGCAGAGAACTACAGGCCTGTCAGCCTGACATCGGTGGTGGGCAAGGTGATGGAGGGCATTGTCAAGGAGAGGCTAGGGGGGGACCTGGAAAAGTCAGGGTGCCTGGACGATAGACAGCATGGATTCTCCTGAAATCGTGTCAGTCAAACCTGTGGAGTTCTATGACTGGGTGACGAGTGCCTTGGACCTTGGTAGACCAGTGGACGTCTCTTTCTAGACTTCAGCAAGGCATTTGACTCTGTTCCTCACATGGGCCTGTTGGATAAGCTGGGAGAAATGGGGTGGGAACCAGATGATCAGATGGATAGGCAATTGGCTCCATGACTGGACCCAGAGGGTCATAGTTGGGGGGGATAGTCTCATCCCCAAAGAGGGTCATTAGTGGAGTCCCACAGGGATCAGTCCTTGGTCCCCTCCTGTTCAACACCTATGTCTCTGACATAAGGACAGAAATCAGGAGTGAGATGAGTCTCTTTGCAGATGACTCAAAACTGGGGGCAGTGGTGGATGGGGTGGAGGGGAGGGTGGCCCTACAGGGGGACCTGGAGGCTCTGGAAAGATGGTCTAGAAAGTGGAAGCTGAGGTTCAATGCAGGGAAATGCAAGGTACTCCACCTGGGGGCCAGAAACCCGGGCCAAGTGTACACGGGGGAATGCTACAAGTCTCGATGGCTGAGAGGGACCTGGGGGTGGTGGTGGATGTCAAAATGAACAACTTGGAGACTTGTAGGAGGGCAGCAGCCAAGGCCAACAGGATTCTGGGATGCATCGCTAGGGGGATCACCTCCAGAAGGAGGGAAGTGATGCTTCCTCTGTATAACTGCTTGGTGAGGCCACACCTTGAGTAATGCATGCAGTTTTGGAGGCCACACTTAAAGAGGGACATTAAACTCCTGGAGAGGGTCCAGAGGAGGGCAACCAAAATGATTTGGGGCTTGGGGGACAGGACCTATGAGGAGAGGCTCAAAGAGCTAAATATGTACACATTGGAAGAGAGAAGGGACCGGGGGGACATGATAGAGGTCTTTAAGTACATGAAGAGGGTAAATAGGGAGGAACAGTCAGGGTGCTTGAAGGAAGGAGGAGGGGCCACTAGAGGGCATGGGTGGAAGCTGGAGGGGGAAGATTCAGGGAGAAAGGAGGAGGTGCTACTTCACTGAGAGGGTGGTGGAGCCATGGAATGCACTACCTAGGGGCTGGTGGAGGCAGAGACGGTGGAGGGGTTCAAGAGGGGCTGGAACAGGTACAGGGGAAGGGTTCTGGAAGCAAAATCCAATGCAGCAAGAATATCCGGAACGGGGAAGGGAGAAGCCAGAGAAGGCAAGGGGGCAGCAAGTTCAGCACCCAGGGTGGGGGCTGACCAATCGAGCAGACTCGAAAGACCGTTAGGTCTATTCTGCTGGCATTTTAGTATGTTAGTATCTCAAGGAATTGCAGTTATTACTTCTTCTATCTGATTTGTGCAAGCCCTGAGAAGAGACATTTGAGTTGCACATTACCAAACAAACTACACACAGATGCAGCTCTCAAAAAAATCCTTTACTCCTATATTATCAATCAGGGTATTCAGAGACTGTCAGGGCACTCCTTGTGGAACACGTATATGGAATGTGTTTATATCTCAAGAAATTACAAAGTTATTACTGCTTCTGTCTGATGTCTGTAAAGCAAATGTAAGCCCTGAAATGAGACATTTGAGCTGCTTTATCAAACAAACAAAACACACACACACACACACAGATGCACTGCTTCAAAAATACTTTACCCTTATATTATCATCCTTGGCAATTAGAAGTGCCAGGCAAAACCTTGGAAAACACATATACTGAATTTTATGTTTATACCTCAAGAAACTTCAAGAAATTGCAACGTTATTACTGCTACTGTCTGATTCTTTTGAAGCAAATGCTAGTGCTGAGAGGAGACATTCAAGCTGCAATATACCAAACAAACAACACACAGATGAACACCTCTAAAAACAGTTTAACCTTATATAATCAACCTGGGCAATCAGGATTTGTCAGAAGGCACCTGGGGAACATGCACACTGAATGCCATGCTTATACCTCAAGAAACTGTCATTTTATTACTGCTTTCTCTCCGAGTTCTGTGAAGCCAGTGTAGGCCTTGAGAAGAGACATTGACCTGTACTTTCCCAATGGAAAACTCACAAATGCAACCCTCGATAAACACTCTACCCTTATATTATCAAACTGGGCTTTTAGGGTCTGTCATGAGACACCTTGCAAAACGTTTACCAAATTACTTGTTTATACCTCAAGAAATTGTAAAGTGGGATGTCACCTACAACAATATCTGCTGCAATGCATCCTCCTCCCATCAAATGAAACACCATTGCCTCCTTTACTCTGGCCTTGGATGGCTTCCCCCCATGCGGCTAGGTCTTATGCCTTTGGCTCCATCATAGACAACATTATTAGATCCCAAATACCTAAGCCCCTAGTGGGACTCTTTCAAAATCAGGCATCCTGCTGTGACCTTTGTTCATCTGACAATGCCTTGGTCTGCATCTCTAAACATACTACACATTAAGGTGCTAGCTCTTTTCTCTGTCATGCCCCCCAATACTGGAACTCCCTCCCACTAACTATTCGACAGGCCTCTACCCACACCTCCTTCAAGAAATTACTCTGAACCCATCTCATCTCCTCCAGCCAATGCTCCTGTTTCAAACCACCTTAGTCCCTTACCTAACCCTGCACTCCCTGGCCATTTTTCAGTCCTGCCCTTTCCCAATCAGCTCAGCACTTGCAACTTGATTGTTGACCAAGGCTACCTGCTGCCTTATACCTTTTTCTATTTCGTACTTCAGTTTACACCATCCTACTTCTACCTACCCTACTCCTACCTTTCTTTCAATTTCTTTCCTATATCTCCTTATAATTACTACAGTATTACTGCTCATAGTTGTTTTACCCTACTCCGATCAACATGTGCCCTAATTTTGATATGTATTTGTTTCCTTCATGTATACATTTCTGACAATGTTTATCATATGATTGTCAGTGTTTGTTACTTGTCTATATTAATTTTCTTGTAAAAAATTATTAACCTGTAAAGTAATTGTCACTGTTGTTACTGTTTCTATACTCTCCCGGGTCATGCCCGAAAATAGTCCTTTTTATGGCTAGTGCACCTACCCGGTAATCAAAAACGAAATAAAAAATAAATAAATAAATGTTTGTGACACAAATGCAAGCCCAGAGAAGAGTCATTTGAGCTGCACTTTACCAATCAGACAGTACACAGATGCACCTCTTGGAAAACACTTGACCCTTACATTTTCAACCTGGGTATTTAGGGACTCTTAAGAACACCTTGGTGAACACCTATACATAGTTATTTATTTTATTTAGTTATTTTTCCCCCACTATCCTCTACCCCTGCCCTTCCCAGGACATTACCTTCCCCCCCCCTCCTCTATCCCACCTTACCCTTATATTTACAATCCTACCAAATGAGCTGCAGCCCTATTCCCTACATATCTGCATCTCCTGTCCCCCTTCTAAAGCACCACCTGATCATTTTCTACATGCATACCCTGCCTTGTAGTCCCATTCCCTCCTAATTCCTGTTCTAGTTCTCTCAACTGATATTTTTGATACTCATTCAAGCACTTCTCTAAGCACTTATTTCATGTTCCATGATCAATTTAATTGTATCACTTTGCTGTAATCTTGTATATAACTTGTTTTCATCACCACTGTCAATATTGTATAACTTGTTTTATGGCATTCTTGCAACTAGCCTTCAAATGTCCTCATATGTACTTGTGTGTTTCTGTTACTGTATTTTGTCTACCCACCTGTACCCCCTTCCCCCAGGATGCACCAAGAGACAAGCAATCCTGATTGTTCAGTGCGCTTTCCTGGTGAAACTTTTCAATAAATAAATAAAAAATAAATACATGTATTTATTAAATTCTCGAATTAGTACCTTTGAGCTAAAAGCTCATTTACAGAGGTTCTATGTCAATAGAAATCAACAGCATGACAGCAAAACAAAACAGAATATGATTGCAATAATACTAGATTACAGAAATAGTGGTACAACTCATTAGTAACTGAATATTACAGTACATAAAACAATGTCATAAAGCATCACGTATGTTGCGAATGGGTGAACAGGTGGAGAGGTAGCTTAATATGGAGATAGAAACTGGTAGCGACAGAGGCTGGATACCGAGGGCATGCAGAGTGGGTTTGGAGGGTGTAGGGGAGAAAAGGTGGAGATAATGGGAGCAGCCAAGTGGCCTTGTCATTGGTTTGAGGGAAGGGGAATATTAATTAATGTTTTTGGAGTGGAGGTGGGGTGAGGAGAGGGGGAAGAGGGAGTGTGAGGGAGGGAGAAAGCAGATAGAGTGAGGGGAGGGGATGGCAAAAAGGTGGGGGGGGGAATGAATGAAGGATGAATGGGGGATGAAGACCGAGAATGGTGGTAAAGGAGAGGGGAAAGTAAAAAGGCAGTGGGTGAGGGGAGGTTGCAAGTGCTATAATGAGCAGAAAGAGGACAGGGGATAGGCTAGTGCAGTTTATAAGTTGCAATTGCATTCACTAAGTGTTGCAAGGTGGGTACAAGGCTTAGTTTTGAAGAGGCAAAGTTTAGATTCTGCCAGAAGGTCATCATGTAATGAGTTAAACCAAGTGGGCACCCAGTACTCAAGAGACCACTGGCCCTGGGAAGTGTGGCAGAAAGGGACTTTTAGTGACTGGCTATTTGTCCCTCTAGTATGTCTGACCTTGTAGGTGGGGCAGAGGAGACTCCGAATGCCAATGGGTGTTAGACCTAGGGTGAACTTTTTAGCCAATAGGTAGACCTGGTATTGAGTTCTACAGTGCAGACTTAACCACCCAAACTGGGAGCAGAGATCACAGATGTGTGTAGGGTGTGACACATCCAGGACAAGCCTACAGGCTTTGTTTAAGCCAGCTTTATTCTGTTTAGGGCTGTGTCAGTTGCTGCACTATAGACTATGAGCTCATAGTCAATTACGGATAGAACTGAGTTGTACACTGCGAGTTTTAATGCCTCATTAGTTAGGCAATGTTTATGCCTAAATAGTTGACCTATTTTAACATTTGCAGCCTTGGCAATAAGGTCAACGTGCTGTGAAAATGTGAGGGAATACTCTAGAGTGACTCCAAGATATTTAAAACTTTGGACCATATCTAGTGGGGCATTTTGGTCATTTACTATTTTTAATGGATGGGATCTATGCCAGTTGTGGGGAGAGGCAAACAGCATTGTCTTTATCTTCTTATAATTAGGCAATTGGTTTGAGTCAAGAAACCAGGCCTCAACTAAGAAGACATTAGCCTGCATTTGCTTTTCCAGTGCTTCTGGGTCTCTATGGCTAAAGTAGAGTGCTGCATCATCAGTGTACAATAGGATCTTATTCTGGCACACTAGAGGGAGATGGTTCAGGAGCAGACTAAAAAATAGAGGGCCCAAGATTGAACCTTGGGGACCCCTATGTTGACATTCCATCTTTCAGAGAGGGTATCAGCAATGTTTACTTGTTGCGTTCTCCCAGACAGGTAGCTCTGAAATCAACCCATTGACTCAAGTGATAACCAAGTGCTGGTTAGCTGGCACAGCAGCAGTTCATGACTGACTGTGTCAAAGGCCTTGGTGAGGTCTATGTAAGTTGCCCCCACCAAAAAACCCATGATCAAGTGCCGCACAGATGTAGCATGTGAACTCCACCACTGCTATTGTAGTACTATTTTGTTTCCTGAACCCATACTGCTCTGGGCATTGCACATGGTATTTGTCGAGGTAGTTGACAAGTTGGTCATAGACAATACACTCCAGCACTTTAGAGAGAGGGGACAGTACAGAGATTGGTCAGTAGTTGTTGTGACTAGCCCTGTCACCACTTTTAAAAACAAGGGTGACCACCGCCGCTTCCTGTAGTTGTGGGAATTTACTGATTATAAGTGAGAGATTCATAAATCTGGTAAGGGGTGTTAGTAACTCATCAATAGTGTGAGCAATGAGCTGGTCCGGTGGTGCTGAGGGTTGAAGCGATGGATGCAACACCGTGCCATGCCGGTGACCTGAGTTCGGGAGAGAGCCAGGGCGCCGGGGGAAGGCAGGGAAGGGAGAGGATTGAGTATCCAATGGGCTGCTCTCCTCTCCAGGGGGGAGGGAAGTGGGTTGTCTGGTGTCCCTGCGACCCCTGGTGGAGATCTGGGGTGCTGCAGGACATGGACCACATGTACAGGGGGAGCGTGGTTGACGTTGGCATGGTTGCCATGTTCCATGATGTCAGGAGGTTGCCACATTTGGGGTAGGAGGGAGGGGACTTGGGGTCAACACAGAAACACCCCTCCAGCCTGGATAGGTGATGATCCTTTCAGAGCCTCTCAACCACATGCCCAATGCTGGTTCCCTGCCTCTGCCCCTTCGGTCTCCTCAGGCCTATGTCCCCGCCTTGGGCTCTGGGAGAAAGTAATGCCTTTGAAGAAGGCAGAGTCCACATTGGGTGGATGAGTGGATCAGGCAAGTGGAGCAATCCTAGAGAGTTCCAGTGTTGGGGGACAAGAAATAGAAGTTGAAAAAAAAAAGAGTGAGAGCAATGAGCTTAATATCGAGTCTGTCACCACTCATTCTAATTTTTCCCAAAACTTGTGAGAGGTATTTTTTGGCTTTGTCTTGAGAAATACTGTACTATTGAAATAGAAAGGTGGGGCAGGGAAAGTAGGGGTATTCGGTCTGTTATATAGATTTTTGTCACTGGGGGGATTCTAGGAAATTAGGGGGAAGAACACCATTTAAGTCAGTAAATGCCTTAATAAAGGTGGTTGCTATGAGTTTGGGGTCCTGTGTTGTTCCTTCTAAATTTAGCATGATTGGAAGTGACTTGTTAGGTTTCCCAGTTAGGGTCTTGATATTGTCCCAGAACTTGTGACTGACCCTCCAGGAGTTAATCAGCTAATTTTTGAAAAAAATAGCTGTTTGCTTGTCGAAGAGCCCAGGTACATCTATTTTAGATGGTTTTATAGTTCTGGTTATCTGTGAGAGAGTCAGTGTGTCTAGCTTTATGCCAGAGGTTGTCTCTTAGCTTCATAAGTTCGATAAGGGGTGGAGTGATTCAGGACTAACAGGACCCATAAATTTCCTGCTTAGAGTATGGGGCATATATGTTGCATGCCACATTTAAGGTCTTGATTAAATGGTCAAGTGCTTCATCAATGTCATTTGTAGTGTACAGGTCTGTCCAGTCTTGTTGACTGAGGTGTGCTTTGAGTGAGACAAGTAGCCCTTTCTTTACCACTCTGGATGTGAATGTTTTAGTTGGGGTTCTAAGGGACTTATTCGACTAGATACAGAGGATAGGGGAGTAATCACTGATGGAGTCAGGGAGAACAGCTGTGCAGGTTATTCTGTCTGGCCAGTTGGTGATCATACAGTCTAGCAACATACTGGTTCCAGTACAATAATTCTTATGTGTGGGAGAGACCACTAATTGGGCCATGTGTAATGAAGAGATTGCATCCCTGTAGGGTGCTGCCTCAAGGGATAGCCAGTTTATATTGAAATCCCCTAACACTAGTATCTCCGATTGTAGCGCAGGTCAGAGAGGTAGACTAGGAATGTTTTGAAACCTCTGGATTGCTCCTTTGGGGGAATGTATACAGAGACAAGTGTTAATCCTTTTCCACAAGCACCTAGTAGTAATTCATTTTTTGTTTATGCTGTACCTAAAAAATTCCAAAGTTATTACTGCTTCTGTTTTATGTTTTTTAAGCAAATTCAGGCACTAAAAGAGACATTGGAGCTGCTCTTTACCAAATAAACAACACACAAATGAACACCTTAAAGAAACACTATACCCTTATATCATCAATTGGAGCATTTAGAGACCATCAGGCGATTCCTTGGGGAACACATATACTGAATGCCTTCTTTATACCTCAAGAAATTGCAATGTTATTACTGCCTTTGTCTGATGTTTGTAAATCAAATGCAGGCTCTGAGAAGAGGAATTTGAGATGCACTTTACAAACAAATTACTCACAGATGCAGCTCTCAAAAAACACTTTACCCTCATATTATCAACTTGGGCATTTAGGAGTGTCTGGGGACATCTTTGTGAACAAGTGTACTAAGCTTCTTTTTAATACCTCAAGAAATAGAAGATTTATTGCTGCTTCTGTCTGATGTTTGTGAAGCAAATGCAGGTCCTGAGAAGAGACATTTGAACTGTAGTTTACCAATCAGACAGCACACAGATGCACCCCTTGAAAGACATGTTACCCTTATATTATCAACCTAAGCTTCTTGGGGTTATCGAAGGATGCCTTGGAGAATATGTAAATTGAATTTCTTATTTATACCTCATGAAACCACAGATTCATTAATGCTTTTGTCTGATGTTTGTGACAAAAATGTAGGCCTTGAGAAAAGAAATTCGAGCTGCACTTCAAACAAACAACACATAAGTGCACCCATTGATAAACAATTTGCTCTCACACTATCAACCTGGACATTTAGGCTCTGTCAGACGACACTGTTGGGAACGTGTATACCAAATTTCTTGTTTATGCCTTATGAAAGTGCAGTTATTACTGCTTCTGTCTTATGGTCTGTGAAGCAAATGCATGTCCTGGGAAGAGACATTCAGCAGTCTGGGTGGCATCTTAGGTCCATAGCTATGTGCCACTCACTGTGACATCTGGTTATAAAATCTGTAATTCTTGCCAAATTGCACTTAACCAGGGCTCTCTTAATTTTAAAGAATCATCTCCAACAAAATCATCAGTTTGGCAATGACATTCAGTGGGTTCCAAAGTGATTTGAGAAAATCTGCAACAGCTGTCTGTGGAACTGGCAGAAAATGGCTCTAGGCTTGGCATGTAGCCCAGCTTCATTACACATGCAAGAAATAGAAGCGATGGTTCAGCAAGTTTTAGAGGAAATCTCTGCATTAAAACTTCAGTAGCCACCTTGTTAGAGAAAGTATTTGATTTACAACAAAAGTCAAGAGATGCAGAAACTTGTCTCCTCTACATTGACGACAAGGATACATTCCACAAAGCGCACATCCAAGAGCTTGAACAAATGGTGACACTACTGTGACTCAGAAACTTTAACATGCTGAAACAACTGAAGAATAGTTGGCTATCCTGAGGGGGCTAAAACAGGGATGCTGCCAGCTTCCTTCAATGTGAGCTCCTTCAATTCCTCCTGCATTCTTGGAAGCCCATCCTGGCGATCCAGCTTACCCACAGGACACTTGGGTCACAGCCTAAATCTGGGTACAGACAATGGATAATAATAGCCTGTTTCCTATGATTTCCCTGATAAAGAAAACATATTCTCTCTTGACAGGGACTGGGGACCTCTTCAGTGGCAAGAGCACATGATCCTTCTTTTTTCTCACTATTCTCCAGAGTTGGCACAAAAAAGGAAGGGCTTTGGAGAGGTGAAGAAAGTCTTTCTGTCTCGGAGTATCCTCTAACAACTACAGCACTCTGCCAAGCTGAGCATTAGCAGGAATGGAGTAAATTCAAGACTCCTGAAGTGGCAGCTCATTATATTTAAAGGAACTGTCCAGAGAACATGCCTCTGCTGCAATGGCGTATGACCAGTGCCCAGGCCTGCAAGAGGGGCTTACCTCGACAGCATTGGAATATTCTCAATCCCAGGCCATGCTACACTTCTGATGAGTCACTTGATATGGGTTGGCAAAGTGCAAAGAGTAAAAGACTGAACCATAGTGGAAGAGACAGACAGAGATCTGAATGTCTCCCCAGTGCCTTCAGCAACAGAGACCAAACAGAGACTCAGAATGATCAACAGCCAACTGAGATTCTACATGGGAGCCATCACTGAAAACAGCAGGAAAGCCTAAGGCAACACCAGGTGATGTACCACTGCCTCAGTCACAAGCAAAGCCACTTCTAGCAGAGCATCCTACCCCAAGCAGCCAAGATCCAAGATCTTGGGTGGACAAAACAGCTGGAATGGTGCACCAAGCTGGAGGAACAGGACCATACTGGGCAGGGGCCAATCACTAGGCCTGAGCAACATGTCCTTGTCTGAATTTGGAGGACTTTAAATGACTACACTGCAGAAGGGACTAAATATTGCAGGGATTTCTGTTATGAACTTGATACTAATTGTTTTATTTTTGAACTGATCTCCCTGCACCAGTAATGTCTGTCAGGATACATAAGTACATCCTTCCACCCTATTTCTTGTGCCCTCTACTCACCCTTCCCTGTATCACATACCCTGACAAACACTATTGTGCAACTTTTTGCCCCCCAACCCCCACAATCCTTTTCCCCCTACTTTCTTGTTCTCTCATACTGGTGTGTGCTCTTTGGTGTGATGTGGGGTGTGAGTGACTCAATATGCAAATACATTTTAAAGTATGCTGACAGCCACTAACTGTTCTATGAGTGTGTGCTCCTGACCTGTCACTACCAACAGAGGCAGCAGGTTTAGTTATTTCTTTAAGGCTAAAACCTGATGCAGCCAGACAGACAGGTCATGTCCACCTGCCCCTGTTGAAACACGCTGATCTATTTCCACTTTCTTTCAGATAATCTAGGGCCCTCCACCAAAGGAACTCCAGTGTGTGGTAGGTTAAACTGATTAAAGACCTTGATTGTATGAGGCCTGTCAGACCCTACTCCCCCCCCCTTGCTGGTTAATGGGGTCACCTTCTCTGCAATGCATGAACCATTCTAGAGGGTAAGACAGACCTCTTGATAGTTCAACCATGTAACTGTGTGGTGACCCCCAAGGGTGGGGATGAGAGTGTTCACAGCAGAGATCTAGTGCTCATTTCATTAGCAGGTTTCTCCATTTAACATTCATTTTGATGGGTCTCTTAGCCACACTCCCTCTAGACACTGCTGGCAGATAACTGAAGCTCCCATACACAGCAATATCTGCATACCTGAAATCATATCAGCAGACTGAAAGTGACTATTATTTGTATTGCTAGCATGATTTACTTTGGGGACATCCCTTGATTGTGATCATCACCCCTTCACACCCTAGGTGACACCTCTCTGCATCTGAGACTAGCCATGGAGTCACTAAAGGGCAGTAGCCCCCTAACCCTAGGATAATAGCTTACCATCTGCCAGATGTAGTCAGAAACACCAATGATAGCTTCTGACCATGCTGCATACTGTTACCTGATTGGAGCAGGCAGAGAATAGTAGCTGCACACCACTGTATATCTTGTATTCAGTGCTACAACCTTCAGCTTGCCAGTGTCCATCCACTCTCCCCTCACCCCCAACCCCCCAACTGAGCCGTTCATGGCTGTATAGCCTCTTAGCGCGAGTAGCACTGAGCCGGTCCAGAGATGAGAGATACCTTACCCAGCTTGGAGGAGTGCACAGAGATGAGGGCATCTGACTCAGATTCCCCCATCCCCACTCAGATTAAGACCTCCTCCTGATGTTTTCTTAGTTCTTGGAATGTTACTGTTCTCCTGTTGCTTAGTGTATGTAACTGTTATACTGTTTGTTCATACTTATTACTATGTTGGTATAGCCAGAACAACTCAGGTGGCTTTGGCCCACCTCTCTCTAAGTCTCTACTTTTCTTTGCTGGGGGCAATAGCTACTAGAAAAATCAGCAAAGGGATCTTACCCCAGTGCTACCCAGGCAGTAGAACTATTTCAGAAAGTCAATTTATGTTATCAGCTGTGACATGGGATATAGAGCAACACTTTCTGGATAGAAACTCCTCTTCTCTCTGCCAAGCACATGGCCACAGGTCCTATTTAATGTGTGATCTGCAATGTAAAGGGAGTTGATTCTCCTTTGAAGTCCAGAAAAATCTTAGATCACCTTTGCAGGTTAGGGGCAAAGATCGCGTTTATCCCAGAGACCCACCTCTCACAACCTAAGACAGCCAAACTTAAGATGAACTGGGTCTCCCGGGTGTTTGACAGCACTTTTAATTTTAAGAGTAGAGGGGTTGCTATTTTGATCCATAAAAATGTCCCCTTCCAAGCACATCAGGTGATACAAGACCCAGAGAGGACAAGGGAGGTACATCTTTATGCAACAAACACTTCACGGCTCTGAAGTCACCCTGTGCAATGTACAGATGTGACAACCAGGATGCAATGCAGAAATGCTGCAGAATGTCACAGAATGCTGCAGTTTACTGCAGGACCATTTTAAGTCAATTGCAATTAAGCCCTTTTGTCATGCAGGATTTTGCGACATGTCATTACTGCAAGTTACTGCACTTCTTTGTGGCTTACTCACCCGTATATGGTCCTAACAAAAAGGATGCAGACTTTTATACAGCATAGCTCAGCTACTTCAAAAATGTCTCAGTGGGCAGTTAATAGTGAGAGGCAATTTCAACATGGTGCTGGATGACTTCATTGATAGGAGTACTGCCCCAATCAGCCAAAGCACGCAGGCTTTGCAAGTGCTTACCAGCCTGGTAGCTGAACTGTGCCTTACAGATATATGGTAACTGGTGCTCCCCAAACAGTAGGACTACTCATTCTATAGCTCCCCGATACACTGATCATACTCCAGGATAGATCTCTCATTGGTCCAGCATCAGTGGGTTCCCAAGGTTTTGGAGGCAAACATTGGTGTTCTAGTAATCTCAGACCATGCACCAGTCACTTTCACATGGCTGCCAGTGCACGTGGACCCTTCTATATGTAAACAGTGGCAGTTTATTTCCTCTCTCCTGTATGACCAATTTTTCTGTAAAGCCCTCCAGAAAGAGATAAGCACCTTCCTGAGATCAACCACCCTGTAGACACCTCAACAGTCACACAGTGGGATGCCCTGAAGGCTTACATATGGGGAAAATGTATAAATTATGCTTTTCATGCCAAAAGGCAGAGACGTAAGGACCTGGATGATCAATTAGTCCCCATCAAAATATTGGCGGAGACTTACAGAAAAAAAAGTAAGGACCCTCCCAGTATACGCTTCATATAGCAACACTATGCAAAGTTAAAGCATGAAATGATTGTATGCCATTAATGTATATTATATGTGATCACATGAATAAAGAAGTTTTAAAAAGAATCATTACCATGCTGTTAAAGTGGATATGGGGTGGCCAAATAGCTGGTCCATCCCTATGGGCCAAATATGCAGTTATCTCATAGAGGCCAAATGATGGAGCTTGAATTCAGGGTTTGTGGGGCAGAACCTCATAGACCTCTCATGGTTTCCAAGGTATCAGGTTTTGCAGACATCCCTGTCTCTTTCAAGGTTTGGAAAGTCCTGGAAGGGTAGAATAAGGGGCAACTTAAATGACCAAATAGCAGGAGGCCAATCATTCCTGCCATTCTGGAGCAATTATGTTAGGCCATCCTAGTGGTCTTCTACTCTGCTTATAATGCCTCAGTCCTCAGCATGGCCATTACCTTGACATTCTGTGGGGCCTTTTGGGTGCCACAGCTGGTACAAATGACACAGTCTGACATCATGGTGAGTCTGGGGGAAACAACTGTTGAATTGACCTCGGAAGGGATCTCTGTGCATATGCGGTGGAGCAAGAGTGACCAAGAAGGCATAGGCTTGTGGTTTACAGTGAAAGCCCCAAGCAGGAACATCATGGAATATAGCATCTATGGTAACAAATTACATGGCTCTCCACCCAGGTCTGGGTGAGGTCTTCCTGTGGCATTCAGATGGCAAGCCAGTTATGGCGTATCAGTTCATAGATGTTCTGAGCCTGGCAATGTGTTGGGTAGGCTTGCAAGTTAAAGAGTATAATATCAGTTCTTTCAGAATTGGGACGACAACAACCACCAGGACTCAGGGGCTCTCAGATAGCGAGATCCGATCCATGGGTCAGTGGAAGTCCCAAACATTTTTACACTATGCCCACATTCATTTTGCTCTAACACTGTTTTACTGTTTTCTACATTCCCTCAATGGTTCCAAAGAAATGCAGATCTGAAGGCACTCCTTCATCTATTTGGCAGTGGTACAGGAGGGATGTCAGCGGGGGGAAGGGGAACCTATTGATCCCAAGATGGAAGGTGCATTTTTCTGGATGTGTATGAGAGGCCTGAGCTGGGTGAAACTTCTTCCCTGGCTGGTGGCAGAGGCACAACAAGGACACTCACTGGGCATCTTGCTGATCCGTGTGGGTGGGAACAACCTGGTACTCTGGAAATTCATGGACCTGCTCTTGAGGATGAAGGAGGATATGCAATCCATTCAAGCCTTTTGCCCAACACCAAGATCATTTGTTCCCAAATCATCCAATGGTAGCATTGGTGGCATGCAGTTGACTCTAAAACCATGGACAAAGCATGCATATGCATTAATTTGGAGATGTGGCGATTTATGGAATCCATTGTGGGAACTGTGGTCAGGCACCAGGACATCAACACCTCCTGCCAAAGACATTATGTTTGAGGTTGCGGGAAAGTGTCTGGGACTTGTTTTTAGACTCTTTTTATCAGGTCTTGGAGCACAGTCTAGAGTGAGCTGCTTTGGGGTCAGACAGTGTCCATCCTGTAGTAGCTTAGGAGTCCCTCAGATTAATGGTACAAGGGAAAACAGGAATAAGTCAAATTCTTCTGAATGGCTCCTCTACCCTGGTCAGTATTGGGTCAGTGGGACTGCAAGACTTGGACAGTGGTTGGGCTGGGGCCAGGGTCCAACCTCATTAGGCTTGCCTGGCCACATGGCCTCCCCACTCCTGAGGTTTGGGTACCAACTCAGGAAGTACATAATTTTCTTGGCCCATACAATTCCCATTGCTGGAAGGGGGCAGGTCAGAGTTAGGGTTTGAGATCCCACAGCTGAGTATGCCACTCCAACTGTGTAACAGTCCACTAATAAACATAAAGATGTGGTCATTTCTCTAAGGCTTGTGTGTGTGTGAGTTCTTCAGGGGAAGGTATGAGGCCTACTAAGACAGTACTAAGTCTGCAAAAGCATTACAGCACATGTCACCTTGTCAGTGTCCCATCCACTGTAGCCTGAATGTAGACAGGTAGGAATCCTCTCCCAGGCTGGGGGCGTAGTCTTGGCACCGCCCGTGAAGGAGGAAACACTAATGCCACCCATGGGACATGGGCCACCTGGAGTAGACATAAAGTAAGGGGTTAAAAAAGGCCAGTGACATGCAACCCCACCTAATGTCTTCTCACCTGCTCCATTTCCCACCCGCCCTCATAAAAGCAGGGTTAGGGCAGACCAGAGTAGTGCAAGGAACCCTTTGACCCAGTATAAGGGGCCTGCAGTAGGGGTCAGGGAGTAAGTTTTCCCAGTTTTCCCTCACAGAGTTTCTCCCAGGTTTTTAAGCTTTAGGCCAGCACAGGCACTGTACCAGTCATGTAAGATTGCAGCTTGGGAGCTTTTCAGATTGATGGTACAAGGGGAAAAATGAAAATGAGTCAAATTCTTCCAAAGGGGCTCACCTATCCTTGTCGGCATGGGGTTGGTGGGACTACAAGACCTGGATCCTGGTTGTGGTGGGGTCACAGTCCAATCTCAGTAGTCTTGCCTGTGGGGGTGGGGCAGCAAAACCAGACAGGGTAGTCATTTGCTTCCCTGGCTGCATGGCCTCCCCACTCCAGAGGTTTGTATACCAACTCAGGAAGTACATCATTTCCTCGGCCCGCACAATGCCCTTCCCTGGAAAGAAGAGGCAGGTCAAAGTTAGGGTTTGAGATATCCCAGCTGCACATGCCACTACAACTGTGTAATAATCCACTGATGATCATATGTCTGCTGCCAGTTCTCCAAGACCTCTGTGAATTTGAGTTCCTCAGGGAGAAGGGGTGGGGATTACTAAGACAAATGCAGGCCCTGAGAAAAGACATTTGTGCTGTACTTTACCTACCAAACAAACAACACACAGAAGCACCCCCTGAAAACACTTTACCCTTACATTATCAGCCTGTTCATTTAGGAGCTATAACAGGACAATCTGGGGAATATGTATACCAAATTTATTCAGACCTCAATAAACTGTAAAGTTGTTATTGCTTCTGTTTGATGTTTATAGTGAAATGCAGGCCCTGAAAAGAGACATTTGAGCTGCACTTTACCAAACAAAACACACAGATGCACACATTGAAAAACTCATTACCTTTAAATTATCAACCTGGGTAATTTGAGGCTGTGATGGGATACCTTGGGAAACATGAGTACATTTCCTATTTATGCCTTAAGAAATTGTAAAGTTATTACTGCTTCCATCTGATGCTTGTGAAGCAAATGCAGGTGATGAGAAGAGACATTCGAGCTGCACTTTACCAAACAAATAATACACAGATACATCTCTTTTTTGGGTGTGTTAAGGCATGCATGTGCTCCAGGACTGCCAGCCCCTTTTACCCATCCAACTCGTGTCTACCTCCTGAGTGTCAGCATTACCACCAGAACATCACCTGGTGGCAGCCAAGAGGTGGAAATGCCCACCACCTGAGTCCAGCAGAGGGGAGCTGCAAGGCGGAAGCGCGATTATTTCCCAGCTCTCCCCCTGGCAGGCCCCCAACAACCGAGCTCATTCTAACCCAGGTCACTGGCATGATGAGAGGTGAGATACTGGCAGCATCTCAGCCCTCTGGTCACTAGGCTGCCTTATATTATCCACATGGGCATTTAGAGGCTGTCAGGGAACACTGTAAGGAAGACATACTGTATAATGAATTTCCTGTTTGTTCCTTAAGAAATTGCGAAATAATTACTGCTTTTATCTTATGTTTGTTAAGCAAATACAGGCATTGAGATGAGAAATTCAAGCTGCTCTGTACAAAGCAAACTTCACACAGATGTCCCTCTCGCAAAACATTTTACCCTTATATTATCAAAATGGGCATTTAAGGGCTGTCAGGGGACATCTTGGGGAACATGTAAACCAAATTTCTTGTTTATACCTCAAGATGTTGCTAAGTTATTATTGCTTCTGTCTGATGATTGTGAAACAAATGCAAACCCTGAGAAGAGACATTCAAGCTGCAGTTTACCAAACAGAAAAAACACAGATGCACCCCTTGAAAAAAAACACTTAATACCGATACTATCATCCTGGGCATTTAGGGTCTGCCAGGGGACAGCTTGGGGAACATTTACAACACATGTCTTGTTTATACCTCAGGAAATTGTAAAGTTATTCCTGCTAATGTTTGAAAAGCAAATGCAGGCCCTGAGAAGATCCATTCAAAGCTACACTTTACAAGACAAACAACACATAGATATACTTCCCAAAAAACACTTTACTCTTATATTATAAACCTGGGCATTAGGGGCTGTCAGCGGACATCTTGATGAACATGTAAACTGAATTTTTTTAATTTTCTTTTAATTTATTCACTCAGTTTGATATGCAAATCTACCTTTTATGTCATGGAAATGTAATCATTAATAATTGTGATGTACTTGACTGAAAAACCTGTGGTTGTGATGGATGTAAACCCATTATGATTTGAGGGAGAATAGTCCATTTTTACAAGGTTTCCTACCTTGCGTTTGTGGTCCCACTTGTCAGCAGCTTAGGTCCTGATCATCTCTACAGTTCACTTCCAGTCCAGAGCCTTGAAACGTTAAACAGGACTTCATTTATTTTACAACAACAACAAAAAAAAAACTTGAATGTTTGCAGGTTTGTAACATGGAGCTCACTACAGCACTCCATGTACAAATCGAACCTATGAAGTGCTTGCTAAGCGGTGCCACCATTTTTGTTTGCAATCCACATTTTAACGGGTTGGTTCTATCCAATCAGGTAGTAGATAGTGTGGGTTTGATGAATATTAATGAGAGAATTATGAATATTAATTGTCGAACATGCACAATAACTTTTAAAATGTGCACAACTTTTAGAGTGCACATCTTTTAGAATGTGCACAACAACATTTGAACAGCCACTGATTTCTATATATAATAAGCCCTAACCATATACTATATGTAATTTAAATCAAGTATCGCTGAGGTTTTCTGTTCATTATTGACATGCTGTTAAGACATTTGAAGCTACAGTAGTATGTTTGCATTTTGCATATCTTTTTTTCCGAACTCTGTTTAGTGTTTTCATATAGGCACCTCCTGTCTGTAACTAGGGAGAAATACACATCTTGATGATGTCTGTTAGCTGGCTAGATGGCTAATAGGCAGAAAACCACTGCAATTGGTATGGCTTTGTCCTTTGAACTACAGGAAGTTCATGCACATAAGCCAGATGAACAGTGCCATCCTCAGCCTTCTATCACTGGCTTTTGAGAGGCAAGCCTCCAGTATTTCTACATCCATTGGCTTATATAGTACATACCTACACAATCCCCTACACCACAGTAACAATATGTTTACTTTGCCCATGAATGCAAGGAAACATAAAAATGGGTGGGAGTCTGCAACATGAAGTCCAAACAAACGGAGTAGTTTTATACTGCAAGTTAACAAATGTGAGGAGTGTGTTTAATGAGATGGATAAGCTCAAACTTAAGCTGACCATGAGGCAAACACAAAGTTAATCATATCAAAGTAAATGAGTAGAGTGTAAATTGTGGGCAAGAGTGAGTTATTATTTTGGGTCAGGCGGTACATGAATGATTGATCATATACTTAAAATAGGCATATAGGACAAAATAAGAAAAACATCACACATCATGTAGTTTGCTGTAAAGTGCTCAGTGCTACATAGTTTTTGCTTCACAAACTTCACTCTTCAGTAGCAAAACACTGCACAGTTTATCACTTCTTATATCAGACTGAGGGCTAAACCTCATTGATCCTTCTTATTTCAGTCAAGGATCTTGGTGGGATTGGGTATCACTTGATCACCAGGGAGCCATTACATATTTTTGGGGGGTTCAGTATGGGAGGGTAGCCACTAGATTATCGGGAAGCAGTTAG
Organism: Neoceratodus forsteri; assembly: GCA_016271365.2. NCBI lineage: Eukaryota > Metazoa > Chordata > Ceratodontiformes > Ceratodontidae > Neoceratodus > Neoceratodus forsteri. Next base: position 365,337,220 of record CM057453.1, on the reverse strand, counting down.
GTATTTCAGTAATGATTTGGGTGATAAGGGGTACCACTAAACTATTAGAAATTGGAGTGGGTTGGGGCACAGTAGACTACCAGGGTTTTTGTATTAGGGAAGTGATATTGGGCAAGGGTGGAGGCAATTTTCAAAGGTCTACACAATGTCTCCATACATACAAATGAGCAGAGGCACTGTGCAGAGCTACTTCTGTCCACCTAATGGCATGCAAATGGTTGAATGGTTCCTTGCATGCTATATATTGTCATTAGCATGCCGGGGGGTGCAGGGAGGTAGGTACTGAGTGGGTTGGACAGGGGGGGATATGAAGTTTTCTAATGGGGATTGGGGGCAGGAGGAGTAACACTAATCTACCAGGGAGCAGTTTTCTATTTTAATTGTGATCCGTATGCTGTCAAGTTGCCGAGTACATTTGGCCATGGCAATTATGATGCTGCAACAAGGGTGACAGTTAAAGTAGCGATCTTGGTTTAGGATCACCTCTCACTCATCTTGCCCTTCGCACCCACACAGTTTCTACTTCCTCCTGGGCATGCCCACACTGGAGGAGGTTATATTTAGTTTTGGGGGTGGGGGGCAAAGCCCCTTGCATTATGGGGTGTGGTGGGCAAAGCCCCATGAAAAAGCTGAATATTTCGTGGGAAGGAGCATTGGTGTTGTAACTCCTGGTAGATGAAATGCCTGGTGCTGTAATGCCAGGTGGCATTTTGCCTGCACCATAATCGGCATTGGAAAAATGCATGTCACTGTGGCATGGGCGAACCATGGGGATCAGGGTTGAAAGGGGTACCACAAAACTGCCTGGGAGCAGTTACAGTGGCACCAACCAACATGCAACACAGTAATGCTTCAGTATATCACAACATACTTCAGTATACTGCAGATGACAGTGTAAATCAATGGCAGTTAAGCCCTTTTGTCATGCAGGGTTTTGTGACATGTTACTTACTATAAGTTATTGCATTGCATCATGGCTGACTCTACACTATGTATTTTAATGGGGATCGGGGTGGGAGGGGGATAACACTTGAATAGCAGGGAGCAGTTCTGTATTTGAACAGGGTTCAGCACAGCGGCCATCTACCAGTAGTCTGCTAGTGATCAGTTCTGTATTTCAACAAGGATTGGGGGCAGGAGTTGGGTACCATTACACTACTGGAGAGCAGTTATGTATTTCAACATGAATTAGGGTGGGAGAGGGGACCACTAGATTAACAGGGAGCAGTTATATATTTCAGTTGGGATAAGGGAGGAAGGGAGCACATTAGACACCAGTGTTTTTGAGTTAAGAAATGGGGATTGAGTGAGGGTGGTGGCTACGTGTGAAGCTCTGCGCACAGCCTCCACACATTTGGAGGCAGTATAGCGCAGTGGTCTAAGGCTCTGAGCTGCAAATTTGGTGACATCCAGCAGGCCAGACCTGGGTTTGAATCCCACAGCTTCCACTTGTATACTGTGTGACCCTGAGCAAGTCACTTAACCTCCTTGTGCTCCCAGGTCGCTCCTGTAAAAAAGCTTTCAGCTTAGTGTGCTATACCTGGTTAAACAACTAAATAAATACAATTGCACATAAACATTGCATGGAGCTGTTACGGGCCATATAATGGCATGGTGCAATATGGCATGGTGCCCATATTCAGTACTTTTGCATTGATTTACTTAGGTGAGAGGTACCTCCTAGTGTCCACATGCAAAACAACTTTGCACTTTACCAACTGTGCCTTTCAACATGCCACTTCAGTTAATAGAGTAGTCCTTCACTATAATGAACCTCATTATAGCGAATGTTTGGCTATAAAGAACAGTCATTATGGCTCCAAACCAAATCCCGACATTTATCTCACTGCCAGCATAAATGCACATCTGGCATACCTTAATAGAGATCATGAAGTGTTCCTGCTATGTAGTGGGTATGAAGCTAGCTACCCTGGACAGGCTGAGGAAAGGAGAAAGCCTAGCAAAACCCAGTAGAGAGATAGGTTTCTTCAAGAGCACAATTAGCACCAGGGAAAAAAAGAGGGAGTAGTGAGGGATTTTGTGCCGGAATGCTCAAGAGGTGATGCATTGAAATGTAAAAAGCTTTGTCGCACAGATGAATGAGTTTGACAAAGACACTAAGCTGTGGTTCAAGCAACAGTGGGTTATCGGTGTAGCAGTATCAGGTTGCATAGTGTGGGAGAAGGTGGAGCAATTTGACTAAAACATCATGATGAGGGCTCCAAATTTCATGCATAGGGTGGTTATGACACTTCTAGTGGCATCATGGGATTAGAAGAGTCTGCAGTACTGGTGAGTGGTGAAGCTGCAATGATATTACAGGTGCCAAGTTTCTCCTTAATTTAAAGCAAGTGTTGCACAATGGGGGGGTACCTGCGAGAAAAAATCTATAACTGTGACGAAACAGGTTTGTTCTGGAGTTGCCTCTGTGATGTGATGCTGTCTGGCAAGAGTGAGAGTAATGCATGCAAGGGGCTTAAAATCATTAAAGATCAGATGACCTTTTTTTCGCTTCTATTGCCACAGGGGCTCACAAAATCAAACCCCTGATTATTAGGAAATATCACCAGCCATGGTGTTTTCATCACTGCAACACAAGCTCTTTATCTGTCAAGTACACCAGCAGTCAAAACACCGGGGTTGCATCCGACATCTTCAAAAGCTGATTTAATCAGACTTTGATTCCCTAGGTGCATGCACACCTTAGGTGGCAGAAGCTGCCCCATAAAGTGCTAATGCTCATGGATCAGTGTCCAGTCCCACCCCCAAAAAAATCAAAGCTTCATTCTCGCAATGGTAAAATTCAGAAAATGTTCCTCCTAAAGTATTCAACCTCCCTGATTCAGCTACTAGAGCAAATTATTATCACAACATTCAGAAAACTCTGTCATAAGAGGTTGCTAAGGGATTTAGTGACAGCAGAGACGGGAACCACTGTCACTGATTTCCCATGGAATATGAGTCACCTGATCCAAAGGAGGGAGAGAATCCACTCCCAACAACAAATGTTGCAATCCATGGGCTACAACTGGGGCTGTCCTGGCTTCAGAGTCAAGAGGTGAATCCCGTCAAGGTAATTGAGCTCACACAGCTGATATCTTTCACAAAGTATGTTGCTGGAAACATAGCAAAGTGCCAGAGAACAATGACCGATTATTATAATACTAAATAAAGAAATAAAGAGAATCAGGTTTTAACAGTGAAAACAAGAATAAAAGTCAAAGCAGAAACCCTGCCATGACCTCCTACTGCCTGAAAAACACAAACCAAAATGTATAGTTGTCATATATACCATAATCATAATACGGCATCAAACTCCTGAACCATAAACAGTGTCCCTCATTGAAATGAATGAACTAGTATAATGAACGGACATTATGTCTTCAAAGTCCTTTACTATAGCAAGGGACTACTGTGCTAATAACTGACACTATAGTGCAGTATGTGGGGTCCTGCACTGTTGAGATATTGCCATTCGGTTGGCACATTAAACCGAGGTGCCCTCTGTCCATCTGTGGTCACTGTCCAGGTGGAAGTTAAAGATCGCATGGCACTTATCAAAGAACAGTTGAGGTATTTTTATTAATAAAAAGGCATAAACAAGAACACAAGGAAGAGAACAAATATTACTACTTGAACAGAAACAGAACTAAGAAATAAGCAAAGGAACAAAAGGTAATATCAAATGTCAAAAAGGAAAATAACTGTCATACACTACTCCCCTCTTATGAGTACTTACTCCAGTCTGTTGTCGAGAAAAAGATACCTGGGAGTTTAAACTATATACTAAACATGGCCAACATTCCCCCAGCAGTAAAACAGGTCCATGTAACCCAGTCCTTAAGATGCACCTGTAAATAAGCTGTCACTGCTTAGTGTGCCTTTCTTCATCAACAATTACAAATAAGTAAAAAAAAAAATAAACTTAACACAGTTCCAGGTACTGGAGAGCACAAAGGACAGTTAGCACAGTGCATGCACTGTGTACACGGTTGCCCGATTTTCAAACCTAATTATAGTGTCACAAGGCACTTGTGGCAGGGAATTTGACACAAGTGACAACTTGAGTCAAACCATTCTGAAAATGGCATTTTCAAAGAAACTCACTCCAAACGCCCAGCCACAAGTTTAAACCAGCTCCTCCCTGGTCTAACTTTGCATTCATGGGGGAGCGGTTTACAGGGCTTGCATCACAGCTTTGATGCAAAGTGCTGGAAATTAAGGGCACTGTCACAACTTGCATCCAAGGTTTTAAAATTGGGTGCAGGTTGCATCAGATTCTTGGACACAGGTGTGGCTAACTTTGTGGGGGCACAGAACAGGGTCGCAAGCCATGCATCCCTATGTGAAAATTGGGCACAGTATTTACATTTTGAATATAGGGTCTCCTATGTTGCAGAATGAAGGTTTCATGCTGGGATGTACATCTTAGGCAACTTTTTCAGCTATGATACAGCAGTAGAAATAATAATCTTTTTGCCATAAAGGTTTTTATCCTCCATGGCCAAAGGCAGCTTCTCAACCTAGTCCCTGTGTCATCCAAGTTGACTACCACCTCCCCCAGAGCCCACTTGTAGTTGGAGTACTTCTGTGAATTATCCCTTCATGGCAGGGCCTGAGGGGGGAGTGCTGTCCTCCTTCCCAGTTGCTGGAACCTAGTGCAGTGTGGTCTTGGGATGTACAGGTAAGGCTTCATTGAGCCCCTGATGTCCTTTTCCTCTTTTCAACCCTTCCATTTTTGCCACCAGTGCTGCATTGCCACTAGGCCTCCACCTGGTGGCAGTTGTATGCCAGGTCAACCTGCCTTCTCACCTGGGAAAGGAGAACCATCCTTCAGAACATTGATACTCTCCCCATCTAACCCCCAAAGACCTAAGTCCATTCCTGAACCCAGGTCAACAGTGTGGCAATTGGTAAGGTGTCAGTGCCTCAGCCCTCTATGCCATTGGGCTGGCTTGAGAAATTGTAATCTTGAAAGTAAAGAGTACTCTGTCTTTTGTTAGCATATAAATCAGTGAGCAACTTTGAGCAATTGTGTAAATTTCCAGTATTTCAACTTTTTTTAAATTATTGCTTAGGCTAGAAAATTATGAATTTGCTACACAAATGCTATCACTAGGATGAGAAAACCACCCAAAATAAAATCCCAATGCCAGCCCAGTGGCACTGTAGGCTGAGGCGCTGGACACCTTACCTTGCACTATGCCGGTGACCTGGATTTGGGAATGAACTTGGGTCACCGGTGTGCCAGCATGGGTGGGAAAGTCAGAGCAGGACTGAGTAAGCCAGAAGGCAGCTCTCCTCTCCTGGGGGTGGTCGCCACCCCCCCATAGTCTTGCTACCACCGGTGGCCATCTGGTGGTTAGTGTAGGTGGCGAGGGCAACACGAAGAGTACCTTGAGATGCAGTGTGCACATGCCTCCACAAGTGCATGTGTGTCCAGGATAGGGGGCCTGAATTGAGAAGAAAAAGATCATAAAAACTGTATGACAAAAAATAAAATCCCAGTAACTTAGTCTTGGAGTTATTCCTAACGTAAATAAATTGGGCATTCAAATTGATTGATTTAAAATTTATTTTTATACAGCAACATTTACACTAGAACAATATGCTCTGTTTACAAGTAAATGCCTGTCTTATATAAATGTGTTGGAGGGAGTGAGGGTCAAGAGAGTAGCTTTTAGGACACTGAAAAGAACCAGAAGGGAGTAGGACAAGGAGATGTATGCAAGGAGATCCAAGGAGGTAACCAAGCTAGTGAGAAAGGCCAATGTTTCCAAGGAGATGAGGCTGGCTCAGGGCAGCACAGAGGGGAGAAAGAATTCTATAGATACGTAAGGGAGAAAAGGAATTGCAGGGACCAGATAGTCTGGATCGAGAAGGACGGGGGGAGTGGAGAAGGAGGAGAAACAGGCAGAAGAACTGAATGAATACTTCTACTCTGTGTTCATGAGAGAAGTAGGAGGTCCACTGCCTCAGTGGAATGGAAGGGTGGGGATGAGGGGGAAGGAGTTGACTGATAGGGTGATTCTGGAACACAAGGTATTGGAAGGTCTGAAGGCACTTAGGGTGGATAAGGCATTGGGTCCAGATGGCATTCTTCCTAGGGTGTTGAGGGAGATGGTTGAGGTATTGGCTGGGCCACTGGCTAACCTGTTCAACACCTCCCTCAATGGGTGCATGCTGCAGGACTGGAGGTTGGCTCATTTGGTGACTATTCACAATAGCTGCTCAAAGGATGAGCTGGGTAATTACAGACCTGTCAGTCTCACTTCCATAGTGGGTAAACGTATGGAAGCAATCTTGAAGAAGAGACTGGTAACCTTCCTGGAGGTCAATGAGCTCCAGGATGGGCAGCAGCATGGGTTTGTCTATTGGAGATCATGCCTGACCGACCTAATAGAATACTACAACTGGGTCAAAAGGGAGTTGATCAAGGGCCATGCAGTGGATGTCCTATATCTGGATTTCAGCAAGGCCTTTGATTCAGTCCCTCATGGGTGACTTGGGGCAAAGCTGAAATACATTGGAGTAGGGGCTAAGATGGCTAACTTGATCAAGAATTGTCTGGAAGATAGACTGCAATGGGTGGTTATGGGGGAGGGACTCTCATCTCCTAGACCAGTGACCAGTGGTGTGCCGCAGGGCTTTGTGCTAGGGCCAGTGTTGTTTGGTCTGTTCATATTGAATATTGCACATGAGATTGGGAGCAAGATCTGTTTGTTCACTGATGACACCAAGATGGGGACTGTTGTGGATGACATGGAGGGGTGGCAGAAACTACTGGGTGACCTAACCAGATTTGAGGAGTGGTCAGCAAGGTGGAAATTGGGTTTTAATGCAAAGAAGTGCAAAGTTATGCACTTCAGGGTGAAGAACCCAAGGGAGAAATATTGGTTGGGTGGAATGCAGTTGAGTATCACTGAGGAGAAGAAGGATCTTGGGGTCATAGTAGCTAGGAGCATGAAAAACTCTGCTCAGTGCAGGAGGGCTGCAGCTAAGGCCAATAGGATGCTGGGGTGCATTGCGTCCGGGTTCTCATCTAGATACAAGGATGTGATCCTGCCCCTGTACAGGTCCTTGGTCATGCTGCATTTGGAGTACTGCATGCTTTATTGTCATCCATATCAGATGAAAGATATCAGGCTGCTCAAGGCGGTGTAGCATAGCAAGAAAAATAATACAGAGGATTGTAGGCAGAACCTACAAAGGAAGACTGAGACACTTGAGTTTGTGCACCCTGTAGAGAGAAGGTATCAGGAGATATGATTGAAACTTTCAAATACTTGAGGAGAATCAACAAATCTGGTGCAGAGGGGTTGTTTAAGCTGAAGAAGGGAAGGGACAAGAGGGGGCAGGGGCTAAGACTGGAAGGAGGCAGATTCAGGAGGCAGGTGAGGAGACATTATTTTACTGAGAGGGTGATGTCAAAATGAAAGGCTCTACCAGAGGAGATGGTGGCATGCAGAATGGTGGGTGGGCAGTTTCCAAAAAGCATGGGACAGGGCAAGAGGGGGCTGGGTAAACAATGCTGAGCAGTTTTCAAGGGTGAGAGGTGGATGGGGTGGGTCAGCTGCAGTACAGGGATGCTAGCTGTGCATTCAAGCAGACTTGATAGATGGTGAGGCCTGTTTCTGCTGGCAAGCTTCGCATGTTCCTATGTTCGTAAGTACAAAAATCAGAACTCTACTGCAGATAATGTTAAAAACAACATTAAACAAAAATCACATAATTTCTAGACAATCACAAATATGAGAGATTTCCTGAGAGATTTATCTCTCCAATGAGGTCAGTGATGCAGATGCTTGAGAAATGGGAAAATTCAATTTAGGAGTTAACTATGCTGGCAAGTAAAATCTTGGGACCATATTTAGTAGTACGTTTTTGGACAACTAGTATATTTCCATGCTTTGTCCTTGTAGAATATCTTTCACATGTGCTAAAAGTTAGTGTTGTACAAGAATTTTACAGATGTGGTTGGTCAGAAAAAAGAATATCAAAAATCATGAACAACCACTTTTTCTTACACCTGATGTTCAATGGATGCCAACCCAAAGTCTCATATAAGACACAGTGATTGACTGTTAACACTGAATCACACATCTGGTAATTTTATGATATATTACATACAAAATTTGCCAGGGCTATTCTCCCATCAAACTGATAGTTCAGGCTACCATAGTCCAAGAAATGGTCCAAAGAAAGGAGAAGCATAACTTGTGCAATATTAAGTTTGTCCCTCTTTGGAAGATGGTAGACCACTTGATGTATTGCCCCCAGCTTTCTGTTTATGTATAAAGCAAATGAGTTCATAAAGTTACAAGAAAAAATCTAGGAACTTCAGTGGCATAGAAACATCACCCGACAGAGCATTAGATTTGTATAAATGCATGGTCAGGTGCCAATTCTTATTTTCCTCCTCAAAAACCTACATAGAGCCATTTTGTAAGTGTAATAAGCTTCTCCAGGGTGTGCTTTTTTGGATTTTAATTCACTTCCCAAGGGTAAAAGGACTTGTTCCTTATTACATCCCCGGGGCGTGCATTAAAATCCTATAATAACTGGTCAGCAATTTTTTCCATTGACTGACCCAGTTATAATTTACCATTATAACCCATGGGTTATAACGGCAAACATGTGCCATGTCAGTCAAATAAGAGCCCCATCCTGATTGACTCTTTACTCCTCCTGGGTGGGCTTACTAGTTGCAGAAACATGGTGACTCCTACATCCCACTTAGCGAGGAGCTGCCACACCGAGAGCACATGTAATTTTATTTTTGTTTTAAACACTTCTTTTCTCCCTTATTTAAACTGCATGACAATGTATCTGGCTAATCCTGCTGTTCCAAGAGCCACACCAGGGATTTTCAAAGCCATACTAGAGAAAAACTGTCACCAGGAATGGCTTGGATGTGCTTCAGAGGTAACCATCAGGAGGGGACAAAATGAAACCCAAATAAATAAAAAATGCTGCAAAAAAAAGAAAATCAAAACACAAAAGGAAAGCCTGTCAGAAAGAAAGAGAGAGACAGAGAGTGTGTGTAAAAGTATGCACGCATATGTAAGCAAGCATGTTTGTGTGTATGCATGTGTGTGTGTATGTACTGTGGTGAGAAACTAGTAAAATCAGTGTGGCAAAAAATTGCTGAACAGCAAATACAAAAAATGAAAGATGGGGAAGTCTGCTAAAAGTCAAATTTAATGGTTGCCCTCTGTCTGGGATGCTTTAATAAACCCCTCGGGCTTTGCTCTCAGGGGTTTATGTAGCATTGCACACCTAGGGCAACCATTAAATTCTCATTAAGCACACCTCCTCATCTATTATACACACCCTGTCATGGCTTATTACTTACTTGTCTGATAAGAAAAATCTAAAGCATTATCAACACAGATACCCCAGTACTTATATACACTTAAACCTTTAATAGATAACTGATCCAATTCTTGGTCATCATGACTATGGTTTCAAAACCTCATACACTGCATATTTTAGCATTAAGCAGCACTAGGCTTGATTCCAGAACTATTTTGAAAATTTTCAAAATCCAGCTTCAAACTATGCTTCATAGTATCAAAGTCAGTAACAGATGATATGAGCACTATGTCAGCTCTGTATGTTCACACAGTAGAATACTTTACAATCTGGGAAAGAGGATTTTATGAAAATCAGAAACGAAAGCGAGCCCAAGTTTGATCCCTGTGGTACTCCCCTAAAAATCTTCGAAGGCAGAGATAGAGAGTCAAACACAAAGGCCTTCTGGGACAGTCCAGTTGAATATGATTTAAAACAAGAAATAGTGTTTCCCACACCAACTATAGTACCTTTAGGCAATGGATTAATTCCCCCCCCACACTTTTCCTCTGTGAAACAAACCACTGTGAGATCAATTGTATCTGATATTTAAAATGTTGATACAGTCTGGACTGATTACTTCTGATACACACAAATACAGTCTGGACTAATTGCTTCTGATACAGACATTATTTTGAATAGTCCATATAGTTGCAATAGTGTAACAGATATTAATATTGCTTACATTCATTTTGCAACTTAGAACCATCGTAACTTTTGAATGTTATTATGTTTACCTTTTTGATGTTACACACTGCATGTTGTACTGAGACTGCCCTAGTTTATAAACAACAGCATTTGAGCGCTCAGGCTCTGCTATTTGACTTCCCTTGTTTTATTTAATTTCTTGAAGTTCTGTTTCAGTCAATGTTGTCACATTAGGGAAACAGTCTGCCTATGTACCTTGCAGGTTATTACGCAATGACTCTGACACTATACTAGAAAAAAAATATTTTCTTGAGTGTATGTCAGCAAGTTGGCAAACTATTTAAACAGACTTCCACCGTTTGCTTGCCACACCCCTAAGGAAGAGGGGCTGCCCTCAAAGCACTGAGATTCCTTGCAGGTACAGTTTGGTTGTTGTGCAGCCAGTATGTCTTTTTTTGCTTTTATTTGCACATTCACATTGTACCTTGTTACAGCTTTTTTTTGCACCTGTACAACTGTGACATCAACCACAGAATCAACTTGAACATTTGACGATGAATGGATCCAAGTGCTCAGTCTCCGTGTTTTGTTGACTATTTTTTACTGAGCATTGTACCTAATGTGCGCATTGCCAACTGTATTTTTCTTACCATTTGGTTATTCAGGCATGTTGCCCCAACATTTAGTAGTTATCCATTTCTTTTTTCTGACCACGTGCCCTTGCCCTTTTCAGGTTTTGATAATCAGCTTGAATTCAGTTCAAATGAATCCGCAAGGGGCAATAATAAACCTCAGAGTGACCAGTGCTTGTTTGGCTGCCAGCAGCTGTGCCACCGAGAGTATTCACTTTGAAAGTACTGTCAATGATACTATGGAAGAAGCGGTACAGATGCAGACATGCTTTCAAAAATTAGAGAAGTGGTTACATAGATATCTTTGCAATGTAATGCAGGTTTATTGAAGACCTATCTGGAGAAGGTTTGGACTTCATGGGAACTCTGTGTTGAATAGGTGTCAGCTTGTTATTTAAAAAAACAAAACCTTGTGCATTGGGAGCTATGGGAAGAGAACATGATAAACAGTATCATAAACTTTATTGAAACTCTGGTGAATGAAGAGCATAATAGAGAACAGGTTCTAAAGCAAATTGGGACTTTACATACAAAGCTGTGGGAGTACAGCAACCATTCACTGATTGAGGAGCTGGATGCAAAAGTAACCCAGAAGGCTAATAAAACTGAACAGGAGGACAAGAATAAAGAAGCATTTGTCAACGCCGAATGTTTGCTTGTTGGTATTAGCATTGGAAATGCAGGAGTTAGGCAGATGCAGAGTAGGAATAGCAGTGAAGCATTGAACTTCACGCCAACCCCACCTCCACCCTGCAGATATGGACGGGCATTAGGATATGTGTTTGGGTTGTCGCCCATAACATTCATGCCATTTCACCTCACCCTATCCTGCAGACACCGACAAGTGTTGAGGTGTGCCTTGGAGTGTTTAGCTTTTCAGTCACCCCACTCCATAACAACATACGCTGAAATGGGTGCAATATAGGAGAATGGGGTGAACTCTGGGGCCGAAGAGTCCAAGGCACACCTCGATGCCTGTCACTGACTGCAGGGTGGGGGGGGGTGGAATGGCATCAGCATTAAAGTCGGCGATCCAAAGGCACACCCCTGATGCCTGTCAGTTTGTACAGGGTGGGATGTAATGGTTAGAAACCCTAACACCCCTTGGTGTTTGTTGGTATTTGCACTAAAAATTTCAACATAGCCTTTTTGTGACCCTCACCTCATGAAAGCATTTGGGACCTCTTCTCATGAACAGTGGCACTGTGAGTTTGTCAATGTCTCCCAAACTTTGAGTTCCCACATCAACCGTGTCATTGTGTGCCAGATGTACGTAACCACAGATCGGGCAGGTTGTGAAGAATGACAGCTGCACCATTCATAGGGAGGTGCGAAGAGATGGCAATGTTGAAAATCGGTAGTGAAAATATTAAAAATGCTAGAACTTCTGAGCATACATGGAAACTGCACAACGCCAAATTTTCAACATAGGCATTTTGTGACCACTGCTCATGAACACTGTCACTATGATTTTTTAAGCTATCCCGAACATTGATTTCCCATGGAAACCATGCTATTCTGCACCAGATGTGTAAACGCATATTTTGGGCAGGATGTAAAAAATGACAGCTATACTGTTCATAAGGAGGTCTGAAAAAATGCGAATGTTGGAAATCTGGAGTGGAAGTACTGCAAATTTGCGAAGTTACGAGGGTGCATGGAAACTGCTTACAACACACACTTGTAACACAATTATTTTATGGACGTTTTGTCACCTAATTTTCAACATAGGCATTTTAGGACCTCTGCTCATGAACAGAGTCATTGTGATTTTATATATGAACATACATATGAACATACGAATCTGCCTGCAGAACAGACCTATCTAAAGCTACCAGGTCTATCTAAATCTGCCCTAGCATACAGCTAGCACCCTAGATTGCAGCTGCCCCAGCCTCCTCCCCTCAATTCCTCCCCCGCTTGTCCCAGCCCCTGCCCTCCTGACTCTTCTTCTTGCATTATCCCAGTCCTTCTTAAAGCTATTGATTGTCTTACATGTTACCACTGCCTCTGGCAGTGTGTTCCAACTAGACACCACCCTCTCAGTGAAGTAGTGCCTCCTCATTTCCCTTTAGAAATATCCCCCTTCCCACCTTAGTCCATGCCCCCTCATCTCTCTTCCACTCCTCAGTTTAAATGCCCCCTTAGTGCTAGGTTTATTTATCCCCTCAGGTATTTAAACACTTCTATCATATCCCCCCATCCCTCCTCTCCTTCACTGTGTACATGTTCAGCTCATTCAGCCTAATTTCATATTCCTTTCCTTCCAACCCCTTTAACATTTTTGTTGCCCTCCTTTGCACCCCCTCCAGCAACTTTATATCTCTGCTCAGGTATGGCCTCCAGTATTGCACACAGTACTCCAGGTGTGATCTGATTCATGATCAGTAGAGAGATAAGATCACATCCCTTTGTCTGGAAGAGAACCCCCTTGCGATACACCCCAGTATCTTGTTTGCCTTCGCTGTTGCTCTCCTACACTGGGCTGAGTTTTTCATGCTCCCAGTTACCAATACCTCTAGGTCTTTCTCCTCCTCTGTGATCCCCAACCTCACCCCCCAAACAAAAGTCTCTCTCCTGGTTCTTAGGCCTGAAGTGCATCACCTTACACTTGTTTGCATTGAATCCTAGCTGCCACTGCATCGACCATGTCTCTGCTTTGGTTAGGTCCCACTGCAGTTTTTCCCATCTGTCCTCTTTGTCTACCACTGCCCCCAATTTGGTATCATCTACAAACATAATAACCCTGCTCCCCACTCCATGTGCTATATTAGAGATAAAGGCCCAGATATTCAAATTGCACCAGGCTGTGGCGCAAGCCTGGGCACAGCTCAACTTGGCTGCGCAGGGGCGTGGACTGGGTGATATTCAACTGAGCTGCACCATGGATCAGCATAGTTGGATATCGCACCCTGGCCACCCGCAGTGCGCATGGCACAGTGGCACTGCGCCAGTGCCAGTGGCCAGAGTGGAGCATGGGGATGTGCTAGTGCAAGTTCCATTGTGCTAGACACAACTACCGCGATATTCAAAAGTCCACATGCAAATGGGTACATAATGCATGCAAGGCACAAATGGGGCCATTTGCATTTCATTATGGCCTCATTTGCATGCAGGTGCACTGATCCCCAATGACCTGCACCTGGCACCCTGATAGGCAGCAGCGGTCAGGGACCTATTACCCTGCAGCGTGCAATGTGCCCCTGGCGATCACGGGCATTAGTATAATAAAATGACTCCAATAACCTGGTGGTCCAGTGAACTGCTGTCTGCCCAATCATGGGCTTAAGTAAATAAAATAAAAATCTATATCCTGGTGGTCCAGTGGACGCTGTCTGCCGATCGTGAGTTTAAGTAAATAAAATAAAGAAATCCTATATCCCTGGTGGTCCAGGTGACCCCCTCCCACCGCCCACTGATCCCCCGCCCGCTCCCCAGTCAGCAGTGGGCGAGCACCCACCACCTGCCCCCCCTGCCCACCAGACACTATCGGTGGGGCTGTATCCCATTGGTCCCTGCGTGAGCCAACAGGCATGCAGCCCATACTATACCACATATTCCAGATATGTGAACGGATCCATTCACATATCTGAATATGTATGGTACGGGAGTTGCACGCCCATTGGCTCACGCCTGGGACCAATGGGTGTACCCTTCACCGGTGCGGTGTCAGTTGGCAGGTGGTGGGGCGGCAGGCAGGTGGGGCTGCCCACTGCTGACCGAGGGGGTGGTAGCGGGCAGTGGGGATCAGTGGGAGGGTGGGGAGGGGGTCCACTGGACCACCAGGGACATGGGATTTCTTTATTTTATTTACTTTGAGCTCGTGATCGAGCAGACAGCGTCCACTGGACCACCAGGGATATAGGAAACTTATTTATTTTACTGAAGCCCGCAATCGGGCTGACAGCGGTCCACTGGACCACCAGGGATATAGGATTTCTTTATTTCATTTACTTAAGCCCACGATCGGGCAGACAGCGGTCCACTGGACCACCAGGGATATGGGATTCTATATTTTTAATACCAATGCCCACGATCGGGCATGGGGGGGCACCACCACAGAGGTGCAGCCGGAGCTTGGGTGGCTACCCACAGGTGGCAGCTGCCGTGTTGTGTCCTGCAATATGGCAGCTCACCTGTGGGTGGCGACGTTACTCTTTTTTGCTTAACTTTTGCGGCGCAAGAAGGGTTGTGCATGCATGGCTCAGCACATCCCAGGCTGAATATTGGGCTGTGCAGAGTACACATGGGCACTCCCCCCCACCTGCGCCTGCATACATTACTGATGCGCTCTGGCGTAGTGGGATTTGTGCCAGGCACAATTCCCGTTTGAATATCGCGCCAGGGTGCATCAGTGGGTTGCGCATGGTGCAATACTGTTGCACCATGTGCTACCCTTTAGAACTGAGCGGTCGCTGCTCCTTCAGCTGCAGTCCAGAGGGGGAGATAAACTTGAGGTGGTTACCTCCACTAAATACCTTGGTCTAACCCTGGACCAAGGCTTCACCCTTAAAAATCATGTTGACCAACTTACCAAAGCCATCCATGGGAAACTCGGTATCCTCTACAGAATAAAGGACCAGATTATCCCCGAAGCCAGAGTAGCCATCACAACTAGCATCCTTCTCCCTAAGCTCACCTACGCGGCCCCTGTTCTCCAAGGCGTGGCCTCTATGGAACTTGGCAGGCTCCATACCTTATACAACAAGATTGTCTGATTTGCCACTTTATCACACCCTAGGACCCACCACTGTGAGGCTCAATCTAAGCTCAGGTGGCCGTCATTGGAAGCCCGCCTCATCTACCCGACACTCTGCCTTACATTTAAGCTTCTGGGGCCCTCACCTCCCCCTAGTCTCAAAGGGCTAGTCAGGATTAAATCCAATCTGAGGAGTCTCCATACCTCTGGACAAACTCTCCTTGTGGTCCCCAAAACAAGGACTAAAACTGGGTCCAGGTCCTTTGCTTTCATAGCCCCTTCCAACTGGAACAAACTCCCACTGGACGCATGGGAGGCAGGGTCTGGCTCCTGCTTCCGGTCTAAGCTCAAAGCACACCTGCTCGACAGGAGCATTTGCCATTGCCTAAGGACCTGACCTTTACGCCACTGCCCCTCCCTCACAGGAAGGTGAGCATTATTGGAACAACTTTCCTCCCATTTAGCCCTAAGGAAGGTATCTTGTTTCTCTGGTAATTTCAAGCCGTTATCTCGTACACTCCCTAGTTTACTTGACATGTGTATGAAAAATGTCTTATATATGCCTAACTCTTTATGTCCCTCTGCCCATATGTTCCCCCACCACATATCTGATTGTAACTCTATGAAGTCTTTCACTGTTAAACATTATGGAATTTATCCAATTTGTACTGTTCTGCTTACCTGTATGTATGTTCTGCTTACCTGTATGTTATTTTTTACCCCCGGGTCGCCCCTGAGAAAGGGACCTCCGGGGCCCAGTGGGCCTACCCGGTCAACAAAATTCAATAAATAATATCTGGGCCAAAGAGCCCAAATAGCACTGGGCCTAGCACTGACCCCTACAGCACCCTGCTTGTCATGGCTCTAGGTGCTGAGAGCTCCCCCACCACCACCACCCTCTGCACCCTCCCCTGTAACCAGGTCTCTATCCATTTAGTCATCTTTTTTCCCACCCCCACTGCCATCACCTTCCCCCCAGTCTCCCATGAGGCACTGTATCAAAGGTCTTACTGAAGTCCAAGTACAGGACATGTACCACATGGCCTCTGTCCAACTTCCTTGTCACCCAGTCATAATACTCTATTAGGCTGGTTTGAGAAGATCTCCCTGAGACAAACCCATGTTGCCGCCCATCTTGGAGGCCATTACTCTCTAGGAATGCCAAAAATCTCTGCTTCAGTATCACCTCCATAAGCTTACCCACTATGGACATGAAACTGACTGTCCAATAATTTCCTGGCTCCTCCCTCGGCCCACTTCTGTGTATGGGCACCACATGGGCCATCCTCCACTCCTGGGGCACACACCCTGTTTCCAGGGAGGTGTTGAACAGATCTGCCAGTGGCTCAGCCAACAGCTCCACCATCTCCCTCAGCACCCTGCGATGTATGCCATTGGGACCTGGTATCTTGTCCACCCTTACTGCCCTCAGCCCCTCTAACACCCTAGTCCCTGTGATCACTTTGTCCATCACCTCCTACCCCTTCCCCACCCCCAGCCCATGCTGGTAGTGGACCATCCTCTCCTTAGTGAAAATGCAGCAGAAGAGCTCATTTAGAATTTCCACTTGCTCCTCCCCTTTCCATCCAATCCGCTCCCCACTTTATCCTCACAATATGTTCTTTACACTTCCTCTTTTCCCTGACATACCTCAAAAAGTCCTTTTCCCCTCCCTTTATGCCCTGTGCTAACCTTAATTAACTGGAGGCCTTAGCTTTTTTCACCCTCCTGGCCACCTCCCTTGATCAACTCCCGCAAGCCTCCTTATACTCTCCATTCTCTGTTCTCCTGTACTTCCAGTATGCAGCCCTCTATGACCTTACCCCTTGCAGCACTTCCTTGTTCAGCCAGCATGGTTTCTTGGCTCTGCTTTTCTTACTCCTGGCCCTGGTGCAAGCTACTGTGGCCTCTGTTAGCCCAGTCTTTATGACTCCCCACTTTTGTTCTGCATCCATCCCTGGCCTTATATCCTGGAGTCTCCTTCACAGTATTGCTTCCATCCTCCCAAAGTCCACCCTACTAAAGTCCATCACTTTGGTGTCTGTGCCTCCTGTCTCCCTGCCCAGTGTGAGAATGAGCCACAATGTTTGGTGGTCGCTACCCGCTAGTAGGTCTTCCGCCCTTACCTCCCTCACCACCTCCCCATTTGCCAGTACTAGGTCCAGAGTGCCACCAAGCTTTGTAGGCCCACTTACCAATTGCATCAGAAGGCTGTCCTGCAATGCATCAATGAGCACCTGCTCCCTGGTACTGCTAGTGGCCGGTGTGCTCCAGTCAACCTCTCGTAGGTTAAAATCCACCACTATTACCACACTCCCCCTTCTACAGACCCTCCTTATCTGCTCTGCCAACTCTCCATCCAGTTCCCCGGATTGGGCTGGTGGTCTGTACACCACTTCCAGCCTCAGCTTTCAGCTCTTGGAGTCCAGGAGCTGCACCCAAAGTGCCTCTGTCCTCTCCTCTCCTCTACTCTTCTCCCTTGTCTGTTATGCATTTGATCCCTTCCTTCACACAGAGTGCACCCCCCCTTCCAACCCCCAAGTCCCTGCTGTATATCCTGTATCCTGGGATTGCTGAGTCCTGATCATGGTACTCTGTGGCCCAAGTCTCTGTCACTGCAGCAGTGTCCATCTTCCCCTCTGAAAGAAGTGCCTGAAGCTCTGCAATTTTGTTTCCTAGGCTTCTTGCATTGAGAGAGACCACCTTCCAACTGTACCCCTCCTTCTCCTCACTCTTCTCCTTGGCCTGTGTCCCTCCTCTTCGTAGGCCACACCCTTTCTCCTCGTTATTCTTACTGGGTGGTGGTGCCTTCTGTATTACACTCAGACCACTCTGCCTGCCCCCTCCCAGGGTTACTACGCCTCTGCCTTTATCTATATCTAGTGGGGTGAGCTCATTAGGCTCCCCTGTCCGGACCTTTCTACCAACCTCAGTCTTTTGACCACCCCCCCACTAGTTTAAATCCACCTTAGTAGAGCTATACCCCTCTAATCCTGCCTTTAATACTCCCCTTCCCTCCCTACACAAGTGTAGCCTGTCCGCCGTGTACATGTCACTATTCCCCCAGACCCTACCCCAGTTAGTCACTAACCCATAATTTTTGGTGTGGCATCAATCCCTCAGCCACTTGTTGAACTCCTCGATCCTACCCTTCCTCCCCATGCTTGCACATGGTACTGGGAGTACCTCCGAGAATGCTACTGACTCCCCCACGCTCTTACACTGCCTGCCCAATGCCTAGAACCTCCCCCTCACTACTTCCACAGTGTCCCCCACCAAGTCGTTTGTACCCACAAGCAACAGTAAATTAGGTTTCTTCCTTCCCTTGCTACACATTTGAGCAGTGCCTGCCCCTCTTTCAGTCAACCCGGGGATAGCTTCAACCCAAATATGGCTGTGCTTTTCCCCACTTCTGTCCCATCTCACCCCTTTCAGTATAGAATCTCCCAGGACAAGTACCCCCCATCCCTTACCCCCTTTCCCTTCTAATGCCCCTTCCACCATCCCAGTATTCATTGTTCCCTGCCCCTTACCCCCACCAGCTGCACGCTCTGTGACTTCTGTATCTGCACCCCCTACTTCTGCCTCACCCCATTTCTCTGCTTTATTCCTCCCATCCTCCCTGAAACCCTTCCCAGCCTGACTACCTCCTACTGGGCTTCCCATGTTGACTTCCCCATCTCCTCTGCTACTTTCCAACCCCTCTCCTATCACTGTTGTTGTCGATCTAGAGCCCCTATTCCCTTCGACCCGATAGTGATGCTCCTCTCATCGTTCCCCTTCCCATAGTCTTCTCTCCTCCAGTCACCCCCCTCCTTCCTTACTAGCCCCCTTATACCCTTTTGTCCTCACTATCTCTTCCCCTACCTGTTGCCATCCCTCTCATGCCCCGCTTGTCCTCCCCCTTCAGTATGTTCCTACTCACTGCCTCTCTCCCATAGCAGAGGCTTGTATCTATTCCGAGTCAATACCCCTTCTACACCTCTTCCCCCTATTGGTTCCTCACTCCTACTTGTTCCTCTCTATGCCCACCCCAGTCCCTCCCTACCCGCAGCCATCTGCTCTCTCTCTGGTACCCCTCGTGGTTTCTTCCTCCCCCATCAGGAGGCCCCCTTCCTCACCTCGGGCACCCCCTCCCTTCTCCTCTCTTTTCTGCTAGTGTCTCTGATACTGGGGTCAGTTTCAGTCCCTACTGTAGTTGTTCTTCCCCATCCCCCCTTGCCATCCCCTATTCCCCCCAGCAAGAATGCCTGCCATACTCATCTGCCCTGCCACTTAGACTCCTCCCTAACCTGCACACTTACTCCTTTAAACTAGCCAGTTGTCTACAGAGCATACACCCCCCCATCCTCCAAGCCCAGTCCAGGATCATGGCGGACCCACACCTTGTACACCCCACCACCCTTCCAAAGATACCTGCCCTATTGACATGCGGCACCTGCCCCATGTTGGCCCCCCATCTTATGTTACGGGCTCTTACTCCCGGTTTCTGTACCCTACTACAACTGATAGGGCCCTATTAACTCAAATTCACATTTCCCCCCACACTAGTCCCCCTACTGCCCTCTTGTCAACTGGGTTAATTCAGTCTCAAATCTTATCCATTAGATACTGCATTACTGTAGCAATCTTAAAGCCTCCTAGTCCGCTTTTAACCCATCAGCTACCATACTTTTTGTTCTCAGCCCTCATAGTTTCACTTAGTCCAGTTAGAAATCGTATTGCACTCCAAGTATTACTCAGCTCAGTTAGGGAAATAAACAGAACAAATAAATATGTATTATTACAGCAATCCTAACAGTATAGCTGAGTACTTAGCTCAGTTAGAGAAATAAACAGAAAAACTAAATCTGTATTATTACAGCAGTCGTAAAAGCATACAATCATTGCTTTGTCTCCACCCCAGAGACCCTGCTGTAATATAGGATCACACAGGACACTAGGCAGGTGGGTGGGCAACTCTAAAGTCCTGACAGAGCTCTGTTGATCTCGCTCACTCCCCCTCTCTCACTCACTCATTCTGTTTCTCCCGGGGCTGCAGGCTGCCCTTTTCTACTGGGCTCCTACATGCATTGGGCCTTTTCTGCCCACAAAGAAATCCGTAGCAGTCCCGATGAGCTCCATTGAGCTCGCTCACCCCCACTCACTCATGCTGTTTCTCCTGGCACTGCAGGCTGCCCTTTGTACTGGGCTCCTGCCTGCATTGGCGCCTTTTTTCTGCCCACAGAGAAATCCGTAGCAGTCCTAATAGAGCTCCATTGAGCTCACTCTCTCCCCCTCTCTCACTCGCTTATTCTGTTTCTCCCTTGGCTGCAGGTTGCCCTTTTGTACTGGGCTCCTGCCTGCATTGACGTCTTTTTCTGCCCACAAAGAAATCCACAACAGTCCCAACAGAGCTCCATTGAGCTCGCTCACTCTCCCCCTCTCTCACTCGCTCATTCTGTTTCTCGTGGTGCTGCAGGCTGCCCTTTTGTACTGGGCTCCTGCCTGCATTGTTGCCTTTTTCTGCCCTCAAAGAAATCTGCAGCACTCCCCCTTCTCACTCACTTGTTGTTAATCTGTCCCAAACACTGATTTCCCACTGCAACAGCGCTATTCTGGCCCAGAAGTGCAAAAACACATCTCTGCCAGGATCTGAAAAATGACAGCTGTACTGTTCATAAGGAGGTATGAAAAAATGTCAGTGTTGAAAATCTGGCATAAATATATAGCAAATTTGCGAAGTTACAAGTGTGCGTGGAAACTGTACAATGCATGCTTGTAACACAGTCATTTTATGGACTTTAGTCACCAGATTTTCAACATAGGCATTTTAGGACCTCTGCTCATGAACAGTGTCAGTCATTTTCTTAATCTATCCCTAAAACTGATTTCCCATAGAGACCATGCTATTCTGTGCCGGAAGTGCAAAAACACATTTTGGCCAGGATGTGTAAAATGACAGCTATACTGTTCATAAGGAGGTATGGAAAAATTCCAGTGTTGAAAATCTGGAGTGAAAATATCATAAATTCACGAAGTTACGAGCGTTCATAGAAACTGTGCAACGCATGCTCATTAAACAGTCATTTTTTGGATTTTTTTCACCAAATTTGCAACAAAGGCTTTTTGAGAGCCCACCTCATGAACAATGGCACTGTTGTTTCATTAATCCATCCCAAAAGGTGATTCTGCGCACTGACCTCAAAATCATCTTTCAGGACTGAATAATGCCATGACAGAGACTGAATTCATGAGGAGGGGTCCCAATAATGCCATGTCAAAAATTTGGTGCAAAAATTCCCCAAAATGCCTGAGATATGCATCAAAGTTGAAAAAACCCTATTTATGCCATTATACAGCTTACCGGCATTTCTTCAGTTCGCAGTCGGCTTTGAAAAGTGCAGATGTGTTCCCGGTCCACCAAAGATCGTCGCACTGGGCTTCGGAGGTAAGTATGGGGTGAGGGGTGTGTGTGGGGAGGCAGGGTGTGCAGAGGGTGGGAGAAGGTTGGGGGAAGGGGCAGGAGAGACTGCGAGGGACCATTTTCTTATTTTACAGGTAAAAAAAAAAAGGACAATGTGGGTTGGTTTTCTTCTTTCTCAGCTGTTGTTTGGTACACTGGGTGGGCTCCCAGTGTGTCAGCTGCATTTGTGAGGAGGGGGACCGAAGCCAACAGGGATTGGGCCCCCATCGGCACAGAAACTGGGGGGGGTGCATGATGCTGAGGGGGATTGGGCACCCCCTTAGCACACATCAGAAATCGAGGGGGTGGGAACATTGTGCTGACAGAGATTAGGCTCCTCATTCGGCAAATTGAACTGGAAAGGGGGGTCTGAAGCCGACAGGGATTGGGTCTCCTGTCATCAAAGAAAGACTGCTGGAGAGGCGCATGATGCCAAGGGGGATTGGGCACCCCCTCAGCACACAACTGAAACTTGAGGGTGGGGACATTATGCCGACGGGGAATGGGCTCCCCGTCAGCAAATGAAGGTGGTCAGGAGCATGCCAACAGGGGGATTGGGCACCCCTGTCTGCTCTGAGGCAGCTGCATAGAGCCGTCATGTTTCTGGTATTGTTACACCAGGCGAGGTACCTCCCTGCAATGACGGGTCATTCCCTCATTGCAGAGGAATTGCTGATGCTGCAATGATGAGTCAGCCCCTCATTGTAATGGCCAAATCGTTTCAAGTTGGTGGCACTTCTGCAGAACCAGTGTCATCAGGACACTGGGCCTGCATTGGGTGCACAGCATGAAGCCCACAAATGCAGTGCTGGCATTGGATGCCACACTGCCGCACCTCCACAACCCGCTTCTCTCCTAAGCTGCTGCATAACGTTTCTTGCACAGGCATGCAAGCAAACATAAAAAAAGAAACTGCTCTGGGATGAACAGAATTATCTGACAGATAAAATCTAGAGCTGGGAAAGTAGATTGCATTCCCAGAGTAAAGGGGGGTCCCATTTGAGGGGGTGGTTCAGGAGAAGACACAAAAGCAAATCAGATAAAAGCATACTGATCATGCATTATACACATGGTAGTTCACAGTCACACCAGAGCTGTAGAGCAGTGAATTTGTTAGAAGAAGCCTCACTGGAGACCCACAGTGAAACAATGGGAGGGCTTTAAGCCCAAGGTTCAATGAGCGGAACAACTAAGTCACTTCCCAATCAGGCTTATAAGGTCACTCATACTGGGGCACTCCAGGATTTGTTTCTTGTTGCTGCCAGAGGTGCCGCTCCTCCTCTCTTCTCTGCTGCTCCTGTCTGATGTCATTCTTGCAGTCGCCTCTGGCTGTCTGTTTGCTCCATCCCTCACTTGTTGCCTCTGCGGCTTTTTGCCACTCATCCTTGGCATCTGCCTTGCCTTCTACTCATTTCCCTCCCCTTCTCTGTGGTTCCTCCCTCCCCGTTCCTCCTTCGTCCACTGCTCATCTTCGTCTCCACCCCCCCCCCCATATGCCACTTTCGAGGCTGGTTCTTCCCCTTTTGCCATCTGTCTTTTCTGCCTCCTCTGGCGCTGTCTTCACCGGTGCTTCAGGGCATCCATATCAGTTGTACCTGGCCGTCCTCCCATGTGCATCTTACTGTGCTTGCATCTGGTTGTGTTCTGTGGCGGCAAACACAGTTGCAGAGGTCATTGTTTGCACCCTCCGGGGGGATCTTTGTAAGTACCTCAGTATTCTCTGTGCAGGGGATAAAACAAAAATGGATAGTTTCATACTTTATTCACATATATCTGCTAGGTAGAAGGTTCGAATCTGCTGAACAGGGTGTACCACTCATGTAGCAGCATTTTCCCCTCTACACTTGTGGGGTAAATCTTCAGGTCAGAAGGTTATACAGTGCCTTCAGTCGCCCTTCAGTTAGCTCTGTACCTAATATAACCTGATTGCTGGGGTTACTGTGTTCTTTTAGCATTGTAAATGTTCTGATCATGTTTCCTGCATTATTTAATTATTTTTTCTTTGTTTAACTACTTTAACTGGTTGGGAGTTGTCTGCATTATTTCTTCATTCGGTACGTCATTTCTACACATTTAGGCCATTTGCTGTGCTCTTGATGTCCATTGTTGTGTTCCTTTCCGGCTGTGAGGTTAAGAGGTATGTTTTTGCTTCCCTGCTCTAACTCCCCTCCTGCTCATTCTTTCTGCATTCAGTATCTACCAGTTTCCCTCAACTATTTTCCAATGTGTCTACCATTCCCTCACATTGACTCCTTGAGCATTACCCTCTCGGGTCCATGCTACCTCACCTCGACCTATGCATCTAGTTACATCACTCATTCAGTATGCCTCTCATCAAATTCCCATCAGATTTTTTCTCTCTCATGATTCTCCTGAGAACCTTCATAACTTTTCACCTCGGTTTAGGCCCTCAGCGTACACTTCCTTACTAATCATCGCCATCCCCTAGTGGTTTTGCATACCGCATCCCTATCACTAACCCTCTCAGGTCCCTCATACCTTGCCTTGACCTGCTCATCTCTTTCATTCGTTCTGTCAGTATGCCTCGGCTGTCTCCATCTGGCCTGACATTGGTATTTCTTTTAGGCATGCCTATCATGACTCATATGCTGGCTTGTTCAATCTGCCACTCCGAGTCCTCTCATTTGTTCCTCCATCTAGGGGGTGCACTCCCTCCTTCCTTGTCCAGTATCTTCTTTTGGGGTTTCCCTTATCCTGTATCTGGCTAGCTATCATTAATCATATGCCACCTCATCGACCCGTGGCCCTCCTGCCGCATGTATCAGGTTCATGAATCCAGTCATCATTCACCTCTTATTATCTCGTACCAGCCATCAAGGATTCACTGAACTCCATCCATCCATCATCAGCCATCAAGGATTTGCTCCAATCATGGCTTCCATCTCTCCTCATGCTTCCATCTCTCATCATGCCTTTTCTCATGCCATCCCTCACAGATTCACTCCACTCATGGCTTCACTCCTCATCTATCCCTGCTACCTCGATTTGACTCTATCTCCACTCAAGTGCCATGCCTTCCTGTCTGTTGCCCTTTGCTAAGGGCTGGCTGAAGGATCTCCACCATTGTTCAAGTTCCTTTTCAAGTTAATTTCTGAATCTACCTCCTTTCGAGGAGTCTTAGTCACATTGCTCTATCGAGCATACCACTGTTGTCCAAGTTCAACTTCAATTTCGAGCCACTGCCCTCCTGCCGCATTCATCAAGTTCCTGACTCTGGTCATCATTCATGCCATCATTCAAGTTCATTTTCAAGTTAATTTCCTGTCCCCTCTTCCTCAGTCTTCTCATATTGGACTGCTGCACTCCTGCTGCGATCATCATCATCAATCTGCATCTTCCTCAGTCTTCTCGTGATCACATCTGGATAACCCTTGCTCCTCTGACTTCTACATGGATCAACTCCTTCCCATCGCCTATTCGAGCCTACCCCTCTCGGATCCCTGCTGCCTCATGTTCCTTCTTTGATCTGTGCTTTCTTTTTGGGGAGTTTTCCCTATCTATCATCATCCTCCCTACTCATCTCCTTCTCTTTAACGAATCCTTCTTTTTAATGACATATGATCTGGACTGTCTGACCAACTACAGGCCTGTATGTAAACTGTCCTTTGTGGGTAAGGTTATTGAGAAGGTGGTTGCATCGCAGCTGTATGATCATTTGTCCAGCCACAATATCTATGATTCTCTCCAGTCTGGATTTAGGAAGAGACATAGTACCGAGATGGCTTTTGTCTGGGTACTAAATGACCTCCTAATAGTGAGAGATCGAAGGACCCATTCCATCTTGGTTCTTCTTGATCTCTCTGTGGCACTTGACACTGTAGACCATGGTGTGCTGTTGGAGCACCTGTGGTTCATCTGTGAACTGTCTGCTAAGGTCCTCAGATGGTTTTGATCTTTCTATGAGGGTAGGACTCAGAGGATGGTGTCTAGGATTTTTTCCTCAGCATCACTCCCCCTATCCTGCAGGGTGCCGCAGAGCTCCATTCTCATGCCTATGTTGTTTGTGGTGTACTTCCTGCCATTGGGAGTGATTGTCAGGTGGTACAGCTTGAGTTTTCACTGCTATACAAATGATACTCAGCTGTACAAGTCTTTTGAGCCTGGCCAGGATGATACTGTTTCGATATTTAATAACTGTCTCACCGAGATCAGGATTGGATGAATGTGAGTTGGCTGCAGTTAAACCTGGAAAAAACTGAGGTGTTGGTTGTGGACCTTGGTCACCGGGAGGCGGGTTTGTTGGCAGATCACTTTCAGGTCCATTGCTTGGGGGTGTTCAGCTAACTACCTCAGACTGGGTGCGAAACTTGGGTGTTATGTTTGATGACTGTTTGACTCTTAAATCTCAGATGTTGGCAGTTGTCAAAACTTCTTTTTACCATCTGAGGAATATCACCTAGGTGAAGCACCTGGTTCCTTCCGACGATCTTCCAACTTTGGTCCATACCTTCGTTACCTCCCACCTTGACTACTGCAACACCCTTTATCTTGGGCTTCCAGGGGTTAATATCTGCAGCCTGCAGCTAGTACAGAATGCGGAAGCCTGGCTGCTGAGTGGTACTTCTAGGACCAGTCATATAACACCTGTGCTCTGCGGACAGCACTGGCTGCCAGTACAGTGGCAGATCATCTTCAACATCAGTTTGCTGACCTATAAGGCCCTACATGACAGGGGACCTGCTTACCTGCAAGATCTCATTCACCCCTACTGTCCCTTCCTGCCACTCCAATCCACCAACAAGGGATTGCTAGAGATTCCTAGGGTTCATTTAAAAACATTTGGGGCTAGGTCTTTCAGTTTCATGGCCCCCACCCTGTGGAATTCTCTGCCTCGTCGGGTGTGAGATTGCCTGACCATCCAAAGCTTTAAAGTGGTTTTAAAAGCACATCTTTTTAGCCTAGTGTGCTCTGAATTTTAACGCCACTGTTGTTAGTATGCATTTTAATCTGCTGTATTTATGGTTTTAATTAGTTGTATTTGTTTATTTATTGATCTGTTTTAATGAATTATGTATTAGTGCCTTGATTTTAGAAAGGCACTTTTTACAAATAAAGTCTGATTTGATTGATTTGATTTAAATAAAATGTCATCAGCCTGGAGGGAAGGCGACCTAGGCTGTGGATCCCAAGAGGTTTCCTCCTCAAATGGGGGTTTTCCTCTCCTCCGTGCCAATGGTCATAATATTAGTTAGAGTTATTACTTTCTTAGGTTAAATAGTTAGGTTCTGCTGTTTGATGGAGGCAGATGGTGGCCCCGGTATTCCCCTCTCTCCTTAGGAAGTCCGCCCTTTCCATCTTCTCAGAATTTATTCATTCATCATCCTCGCCCTTCGATGCTCGACATCCGATTGGGTATTCTTTTTGGACTTCTTCCTAAGCCACCTTTAGCTGACACAAGCATTCCAGTGGCACCTGCAAGGGGGGAACCCTCCTTTAGGGTTCCTTGTGTCATACTCCTACAGGGTGATATATCCCATGGATGGAGAGGCAGAAAGCCACAAAAGTAAATCAAGTCACACAAGCATCATCTCATCTCATCTCATCTAGTTGCATAAGCACATTGAATGGGAGGGCTTTAAGCCTGAGGTTCAATGGGAGGATCAACTAAGTCACTCTCCCATCAGGCTTATAAGGTCACTCATCCTAGGGCTCTCCAGGATTCATTTCTTGTTGCCCACCATCCACCCCCCCTCCACAGGCTTATCTCTCTTCCCAGTGGGCTTCTTCCTAAGCTACCTTTAGCTGATGCAATCATTACTGTGGCATCTGTGGGGGGGCCCCCCTCTATGGTTCCTTGCATCGTACCCCTACAGGGTGGTATATCCCACAGATAGAGAGGCGGAAAGCAACAAAAGTAAATTAAGTCACACAAGCATCATCTCATCTCATCTAGTTGTGTAAGCACATTGAAACAAAGCAATGCAAAAAAGCAGAAAAGAAAAAGGAGAACATGGCGGGGTGGACAAGTCAGGGGCAGCAATGGTAACCAAAACTACTCCCGTGAGCAGGAAACAATCCAAAACACCACAACAGTACTGACTTTATTAAAGAGAGATTTAACAGCTTTTCAAATTATCGTCCTCTCATATGGACAATCATCTGTGCCAGCCACCATCATCAGTGAGTTTGAGGTCCACTGTGATTTATTTTAGCTATTCAGAAAAATCCATTCAAATAAATATTTCAGGAAAAACAACATGAGGTATGATAATGCTTTGACATCTGCTCCTAGGACTTTAAATGAGATGAATTCCATGACCACTGTCTCTAGTTTGATAGAATCTCAAATATTTGACTTAGTTTTTCCAGTGACTGCAAATGGCCTTGGCGTACTGGATGCATTAGAGGAGTGCAGCTTTGCAGATATTATTCATGATGTGGGGTAGAGCAGCACTCAGTATGCTCAGGTACAAAAACCAGAGTTGAAGAAAAAAGATCAACATTTACTCCTGGAACCATGGTAAGTTCATCTATGGAAACATTCCAGAAAGTGGTTCTGAGGGGAACGCAAAATGCCATTCAGTGTAATAAACAAAATAATCATTATGGCAATCTGGACTTTGTGGAAAAACAAACTCTGGATGAACTGTCAAAAATCAGTAACATTGTGATTAAGACCTCTAATAAAGTGTGAAACATAGTGGTCTTAGAGTTAGACTACTACAGTAAACAGGCTATGCACCATCTTGATGACACTACAAGTTATCAACTCTGCCAATGGACCCCACTAATGTTTTTCGGACAAATCTCATCAAATGTTTGGAAGAATCACATCATATGGGATGGAGAATGGATGAGGAGATGGTCAGTTGTCTCTCATATCCACTATTTCCCATGCCCCTTATTGCACCTCCCTCTGTTGTTATCATGGCAACTGCCTCCACTCACCATGCAAAAACACTACTGTTGTGCCACCAGCCTGCTTGTCTCCGGTCACATTTCATCAAAAACATGAAACATCACTACTTGCAAGGGCGTGCTTTTATGCAGTCACCCATAATGGCATGCTGCTCACTACCCCAAATTCTACCACCATGCTGTGCCTCCTTTACTTCAGTAGGCCTGCCTCTCTGTCACACTTGATAGCCCCATCCTTTTCCCCCCTTCCAGAACACCAAAACACAGCTGTGTGTGGCACCTCTCAAGCTCGTCCCTCACCCAACATCCCATTTTCCTCAATGCAATGATCCCACCATAAGGCCCCCTGCTGCTATTGGGCCTGAGCTCATGTGCCCCCCACTGCAAGGACCCCTACTGTCTGCAGGCCTGCTGTCATGTGCCCCTACTTTGTAGTGCCAACATCTACAGCAGCTCACCTATTTCTGCAGCTTGTGGTGATCCTACCTCTCTCCCTGTCAGATTTGCCACTGCCTGCAGCTCTCTCCACTACTGCAGACCCTGTCCCTGTCCCAAAATCTCTGCAGTTTGAGCACTACAGATAACATCTCTCTCCTGCTCATGCTGCATGTAGCTCTCTTTTGCTACAGCTTGTGGGTCTCTTCTGCTCTGACTGCATGTTGATCTCTGCTACCATATCTCCCTCCCCCTGCTGGACACACCCATTCAATCTGTTGCCACTGTCCTCAGCACAACTTCCTCTTCCTGCAGCTGTATCTGTCCTGGAACATTCACCTATCCCTCAACCAAAACCGTTGGAAACAAAACCGCCACTGCTTGTGGCTCCAGCTTTTCCACAGCATGTGACTTTCGCTCCTTTGCTGCAGCCTGTATTCATACCTAGTACACTTTCAGAGCACTACTTCCAAGTACTCCTACCCATGCTAGGGCACCTACCTTCCCATATTGCCTCCCCTGCCTCACAACCCACCATTTTACACTTAGTTTAGGTAGTAAGCACCTTTCATCTGAGTATACAGTATCTCCCATCTGTGTCTGGGAGGATACTGGCAATTGTAGGCCAATCACCCTGATATCAGCACTGGGAAAGTTAATGAAATCACTGCTGAAAGAAAGAATTGTGGAATAATTTGAATCCAGTTGGTTACAAAACCCACAGCAACATGGTTTCATGGGGGGGCGGTAATGTCAAATGAATCTGATAGATTTATTTGACTGGGTAACCAATGAACTAGATCAGGGTGGAATGGTCGAAGTGGCCTACTTAGATTTCAGTAAGGCATTCAACACCATTGCATATTGGAGACTAGTAAGCCAGTTGTGTACCTTAGAAGTCAGTCCAAAGGTGGTATACTGGATTAGGAGTGAGGGATAGGAGACAGAGGGGTAGTGGTAAAAGAAGTTCACTGCAAAGAAGGGAGCATGATCAGCAGGGTTTCTCAGGGGTCAGTGCTGAGATTGTTCTTGTTTTATGTCTTTACAAGTGACACTGTAGAGGAGCTGGAAGGGAAGGTCGGTCTCTTTGTGGATGACACAAAACTCTGCAATAGCATGGACACTCTGAAGAGTGCAGAGGATGCTATATCAAAAGCTTATGTTTAACAACATGAACTAACATGAAACTGTGCTTAGGGAGACCCAGACAGAAATCTGTAAAAAATTTGCTATATGGAAATCGGTCTTGGATATGGCAGCTGAGTTTCAATGTGAAAAAGTGCAAAATAATGCACTTAGGGTACAGTAACGCAGGGGTAGAGTACAAAATGGGGGAGTGGTATTGATGACCACCAAGCAGCAAAGAGACCTGGGGTAATCATATCATATGACCTATTATAGATCACTGGTAAGACCTCATCTGGAGTACTGTATCCAGTCCTAGAGACCACATCTCCAGAAGAACATAGACAGAGTGGTGTTGGTCCAGAGGAGGGTAACTAAAATAATGCAGGATCTGCATCAAAAACCACATGAGGAGAGACTAAAGGACATCAATATGTTCACACAAGAACACAGGAGGGAGAGGGGGGTTAGAATGGAGACCTTTAAACACCTCATAGGGGTAAAAAAGGTACAGGAGGGAAGTATTTTCTGAAGAAAGGGTGCTCAAGAACAAGAGGACATGTTATGAAGCTGGGGGGTAGATTCAGGAGAGATCTGAGGAAGTATTTCTTCACAGAAAGAGTGGTGGATTCCGGGAACAACCTTCCAGGGGAGGTGGTGGGAGAGAAAATGGTGTGATTCTAGAATGCATGGGATAAACACAAGGGAATCATAGTGGAAAGGAAGATGGGAGGGTTAAGGAGCTGTAGGTTTGGCATGATCTGTAGTAATAGTGTAAGTAAGGAGAAATGGACACACTGGATGGGCCAAGCTGTTCTTGTCTGCCATCAGATTCTATATTTTTATGTCTTTGTCACACATTTTTGCACAAAGTGGAAAAAAAATTCAGATATGCAGTTTTCTGAAGATCAGATAATGCAACAGAAAAATTGCCCATTTAAAATTTCTGCCACAGACCATCATCACCGGCAGTTTGTGGGCTGCTGAAAGTCCACTTATAGAGTACAGTACAGTATGTGTACTCTTAGCGCAGCATTATTGTAAGTTTGCCTCCAGTTGTAATCAACTAACTACAGCTGGTACCCACTGGACGCACTTACATGACATTCCCAACTGCAATGACATTTTTTTCCCAAAAAGCTAGTTTCAGCCACAATTAATAAAAACATTAGAATATCTGTCAGATCTACCTTTCTAGGTGACTGCTATGCTGCACACCATGAGGTTATTTTTAACTAGTCCTAACCTGTGCCAGGTCTAAAATGTTATTTCTAAGTGCAGTGATGTTTGTTCCTTTGTGTCCATCTGTTGAGATCAGCAGCCTTTGCTTGAGAAATCAGAATCTGTAGCTATGTAAACATTAAAGTAATCATGTGACAACTGTAGGATTACAGCTTAATTGGAAAAGGTATACTGTTAGGTGGGTGCCACAATTAGGGAGACAGGAAAGTGTCGTGAGAGACAGAAGAGTTCTGGATTTTGCAGTGCCCTGCTGTCACAACGTTTTAACCGTCCGCACTGTTCTCCTCCCCTCCACTCATGCTCGGACCTGGAGGTGATTATAGTTACTGTTGGGAGGTGCAAGGGTCCATTGGCAGCTTAGATTTGGTGCGGTGGAAGGCGGGGCCATGGTCATTGCAGGCGACATGTTTCTGAATGTTCTAATTTATGGTGACCAGATTCATATTGCACCACCGTGGATGAACTGCCAGAGAATAAGCCTCAAGAGCAAGCAAACTTTAAGAGATAAATGCAGTAACTTGTTTTCTTGCAAGTAACACTAGTAATAAGGAAAATAATTACTTAAAATGTGTCTTTTTGGGGGGGGATACATTGTATAACTGAGTTCTGCCGCAGCCAGCAGTAATCCATTCATTTTCTGTTATTCAGAACCCCTCTCTAAAAGGTACAATATAACTTTTAAATATGCTCATTATAGAAGTTTTAAAGAGCTCTGGACACTTAAGACTTATATACAGTTTAGTTTATACATTAGTTCATGTTTTGTTTAATTCATTCCCCCTCTTTTCTTTATTACTGAGAACTGCTGCATGAAAGTAATACTGTCCCCTAGACCTCATCTGCACTACCTGCTTGTCTATCTCTGATATCATAATCCTCTGTTTATATACAGTATATTGAATTTATTTTAATTAAATTTGTATATTATAGTTTATAGAGAATAATATATAGGCAGTGAAGCATAATGATTTTTTTATACACCCGATGTGTGTGTGTTGCCCAATAAACCATGAGAGTGAAGCCTGATTGGTTTATAAAGTAATTGACATCAATGTTGTTAAATAAAAAAAAAAGCTATTCTGCACCCCATAATTTATTTTTCATAATTACTGGTTTTGAAACCAAAGTTTTGAAGTGGAAAAAAATGTGTGTAGTCCAGAGGTTACTTATATGTTTTTGTGGGATGAACCTGAAACTCGCAAGCAGAATGCACTATGATTACTCAACAGGACACAGCTGTGATATTCTGTAAAATACACGGCGCGTAACACACATTTGTGTATTACAGTGTTTTAAAGTGCTCAGTTTTAGTGCATTATTCACACTACCAAGTAATTAAAACATCATACATCATAATCATCTCTACAGTAACAGATTGTGGTGAGAAAAATGGAGAAATATGATTTCTGGTGTAGACGTGTAGATATAGCATGTGTCATCAACAAAGCAGAGATCCAATTTCCATGCAACATTTTTTAGTAATAAAGACACATTGCAGAGAAAATATGAAATATAAACTGAATTGTGTCTCAATATTACATTTTCCAAAGTGTTCTCAATGTTTTCAGTGGCTCATTAGCTGGTTCTGACTTAACACAATTTATTGGCAGTGAATGATCACGGTATCATTGTGATATCAAGCATTGTGACTCTGCTTGTAATGCACATTGCTGACCTGTTATGTTTTACCTTCCTATGCTTCATGTATCCCTTCTAACCACATTGAGCCACAGTGTAGTACAATTAGCAAACCATATTCTATACATAGGAAGTATTTTTGAGATAATGGACCTTGTTTTCTAAGGGTCCCTAGACCAGCACAAGTTGTGCCAAACCCCCGACTGTGGCAAACTTGGCAAACTTTGAGTGCACCAGGGACCCTGCACCAGATGTTTGTATAGTAGGGTCCTGCAGCCAAAGTCCCAAGAGTTGCTGCAGTCTGAGTGGTGTGCCAGACAGGTGGTGCATGGGAAGAGTTTGTCGGAGGATGCTATGATCCTCTCCCACCTGTCATAAAGCCACCCCCAGGATGTGATTGCTGGGGAGGCATAGGAAACCTTGCATTCCAACCAGCATGTGGATACAGCACCCAGTATTTGTCATATCAGGCTATATTGCAAGCCTACGTGTCACAGTGTCCTACAGTACAGCACACAGTGGTGCTCAGGATAGCACAGACCCACAGATCATGGCAGCAGCAGTGTCCAGTCCATGAACCTTTACAAGCAGACCAGCTGAGTACATATCCTGCCAGCTTGGAATGATTGTTTACAGGTGTATACTGCCCTGCCACACTGTATGTGCTGCCATGGTGTTCCAAGATGGGCCTAGATATCCCTGAAGCAAACCTCCTTGTGTGCTGGCATATGTCACAGACAGATGCCAGAGGACCTCATGGGTGGGTAAAGGGCATCGAGATTCAGGTGGCAGACTGTGTCAGTTCTAAAGACCCAATGAAACAGGAGGAGATGGATACAGGAGTGTGGCAGCTCCAGTCCCCCACCATCCTCTACTGTTGTGGACACTGCTTTGTGGCATGAATGGTGAGTTGTGAACACTACAACACCCATATATCTGAGGGTGACAGGCAATGATATTCATCTAGGGATGCAGCATGGTTCTGTGGGACCCACCAGGGCAGTCAAACTCTGACTGTACACCACCATTGGAGACTAGCACCATTGGATATGTGGGTGTGGTAGTGTTCACAACTCACCGTGCATGCCACAGAGCAGTGTTCACAACAGTACAGGACGGTGGGGAAACCACAGCTGTCACAACCTTGTATCCTTCTCCTCCTTTGTTTTTCAGTCTATAGTGCTGGCACAGTTTGCCACCTGCATCTAGACATGCTTCATCCACCTGTAGGGGTCCTCTGGCATCTGTGTGTGACATGTGCCAGCACATATGGGGGTGTTCTTCAGGGGCATCTAAGCTGTGACAGTGGTTTCCCATCCTGAAACACCACAGCACTGCATGTGGTACAGCCAGGGGCAGCATACACTTGTAAACAATCATTCTAAGCTGGAAGGGTATGTACTCAATTTGTTTGCTTGTACAGGTTCATGGACTGGATACCACAGCTGACATGATTTTTAGGTCTGTGCCATCCTGGGGATTGCTGCATGCTGCATGCTGCACTGGAGGACACTGTGACAGGTAGGCTTGCAACACAGCCCAGTGCAGCAACTACAGGACACCATGCCCACATACCAGTCAGATTGTGGGGTTTCCTTCCCCCCACCTGGCAGAGCAACAAGCTGCAGTGCAAAGGCAGTTAGGACAG
This sequence comes from Neoceratodus forsteri, assembly GCA_016271365.2. NCBI lineage: Eukaryota > Metazoa > Chordata > Ceratodontiformes > Ceratodontidae > Neoceratodus > Neoceratodus forsteri. The sequence goes on along the minus strand of CM057453.1, from coordinate 365,302,475 downwards.
TTCATGGCTGGTCTAACCACAGCTGGGACTTGCAGCCACAGTGAGGCTTTCAGAATACCAATTTAGGGGATGCAGCAGTCCTGATGCGGAGCAAGCCCCATACGACCTGGTGCACCACCACTTCGGGCACAGGGGTGTTGCAGAGCAGCACAAGTGCATGGCCTTCCAATTTTGAAGCAGCCTGAATTTGAAAATTGGGATGGCATTAACATTTGACGCAAGGTGCCACTTGTGTGAATTCCTTTTGGTGCAGGCACTTTGCGTCAAATTTGACACTTTGAAAAATCAAGCCCCATGTTTTATTCTATGGTAGACATGGCTACAGTGATAGGCATTTAACATGCTATCATGGGGAAAGAGGTAGTACAGCAGACTGGAAGAAGGGATAAGGAGATTTTCATTTCTAGGCCACTGATTTGTGTCTGGCCTTAAACAGTGATGGTCAAAAACTATTTTTGATGGAGAATTGTCCAGTAGCTTATCAGGAATGAGCTGTGGCTGTATTCTAGTTCCTTGTGGCCAGGTGTCCATACTGCAAAATCACCATCACAACTGGTTGGCAGTGTCACTTGAGAGGCCAAGTACTGAGTTACCACAGAGTCTGAACTCCACTCCTTTGAGGTGTTCCTTTCATGACTAGGTTGAGTCACATTTATGGGGCCAAGTAGGGAAGCTTGCTCTGCAATCGTTCATGCTGCACATAACAGTAAATGATAAATTGAGATTGCAGACACCAGAGTTTTTAGTTTGGCACCTTTCCTGAACACTTTAAATGTTAAATGAGAAACAAACTATCACCATAGAGTAGTTCAAACTGTATGTCATCAAAGACACATACATATTGTGTCTATAACATGTTAATATAACATTTTGCATGTCATAAAGTTAAAAAAGTTTCATCACTGTACATAAATATCACTGTTGTGTAAAAGAGATTGTAAGCACCATCTCTGATTTATATATTGTTTTCTAATAAGCAGCCCCGTTTTATTATTGCTGACTAATAGACGTGCTTTATTAAGACACTTTTGTACGCTAAGCCATTTTAATTCAAAATTAATATGTTTTCGTAGGGTATGTTTTAAAGTCCCATCAAATTGAATGATTCTGCATTAATTTTCTGTAATTATTTTCTGATGTTTTATCTTGGTATTTATTATTTCAACTGTGCTGTATGATTTACTTAAGGTTGTTTGTAAGGCACTTAAAGCTTCTGGGATAGGTCACCAAAAAATATAATTGCCTTTTCTTGTCTTACTGTATTTTATATATTAAGTGTTATAATACAGTGATTTACAGAAACATTAGCATAGAAATTATGATGTTAAACAATATGCCCAATAGATGTAGATGTCTAATGGGAACTGTAATTTCATAAGGAGAAAATTAGGAATGTAAGCAACATTATGATATAATTTCCCTTCAGATCTTCATACAAGGGAAAATTGCATTATGTTCTGTAACAAAGTTGCTTGCATTCACTTTAGATATGAAATAGTGCTGAATATGACAATATTGTAAGGCAGTATTGCACTAGGAAAGACATCTGTTAATGGTGCTATGAATAGTTATGAGCCATGGTGCTCAAATGGCTTTGTAAGCAAAGCAGTGCCTCCTAATTTATTTTTATAGCAAACGGATGCCACATTTTTCATGGTTTGGTAGTTTGCATCCAAATGTACCAATAACTTCTAATGCAATCACTTCTACGCAGCATGTTTTATTGTCGGACATGAGATGGAATTGCTAATGGTGTTCCTGTAAACAGCTGTCTTCATCAGCAGTTTTCAGCCTTGTCATACCCCTTCCACCCTTCTTTTAGAGGGAAAAACAAGTAACATAGTTATCAAATATTTAGCTGTGTTTAACTCTTTATGGTCTAAACATCAATTGTCCAAATGCAAGCAGTGAGTTTACTTTGTGAAACCAAGCGATAGGGTACCACGCTGGCATGCTGGTGACCTGGATATATGCCCAAACTTGGGTACTATAGGTTGCAAAAAATGCTGCTCAGGTGACCCCTGTTGACCACAAGTTGCCAGGAGCTCAAGGCAAGGACACACTGGGAGTGGGGCAGCAATGGTGATGTCTGCATGTGAGGAGTGATGTGGCAGTATACCCATCTACAGTATACCCTGCGACAGAAAAACACTGATAAAAAATGAACATGGTTCCACATATGCAGATGATGCACACTCTGGTCATGCAAAGCAGAGTACCTTGGTACCATCCTCCTCCACAGTAAGGCACTACAAAAAGTCACTGGATAGCAGAAACATCTCTTTAGTAAGTGCGGCAACATACAAAGCAGGAGTAGAGTAGCAGCAGTGATCCCATAAGAGTCCAGCCTAGAGCATAAGCTGAACACCTGTGGAGTCAACTGTTGCTACTCTTCACCTGGTTTTCTTGTTGGTGCACTTCATAAGGAAGACTTTTCTGCTACCCAATGTCTGCTTATGGTAACTTACTGTGGAGGAGGTAGGTGTCAAGATACTTTGCTTTATTTGTTCACATTTTTATGCATAGCACAACCATACTTTGGGAGCAGCCTTATTATGGATCATCATCCGTCTGGTCCCTGCCACCCTGCCACCCTGGACTCACTCTGCACAGATCAGATCCAGTCAGGCATGTCTGGTCTGTCGAGTGGCCTCCTTAAAGGCAGACAGCATGGATAGTTTAACATATGGTAGTCCTACTGAGCCATCCTTGAGTAAGGTAGCATTAACAAATAATCAAAAGAAATGCAAGCTTGTATTCAGGATCTGAAATGGTAAAATTGAGAATGAGAGTAGTTTGAAAAATTCGGGTATTTTCTGACCACAGAAACTAAGTTTACTGTGGCACTCAAGAGAAGAGATTGTCATTAACAGAGATTGTTTAGGACTGCATCTGCATCTCCACAGCACTATAAATTTTTGAGTGCATTAACATGAGACTGTAATTTAGCTTCCAGTCACAAAGGAAATTATTGGATAGTGCTTTATCCAATTAATATCACTCCAGACTCTGCAAATAGCTTTTCTATATTTGGACACATAGGTCCTAATAACAGATTATACAGTACTGCATAATCAGGATAATTTCACTGGATAATTACTGGGACACCTAATGATCTGATCAGGATGAGAAAACATCTTGTCAAAAATGGTTGCTATACAGCATGGAGGTCTAGATGCATTATCTCTACGTCATTTGCATACTTAACTCAAGCATTACAAACTTAAAAAAAAATTAAAAAACAACAATTTGTCTTTTTATATTAAGAACATATCCTCTGATGTCCCTGTAAGATAGGAATTATACATTTTCACATACAGTAAATGCAAGAGAAGTTAATAGCCTGTTATCTAGTATATTTGGTGTAATAAGAAAGTTATCAAGTCCAACTACAGCAAGTATGTGTGAAGGATAGAAAGAGAATGTCCTGCTGCTAGTATATTTGGTAACAAATGACATACAGTAGGGTCTGTTTTAAAAAGGTGAATATTTTTATTTAGATAACTGTCCCTGCATGAGCAGGATGCTTTGTGAGCTGAGTTCTAAGTTATGTGAAAGCATTGTTCACAGGCTGAGAAGCCCTTAAAGGAGAATTGCATTAAACTCATAAGTCATTTATTTCCTGTAGAATCTGATTTTTAAAGATTGGTTCTGATTCTGTTATTGTTCCATAGAGGTGTGAGAAGAAAAAAAACTTTAGCCAGTGGAATTATAACGAAAGTCAGACCTTCGTTTCTGCGAAAGTTCAGAAATCCATTTCTGAACTTTCTCAGAAATTCCACCTCCCCTACATCTCTGTCTGATACAGAATTAAAGTAATTCTCTGTTGGCTAGTGGTCCCTCCCCCCACCCAATTACCTGCCCCATATTTAAAATAAATACCCCTGTAATCCCAGGTGGATAGTGGTCCCTCCCTCCAACTGATCACCCACCCCATATTTAAAAAGAAATACCCCTGTTATCCCTGGTGCCTAGCAGTCCCCCCCTCAATTACCCATGCCATATTTAAAAAAAATACCCTTGTAATCCCTGTTGGCTAGCAGTCCATCCCCCCACCCAATCACCTGACCCATTTTTTTTTAAATGGCCCTGTAATCCCTGGTCATTCATTGATAACTTAGTGGGCTGCCAACTGTGGATGAGAGATGAGGGCTGTGCCAGTCACCTGATCTTGGGTATGGGATGGGAGGGAGCAGGGTGGTGGGCCATTGCCTGCAGGGTGGGGGGGTACACTAGAAAACCAGGTATGAGACTTTTAATTTAGGGATTGGGGATAGGGAAAGAACGTCACTAGACCACCAGGGAGAAATGTTTAGTTGTTTTTTTTTCATTACATGGTAGGGGATCGGGATGGCAGTGGTTAACTGGAAGGGCACGATGTCCTTGACTTGTTGAGTGGGTGGTCGGGTAGGGGGAGGAACCACTAGCTACCAGGGGTTACAGGGCCATTTTTTTTTAAATATGGGGCAGGTGATTGAGTGGGGGGAGGGACCACTAGTCACCAGGGATTACAGGTACATTTTTTTAATTATGGGGCAGGTGACTGGGTGGGGAGAGGCACCGCTAGCCACCAGGGATTTTTTATTTTTATTTCAGACAACGCTTTTGTGGGGGAGCAGCACGGGACACCACAGGTTACTTTTTTTTGCTTTCTTTCTCTTCTAGGTGAGTGGAACAGGGCAAAATTTCACCCCAAACCTTTGGAAGTTTTCCTATCTACCACAGGTGGAAGTTCAGAAACTTCCACAAGGGTTGCAAAATTCCATGGAACTTCTGCTATGGTGGAAAAAACAACTTTCATCCACCTCTATCATTTCTTCATCCCTCGAGTCTTAGTAAACTCAATCAGTGTTTTTAATTTACACACTGGTATTAAATGCCATTTTTGAACTCTGATGTAGTTTATGCCCCTTTCGCCCACAGAATTATATAGGAGAATACTACACAAACTAGGGGTGGGCGAGTTGGCTGTGACCTGGTTCTGATGCCGGCTCTAATTTTTTCTGAAAAGGTTCTGATTTACTCTGTTTTACTATGTTGAATTGTAGACCTATTTTAGTGTGTATGAGTATGAGAAATGTAACAGTATTATTATTTTAGATCCCACTTGTTAAAAAAAAGTAAAATGTAACCTTAAAACAAAATGTGTCTATATTTTTATGTCATTTTTCAAGGTCAGCAAGCAGCCAACAGCTGTAAAATAAATTGGCTTTTGTTTTGCCAATCCTGTGTGTCAGCCACCACATGCAATTCATAGGAAACACTGGTCTGGATCCATAAAACTCTAGAAAATCCTGCAGCTGCATGAAAAGCGTGGCGCAAGTGGGTTACCACTTGCAAAACCACAATTACTCCTACAACTATGGTATTCTCAAAAGCAGAGCTGATTTACGATCGACTCCATGATTTATGGCAATTTGCAGGTGGTACTGTATGGCCATCTAAATCCTCTCAGCTGCAGAAACATGTTAAAGCTGGTGAGACTAGCCCTAGCATCTTCCACAGCTACTGTGGATATGAATAGCAATCTTCGCAGGTGTAGAGATTTCAGTCTGCAACTGGAGTTGAGGTGTGGGACTTAGTCCCAAAAACATTTGTGAATCCAGTCCACTGTATGGAGGTCATTTGTTTTTTGCAGTGAAAGGAGGCAGTGTGTCAAACGTTGGAAAGAGAAAGAGAGAGACACTAACAAATTCAACAGCAGAAAGACAACAGCAGAGCGCAGACCACCAATGAGTGTGGCATACCTTTCAGTGGGAGACACACAGCATGAGCAGAATGTCATGGGGCCCCAGCCATCCATCCCACCCTTTTTGACTTAAGATGTAATTTTTTTTTTTATTTGTAATTATTTTGCTTGCCTATTTTGTGTTATAGCAAGCATCATGGGCCCCAAACCATCCCACACACTCCTGTCTGATTGGGCAATAATTTTTTATCACTTGTGTTTTCATTTTTTTTATCTGGTTGATCTTGTGCCCCCCCTCAACATTGCAGTCCCCCCCAGCACTGCAGGTTTGTTTTTTTTTTATATGGAGCTGTTTGGTCTCAACTGCCATCTACTCCTGCTATGAATCCTGCATGCCAGTTTACAACACTGTCGCCCCCCCCAATCATTAAGCTAGTCAGGATCCACATGATACACTCCACCTGGGTTACCAAATTAAAAAACACAAACAGCAATACATAGGTTGTAATGTACACTGTGACCGCCACAAGAATTAATGTTTGTTACTTGATCTTTATTATACTTGCTGACTTCTCTCCTCTGAATTCAAATAAATAAATCATTAAATTAAATAATATCATCATAATTGTCTTTCAAATATCACTAAGGAAATGCCCTTATTAGAAGGCACCTGTTGCAGCTCTTCATCATCATCACTTTTATGTTCCTGCCGCTCTTCACTGAACTGGTAAGAGAATTTGTTGTGGTTGACATTTAGGAAGTTAATGCACTGTGCATTTTCAGGGGTAAGCCTTGTGCGGCCATCTGAGACAACATATCCAGTTGTTCTAAATATACGCTCGCTGTAAACACTAGTGGGAGGGCAACTAAGAAGCATAATAGAGCAAAGGCAGATAGTGCAGGCCAGATGCTATTCTTTTCCAGCCAGTACTTAAAAGGGTCATCAGTAATATCAATGAGTGGTTCTTGTTAATAGGCATCCACAATATCATACAACAAAAGAAGGTGGCTCCACAACAGACACATCTGAATTATCAGTTTCCATGAGTTTTGACCAAAACATGTGAGAGTCACCTGTGTGCTTTTCAGAATAACTTGCCTTTTTCAAGGGCCATGAAAGAGGACTTGGTGCAGGCCTACCCAGTGATGAGGAAGGAGTAATATGGCAGCACTAAGTGGAAATTATTGCTGTCACTACCAACAGATGTTGCACCTGCAGCATCCACATCAAGTGATTCACTTGTATTGACTAATATATCCCTTTTTCTGTGCAATTGCTGAAATCAGCATGTTTTTGTATTCGAGTTAAGAGTCACTGAGATCTAAAGGAGGCAGCTGTTGCAACTTAAACCAAGGGTCAAGAAGAGTCAAAAGATGATAATTTTTGTCATGATATTCTGAAGTCTTCTACAATTTTGGAATTGCTGTATCACTTGTTCCATGACGGATACACCAGATTTGTTTCCTTTTTGTTCAAAACCTCTACGCAGCCTCCTGAGTTTCTTGTTCAATAAATTTATAAAGGGAATAACCTAGTTTAGAGTGGCATTCTCTTTGCTAATCTGTCGAGTTGCTTCCTCAAAGTGAGTCATGAACAATGTAGGGTGCTCCATGCTGCCCCGCTGGAATGAATTCAACACAAGACCATCTGCTACATTGTGCTCCATTGTATATTTTAATGCTGTGTGACTTTTGAATGTTACCGCTGGAGTTGAGATGGAGATTGGGGGTGTGGGGGCAGGTACTATATTTCATTTGCTGCCCTCCTCCTGCAACAAATATTTAACTTTAAATGAACTTTTGCACATTTCTGCTGCTCCTGTAATTAATGGTGTGTCTCTGCAGCAAGTTTGAAATGTGCCCCCCCTCCCAAATCAATGACCTGTTAAATGCTCAGTGGCTATGGTAATTCAATCCTTTTTGTCTCAAGTCTGGTCTATTCATTGGGCTAGCTAGGAAGGAGGTGGAACTCAGGGTAGTATAATGTCTTCACTCTGCACAATTTAGTTTACAGTAGATATTTAAAGTGGTGTGGAGGTAATTTCACATTTCTGCTCAATGTTTTGAAACTTGACTCCCCTTACTGCAATATTAAGCTTTGCCATATAGGATTGATGGAAAGCATGCACACATTTGCATTTAAATTTGTTGTTCTGGCCAAGGAAGTTATGCAGATCTGGACAAGTTAAATAAGAAAATATGTTTGAGGCTAGAGCATTGTTTGATCAGGGCAATTGTAAGTAATGATCATGTGTTGAGGTAGTAAAGAAAATATATGCAGTGCTATCTATTACAGTTAGTTTGGATCTGAGAGGGGTTAGGCTAGAGGGAAATGTGTAAATGCAGTGCTGAGGATCATGCTAACACTGAAAGTATGGGGGTGGAGATTTAGAACAGCCTAGTAGTGGTTGGAGATCTTAAACAGACAAGGTGCCGTGACTGTTTTTTTTTTTTTTTTCAAACTGTTTCAAGTTAAAACTGTTGAGCTAGTATAACTGCAGGGATAAACGGATAAGGGACAAGATGTAGAACAGAATGTTTTATGCTGATAGTACACAGAATGAAATTAGCCATGCTCCCTCTGCAGGCAGGCTCTCTGCTATGCACCCTAGTAGTTGTTGATCTTGTGCATTGATACTGGTCGTAGACCTAGAATGCCTCTCCTATTATACACCGACTTTCTGACCCGACGCCCCCCCCATTGGTATCAGATGGGAATATACTCCTGTGGGCTCCCTTTTCTATGTGTTCCTCTCCCTAATTCCTCCCTCATTGCTCTGCCAATACAGTCTGTTTTTTTCCCTGCTGCTGCTAGCAGGGGTGATGAAAGCAACCCGGTCCCCACAAACACTCCTACTTCTCACATATGGGTCAGCTCCCCAAGGCTGAAAGTTGTACATATCAATTTATGTAGCCTCTTATCTAAATTTCCTGACCTTGAAGCCTGGGTAGCCCCCCACAAACCCACATCCTTGATCTCTCCGAAATGTGGTTAAAGCCACATATTCATGATGCAATCTACCACCTTCTGGGGTACTCCCTGTTGCAACAGGATAGACTGGGCAAAAAGAAGGGTGGTGACATGGCACTCCACATCAGAGAACCCCTCTCCATTTCCCACATACTCAACTCAGACACTACTTCCCCCAGCGAATGGCTCATAGCTGAGCTTACTCTGGGTTTAGCAAAAAAGATTTATATGGGTTGCTATTACAAAACCCCATTAGGGGGCATTCCAAGTCTCAATAACCACCTTGTAGGCCTGAGCAACCTCTCCTCCCCAGTGACACTATGCTCCTTGGAGATTTAAACCTCAGTTGGTTTAGCTCCCTAGAGTCAGACTACTGAAACCTATTAAAACAGCACAATTTGGTTCAAGTCATCTCTGTCCCCACCAGGCAAAACACTCGTACACAAAACCATTCTCTTCTAGACTGGGTGATCACTGACAGGGAGGACAAGCTACTCCAGTCTGAGACCCTGTCCAATTCCATTAGAGATCACTCCTCTACGTACTGTACATTGTCTGGTCCACCAAGATCAAATGCCACCCAAACACATTTCCTTCCGTAACTTCACCTGCCCTGACACCTCTACCCTACTTGACCATGTAAGAGCAATAAACCGGTCTGCTCTTTATTCTCTCTAGGATGTGTCACTGCAGTGGGCTTCCTCACAGATGTCCTCCTTCAAATATAATATCAGCATTTCCCCCTCACAGCCAGGAGAGCAAGGGTGGCTGTACTCATTGGGTCTCAAAAGCACTTCTGCCCGTAATGAAGGAAAGGGACAGAAAGTGGGCTGCCAACAAAAAAGGCCCCTCTCCAGCTCTCTGGAATGATTATAGGCATCTGAGAAACAGCCGAAAGCAAACTTCCCAGGTTCAGAAGTGCAATTTCCTCCACAACCAGAAAAAAGGACAACCTGGGGGACCCCCACAATTTCTGGGATGCCATCAGTTCCATACTAAACCCTCAAACACACAAGTCTACCATACATTTAAACTCTCCACTAGGTACTCTAACTGACCCCATTGAGATTGACCAAGCCTTCAACAAAAGGTTCACAGATCTTACTGCACACCTAAATAAACTACCTACCAAGCCACTGAATGGTCCTGTGCCAGGTCCTTGCATCCAGTGCTCCTCTCCCTCTCCCACCGGCACCCTCCCCCCCTCCTTTCTACTTTAGAGCCATCTCCACCAAAGACACCATCAAACTCCTTCAGAGTCTCCCAAACTGAGGCAGTCAAGGCAGTGATGGTCTCTTCCCTTCAATGGTTAAGCTAATTTCCCCTGCCATCTCCAAATCCCTCATCCTTTATTTTCAATCTGGCTCTGTCCACCTGTACCATGCCAGACTCCTGGAAGCTTGCCAGGGTGGTGCCAATTCACAAAGCAGATGACTCCCTATCCTCGGTTAATTACAGGCCAATCTCCCTGCTTCCCCACCTGACAAACTCTTGGAGAAGATTATGCATCGCCAGCTGTCTGACCACCTCAAGAAATATAACCTATTATGCAATCAAGAACACATTTTCCACAAATCCCACAGCACCACATCAGTACTGGCCCTGTTTACTGATCATGTCCACAGAAACATGGACATGGGAAAGTGATGGGTGCTGTGTTTGTGGACCTGACCAAAGCCTTTGGCATGGTCAACCACCCCCAATTACATTCCACTCTACACCAACTTGGCTGCTCTCCAGAGACCTCCCTCTAGTTTAAGAGCTATCTCTCTGGATAAGCCCAGTCTGTATGTATTGGCCATGCTGTCTCCCCTGCCCTCCCTGACTCTATGGGTATCCCTCAGGGCTCCATCCTTGGTCTGCTACTGTTCTCCATCTTTATAAATTCCCTCCCCTCTGATTGCCTCTCCTGTGAAGCCTTTCTGTACACTGATATCTCATACTCTTTTACAGTGACAAGTCACTGATGAGAATATTCCGTATCTAGTCCCATAACTATGTCTCGGCACACAACTGATTCTTGTCACATAGGCTACTGGTCAATGCTAAAAAAAAATAAGGTGATGCTTTTTGGCTCCAAACCTTGCCTAGTCGGTATCACCAAGTCTGACTCCTTCCTCTCAATGTTTACACCCAATGGCTCAGTGCTAGAAAATATACCCAATTTCAAGTACCTGGGCATAATCCTCGACCCCTCCCTCTTCTACACAGAGCATGTAAACTCCATTGTACATCAGATTAACCAAAAATCCAGGGCTGCATATCTGCTCAAACATTTCCTGACCACTGAGGCCCACTTATCTATTGCCCAAGGCAATCTAATCCCTATCATTGACTACTGTTCTCCGGTATATTCCACAGTATCTTCGACCATACGCATGCATCTAAACTCCATCTACAATAAAGTATGTTGATTTGTATTTCTGGCACTCTACTGTATGCACCACTGTAGCCTTTACCAGGTGCTAAGGTTTCACCCTCTCTCCAGGCATTTTGAACATGCAAGGGGCTGTATCATTGACAACACCCTTAGATATGGCAGTGTTTCACCTTATGCATCCTTCCTGAAGGCTAGTAGACCTGCTCCTAGAAGTCTGTATGTATCATCGGTTCCCCCTATGGAAGTTCCTAAAGTCTCCATGGTAATGGGTGGCAAAGCTATGTCAGTTGCTGATCCCTCTCCCTGGAACAGACTCTCTGCCCCACTCTGGTCTTATAGACACACACAGAACTTTCAGCCTAGCTACTGAAAGAGGCAAAATGCCTGTGCTCTCCGTGGTAAGCTTCTTCAACTTACTACCTATCCCACCTAAGCTGCCATCCCAGCTCTTATAGTTGCCTTGCCTAACATAGCACTGTGTGACTACCTCCTTTTTTGCTAGTCTAGTTGTTATTGCCTATTACCTTTGATTGTGATTCCAATGACTTGGTCTCTAAATTTGTGCTCAAAATGTAATTATATACTGTATACTGTCACCCTTTCCTCCCAGTTCTTTATAATATTAATGTATTATGTTAATTTCCCACAACACTTTGGCCCAGATATTCAGACTGCTCCGGGCAGTGGCACAAGCCTGGGTGTAGCACAACTGGGCTGCACCGGGGCCAGGACCAGGTGATATTCAACAGTGATGTGCTATGGAGCAGCACCATTGAATATGGCAAGGTTGGTGCACATACTGTGCATGGTGCAGTGGCACTGCGCCAGCGCAAGCCACAGATAGGGAGCACGGGGATGCATCAGCACAAGTGCAGTAGCGCTATGTGAATCACCCGCAGTATTCAGCCGGGGGCATGTAAATGAGGCAATAATATATGCAAAGCACAAATGGGTCCATTTGCATGTCATTATGGCCCCATTTGCATGCCTTGCACAAGGCAGCCCAGTGACTTGCACCTGGTGCCCTGCACAGCATGACATGGCCAGTGGGGATCACAGGGCATCCCCCGCCCCATAGCTGCGATCACTGGCATATGTGTACAATGAAATCCCTAGTGTCTAGTGGCTCCCCATTCCCTTTATCTCAAGAAATCGAACACATGACCAACCCTGGTGGTCAAGTGGTCCCCCTCCCAGCCAAGTCCCAGATTCCCTTAAAAATGTCAATACCACCATCCCTGGTGGTCTAGTGGAACCCCCGGCCCATTGCCACAATTGCGGTAAATGTACATTACAACAGCCCGTGGTAGTCTAATGGACTCCCTTCCCTCCTGAGTCCCTGATCATGGTGGACATGTTAGGTACCAGTCCCTGATAGTCCAGTGGTACCCCTCACCCTCATGATGCCCCAATGGATGTATCAATATATATTTCCTGGTATTCTAGTGTACCCCCTTCCTCCTGGGTCCCCAATCACAGTACAGTGCCTACACATAACTCCCTGGTGATCCAGTTACAGCGCCCCACCCTCCCACCCACAGAACCCCTGAACCATCCACTACCCCCCATCATTGGCAGGCAGTTGCATCCCACCTGCATACCGCCTGGCCGCCCGCTGAATGACAGGTACAGTGAGGGGTTGCAAGCCCATTGGTCTCCTGTTTGGACCAATGGGCTTGCAGGGCATACTGTACTAGACAGTCCCAATATGTGGATGAATCATTCACATATCTGGGATGCAGGTGTGGGCTATTTACCATGATCGGGGACTCAGGTGGGATGGGGGTCCACTAGGCTACCAGAGAATGTTGTATCTTACATTTAGTGCAATCATGGCAACTGGCAGGGGGAGCTCCACTAGACCACCAGGGACAGCCATAGTAACATGTATCAGAGCATTGGGTGGGAGGGGGGACCACTAGACCACCAGGAATGGATGTGCATAATATATCTCAGGGAATCAGGGACTGGGAGAGGGCCACCAGACTGCCAGGGATGTCATTGTATACATTTACCATGCGATTGCTGCTACGGGTGGAGGGTCTGGGTCAGTGTGTGTTTGTGGACATATTCTGGGTGGCCGTGTGGCCACCCAAGGCTGGACTGCTGTGTTGCACCTTGCAGTACTTCAGCCCATCTTTGGGTGTCCGGGAGTTGCTCCTACTCTGCAAGGGCTCAACTTTGAGCCCCCCGATGTGGTGCAATGCAGGGTTGCGCCAGCACATGTGCTGCACATCCTGGGCTGAATATCGAGATGTGCCGCATATGCATGTGCATGCCCCCTGTATCTTTGCTGCATACCATTACATTGTGCCCCGGCACATTGGGAGTTGCACTGCACTGGGCAGCCTTTTCAATATCCCGCCAGGGCACAAAGTGGAGTTGTGCCGGCACAACTCTATTGCGCCAGGTGCAACCCCTTTGAATATCCCATCCTTTGTACACTGTGCTGTTTATACTGTTATACTGATCTGTTTGCATTCTGCATAATTTTGTTTTCTGGTATGTATTCTGATGTGTCATACTGTTGGCGGGTGTCATGCCTAAAAATGGTCCCCTGCATCAATGCACCTACTCGGTAATTAAAGATTTAAATAAATAAATAAATAAATATTCATGGACTGCCTTCTTTTGTGTGAGAAATCTCTCACAGATGTAAAATGTGGAGTGCTATCTTGTTGTAACATCATGTTTTAGTTGCTGTATTGCCAAGCTGTTTTTTTCTGGTGGTCAGCCAAGATATCACGTGATTTTACAGAGTAACTAAAATGGCCACAGATTTTCTTTGCAGCTCCCACTAGCGTTATCATACTTTTGTCACTGGAAAGGAAAGCTAGTACTAACGAACGTAATGAGTGTGCAAAGCACAGAATATGAAAAGCTACCATATTTCAATGCACTAAGAATTTTGATGAGATTGTCAGAAATCACAAATTCAATATGGAGTCCCAAGGGCCCTAATCACTCAGATATTTTGTGATGCAACTCTTCCAAAATACTGCCAGTGGTGTGATGCTAACCAAACATGCTAACGCAAAGAGTTACCATTCTTTTCTACCTTACTGTTCACTGCTGCTTGTGGTGGTATTTGAAGATGATAGTGACACCCGATGAACTGTGATGCACATATAATCAGTGGTTTGAGAACTCATCCACATGTCAGTGGTCAGGTGTACAGAACCACATTCACTGTCTTGAAAAGCCAATTTTATTTTATTTTGCATTCATTCATACATGTTGGGAACAGGCACAGTTGCAAAATATTTACAGATTTGTATGTTGTAGCGTGGAGCAAAATATTTTAAAAGGGCTCTAAAACCGTCATTCTCCATGACAGAACATGGTTGCAGGTTCTTGGCAACAAATTCAGCTATTAACTTATTAGTTTTTAATGTGACTTGACATGATCAACTGTAGGAAGTTTTTTGTTCAAGCATCGCAGTAATGGTCTGCTGCTTAGTTTGTGCAGAGGGGCAAAAACCGTGGGATTGCACTAGTGAAGCCATAGCTTGTCTAAATCATTTTGCCAGTGAAGTCAAACAGGTCCAAGAGGATAACATCTTTCAGAAAAAGAGATGTGCAAGAACAAGGGGGCACAGTTTGAAGACAGAAGGGGGACGGATCAGGGGCAACATGAGGAAGTATTTTTTCACAGAAAGGGTGCTGGACGCTTGGAATGGCCTTCCTGATGAGGTTGTGGGATCAAAAACAGTGGGGGAATTCAAGAATGCATGGGACAGACATAAGGCAATTTTATTGGTGGTAGGAGGAAGTAGGCTGTTGGTTAACTAGGATCTGCAGCTTATCCAATAGGTAAGGAAATGGGTAGACTGGGTGGGCCAAGTGGTCCTTATCTGCCATCAAAGTCTATGTTTCTATGTTTCTGTTTCTTTAGTCAATACTGAGCAGAAGTATTAATTTAGTATCCCTGCTTGTTCACTTTTACCCCCTGCCCACCCCCTCCCCTTTATTTGGCCTCACTATCCCTCCGTTAATCTTTCTTCACTCCCTAATATACCTATAAAAGATTTTGTCCCCCTTCTTAACCGAGTTAGCTATCTTTTCCTTGTGTGGGCATTTGCTATTCTGACTGCCTTCCCAACTTCCTTCTGCTTTAACTGGTACAGTTCTCTGTCCAGCTCCTTCTTTGTTTCCTTATACTTCCTGAATGCTATCTTTTTCTCCCTGAGCTTCCTCGCCTCCTCTTTTGAGAAACATAGTGTTTTTTTCCTTTGATTTGATTCGTTTATTTGCTTCCCACAAAGGCTTGTTGACTCTATTATGGTAGTTTTGATTTTTTCCCATTATTCCTCCATCCCTTCTCCTTGCCCGTTTGCTAGTGCTTTTGTGAGACACTCTCCCATTTTGCCAGTCAGCCCTCCTAAAGTCCAATACCCTCACTTATGTATGGCTTGACTCTATAGCTGTGTTTATCATGAACCACACTGTTTGGTGGTTGCTTGTTCCCAGATTGCTGCCCACTTCTAAATCTGAGATCCTCTCTCCATCCCTGTTTGGGAGTACCAGGTCTCAGATTGCTCCCTTCCGAGTGGGTTCCAACACTAACTGTCAGAGGCATGCCCCCTGTAGGGCACCGAGAATTACCCTGCTCTAGGATGTGGTTGCACAAAAGGCTCCAGTTAACATCTGGCATATTCATGTCCCCCATCAACAATATCTCCCCTTTTTTCTGCCATTCTGAGGATGCCTTGTATCATCATTTTCTTGCCCATTTTCTCCTCTGAAACAGGGGTCTGTATTCAACCCCCAAGTGGATTGTGGTGACATGACATTTCGTTTCTCCAGGGTGACCCACAGTGCCTCATCTCCCCTCCCAGTTTACCCTATAGTTCCATTGCTTTGATCCTTTCCCTCACATACAGAGCTACTCCTTCTCCTCTTTTACCCTCCCTGTCCCTCCTATAGATTGTGTACCCTGGTATGTTGACATCACAGTCATGGTTCTCTGTGTATCATGTTTCTGTGACTGTCATGATATCCAGGCATTCCGCTCTTTCATAACAAACATCTTGTTTGCCCTTGATGCTGCTTTTCTGCACTGCATGGAGTGCTTCAGGTCACAAGTGATCGTCACTTCCAGCTCCTTCTTCTCCTCTGAAGCAGATATCTGTACTCCACCCAGGTAGTACTCTGTCCTGGGATTCTTAGATCCAGTGTGCATAACTTTGCATTTCTTAGCATTGAAGCCAAGCTGCCAGATCCAGGATCACCTCCCCAGCTTTTTCAGATCATCCTGAAGGTCCTGTATTCTTTCAACTGTGTCCACTCTCCCACAGTGCTTGGTGTCATCCATAAATAGGCATATTACAGTTTTAGAAACAAAGGTCTGTCCTCCAAATTTGGGTGATCAGAATGTGTTTTTTTTTCTTATCTCTGTAAATCAACTTAAAGTTCACTCCCTAAAAGAAAACTTCGTAGTAAAGAGATGTTACTAAAAATATAATAAACAATTTCAAATCAAAATGTCACAATAAAAGTGGTATAGGATTTCCCTAATTCCGGATCTGGATTTGGCAGTAGAGGAATTAACAAAAATATTTTTAGAGGTATGTAATAAGAGTTCCCCATATAAAAAAAGAACAAAAAAACAAAAACACTTACCATGGATAAATGATGTATCAAGAAAACTGATAATATTTAAAAAGCAATTATGGAAAAAGGCAAACAAAACTTTGGACAAGGTTGTCTGGGAGCATTTTAAAAAGATACATAATAAAGTCATTCAGGAGGTAAAGAAAACAAAAGCACTTTATTATAGACATAAAATAAATGAAACTAATGACCCAAACAAATATTGGACTTTAATGAAATCACTTGTTAAATCACAAAATAATCTATGTGGAGCAAAAGTTATTCAAAATGGCATTCTTCTAAATCCATATAACGCTGCTAATACTTTAAATAAATATTTTATTGAACTTCCCGATATAATCATTCCAAGTGGATTACAGGAAAAGGGGAATTGTGGGAATGAGGGAAGTGATCAAACAGATCAAAACTTGGTACCGTTATTTACGTTTAACCAAATAACAAGAAAAGAAGTAATAAAAGAAAGAAATAAATTGCAAAAACATAAGGCCAAAGGATTAGATGATGTAGAAACTAGGTTTTTGAAAGATTCTGCATATGAGATGGACCAGCTCTTAACTGATCTCTTCAACAGGAGTTTGATTGAAGGGAACTTTCCTCAATCTTGGAAGCAGGCTAAAATAGTGCCAATTCATAAGGGAGGCTTGGATTTTAGGCCTACAAACTATAGACCAATTGCCCTATTATCTGTCCTATCTAAGCTGTTGGAAAGGTTGATACATACACAATTTATGGATCACCTGGAAAAACATAATAAGTTAAATAATTTCCAGTCTGGTTTTAGAAGGGGTAGGTCAATGACCATGGCAATCACGGATTTTATTGACGTAGTGGCAACCCCATTTGGGGAGTCAAGGCCTGTGGGTGCTATGTTCATCGACCTATCCAAGGCTTTTGATCTGATCAATCATTCTTTGCTTGTGCAAAGGCTGAAACAAATAGGTATAGCAACTGAACCATTAAATTGATTTTGATCTTACTTGGAAGGTCAATCTCAAACAGTAATGGTGGAGGAAATTGGTTCAAGATTTTTATCAGTGACTGGTGGTGTTCCACAATTTATCCTTTATATAAATAGTCTTCCCTGCCATATAAAGTCTACTCATATTAGGCTTTATGCCGATAATACTGTCTTGGTTTGTGATGGAAAAGACCTGGTGGAGGCGGAGGCCAACCTGCAGTCAGATTTTAATATACTGCAGGCCTGGTTTGCCTCCTCAGGTCTTGTCCTAAATGAAAAGAAGACCCAAACATGTTAACTGGCTTATATGCATTTAAGAATGGTTTACAAAATGACAAACTATGTATAAAAACTGTAAATGGTACCTGTTTGACACAGGTTCTGGCCTACAAGTACCTAGGGGTGCTTGCAGACCACAAGCTATATTTTGAACAACATTTAAATACGTTAATAAAAAAAGCCCATTCCAGGGTAGGTGCACTCAGAAGAATAGTAAATTGCTTGGGTATTAAGGCTAGACAGGTTATAGCAAATCAGTTAATAATTCCACTAATTGATTATGGAAGTCATGTTTATTTAAGTGCTAATAAAACAATGCTTCATAAGCTTGATACATGTTATAATAGATTAGCAAGGTTTGTATTAAGATGTAAAATAGATATTCATCATTGTCATATGTATATTAAGCTAAATTGGGTCTCCCTAGAGATTAGGACACAGCGAATCTGGTCAAATCGTGTTTGTAAAATCTGTAAGACCAGACATCCTATTGGTCTGGCAGAGAGATTAATCAGCCCCACCCATCAGTTTTAATTTACAAAAGAGTGGCACTAGAGACCTGATAGCCCCTAAATATAAAAACAGATTTGTAACCCTGACTTTCCAGTATAGAGCTGCTACTGCCTGGAATGGCCTTTCATTGCCATTAAAAATTCAGGATTTGACTATAGCTAAATTTAATCTTGCTATAAAGCAAGAAATATGTTTTCGCTGTGTATGTAATAGATAAATTGAATTGCCCGTAGATTTAATGTGCCATGATATAAAATTTCTGTTTTGTATTAAGTAACTCATTTGTATTGTTAAACGTGTAGCTTCTTATTGTTTGTTTTAATTGTAACTTGTATTCTGACATCTAAACAGGTGCACCTTGTAAAGAGGGTTATTTTAACCCTAATGGTGTTTGAAGTTGCTTTCATATCCTGTATAAATAAATGTTATTACTACTACTACTACTACTTAATGACCTCTCCAGTGTCATTGATGAAGTCATTTAACAATCCCAGCCCAGCACTGAACTCTGAGAGACCACCCCCAATTGTACTGGGTCATAATGTTGTATGCTTAATAGCATACGGCATTATGCATGAACGCTGGACCTGTGCGCTCTCCATGTTGGACCCCCCAGAGTTATAATCCTAATTGGTGGGGTCTGGGGGTGTGGGGGGGCGGAGGCCCCCAAAGATCAATGAAATAAATAAATTGTGCAACACAATTAAGTCACATGGCATTCTGCAGTGCGACATTTTGACCCCGTGCCACCCCCGATAACCTCTCTGGAGCCAGATCACACTCCACCTACACACAAACACCCTCTGGGTTCTGTCCCTCAATCAGGTTTCCACCAATCTGGACATCTTATTCCCAACTCTGAGATCTGCCAACTTTCTGATCAACCTTTTGTGGGTCACAGAGTCAAAGGCCTTGCTGAAATCCAGATAAAGGACGTCTACTGCTGGGCCCTGTCTACTGTCTTAGTTACCCAGTCAAAGAAGTCAATCAGATTCATTTTACTGTACATGATGCCCCCCCATGAACCTGTGCTGCCTTGCATCCTGGAGGCCATACTCCTCTAGATATTCTACCAACCTTTCCTTAAGTATTGTCTCCTTGAGCTTGCACATGTTTGAGGTCAGACTGACTGGTCTGTAATTCCCTGGGTCATTTCTGAGACCACTTTTGGGGTGGGGCACCACATGTGCTGTTCTCCAGTCATGTGGTACCACTCCTGACATTAGTTAGCTATTAAATAAGCAAGCCAGTGGCCCTGCCAGTTCCCTTAGTACCCTTGTATGTGCTCTGTCCAGGCCTGGTGATTTGTCCACCATTAATGCTAACAGTCCCTCCCTCACTCTATCTCCTCTATCACTACATCTGTGTTCCCCTCCCCCCTGCTCCTCTTCTCCATCCTGAAGGCACTGGTCCATCCTTCTCCATGGTGAAGACAGAACAGAAGTATTCATTCAGTATCTCTGCTTCCCCCCCCGCCATTATCCTCCACCCACTCCTTCCCTTTCTTAAGCCTAACAATCATATATCATAAATATAACATTGTACCAGGAGTAGACTATTGCTTTGATAACATAAGCACCTTGCTATCTTTAAAATAATAACAATGATCTTTAATATATTATTTAATACCCCATTGCGCTTATTTTCTATAAGTTCCTAAAGGTTTTCCTTATTCTTTTGCTTTTAAATGAAGTTTCTATATTTCTGCAATTTTGAAGAATGAGGCAATACTTTCAAGTAATTTTATTGAATTAGTGTTTAACCCTTAGGCTTCTGACAAAATTAGAATGTATAGGAATTTTGGTCTGATATATCAGTCCACGGCCATGCAAGGGTTAAGAAATATTCTGTTCATTTTTATGGATTTAGATTTAATTACCTCAATACATCCCCCAATAGTCTCTCTCTATATTTTTATATAGTGGACAGAGAACTGGTAGATGAGCAATATCATCTTCTCCCAGGTTGCAGTGTCATCTGCCACTGGAGCTCATGCTGTTTTTCTTGGTAGTATACTCAAAGCATTCCCCCTAATAGTTCTCAAACCTATATTTGATTAATAGCCTTCTATGAGTTGAATGCTTTCACAGCATTAGATATCTTTCCAATTTGAACTGTTGCTTACTTTTTGCTATCCATTGACTTATTTCATACTGTGAACACTTTTCCATATCCTTCCGTCGAAATATATCTCTTTTTCTAATTTTAACATACATTTGAATTTCACTATAGGATCTTCTAAATATGTGTAATATGCATTGGAGCAAGCCAATATGGCTTTATCAAATTTTTGGTCACCCTAATCGTTGGAAAGATCTTTTTTTCTTGATATTTTAGTGCTTCCTCCAGACACTTACATGGTAATTTATATTCTTGCAAAGTGTAATCTTTGATCCAGTATAGGATTATTCTTTCCTGGACAAGACACTCTAGGGGCAGCTGCCCCACGTCTGCTCAAACCAGTGCTGAGGGAGCACACAGCTGTAGTCCCATTAGTTGTTTATAGTTCTAATTGATAAGTTTCTCTACATTATTCTTGTATTTGACTCCACACACTTATGTGCCAAACAATAATTGAGCTCTGGTTTTAGCACTGATC
Source organism: Neoceratodus forsteri (assembly GCA_016271365.2). Taxonomy (NCBI): domain Eukaryota; kingdom Metazoa; phylum Chordata; order Ceratodontiformes; family Ceratodontidae; genus Neoceratodus; species Neoceratodus forsteri. The sequence goes on along the minus strand of CM057453.1, from coordinate 365,281,473 downwards.
ACCTTTAAAGAGCCTTTGATCAAGTTCCCTCCATATTTATGTGAAAAACTAAATATAGCTGGTAGAAATTTTTTGATTTTGGTTTCTAGTTCTTTTATGTGCTTGTCCCAGGATAAATTTCCAGTCATGACTATCCCTAGATAACGGAAGTCCCTCACCTGTTCTATTAGGGATTTCCCTATACTGAATATATATCCTTTCTTTCTATTATTCCCAAACACCACTAGCTTGATTTTATCATAATTTAAATTTAAGAAAGCAGTATTGCACTCTTGTTGACATTCATGCAAAATTCTTTCTATCCCCAAAAAACTAGTCAAAATCAGGACTATACCATTTGCAAACACCAAATAAGGGTAGTACCGTTCTTGAATCTTTGGCATATGAAAGTCAGACTTCTATAGTTTAATCAAAATTTGGTTGAGAAATAGATGTAAGAGGACTGGGGATATGATGCAACCTTCTCTTACCCCCCTATTTCCTTGGATCATTTGAGTTTTGTCTCCCCTAGTGCTATACCTTATCTGGATATGATTGTTATTATATAGTACAATCGTGAGACCTTTCAGGGCAGCACACAGATGGGCAACACAGAGTCTGAGATGTGACAATCCCCTTTGAAAATATGTGATGCACAATATGACCTAGCAGTAGTTCAGTTACAGAGATAGGTAGCACAGAGTCTGAGATGTGACACCTCCCCCTCACAATATGTGAGGCACTGTATGACCTAGTAGTAGTTCAGGCACAGAGATGGGTAGCACAGAGTCTGAGACATGACACCCCACCTCACAATATGTGATGGACTATATGACCTGGTAGTAGTTCAGGCACAGAGATGGACAGCACAGCGTCTGAGACGTGATACCCACCCTCACAATATGTGATGCACTATATGACCTAGTAGTAGTTCAAGCACAGAGACTGGCAGCTCAGAGTCTGAGACATGACACCCCTCTCACAATACATGAGGCATTATATGACCTAGTAGTAGTTCAGGCACAGAGATGGGAAACACCTGAGACATGAAGCCCCCCCCCACAATTTGTATGGCACTATGGCACAGTGATGGGCAACACAGAGTCTAGGGCATTATGACCTTTCAGGGCAGCACAGAGATGGGCAACACAGAGTCTGAGATATGATGCCCCCTTCACAATCTGTATGGCACTATGGCATAGAGATGGGCAACACAGACTCTAGGGAAATATGACCTTTCAGGGCAGCACAGAGATGGGCAATACAGTCTAGTTTCTTTCTCTCTATATACTCTCTTTCCCTGATTAAACAAAAAAATAGTGTTTTATCATTTTACTATTAAGTCTGCAATGTCTGCAGCACTCTGCTGCTGTTTACTCTGCTGTTGAATTCACTGGTCTTTCTCTAACAGAGGGAAGGGTTAAAAGGTCAGATTAGTTGATATCTTGGAGTTGGAGGACTAGGTTTGCTTGCCAAGGCACCTAGCTTTACCTGAGCTCTTTTCTTCTAGGTTGCTTGAAAGGACAGAGCAAAGAACCTTACCAGAGTAACAATAAGGATTAAGGCTTCTTTTTGCTAGGCAGGTTTACTGTGTGTTGTTGTTTTTATTTTGTACTCACAAGGGATTGTTACTGTTTGTTGCTAACATTTTATTGCTTTATTTTTCTAGGATTCAAATTGTTGTTGCTGGGTATATATTCTGCTGCATTATTACAGGGTGTGCCTACAGGTGTGTGATTACAGATTACTGCTGTAATTTTCTGATTCAAATTGTCTTTTGCAAGGTATATCTTTTGTTACTGCTTTATTTCTCTCTGTAGCAAAGTGTTTCTTACAAGGTAACTTCTGTGAAATTATTACAGGTGGTGCTTTACAGGTTTCACAGTTTTGTCTGTCATTAGGATAAGCTTTCAGGGCTAATGTATTTGTTGCTGGCTGATTGTGTCTGCTCTTACTTTCTTGTTTCTTTCATCCATGGTTCTTCTTTTTTCAGCAGGGGAAGGGCCCAGCCACCCACCCCCATCCCCGACCACCCCACACTACACTCCTTTTATAGGGTAGCACAGTTGTGACATTTCCTGTATCAAGGCAGGAAGGGGCGGTTCAGAGGGGTATCCACACAGTGACCTTACTTACAGGGGCGCTAGTAATTTAACTTGTTATAACAAGTTATACAAAAACAAACAAACAAAACACAAAATCAAACTTTTGCTTTCATTTTCTTTCTTCTAATTTCTCTGACCAGGTTATAAACCCAGCAACTTACCTGGAATGGATATCATTAACTGCAGGTACTGTGGAACACTTTTTCAGAAGGGAAGTTTTACAGGGATTTTGGACACTGTTGTACATGCTGGACCATTGGAGATCTAAGGGCTCAGCTCCAGGCAGCATGGGCAGAAACAGCGTGCCTCAAATTGCATATTCAAGAAGAAATATGTTAAAAGAACTGCCCGCCATTTTCCCAACATCCAACAGAAGCACCTCAACTGCAGAGGGTAGTTGGTCCAGGAGGTTGGCAGGTGGTTAGGAGGAACAAATCAGGTGCCCCATCACTCGGTGCTCTCCAACATATCACCTCCACAAACCATATAAAAACTACAAACAGGTGTCTGCCTCTATCTCCGAAATCAAACAAAGGGGCAAAGGACACTGCAGAGCAGGACACTGCAGCACAGGAGCTAGCACAACAAAACACACCCAAAACAGGAACCAAAACAAAAAAGCAAAAAGGAAATCCAAAAAACTTGTGATCATAGGAGACTCCATGATTCGAGGAGTTGATACATATCTCCAGCCAGGGGTAATGGTCAGATGTCTCCCAGGTACATCAGTGTGGAAAGACACTGACTGCATTGCTAAAATTGTTCAGGAAACAGGAGAAAACATTGATGTCCTGGTACACATAGGGACTAACGATCTCAACAGCCAGTCAGTTGTGGAGACCAAGGGACACCTGACCAGGCTAGGTGATTTCTGGGTAACCAGAGTGTTGGACCAAGGGGGAGCAGTTGATGTTGCCTACCTTGACTTCAGCAAAGCTTTCGATACTGTTCCACATAGAAGATTGATTAACAAGTTGGGTAGGCTTGGGGTGGGTCTGACATTGGTCAACTGGGTGGCAAACTGGTCGATGGGCAGAAAACAGAGAGTGGTGGTAAACGGTATACAGTCAGAAGAGATGCAAGTCACAAGTGGGGTACCTCAGGGAATAGTCCTGGGGCCAGTTCTCTTCAATATCTTCATCAGTGACATTGCAGATGGACTGGAGGGTAAGGTTTGTCTGTTTGCAGATGACACCAAGATCTGCAACAGAGTAGATGATCCAGATGGGGTGGGCAGAATGAGAAGAGATCTGAATAAACTAGCAAAATGGTCGGAAGAATGGCAACTGGGGTTTAACTCAAAGAAGTGCAAGATCATGCACATAGGGAAGAGAAACCCTGAAGCCACCTATAGGTTGGGAGGAGAGTTGCTGGCAGTCACAAGGGAAGAAAGAGACTTGGGCATCATCATCACCGATGACCTGAAATCATCCAAGCAGACCTCTAAAGCAGTAGGTAAGGTTAGAGGGATGTTGGGGTGTATTAGCAGGGGTATCACAAGTCAGAAGAGGGAGGTAATAATCCCTCTTTACAAGACACGTATTAGGCCCCATCTGGAGTACTGCGTGCAGTACTAGAGGCCACACCTTCACAAGGACATTAACCAAATTGAGGCAGTCCAGAGAAGGGCAACCAAAATGGTGCTGGAATTGCATCAGAAAACATATGAGGACAGATTAACTGAACTCAATATGTATACCCTAGAGCAAAGGAGGGAGAGAGGTGATATGATTGAAACATTCAAACACCTTAAGGGCATTAACAAGGTGAAAGAGTCTAACATGTTTCAATATAAGAAAAATAGCAGGACAAGAGGACACAGCATGAGATTAGAGGGAGGCCAATTAAGGGGTAATGTGAGGAAGTTCTTTTTCACAGAAAGGGTGGTGGATGCATGGAACGGCCTACCTCAGGAGGTGGTAGATATGAATACAGTGCAGGGCTTCAAACAGGCATGGGATAGGCATAAGGAATAGATAAGTATGACTAGATAGGCCATTGACAGAGCAAAGGCCTATGGCACATTCATAAGGTAGAAAAAGAAATGAGCAGACTGGATGGGCCTTGCGGTCCTTATCTGCCATCAACTTCTATTTTCTATGTTTCTATGTTTCTCTACACTCTCTTTCTAAGGAAAAAACAAGTTTAATGAGTACTCAGTCTGCTGCAATGTCTGCAGCACTCTGCTGTTTTCTGCTGTTGAAGTTGTTGGTCTCTCAGACTCTACTCTCCCTCTCTCCCTCTCTAACAAAAATTTTAAGGGTTGTTTTTTGGGAAATCTCCACACACAAACACACACATGACTGTCTCCATTGACTGCAAAGCCCAAAATGTGCTTGATACTTGGTTTCCTAGTGAGGTCCTGTTGTGGCTGACACAGAGGATTGGCTAGAACATACGTCAATCACCGAACAGAGACCCTCATTGGTTGGCTTCCTTCACTGCCCCAGAATCATGAGGGTTTCTCTTTGTTGGTCATGTGATTGTCCAGGGACTCAGGAGTCTTCGGCAGAGATTGGGGAAAAAAAAATAACCTTTTTTTTCTGCACTTTTCTATATTCTACACTGCCTTTTCCATGCAGTACTGGTGCTGAGCATGTCATTCAGGAGATGACCACACTTCAGAACCGAGTCAACTCACCAATCTGGGTCAAGCCATGAAAGGCTCATTTTTTCTGGACAGAGCGAGTAGGCCCGGTTTGGGGGGGAGGAGGTTGGACTTGCACTACAGCTAGTTCACCCATCCCTAGTACAAATGCACTGTGCCAGCAATCTAAGGCCTTAATGACAGAAACCCCATCATGCAGTTCTAAAATTGACTTTAGCACCAGATTATAAGTCAAAAACACCCAGTGAATTTATTGCAAGGCCTGTAAAAATTGAACATTAACAGGATGTGAACTAATGTTCTCACTACTACAGCTTCTACTGAAAATACTGGCTTGTAGGTTACATGCAGTTCTTTAATGTTCCTGTAGTAACTAGTGGTACCAGGATCACTTGGTACCTAATGTAGCTCTGCATGCCAACTAGTTTGTATTCCATTCTGTTGTACACTTGTACCTTTATTGCAGTATTGTGCCTAATATCCATTAGTGATTGTTGTATTTCTGTGGTTCTGTCTCCTGGTTTTGGTAGCCTTGTAAACTAAACCTGTTCTTCATGTGTCTTTATAATGCCATCCCTAGCCATGCCTATTAGTGCTCATTTTTAAGCTGTACCTTGCCTTACAAGCAGTTTTCTCGTGTTTCATGCCTCCCATGTAGGGGTGGGTGAAAGTTGCGAATTCCACTTTCGCAGAACTTTTGTCATTTGTGAAACTGTGATTTTCCATTTATTTTCACTGGGTTCCATAGACTTTTTTGTGAACTGTGGGAAAATGCGTATAAACTGCAGAATTTATTCTATTCACAGTTTAATGAACTGTCAGTGAATGAGCGTCTGCTTGTACAACAATGCGATCATTTATTGATAGTTCAGTGGGCCACAAGTAGTGGAGGAGAGAGGAGGGCTGTGCCGTTGGCCCACTCAGGGGCAGGGTGGGGGGAGCAGGGTGGTAGAGGATGACCTGTCAGGGTGGGGGCATCCACTAGACACCAGGAAATTGGGATTACTTTTTTTTATAAGGGATTGGGGATGGGGGTTCTACTAAACAGCAGAGGGGGATGAGTCAGTGGACTGCCGGCTGTTTTTTTTTTTGTATTAAGAGAGTCCAGGATAGGGTAGGGGGTCCACTAGACACTAGGGAAATAAAATGTTTTCGGGGGCTATGGTCAGTGGGTGGGGGGCCACTAGACACCATGGAGGGATCTGAGTTTTTGTTTCTTCTTTACCGGGTCCTACAGGCCATGATCCCCGGGCAGGGGGTGAGAACCAATAAACACCAGGGGTCAGGGATTTTTTACTTGGAACCTATGATCAGTGGGTGGGGGGGCCACTAGACACCAGGAGGATATGAGGGAGAGATTGGAGGTCTTTATCATTTATTTATTTACTGGGACCCCTGGCCAGCAGGGGGTGGATTAATGAATTAAACTGCAGTTAAAAAAAGCCTCTGAACTGACCACTGGCAGTGATCCGTTCTGCAGGTTTTTTTTTCCTGCAGTTTAATAAATTAACCCACAGTATGTATATTTATTCTGTAGTTTTAAGGCAGAATTTCTGTGAAAGTTGCGAAATTGAATTTTGAACTTTTGCAGAAGCGAAATTCACACTTTCATGGAAATTCCACTGGCAGAATATATATTTCTCATACCCTTACTCCCATGCCTTATGCTTTTTATTGCTTACTTTACTTTGTTATATGCTGCCCACTGCTTTGTGGTTTTCACTAGGATAACCAATAAAACCCAGGATTATGTTTTGTGAATTAGTTCACAAACCACTGGATTTCCCAGAATTTGTAATTTCATACAACAGAAGTGTATCTGCATTGCATTTATTTTGATTTAAATTATTTTCCGTACTATTTTCATTTTGCTTTATCTAATTTGTTGTATACTGTATAAAGTTTTCTTTTTTCTTTATGTTATACACATAATACAAGCTTGTCAATAGAATCCTATTAAACCTGGAAATCAGATTTGTGATCACCCATGCAATTCCAGAACTTTAAATCTTGAAAGCAGAATTTAAGTACTTCATTTACTGTACATCAGTGGCCTGGCCACCGATGCTTCCAACTTTTGTGCACATATTGCATTTGTTCTCTTTTTTGCTCAGTGTTCCCATTCACTTAGCCACAGTATTTACCTGGCAAGTAACAAGCTACTTTTAGCACATTATTGACCAAATTCGCAAAGATATATAATTCAATAAATTGTGCCAACCCCAGACAGGTTCAAATAACATGGGGTTGGCCTGCTTATGCCTGCCATGTTCATCATCGGGACAGGTCTACATGTGTAGCGCTGCCATGGGGTACCTGAATGCAAAGCAGAAGGGGAAGAGGGGGGTTTGGGGATGTAGAACTTTGGAACCAGGCATGATTGGCTCCATGCATTCTATTGGCAGATTTCCTCCTGTAAGTATATGTTCAGGACACTGATGGCCTCGCATAGACTGGGACTAGTACAAAGCCTGATTTTTGTTGTAGGGCCTCTGGACTTTGACTTAAGAAATGCATCAGTGAAATGATATACAGCAAACTGGTACTAGGAGAAGATAATTGACACCCTGTGCTCCCATAGGTCAGGTAGGTTTGCAAATGCATAGAAGAATACCCTCGGAAGAGCAGAAGACCCTGCTAGTGGATGACAAACTGGTCCTGCAAGCTCACTATGACGAGTACAAGGAGGCAATTTCCCATAACAAGGCAGAATTCCTGTCCAGGTAAATTGTGGCTGGGAATTTTCAGACTGTGGGCAGCCTACTCCACTCTGCCTGTCTACAGCTGAGAAAGACATTTTCATTCACTTTATCTGAAGAGTTTGCTCTGTTTTTCTCTGACAGGGTATTCAATTGGGGATTCCATCAGTGAGGCAATCATTATCTCGCTGTGGTTGGACTGGGGGGAGCAGAGTCACTCCACTGATCTGGGGGAGTTTAAACCAGTTGAGGTGGTGGAAGTCATTCAGGTGATCTCAGAGCTGCCGCACACTTATTCTGAGCTGGACCCAGCCCAGATGCATTTCTTAATGAGATGTTCTGTGACTGTTGGCCTAGTGTTTGCCAGGAAAGCCCGGTGCTCAATGATAGAGGGTGTCTTCCTGGTGGCCCTGAAAGAGGCCCTGGTGAGACCCATCCTGAAGAAACATTCTCTCGACCCAGACGTCCTGGTGAATCGCCGTCCTTACTCCAACCTGCCATTTTTGAGCAAGGCTGTTGAGAAACTTGTGGCACAACAGCTCGAGGATCACCTTGTGTCCTTTGATATTTAGGAGCCATTCCAGTCAGGTTTTAGGGCCAGCCACTGCATGGAAAGAGCATTAGCTAGGGTGCATAATGATCTGATCAGGACTAGAGATAAAGGAGATAAGTCAATTCTGGTTTTCCTCAATCTCTCTTTAGCCTTTGACACTGCGGACCACTTCAAGCTTCTCGATTGGCTGTGTGAGTACTGTGGACTTGCCAGTGTTGTCATCAAATGGTTTGTGTCCTAGCTCTCTGACAGGGTGCAGAGGGTTGTGATGGGGAATTTCTCCTCCTCCTCCTCAATGCCCCTTTCATGTGGTGTGTGTGCCAGGGCTCGATCTTGTTGCTGATGCTGTTCACAGTGTATGTGCTGCCCCTGGGTGAGATCATTTGGAAGTTCAGTGTGGAGTTTCACTGCTGTGCAGATGGCACCCAGCTGTACCTGTCATTTGCTCCCAGAACATCCAGTGCTGTACACGTGTTTAACATCTGTCTGGCAAAAATCAATGACTGGCTGTCCTCCAGCTGGTTGTGACTGAACCTGGATAAGACAGAGGTGCTGGTGATCGAGAAGGGTCATGTGCATGATGGGAGGGTACCTGGAGCCACCACAGGACTTTTCCTGGGGTCTACTGCATTGGTGGCCTCCTGGTTGGAGCACGATCTTGGTGTGATCCTGGAACAGCAGATTTACACTTGAAGATCAGGTGTCTTCTGTTGTCAAAACTGTTTTTTATCACTTGAGAAATATCGCCAGGATCAAGCCCCTCATTTTGCCCGAAGACCTGCCCGCACTAGTACATGCCTTTGTTATCGCTAGGCTAGACTACTGTAACTTTCTTTACTTTGGGGTCACGGGACGGACACTCAGCAGGTTGCAGCTAGTGTAGAATGCAGTGGTTCACTTACTGACGGGTCTGTCCAGATCCAGCCATGTGACCCTAGTCCTGTGTGTTCTGCCCTGGCTGCCAATCAGGTGGAGGATGCTTTTCAAGATGGGCTTGCTCACCTTTAAGACCCTATACAGACTGGGCCAGGGCTTCCTGTCTGAGCTTCAAACACCCAAAACCTCTGTTCTCTCCCTCCGCTTCTCATCTAGGGGCCTCCTGGATGTTCACAGGGTTCAGCTTAAGACATCAGGTGACCGTACCTGTAGTGTCATCGGGCCAAACCTGTGGAACTTGCTACCATGTGCAGTCCGGGAGGCCCCTTCAATGGAGGTGTTCAAACAGAGGCTAAAAGCCCACCACTTTCGCTTGACTTACCTGGAATAATTCTCCCTGCCTGACTAGTCTGAATAATTATATACACTTATGATATACAGTGATTTTGAATTTTAGTATTTTATATTTAATTTTAATCATTTTGTGCTTTGCTTTACTTGTGTTTTTCTTATTGCTAGGCACCCACAGCCTCCAGGAATGGGCGCCATAGAAATAAAATTTGCCTTGCCTTGCCTCCTTTTCATCCATGTGTGGGGCATGTGGGACTACTTTCCCATCCCTTGTGTAAGCAGTGCTAATAATAACTTGGGTGACTGTGCTACATATTTTCAAGGTCTTCAAACTACAATTTGTACAATGTCTTTTCACAACAGTCACAGTATCTAAGTGCAGTTAACAATATCATTTTTAGAGCATGTAATACTCAAAAAGGTCTTCAGACTTAAAACATTTTGCAAGATAAAAGAAGGGTATTCTCGCAATTATCAAATGCACTGAATTGTTCAAGATCCTTTATTTCTAATAAATTCTAAGTTCTTTGTGATATATATATAGGCAGTGTTTTGACCATGTTACCACCGGTATGCAACTCTTTAACAAATAAATTCAGCAGCATCATGGTTTGGGCTGGTGCTGCTTGAGTAGTTTAAATCAATATGAGAATATTATTTACTGAGGAATTTGGTATGCATGAGCATATTAGATCTTATCATTGTTGTGCTCCTTAAATACTTAATAATAACTGGGTATAATTTTTTCCCTTAGGGAAACCCAGTTATAATTTGCCGTTATAACCAACCAGTTGTAACAGTGAAGACGCACAGGGTTTCCCAAGCTCTGTTCAGGCACCATCACCGATCTTCCCTTCCTCAGTGCCAGCCGCCACTACTTATTGCCAGACACTTCACCGCCACTCAGACTCAGCAGAAAGTTAATTTGAAAAACTGTCGCTGGACTAAAATACTTTTAAACTGTGCTGCTTAAAAACATGAAAAAAGAAATGTAAACATTTCTTTCAGCAGCTGCTTCTGACTGCAAAACCTGACTGGGCCGCAGCTGCACAGGGTTGTCTTCTTATTTTATTTAATTGTTGTGGCAAACAAATGATGCCCAGCAATTATGTTAAAAAAAACATGGGGTTGTATGTAAAACTCAAATTTTACACACACACTCAGTGGTGGATGCTTAAATAAACTCCTCGAGCTTCGCTCTCGGAGTTTATGTAGCATCCAACAACATGGATGTGTGTAAAATTCTCATTACACACACAACCCCATGCATTATTCTATATGTCTCGCTGTCCTTTAAGGTTAATTTAAAAGCTAGGCTTTTGATTTTATCTCTGTTTTCTCCTGCTTGACCATTTAAATAAATAAACACATATACTATATAATAAAAATCCTCATGTTCAATCTCTGGTCCTTCTATTTGGAAAACTCTAAACCCAATAGTTAATATATTTTCCAAAGCAATAATAATTAAATGATGCAATGTTTGGACTTTGATTTGCTATTGAAATTTCTTGCAAATGAGACAATTTTGCCTTAGTAAACCTTCCAGCCATGCACAAACCTTGAAATAAAATTAATTATATACATGTTATATACAGCGGCGACAGCCAGATTGCAACACAGTAATACTGCAGTATATCACAAAATGTTTCAGTATACTGGAGGAAGCAGTGTAATTCATGGCAATTAAATCCTTTTTTTCATGGAGTATTTTATGACATGTCATTTACTGCAAGTTTCTTCATTGCATTGTAACTGGTTTGCTGTATACAATATATATATATGAAGTCACAGATACCACATAATGCAAAAAAACAAGGGCTGTATATGCTAATCACCATGATCATTTAGGCTGGTTCTGCTTTAAGCAGTCTTTTTAGCTTGCATATATATATATATATATATATATATATATATACACATATATACACACACACACACACACACACACACACACACACACACACACACACACACAGTGGCATCCTTCAAGATGAAACCCAATTCTGCAGCATGCTTCAGCAGACTTACTGAATAAAGCAATGTAATTTCAAAGGTAATTAGTCCCTATTGTCATTCAGGAAAATGTGACACCGCCAGGATGAAGTGAATGCCACAGTTTCCTACATGTCAAAGGGAACTAATTGCCCTTGAAATTACATTACTTTATTAAGTAGGTCTGCTGCAGCATACTGCACAGTGCTTTAAAAGTGGGTTTCATCCTGGGAGACACCACTGCATATATTGTATAGCAAGTTGAATTAGCACCCGATTTATTTCGCGGTTCACTACATGCTGCTGCTATTCACGCCCAATAGAATTAGCGCATGGTACACAGTAAAATACAGCCCAGCAATCAAGCAACCAATTTCTTATTTGTTATCATTTAGTATTAGTTAATTGAAGGCACACCTTTTAGAGACACACCTTGTACTAGTATTTCTACAGCTCATACAGACCACTTAGTACTCACTCCGTTCTCAGTTGTTGCGGCACTGGACACTCTGCTATGTTAATATGGCACTCCTGAAATGGATTCGTAGCTCACAAGTAAAACGCAAATACCCAGTGGAAATGAATAGTTTGTCAGTTGCAGATTTAAGTGATAACTCGGGTGTAGATCTTTCCATTACAGACTCCGTTGCCAAGGAGCTGGCAGCTGCTCCTCCACCTTGTAAGAAAAGCTGTCCTTCCTCGTATGTCAATTACAGTACTGAGACCCGTTACCAGCTAGGCAAGTATGCTGTCAAGAAAGGCGTGATGGCAGCAGTGAGATTTCACCTGTCTAACACAGGTAACAAAATTAACGAAAGCACTGTGAGGAAGTTTAAATCGGACTACCTTACTGAATTTAAGAAACATCCTGACCCCACTGCCATGTCACAAAGTCTTCCCAGAAAACGGAGAGGGCAGCCCACACATCTGGAGTCTAACCTTTAGGATAAACTCCATAAAATTGTTAAAACACTAAGATCTGAGGGAGCTGTGGTAAATGCGGGGGTAATTCAAGCTATCGCAGTCGGTATTGTCAAAGCGAACTGTCCGCATACACTCCTTGAGAATGGTGGTCACCTAAATCTATCTAGCAAGTGGACATGGGGATTTTTGAACACAATGGGGTTTAGTCGACAAAAGGGCACTAAATTATCCGGAAAAACTCCTACTGACTTTCCACAGTTAGATGTTTCTTTCTGAAAAAGTCGCAATTTCAAATGCCGGCACTCAGGAACTGATACCACTGGAGTTGATTATAAATCTAAATGAGACAGGGATAAATATGGTCCCTGTCTCTGAGTGGACTACGGCTGAAATGGGGTCAAAGCAAGTTTCACTTACTGGCCTTGGTGACAAGAGACAGATTTATGCGGTACTTGCATGTACACTAAATGGTGAAATGCTACCACCGCAGCTAATCTATAAAGGTCGCTGTATTGCCTGCCATCCAAACCATAAGTTCCCCTGTGAATTGCATGTGACACATAATGAGAATCATTGGGCAAATGTTGTAACCACCCTGCAGTTTATCAATATGGTTCTTACCTCCTATGTTGTCAGTATCAAATCCAACCTCAATCTACCAGATGAACAAAAAGCTCTGATCATACTGGATCTATACATGGCACACAACAGAGGATATCATAAAACATTTTGAGGACAGTGGACTAATCCCAGTGTATGTGCTTGCCTCCTGTACTGATGCTTTCTAGCCATTGGATGTGTTAATAAACAAGATTTTTAAAGGATTTCTTGAAATTGCAATTTACAAACTGGTACGCAGGCCTAGTGTTGGAGAAAATTAGTGCTGGTGGGACCCGGAGATCTTAGCATTGACATGCTCCTCCAAACACTTAAAGAACACCATGCCCATTGGCTTGAAGAGAGCTTTAAGAGCCTGACATCATGAACAGACAATGTTATCCATGGATTTGAGCAAGCCGGCATCTATGATGCCCACCAGACCTGCTTTACTGAGTAAGTAACCACACTAAACTGTAAAATGCTATAAAATGCTATAATGTAATTCAGATAAAACTTTTGGTGAGTGAGTAGTAATCAGTGTTTGCTGTGTATTTCACAGGCAAACACCGAACTGCACAGATTGCTAACCACAAAGTGCTACCCCCAAAGTGTGTGCGTGGATTACTGAGTAAGTTACTAAACCACACAAAGATATGAAATGCTTTATTTAATTCAGAGAAAACATTTGGTGAGCAAGTAGTAATTTGTGTTTGCTGTGTTTTTCACAGGCAAACACCGAACAGAAGATGGCTGACTGCCAAGTTCAAGTTTTTATTGCAGGAAAAAAACTCCATTGAGCAAACTCGTTCACAAGGAGGTCCTGGGTCATTTACATAGACATATGGACATAACATACAAGGTATCATTGTCAATCGTGATAAAGGCACATACAAAGTTTATACATGACAATTCATGATGTCATACAGCCAGGTAAGGCAGGGTTCTGGCAGTAAAGTCTGATGCTGTATCAGCAAATATTTGGGTAGAGTTGTATACATAATAAGATAAGTGCATTATAGGAGAAGGTTAATGTGCAGGGACAGCAGGGAGAGTTTAAGAAGGAAGGTAGGGAGAAATGGTGAAAGTAAAAGATGAGGCTAGGGGCTAGCAGAGTAGAGTGGAGAAGGTGTGATAAGAAGATCAAGAGGTGAAGGGCAGTAAAAGCAGGTCATGGGAATCAAATCTATAGCTGCTAAACTTAGTCTTATACTTCTTGTGCAGTTGCCGACCTGTTTTGGACAGAGTGGAGCAGTCGGTGTACGAGTAGCTAACGTAAGGGTGATGTGGGGGGTTTAGTGGCAGTGACAGATATTTTTTATTTTAGATGAGGATAAGGCTTTGTAGAGATTAATTGGGACAATGCTGGTTAGTTTTAGCATGGATTGGAGTTGGTTCCAGAATGTAGGAAGTGCGAATGAAATGGTACATTCTCCAAATGCAGTACGAGTTCTTGGGACATCGAGCAGGATGTAGATTGATTTCCTGAGTGAGTAAGCACTGCGGGAGATACAGATGAGGGATGTTATGTAGCTTGGTAGTTTGTGAAGGAGTATCTTGAGGGTCCAGATCCAAGCATGGAGCAGGCATCTGGTGGCGAGTGAGGTCAACCAACAGCTGTGTACAGGTCGCACTGATGGGTTTCTTGTGGGGGCACTGATGATGAATCGTATAGCACGGTGGTAGAGAACGTCCAGTTTACTTAGGCCTGAGATTGCAGAGGTGGCATAGATGAAATCTCTGTAGTCAAGTAGGGGAAGAAATGTGGCCAGTACATGCTTGGTTCGGGTCTCAAAAGGGAAGAGAGACCTGTTTTGAAAGAAGAAGCCTAGCCGTGCTTTAAGCCTCTTGGATAAGTCCTCAATGTGGTCATTGAAGGTGAGCTTGTTGTCTATCCAGACTCCAAGGTATTTAAATTTAGGAATGACTTCCAGGGTTTCACCCAGTGAAGTGACGATAAGCTTCTTTGGCAGCAAAGGGGGGGGGGGATCCAAATGCAGGATTACGTGAGATGAACATTGCCTTAGTTTTCCTAGCATTCAGAAGGAGCTTTGCTTTAATAAGGTTACTTTTGAGCTGAGCAAAGTCAGCTTGCAAGACGTCCCTAACTTCCGTTAGAGTTGTGCCAGAGGTATATAATACAGTGACATCTGCAAAGAAGTGAATACTGGAGTTCGTTATGTAGGAATCAAGATCATTGATGCATAGAGAGAATAGGATTGAGCCTAATATGGAGCCTTGGGGGACTCCCCTGGCAATTGGAAGGGGGCTGAGAGACAACCATCAGCTTTGACTTTCTACATCCTACCAGATAGATAACTGGTGAACCACGGTACGGTAGAAGGAGTGGCACCTAGGTTATAAAGGCAGTTGATTAGGAAGGGGTGGGCAACAGTATCAAAGGCTTTACTAAGGTCCAGGAAGACTGCGCCGGTGACATTCTTAGAGTCCACGGTGGAAATCCAGTCATTAGTGACCTTAACCAAAGCAGTGACTGTGCAGTGTTTAGACCGGAAACCTGATTGTGCAGGGTTTAGGAGAGAGTAGGATTCAATATGTTGTTTCAATTGATTATAGATCAGCTTTTTGAGAACTTTAGAGAGAACAGGCAAAATGGAGATGGGCCTGTAATTGTTTAAATCACAGGGGTCTCCTAATTTGAGAAGAGGAAGGATGCGGGCAGACTTCCAGCTAGATGGAACTGTTGCAGAGGTAATGGATAGGTTGAAGATACGTAGGATAGGTGCAGTGAGATAGGCATAACCTATTCTCAGGAAAAATGGTTCAAGTCCATCATCCCCAGCACTCTTGCTGAGATCTAGATTAAGGAGAGAATTTTCAACTTCTTTATAAGTAATAGTGCGGATCTGGAGGGGATGGGATGGACTGCAGGTAGTGGAGGAGGAGCTTTCACTAGTATTCACATGGTTAGCATAGGGTGAGGAGTCGAAAGCAAGTCCAGTGATAACAAAATGTAAATTGAGTTCTTCAAGGATTTGGGTGCTGTTTTCCACCAACCTGCCATTGGTAAATATCTTAGTTGAGATAGATGGAGCTGAAGGATGGCCTTCAAAAGATTTAAGTGTTCTCCAGATTTTTTGGGGGTTCCCTTTGGCTTCTTCTAGGGTGGAGATATAGAAGTTAGCTTTTATAGCACGAATGCTTTTGACACAAGCATTCCTAGCAGTTCTGCAGGCCTGCCAGTCTGCAGGGCTCTTAGTGTACTTAGCCTTAGCCCAGAGTTTGTC
Source organism: Neoceratodus forsteri (assembly GCA_016271365.2). NCBI lineage: Eukaryota > Metazoa > Chordata > Ceratodontiformes > Ceratodontidae > Neoceratodus > Neoceratodus forsteri. The sequence continues at coordinate 365,265,538 of CM057453.1, read as the reverse complement.
TCTGTTGGTAAGCGTAGCCTTTAGGTCTGGAGTAAACCAGGGGTGGGAAACGTTGCACACCCTGACTTTGATAATGGGAGCATGCTTGTTTGCCAGGGTAGTAAGATTGTCACTAAGGATGGAGACAGCTTCGTCTGCAGTTTTTGCAAGATATAAATCTTGCCATCTGATCCTGCTCAGGTCATACAGAAAGTTTGACACATTAAATTTGCGAAAAGACCTCTTAGTTCTAAATTTGGACTGTTGGCCCATTTTAGTTTGTGATCTTGTACAAACCACTATGCAGTGGTCACTCATATCATTATGGAATACTGCTGTATGGGAGATTGTATGGGAGTGGGTGGTTAGAATAACATCTAAGATGGAGCGTTTAGCAGAGTTGGAGGTATTGTTCCTCGTGGGTTCAGTAACTAGTTGTATAAGACCAAGCTCATCACAGAGGGATTTAAGGCAGTGAGATTTTGTAGTGAGCCAATCCATGTTGAAATCCCCCAGGATTATTGTTTCGGAGTTGGCGGCTAAGGTTAGAGATTTTATAATGTCGATGATTTTGGAGCCACCAGATGGGGGCCTATAGCCACCTATGATGGTAATGCATTCCATGGAGGGAAGATGAAGCTTTAGTGAAACAACCTCATATTCTTTAGGCTTGGATTTGCAAGGATGTCAGTTACTACAAACTTATTTCTGGCATACATGACCACCCCCCACCCCCAGTATTCCTGCTCTGCCCTAAATAGTTTGTAGACTGGAAGAGTAACTTGCTGGTCAAGAGTAGTCTTTTTAAGCCATGATTCGGTAATAATGATGAGATCTGGGTGAGTGTGTGCTGCCCAGGCTTGAAGTTGGTCAAATTTTTTAGTCAGGCTTAGGATGTTTAGCTCCACACTGCCTGAGCAAAGAAGGAGTAGCAGCAGCATTTTCTGTATGGAATATAATAAAAAAGAGAGAGGGCTTTTTCCCTTAGTAGTCACCTTTGATAGCTTGTAAGGGGTGTACATTTAGGGTGTGACAGCGTATGGAGGAATTGAGGTTTTGAGCAAATGAGGGACAGAGCTCAGATATACATGGTTAAGTGTTACAGGAGGGGGTGGGCAGAAGGATGTAGGGTATATACGTGTGACGAGAGGATTGGCGAGAGGGTGGAGATACAGTGTGCGGAGGTAGTGTAGGATGTAGTGAGGGACTCAGCAACTGGGTTAACGCCTAACACTTTGAGATGCAACAGGGCATGTGGCATAATGTTCCCAAGTATTAGCAGAAAGATAAAGAGGCAACCCATCTTGCCAAGATAATTGCAACCAGTAATTAGAGCAGGTTGGGGAGTACTGCTAAATGGATACCAGGATCACAAACAGTAGACCTCAGTTTCAAAGAGATTAATGTAGAAGCATATTAAAAAAACTAGAATTTTGGTAAATAAGTAGGTAAGAAGTGCTTAAAAGCAGGCTAGGTGCTGTAGTTCTGCTACATGTGGTATTGGCTAGATTGGTTTAGCAATGCCAGATAATGGCCAATAGGAGTCAGCAGGAAAATTTGAGCTTGTTTGGGCAGAGCAAAGCTGTATTTAAAGGAGGCCTGGGAGGATGGGGGCGGGAGAAAATTCAGCCAGCAGTTAGCAGAGGAAAGGCAGTCAGGGTCCCACTGAAATCCCTGTATAAGTCAATGGCAGAAGGCACAGCAATCAGTGTGCAGGAGGAAAGCGGGTGTACCAATCAGAGCCTTTTGAAGAAGTCAGAGCACCAATCAGGTTCTGCTGGTCCAGGATGGCTCTATGAACAAGCGGTGGTCGTAACTGTAAGCTGGATCTGCGTTGTTGGATCCAAAGTCAGCAGAAGTTCTGCTAGGGCTCAGAAGGCATCCATGGGGTGGTTTGAGCTGTCCACCCAGTGTAGAGAGCACTGCTCAGGTGCGAGAGCCTAAGCGGGAGGGGAGAGAGAAAGATGCAGTAAATATACCTGAAGTTGGTGTTGAGTTAGGGGCCGGAAGCTGACGTCAGACCACCAGCGGGGGGCCGGGGTGATTACGCTTTAGACAAAGAAAGGTTAAGAGGCAGGGGTAGGGCACACCAGGATGATGAGCTGTAAAGGGGGAGAGAGATACCAGACAAAATAGCAGTGGGAGAGGGTTTATACAAAGGCAAATTCGGTCAGAGACATCAGTAGAGATATAATGGTGAGGGGGATACTTAGTAAAAGAAGGAGACAAGGGGAGTGTGAAATAAGTAATAAGTAATCAGTAGTGAACAGTCAATTTAGATTTTAGCCAGCAGTATTAGGCAGTTTTTTTCAGACTAACCAGAGCAATCACAGGCAGGAATAAATATTCGGGCTCAGGAGGTGTCCGTGGGGACGGTTTGAGCTGTTCGCCCAGTGTATAGAGCGGCACTCAGGCATGACAGCCTGTAAGCTGGATCCATGTTGCTAGATCCAAAGTCAGCAGGAGTTTGGCTAGGGCTTGGGAGGCATCTGTGGGGGCGGTTTGAGCTGTCCGCCCAGTGTAGAGAGCACCGCTCAGGCACGAGAGCCTGTAAGCTGGATCCGCATTGCTGGATCCAAAGTTGGCAGGAGTTCAGATAGGGCTCGGGAGGCATCCGTGGGGGGTGGTTTGAGCTGTCTGCCCAGTGTAGAGAGCACCGCTCAGGTGTGAAAGCCTGTAAGCTGGATCCACATTGCTGGATTCAAAGATGGCAGGAGTTCGGCTAGGGCTCGGGAGGCATCCGTGGGGGTGGTTTGAGCTCTCCGCCCAGTGTAGCGAGCGCCACTCAGGTGCAAGATCCTGTAAGCTGGATCCACATTGCTGGATCCAACGACAGCAGAAGTTCGGCTAGGGCTTGGGAGGAGTCTGTGGGGGCAGTTTGAGCTGTCCGCCCAGTGTAGAGAGTGCCGCTCAGGCGCGAGAGCCTGTAAGCTGGATCTGCGTTGCTGGATCCAAAGTCAGCAGGAGTTTGGCTAGGGCTTGGGAGGCATCTGTGGGGGCGGTTTGAGCTGTCCGACGAGTGTAGAGTGCGCCGCTCAGGTGCGAGAGCCTAAGGGGACGATATCGCCAAATTGCTAACCCTAAAGAGTGTGTGTGTGTGTGTGTGTGTGTGTGTGTGGATTACTAAAGAACGAACACAGGGGACACATTAAATACTACATACTTTATTGTCTTTATTATTATTTTGAGATTTTAAGTGTTTCTGTTGCACTTTAATAAAGTTTATTATGCATACTGATATACTAGCATGTAACAAGTTTCTTACACTCACACTTTTAGAATCATGTAATTTTGGCGTTCATTTCATTTTCGCTTAAAAATCTCAATAGTGAATACAGCAAAAATAAAATGAATGCGAATATAACCTACTATACAGTATAGTGTGTGTGTGTATATATATATATATATAGATATATATATATGTTTCTATTTATAAAATGGGTAAGAAAAAAGGAATCAATGACTGCAATGGCATTGGACAAATACCATCAGGTGACCATGCATATATCAGAGCTCAACCACACATCTGCACTTTTACCCACCTCTAAAACAATTTTGCCATTTTATAAGACAGATAACCCACTCTATGGTGTGCTGTCGTGCTCTGATATACTCACGCCTTGGGTTAACCCACACCAAGCGCGTATGATATCAGAGTGTGACCACACACCTAAGAGTGGGGTTATCTACTATATATATATATATATATATATATATATATATATATATATTCATGGTAAAAATCCTTAATGTTAAGTTATACTACAGTGACAAAAGCATGTAAATATGTATTATTACCACCCTTACCACTCCCACTATCCCTCATATTTACACACCAACAGGCATTGGGGTGTGTTGGGTATTGTTGGACTAAGTCTCACCCCATTCCACATGTAAAGAAGCTGAGATGGTGCAGTATAGCAGAATGGGGTGAGAGTTAGGCACAGCAACCCCAATGCACACCCGATGCCTGTTGGTGTGTGGAGTGTGGGGGTAGGGTGGGGTAGTAGGGGTGGTAACCCCTAGCACCACATTTCCATGCTTTTGTCACTGTGATATGAACCCTAACTGATGCATTAATGGAGTTTTTTTGCCATGAATTTCCCTTCGTTTTGAGAAAGTATAATGTAACTGGTAAATGGTATGTGTTAGTGGGAGTGCGGGCCCTCTGGGCCCTGCGCTCCCTTCATATTGTCTATTTATTGCATAATGGTATGTGCATGTGGGAGTGTGGGCCTTCTGGGTCCTGCTGTCCCACTTACACATAACTACAGAACCATACAGTAACCCTACAGGGCAAGGAACCCTCGTAACACTAATTTGCCAATATCTCAGCAACCATAGCAGCTAGAAAAAAAAAGCCTGGTGCTGTTGTAATCATGACAGCAAGTACTTCACATGCTATAAATCAACTGAATCTGCATCTCACATCATTTCTCAGATACAGGCACCAAAATGCACTGAAAAGACACCCTTTGGAACCATTGTGACACTAATTTGCCAATATCTCCATAAACGTATCAAGTAGGAAAAATAAATTCAACTGCAGGTGTAATCTATAATTTTCAAACTTGTTTTTGCAGCTTAGTTCACCTGTAGGTGAACTAAGGCTCCAGTAGCAAAAACTCCATATCTTGCTTTGTTTTCAAGATACAGGCGCTGAGAGGCGTAATGGACGCCGCAATGTTATCCTATGGGAAATTTCTCAACTTCAGACAGCTGTAACTTTGGCTCCTTGGACGTTTTGGCACCAAACCACAAAAAGGTACATCTGTGGGACCAGGGCTTGCCACCCTGCAAATTTCAGCCCAAAAGACCCAGCCGTTTTGTTGCAGAAGGATGGCAAAGATTTGCAATTTATTTAAAAAAATACTTTCACAAGTCATGAAAGTTCTGCAAAAAGTAGCATGAAACGTTTACATTTGCAAAAGTATTTTGGCAGTTACTTTTGTGACTTGTGAAATTATTTTTTCCCCAGCGTTGAAAATGGCATTTCTGGGAGGTTTACCCCCCAAAAAAGATAGGGTTGACACATTTTAAATATCTATTTATTTTCCTGCCGAGTAGTACCCCTCACCCTGTAATAGTAATAAATCAGTAATACCCCAAAATGTATATTCCTGGTGTCTAGTGGCACCCTCCACCCTCCAATCCATGAAATAGTTGTAGTAATATCCCCCATTGGTGGTCAGTGGCACCCCCTCTCAACCCTTCCATGTGACTATGAACTTGTAAAGGAGAAAATGGTCACTCACTGACATTTTTTTAACCTGAAAAAAGTCCACTGATGATTACACCCACCCCCCCACATGACATCTCACTGTGCACCCACCAACCCACACCCCCCTTGACCCTCCCAATCATACAGCAGTTGCCAGTTCCAGCAGCAAGACACATCCTCGATCAGAGAGTGGATCTTCACTGTGTAGCCAGTTCAGGTGAGTGAGGGTATGTGGGGGGGTCAAGGGAGGTATGGGTTGGTGGGTGCACAGTGGGAGGTCAGATGGGGTCTGGGTGTGACTGCCTGTGGACTTTTTTCAGGTTAAAGAAAAGACAGTGAGGGACCATTTTCTCTTTTTTACCTGGAAAATAAACGGTGGCTCGCTAGACCGCTGCAACCTCCCCATCCCAACCCTCCCTCTCCACACACACCTCCCACACCCTCCCTTACCCCATACTTACCTCCAAAGGTTGGTCACTGTCATCTTCTGTGGACCAGGACATGTCTCCACTCTTCAAAGGCAAACCCCAAACTGAAGAATCAAGGTAGGCTCTGTATAATGACAGTCAATGGGGTTTTCAACTTAGGTTGCTATCTCAGCCACTTTTAAAAATTTTGTCCCCAGATTTTCAACATGGGGTTCTTTGGACCTAACCTCATGAATGCTGGCATTGTCATTTCATTACTCAGTCCCAAAAGGTGATTTCACGGTCACTGCACAGAATCACCTTTTGGGACCGATTAATGAAATAACATTGCCACTGTTCATGAGGTGGGGCCCCAAAAAGCTCATGTTGCAAATCTGGTAAAAAAATTCTAAACAATGACTTATGAACAGTATAGCTATTATTTTTCACATCCTGCCCAAAACATGTTTTCATACCTGTGATGCAGAATGGTCAGTGTCAGTGGGTCAGTAGGTAGCACACTCGCCTCTGAGGCCAGGAGATCAGAAGGCTGTGGGTTCATTTCCCACATCTGGCACTTGGGTACTGACACTGTAGTGCAGCATGAGAGGGGTGTTGTACTTCTGAGGTGCTGTCTTTTGGATGTGATGTTAAACTGAGGTCCCTTCTGCCTGGATTGGTGGTAGTTCAGGTGGATGTTAAAGATCCCATGGCACTTTTCAAAAAGAGTAGGGTAGTTTTATTGAAATAATATCATAAAGTAAATAGAAACATATGTACAAGCATTTCCTTATTTTACACATCTTAAGATTCTAACATATAAAGAAAATATTTTTTTCCTTTTCTTGCAACACCTTTAACCTTGTCAACTATCTTTTTATATTTTATTAATGTAGTTTATCTTAATACTCACAAAATAACTTCATTTGTATTTTATAAAAAATAAGAAACATTTCTACCAATTGTGGACCTTTTGAAGTGTTGATATGATTAAATCCTTTTCATAGACATGGCCCATTGCTAAACTTATCAAATTCTGTATGGTTTCATATGGCATTCTTTTCTGATATAACACCCAACTACATCTGGCTTGCCACAGGTAAAACTTCAGGCAACATAGAAGGATAGCAAGGGTATCTTGGTGATATCTGGATCTCAACGAGGAATATTGGCCTAAGACACAGAATTCATAAGACATTTTTGTTAAGCAAGGCAATTTCCACTTATCTGCTAAAAATGCCCATAAGGCTACTGAATAAGAACATGTGAGTAAATAGCATTCAAAGGATTCCTCAATATTAATGCAATCAGAATAAGGGCAAGTTCTTTCTTCTATTGCTTTATGTTTCGCATTTCCCTAACCTGCGTTCTACCATATAATGACATCCAAAGGTGTTCCCACATCTGTGGGAGAATCCTAGAGTTTGTTAGTTGGGCTATCACATGTTTATTGTGTTCTAATGAACAGTGTTTAAAACTGGGCTCACAAGGGTAACAGTTAATTAATACTGTCTGATAAAGACTATGCCCTGACTGGGACAGAATTTGTGATTTTGTCAAATTCCATTTGTATAGCTTAGTAGCTGTAAATTTAAAATATTCAGGCACATGTAGATAAGTCCCTAATGTCGGGGGAACTATCCCCCATGCCTGAAAATATCCATCTAGATTGAATCTACACTAGGTACTATGAATTGTGTCATTAGGGCCTAGGCCACATTTAACAGTTTGTGCTAGAAATAAGATGTGAAAAAAATTATGGAATCAATCAAACCGATTCCTTCCTGTCGAACAGGGAGGCATGTAAAACATCTACGGATTGGGTTTAATCTGTTTCCCCACAACATTTGAAAGAAGACACTATTGAGTTTTACTTCCAGTTTTGGAGGTGGGGAAAATAACATTGCAACATAAGTAATTGTGGGATTAAACATTTCTTTATAATATGTATTCTGTTTATTTTTGATATGCTCTATGATTTCCACATATTCACTTTGGTTTCTACTTTAGATATGGAGCGTTCCCAATTCAGGAAAGCCAAATTCTGGGGTCCAAACATAATTCCCAATATTTTAAGGGGTTCAGAGGAGACATGAAGACCTGCCAATATCTGAGGGTCTGGTATTCCGGCACCAATATACAGCCCTCAACTCTTCTGTAGATTTATTTTAGAGTTCAAAACAGTTATGAATTCTGTAATTTTTTTCCAAAAAATAGGAAACTGTGTAATGTCAGAAAAAAATAAGCACACATCATCTGCATATGCTTGTATATGAACAGGTTTCTGAATTCCGTTACCTAATATCCCTTTCCATTTAGGGGAGTCTGACAATATTCTTAACAAAGGGTCTAGTGAAAATGCATAAAGTAAAGGGCTTAGTGGGCAACCTTGTCTGACACCTAGATGCATTTGAAATCCTAAATTTACAGCTCTATGTATAATTGAGTAAACTGTTGTAGATGTATAAACTAATTTAATGTATCTTAATAGTGAATCAGGAATTCCTTAATATTGTAATACTAAAAATAAATATAGATGAGGGATACGATCAAACGCGTTTTTCCTGATCTACCGTAATAATAACCCCATTTTGTCCTGAAAGAGAGAGATGCTCAATTACATCTCTAACAACCATTAGTGCATGTTGTATTTTAAGTGAGGGTATACTACAAAATTGGACTGGGGAAATAGTTATCTCAGCTATATGCTTTAGTCTGTTACTTAAAACACTCGTTAATATTTTATTATCTGTATTCAAAATAGTTATAGGCCTCCAGTTGGTGATTAGCTGCCTATCTCTGGATTTGTTTATGTATAACAATAGTCCATCTAAAAAGGGAGAAGGGATTGAGTTAGAGTGAAGAAAGTATCTAAACACTTTCTCCAAACATTCTGATAATTCTACAGAGAACATTTTATAGAATTCAATAGGTAATCCATCTAAACCTGGGAATTTCCCTGCCATCATGTTCTTAATAGCTAAACCTATTTCTTGTATAGTGATATTAATATATTTTTTTTTATGTGTGAAGGGATGGGAGAAATTTGAATTTGTCCCAAATAATCAATTATATTCTGTGCTACAGGGGTCACATGTGACCCAAGTGATGCACTGTGATTCTTAATAATTGAATATACAGAATATAATTTTCAGAATAGTGTAAGTTGCCTTGAGGATCACATAATGCATCCATCTCAGTATTAGTTCTAAAAGTTTTACACATCTGATAAGGATCCTCTTCTGGGGAATTTTTTATGCCATTCTGAAATAATATTTTTAAAGTATTTGCTCTGTTATATTGATACGTTAACATTTGATTTTTTATAAGCTTAATTTAAGCTGAATAGTCAAACCTGGATGTATTTGACCAGGAGAATAATTTAAATAACTGTTGACGCAAGGATAGATAGTTTAAAAACTTACAATTCTCTTTGCGTTTTCCATAGTTGGTAAGCCAAATTTTAAAATCCTATTTCGTATCTAACCACCATTGCCCTATATCTAAATACAAGAAGATCTTCTAATGCTTTAATGTTTAGTTTCCATCTGGAAAAGGATAGTTTTATATCAGGTATATCAGAAAATCTAACCATTAATGCCACATGATCCTTAAATTCTACAGGATATATTTCCATTTCTGCTGATGGAAAGGTATTAGAAATGAAAACATGATCTATAGTAGAAGTGCTTTTCCCTTTTTTAAATGTAAAATCAGGGCCTTTTTGCGAAATTTCATACAATCAATTAGGTTTGCAGATAACACCAACTCAGATAATGATTAGCATCACAATAAATCTTTACATTCATTTTTTTTTCCTCATGGCAGATGGAATCTCACAATTAAAGTCTCCACATAAAATTACATGATATTTAGTCATGAGATATGGTTTGATCATAGCAAACAATGCCACTCTTCCAGCTTTCAGTTGAGGGCCATAAATATTAATTAGTCGATAGATCTTGGATTTCCATACCCCATCAAGCAATAATGCCCTACCTGACTGAGTGTCCACCAGTTTGATTAGCTGGAAAGAGAAGGAATTATACAATATACATATTCCATCAGCATAAGATTGTCCAAAGGACCAATAGGAGGGGCCCCATACCCATTCTCTTTGAAAGTTCCTAATGTTGTTCAAGGAAAAAGCCCATGTTTCCTGTAGAAAACAAATATCTATTTTAGATCTGTGAATAAAATCATATACAATCTGTCGTTTCCCTGTAATTAGCAAACTATGAACATTCAGTGAACTAATTTTTAAAGTTGACAGAAGTAATTCAGTTTGTGCTTGGTAATCCTGTTATCATTTTTTTTCCCTCCTTTTCTTTTTCTTCTCTTTATATCCAGCTAACTCTGATTTCTGGATCTCCATTTGATGTTCCCTAGAATTACTATCCCCTTCATCCTGATCCATATCTGAATCCCCCCATTCAGGTGCTAATGCTGCAAAAGGATTTACAGTAACATCTGCCTTAGACGGGGAAGAAGGGGGAAGGGGTATTGGCATAGATTTTAAATTTCTAGAGGACCTATGTCTTTGCAAAGGAGAAGAGGGATCAGGTGGGGAAGCTACTGTCAGTACCTCTTCTGTATAGCAAACAGGTGTCAGGATATCTTTTTTTGAGACCTCTAAAAGGTCCTTAGTTTTTAAAGGGAGAAGTTCCTCAACCTTTACGTGGATGTCACTCCCATCCTCATAATTTTGATGTATACTTAAATCAATTACATCCTTGGGGGTGGGTAAGGTACTGGGTTAGAATTTAAGTGATGTTCCTGTCCCTGATTGAATGCTGTATCTTGCACCTGTTGAATAAGGGAATCAGGACTGATATTATTGGCTGCATTTTTAGCTGCCCATAGACAGTCGTTAAAGGTATGTCCAAAATCATCACAGAGGTCACATTTTGTATGAGATGCACACTGAAAAGAGACATGCCCAAATTCCCCACAGTTACCACATCATGGTTTGTCACATGTGCTGGATATAAGTGTTCTGGAACTGCACTTATAACAAGCACGGGGCTGACCTGCATAAAAACATACTCCTCTATCCCTGCCTAACATAAATGAATTGGGAATATGAGTGATTCCAGTGTCTGTACTCCATAGTTTGACCTTATATTTTCATCCCCTGTCCAAAAATGTTCAGCATCCAGAATAGCCTCAGGATCTCCAAAAAGATCACATTTTTGTGACAACCAATAAGTAATATCAGCAACATAAACTCCTTCATTTCTGATCATTACTGTAACAAATTTCACCAACGGCTTAGATAGTGGAATTACAATAAACAGAGTCCAAATAGGAGAAAATTTAACTTGTGTATATCGTTCCCAAAATAAGTCTAAAAAATGGGCTGCTTGAAAGCTAATGTCAAAATTGTCCTCCTTGGAGATGTTAATAAATGCAAACACCTCTCGAGGGAAAACTTTAAAGAATCTTTTAATAATATTTTCCCCACAAAATGCCTGTCAGGTCTAATATCTGTGCCTTCTTTGTAGCGTATCCTGACCATATTCCTCCTAGGAGCTGCTTCTTTTTTAATGTTTGTGAACAGTTGTGACAGCGATGGCTGCTTGTGCTCAGTCTGAGTCTGAATATCTTCTGTGAGTTCAGCAGTTCTGGTTCCAGTTTCCGTTATTGCATCAAGTGGACCATCATGAATTTCATGTTCACTTCCCACCACTGAACCCGGGCCAGGCTTAATTTCTGTTTTACTTTGTGCAATCAATGCTACAGGGGAAATTGTGTTAGGTACTTCAGTTTTCCCGGTAGTAGCCAAAGGTTGTTTTTTAATTAGCCCTGGAATCCAAGTAGAAGAAGAGGTAAAGGGTATTTTAATGCCCTAGTCTGGATCCGGTAACTAGGTCCCATCAGGGTTTTGCTTCCAACCAGATTCACATAGAGCGTTAGCTGGAGACCATTTTGTAACTTGCATTTTAGAAGTTAGTTCATTTTAGGTATACACAGTTCCTTTATCAGAATCAACTTCAATGCGCCTGTTAGCTATAGTCATTGCCAGGTGTTTGTCTCTTTTTAAGTCTATTTGCCTGATTTTCCAAACATTTGGGTTAGTGAAAGAAAACTGAGTAGTTGTTGCCTGAGAGTCAGGAGCGTTAGTCTGGAACTTAATTTTGGTCTGGGCATTAGGATTTGCCACAAAGCCTGCTGTTTTAGAAAGTATTTTACCTGGTACAACAGTCGGGTGAGTAGCTGAGCAGTACAATACCTCAGGACCTTCATTTTGATCAACAGTTTTAGGGGCACAAGTAGAAATATTACCAGGCATTTGTGGAATATCTTTAACTTTAGACAAAATGAAGGGTTTTGGCTTTAGGCACACTCTAGAACAAGCGTTTGAAGTGCCAGCCAGCTGATTGTCTCCTTTCCCTGTAGGAAATATATTAGGAACAGCAGATGACTCACCCGGCCCTGACTGGGCCTTTAATCCTGCCGCATCAGCGGGTTCACTGGTAGGTTCCTCTATACTTTTGACAGATGAACCTGGGCTTTGTAGACCTGCCAGATGGGTTAGAAACTTTTCTTTTTCTTGAGCGTGTCTCATTTCTTCCTGTTCCCAAAGAAGTCGCAATGCTCGTTCTGTGTCATCAGTGGTATCTTTTCCACCCACAGGTTTTTTCCTCATTTTTAGATACTGCAGTGAGATCTTCTGTAGAAAAAAATGTAACTGGGGTATCACCACCGTCATCTAAATATAATGTACTCTCAACAATGTGTAAATACTACGTTGCTTGTTCAACCTGGGAGACTCCAGTATCTTGGACATCTTGCACCTCCATCCTCTCCGTCTGCAAGTCTGGACTGGCCATTGCTGCTGCCAAAGGTTCCCCCTATTGACGAGTAGGGGAATTTCCCCGGTGCCCTGGCCAAATTTCCCTTATTCACTAAAAATACCACCAACAGCTTACTTTGGTTCATGGTCAGTTGGCATTCATCTGTATCCCCCTCCATCCTGCCTAAAAATAGGCAGGATTTGTCTAGTGCACTTACCTGGCAACAAAAACTAAATAAAAAATGGCATGTCACTGTGTGAAATGAACTTTCTGGATGGATTAACAAAATCAAAGTGCCATTGATAATGAGGGGAGGTCCCAGAAAGCCCATGTTAAAAATTTGGTGAAAAAATTACAAAAAATGATTGCATTACGAGTGTGCGTTGCATAGTTTCTACACACGTTCATAACTTCACTAGTTTTTCAGTATTTCACTCCAGATTTTTAACATTACCATTTTTTCATACCACCTCATGAATACAACAGCTGTAATTTTTAAAATCCTGCCAAAAATGTTTTTCCACACCTGTGGCACAGAATGGCATTACAGTTGCACAGAATTACATTTGAACAGGGATTTTAAGGATTTCTGTATTGGGTACATGTGGTGAGGTGATAAAAAGGTTATGTTGAACATTTGGGGTGAAAATTATTTAAGATGGCACAGTTATTTGTTGCAATCTCACTACGCCTGCTCATTACTTAATGTGTGGAGGCAAGGAGGCCAGAGACCCCTGTGTTTCCACTGCTAGATTCATATGTGCATCTGTGGAGGGATGAAAGCTCAGGGTCTGAGGGAACCTGTGCTCACACAGTAAAATAAAGGTTCTGTTATACTATCTGAAAAGTTGAGGAATTTAATTGCAAAAACTTTGTTAATGCATCAGTTAGGGTTGAAGAGACAAAAGTAGGGAAATGAGACATTAGGGTTGAGCCCCTAACACTCCCCACCCAACCCCACCAGCCCACCCCACACCAACCCTCCACAGACCAGCAGGCATTGGGTTGTGCCTTGGGGTCGTCGGGCCTAACTCTCACCCCATTCTCCTATACTGTACCATGTCAAATGTCTTACACATCTCATTTCCTACTTTTGTCACTTGAACCCTAACCGATGCATTAACAAAGTTTTTTGCAATATATATATATATATATATATATAATGTATATGCAAGGAATAAGACATGATAAGGTGTGGTTTATGGGCTGATAAGAGCACACCCCAGGCGCGTAATGAGGTATGAGGCACGTGTGTCGAGTGCCTTTAGCACTTGGGAAGTACTCTCATCAGCCCATAAACTACACCTCAGAGTGTCTTATTCTGCTTATAAAATGGGTCCTCACCCCCCATAAAATCAATTATTTAAAAGAAGTCTGATAAACATAGGTGTTAAAATCTAGATTAATTAAGGTATAAACATGGAAAAAATAGTCCCTGCATATGCAGACCATATAACATTCAGCTATTAGAGGGCATTGGTGTTTGCCTGTCCCCCACACACACACACACACACTCTCTGTTTCTCTCTCCACACCCATGCTTCATTTTTTTAATTTTTAGGTATTGCTTAGATCTTTGTTTTAAGCTTTTTACTCACCTCTCCAAGATGCCAGCAATTACAACATCTGCTCAAGAAGTACAGTTTTCAAAGGAAAGCCGCAAGGTGGGAGAACAGCTCTGTTTCCACTGAGGAGATGTGCCCCCTCTCCCACACCAGCATATAGAAATAAACGCTTTTTTGGTTTAGCTTAGTATATTATTTAATGCAGTTTTTTTTTAATCTGCAATACATTTACTTCCTGCAGCTGCTTGACTCCGATCGAGCATGTCCCTCGGTGGCCATCATAGTTTGCATTTTTTCTTTCCCAATATTCAAATCATTTTGACACTGCTCTAGAGGTTTTCAATTCACTGGCTCATAGGTAGGTGAGACCGAGGGGAAGGCTGCACATCGGAGATGGCTCATTCTCATGTTTGTTTGTTTTTTTGGTCTTGGTGCAGTTTTCAACTAGAGCAGAATCATGGTTTAAACAGTGGGAGTGCAAGAGCTATGAAGGTAGTACTAGAAAACAGTCAGTGGGCAAATACAGAATACCTACTAAAGGCTGAAACTTAACTTGTAATGTAGGGGGGGTCTTGAATGAAATTACTGCTGTTGGTTGTTTCTGTTGCTGGCAGTGCTGTCTTCATGCAGTGTTGCCATTTCATCATGTTGAGCTGCACCAGGAGAGAGTCATTTCAGTTACTGATATATGGCAAGGTGATGCATTTTGCTTGGCATCAGTAGTGCCAGTTGCCAGTATGTACCATGATAAGGACACGGAAAATGCTACTCCTTAGCCTATCAAAATGCAGGACATTTTCTAGCCATTTTATATATATATAAAACAGGTGCCAGGGTATGCCATGGGGTAAACAGGCCTAATGCTCTAACCCCATTCCATGTGTAAACAAGCTTACACACTATAATATAGGACAATGGGGTAAGAGTAAGGCCTGACAATCTCATGTTAGACCCTAATGCTTGTTGGTGTGTGGAGGGTGGGAGGATGGGTGGGTGGTAGGGTGGGAACCCTCGGGTGGAGAGTTAGGGTTGGAAACCCTAAAGCCTCATTTCCCTGCTTTTTGTCTCTGTGGTGTTCACCCTAACTGATGCATTAATGAAGTTTTTTGCAAAGAATATATATATATATTTATATATATACATTATGGTAGCATGGTAGTGCTGCCATACTTAGGGTTGAGGAGCCATTTACATGTTAAACCTAAAATTTTGCACCTTAATAACTTTGCAACCGTTCAATGGATTTGCCTGCAATTTGGAATACATGATCAAGAACCATACCTCTTGGGATCTGCCAACTTTCATACTGTTTGGATATACAGCTGTGGAGTTATTAAGCATGATCTGTGCGCCTGTTTACGTTTTTTTGCAATTCTTTGGTCGTCTCTACAGGTCGCACGGTTTGCGTGACTGGCCCAAAATCTTCAGGGAACGTGCAGCCGGGGTCCCTGATGTGCCTTTTGAAGATTTTGTGAAAAAATATTAAATGGTTCAAAAGTTATTCAAAAAACAGTTTCCCATTATAAGTCAATGGGAAAAGTTAACAAAAAGTTTAACACTTTCGCAAATGCTGTTTTTACTTTCGCAAATGGCCCTTTTACTTTCACAAATCCACCATTTTGTTTTCAGTTGGTGATTGGCAAAATGCTTGCCATTTAAATTTGGGACCCTCTTGCAACACAATTCTTTTTGTGTTTACCTAGTCAGACCCTGAGGATGCTAGGCATGTCTTTATTTTGAGGTTAAAACCCCTAAAAATATGTTTTTCAAGTTTCTGGAAAAAGTACTATCGCAAAGTAGTGTCGCACTCACGAAAGTTTGGCAAATTTTTGCGAAAGCTTTCGGAAATTGCGACACTACTTTTCCAGGCTATGGCAAAATGACAGCAATTCTTTGCCACCCTGCTGCAAAAGAACAGTTTGGCCTTTTGGGCTGAAATTTAGAGAGAACACAGCCAACATCTCACAGATGTGCCTTTCAGTGCGTCGGTGAAAAAAATATCACAGGGCGGCAAAGTTACGGCACTCCAAAGTTGATGCTTTTTCCCATAGGATAACATTACGTCGTCCGCCACATTACAGGAATCCTTTGCCGCCCTGCTGTAAAATAACAGTTTGGTCTTTAGGGCTGAAATTTGAAGGGGAAGAAAGCCAACATCCAGCAGATGTGCCTTTCACTAGTTTGGTGAAAAAATATTACAGGGAGCCAAAGTTATCACACTCCGAACTTCTCTTTTTTTCCCATAGGATAACATTACGGCATTCACCGTGCCTTTCAGGGCCTGTATCTCGGAAACGGTGTGAGATACAGACTTTTCATCAGAAAAATGCTTAGCCCCCCTGATTATGGTTAAGTACAAAACTAGCCAGGAAAGTCATACATCATATGACTTTTAAATTTTTTTTCTACGTCGTACGGTTCCTGAGATATAAGCAATTTAGTATTCCAGCTCCTCATTTTCTACTCACCCGAGACCCATTATTATGCATACATTCTTTGTACTCACTGTCTTTCTCTATGCAGCTTTTGGGGAAAACCAGCCTGTGTGCTTACATTACTGTTACCCTTATCACTTCCGCTTGCAGTTCCGTACCTGTTTCACTTACTGTTCCGTCTACAGCACCATATGTGCCTAGTTTCATTTGTGCTTGCATTTGCATTAGTTTAACCATTTGTGTCTACAGTACTGTTTATCTTTCTGTTTCGCTTTGCGTCACCATGCGCATTACCATTTGCGTCTGCGGGCACCGTGTTACTGCCGTCACATTACATTCACTATTTCTCATTATCATTCTCAAAATAAAGGGAAATTAGAGGCAAAAAAACTCAGTTTAATGCATTAGTTAGGGTTGCTCCACAGCGACAAAAGTGAGGAAATTCGGTGTTGGGGTTGAAAGCGCCCCTTTGACCCCCCCGTCCACACCCCCAACCGGCATCGGGGTGCACGTTGGAGCTGTCGGTCCTAACTCTCACTCATTCTCCTATACCTCTGCTTCTTCACACATCTGATGGGGTGACAGTTAGGCCTGACAACTCCAATGCTCACCCCGATGCCGGTTGGGGTGTGGATAGGGGTCAAGGGGGCTTTCAACCTAACACCAAATTTCCATGCTTTTTGTCACTGTGGAACAACCTAACTAATGTATTAAACACAGTTTTTGCCTCTAATATATATATATATATATATATATATATATACACACATATATTATATATAATATATATTAATTGCAAAAAACTACATTAATGCATGCATTAGATTGAACAATGAAAAGTGCACAATGTAGGTGAATGAAAAAAATAGAATTGTGGGTTTCAGAAGTCTTGGCAAATCAGTGGTGATGTGTTCCTTGCGGTTGTTAACCCTAACAGTCACCTGTCCTCCCCCACCTGTAGCCTCCTGTCAGAAGCAAAAGGTACAGGCCTAAACCAGTGCCTCATGGCGATACGCTCTTCACAGATAGAGAAGTATGGCTTGCCAAATGTTGCTGATAAAATTGTCATAGCTTTTTTCATGCAGGGCCTACAAGGCCCTGCATGAAGAAAAGAGATTACATCTGACCTTGTTTATCTGTCCTTGCTGCAGTTTATGCTGCATCAGTTTATATCTTGAATAATTTTCTGAAATCTGGAAGGGTTGTAGCAGTTTATTGATCGACCGTTTAGGTCATTACAATTTAGCAGCAAAAAACACATCTAAAACATACAATAAAATGTAAGCATTTAAATACATACACCTATTACAGCAATAAATATAAGCAAGGAACAATTATACATACCTTCAATAGGAAATAGTAATCTGGCAATGTCAAATCAGCATAAGCTAGGCTAGTTAATATTTAATTTTGTACTACAATATCACTGGTTTATTCCCAGCAATCTAGCTTAATTAAGGGAAAATTAATTATTGCCCTAGAAAATAACAAGGCATTCCCCTGAAATATCCATTTCATTCTATATGTTCACCATAATAATTATTATATTTTATCCTTATAGCTCATAGAAATCCTATTACTACAGAAATTCATAAATATTTATATAGTAACTTCATTTATGCAGCAGGTCTGGTACCTGATAAAGGAGACTTGATATGTAATTTAAGGATGCTTTGTTCACTGACGTTCCTTGAATTCCCTGGTTCCATCACTTATGCTTAAAATTATTGCCTTATATTACTCCTCACAGATAACATTGTCTAAAAAAATAGGCTTGATATACAATGATAAATAACAAATTAATAAAATGGATAACAGTCATAAATAACCTGTGAGTTAACATTAATGAGTTAACAACTGAAGGCCATGGGATGCCATCATTAAAATGAAATATTTCATTAAAAGTAATAATAATATGTACAGTCAATACCTGAATTACTATCTCCTTCATGTACAATTGTGGGTCACTGATGATAATATAATAACAGCATCTCACTGCTTTATGCACACCACTCTAAAACGCAAATATATTCAAAACAAAGTCTTCAGCACCATTTTTATATAAGGAGCTATTAAACTATCATAGACACTTTGGGGTAATTATACTGTCTCTCCAATTTAGTATATAAGGGGATTATTGAGGCAGCTGAAGCAACAATAGTGTTCTTTATAAAAGAAACCCATCTGCATGAACGTACAGTATGAGAACGCTCACTAAAAATCCCATAGTGCTCCAATCAATTCTTGACCACAACATGCCAGTGAGACAATCTAGCCAAACAGCCAGTCAGACTCAATCTCAACGCCATAGTTGAGGGTGGTTCACCCATATCAAAATATTTGGCTCCACAGTTGGGAGTCTAATTTAAGTATTTAGAAGGACTTTTTGTACTCCTTATGTCCTACCAAAGCAGTCCAGCACAAGCTGTTTAACATCATGTTATACATTTTATAATCCTGCATGTGTGGATGTCTAATTTTTCCCAAAGCCATGAGGTGCTGAAATGTAACAATAGTGGTACTTTTTCATATTTATCCCCCATTCCCCATATAATGCAATTAAAAGGCTTATAAACCTCTTCACCAAAAACAGTGTTATACTCTTTCAGGGCCTCAAAAGCATAATTCAAAGTCCTGCACAAGGCTTTCTGTTTTAATTTGAACCCCTAAAATGCTATAATGCTATAAGTGCAAATGAGTTATTTTCAGGAGCATAAGCCAGTATATCAAGACTCTGTCTGACCACTAGAAGCAACAAGCTTATTTGAGAATATTTATAAATATCAGGAGTTCAGACTCTGTGACGAGAGTTCAGACTCCTTTATGCTAAGTTTTATGATTGTGCCAAAAGCACTCAAACCAAAAAATCGTTTTCATTAAATAGAGGGATGAATGCAGTACTTCTGAGAAACGTTAGCTCCCATGACCAATTTGTATCAATTTCCACTATCACCTGTACAGTGTCTCTTCATGGATTTGGATCAAGGATCTTCACAGGCAAAAGGAAAAAAATGAAAATACACTTTTTCTTCACTTAATCCAAGGGTCCATGTGTCCAACTCTCCTGTAAATGCCTCAGCCCATACACTCATCTCTCAGAATTTGTCCATTATGGTCCGACATCTTTGGAATGCCCATAGAAGCCACATGAGAAATAAAAGCATAGAACGCTCTACTGAGCATAGTAAATTTCATCGCAAAGGGAATACTAGTCCCCCGATCCCTGGCAATGATGGCATACCTTTCATTAAAGTGGGGTGAGCACATCAGCACACACTGTGCATTATCAGCTTCTCCAGTTTCTGTTTCTCCTCTAGCCCGCTCAGCTTTGTCCAATAGGGGGATACTATTATCACTCAACTTCAGTCTTTACTGCCATAATATAGGTGACCACAGGTTTTAACATATAAAAAAACAGCACAAACAGGAGCTCTGTTCAATATTAAAAGGCAAGGACACTTATAACTCTGACCTCACTGTACAGAGTTTTCTCCAGGAGCTACACAACACATAATTCAAGCTGGTTAATGCTGCTTTCCCTGTGTCATATAATAATTTCAAATGTAATCCAAATAACATCCCAAAATAAAATAAAATTTGTACATTAGATAAAATCAAAACTAAACAGAAACAGCCGGCCTGGTGGTGCAGAGGGTTGAGGTGCTGGACGCCACACCTCATGCCACACCGGCAACCCGGGTTCAAGAGTGAGCTTGGGTTGCTGGGGGTCAGCAGGGGTAGGAGAGGATTGAGTATCCACTGGACAGCTCTCCTCTCCAGGGGAGTGATGGGGCACAGAGGCCGGCATAGTCTGACACTTACAACACACCTAATCCTGTAAGATTGGGGTCAGAGGCAGGGCAGTTGGCAGGCATGCTGCATGTGGACACGTGAGTGTCATGCCCCCTGCCATCATTGCATGCTCCACCTCCAAAGGCAGAACAAGGAAAAGGGGTGCTCCAGTCATAACAACTTGATTGCCATCTGAGAGTACCAGCGCAGGCTCCTGGAGGGGATCACCAGTATGGATCCGGACTTGGTGGGGGAGTTGGTTGCCCCCTGCCACCCTGCCATGGGGCACTGGGTGATGGCCGTCAGTGGGAGACTGGGGAGGATCAGACGGCAGCCATAGGTGTGGGATGAGAGGACACTAAGGCCAACCAGGAGGCCAGGGGAGAAAAAAAATCTAAGCAGAAACTTTCTGAACCTAGTGCAGCATGGAGAATATGGCAGTGAGGAGCGGAGCAGCACTTCCACCCAGAAGGGTAGTATTGACTCACTTGACAATGTATCCGGTAGAGCACAAAAAGCAGAATGGAGGTCAGCAGTCCAATGCAAAGGCACATTCTTTTATGTTATTCTGTGCAATGGGTCTGCGTGGTTGGAACAATTCTCCTTTAATAGGAAAATGACACTAAAAATGCCCTTGTTTCAGTGAGTGTCTAGGGTATTGGTCATCCCTGCACTCTCTGTATATTCTGTGGTCATAACAAGTTCCATCTTACAATATAACATGCCCTAGAAATACTACATAATCTCAAACAATGTGACATTTAGTTGGATTAAATTTGAGACTACAGGCTTGGACCTTCAAGCACTCCTCACAGAGGTGGATATGATTGTCAGTGAAGGTCTGTCTTCTCATGATCCTTGTTGCCACCTCCACTTGTCAGTGACCATTACAAGTCCAAAGTACTGAAACGTGCTGAACCAGCCAAGGTATCAAGTGTGTCATCAGCATGAGGCAGTGGATTTTAATCCTTGATGGTATCAAAGTTCAGCTTTATTAATGCAAAATCCCAACTGCTGTAATTCTTTTTGACAAGAAACACTGTTGAATCATAAAGACTGCAGCTTCTTCATTAATACCGTGATGATCAGATAGTCCATAGGAATCATAGAAAAGACCAAGCTTATTTAGACTTTCATCCATTATGCTTGCTTTTTGTGTAGCTATGGAATCTTACCTCTATACCTGTAGTAGGTATCTAAGTTATGTTTAAAGGACTCCATGGATGTGCTAGCCACTACCTCTAGTGGAAGTATATTCCATAATGGAACCACTCACTGGCAATACCAATTTCTTCTATTTAAGAGGTTCCATTTATTTGCCATTAGTTGCAAGGGGTGGGCTCTGATGTTATAAATTTGTGGTTTAAATTCTAATCCCAGATCATCCCATAAAGTGGGATCCGAAAATCCTTTGAACAACAGGCAGATGTCGCCTCTGTCTTCTGTATTCCAGGGGAAAAAGATTGAAAGCCTCCAGTATTTTCTCATAGTCCATGTGTTCCATACCTTGGCTTGATCTTGTAGCTCTTTTTTTAACCCTCTCTATTTTGGTTATCTCTCCCTTTTTATAAGGAGCCCAGACCTGCGAGCAGTATTCTAGGTGTGGTCTCACCAGAGCCCCATAAAGTGGCATCAGCAACTCCCTCCTTCTACTCCCTATATGCCTAAGTATGCAGTTTTAAATGTTATTGGCTTTTTACAACTATATCACAATGTGATTTGAACTGTAAATCATTGGTAAATAAAACTCCTAAGTGGTTGGCCTTCCTCTCTTCACTCCACCCTGCAGCTGGCTGCCTTGCCTGTCAGAGCTGTGCAAAGGTTGCAAATTCAGCTTTAGCAGAACTTCTATGAAATATCACATCTTTTGCAGAATTTTCTGAATTTCTGCCTTTGGCAAAATCAGAAATCTTCTGAATGCCTAGTGGCACTCATTAAAGTGGAATTCGCAACTTTTGCCCAGCTCTGACAGGCAAAGCAGCTAGCTGCAGTGTGGAGTGGAGACAGGAAGGCCAGCCACTGCTGCCTTGCTGCTCACTCTGGCCAAGTATCTGTGCAGCATCCTAATTACTAACAGCCTCCTGCAGTTAACAGCACCTGTCTGTCTCCCTCTTGGAAGCAAAACATTACAGAGAACATCAGTATTACATTTCCTACCTTGATCTCTTCTGCCTGCCAGCCTCACTGTTACAGCTGAGTCTCTGTGCAACATTCCAGGTACTGATAACCTGTTGCAGCTAACAGCACCAGTCTTTCTCTCTCTTTCTCTCTCTTTCTCTCTCCCCCCAAAGCAAAACATTACACGGAACATCAGTATTTCATTTTTTATTTTAATCTCTTCTACCTGCCAGCCTGTCCCACAGCATTTCACCACAGAATCTGATATAAAAATTACATTTTACTGTTTGCTGCTGATGTTGGGATTATGGTCTAGTTGTCACTCCTTCTAGCTGCTGCTCATTTTCTTGTGGCGTTGTAACTTGTCAACTGAGTTGGCACAATAGGCAGACAACTGGGAAGAAGCAATCATTGATTTGTCTTTTTGTTTTCTTTACCCTGATAAACATGACAATGCGTGCATTAAAATTTTACAAATGCAGTTTCTTGCAATTTGTCTTACATGTTTCTGCTTGTTGAACTGACTGCATCATGCCTAATTATTAAACCCATCGGCTACAGTGGTGGCAGCTGTAGAATTTGAACCCCTTCCCCTGGAGAGAGGAAGAGTGGTAGGCCAGAGTTTTTTTTTCTTTCTTTCTGCCTATAGGTCGATAGGATAGCCTATTTGAAGGCTACTTTCAGTCTTTTGGTAACATATTGTCTGAATATATTTGAAATCCTGAAACTTGGTCTCACGAACTCTATAAGCCTGAGTCCGGGAGACTGAATTTTGGAAGACTGAAAGGGTCTTACGTGCAATGTGGAGGGCTTCTCCCACCACAACCTCAATAACTTAAATAACTAACTCCAAGGGGGAGCGGACCACAGAGTTAAAAAAAAAGTTACGGGGGTGGAATGGAGGGGATCAAAAGTTGCTATGACCGGGAACAGAACCTGGGTCCACACGGCCATGCTGCCTGAGCTGCCAGTAACCTAACTTTCCACACCACGGGAGCAGATTGGCCAGCTCCTGCATTCAGTGGTGTGTTGTGATGACTGATGAGGGGGTAGGGTAGCGGTTCATCACACGCTACCTTACCCATCGGCATTGCATTTCTTTTTGTCAGGCAAGTGTGTGTCAGGATACTGAACTCTGTCCCGTGAGTTTCAGGATTCCGAGTTTCAGTATCCTAAATAGATACCCACATGGTCTTGGCTACTTACATCTAAGAATGTCTTCAGATATGGATTATTTGTTAATTCTAAGAATGGATTATTCAGTGGAGAACATGTAAAGACTGATCTCCCATCTCCATTTTAAGGAGAAGGCACACAATCATTTTTAAACTGGGTTTGACAATATGAGGTGGTGATGTAGGCTGTAACCAAGCAGTGCCCTTTAGAGTCTGACAGGAGTCTGATATGACTTTGCCTTCTGTACTTCCTATGTATCCCGTCAGTAGGGCGACTGATTATTTTCACCCTGTTGCTGCCAACTGAATATTGCTGCAGGCTTCTCTTGTGACTTTGATTTGTTGGTATTCTCCCCTTTGAGCATTATCGCTTTTGCTGCTGTTTTGTAGTGGGGCAGGACCAAGAGTTAATTATACTATTAGCTGGGGGGTGAGGGAGGGTCAAGCCCACTATGTAGGGGGGTGCAGAGGGAGTAGACCCCATGATGAAGGTCACTCCTACTGACAGACGGTGGATTGTCGGAGCGCAGTGGCTGGTGTTGGCATATTGCTTGCACCATAATTTACACCGCCAACTTGATTGTCACTGCAGCATGGGTGAACCTACTTCATACACCCTTGGAAAATAATGATTTTATATATGGGACACACGTGATGCTACATAGGTTACATAGGTTTTTCAGAGCTCTGTATAGACCAAGGTCCATTATAGCTCGCTTGTGTGATTATTATCCCAAGATGTTATTTTTAATTAGATAAGCATCCAGCTGTGTCTTGAAGCTGAGCATACTACCACTAGCCTCTACTTCTAATGGAAGCTCATTCCAAATCTTTGTTACCCTTATAGTAAACCAGTGTTTCTTTTTAGTAGTGTTGAATCTATCAACTTCAATTTGGAATGGATGAGATCTTGTGCTATAATTCTTTTCATTTAACTTTAATCCCAAGAGGTCCCACAGCTGGGTGTCCATAAGGGCCCTATACAGCAAACACATATCACCCTTCATATGTCTAAATTCCAGAGAATACAGCCCAAGGGTATTCAACCTTGACTGGTAATCCAATCCCCAAGCCTCCCTGATACCACATGTTACTCTTCTCTGTACCCACTCCAGGGCTTGAATCTCCCCCTTACCACCTGGAGACCAGAACTGGGCACAATATTCCATGTGTGGTTGAACCAGGGATGTATAAAGCAGCAGCAAAACATCTTTATTCATACAATTAATGTGTTTTTTTAACACAGTGTAGTATACTACAAGCTTTTTTGATTATATGATTACACTGTGATTTAAAGCTGAGATCTTTCATTATCCTGACACCCAGGTCTCTTTCATTTTCAACAATGTTTAGCTTTCGCCCCGGAGTATGTAATCTTCCTGCCTGTTCATCTTCCCGAAATGCATCACACTGCACTTTTCCACATTGAATGACAATTTCTTGTCATTAGCCCAATTTTTCAGGTCTGTTAGTGCTTGTTGCAGGGTGTCTGCATCCTCGGGAGTATCCACAATGTGCTAGATTTTAGTGTCATCAGCGAATTTAGATAGCCATACTCCTCTAGTGGTATTCATGGAGGAGATGTAAACATTAAATAAACATGGCCTCACTACCGATCCCTGCGGTACCCCACTAGTCGCATCAGCCCACTCTGAATAGCTCCCTTTTACACTGACTTTTTGCTTCCTATTGGAGAGCCATGCTTCTATCCAATGTGATACCTCGGCAGTAATTCCATGTTCTATCAAAGCATCAACAAGTTCCCCATGAGGTACTTTATCAAAAGCCTTGGAGAAATCTAAGAAGATGACATCTACTAAATGCCTATCATCCAAGGCTTTACTGACCCTACCACTGAACGCCAATAAATTGGTCTGACATGACTTGCACTGGGTGAATCCATGCTGAGTACAGTCAATGGCATTAGTTAGCTTAAGGTGGTTAATTATGTGATCTTTAATAATACCTTCCAAGATCTTCCCAAATACAGCTGTCAAGCTAATGGGTCTGTAGTTTTCCATCTTTTGCTTGATGCCCTTTTCATGGATTGGTACCACTACCGCTTGCCTCCCGGCCTCTAAAACCATCCTTTCATCCAGCGATTTCTGGTAGATGGATGTTACTGGGCCTGCTAATGTCTCTGCCAGTTCCTTTATAATTCTAGGTTGTATTCCATCTGGGTCTTGTGACTTGTTTTGGTCAATGTTGTGGAATTTCTTTAACACATCCTCTTCCTTTATATGAGGACCTGTATCAGTAGCCTGATCTAGATGATCTAACTTATGGTAGGTCTTTTTATTGAAAACTGAGTCAAAAAAGCCATTGTATTGTTCAGCCATAACTACCTTATCTGTAATCATGCTACCATCTGAGCCTTTAAGGTGTCCAATAGATTTGCTAGCCCCCTTCCGATTATTGATACATGTAGAAGGTTTTATAGTTATCTTGAACCCTTCAGGCAAGCATAAGCTCATGTTTTTGTTTGGCTTTTCTAATGCTGAGGTTTGATTTTCTTAAAAGCGTTTTGTAGGTATCTCAACATTTACTATCTCCACTCTTCTTAGCATTTGTGAAAGCTTAATTTTTCTTTTTAATTAGTTTCCTGACTCCAGATGTCATCCACTGCAGCCATGATTTACCTGGCCCTTCATAATATGTACTACTGGGATGTGTGCTTGTATAAGAGAAGTAACTTTGTTTAACATGAGTTCCCACATGTAAAGCAAAGGCTGGTTTTCAAATTCCTTTTCCCAGTCCCATACAGCCAGGTCGCGTCTCATGGCATCAAAATTGGCTTTATTATAATTATATACTATAGTACTTCCTATGTCCTTACCCAACCTACCCATATATCTGAAACTAACCATGGCATGGTTGCTGGACCCTAGAGGGGGCTGAGTATTACAATCATAGATATTATCTACTAAATTACTTAGGACAATATCTAAAATGTGTTTGCCCCTGGTGTTTGATGTAACAAACTGTTTCATACCTGCCAAAATAAAGGCTTCTAAGAAGCTTGATTCTACTGCATTTCCTGCTTGTAAGGTGTCCCAATTTAAACTGGGAAGATTAAAATCCCCTAGTAATATACAACTCTTAATAACAGATCATTTGTTAATAAAATCTAGCAATTGTATATCATTCTGCTGTGAGTTGGAGGGGATTTTATAAATAAAGCCTAAGTTAATATTGGCAGCATGTGGGGGGGAATCTTAACCCATAATATCTCATTGCCATCTCAGTGGTTAGTGTCAAGGGATTCAGAGACTATAGTGTCAATAACATAAAGAGCCACACCTCCCCCTCTTGATAGGGTCCTGTCTCTGTGATATAATGTAGTTCCCTGTATGTTTTTATCCCAAGGGTCCTCTTCTCTCCACCAGGTTTCCGTAATGGCACAAATATGTATACCAAAACTATGAAGGGTGTAGAGTAATTCATCGGTTTTATTATTTAAACTCCTGGCATTAATCACCATAAAGTTCCAAGTTGCAGGATCTACCTTCTTGGTGTTACCAGACTTAGTTCTGGAATCCCACCATCCCCCCTACTGGTAGTTTAAACCCCTGTCAATAGCCTGGCACAACCTGTGAGCAAAAATGCATTTCCCCTGCCTGTTCAGATGCAGTCCATCCTGCGCAAAGTCTTTGATCCCTGAATATGTCCCCATGTTTTAGATATATGTGTCCTTCTCTATGGCACCATCTTTTTAACCATCCATTTAGGGCTTGTATATGCAAGAAATTTATATGGAAGTTAAAGACAAGTTGAAGGAAGCTTTTGGTCACAGGCAGTATTTGTCCTATTTTCAAACATAAGTAAATGCGGTCACTCAGGTGAAAGATTAAAAGTTTATGCTGCAGAAATTACAAGGCTAGTACTAGAACCTTCTCTCGACCAGTATATAAAGGCTCTGAATGGTGAAACATTTCATAGGTTTATAGTTGGTCTTGATCATGTACTTTAGTCAAAATGTTTTGAGATGGGTGCACAATTTAAATAAGGCATTATGTGTTGCCAGCTGCTGTGGGTGACAAGTGAGTCGATTTAAGTAACCAGACCCAGTGCTAGACCCCTAGCATGTATGTTAGCCATGGTTAGAGGCAGTCATGCATCTGGTACTGCCATACACACAAGAAGGATACCAGACTTTTGTGAGCAATTGAGGACCTTACAGCAAATGTGAATAATCTGTAAATGGATGTAAACCTCCTTCATGAATGTGATTATGGCTCTCTGGCAATGCATGTGCTATTACAAAAAGTCACTTTGTTTTTTCAGGGTCATGTTTCCTTGTGCAGTCAAACTTCACACTCTCCATCAGCTTCTCCTTGAAAGTCCTTACCTGATCATAAAGGTACCACTATGAAAGTCAATGTGCTGATGACAGTTGACAGCAATCTTCTGACTGCCAGTTTGTTGTCAGCCCTCCCACAGGCTATCATCCTGACCTCCAGTACAACATTATCAAATTTCAGGAACTTACACCTGAGAAGCTGTCCCCATGCCATGACTCTGATGTGGATTACAAGTGGCTTATATGGCAAAGGAACAGTAGTCCACATCAAGATTCCCATGATTTTGAAGCTTTCAGTAAACAACGTGGCTACTTCTATCTCCACCAAATAACAAACCTCAGAAAGAAGATTTTGAATTAGAGCATTTTAGAAGTTTATGTTAGATGACACTGGGAATCAGCCATTTACATACTCTATCACAGTTCAAGAACCTAAAACCAATGAGGCTAGTACCATGAATACTTTAAGTATGTTTAATAATAGAGACTGCTGGTCAACAGCTTATTTAGGACCTTATTGAATGCAATGAGGCAAATGTTCAAACTGATAATGGTTCTAGTCTTTCCATAATTAGTGAAGATTTGGGCATGTCAATACAAGACATAAGATGGCATCCAATTCAAAATGAATGTGCCTTTTTATTTGCTGTCAGTGGATCTTTGTGAATACACTAGGGGCAATCAAAATGCAGTTAACATCTGTTTGGGGAAATTGATCTGGACACATGATGCCCCAGTGGTTTATGGAGCTAGACATCCAACACTTATTGATTTTGACTTCTTATCTAGGCGCCACAGTATTCTTGATATTAGGACAAGTGTCCTTTCTACCTTCATGGGTCTTTCAATACCATTTTCACAGCATCAGAAAATGTCTCCTGAGTGTTGCAATAGTTAATGTTCTCTGATATCATTGTGCCACACAAGAGTGAAATAACTGCTTGTTTATGGGCTGAGTCTTCTAACGACACAGGGAATGTGTTAGTTCTTTATCAATGACAAGCCTGAACTACTGGCAGCCTGTACTCATTAGTGGAAAAAGGCCCTATAGCAGTTCGTGGTGTACATCTTATAAATGCTACAAACAAATTTTTGAAAATTCATTATAGCATTCATTTGGGTCATGTGTGAGACCCAACAAATTCCTGAACTTGAGTCTGCCTGTAGAGTAACTGCCCCCCCCCCAACTGATGCATTGCTATCTCACTATCTGCTAGGACAAGAATGGACCTCAGAAGAACAGCAACAGGTTGAACATGAAGTGGCCCAGTATCCAGCACCTTTAGCTCTGATTATGGTGACCATGTCAAATGTAATATCATCCAACATGAAATCCATACAAGCAATACTCCCACAATTAAGTGATATGCTTACCACACTTCCCCTAGTACCCACAGGGAGATTGATCACCAAGTCATAGTGCTGAGTGAAAAAAAAAATTACGTTCTACATAATTTTATCAAAATGTCATTGAGTACTCATGATTTAATTACATGGGATCTCTTCCAGATACACCCCCCAAGAAAAAAAAATTATTACTTTCTATCCAGTATAAGAAATGCTAGCAGAACAGCCATGACTCAGTCTTTTTACTTATAACTGTTAATGTTGATCTAATCCTAACAGCATGCAAGGCACCACATACCAGCTCCAGCATTTTGTCCAGACCCAGCCAACATCAAGCTACACTATTATTTCAGGATGGACAGTATTGTACACAATCATTCAGCACTGTAGACCATGATGATCATAACCCTACCACATCAGATTTGTGGTTTTTAAAATTACCCATTGTTGTTCCTTTTTCTTTTTTTTATGGCATTGAACTGGTAACATGTCACTTGAGCTAGCACAGTGGGCAGACAATCACAGAGAAACGATCATTGATTTTTCTTTTTGTTTTCTTCACCCTGATAAACATGACAATGCTTGCACTAAAGTTTTTCATTCTATATAATTTTATTATCAGGTTTATCAGGACTCATGACTGTATTGCCATTGTCCGTTTTCAGGTACCGCCTCCCCCCAAAAAAAAGTATAAATATTTTATTCAGTCATAAAAAGTATTAACATTGGGCAGGATTCTCAAAGGACTCGCTCGGCACATCTAAGATGCCCCAGCACAAATGAGATGCACTAAGCACCAACTCTGGTATACACAGAAGATGTGTGGGGGGATGCTCCTGGTGCATCTTCTCTGTGAATACCAAAGTTGTGACCAGCCCAGGATGCACCGGTGCAACCCCCTGTTCAGGCTGTGAATGGGCAGTGCATTTCACAAGAGCTTCACCCAAAGCCACCATTCAGAGCCATTAACATGCAAATGGGGCCTTTAGGTATGCAAGGTGCAATGGGGCCATTTGCATATCATTATGGCCCCATTTGCATAAGTAGTACAGGGATGAGCCTGGTGGAATGCACTGGGTGCCCTGACCATGTGGCAGTACATCTACAACCAAACACCCCTGGTAGGTAAATGGCCCCCCACTCTGCCCATAGCACCATTCTAATAGCATTCATCTCTGTGATGTTCACTGGTGGAATAGTGTTTTCCCCACCCTGCCCATATCACCGATCCCATACAAATGCAATGGTATTGTCCCTGGTGGTGCAGTGGTCCCCCCTTCCTGCCTGAATCCCCGTTCATACACTGCACACTGCTGCAGTACAGTAATCATGACAGAACTTCCCACCCTGCCCGCAGCCCCATAATGCCTGTCAAGCAGCACACTGCCATAATAGGCATGTGTATACCCCTCTCCCTGCCCGTAGCCCTGTATGGCTTGTGAAGCAGCACACTGCCATAATAGGCATATGTATCCCCCCCTCCCAGCCCCAATCATAACAGAGAATGAGGTCCCACACTACTCTGCTAGTCCAATGGCCTCCCTACCCATTCAGCACCCCCACCCCACCCTGCTACCCCCATCCCAGCATGGATTGATGCCCGGAGAGCAGCTCAACCCACTCACAGACAGCCACAGCTACCCACTGATTGTGCTGTCCATGAATGACAGCATACTGTACAACTGTATGTGCATTGGATGACCTTGTCGGCCAATGGGCATGCAGTGTGTACTATACGCTGTCATTCACAATATGGCACTGTAATCAGAATGGTATTCCAGGTGGCCTGGATTCAAGACCCAGTTGAGGCACTTCTTTCTCTCTACTGTTAGTATAAGTTACACAATATATGCACACCGCACCCATGTGATTGTATAAACACATGTACACTACATTCAAACTTCTGTAGTACCTTACATTTTCATCAAAAGTCCAAAGAGTTTCATCTTCTTACAGATCTAGTGACAGAGTTCTAGTCTTTTCAAGCCATCTGTTGAATTCAATTAAGTTTTTTGCAGTGTTCCTGGCTCAAGTATGTTATTTATTATTGGTGTTTTTTGTCTTGTTTGTCATGACCTATAGCTTATGTCAGTATAGGTATTTTCATTTTTATGGCTGCAGTGGGTGGAGCCCCACAGTTGTCTTGCTATCACAGTAGAAAAATGGATCTCATCAGATTCTGAACTGACTTCACAAAATTAAATTTGTATTAGAATTAGTCTGCTAGAGAAATTTAGATCAGTTTAGCTATGGTGTGCCCTGCTCTGCACTATTTTGGTGAGAGAGAGAAACTGAAACTCTGTTTGTGTGACTCTGTTAACCTTTTCTTGGTACATTAACCTTTTCCTAGTCAGCTTGCAAATGGCTGTAATGCTATATGTTAGTAGTGCAAAGTTCAGAACATGAAGCAGTGCATGTGTGTTAGTGTGTATGTGGCACTTTGTTCTAGTCCTTCTTGGTGCTGACAGGCAACTGTTTTTTGTTAATATGAGTTTGATGCTAAACAACGTTCTGCTTTTTTACAACAAGGTGATGAGTACAGTTCAGCATCACTTGAGATTTCTAGCTTGCTTTGAGAATAAATAATATTATTTGATGTGTGTTAGTGTGTGTCAGCACAACATGAGTTTCTGTCAGTGGTGAGTTCTGTCTTCACAAATAGAGTTTGTGTTGATACGCACTGGGTCTCTGTTGATGCAGTAAATTCACATTAACTCAAAGTCAGATTCTGTTGACAAAATATGTGCTTTTGGCAACACAAATTGAGTTTGCATTGAAACAATGTGAGTTTTTTAGTGACATAAATTTAGTTTTCAGTGTCATAGAAAAGTTTTCTTTGGCACAGAGTGAGTGTTCATTTTGATACTAAGCACATGTGCGTTGATTTAAAGTGAGACTACATCTTCACCAATTGAGACTGTGTAAGCATAAAGTGACTTTATTTGTTTATTTTTTATTTATTTTTTCCCTGTCACCAAATGCCTCTGTCTTATGTTTCCACTGCCAAATGTTTGCCTCCTGACAGCCTCACAATGCTGTTAACAAACCCTGGCCTAGAGCTGTCCATATTGCTGTAACCCATGGAAGAAGCCTCTCTAGGGCAGGCCCTCAGCCGCGAAGCTTAAAGCTTTGCACTAGTTTGCAGCAGATGCAGGAAGATGCCAGGCCAGATGTCAGGGCTGGAGACATGGGGGAGAATGGCTGCTTCATGCTCAGAAGAGGAGCAAATTTGGCCCTTGAAAGTCCTCCCTACCCTCATTCAGGCCAGTCTGTTTGGCCCCAACTTGGGAGGGAGTGAGGACAGATCATCTGTGGTCACTTGCAATAGATACATAGATATATGGAATTTGATGGCAGATAAAGACTGCCAGGCCCACCTAGTCAGCCCATTTTGCCTGCCTGCTGCAAAAACCAAAGACCCTACTTGATCTCTGGTGCTGTTCTCCTACCTATCGCTAGGGTACCCCTATGCAAATCCCATGCATTTTCAAACTCCCCAACCAAATTTGACCCCATCACCTCCACTGGGAGGCTGTTCCATGCATCCACCACCCTTTCCTCAAAGAAATACTTCCTCATGTTACCCCTTAGTCTATCCCTTCCAACCTCATGTCACGACTCTTGTTCTAGAACACCTCTTTTTCTGAAAGATGGTACCATGCTGTACCTTATTTATGCCTTTAAGATATTTGAAGGGCTCTATCATATCCCCCCTCTCTCAACTCTCCTCCAGGGTGTACAAATTGAGGTCCTCCAATCTCTCCTCATATGACTTTTGGTGCAGGCTCTTCACCATTTGTGTTACCCTTCTCTGAACGTCCTCCTCCCTGTTTATGTCTTTACATAGATGTGGCCTCCAGAACTGGACACAATACTCCAGATGAGGTCTCACTTATGATTTATATAGAGGCATCACAATCTCCTTTCTTCTGCTGGAGTTACCTCTCCCTAGGCACCCCAGTACCCCATTAGCTTTTCCCACAGCCTTGGAATGTTGCCTGGCCACCTTTAAATCATCTGATATGATTTCCCCCAGATCCCTCCCTGTTTGGATGTCATCAGTATCATTCCCCCCATCATGTAGGCCTCCCCTGTGTTCCTGTGCCCCAAATGCATGATTTTGCACTTTTTTTTTGATTGACTCTTAACTGCCACACTCTTGACCATGCTTCAAGTTTACCTAGGTCCCACCTCTTTTTTTCACCCCTTCTGGAGTGTCTACCCTATTGCAGATCTTAATACCATCTGCAGATAGGCATACCTTTCCTTCCAGACCCTCTGCAATGTCACTTATGAAGACATTGAATAGGACTGGCCACATAACTGACCCCTGTGGCATCCCACTGGTTACCCTCCTTTCTTTGGAATGAGCTCTATTTACTATCACCCTCTGTGTTCTATCCCTCAACCAGTTTCTAACTCAGTTTTCCACCTTGTGGCCCAATCCCAGGCTGCCTAACTTGCTTACAAGCCTTTAATGTGGAATGGTGATGTGGACCTTGCTGAAATCCAGGTAGGCCACATCCACTGCTCCCTCCTGATCCACTTCCCTGGTCACCCAGTCAAAGAAATCTATCAGATTTGTTTGACATAACCTTCCCACTGTGAATCCATGCTGCCTGAGATCCTGTGCTCTGTTGGATTCAAGATGTTTCACAATCCTTTCTTTTAGCAGTGATTCTATTATTTTTTCCACTACTGAGGTCAGGCTGACTAGTCTATAGTTTTCAGCCTCCTCCCTCTTTCCACATTTTTGTAGAGGGGCTACATCAGCTCTCCTCCAGTCCTCTGGAACCACTCCTGTTTCCAGCGATTTATTAAAAAGGGCTGCCAGTAGTGCTGCCAGCACCTCCCTAAGCTCCTTTAATATTCTTGGATGTATCCTGTCTGGTCCTATTCCTTTGTCCACTTTCAGTTTTCCAGGTTCCCTTGGAACTCTCTCCTCTGTAAATGTACTGGTGTCCACCTCTCTGCCCTTATTGCTGTTGTCACTTAATTGTGTCCTTCACCTCCCCTCTCTTCGGTGAACACTAAACAAAAATATTTGTTCAGGACTGATGCTTTTTCCAAGTCCCCTTCCACACACTCTCCATCTTCTCCCTAAGTCTTATGATCCTACACCTTGTCTTCCTGCTTTTACTAATGTACCTATAAAATGTCTTGTCACCTTTCTTTACTGTTTGGGCTATTTTTCCTCTGTTTGTGCCTTTGCACTCCTGACTGCCCTCCCTGCCTCCCCCTGCTTGTTCAGATTCATTACCCTGTCCTCCTCCTTCTGTGTGCCATTGTACTTCCCGAAAGCTAACTTTTTTGCTCTTACATTCCTAGTCACTTCCTTTAAGAACCACAGTGGTTTTCTTTTTCTCTTACATATGTTTATTTGTCTAACGCAAAGGTTTGTTGTCTCGACTATGGCTCCTTTTAGATGGGCCCACTGTTTCTCAGCACCCCCCTGGTCCTCCCTGCCTCCTAGGGCTTTCCTGAGACATATCCTCAACTTTGCAAAGTCTGCCCTGCAATGCTAATGCTTCCCAGCTGTCAATAGGAGGAACCAATGTACTGGATCAACCTGATTACCCTGCTACCCCAGAGCCAGCAGATGCTACCTCCACAGTATTAATTTGGCTCAATTTGCTCAGTGTAGTGTGGTGATGCAATGAATATATACTATGTTGTTGAAGTTAGTGTAAAGCCATGAACTTCATGGCATACATAACAGAGTATATGATTTCTGATCCAGCTTCACTTTGCAATGTTATTTTTCTTAAACAATGTTATTTTTCTTAAACCATCTCCCACCCCCTCCTACCTCCCAGACATGTAAAAATAATTTTTCCTAACCCTTCTACCCACTAGTACCCACCTCCCTCCTCCCTCCCCACAGTCCCCTACAAAGTGCCTTATTGTAAGTTTATTGCTTGTGGCACTCAATAAAATTCCATGCCACCTAAGCCAAATTAAGTAACCACCCACCTCCCCCATCCTGTCAAACACCCTGGCTTCCTTATTAATGTGACGACCTCCCCTTACCCTACCCACTTTCTCTTCCCCCCATCCCTCAAAGTTAAAGATGATATCAGTAGTTAGAAATAAAACATGAACTCCGGTCCCTAAGGAGTTGTCTGCTCTCTTCAGTATCTTTAAATACATGAATAAAGCCAGCCCAGTGGAGCTGAGGGCTGAGGCACTGGATGCCACACCTTGCATCACGCCAGCGACCTGGATTTGGGAACAAGCACGGGTCACTGTGGGCTGGCAGGGGAGGAGAGAAACTGAGCATCTAAAAGACTGCTCTTCCTCTCCGGGGAAGGGGGTTCTCATTGGTCAGCATCTGACTGACCCCTGGTGGAGGCTGGGGGTCAGGGACGCATGCCACACACTGGGAGGAGCTGAGAGCAGACATCTGGATGTGGACACACGCAGATGCATGCATGCCCACTGCCACTGATGTCCTTGCATGCCCCTACTCCAGAGGAACTAAGAGAAAGGAGGAAAATAGCACTGGTCATGGTGGCTTGATGGCTGTTCACCGGACGCTCAGATCTGAGGGCTCGCTGGAAAACTGGATCCTGTGTCAGTGGAGATAGAGGGGGTCTCTCTGACACCCTGTCATGGGGGCAAGCCACAGGGGTATACAATGAGACCCACTGTGGGAGCCAGAGTGATCCGGATGGAGGCCAAAGGAAGGGGATGCCTGGACGTGATTGTAGACCGGAGGGCCAAGGTGAAGAAAACTACCAACAAAAAAATTAATAAATACATGAATAAATTCTGACATCCTGTATAGTAAAACATGATTGACTGTCAATTCAGCAATCAAATGTTACTACAGAGGATGCCATCATTCATTCATGTATTGAATGATATCAAAGAGGGAAAAAAACACTCTTCTGATGGACTGTAGTTCAAGAGTAACTAAAAGGCATTCTGTGAGGAGTGCTTAGTTTGAGGGATCTCTGGCTGGTCTGTGTGACATTAAGACCGGCTAACACACCCACCACACTGACACAGATGAGTGAACAGCTGTAGCTCTTTCAACTTTTGCATTGTATTAATTGTTAATTGTGTGGGGATTTTAAAAGACTTAGGGAAGAGGACATCACTGTTTAAGTCTGGTTGTGACATCATGCTGACACTGAGTGCTGAGCTATTGCTTGTGCTATAAAAGGCCAGTCCATTAGTGACCCTAGAGTGTACGTGTTCCGGTGCCTGAGAACAATGGGGCAAGAGTGTGACAGCTGATCTGAGGTTATCTGCAGGACTTCAGCAGGCAAGTCTGCAGTGCCACAGCAGGCTCTGACACTGAGAGTATTTGATAGGCCTTGGGTGTCATAACTGGAAAACCAGTAAGTATATAACTTCTTAGTTACGGTGCATCAACTTCACAACTGTGATATTACCTCATATAAGTGGTATTGTGCTAAATGCTTATAGGATTGGGGTGTTTTATCTAAATGCTTGTATGATTGTGGTGTCTTACCTGCTGAACTGCAGAGTAAAATTAGCATCTGTAACTGACTACTACTCTAGGGTATGAGTACAGGGTACAGTACTAATGGTTTTATACTGAAAACTTGTGGTAAATTAGCATCCATACCTAACTACTTATCTAGGGTAAGAGGTCAAGGTAACAGTCTAGGAGGGACAGCCAAATACACCAGGTAAGACAGGAACTGTAACATAAACTCTATCATGCCTGAAAATATGCAGGATTTGTCTAGTGCACTTACCCGGTAAACAAAAGCTGAATAAATAAGTAAATAAATATATAATGTAGATCTTTTTGTTTCTAGTCTAAGGGTACTACATAGATAGAAGAAAGCAAGCTATTAATAACAGCCTAGGGATATCCTAGGATGGATATTGAGATGAGGTATAGTGGTGAGGTAGTCAGTTGCAGGGACTGTGGGGCACTCTTCTCCACAGTTATGCTCTGGAGAAGGGGGTGCTACCCTATTTGCAGTAACTTTTCAGAGCTCCATGCTCAGTTTGTAGCAAGATGAGATGAGATGAGATGAGATGAGATGAGATGAGATATCTCAGCTGTCATGACACTGGCTCAGCTGGGGTGCACCCCCACACACCCCTTCGTCAGAGGCCCATTGGCCCAGAGAGATGGAGAGTGGTGGGGAAGGGGATATGGGAGGTAGGGGCAGCCACAGGGGGGTCAACTAATCCCACACTGTCCCCAAAGCAAATCTCATTGCACCCCGGAGGAGGCTCAAGTACCTGACTCTGCCAGGGGGAATGCTGAGACAGTCAGGGGAAATGGCCAGATGACTTGGTGGCACCCAGAGGGGTGAGCAGGTGAAAGTCAGCAAGGGAAATCTTAGTGATTAGGGACTCAATGATTAGGGGATAAAGGGAGCAGAGAGAGTAGTGGGCACAGGGGAAAGGGGAAGGGGATGGACAGATGACTTTCTGGTGCATCAGCCATCCAGGATATAGATAGGATAGGAAGGATGGTGGAGAAGGAGGAGGGGGTACTGGTGCTATTTGCACACTTGGGTACCAACAATCTGGTAAACTAACCTATAGAGGCAGTGAAGTGGAACTTTAAGAGGCTGGGGAACAGATTGGCTTCCCTGGCCTTTTCTGAGATCCTCATTGTGTGGATTGGGGGGGATGGGAACAATCAAAAAAGGAAGGAAGTGATTTAGAGAATACTGGGTGGTTGAAGGGATGGTGTCAGCAAGAGGGGTACCACTCTATAGGGCATTGGGTGGACTTCTGGGACAAGAGGCTCGTCAAGGGTGATGGCTTTCATCTGACTAGAGAGGGGGGCCAGTGCTATGGGGCAGAATTTTGACATCTATGTTGGACAGTTAAACTGACTGCAGGGATAAATGGAGGCTAGGGGAACCACTCAAAAGAGAAGCTGGGTGAGAAACCTAACAAAGGCTACCCCTGAACAGGGAACTAATAGCAAAAAGGCAGGTAACAGTAAGGTTAAATTTCGAGTAATATTACGGGAAGAAACCGATGCTGGAGGGGTGACAAAGCCTGCATTCAGCATTAAAAATAAAAAAAATTAAGGAGACTAGAGAAGTATATGGGAGTAGAAACAGGAAAAAGCAAGAGGCAATCAAAGATGGAAAGGGGTTAGTGCCAGGAGTCTGGGAAATAAAATTAATGAGCTCTACACAATGATGGCAGGCCCTGAGATGGACCTAGCACCCATCACAGAAACTTGGGCCTCATAGAATACAGCATAAAGATTACGATGAGACAGTCCCAGGCTACACCATGTTTAGATGGGACAGAGGAAAGGATAAAGGAGAAGGTGTGGGCATGTATGTCAGGGAATGCATAGAGACAGTGGAGAATGAAAACATCAGGGGAGGCAATGGGGAATGAGACTCACTGTGAGTTCAGCTCACAGTGGCCTTAGGCAAGAAAATACAGATGGGGGTGATCTATAGACCACCAGTATAGGGGAAGGAGAGATAGATAAGAACTAGGGGCATAACTAGAAAGGGGGGTGAAAAACAGAGAGGTGGTGGTAGTGGGAGAAACCTGTTAGATATTGATTGAAACATTCCATTGGCCAGGTGCTCCAGATGTCAGGCCCTGCAGGATACATTGCAGGACTGCAAACTGGTGCAGATGGTTAAGGAAACTACTAGGCAGGCTGCCATTCTCAATGTGGTGCTCACTGACTCGGAAGTTGTAGGAGGAGTGAGGGTAGGGGAGCCACTTGGGCCCAGTGATCATAGCTTTATATGGTTTGACCTGGCCCTTGAGATCAGTTAGCCCTCATCAAAGGCTGAAGTCTCAGATTTCAGAATGGCAGACTTTAACCAGATGTGGGAGGTAGTCAAGGATAAGTTGCTTGGAGTGGACAGTATCAGGGATGTTGAGGAAAGATGTGGTGAAATCAAGGGGGCCATTCTTGAAGTAACAACGTTTTGCATGAAAATGGTAATCAAAAGAAACAGGTACAAGCTACAAATATGGTTCTCTGGAAAAGTCAGTAATGCTTAAAAAGCCACAAAGAAGGCCTTAACCAGGGAAAGGAAAAAAAGGAAGGAGGAATGGGGAAAGTACCAGATGAGAGCAGGGGAAACTGAGAGTGGGAGCAGAGATGCAATGGCAGCCACAGAGCTGCATATTGCATGGAAGGGTCAAGGGAGGGGATAAACTCTTCTTTTGATAAGTTAGAGAAAAAAGAAAGAAGGGAGAAGAAATTCTTAGGCTAACTGAGGGAGGTATGGCAATGAAGGTGGATGGGCAGAAAGCAACCATTCTTAGTGACTACTGCTCTGGATTCACAAGGGAAGACAGAGAGCCTCTGCCACGGAGTTGCATTAAGGTGGCTGTAAGGTGGATCTCAGAGATGAGGTAGCAAGTATTTACCAGGGACAGAGTTTGGAAAGGGCTAGCAGTTCTAAAGATAAATATAGCCCTTAGGCCAAATGGGATGCATCCAAGGGTGCTAAAGAAATTGGCAACCAAAGTAACTGAACCCCTGGTAGGACTGCTCAGTAACTCAGTTCAGATGGGGATAATTCCAGAAGAATAGCAGGTAGTGGAGTTAGTCCCACTCCATAAGTGGAGGGCAACAAGGAGCAACCAGGTAACTATACACCTGTCAGTATTACCTCTATTCTGGATAAAGAGATGCAGGCACTTGTCAAAGAGGATCTTGTGGGCTACCTGGAGTGCAATGAATTCCAGGATAGCAAGCAGCATGAGTTTGTGGCAGGCAGCTCTTGTCAGACGAACATGATAGGATTCTTTGACAGAGTAAATTAGACTAGTCGATAAGGGCTGTGGAGTTACTCTACTTTGATTTCGGCAAGGTTTTTGACTCATTGCCTCACAGAAGGATGCTGAAGAAGTTAAAGGATCTAGATGCAGTGAAAGGCACAGATGTGTGAGAAACTGGTTGTAAGGAGGACAGCAAATGGTTCTGGTTAACAGAATCAATTTGGAAGAGAGGGAGGTCATTAGTGGAATGCCACAAGGATCAGTCCCAGCTCCTGTCCTTTTCAGTATGCTCATCAGAGATATGGGAGAAGGAATCCAGGAAAAGATGTATCTCTTCACGGAAGACATTATAGTCTGTGGCATGGTAGACAGTGAAGAGGGGTTTAGAAAGATGCAGGGAGACTTTCTAAGGCTTGAGACATTGTCAAAGGTTTGGCAGTTGAACTTCAATGCCAGCAAGTGCAAAGTGATACAAATAGGGTACATAAACCCCAGGCAATACTACTGCATGGGGATGAGAGGGCAAAGCTGGGCATGACCTCTGAGGAAAGAGACCTAGGGGTCATCATCAATGACTATCATGTAACAAGGCCTAAAGTAGGCAAACAGGATGCTGGAATATTTAGGAAAGGGTGCTGGCAGCAGAAGGAAGGTGGTATTACTACCTCTTTATACAGCACTGGTGTAGCCCTACCTGAAATACTATATCCAGTTCTGGAGTCCTCTCCTGAGGAAAGATGAGAACAGGCTGGCGATAGTGCAACAAACGGTGACCAAAATGAATCAGGCCCAGCAGGACAGATGTTTGCAAGGATCAACTTTATTTATTTATTTATTTATTGAACTGTTTCACCAGGAAGGCATGCTGAGCAACAAGCTGCTCATCTTCTGGTGCAACTTTAACAACTTTAGCATTAACAAGATGAAAGAGTCTAACGTTTAAATATAAGAAAAAATAGCAGGACAAGAGGACACAGCATGAGATTAGAGGGGGGCCGATTAAGGGGGAATGTGAGGAAATTCTTTTTCACAGAAACGGTGGTGGATGCATGGAATGGCTTACTACAAGAAGTGGTGGCTATGAATACAGCACAGGGCTTCAAACAGGCATGGGATAGGCATAAGGTAGCAATACAAATGACTATGAATAGATAGGCCACTGACAGAGCAAAGGCCGATGGCACATTTATAAGGTAGAAAAAGAAATGGGCAGACTGGATGGGCCTTGCAGTCCTTATCTGCCGTCAACTTCTATGTTTCTATATTTCTATAACTTGGGGGGGGTAGGGAACAATGGGATAGAATACAGAGAAATGTTACAGTGTTGGAATACAATTTGATTACTTGCATACAATGAGAGCAGGAGGGATTACAGGTGGATAACGCTGGCTAACAATGCAACAGTTAAGTATAGTAGATATAAAGACACATATAGCAAATTGACAACAGTTTGTGACAGTTGATAACACTGGAACAGATATAATAACTTGACAACAGAATGCAGCACTATATGGTAAGGAGACCCATAGTAGTTGGTAGCCTCTAATGTAACATAGATATTCAAGATTTACTGTGATTGCAGAAAAGAGAGGAAGAAAGGAAGGAGGGAACGAAAAATTGCAGAGGGCAGAATGGAAGAAGGGAAAGGAAATTTATGGAGAGACACAGACAGAACACAATTTTTGAGGAAAACAGAGATAACAGGGACTAAAGTGCATATAAGAGGGCTATAGGGGTAGGTTATAAGTGCTTAATTGAGTGTAGGGGTTGGACAATGTTACGCTATGTTAACAAGAAGGAGGGTAGGAGGAGAGGAGAGGTAACTTGTGGCAGAGTGATGAGAGAGAAATGTATTGTAGGTGGGGTATCCAAGGGGGGAAGGGGGAGTTGAAATTCAACAGTACCCTGTTATCCCTATCTGGGCAGGGTGGTGGACAGCCCTACTGGTAGGACACAGGTTTTAGGTGATAAGAGTTAATTATGTATAATGATGTGAGAGAGGGGGTGTTGGGAGAGGGATGTTGTGGGCGGGGGTAGCAGATGACAACTGTAGTGGGGAGGTAGTACCCCACCAGTGTGCTGGGTGACCCTGACTGCACAATGCAGTGATCTAGCAGTAACTGAGAGGATGCAGTAAAAGGAGAAATGGGGAAGGGGGTAAAGTTGTTGGCCACCATCCACTATGGATCTTGCCTGCACAAGGCAGTGATTGAGCTCATAAGAGGGAGATGGACTAAGGGCAGAGAAAGAACGGGGAGGAACACTTTAGGAGGAGGGAGAGTAGGGTACTAGAAGGAGCACAATTAAAGGGAAATAGGAGTGGTAGGGAGCAGGCATATGGTGATATGGGTTTAGTGGAGATAGCAGAAGGGATTAGGGAGGGTCATGGCAGGCACAGGAAGGGGCAAGGAAGTTCTTGAGGGCAGAGTTAATGGAGTATCAAGAGGATTAGTGGTGAATTTGAGGGGGAAGTGAATTCCAGATTTTTGGGAGGCGATAAGAATAATCCAATTGGCCAATAAGGGTGGAGCGGCATGGAACCACCAGGGTTCATGAGTCTGTAGATCTTAGGGAGTGAGAAGGAGGGGGCCAGTTGTAAAAGCATGGGGGAGAGAGATAGGAGGAACATTCACCCAGCCAGTGTTCGGAGGTGAATTTTGCACAGTGAGAGAAACGTTGATTTGTCAGGGAAAGGAAGGATAGGGCATGTTAGAGATCACAATGATGAGTGCAGAGGGGCGCATCAGGGGTAAAATGGCAAAAGGAGTTGAAAAGGGTATCTAGTCTGGCCAGGGAGGACTTAGGGACAGCACCATAGACTACATCATAGTAGTCAAAGATAGGTAGGATCATCTTCTAAACAATTTCACACCTAGCCATTGGTAGGATGCAGGCATGGTTCCTGAATAAGGCGCTGAGCTTGGGATGCAACTCATGGCACTGAGCATGTACTTGCTGGAGGTCAGATGAGAGAAAGAAGGTATGTTAGAGACAATCAAGTTCCTGTACTAAATGAACAAGGTAAACTGCAAGAAACTATTTAACATAAGTAGTGGATCAAGAACGTAAGCACGAGTGGAAACTGATGGGGGGAGGTTCAAGTGGGAAGTCAGAAAGTTTTATATTACAGAAAGGGTGGTGGAGCAGTGGAACAATCTCAGGTTCTGGAATGAACAGGTCAACCTCTCCTCATCTGACCCCTCCATAACTGCACACACTATTTCTAAATACTGGAAATTTAACTTAGAATTGTTGTATCCTTCTTAATCTTTACATAAACTATTTGTTCTCTTTTTTAAGCATTCTTTCCTGTCATTTTAGATAGGACTCCATTGTATTAGTGTATATATAGATATATATATATATATTCTATATATACACAGTATATATAGATATATAAACAGGTACTGTATTTGTTTCTGTTGTTTTTAATGGTACCATTGTGTGTATGGTTTTTCTGAAAAAAAAACTTGAAAGAAAAAATAACACATGGGCATGAGTGGAAACTGATGGGTGGCAGGTTCAAGAAGGATGTGAGAAACTTTTATTTTAAAGAAAGGGAGACGAAGTCTTGGAATGAACTGCCAGCTGATGTGGTAGGTGCCAAAACTATCAATAGTTTAAACATGGGCGGGAGAGAGTGCAGGGCTTAGTGTTTGCTTATGGTGGTAGTGGTACGAGCATGGGGATGGATAGTGTGAGTTGGAACCTTGTATAGACAATAGGTCCTCGGTTTGTTGAGGTTCTAGGTCAGACTGGATGGACCAATAATTTTTTTCTGCATTCATTGTACATGTTTATATGTTTATTATTTCTAGGTGCTGATATAGCCTTCAAATTTGTGGACTTGTGGGGGAGGAGTGAGGATAGGTGTTAGAAGGTGGGTATGGTGGGTAGTCATCACATGAATGAGGAAGTCAGGGTGTTTGACATGGTGGGGGAAGTGAGTGGTTCCTGATTTAGCAAAGGTTTGGGAGGAGGGATTTTTGCTGGGTGCAGTTGACAATGTACAACGGAGCCAGGCATGAGGCAACATAACAACTTGTAGTAAATGTCATGTCACCAAATACTGCATGGCAAAATGGCTTGATTGCCTTGATTTACACTGTTCCCAGCAGCATACTACAGCATTTTGTGATATCCTGCAGCATTACTGCATTGCATCTTGGTTGGCACTACAGTTTTTATTATATAAAACTTTGTTGGAATTATGGGAGGAAGGAGGGAGTTGGGTGCTAGCATGTGAAAGGATGGGGG
This sequence comes from Neoceratodus forsteri, assembly GCA_016271365.2. Taxonomy (NCBI): domain Eukaryota; kingdom Metazoa; phylum Chordata; order Ceratodontiformes; family Ceratodontidae; genus Neoceratodus; species Neoceratodus forsteri. Next base: position 365,221,435 of record CM057453.1, on the reverse strand, counting down.
GAAATTATTTTTTACACATCTGGGAGTGAGTGGTAGATGGCTGCAAAATGCAGGGGTGGATATATCTTCAATAAAGTTTCTTTTAAAAAAAAGGAATACACTTTTCATAGTTCTTTGGTGTGAAAACTACATTAAGTTGCACTTCACCAGCACTTTTGCAGGCAAAGTGCCTCTACCTGAAGAACTTGCGCTATGCAAAGTTGGGAAACTTCACATAGATTTTTGCCAAGTGAGGTTTCTTTTCCCAACTTTCCCTCACCTCTAGTGCACTTGGACTTTATTATCTTCCAATGTTTTTGCAGGCCAAGTCTGAAAAAGAAATTAATGATTAAGGATCGTAAACAGAATTGCATTTAGTTATTTAAAAGTTTTGTCCACCAGGAGTTACAGCATTTGGCACACTGCCTCATCCACATGTGGTTCCTGGGCAAAAGAAAAGTATAATAGTAACACGACAAAGTGTCTCATATAATAGGCAAATTAAAATAGGCATCATTGTAAAACATTAAGCTTCACAATAAGATACACGGTCCTACAATAAATAGGCTATTCACATGAGTTTGAGTCTGTATCATACAACTGATTTTATAACTTCACATATATTTAAAGAATTTATCTGGGACAACACTTTGAACACCCAGTCCAAAAATGTATTCTGTACCCATTGTAATCCCTGTATCTCTTCTTATATGTCTGCATTGTTATTTACATCCCATGCTTTTGTATCTTACACTGTACAATCTGTTAGTTGATAATGCATGTATTCTGTGCCATTTCATTCAGTGTATCTCTGATTGTATGTCTGCATTGTTATTTATATCCAATACCCTTGTATCTTACCCTACACAATCTGCTAGTTGATAACATATGCATTCTGTGCCACTGCATTCAACGAGTCTCTGCTTATCTATCTGCATTGTCATTTTCACTGCATCCTATGCAATTGTATATATTTATCATTGTTACCCTGTATCCTATGCTATTGCAATCTTGCATATTGTTACTCTGAATTCTCTTCTGTACCATGCAATTTTCCTTCCCCCAGGATGCATCTGGAAACAAGCAATTTGCTCAGTATGTCTGCCTGGTAAAACTTTTAAATAAATAAATAAGTCATCTCAGACAATAATAGGCGGTCATGTCAGTGATGGCAATTATAGGCAATGTTCAAACTTGCTACCACTGTAACTTTGCAGGCATAAAGATAATTTAATATTTTTAGATTTTGTTTCAGAAAGGGTGTTCAAAGTGTTGTCCCAGATAGACAGGTGCACTGGCCTAATCTTTCAGTTTACGATGCAGAGGTTGGTATCTCTGTAGATCCCTTTGTAGATAGACCTCACCTTTCAGAATTTGCTTGTTACTCTGAGAAAATTGGAGGATGGCCCCTCAGGGGCCTATTTTTGATTTTGGACTTTGTGGGCCCTCTGGGCCCCATAGCTTAGTCTAGGAATGCCTGATTTACAATTCCAGGGTGTAATTTTCTACATTTACTGCCATGCCAAGTTGGATGTAACAGCTTAAAAAATCCAAAATGGTCACCATTCCGCTAGTAAATACTTGATTCGCTAATAATTTCCAAATCCCTAGTTTCCAAGATACCGATTATTAATAATTCATAAACATCTTTACATTTATTCATGAGCATTTATGACATCTACATATTGCTTTGAGGCTCCCTGTTAGACACAGGACCAAATGCACACATTAATTCTACATGGAACAATTGAATTCACGAGGCAATTTACTGATAAAATATTTGGAAGTATGTACAATAATGCTTAAAATATAAATGTTGTATGTGCTGATTTGTTGTTTAGAATTAAGTTATTTTATCAAAGATTTAACCCAACACTATGAATATATTGCGTCAACAGTACACTTTGGTTGTAATGTCCAGTTTTGAAGTCATTATATTGGAGTCCACTCTGGATCTGAATTGTCACATTCACTCCTGAAGCTTGAAGATTCATCCACCAAAGTTTGTTTATTAGTTGCTGATGTGTCATTTTTAGTGTCATCATCTCCTGTACAATCAGTCATTGGCACTGTGATCGAAGGTTTTTGTTTGGTCTTCTGTGTGTCTTTGAGATGTTGACTCACCTTCATCATCTGCCTCATCTCCGTCAGCTGCACATTATCTGCCAGCTAAACTTCCGCCCTTTCTTCTATGATGTAGGACATCAGGTAACTGAAACCCAGTGAACTACACAGATTTCAGTGTTTCATGCTCTCGTTTCCATCTTGACAAACAAGGGTCAACATTTGGGGTTTCCTGGCTCTGTGCAGTGGCGCCAATAGTAGGCTAAAAGATTTGCTCTCTTTATGTGCTGACATAGGCTTGCTGGGTCTGATAGAATTGTCTGTGTAGTCTTCACTTTCAGGTTATTGTATTGCCTTACTCATGCATCTACCAGATCCTCTCCTCCTGTACCATTGTACATGCAGTGTTGAATGAAGGTCTTGACATTTTGTTCAGTATCTTGCTAAGCATATGTGCTTTCCCCAAACCCTGAAAGGAGATTTACTCTTTCTTCAACCCTGTGCAAATGTTGAAAGATTAATTTCTATGATACCTTGTAGAAGGAACTCGCTATATTGCATCCAGAGACAGCGTGGTGTGCTGGAAAATTGAGATTTGCAGCATGTCCAATGTGATTGGAAATAGATCCTATGTTTACAAATATGGTGGTGTCAATTTGGAGAATCCATGGTGAATCTGGAAGGGTCTTTGTGAAAGTGTAAACCATCAGGACGAGGATATCTGTTTCTTTGGCTCAGACGACAGCTGGGCCTTTCACAAAAGCACAATGGAGCACTATCCTCGTATCTGCCTCCTAATGGTTACAGGAGAAAAGGAATTCTTCTGAATCTGAGTATATAGTATACGTGCTTCTGCCATTGCTGATAGTAAGTGGGTATCATACGTTTCTTCTGGCATCCTCTTGTCTAACATACTGATTGAAGCACTGTGAAGGTACTGCTGACACACCTTTCCCTGTGGCATCTCTTGCGAATCTGATCCCATGTAAAGTCACATTTCTCCTGTTTCTACCACTCGCTCAGCTCGTTTTTGCTGTTTCACCAAGAACGTTTGATTATCGTTATAATTACCAAAAATGACGATGACTTCCATTGGGTTTGCTGTAGATGGAGTTGTGAATGTGACAAGAAGTGCTTTCCAAAGGCTGTCCCATGTACACCGTGCAGGAATGGCTCTGACCATCACCATGGCTTCATATAACTACAATGAAAGTAACAGAGGAGGGGAAGAACTTCTAGCTTCTGCTTCATCTATGAGATAATTTCTTAAGACATGTTTGGTATTAGATGTGTAGAGGTTTCCATCCAGGTTGTTATTGCAAGAAGATATGTTTTGAGTGGATGGAAAAATGCATCTTTCTTGTCAGGGCACTTTGCAACAATGATTCCGAGAGCCTGACAGTCTTCTATCAAGACTGATTCTGCTTTGAGTTTCTTTTTCTTCTCGTCCATTCCTGAGGAAATTCCACTGTGTTTAATGGGATAGAAGAAACAAACTTTCCTTGATATGAGGCAGTCATTTATAAATGTACTCAACATAACTTCCCCTGTAGCCCTTGCCTTCAAAAATCCCTCTACTACTGCCTGCAGTATTTCAATGCCCATTGCAATGTGTCATTCTACACCCTGACATGGATCTGAATATGCATGAAGTTTCTTCACTAACTCTTTCAGTTGACCATCATGTTTCTTCATGGCACCATATGTCAACTCATTATGTGTGGCCGATGTTTTCAGAAGCATCTTCTCCTTCAGTGACAAATGAATTTTAGCAAGCTTGTGGTAATTCAAAACGAAGTCACCAACAGCTTCCTCAGACGTATTGTAACTGCCTCTCATGGGTCCACCCCTCACCTTGACTTCTCTGTTGATTGAGACCTCAGTCACTTGGTAATCAGGTATTGTGGAGAAGGCCTCACTGGACAGACTAGCCCCAATGCCATATTCCTGCAGTTCATTCTATGCATTCTCATTGATGGTTTTCAGATTGATAAGGTCGACATGATGCCACATGAAATACTGAGAGCAGTTTTGATGGTTGAATGCAAACAGAAAAGTAGAGTATCTTGTTGAGCCTGTGGATGCAAGTTCAGATTCTTGTCTCTGTATGCAGTGACCTGGGAGATAAGAGAGCTGGTGCCACCAATGTAGCCTGTCACCCACTGTCCCATGGTGCCCGAGGTTTCCAGCATTCATGACTGCACTTCAGGGAAAGATTCATCAAAGAGGACAAGATTCAGGAATTCTGCTGATACAGATCTTTTCATGTTGATGAGCTTTTCTTGTAGTCAGTCAGTTGGTGAGATGTGCATCTTGTATCCCATGAATCATCGGAGAGCCTCGAGGAACTGTTTATGTAACCTCATTGATCTAGGATTGTGGCATCCTTCCAAGTCCTGGTCAACAGATCCATCCGCTATTATTCCCACCTGAACCCACCAGTCACAAAGTCCCATAGCACCATATCACTTGTACAGGATCTTCTGTCTCACCATCAGTTCATGAAATCCTCCTATCAAATTAACCATTTTTGTATATTTTTCTTCCTTCCACATTATTTGTACAATCTTGTAGAAAACTTCATGATTGCTATGGCCGAAGATGTGGTCAATTTGTAGGTCATCCATTAGATCCATGAGAAAGTCAAGGTAATACAGTATCTGCAAACTGCAACATCTGGTTCACGTGGTATAATGGGCAGGAAATCAGTTTCAGATTTGAAGGTAGTGGTCAATGTTGCTTTTTTATTGAAAGCTGTCCATGATCCTAGGACTGGAAGAGATTCATCTTCTCTGGAAGATTCTATGCTTGCCGCCATAGCCCAAATACAGTCTTTGCTCAAATGAAGATCAAGCTTAGTCCTTCTTTCACCCTCATCGTAGAATGGGATGATCGGTGGGGATTTTCTCTTTCCTATTTTATAATCCCCATAGTCAATAGGTTCTGAGCTCTCAAAGGTTTCCTGGACTTCTCTTGTTGAGCTGCTAGGAATGTTCTGTTCTTGTATTGACAAATCACAAATGGCAGCAGAACATCAAATTCATGGTACGTAAATCATTGAGTTAGTATCATGTGTTGTTGAGACTCCTGTTAATGTCTGTTGCTTACCATCTGACTTATCAATAGTGACATGAGTTGGCTATCCAGGCAGAATCATGTGCAGTGCTTTTTTCTCAGATTTACAATCATGGGCCAATTTCTTGTTTTATCTTCTGATGTCTGTGTAAGAAATACTAGTCCCTGAACTTCCAGTGAGATGATGAATGACCATGGATAGCACTATTGACTTTAGAGAATGTTCTCCGATAATGAGGTGTTGCCAGTTACTAGCAATGGACCATATCTTGGTAGCTTGAATTTCTGTTGGGATGGTTGCATAACCTAGAACATTAATCTTCTTAGAAGGGCTTATAGAGAGAGCTATTGCATTGAAGATTTCCAGGATGGGTTCATAATTATCAATCTCAGAAAGCAAGTCTTTGTATGCCATAGGAAACTGTGGTGACTCAATTTGTCTATCTTTAGTTTCTGATTGATCATCTTTGCAAATGCCTCGGTGATGTCACTATCTCTGAGCCCAGCTCCTCTTAAGGCTGCCAAAGAATACTCAAGTAGGTTTACTTTTGTCGAGTGAAGAATGAGAGGACTCCTGTGTATCCTCTTCCCTGCAGTAAAACCTATCTCATCTCTGATTTCATAACTGATAAGATTCTTCAACTGAAATATGTGAATTATTCAGGCATCTTGTTCACGTCCATGGAACTTGTAGAGATTATGAAGATCCTTCAGTAACTCTGGGAGTAAATAGCAACATTGCTGCTCAACAATCTTTCTTCTTATGATTTGAAGAAACTCTGTTTCAGCACTTTTTGTGTGAATACTTTCCAATCCATCATGTGTTTGCCTCTCTCGCTTGCCAACATAGATGAAAGCGTTGTAACAACTTTGATGGTATTTGACATCCTCACTGGATAAGAGGCTGCCTGACCATCGAGAGTTTCAAATCTGAACTTAAAACCTTTTTTTTTTTAAAAGCATTTGAAGAATGATTTTATCGTTAATACTATGTCTGTTATTTTAAATGTTCAAGTTCAAGTTTATTGCAGGAAACACTTCGTTGAGCAAGCTCATTCACAAGGAGGTCCTGAGGCACATGCACATACAGTTCACAATTACATAGACAGGAGATATAAAATGTAGAACAACAAAGAAAAAAAAATATAATACAAGAGATATACACAATAGAAGTCTTTATGCTTTAAATGCAGTACAAGTGGCGGCAAATGTTATTGTACAGCACTTTGGTTTTGAAAAGTGCTTAAAAATAAAATTTTACTTACTTACTTACACAGCAAAGACTCCAACATTGGCATTAGTGACCTTCAAACATTTGACAGCACCAGACAAAAGAGCATCATCAGAATTTTCATTGTGTAACATGCTTTCATGCAATGTAATCTTTCCATCTTCAAGTTCAACTCTTTGGAGTTTTTCTTCTGTATTTCCTCTGTTTTTCCTTTTCTTATTACAGATGAAGCAGGTGTCATCCTTCTTAAATTCCAATGATTTCCTTTTACATCGAAATACATGGACCGCTTCACTGCTACTGGATGTCTGTGGGTTGGGCATGCCGGAGAATTCAACTCCAGAAGATTGATCTGAAGAAAGTGGTTTCGATGAGTTGGTATTTAATTTCCTTTCACTGGGGAAATTTTGGTGACACCTTGTATGAACAGGTAAACCTGATTCTTCAGGGCCAGGGAAAGTTGGTCATGGATTTTAATCCATATGAGGTTGAAGTTTCTGGTGTTCTCAGAATTTGGTTTTGTGACTTACCATTTCTCTGCAAAAGTCTTGACAGTATTCAGCCCATTCTTTCCTGATATTTGTTGCAGTTCCGTATCTCTAATTTGGTTCTCACAAAGAACACAGGTAGGCAAATTGGATGGATTGACCACTCCAACAGGTACAGCGAGAGGGTAATCCATGTTTCTAAAACAGAAACAGAAACTAAAATTAAAAACTAGAAACTAGAAAGACAAACTAAACAGGCATACAACATACATGAACACGCCATGCAAGCCTGTGAACAAAGTGACAAATTCTCACAGAGTGGATGCATTTTTGGGTCAATGGTACAAACAAACAGATTGAAGTGTTGTGCATCATTTATTTATATTTATGTTCTATTATATTAATTTAATATGTGTTTATATTAAACATAAAAATAATAAACTCTCCATTCATGAATAATTGATAATCAGTATCTTGGAAGCTAGAGATTTGAAAATTATTAGTGAATCAAGTATTTACTAGCAATATGGTGGCCATATTGGATTTTGGTGGCCATTTTGGATTTTCTAAGTTGTTCTATCCAACTTGGCATGCCAATAAATGTAAAAAATTACACCTTGGAATTGCAAATCGGCCAATTCTAGGCCAAGCTATGGGGCCCAGAGGGCCCACAACATTCAAAGTCAGAAATAGGCCCCCAGAGGGGCCATCCACCAATTTTCTTGCGGGTAACAAGCAAATTCTGAAAGGTAAGGTCTGTCTACTCAGGAGTCTGCAGAGATATCAATCTCTGCATCATAAATCGAAAGATCAGGCTGGTACACCTGTCTAAGATAAATTATTTAAATAAATGTGAAGCTATAAAATCAGTTTAATGTTATAGACATGTCTCAAAAAAATGACAAAACATCATATGCCATGATGTTACCATCTACTGTAACATTAGAATGTGTGTACATTTGCTTATAAAGGCTCTACTCTACTAACTCAGTCTTTCCATACATTTTACTCTACCACAGGCAGCAACAGGGTAGTGAGACAGTGATGAACTGGTACAGTCAATATGGATCCCATCCACCAAGACAGGCAGCAACAGGGAGGCACCTAGAGACACCCATTTATTTCAAATGTATGGGGACATATAAGGGAATGGGGAGCCAGAAGATATTAGTGGTGTTCTGTAACAAACATATAAACATAGAAGTTGTCATCAGAAATAGGCACAGTGTCCCATCAAGTCAGCCTGGCGCTGCCTATCTAATGTTGATTGTGAAGGCCCGAGTGGTCTTTCACTCCTCTTTACCCCCTCATATTTGCCACCATCTTTACTAGCCCCATATGTCTGCCTCACCCAGGTTTTAACCCTCCTACTGATTTTTCACAGGCTTCCTCCCTTGGTAGTCTATTCCAGCCCTCTGCCACCATCTCTGTAAAAGAATGCTTTCTGACAACCCTCTTAAGTCTCCCAACTGCCAACTGTTTTGACTTTCCCTTGGCACAGTGGACTCTGCCAGGGTGCAAAGCAAGTCTCCAGAATACTGCAGCAGATGTAATGCAGGAAACAAGGCAGTTTCAATGGTAGTTAATCCATATTGTCCAGAAGAAATATGGGAGACTGCATTGTATCCTGCTGGGTTCTACTGTACTTATGATCCCTCTTAGCATCAGCTGTTTTCTGCTTTCTGTTTCATTTATCCTGCAGAGATATGTGTCTGTCTTGATCATGTCCCCCCTCTCTTCATGCCTCCAGTGTGTACATTTTGAGATCTTTCAACCTCTCCAAGTAAATCATTGCCTACTGACCCTGGATCATTTGGGTTTCTCCTCTCTGCACCCCCTTCACTCTGTCACTGTCTTTCTTCAAGAGTGGGTTCCAGAATTGCATACAGTACTCCAGGTGGTGATGAACCAGAGACCTGTACAGTGACAGACTCATCTCACTCCTTTGGCTACAGATCCCCCATCCTATGCATTACAGTATCCCATTTGCCCTTCCCACTGTCCTGATGTACCGTACTGATGTTTTTTAATTACTTGATATTATTACCCCCAGGTCCCTTTCCTCAGTTAAACTTCCCACTATTTCCCCCATTCTATGAACTGTTTTTAGATTTTTTTTCCCTATGAGCATTATTTTGCACTTCCTAGCACTGATATTCAAGTGTCAGACTTTCGACCCCTTCTGTAGTCTTTCCAGGTTCTATCTCATATTTCTCACCCCTTTCTCACTATCCATTTTTCCACAGTTCTTAGTATCATCCACAAAGAGGAAGACCTTCCCCTAGATCACCTCTCAGATATTACAGATACAGATGTTGAAGAGAGCTGGACACAGGACCAATCCCTATGGTACACTACTGGTGACCTCTCTGACCTCTGAGTGTTCCCCCATTATGGGAAACCCTCTGGGTACAGTCACATAACCAATTTCCTACCCATCTTGTGATCTTTTCTCCTACTCAAGGTTACCAAACGTTTTGAACAGTCATTCATGTGGAACATAGTGGAACGCTTTGCTGTAGTTAAGGTAAAGTATGTCCACTGCTTGACCTTTGTCCACCACCTTCATAGGACCACATACATTTTTCAGTTTTTAATAGGAGATTCTATTCACAGGTGTAAATTTGGCCAGCTTTGTGGATGGCTTGTGGATTGGTAGTAGCACAATGGGAGAAATGGGTTTGTACTCTGGAATCAGGCCATCTCTGGCTGGCTGTCAGTGGAGGTTGCTGCATACAAGTTGACATACTTCACCTTTGGGATGGGAGAGAGGCAGGTGTCAGTGCCTCAGTGCACCCTGCTGTTATAATGAAGCCAGAGTGGGTGAGCAGTGATAGGTTAGATAATATGTCAGCTTCTGATGCTCTTTTGAGTACTTGATCTGTGCTATCTTTGGCATGAGCAGTGACCTGGGATTGTCCCTGCCATGTATTCTGCACCTCAAACATATATATTCTCCATTGGTGGTGGCCTATGATTGGCTGAGACCCATCTCTAGCCATGCATTTATGTGATAACAGAGTTTGGGAAATATCAAGTCCCGGTGCCAGTTGCCTGTTTACCTAAGATATCATTGTGCCACCCAGAATTTTGAAACTGGCTAGCCACCATTTTTTTATTGCTCACCTAATGAGAGTGACAATGGCCAACTACTGCTACCATGGCTTAGACTTCCCCCACTCAGGAAAAAATTGTTTTTATTTTACTTTTTAAATGAGTAGTGCTAGCACAGAGCATGCTTCATGTTACTCCGTACACTGATTACCATGATCTTTTTCCCTGACGTGCTCCAGCGCCACCCCCACTCACAGAAAACATCCAAAAATGTGCTACTCTGTGTTTTAATTGAGTTAAAAAAAGCCTACCTGAATCTGCCATTTCATTTTCAGTCATGGTAGGCTATCACAACACTACCATGTCTGTCTTTCTCTTGCTACTGCTCTCAGCCATGCTAGCCTCCAATCATGCTCAGCTGCCACTGCAGTGTTTTCACTCTCTCTCTCTCTCTTTCTTGATTTGTTCAGCCACTTTACTCCCAGCTGCACAGTCAGAAAGAACAGCTCCTTGTTTTTAAAAGGTAAAACTTCTAAACTACAGTAGGGCAGCCAACAATATGGGAAGTTGAACATAGGTAGTACAGTGTGGGGGGGAGGGAGCACTCCACTTAAAAACTCCAAACATTAAGATATACAACAGCTCTTTCTACTGCCACTTCCAGAACTGAGGGGACTACATTGCATACAATACTATTGCTACATATATTTCTGTCTCTTTCACATTTTTTATGTTTTGAAGCATTTTCTGGGGAGAAAAAAATCCATTTTCTAAATGCAATAATTCTCTCCAGGGTGGGTGGTATTGGGCTATACCAAACCTTCCAGGGGCTATAAGGCCCTTCGCCCATGGCATCAGATGTCATTATGCCCATGGGGTGGTCCAGTATAGCCCAATACCACACACTCTGTTGGGTATTATTGCTTAATGAATGTCATGGACAACTAGAGGTAAGATTCAAGAAGATTGTATGGAACAGGTGCTAGGTAGGTCAGACAGGGTGTGTAATTTAAACAACAAGATTTGGGGTATTGGACTGGAGTTTTCCAAATTATTTTGTCTAACTCTAGTATAGAGCATTCCTGGTATCCTGCAGGTTTCCCTATATTTGGGGTTGAAACACATTCTGTATTCTTTTCTGGTATAAAAATGTTCTTGGTTAGGGAGACACTCAAGCAACTAAGGCTTAGTTTTAAATGAGTGCCACGTCCATCTTAAAGTAAATATCTTAGCAAAAGATAAACAGTGTCTAATGAGATGAAGCTCATGATATCAAGCTTTAATTAAAATGCTAAACTCAAATGTTGCTTATGAATTTCTGACTTAGACAAATCAGTATCAAATAAGACATATTATCTGTAAAGTCTCTGTTAAACAACACTTCTGCCTATTATTAGACTTTTATTATTATTTAAATTAATAAATATAGATGTATTGAAACGCAGCTTCAACCAAACCTGGAGAACCAGTATGGATGAAGTACAGTGCAATTTGTAAACAAATACTGTAGATGAAGCATTTACCATAAATACACCTTAAATGTATACAGACTGAGTCTTAAAACAGTTAATTGAAAACAATGGAAACATACACAAAATGGATAAAGTAAGCATTTCTTATACCACTCAAATTAGAGTTGGATATGACTTACACATTTTATTTACCTTTAAATGCACATACATTAACATAGTAATTCAATGGAAATGGACTAAATGTGTTGGTTAATGTGCTGTTCAGTGGAAGACCATTCTGAATATAATTAACATTCAGAAGGTTAGTGGGACAACATGATAGAGTATCATGTCTGAAAACTTCCCAGGCAAATAATGAGATGTAGCTTGTTATCTATATGGGAACTCAAGTAAAATTATTTTTATTTTAATCAAGCCCTAAGCAAATTCACACTTCACAAAGTACTGATTAATGCTCTTCAGTCTGATGTTATCTTTTACACTTTTCAAACTGCATTACGTAAACACTATGTGTTAGGTAGATTGCTACACTAAAGGTTGTTACATCACATCTTGCTCAGAAGAATATTTAGGTTTGTAAAAACACACACACATTTATGTATTTCATTTCTATTAATTACAGAATGATTTTAGAAAAACATAATTTAAAGTCTTGACATCAGATGTGAAAATAATGCTGTACCCTCTGATATATAAGTAACCCAAACATCTTACTTTCTATGTTAAATTAATTCCCTTAGAACAACCCCTTCCTAAAAAAAAACATTATATTTAGATGGAAGATCTGTGATTGACTTTCTGTATTTTCCTGTTTGTAATTTTTAATAACTATGGACACCATTAAAAATTAACAATGTTCTCAATGTTTTGCCCAAACAAACAAATGAAATGAAATCTCTCAAGAGCCAGTCATTCAACAATTGCATCAATAATCTGAAAGTTAGGACCTATGGCTAGCTGCATAGGTTAGCTGATGACGCTAACCTGGCATGGTTATGACTGGGTAGTGAACTGTCTTGGGGATGGGGGGAATATATAGACCCCCATTTCAGGGGGAGGGAATGGACAAGGATATGATAGAAGGCATACTTAGGATGTCAGAGAAAGGGGATATACTATTGATGGGGGACCTTAATATGCCAGATGTTAACTGGAGCACCTTTGCTGCAGCCACATCCAAAAGCAGGGCCATTCTTGATGTCCTTCAGGTGGCATGCCTCAGACAGCTAGTTTTGGAACCTACTCGTGAGGAAGCAATCTTAGACCTCGTATTCTCAAATGGGGCCAGTGAGAGGATCTCAGATCTAGAAGTGGGTAGCCATTTGGGAACAAGTGACCACCAAACAGTGTGGTTCATGATAAACTCAGCTACAGAGTAAAGCCATACAAAAGTGAGGGTTCTGGACTTCAGGAGGGCTGACTTTGGCAAGATGGGAGAGAGCCTTAGAAAAGCACTAGCAAACAGGCTAGAAGGAGGGGTGGAGCAACAATGGGGAAATATCAAAACTGCCACAACAGAGGCAACAAGCCTTTGTGTGAAGCAAATAAACAAATCAGAATGAAATAAAAAGCCACTATGGTTCTCAAAAGAAGTGGCGGTGAAGGTTAGGGAGAAAAAGATAGCATTTAGGAAGTATAAGGAAACACAGAAGGAGTAGGACAGAGAAGTGTACCAGTTAAGGCAGAAGAAAGCAGGGAGGGTAGTTGGAATAGCAAAGGCACAAACTGAGGGAAAGATAGCCAACTCAGTTAAGAAGGGGAATAAAACCTTTTATAGGTTTATCAGGAAGCGTAGAAAGACAAAGGGAGGGATAGTGAGGCTGAATAGAATGGATGGTGGGTGGGCAGAGAGTGACAGTGAAAAAGCAGGGATACTGAATGAATACTTCTGTTCAGTATTCACAAAAGAGGAAGTGAGGGAGGTGTCTAATCCAATTGACAGAAGCACTCTGGAGAGGGGGGTCGATCCCAGTCCTTTCACAGAAGAAAGGGTTCTGAAAGAACTCCTAAAACTGAAGGTGTACAAAGCAATGGGGCCAGATGGAATTCACCCCAGAATTCTAAAAGAATTAAGCAGAGAACTAGTGACAACACTGACTACCCTTTATAACAAATCATGGGAGGATGGAGTGGTACCTGAGGACTGGAAGAAGGCTGATGTGATTCCCCTTCACAAAAGTGGGAGCTAGACAGAGGCAGGAAACTACACCTGTCAGTTTGACCTCTGTGGTAGAGAAAGTGATGGAATCACTTCTGAAGGAAAGAATTGTTGAGTACCTAGAGGCCAGTGGGGCACAGGACCCAAGGCAGCACGGGTTCACAGTGGGAAGGTCATGTCAGACAAATCTAATTGATTTCTTTGACTGGATGACCAAAGTAGTAGACCTGGGAGGGGCTGTGGACATGGCCTACCTAGACTTTAGCAAGGCATTTGACACTGTCCCACACAAAAGATTAGTAGTCAAATTAACCAGTCTTGGAGTGGGTCCCAGAAGAAGAAGAATCAGCATTTACATAGTGCTTTTCATACATCCAAAGCACTTTACAAGCAATGCTAGACTGGTAGTGAAGTGACTGAATGTGTGGTGGTGGCCATATCACACATCATCACCCACACACAGCCTGGATAATTGCATGAACCGGTTTATGGGAAGGGGAATGTTGGCCAGGACACCAGGAATGTTCCCTACTCTTTGCAAAGAGTGCCTTGGGTTCTTTTACTTCCACGTGGACACCCACCAGGACAACACCCGGATGAGTAGAAGGGACCTCGGTTTAACATCTCATCCAAAGGACGGCACACCCCAGCAGTGCAGCACCCCCCAATACTGCACTCAGATGCCAGCGATTTTTAGGTGCAAGTCCAATCCCATGTGTGGGACGAGAACCCATGATCTTCTGGTCCAGAGGCGGATGTGCTACCAACTGAGCCATGCTGACACCGTGTCCCAGGGTGGTAGCCTGGGTAAAACATTGGCTGAACAACAGGACACAGAAGGTAATTGTAAATGAAGTCCACTCTGAAGAAAGAGGGGTTACTAGTGGGGTACCGCAGGGTTCAGTACTGGGTCCAGTCCTTTTTAATGTTTTCATAAGTGACATTGCAGAGGGACTGGAAGGAAAAGTATGCCTCTTTGCAGATGACACAAAGATCTGCAACAGGGTTGATACACAAGGAGGTGTGGAAAGGATGAGAAGGGACTTGGCAAGGTTGGAGCAGTGGTCAGAAGTATGGCAGCTTGGATTCAATGCAAAGAAGTGCAAAGTAATGCACCTGGGAAACAAAAACCCAGGGAAGATTACACAATGGTGGGGGAGGTAGTAACAACAGCAAAAATGGAAAGGGACCTGGGGTAATCATATCAGATGACCTTAAGGTTGGCAAGCAATGTGAGAAGGCGGTAGGGAGGGCTGGGGGATACTGGGATGTATAGGGAGAGGCATCACCAGCAGAAAACAGGACAATGTTATCCCTCTGTACAGACACAGTTGGTGAGACCCCATCTGGAGTACTGTGTCCAGTTCTGGAGACCCCATCTCTGCAAGGACATAGAGAGGATGGAGGCAGTTCAGGGAGGGCAACTAAAATGGTGCAGGATCTGCAAGAGAAGTCATATGAGGAGAGGCTAAAGGAGCTTAATATGTATACTTTTGAGGAAAGGAGGGAGAGGGGGAACATGATAGAAATGTTTAAGTACCTCAGTGGAATCAACAAAGTCCAAGAGGGTAGCATCTTTCAGAAAAAGACATGTGCAAGAACAAAGGGACACAATTTGAAGATAGAGGGGGCGGCTCAGGGGCAATGTGAGGAAGTATTTTTTCACAGAGAGGGTGGTGGACTCATGGAACAGCCTTCCTGAGGAGGTTGTGGGGTCTAAAACAGTGGGGGAATTCAAGAATGCATGGGACAGACATAAGGCAATTCTTGTGGGTGGTAGGAAGAGTAGGCTGTTGGTTAACTAGGATCTGCGGCTTATCCTGTAGGTAGGGAAATGGGCAGACTAGGTGGGCCAAGCGGTCCTTATCTGCCGTCAAAGTCTATGTTTCTATCTCAGGAGGACCTGAACAATCTGAGGGATTAATCAGATTACTGAAGTCTCAGGTTCAACGTAACCAAATGCAAGTTGCTATACTGGGGAGAAACAAAACAGATGTAAGACCTATATATTGTGTGGGAGCTCTTCCTGATGCAGTAAAAGATGAAAAAGACTTGGGGCTATAGTAGATAAGGGGCTGCAACATGGCAAGTGGTGTCTGGAAGCTGTCAAGAGGGCTAGCAGAATGCATGGGTGCATTACATTTGGGAGCAAGCAGGGCAAGGAAAGTAATCTTGCCACTTTACATGGCCCTGATCAGAACCCACATGGAGTACTGAGCGCAGTTCTGGGTTTGTCAATACCAAAAGGGCATTGAGGCAGGTTGAGAGGGTTCCACATCATAACAGCGAAGAAACAACAGCACTGAGCAATGCAGTAAGTGAACAATGCTGAAAACAAACAAGGCACATGTACACTACAGCAACCCCAACAACAGCTAGTGGTGGGACTCACTGTACAAGACACTGCTTCTAATGTTTCTGTGGGGGGCTGCACACCCCGCAACCCCCTTACTTTAGATAACAAACTCCAGGGGGGGGCCTGACACTGGAGTAGGGGGGTAACTCAGGAGGAGGCTACTCAAGCTGCACAGTTCTGGGGATTGGAAGAACAAAAAAAATAAACAGTTGAACACACTAAAGTGTAAAAATATATGCACACACCTACTAAGATCCAAACCCAGGTCCTCACACACTCCAGGCAGTGAATCAAGCCACAGCACCAAGCAGCTAGCTGGAAGCAGACTTCCCAACCAACTCTCATATTCTTCTGCCCTATAGCTCCCTCTACTGGTCACTGTACTACTCACTTGCTATTGTTCCTCATTCACTGCAGCTCATATGACATCTCACTCTCCTATACTGGTAGCTCATCTGACAGGTGGTCAAACTGAGTCGCTCATATTGAGTCACTCAGTTTGACTCACCCATATCACTGGATACCAGTTAACAGGATACAGTTCATGGTCACCCAAATGATCAATAGTTTGGGGGAAAGAAATGCTCTGAAGTGAGACTGAAGGCCCTTATCAGGTTATACTTAGAGAAAGGGAAGCTGAGTGAGGACATGGTCTCAGTCTTCTGCATCCTCAAGGGTATCAGCAAGATTCAGCAGACATATTTTATATATTGTCTTCCAGCAGGATATGGGAAACCATGGCTGTCCTGCACAGCATCACAGTAGTCAGTACAATGTACATCACTGGGTTAATAGGATATGCATTAGTTAGGAACTGAGGACATGACATTGGGGTTGGTAGTGGATCTTGATCATAGCCTTGTTTGGTGAGGGGGAAGGGGAAGTGACACTGACTGACAAATTGTTCCAATTGTTAGGGAGCCTGAGCTAAAGGAGGCTTAGCCAAGGTTGCGCTTGTACTGTGGAGGTGGTGTCCTGCCTCAAAACTGAGCAGATTGGTAGGGTTCTCTGCAGGGGAGAAGAGGCTGGACAGATTTACATGCAGTTTTCCAGACCAATACCTAACACCCAGAAGGGCAGTATGCATCATTTGTCTCATGGGGGGAAGGGACCACTCTAGCTCATTGTATGTACTGCATCAGTGGGAACAGGGGGGCAGTCTAAGGTGAATTTACACAGTGCATTGAGTAATGCACTGTGTAAATTCACCTTGCTTGTACAAGCATGCACTCATACATTGACAGTTCAGTGGGAAGCCAGACCATAGAGGAGAGCAGAGAGATGTGCCAGTCACCAGCTCTGTTTGTAAAAAGGTTTATATTATACTTTTTTCATTACTAAACATAAGGTGATTGATCGGGTGGGGATAGGGACTGCTAGCCACCATGAATTTTTTTTAATTAAATGTCAGGCAGGTAATCAGGTGAGGGAAGGGACCACTAACCACCAGGGAATTGCTGGTACTCTTAGGGTGCAGGGCTTGCAGAATTTATGTGAAAGTTTGAAAATGGATTTCCAAACTTTTGCAGAAGGGGAAGCCTGATTTTCACTTAAATTCACCTGCAGAAGTTTTTTTTGCACACCTCTAGTCTGGTGTGACCTGGGGAGGTGGTGTCCATGGACTCCGTGCTACTTATCTCTGCTGGGTTACATTTCAAAGAGTGCCATGAGAATAAGTGTAAGGTCATGCATTTTGGCTGGAAAAATTAAATGAAGCAATACTTCTTAAAAGGCACCCAGTTAGAGGTAAGCAGCAGAGAAAAGGATCTGTGAATAATCATGACCAATAAACTTTCCTTTACAGAACATACTTGGGAGGTTGCGACTAAAGGTAACAGAGTGTTAGGCTGCATTCATAAACACTTAAAGAGTAGAGACAGAGGTGTGATTGTCACACTGTATGCATCACTTGACAGGCCACATCTTAAGTATTGCACTCAGTTCTGGGCACCATATAAAGCCCAGGATATAAAAATGCTTGAGAGAGTACAATGAAGGGCCAGCAAGAAAATAAATAACATCTCTCATCTACAGTATGAGCAAAGACTGGTAGAGAGTTGAACCTATTCTCACTTGAGTACTGGCACGTTAGGGGAGATCATTGTATGGTCTATAGGGCTTTCAGAAATATAGAACTTTGGGAGTGCCTCAGATTACAGGCAAAGGTCACTAAGAGGGAGCTCAGAACCCATAATTTGCATCTCAGGGGAGAGATATACAGTTCTACTAAAAGAGGAAAGTGGTTCAATCAACGGGTCATGAATATATGGAATGCAGTCCCTGAAACTATTGTTAATAGTCCTATGATGGAATCCTTTAAGGCTGCACTTGACAGCTATATAGGATACCATTCTAACCAATGAATATTGGTCAAGTCTTCGTGGCAAAAGCTTTTGCCTTGTAATCCTCCTATGAAGCCATCTGTGTGAATTGAGAAAACTGCACTTCTCATGGGCACCACTATGGTGCATGAATATTTTCTTGACCTGGATGAGAGTCATCCCCATTACCAACACTGTTGTGTTACTATATGTTAATAGTAATTTGTTTTTCTTTGTGAGTGTGTTGTTGCCTATACATTACCTTGTTATGTGTGTTAGTCTTGGACCACATGAATGTCAGACAGCAAATAGGCTACTTGCTGTCAATAGTTATCTCTAGGTGGACCAAACAATCCCAGAGCATATGTTCCCCCAGAGCATGCAAGATTCCCCAAGGCATTAGGGCATGTGAGATCCTCCAGAGCATGAAGACTGCAGAACAGGAGGACTGCATCTGCAGGGTCATCTACAGGCAGGCCACAGGTAAGAAGGGGCTTAGAACAACAGGGACCAGGTAGGTGGGGATGTAAGTAAACCTGAGAAACTGTCAGGGGGCAGTGAAGTACTGGAGACAGGGTGAGTGGAGGGTAAACACAGGTGACAGGGTAGGCCAAACGGGACAGGATTTGCACTAGGATTTAAATACTCCAGATCTGGGTGGGCCTGAATAGACTGGTTAAGGGGAGGATTTGAATACTTCACTCCCTATCTAGGATACATCTACAAGGACAGGTTTA